>JALIRH010000001.1:58744752-60137229 GCA_023055505.1 Callipepla californica brunnescens
ATGTGGAGTTTTATAATGGAAAAAAAAATGACAGGGAATCGTATTGGGCAGATTTTACATCTATTTGAAAGTGATTGTGGTGTTCTGTAAGTTTTCACTGTGGTGAGTTGCCTCTCTTGACTTTTAGCTCTGAGTGTCTTTGAAGGCAGAGATCATCGCTTTTCACCCAAATCAAATGACCGCTCACTTTGGTCTTCAAGAAGAAAGATCTGCTAATGAGTGTTAATGAGAAATAATCCTATTAGGCTTGAGAATGAATAGTTTCTTCAATGCCTTATTTGACAGTAGAAGAAAATGATGCAACTGTGAGCAGTAAAACAGAGCTCTACTGCAAAAGGATTTAATTCAGCAGTTTTAGAAACCTACGCTTCAAGTTTCTCTGAGAGTGAGGTGATGGATTTTCTGTGCGTGTGGAATACTCATTTTAGGTCCAGACTTTTCAGATCTCTGGTTTCATCGTGCTGTTGCGTCTCCTCAGAAATAAATGGAGAAGAAAACTGAACATGTGCAGGCCATGTTGATCATTGACAGTATGAGCTAATGTTTTTCAAATTAAGCTACGTGGTATTTCTGTCACTGTTCCTTTCCTATTTCTGTTTGGATTGTGGCTTTGCTGAAACTCGTTGAACCCTAGGCCTCTGTGTTTTGGGTGCAGTTCTTCTTTTTCCCTTCCTTCTGCAGCACACAGCAAGAGAAATAATGTTTGTGATCCATCCAGCTCAGCCTAGCAGTGTGAAGCAGTGTGGGGCCAAGCACTGTGATACGGCGTGTGTGGCAGATTAGCCCCGGGCTGGCTCCATAGACCTGGTCTCAGATTGGGCTTGTTTGGCACCCCAGCAGCCCTTGGGCTGAGGAAAAGAGATTTTTGCTGATGTTGCAGCCATCAGGACATACGTAGGCATAACCAATCCTGCCTGGAGGCACGGTTATGTGGTGTGAATTTGTGAGGTCTCATCCAGTCTTGCCATTTCTATGATCTAGGGGTGGTAGTTGGGAGAAAAGCCTTAACCTGTGGTGAGGCAACATTTTGGCCAATGCTTTCTTCAGCCTGTCTTCAACCCTGTGTTCCAATTCCTGAACAGGAACACCTCTTTGCTCTACCTACTTGTTGCCATAAATTACACAGCAAGTTCCTTCAGGCAGGGGCTGTGTTTACCTACCTGTTTATCTAGCATCAGCAGGACTCCAGACTTGACTGGAGCTTCAAGCATAAGCAATACCTATTGTCAGAACAGATTATTCAGCTCAGAGCGATCTAAAGTCATTTGATTATGAAAGGCTCCCCAGAACATGAGGGCTTGCTGTGGCCCAGAAATGTTGGCATGAAAATCAATTACATGGAAGGAGTTATATGGCAAACGCATAGCTCTTTCTTGTGCAGACAGCATGTGGAGTCCTGGAGCTTGTGCCTATTGTGTGAAATAGATGTGTAGTATTCCTAAAGTGAACAAAAACTCCAGCCATGTGAAAGAGGGCTGAAGGAGCCAGCTTGCAAGAAGGGGAGGTTATGTTGGAATTGGTGACGTGGGAGGAAAAGTACAGTAATGATAGCAGAGCAAATAAGATGTGGGGCATGAAGAGAGGCAACTCCAACACATGCTCTGCTGCTTGAGCACCAGATAGGCAAAGCACTGGAGAGTACTCAGCTATGTGTCTCTGAGGAACTAATCTGCCAAGACCTTGCTTTCTGGCCTGGTGGGGAGAAGCTGTGCCTAATTATTCATTCCATCTGCCACATTTCCAAGTGCTTTGCTGTGGCTGCTGCTGCAGCCTGGCAGCAGCTGATGGTGCAGCATCTCATGGAGAGCAATCCAAGCCTTGCCGACCTGTGGTTACATTCCCCTCTAACACAGTGAGAGTTACAGAGGAGGTCTCCATCTGTTCAATCTGCGCTATCTCAGAGCTGTTGAGGATGGCCACCGGGGCAGTCAGACTGCGGGGGGGCCCAGGGCAGAAGTTGTCTTAAAACATATTCTTAGGGAACTCCAGAATTCTCTTTTTAATTTGTGTGGGTTTTCTTTAGTTAGTTAGTTTTTTTTAAAAGAGCAAAATGAAAGCAAAACAAAATATGGGGCTAAATGTCCTAGTGGGGACTTCCTGAAAAGGTAACGCTGCCTTGAAGGCTAAATTCAGAATACCTCTGAAGATGATCAAAGCTGCTCTTCCAGCACATTCTAACTAGCACTGCAAGGGAATTTCCTGGCAATATACTATTGTGTGAAAGTGCAACATGTTAAATATCTACAAAGTATGCTCAGCTCAGAGCAACAAAGCTGTCTTCTTGATCCACGCTCTACACTAGGAAATGCACAGAATAAAGGAGCAAGGAGAAGACGTGCATGTCCAGCATCTACATCTCCTCAGTGGCAACCACCTGATTCTTGAGACTGTAGCAAATAATCCCCTGAAAGTGAGCTCTGAGATCATGTGATAGCTCTATATGCAATGCGAGACAAAGTTTCTTTCTTAATCCATGTGGTGATCAGTTTAAAGCATGAAGCATGAAATGTGATTACCCTTGTCCTGTGTTTGAGTTAGGGGGCTGTAAGGAAAGGCCCGGTGCTTCAGCTTGCATGAGGGAGGGGTAAACGTGCACTGAGAGCTGCTTCTGCGTATCTCTGTGGAGCAGGCACACTTACATGCTATCCCTTATGCGCCCACATCTGAGCATGATGAAATAAAAGTACTAAAATTCTGATAGCTGGAGAGCTGCTGCTGATGAATGAGCCTGCATTCGTAGTTTAATTTTTAATTTTTTATTACTTTTCTTTTTTTTTATCCACTCAACTCCTCTAAGCACAGCCGTCTATTTGTGGTGAGAGGGCCAGCAGGTGATGATGTGAGGGGAGCTGATGAGGCTTTGATGCTGCAGACTGTTGCATCTTCTCTACAGCTTCTCCGACTGCTGCAGCAGCAGCGATGAGGAAGGAATCCCTCCCTTTCTGCCTGCCCTAGAACACAGTTGGGGACTGCTCTAACACTGGTATTTTTCATGACACTTTGGAGTTGAGTAGTGATTCTTTTGAGTCTGTGCTGCCATTTGAACTGCTAGCTTTATAGAGAAGCCATGGTATGTACTGCGAATTGAGCACTTCACATTAAAATGTGTACGTAGTAACAGCTTACAACTAATGATCGTTGTCACTGATATCCAAAGTGGAAGTTTACTCTTGCTTTTTTACTTACTTTCTAGACTTCTTTTCATGGGTATCTGGTTATGGGGGCTCTCTAGACTGAAAAGAATAATTTTCTGGCTTTGGAAGCAGCTGAGTGAAAAGTTTTGGTTTTAACAATATGTTTTAATCTTACTGGCATCGTACCATTACCCTTAGAGAGACAATCCCACAAACACAGACATTCGGAGCTCTGCTTGCTGTAACTGGCTACTTGCACACACTTGGCTCTGTAGTTGCTTGGACTCGAACGTGTAAGAATACTCAGGAGATCTTGATGGTTGGTATCGAGAAAATAAGCCCATTTGGCTAGCTAAGCCTGGAAGACTGACTTAAAGAAATCCACACAGTAAAAAATACTACAACCAACAACAACAAACCCTTAGCTTTAATTGGGTGGACTGCCATTACTTTGTCTGAGGACAGAATGGTGTTCTCCACCCACTTATAAAATGCTATACAACAAATACAGTAAGGCTGATGCCTGTCATTACTAATGTTCATTCCCTGAGACTTGCCCCTGGCCTTCACAAACAAACCTACTTTTCTCTTCTCGCTGTTCTCTTTGCCACACACTATTGTGTAGGGTCTTGGCAAGCTACCTACAGAGAGATTCCATTCTGGTTGCATCTTGTCCTTTCCTATCCCATTACTCGGGCATTAATATATTTTTGCATGTTGCATAATGAGCCTGTGCACCAAGATGTTACAGGGCCTCTTTCCAGCATGCTGTGTCCTTGAGGAACTTCTGGAAGGATGCTGGAGAGCTGTCGTCACCCTGGGCGAGTCTCGTAGCTGAGTGCAGGGATTTCCACACTGGTTAGGCATTATTTAAGGGGTTCATTATTTATTAAAAAACAATCCTTTCATAATTGTTCATTATAATTATCAATTTAATAGTTATATTTATTATAAAATAAGCAAAGAATAAGAGAGGAATGACATAGTTTGAGCGAAGAATCTCTTCTGTCTCGAGTTAAAGACTAAAACTCCAATTAAACTTCCATCTATACCAAGTGCTGTTCTGCTATTAACACTAACGCATGCAAAAAGCCAGACGAAAGTTACAAGAAACCTTTTAATGCAAAGTATCCATCTTATCTTGTTTCAGATTAGGTATTTCCAGTGTGTCATCACCTTTAGCAGTTGTCAAAACAGTTGAATATGGCAGAGGGCTTGTTTCTCATCAGGAAACTTTGCAGCCCACCTGACTTCAGATGATAAATCTCTTTGCAGCATAAAATATTTTCCTATGCAGAGCCCAGTTATTAACTTTTGCCTTCATATAAGTTTTAATAATATGCTGCACACAAGAGATATCTGTGGTTTGGATGGGGAAAAGACGAGAAGAAATGCAGCAATTCACATTTACGTATTAGGCAATGTGTCTGGGTGAGTGAGGATGTGACAGAATTAATTATGCAAGGCTGCAGTGACAGCTGAGAAATCGAGCATACAAACAGGGATATATCTTTTGATGCTACCAGTGCTGGTTACCACAGATAATTCCAGCTATGATGTTGGCCCTGCTTGGTTAGTTCATTATTTCAAATTAGCTCTAATTTCCTTCAGATGTATGTGGCATTACTCATTTTTATCTGGTATACTTAAGTTTACTTAACATTTATTTTTATCATTTCTATTCTTTTTCTTTATTCTTTTTCCCACTACATGACTGAAACACTCGGGACAGAACATTAGGGGAAAAAAAGAAACAGGGCATTCCAAGTTTAATAATCCTGTTGATATTAGTCAGTGTTTTAGGAGCCACAAATACTCTTATGAATAGTTGGCAGTCTACAAATATTTGCAAATGATTAATATTCTGATTTGATAAATGAATGCAGACTAAGATACGGGGTTTACATTTTTCTTTCTTAAATGTTGCACTTTATTTTTAGCTTTCTTCCCTGTTCCCATCCTGCTCTATTTGATGAAACTGCAGCTAGCCAAAGGCATTTGTGTTCGTCACAGGCTATCGTTTTACACAGGAAGGTACAAGCCTTTGGGTTCCTGGGCAGGGAGCTCTTTTGCTGCTTTGCTGTACACTATAATGGCACTGGCAGTTTCCCTCATGGATCTCATGCCTGCTGGCCAGTGTGTAAAGCACAGGTGCTTCCAGGCAGCTCTTATACCTGCCATCTTCCCACACCTATCCTGTGCCTTCCTGCTGGACCTCCATCTGCCCTCCCCATCTCTGAACTGCTTGTCATTGCTGTTAGACCTTCACATCTTTGCTGATGCAGGGTTCCCAAAATCAATGTATTTCAGTACTGCCACTGCTAGCACCAGCTCTGGGCTCTGCACTTTATGCAAAAGCAGAAGGCGATGCACAGGTAGTGTTTTGGCAATGTCTGATGCAACTTGTCTGGGAAACCCTAATTAAGACCATTCAAATCCAACTGTATTGTTCTTCTGTGGCTGGAGTTGAAGAGATGTCAGCTGGCCCTAGAGCCTCAGCTGCAAGCACTTGCTCATGATGCCATAACTCAAATATTCTCTGCTTCTCCTGAGCCCTGGAAAAAAAGTTAAGGAACAAGTGACATCTGTCTTGCACATTCCTTCCTGGCATGCAAGCAGTGGATCTAATCAATGGCAAAGGAGATTTTAAGAGTGGAATAGACAACAGAGAGGCACAGGCTCAAACCTTTGCAAGAATTTTAACTGTGCAGCTTCTTGGGATTTTTTGTTTCATACATTTGTGTGGCTTTTGAAGTTCTGGGCTAAATATTTGAAATGCAAGCTGAACGGGGTATAGAATTCTAAGTCCTTCAGTAGCCTTTGGAAATCAGAAGTGACATTTATGTTAGGTCCACTAACCTGAGGAGGACCATACAGCTTTACAATATCAAGCAATAAAATGACACTTTACCCTAGCTGAGATCTCATCTGTATACAGCTTTGTACGATGTTTTGGAAGTTTCTGACGTACAAGAGCACGGTAAATATCCTGCTGGGTCTCAGCTGTAGAAAAAATGCCTCCATCTTGGAAATGGCTTGCTATACGTGAGGGGCAAATGTTTAATTAGGCAACTAGGAGTAGCAACTTCATTCCCCACTACTGGAGTGCAACAGTGTGCAGCTGAATGTATTGCTTATTTGCTCCTGGATGTACTTTTCAAATGCTTCTTAACAGTCAGCACTCTCTGAGTAATCGTTCTTCATATAAGAAAAACAGCTCTGATTACACAGATACTGCTCTCTGCATTTCCATCCTGAATACATCTCAGACTCGTTTCTCCTTTCAGACCTATGTATAGAGTAGTCATCAATACAAGGTACTTAGCAATTACCTCAGCTTGTTTCAGTGAAGGCTATTAAGCATGTGACTCTTCTTCTTGTAAAGCAATGCTTTGTTTTAATGGATCGTTTTGCAAACAAATTATGATGATCCGTTGAACACAAGTTAAAATGCCACTCTTTAGAGCTGGAATATTACTGCAGCCATGGGTAGTAAATTGGAAAAAAAATACATTGATAATATCCATCTTTCCATGATGGCATATGATATTGTTGTGGAGAAAGTATTGGCACAGGGGGAAAACATCATCTTGCAACCCTTGCAGAATAACTGGTACTCAGAAATTATTACATTGCTGTCTCAATTTTTCCACTGTCATCAGTTTGGATAATTGTGTGTGTGCTTGCCTGTAATAAGCAGTAAAGTTTACCTAAAAGAGAGCGTATGTTTTTGGCAAGCCACTACATCTGCTTGGAAAGTATTATCTGCTGACTCATTTGGCATAGGTGTATGATGATTTTATGCTCATAGATAGAATCTGAGGATGTTTTCTGAGATGAACCTGAGTAAGTAGACTGGGAGAGAATGCTGTATTTGTCATCTTTTAATAAGGAAAAATCAAGAAAAAAGAGAAGATGGACTCTGAAATGCCTGGATTTGGCCTGTTCCTGCTAGGAATTGTCTTCTCATGATGTCTAGCTTCTCTGGTGCCAACTAAAAATTTAGATCCCCAGTGTTTACAAGCCAGAAACTTTGCCTGATACCTCCCAGCCTCTAGGACCATCTGCTTCAGTGTTGATATATATGTATTATGTACGTAGATATATTGAAACTCGGTGATCTTAATGGTTCCTTCCAGCCCAAACCATTCTATGGCTCTATGGTATATGTATGTGACCATTAAAGAGCTGATCAGAAAAACAGTCTTTTCAGCTTTATGGATACACAAGATACACAGGCACCAAGCCTGCAGCCAATTTAGGATTTTAATCAATACAAACACTCCTGAGGCTGTTTCTGCTGACAGATAAGTTCTGTGTAGGAATAGTTCTTAGCTTTCACAAGATCTGGTTTTGGTTTTAAAACTCATTCCTCGTTTCAGTTATCTTTAATCATTTATATTTGTACCACATCTTCTTCATCCAGGTCTTATCACTCCAAAAGATGCTCTTGATTTTTTTTCAGTTTATATGACCAGGAAAGTAGAGCAGATGTGGGGTTGTGGGAGGCTGAGAGGCCTAGTAAAGCCCTATGCACATTGGATGCTATGAAAGTTGATGATGACATGCCTGAATGTGAATGCCAGCTGGACAGAAAAGCCAGGATTTGCACTGGGTGTGTTCAAGGCTCTTATATACTCCATCTCTGCACCTAGAGTGCTCTCCCCACCCAAATAGTTGGGAAGGAAGGAAAAGCCTTCTATTGAGAAGGCAGTTCAGAGCAGGAGTATCACCTCAGAGAAGAACTCTTCCATTTCCTTTATGCCTCAGTGGCACAGTCACTACAGTGATTGTTATTGTCTCTTAGCACCTGTCAATCCCATGGGTTTATATGTAGGGGTTCAGGCCACTGCTGGCCCTCCCACTAGCAGGCAGTGGTTGAGGCCTAGAGCCACCTTGTTCTTACATTTCCCTCTGAGAATTGAGTCATTTTGGACGGAATTTGTCCTGTCCCCTGTGGTGTAGTCTGGTTGTACGTGCATATAACAGCTCAGGAAGGAAGCAAGAAAGATTATCAGGACACAGTTCCCGAAGTTTTATTGGGATCACAGTTTGATTATGTATCCACAGTGTGAAAGGTTAGGGTGCCATATGAAGACAACGGTACCCAAATGTAACCTCCTGCAGTAGACCCCCAAGTAAGTGCAACAAGTCAGTCCTTTGGCGATCAGAACAGCTGTTCAGAACGTAGGGCTTTGTCACCTTAACCTCCATGTGGATCACGAATAACTCACCATGCAAGGGCTGGATTTTCAGAGGGGAGTACTCAGTGCAGTCCGAAAAACTTCTGAGGTGCTCTGTGTTAAATATCAGAGATCCAAACCCACAGTTACTCTAAAACATGTTGAATGGAATATTTCAAATTGAATTATTCATCTTTTGATTTCTGGGAATAATTCCGGTGACATCACCGCTTACATAGAAGTTGTTGGCCTTTGAATTTCATTACTGTCACTGTGGGTGCCAAAGCAATGGGAACATTATAATGCTTTCAATTCTTACAATACACAGAAAATCTCATCCCTTTTGAAAGCCTTCTTTTCTCTAGCTGAATGGAGAGAAAATATTGGCCTTTGTTTTTGTTTTGTATATCAAAATTAGAAGTTTGGATAAGTGGTGATTTTATGCAATTTTTTTCTGCAAAAAAAAAAAAAAAAAAAAAAAAAAGATGTTTTCCTGGACTGTTCTTTACATACTACAGATCAAAAACGAAGTGAAGAGTAGCAAGACTTTCAAATATTAGCTTTTGCAGATGTGACAGTTGAGCAACAGATGTTCAAAGAGAAGATTTTTGGCTTTATAATAAGATGTCAAAACCATTTAGGACAAATTAAAATAAATGTTGTTAATTGCCAAAAACTGAACTGAATAAGAAAACATCTTGTGAAGAGGGAGATGACTGTTCTGATTCCCATCCGTTGCACCGACGATAGAATCTGAGTTTCAAACTCAGACTGGTACAGATCCGTAATAATTCCCAAATCAATTTCTAGCTCATATTTGTACTGTTTTTCAGGCATGTTTTAATTGATACTGGTTACATCATGCTCAAATATTCCCTGATGTTTTATAACAAGCAAAGGTCTATGTTTAAAAGTCATATGGATACACACTGTGAACTAGATTTGTTTTAACAGTAGAGCTATATGTCTGCCTTTGTGTGGGCTCTTCTAAGGTGAATAACACATCACAGACTAACATCTTCTGAGTAAAGAAAAGATAGGGAAAGCTTTTTTATTGGACAACGAAGGTCATCACACCTTAGTTTCAAAATCAAGCACTTTTGTGATTTTGTGTTTTGACCTCTTCTTGTGGCACCATGTTTGGAAATGTTCCCAGAGGAGAAGTTGTGCGAGCTTGAGCTCCTATGAGCACTCTTGCACTTAGCAGAATGGCTCTTCTGCTTGCTGCTGGATGCAGAAGAAAGAATGAAAGGAATTTGGGAAAGTTGGGCATTTGATAAAGTTGGGATCTAGAAGCAAACACTTGCAGGACTCGTGCTGGTCACTGGTTGTTCTAAAGCCAAAATATGCTACTTAAACTTGAGCATACATACCCTGGAAATTAAATACAATTACTATGTAAAACTCTGAGGCATGAGGAAGAAATATATTTTGGTCTTCCTTAATAAGGTCTAGATAACTATTTGCAGCAAGAACAGAGTGCCTGGTATCTCGTAGGGTAAAGTCTAAGACATGCTGGTGGTTTTAAATTTGGTATAATTTTGCCTGGGAACAACACATAATAATATGTTTATAATGTAGTGATTCACAATGGCTTCCAGAGGAGGAAATGCACATTTACTTGAATGTGTATCTTGCCTTGTGGACAGATGCAGAAGGCTGGCTTCTTTGAATGACTCAAGTGACCACATCTTTTTTTTAAGACATGTTGAGCAAAGGATGCTCTATTTTTCCATTATTACCGCCTCAATAATACGTGTTACTGCCAAGTCTGATTAAAAGCATAAAAAAGTAGTTGAATCTAGATCTACTAATGGTGGGAGAGGAAACCAAATAACTGACAACTCAATGTTTAACGTAATCTTAGACTTACAACCCATGGCACTCAGTTTGTCAGTGAAGCTGTACTAGTCCCCTTGAACCCTACACGCTTGAGAACTTCTGGAAATATTTCCTGTTTTGGTGCTGTCTTGGTGCCTGCAATTCATGATTAGGTTTCCAGCCCATTTTGTCCACGTTCATGTTGTGGAGAAATCTGAGAATTAAAAAAACAAGTACCTCATCTTTTGTTTTCCATTTGAAGTGTTTTTACAGAAACCAAAAGAGTCTGCTGGACTTTGTTGAGAGATCAAACAGGATAACTTGAAGAAATAACATGTTTTTAGCATTTGTTTGTGTTTTTAGCATTTGTTTGTTTACAGTAGATAATGATCACAGATAGAACTTGATTTCATTTGGAAGACTCTTTCCATTAGAGCCACCCTTGTTTGTGTGTACTTCACCCATACGCAGCAATTTAAGGTGTGACGTTTACTTATTCGAAGTATGTGGTTCGCATTCAGGCTGTACAAAAATTACAGCTTCTTGCAGACTTTTCTTTCTTAGCAGCTTTTAGTCTGGATCTTCTCTGAGTCTCCTACCTGGGCTGCCTGTTTCTCCTCTTTATATTCAGTATGCTTTTCACTCCATTTGCCTCACTGTCTCACACAGACCCCAGAACACACGCTAGCCTTAATGACCTTGGGCAGTAGTGTATGTTACTTTTTTTTTTCCCAGCCCCCAGACAGGAAGCAGAAAAACAGGGTATGCAAAAAAAAAACAGGCAGGAAAGTAGCTTTAAATACCTCGATGTGTGTAAGAGCTCTTATTTAAAAAACAAACAAACAAACCAAAAACAAACAAACAAACAAAAATCAGCAACCCAACATGCTTTTTTTGGATACTCCAAATGTGTGGCTTTGTGAAATGTTAATTTTAGAGTCTCTGTCCCAGTGCAGAAGTGAAGCTTCTAATAACATAAGCAGGACTTCCTTTCCCTCTTTCCTCCCTACACAAAGCCATTTACAAAGAGCATTTTTTCCTGTAGAATAAATAACTTCACTAAAATAGATATATAACCCCGCTGTACAACTCAGTCTGTTTATAGCTGCAGTCTGATTGTTATTTTGCAGCTGGTCTCTGCACCGTATGCTGAACCGCACAGAAGGTCGTTAGCTTATCTGAAATCTTAATTTTTAGCACCTCAGTTCCTTCTGAATGAGAAATCAGCCTTATTCCTGATGTTTCTGAGCAGGTACTTCTGCAAGCAGTAGGTACAGTGAAACTCATTAAAATATCTGGGGTAGATTGAGGGTTTGGAAGCTGCTCACTAGTGTGTTCACCTGAGCAGCCACTGCACCAGAGGTAGGGCTGGACACAGCTTGGCAGTAGTAATGGCATGTGACCTGCTAGAAGCCTCTGCTGCTTTCCTGACCTTGCAGAGCAAAGGAAGCAATTGAAACTGGGGTGAGCCGGAGGCTGGAAATCATGTCAGACAGGAGAGACCTGTGTGGCACTTGTTCCCAGGCTGCGTCTCGTGTGGAGGTCATTAGTCGTGTGCTTGGTAATCGCACCCATAAGGAGTATTGATAGCTCAGTGCTGGACTTCCTCTGTGGCTTATGACTTGCCTCATTTGAAACAGGTAGCTTAAGCTTATAAAGTGTTGTTTGTGTTGCTTGGTCTTATTTTGCAACAGACAAAGAGAAAGGTTTGGCCAAACAGGCCAAATAGGCCCTGGAGCGCTCCTGGACTGCAGATGGAGCTGGGGCTTTGAAGGGGTGTGATGACATAAACCAAATCATAGAATGGCTTGGATTGGAAGGGACCTCAAAGGTCATCTAGTTCCACCCCCAAGCCTTGAGCAGGGCTGCTGCCCACCGGATCACGCTGCTCAGTGCCTCAACCCCCCCCTCAGCCTTGAGTGCCTCCAGTGACAGGGCATCCACAGCTTCCCTGCTTCTCTAGGCACCTTGCAGGCCCCATTTAATGGCCATTACTTCTGTCTACTAAGCTATATTGCTCTGTTTTCTGCTTTTTTGAGGTGAAGAAGGGAGAGGGAAAAGGAAGAGACAAGATTTTTGCAGGGCATTTTGTTGGGTACATTTAGGATAGAGCTAATATCTTCATAATAAGCTGCAATTTCCAAACTATAGGTCATGGTCATAAGATGTTCTTGATTTTTGGAGGTGATGATACATGCCTAGAAGCACTAATCAGAAATGTATTTGTGAAGGGGAAATTTTGGGAAGCAGCCTTCTCTTTTTTTTTGCCAGAGCAACTCTTAGATTTTGACCACAAGAAAGCAAAGTGTGGAAAGAAGTGGAAAATTATGTTGCCATTCCAGTTCAGGTCTTGTTGTCAGAATATGCAAGACCTAACAAGATTAGAGCTGTTTTGCCCTTTAATTTAAACAGATGCATGTTGGAGTCACTAGCAGATTTACATCACAACTCTGGTTCAACACTGAGTCACGGGATTATTTCATTCTGCTGTATTCTTTTTTTGATGAACCACTTTGCTCCTTGTTTTGTGAGAGAGGGTTAAACAGTAATTCCTCAATGAACTATTTCTCCCTTGTTGAAACTTGAATGGGATTTTTTCCAGAAACTCGGCTCAGAAACCACCCTTAACACACCAGCTCTGCCAGAAATGCCTTACCAGGAGAGCAGATTGCCCAGGGGGTGGTAGCATTAACAAAACGGGCAAGGGGGACTTTGAGCAGAGCACCACACTCACAAGTACTGAGGAGCCAGCCCAGAACATCAGCAAAGAACCGACCATCTGCACAGTTCCAGGCTGCAGCCGCTACAACCTCATAATGAAGCACTAAGTTGGAGCTCAAAAATGAGAAGGGACTAACTCTGTGCACGCGGGAGCCATGAGCTAGCTAAGGGATGTAATGAAGCCTCCTTGAGACCTCTAAGATTTTCCTCTAACTCCAAGCTTCTAACGAAGAGAAAGCTTTCTGCCAGGATGAAAAACAGAAGGTACAGTTACATCTAGGCTTGACTGCGCTTGCTAATGCAAATGGAGAACAGACACTTTTTTCAAGTCAGTGTTCTTAAATCAGAGTCTACTTTAAATGTCGGAAGGAAAAAAAATGACTGTCTTCGCCTGGTACTGATTTTCCTCATATGTTTTACCTATGTTTAAGTCTGTTTTGCTTTCTCTCCTAGAAATTTGATCTTCCCCAAAGCATAGACTGTGTAGCTATAGGAGCAAGACTGCACTGCTCTTGGAAAAATCTGCATGCCATTGTGCTTAGATTTCCTTGCTTTTGCGTCTGAGCCGAGCCCCTGACAATTGAAAATATTTAAAGAAGGAAAACTAAACCCTAATGAACGTGAAAGGCATTTGCACAAAAATACAAGTCGTCTTCCTTCAGTCTTAGTAGAAATACCTTAAAAGGACTGCATCGGCTATACCAATAAATGCAACTACTCATTCCCACTGTGTGCGCCAGTTTTTGAAAGTCTTCGTTTCTATTTCTGTCTCCTTACTCGTTATCCAAATAAAGATCTCTAAGTAAGTACAATTTCTGTCTGTGTCTAAGCTCAGCAGCTCTGTGGTCACATCACCTTCGTATCATTTTTCCTGTGAACTTTCAATTCCTTTTCCTCTGCTTGGAATAAAATCAAGCACTCTGTTAATGGCCAGGACTCTTCAGCCGGAAGTCTGTACCACATCTCATCTGGGGCTGCACAGGCAGTAGGTGAAACGCTATCAGGTGGAACTGCGACTGATAACTTTAAAGTCACTTTCCTATTATAGAAACTTAGTTTGAGAGCCGAAGTGCTGGTCTGCTTCAATGCTTTCCATGACCCGTTTTCACCATGTAAAGTCAGTTGGCTGTAAGCTGTGGACCCAGCTTGGCTTCAAAGAGTGCCTGGCTCCTCATTCACAAACTAAATACTCTAGAAAGCTGCCAAATTGGGGAGATTATTCTGTCTCATTTTCTGGCAAGCTGCGACTGCGTGTATCGCTTCATTTATATGCTAATTGAGGCCAAGCCTCCAAATAGGCTGCATACAATATCAGTGTGACTTGGCTCCCTCTTTATGATTATTCTGCCTTCCAGCAGCTTCAGTGAGTGCTCTGAGCCGGAGAACGTTTGCTGTGTCTTCATCTGTGAAGTCCTGAATCCTAGCCCCAGCTTTCTGAACGTGATGGTGAGACAGGAGGAGTGCGGATCTCTCATGTGAACGACCACCGCGGGGCTGTGAAGGTGAGCTCAATCCACCCGTTGATGAGGACCCTCTCTACTCTCTCTGGCTTGGAGGAGATGCTGTTGTTTCTCAGGTCAGCCAGTGTAACAGGAGATTGCAGAGGGCATGGATAATTCCAGGGACAATGTGTTGACAAGATAGAACAGCCAGTTCTGTTGCCTTCTCTCTTCTGCTGGCTCATATGTGATCATAAGGCAAAAGCTCTCTCTATTTTGCCTATTTTTAAAGCACAGTAAGGATACATGCATTCAGTCGTTTCTTTGAGGAGCACTGTGTTGTTACTGAAAGAGCAGGTACCAATACTGTGGTGGTTTCATGATGGCTCAGTTCCACCACGCTGTAATCACCCTCCTAACCTTTTGAGGCTGCATTAGCTTTTCATTTAATTGTTTAGTATTTGATAAACTTCACAAGTCAAGGATCAGTGTTTCAGTAAATGGGACACTTGCCACAAGCTGAATGCACTGAATGTTTCACCAAGGGCTACTGAACGTAGAGTGGGAAATGCATGTGTTTGCGGTACAAAATCCATGAGCCTTTTCAGAGGAAAGTATTAGTACCTCCTGCTTAAAGCAGAGAGGTGATTTTGGCTCACAGGTGTATTTTACCAGGGATCCAGAGCTCCAGCGATCAGAGTTCTGCGCTAAATTCTGAATTTTCCACGTGTTCTCATTTCCCTGAACTTTCTCCTCTGAAGCACATCAAGATGTATTTTAAATAGCCTTGTTAAAAGAGAACTGAGCACTTGAAAGTCAGAAAATTCCCAGCTAGCAGTCACCTGCACACACCCTTTGTAGAGCTGCATTACAGCGCAAGCCGTTACAGACAGCAGCGGTGTGGGTTCATGGAGTTGCTGAATGTCTAACTTTTCTGTAGCCAGTGTTTGTACTGGGTTTCAGAGTCCTGGTCCAGGTAACCAAAGAGGGAGCTCATAGTCTACTGGGGAGCACAAATGGCCAAGGAAGGAGTGTTAGCATAAATGTGTCAGAAGTTCCTGTGTTCTCGTGGGTCAAGTGCGTGCTCACGACTTTGAAATCAGGAATGATTTGAAATCAGGATTTATGGCTTGGGCTCAGGCATCTATGTTATCTCTGTATGTGGGAAGCGTGTTGTTTTTGTCTGAGCTGTGGCAATGCCTACTTCTCATCCAGAGTGTGAGGAATATCAGTATCAGTTCGGCATGGACCATGTCCCTGCCTCAGGCAGTTCAAATTGAGGCTGCATGTGCAAGGTAATTTGCTTACCTAGGGTGTGATCTGGCACGGAGACGCTCCCCACCTCACCTATTGATGTGGAGTCATGATTCAGCCAGTGAAGGAAGGAAGACTCATCCAAACCACAAGGAGATAAAGCAAGAGGGAGCACGACTGTTTTGCTTGACGATGAGGCAATTTCCTGGGGTGGACCAGGTGTGGGCTCTGGTACTTCCCAGAAGCACCTAAGCATTTTTGCAATCTGCTCATCACTCATCAGAGAAACCTTCCATGGGATTTCCAAAGTCTGCCTGTGCATTGAATTCCCTTTGTTACTGTGAACTGTTTATTTGAATCTCTCCTGTGCAACGTGTTGCCTCAGGGTTATGACCTGTTGGCTGACAAAAATAGGTGCCAGGTGAGGTTCCTGCCAGGGCATGACCGCTGGGCTGGAGAATACTACAGCACTTGTGCAAGGAAGCAGCTCGTTTATTTCCATGACACGCTGTTCTTTTGTGTGCTGCATGCAGCAGGTCTTGGCAAGCAGTGCTCATGCAAGTCTCTATTTTATGTGGAAAAGCTCCAAAGTTGATAAATTTCCTGTGTCAGATAAAGGACACCTCTGTTCCAGGCCAGGATGCTTTCGCTAGCATCCTGTTGCTATTCAGGCTGCAGTTCTGCTGCTGCTGGAGTTCGATGCTTGTTCCTTAGCAGATCTGGAGGCTTTGAAATTTGTTTATTCTATGCTGGAGTGAAAGGAGAACTCTTTGAAAATGTTACTGATTTTTACATATATATTTTTCTTGTCAACTCAATTGCCCTAATGTCCCATTTTGGACAGGACATACTTAAACGGGACGTTTAAATTCCTGACAATGTATTTTGTGGTATCAAACACTGGCTTGACGCAGGATGCATCCCACTTTACAGTGGTAGTTCTGCAAAACTAAGAGGTTTCAACCCCAGACCCAGTCAGATGGACAGCACACGAACACGAGTGTCCCACGGCCGAGAGCTCTCCAGATATATAAAAAGCTTCCACTCACTGCCAAAAATGCTGATTTTGACTGACTGAAAGGTAAAAGTTCTTTTTTTTTTTTCTTCCCCTAAATAGTCTGACTATGCTGCCAGATGGCCGCACTGAGGCTAGCTGACAATGCCAGTTACTTTTGAATTGTGTTTCACCAAGTGGTGAGCCTACGGATAGGGAAAGCTCAGCTTTTGCAGCAAAAAGACAAGCCCACTGCTAGATTAAACTGGACAAGTATCCGGTGAGAGAAGAGTGATTTAAGAGGAAGAGTGGAAGGGATGGTTTTCCTCTAGGACTCAGACATTATCAAAGTAAAGGAGGTAGTGTGCAGAAATACGGGGCTTCCTTATGATGAGAAGATGGAAGAAAAAGCTCTGCAGTTTCAGAAGTTTTATGGCAGCATATTTGTGTGTCTGAGAAAACTGGAGTTGTTGTCAGTGGTTAGTGCCCCGCTGAGCACTTCTGAGGGCTGTAATTGCAATGGCTTGTCTGGGTACAGAAAATGCATGTATTGTGATGCTGGCATGTGTGCGAAGACTTGCTGAAGGTAGTGGGTGTAACAACCACCTTTCCTTTTATTTGTGAAGTGCAATTAGGTTTCATGGAATAGATAGCTGAAACAATAGGAGCCACCACCCCAAAATTAAGGGTATGTGCAAAGCTGTTAAAAATCCATGTTGTGTGGGTGGAGGGTTTGATAACATGCTGAATCAAGGTGCAGGTGGCTGAACATAGTTCACGTGGGAGAGAAACCAGAAAGACATCAAAGAAAGTCCCAGCAAAATAAAAATACTTGCTGTCTAACTGAATAAAAGCCAAGAGAGTCTTCAGGAATCCAGCTCAAAGCAAGCAAACAAGGTGCTACCTTCCCTGGTGTTCTCACTGATAAAAGGAAATGGATGTTTATGGAGTTGCATTGAAATCAAAAGGATTTGTTTAAAACAAAAAAAAAAAAAACAAAAAACAAAAACAGGACCATGTTCCTCCATCTGCCTGGGAGAAATGATGCAGAAATATCGGGTGACTGCTCAGCTCAGCATATGGAAACACTCAGAAGATCTCCATTACGACAGTGCCAAAGAAGCAGCGATCTCTGCTTCCAGCTGTAGATAAGTGAATCTGTTACAGGGAATGCAACTTCAGATTTCAGGACAGAAAATACAAACGGAAATCAATGTCAAGGGAAAAGCTAAGTCAAAATGAAATATAAACCTGGCCCACCTAGCCTACTGGTGCCTTCCATGTAGCATTAATTAGCGGATGCAGAGCTGAATTTGGGAAAGCAAGATATGCACTTAAGTTTGGAAGTTTGCCTTTTCTCTTGATTGCACAGTCAGCTTGACCACCATTTACCTTTACACATCTTTCTGATTACTACAGTGTCTCACATGCTTTCTCTTGTATGAGCTTTATTCACTCTTCACCTATCCTGCCACCTTCTTTTAGGTGATTCAGATTTTACGCAGTGTTAGCTTTGTTGCCTAGATTTGTCATGTGAATGGGTTTTCTGTTTTTGATGGAAAGGTTATCTTACGGCTTTGTTTGAAAAAATCCCTTAGGCTTGAATTTGAAAGATTTCTAATATTATGAATTTGGGTTACAACTGAGACAAAGTTCAAGAATACCAAAGCAGCACCTGCCACAAATTGTTCCTCTGTCTTTAAAGTGTCAGCAGAGTCCATCTAATTTCCTGTACCACCAACCCTGAATTTTATGAAATCACTGTCCCAATCTGACTTGCATTATTTCCAAGAATGATGGCCAAGTGTTGATTTAGATACTTCTTGCACTTATATTGCTCAAAATGCAAAGCGAATGGGCTTAAGACAAAAATGAATCCATGCTGTACATCATTCTGTTGCTCCTTCAGTACCTCAGCTAGCTCTCTGGTGAAGCAGAAGCCAGAGTCCTGTCTTTTCAGAGCTTTAATAGAATCTTGGAATGGCTTGGGTTGGAAGGGACCCCAAGGACCATCAAGTTCCAACCCTACTGCCACAGGCAGGGCCCCAACCTCCAGATCTAGACCATGTTGCCCAGAGCTCCATCCAACCTGGTCTTGAACACCTCCATGGATGGAGCAGACACAGCCTCTCTGGGCCTTAAAACCACTCCCCCTTGTCCTATCCTTTCCAGCTTGCATTACCCAGAGTCAAACATCTAGTCTTTTGTCAGCCAAAATTAGTTTATGTGTAATAAAGAAGTTCTTAGTAAGCTTTCGAAGTGAGAATATAATAAAGGCAATTCTTTATTTCACACAAATCAGTGATGAACAGTGAAAGATACCACAAAGATGTATGAAATAAGCCACTTGGGTCATCCAATGCAGTGCCTCACAAGCACAGGGGTAATAGATGGTTAGACCCAAAAGGTCTAAAAATCACCCATTGTGCGTATACCACAAGCCACAAAACACTCCCCCATGCTCTGTAACAGCTTGAAGACGTATAGTACATCCCATTCAAAGCCACAAACTGGTGAATAACACAGTTGTGCTGCTGAAATTGTGAGGACCAGCATCTAGCTTCTCCTTTAATATACCATGAGAGGCTAGCAAGACATCTAAGGCACATTCAGTGTTCTAAGTACCAAACACACTGAAGGACTCTCGAACAAAATGCGGTAAGCAATATATCCTAGCGCATCCTTCAGCTGAAGTTCTGCACTCAGCTGCTATTACATAGGTTCAAAGATAAGGTTTCAATACAGCGCGCACTTGAGCACATAGGCATGTAAACATGTCCTCCTGTGATCTTCTCATTTGTGCTCGGGGTGAAGCAAGTTTAGGGTCACAACCGCTTGAGCAGACACACCTCCTAAGAGTTCCACTGCTCGGATGCAAGTCTTAAATCCTTATACCTATGAGTTTTTTCCTCCCACGTTCCACCGACAGTCTTCATTTCCACGAATAATTAGGTGTGAATTGCCAGGAAGATTGCCCCTCCTGAAAATACATCTTCTGTAGTTTCCGAAACATCCGCATATGTTCAGTATCATCATATATGGATGTTCCTGGCTGAGCTGCTGTATCCTGCTCCCTGTACGTGTGCACAGATGAGGAATATGCACACTTCTTTTTCTCTCTCTCTCAAAAGAAAACATCAAATAAAGTAACCTGGAAGACATGTACTGCAGAGGATCCTATAGGACATATAGGTATGTTTTCAAAATGTTTAATGCTTGGTTTTGAGTTTTAGTCCAGTTTAGGTCTTCATTTACCTGAAACAGTTGCATCCTTCTTAGCTTATCATACATAGAAATATCAACCCTGCTAGGGAGCTGAAAGCTAATTCTCTAAGGATGGATCTCCAAATAAGATTAAGGAAAAAAAAATCTTTGCTCAGTACTCTTCTGGGAGCAGGTAGATGAGAACTTGCTCCACACGAAGGACTTA
This sequence comes from Callipepla californica brunnescens, assembly GCA_023055505.1. NCBI lineage: Eukaryota > Metazoa > Chordata > Aves > Galliformes > Odontophoridae > Callipepla > Callipepla californica. The sequence goes on from JALIRH010000001.1 coordinate 58,764,729, forward strand.
AGTCTGTTGGCATCCAAACAGATCACAGTGACATTTGTTTCTCACAGGAAAATCCTTTCCCTAGAGTGCAGGCAGGAAATTCAAAATAAGAGGAAAATACCAAAGGAGCGCTAAGGGAAGGGGAGGATCAGAAAGAACAGTGTTCACTTGTTCCACAGGCTAAGGAAAGAAAATTGTGTGAGAATGAGTGTTTATTTCTTGATTATCTGAAGAGCTCTTATTGCGGAACGAATCACTTCTCTGTTATGGAGTGCACAAACTGTTGTGCCTTCTGGTGAATCCTTCAATTACTATGTCTTTATTTTCTCCTTTATGTACTTTTTTGGGGGGAAAAAACATACACGATTCATCATATCTAACTAACATATGAGAGACACCCTTAAGTTTGTTCACTGCACCTATTTTTCTGACTACTGACCAGTGGGATCCAGTAGCTTTCTGTGAAGCCCTTGACTGTTGCGTGTGAATTTTATGGTCCACTCAGTGATCCTGTAGCGGGGCCAGCACTAACAGCAGCGACCTTCTGCTGGATATACATTGTCTAGGCTAACTGCCCTCTCAAGCTGCCTCTACAGGATGCCACATTACGGGAGTAACATGGTGTGGTAGACACTCAACTAAGCTTTGTTATTTCTCCACAAATCCACTGATGGCAGCTTCAGTTTGGACTGTTGTGATATCAGCTTCCCTCAGAGCCCAGCACCCAAATGCTGGTTTGCTGGTGGTGGGTAACAAGAGTTTACTAATTCAGCATGGGAACAGAGTGAGGGAGATTCATGAAGGGCAAGGTGCATCTGCACGGAGCTACTGCTGTGCTCAGTGACAGCAAGGCTGTGAAACGGGGCTCTGAAAAGGACATTCCTTCTCCTGCATTTGCTGACTTGAAGTTTTGGTCAGCTGGATCTTTGGGCTTCTTGCCAGCCCAGAAGAACTAACAAAGGCCATTTCTTTGGTTGCATATGGGCAGGAAAGAAGGAGGAGAAAAGAAAAAGGAGTGAGTGTAATACTTCAAAAAGAGAAACATTTCTATTTCAGAGAAGTATAAATGTCTTATTTATACAGACTCTCAGCCTCTGGTTATTGTGAGCCCCTGCATAATTCTTACATCTACAAGAAGTGACACAGACCACACGGCTTTAACAGAGAGCAGAAGCCAAGGAAAGTTAGGGTACTCTTGAAACTGAACCTACAATTCTACTGTGGAAGGAAGAAAAAAAAAAAAAAAAAAGAGAGAGAAAGAAAAGGAAACTAAAGGAAATTAAGCCCGAGAGGGAAAGGCCTGAACTGGATTTGTCCATCAAGGGTTATTTCCACTCACTCAACATTTTTCACTCTGTTTCCTAGGTTCTTTGGAGTATTTGTGCTCTTAAGACAATGTTATCAGGGCTGGGTGATTCTGTGCCTTCAAATAAAGAAATAATTAATCTGCTCACACATCTGTCATCTTCAAGACTCCCTTTTCAGTTACTCAGTCATTGAAAATGTCTGACTGAACTCCGAATTTCACGGGGCTCACATCCCCTGGCCATGGCATGTTTGACGAAAGCTGAGCTGTTAGATATCATTCCTTGAACAAATTCCAAAATAGCCACATCTTCACATTCTCTCCCTGATCTGCTACTGGATGCAAGTGCCACTATTGTAAGCATTGCCAAATTCTATCCAGCTTATTCTCTCTCTTTATTTCTTTCTTTCTTTAATTCCAACTATTACTTTTTTTTAAAGGGAGTCAGAACAAGATTTTAATAGCAAAGCATAACTACTGTTGTCCTTTCTCTACATAAGCTGTTATCGAGTTTTTGAAGTTCTGCCAGCTTGTTTCCATTACAGGGAAAACCTGATATGAGCTGGAATTTTTGCAGCATAGAGGGAGTGATTGCAATGGTCCTGTTGTCTTAAAAAATGTGCACAAAATCCTGAGTTTTATGACATAGAATAAGGAAAGTGAAAAGCTTTCTTCTTAATTATCTCTGCCTTGTCAGCGCTACTAGCCCCTAGAAAGCTCCATGTTTTTAAGCTTCCTTCTAGTGTAAGACCCACCACAACTTTTCTTGTTCTCTCATTTCTTTTCAAGGCTTTATTTTCACTCCACAGCCCATCAGTACTTCAAGCTATAGCTATGAAGTGTTCCAACCCTGCACTTATCTGCCCCAAGAGGAGCCTCTCTGTTCGCACTGTGTGACTCCTACTCGGTGTTTTGGGTGTTAGCTTCTGGGTTGTTTTTTCTGCCATCACTAACCCTTGAGAGTCCTTGAGTCTTGCAGTCTGCTTAATCCAAGCCCGTGACTGATGAAAATGGTGATTAACGCCTTCAGTGTAACAGCTGGCTGCAGCTAGTGACATTAAAACCAGCTGTCATGTTCACTCTGTTGATCTCATGCATCAGTGGGCAGGTGAGGCATTCTCATCACAATAATTTGCTAAAATGGAGAAATCAGACTGTAGAATGGATCCTTCCTTGTACGTGAAGCACGCGTGAACACGCAATAGCCCTGTTTCATCTACAAAGCAGGGTTCCATTTCAGCATGTGTACTCTATTAAGCTTTCTCTGCATCAACATAAAAAAAAAATCTTGAGTTCTGCAGTATGACATGATTTGAGCCATATGGTGCATGAGAAACAGGTGGAGCAAAGCCTGAGCAAAAAGCATGAAAGGAAGAAAAAAATGAATCACATAATCAAGATAAAGAACTACACTTGTGACCGCCACCCTCCCAGCTATTATTACCAGAATAAATAAGCAAGCCTTTCCCAGTAAAGAAATTACCCACGATTGTAGGCTGAATACAAGAAATCATCTACCAGCATACAGCACTCTTTATAAAGGTATTACTAACAGTTATTTAGTCTATGCTATATGTGGCTGTGGATTGCTGCAGGACTGATGTGTCCAACTTCTGTGTCACTTATTTGTGATCTGCTTTTGCTAAGAATTTTTCAATTTCGTCATGGAGTTTTAGTTCAACATCTCAGTGGTGTGATTCTCAAACTTGCTAAGTGGCTACTGGAGCAGTTCCCAAGCAAATATTTGTTGATGAGCTTATTAGCTAGATGATCTCGTTACGCATTTTGTTTTCATGAATGTTGTTATTAGCAATGGTAATGAAAATAAGGGGCAAATTGAAAAAGGTGTTAACGCTTCTAGCCTGGCTGGTTGAAGAGGATGGGTTAATAGGCATGTTTACAACTACATGCCTTGTTTTTATTTTTCCTTTTGCTTGATGCCTGTTTTCTTTTTATAGCAAGAAAATACGTAGTTGTATGTTCCTATGGCAAGTAAAAGCCAAAGCAGTCATCCAGCTGTTAAAATTAGTGTTAGATCTGAATTTTCTATGGATTTCCTGCTGCATGGGAGGAAATTAGCTTTCATTGCCTTCTTTCCCCTCCTCCCCTTCTAGCCTTCTATTAGATTAATACCAGAAGCATGAAGTAACGTTGAACAGAAAGCTGTTGCTTTTAGCTCTTGGAAAACTTGGCAGCCTCTCCAGAAATGAAGGGGGAGGGGGAGCCTGAAACTTCCACTCGCAAAAGAGGAGATCTCAGGCATTCTGCATGAAGAAATATTTTTTCTCCTATAAAGCCTCTGAGGTTTTACAAGCAAGCTAATGACAAACTACTCAGAAGTCTAATGAGGGTCCAACATCAGCCCTTTCATCTCTGTGCATTCATTGGCTGCCTGCTTTAGTGTCCCCTTTTCATATTGCTACCTAGCTTCTGTGCTGTTAGCAGAACGAAGAGATAAGATGGTGTACTTCTTTTCTTGGCTGTGAAGGGTTTCTCAGTTAAGTTTACAGGACAGACCTGTGGGAGCTTGCAATCAAGATGAATGGTGTTGTTCATGAAATGCTGGGATGCTTCTGTGACTGTTACAATGTTTTGGTAGCACGAAGAAAGAAAAAAAATGCAATGTGCAAACAAGGCATTATGAAACTGAAGAGAGACCACCCCCAGTGTCCTATCTCACATTTCACAGTCCCCTTTAAACTACAGTGCGAAATTATAATTTATTAAAACAATGTGTTAAAAATGTCATATGTTAATTTTCTGTGATACTCTGGGATCAGCAAGCATATTTTATGGCTTCCTGTGGGCCTAATCCTACATCAGTCGGTGTGAATTTCATTGGGAGCACGTGGGATCGTGGTTGCAGCAGGGCAGACCCAGATGGAAAAGCATGCATGGGACGGCTCTGTAAACAGGCAGCCTGGGCTGCTGGCGTGCAGTGATGCAAGACAGGCACAGATGCTCCGAGGTGTGCAGCTTGGTATCAAAGTTGTCTTGGCTGTTGGAGTTGGCTCTCTACAGTAGTGACTAGTTTAAAAATGCAGGGAAGCATTGGTCCATCTCCCTTTTTGGCCCGTGCTTTCTGACAGGACAGAATGCGTGCCATTCTGCAACCTTCTCCCCCACCCTGCTCCATTTTTAGGATTTTGTTGAAGGAGCTGGAACAGCGGTGAGGGAGTTTGGTGCCTGGACTACTGTTTTGGTTAGGCTGAGTTTGCATTAGGCATTAGAGACTCTCCAGGAAGTTTGTCTTTGGGTTTTGCATATTTTGTTTATTTAAGCACATAAGCAGCTTTGAGTAAAGGACAGATAGGGAAAATATGATAATTTGTATTTATTTTCTGTTGTTTTAATCTTGTCCCTGTTCGCAGAAAAACAAAGCAACAAACACACACACATAAAGCTAAGGCTGAAATTTGTCTGCATCTTATTCTGCCCTTAGTAGTGCAGGAAAGTGTCAGTGATACTGTGTCATCCTTTGTGCTGTTAGCGAGAGCTAATTTCACATTTGAGTGCCATCTGACAAGCAAATCCCTCTACAACTCTTTTCAGTGCAGACACAGAAGTTGCTAGCAAAAGCAGCTCCATGAAGCAGTTGCGAGGATGTATTTTATCTAACCTTTGCTAGGATGAGCTTTCACCCTTAAGAAAGCCACTAACTCGATTCTAGCCCAACTTACTCTGAAGAGAAAGTATTACGTTTTGGCAATCACCTTCCTTTTTGGAAGAAAGGCACTGTTTTACCTCTTTCGACTCTACTAGTTAACTGAATTTCATGTGAAGAGGAAGAAAGTTTTCACAGAAGGAAGGCCTCAAAAGAGTACTTATTTCAACACAGAGAGCTAGCTTTACACGAATTAAAATCAAATAAGTATTGTGGGTTTTTCCCACAATGTTTTGCTCTAGCTAAGATTTTGTGCGTAACCTTGGTCACGTGGCTTAAGCATTTTTAGATTTCTTTGATTTCCCTACTGAAGAAAGTACTACCTTGCTCAGACAACCCACTGCATTGTTATAGAAAGAGATATCAAAACATTTGTGCATCCAGATTTGATAATGACAGATACAGACCAAACGGGAACAGCACATTTTCCTGGCTTGGCATCAGAGACAAATTAAGGCGTGTGTGGGAATCTATTAATCAGCTTATTACTTGCTGGGAAAAACATCTAGAAGGAGCAACCACGGGATACAGATACCCCTTGTATCCAACCACCAACTACAGAACGAATTGCTGCTCTCATCTGTGATTGTAGTTGTGAAACACTGCAGCTATTGTACTTGCACCATGCCTTCTTTGCTCATCATTTGCTACTGCCTTAACATCTGTAAGGAACATCAAACAAGGTTCTGCCCGTAGACCCGTGCTTGAGGTTATCAGCTTGTTTGTTTCCAAAATGGGCTGTCATGTACCAAACATGTATTTGTGCATAGAAAAAACTTCAATAACACTGTACTGAGTTTAGCTGCAGTATCAAGGGTTGAATAATTAAATCATAAGCCACTCTCATTCACAAATGCATGCTGCTTCTGGCAAAGGGAAGCAATTAATCAGCTACAAAGACAGCCATGCTCCAGCTAATAGGGTAGTGCTCTTGTGATACAAAGAGTCATGTCTGGCCTGTGTTAGTGAAGATCTTTTTGATTACTAAAATGTTTTATTTAAATAAGAAATAGGAAGACCTTTCATTACCCTAAACGGTGTAGCTGCTTCAACAAAAATGGTTGCCTTTCCAACAGCTCTTGTCTTGCTTATATATCTCTAGGTCATTACGGCTGCAACACTGCTACTACTTATGTGAGTAATTATCAGTTATGTAATTCACTGATAGAGACATTTTAAGGCGACAACTCATTAACAGAAAACTGCCTGAATTATCTAAGGCCTCACTTTCATGGTTGTTCTGAAATACAGCCATTGCAACTGCACTGCTAGCATAAGCAAAGCCTCACAGAAGAGCAATGAAGAACAAGCCCTGCCAGCCTGGTCCTTTAAGCTCAGAACTCAGCTGCAAAAGCAGGCAGCACTTGATGATTCAGAGGAATGCAAAACTTTCTTTGCGATTACAACCTAGTTAATTGTGTACAACTGCGCAAAGGAAGAGAGTGAGGAAATTCCTTCCCTGACCCTTCCAGCAATTGACTTGTGCCCTGAAGCATGAGATTTGATTACTCATGTAACTTATTTTCCTGAGGCGGCTTGCTGCTGATAGCACTTGTGTGACAATTCAGTGAAGTTTCAGGCCAAGTCGCAAAAACTCCTCACTGGCTGAATACCACCTCGATTTTCTTTTTGTTTGACATATTCTGCATGGTGTGCTGGATTAACAGATTTCCAGTTTGTAGCTCAGATGAAAAGCAGAACTATCGGGCATGATTTTTTTTTTTTTCCCCACCAGAGTGGTACTAATGAATGCAGTTATGCTCCAGGTTGCCTCTTTGTTTAGTAGAGACTCCCAGTGAGCCTCACAAACCAAGATTCCTTCAGAACCAGGACCAGCATACTACACTGCCTCAGGATGTCTCCCATGAAGTTACAGCAGAATTACCACTCGCTTTCAGAAGCTCTGGTTGTGAAAATTCTTATAATATTTGAGCTATAAGCGATTGTGTTAGTATTATTCTGCAGTTGCAAACAACAGTTGGGTTTCCTTACCGAGGCAGTGATTCCAAATGCTCTTGTTACATGCTGCAAAGCACTGAGTCAGTACAACCCCATTTGTTGCCATGTGCTGCTCAAGAAGGGTGCAGCTGAAGAATTCACTGGTGTATTGGCGATGCTATTTCAAGAAATGTAGCTTGGTCTCCAGCAGAGTGCCATGGTTTCTCTTCTCGTCACTCTAGCACAAAGACATACTGGACCTCTTTCAGAAGGAGGGAGCAGGGAAAGAAGTATTCACCTGGATCATTTTCCTCATCTGGTTTTCACCGGTAACTGCATCAGCCTAGCAGAGAAAGCCACAAACTATAGATTGGGAACGTAAATGAATACTTAAGGCAGGAAAGAGAAGAAACTGGACCAGTTTTGCCACCAAAGAAAAAAACTGGGTGTAACTATGCCCAAAGTCATCAGCAGGTAGAGCTTTATCTTGACTGACTGTCAGGTCGGTGTTGCCTCTCCTCCTGCAGGTAGCACAAAGCCTGAACCAGCTCCCAGCTGCAGGCTCTGGCTCACTGTACAGAAACGCAGTCGTGCCCACACCTCATGTGGATACAATCTGCAACACTAAGGCACTGGTTAAGGGAGAGATGGCGACTACGTGCGCCTGCTGAAAGGTGACTTCAGTTTCAAACTGGCTGTGGAGATTTCTCCTTCCCTGTTACATGCTAATGAGATATTTTTATTACTGTTTTCCACGCTCCTGATTAAATATACTTCCTGCAAGCTTTCCAACAGTTGATTTTTACTTATACGAATTACCATGGAAACTACTAAACCTTTATTGGGCACGCTGCATACTCTAGGGTGGAGAGTTTTAAAGGCCTCCATGATTGCAATACAGTTGATACAGCAATGGCACTGCCATGAAGACAGCTCAAGCTAGCAAGGTGGACAAGTAAGTAAACCCATCTGAAACTCCTAGTCATGTGCAAGTTTCTGTATCATTCCTCCTGATTCTCCGTAGTAAGTGTTTTGTTGCTTTTGTTACAAAAAGAGCAAGCAGGTTGCACCTCTTTTTATTTTTGGAGTTTTACTTCATTATGTTGGGCCACGATGTCAGAGGCAGATGTTGGTGGTACAGTAGGAGAGGCTGCACCTTCCCACCAGTATTACAATACATTCAGTTGCCATGTGACAGATGGCAGCACAGGGGCACTCTGACAAAGTAACATCTGACATGGAAGCGCAGATGAAGCAAAGGTGTGTCACTGAACCCCTTCACGCAGAAAATTTTGCACCCACTGGCATTCATCAGTGCTTGCTGAACGCTGATGGAGATCAAACAGGCAGGTGGTGGGTGATGTGTTTCAGTGATGGCGACAATGTGAAAGACAAACAGGCTTTTAGAAGCATGCCATTCAGACTCTTGTTCATTGCTGGAGAAAATGAATAGTGGTGACTATATTGAAAAACAGTGTTTTGCAGAGGAGAATGTGCCCTATCAAACAGTGCTACTGTGTACTTTGTATCTGTTGTAGTTTCCATAGAAACAAACAGGAGGCATCACTTTTGAAGTCACCTACCTACATCTGTGAGGGGAAACACACGCTCAGCCTCATCCAACTTTGCTGACGCCCCACCTACTGTGTAGGAGCTAACCACAGGGACAATTCAACAGCCATTCCTGAATTCTTTCAGAGGAAATGTTTGTACCTTTTAAGTTACTCCTTTCCATATTATTAGGCTTCATTTTCCCTAGGGAGGTTTTTGCAGACTACTATTACAGTTTTCCCACTCAAAATAACAAAAGAAAACCCCGTGAGATGAAGGGAAGGCTGGCTGCTTTTGGCTCTAACTACAGGCACTGTTAAAAGCCATTCCTACTTCTTCCAGCTGTGAGCACGTCCTTAACTTTGCATTCCTGAAGTGTATGTGCCTTTATTTGTTTAACTGTGCGGACTTACTGTTATTTTGGTGAACACAGCAGTAGAGCCAGGTTCAACACCAGCAGCAGATGAAGCCCCAGACATCACAGGGGAAGAGCTCAGCTAGGCTCTGGCCCATTGGAATAACTTATCTTAAAAGCTCATCGTTTTCTATCAAAACAGCAGTAGACACCAGGACAGCCATTACTTCTTTAGTGTTCTCTGGGTCTGAGGGTGTTATAATACAGATTTGAGATTTTACAGAGTGATTACAGGGTTTATACGGTGGTAAAGTGCTGCTTTTAGCCAAGCAAAATATCCCAGGGAAAGCGCAAGGCAGGCTCTAGATCGTAACTAATGCTGCAAGCAGGACCAGTGCACAGTTTCTGTAGTGTGTCAGGTCTGTGGGGTGCTACCCAGGCCCCCGTGCAGTAGGTGCGTGCACAGTCCTCTCTTGCTTATTGAGATTCAAACAGGGAACAGCAGTGCATCGAGGCCACTGCACCAGGCAAGACTGTGACCCAGGAGGCTCTTTGGATTGCCCTGGTGACAGCAGCAGCCATCCCTGACCTCTGGAGGTGCCTGGGACAGCATCCCCAGCCTTCCTGGACAAACACATTGTGGGCTGGGCACATGGGGCTTCAGCAAACACGCTCTGTCTGGGCTGTAGGGCCATGGGGTGCTAACAAAGGCCGTGTGCCCAGCCTGCTAGGTCAGTTGTGCTCCACACCGCGGGACAGCGGCGGGGCAAAGCAGCCACACAGCCTTCGTGGAAACGTGGGGCCGCTCCAGGAGGCCACAAGCGTTAAGCACGCACACGTGGTGCTCGGTGGTGGTGTTTTTCCAGGTGAGGGCAAACTGTTCAAAGGTCGTGCAGGTGGCCGTCGTGCTCAGCCCCGGGGGCAGCCCTCTTCCCTCGTGGGGCTCAGGGAGCCGCCTCACCTCAGGGCCCCCCCAGGCGGGCGCAGGTAAGCGCACCCCCGGCCCCAGGCGAAGAAAAGCAAGCCAGCGCCTTCCCGGCAGCCGCCCTATTTGCTCAGCTAATCTCACGGGCAGGAAATTGCCTCATGATTAATATTTATGCTCCACAAAACGCCCGCGGCGGCCCCTGTGGGGCCAGCTGTCCCCCGCGGGCGCTGCCCCCCACGCCGCGACGCTTACCCTCAGCTGCGGGGGAGCGGCGGGGCAGGACCCAGCTGGCCACCGCCGCCGCCTCCCCTCTCCCTATCGCTCTTTCCGCTCTTTCCTCTCGATCGCCTCCTCCCAGCCCCACCCCCCTATTCCGGCTCCTCTTCGCCTGTCCCGCTCCCGCGACCCCAGCCTGCGGGGAGCGAACCATTCCGCCCGCGGGGGTACCCCACGGCAGAGCCCCGCCAGCAGGGGCGGCGCTGGCCGCTGTGCTGCGCCGCGCGGTGCGGGGCGGGGGGCGGCTCCCGGCGGCGGCGCGGGGCCGGGACGGGGCGGCAGCAGCGGGCGGCAGCGGGATGCGCGGCGGCGGTGAGTGCGGGCCGGGTGGGCGCGCGGGAGGACGGATAGCTTTGTCTCGGTGCTTTGTGTTCCCCCCCCTCCTCACGCTCGCGTACCTGGGGATGGCGCTCTTTGTCCGCGCCTCTTTGTTCGGTAGTCTGGCTGTGCGGGAGGGACGGCACCGCCGGGTGCAGCCTCGCACCTGAGCGCCCTGCGGGAGCCGGGCAGCCCGGCGGGACCGCTCGCGGAGCCGACGGATCGCATCCCTCCCGGAGCACGGTGCGAACCGACGGTCCCCGGCGCTCTCCTTCCCACCTCCGAACCGCCCGAGACGTGGAGAAGTGCGAACGGGCTGTCGGTGCTTACATAAAGGCTGGAGAGATGGGGTTGTGCCTCTGCGAGCTTAAGCACGTTGCTTTTGTCACCAGTTCCATTCCACGCTCGTCTTGTCACCGTGTCTGCGCGCCTCGACGCCGACTCCTGGTCTGCATCCCCAGGGCTTCGCCCGTCGGAACGGGGCGACCACTGAAGCTTTAGGGGGCACGCACCCTCTCTTTAGGGGAGACAGAAAAGACAGGGAACGTTGCCGACTCTTAGATACGGCGATTTTCTCGTCTATTTGTTTATTTTCCGAGCCCTCGTGGTTCTGATAAATGAGGGAGAAGGAAGAGATGCGGGCTGAGGAAAGGCGTGGTAGAGCCAAGTGGGATTGGCGGCGTGGAGATGGGCTTGCTTTGCCTTAGCAGAAGGAAGGGATATAGTTAGCAGGACACAGGAGGGTGCTCACCTGTGCTGTCAGAGAGGGAACTGGAGGAGCGACAGGGCACGTGTTAGCTTTCGGAGTGCTCGGGCAGCAACTCTGCTGTTGCTGGAGCCGCGGATACCTTTCCTGTGGTCCCTTTAAGTGGTTCCTTTTCTGCACCAGAAATGTCTTTCCGTTTTCTCAAATGCTCAATCAGCTCTTTTGTCTGTCCGTGTTCTCACTGAGGGAATGGAAATCTTTGACAGCAACCGGGGCAGGAAGAGCAGTCATTTTTTTCCAAATCAGTTCTTATCGGTGCTTGCTGGATACCATCAGCAACTGGTTTCTTGAAAGCGTGTGAAGTTGACCATTTCAGGGAAGGAACAAAGTCCAGACTTGGAGTATTTTTTTTTCTAAGCTGGGAGGCAGAGGGTGGATCGAATGAAAATTGCAGGTCTGCCTTGAGATTGGCTGGGGCCAGAAGAATTAAGGGATTTTGGATCAGAAGGACCAGGGGATTTTGGGTGGGGAGATCTGGTCTAGCTTTTCTGCTTCAGGATCCTGAGAACGGCTGTAATAATGGAAGGGAGGGAAAAAGTGCTGATTGCTGGTGAAAGAGTTAATGCTGTGTGTGTAGTGCATTCTCTCCATCTTCATTTGGTAATGCTGGTGTGTAGAACAGCCAGCACCGCAAGCAGTGCATCCCAGTGCATTAGCCAACCAGCTGTAAGGTGATGCCCTGCTTAGTGTGTTCGGAGCAGATGCTTGTCACTTGGCTTTTGTTTCAGAGCAGTGGGGCACAAATGAGGAAATCTGGGAGTTTTCCCTGCCGAAGGTCCTCCACACACCTCAGTGTAGGAGGGAAATCTATAAATGTGATGCTTGTTTTTTTCCTCCTCACGTCTCATGCAAGCAGGATCAGATTTTCAGTAAACTATTTAGCTTACTGCCTTCATTACATGAAGTGCTATAATTACAGGTATAGCACCTGTATTCCTCACTTAGGGGAACAATATCCCACTGATAAGTGGTGCGGTGTGTCGTGTGGGCAGGCCCGTGGTTTGGTAGCACTGCTGCCTGCAGTGGGCTCATCCCGACAATTTGAAGCTTCTCAAGCTGCCACTGTCATGATGTGGTTTGCCAAGCAATTGTGATGTGAAGCATTTAGTTTGGGGGCATCTCTGCTGCACTGAGAGTGCTGGAAAATGAAGGCGTGCTGAAGAGCTGGAGGGGATGTTTGGAAATACAGGGCAAGCATCTCAGGAAGGAGACAAATTGAGGAGAAAGGGACAAACGGAGTAAGAGAAGCTGTCAGAGTAAGTGGGCAGTGAAGGCTGCTGATTAACAAAGGAACTGACAGGCACAAAGTGGCAGTGAAAGAAATCAGCACACAGGGAAGCGGATCATGGGCAAAGGTTGGCTGGGAGAGTGGGAAAATGTAATAAGAAGATAGGGGAAAAAGAAGCAACGCTGGCATCCACCCCCCACCCAGAGGAAAAAATTAAATCTTAGGACTTGTTCTGAGTAGTTTGTCTAGCCTCTTAGATTTTCTGGGACTTACTCACCTGCTGTAAATGACAAGTTCTTATTAAACGTGTTAGGGGCACACTAACAGCAAATGTATCCAGTCAGGTTAGGAAAGAAGGAACTTCTCTTCAAAGTCTTTCTGCTTCTCTATGGTGTATGAGTTTGGATTCATAATTTTTTTTTCATCCGACCTCCTTCCTCAAATTTTAGATCAAGAAAGTCTCCATTTCCCGGCTTTCAGATATGAAAAGTGAACATATTTATGTACTTTTCCTGCTACGCCAGATGTTGTTTGTTTTTTGTTAGTCTGTGCAATTAGATACAAGCAGTCTTAGGCCATTAGCCACCAGCAGAGCTCTCTGTTTGCCAAGACCGTGTGAATTTTTACATCCTGATGTGGCACACTCAGTTGTTTTTTTATTTTTTTATTTTTAGCAGAAAAAGAGTTGATGAAATAGTGCTTGACAAAGGCCTGGGAGCTCCTTGATATTGGTGCATGGTGGTAAGCTGGTGTGGGCTGGGTGTAGCTGACTCCTAAGCTTTACTACCAGTGAGATACCAAGCCGACCTGAGGCTGGCTTGTCCTCTGCCAGCCCTGTTTTTCAGCATGAAGAAAGGGCTTCATTGTTTTAACAGCAATTTTTTCTGAAATATTTCTGCCTCTTGGTGGATTTTATTTGGGCAGAAAACAATGAACTCTCCTTTTAAAACAGCAATCTTAACCTCTGCTTAGCTCCATGAAACAAATCCAGATGAAACAGTGGTTTGTGTGACCGAGAAGTAAGGGAGGGATAAGGATGTCTGCTGAAATAATGCTGTTTGAGTAAGTAGTTTAATCTCTTGTCCTACCCGTCCTGTGCACAGGTGTAAGGTGAGGTTCTTTGAGATGTGAACTTGAACAATTTCAGCTCCAGGTAAGAGTATCTGTTACAGTGCAGCTTCTGTTATGAAGCTTCACCGTTTGCCCTGATTTTTTCATGTGGACATTCTAATAAGGTGATGTCTTCTATTTGCAATCAAACTGTGATACTTAAATAGTAATAAATGTTTTCATTTTTGATGAGTATTTAAAATGGTCAGTTTTCCTGACCTCATTAAAAGGAATACGTGGTTCCAGTTTACTGGAAAGAGTAATTGATTTGAATCAGCCCTTACAGGGGAGAGAATCATTCTTATGCAGTAGGGTGGAACAATTGAAAATCCTGTATTTGGGTGCAGTTTTTGGAGTTGTTGGTGTAATTATACCAGAAAAACAGATGTGGTTTATTATGAGAATAAAGCTGTGTAGGATGCTTTCTGTTGTTGTTGCATTGCCCTTTTTCTGTTCCTTCTCCAATAGCCAGCATGATAATTTCTCAGAGGAAGAGATAAGCTCTAAGAGTGACTTCCTTTGCCACTCCTTTTTCCACATCGGAAACGTGCAGGGTTACAAGGGAGGGACTTCATCAAATTGGATTTGCAGACGTTTGCCTTTTAATTTATTTAGTCTGAATGCACCAAAGGGTGAGCTTTGGGAATGAAAGCTCCATGACCAGACCTTGCAGTCACTCACACTGGCATACTGCAGGCTATATCTATTCTATATCGTGGAAAGTGAGGGACTGGAAGATTTTCAGGGCTGTGCTGGCCGGAAATTAGCTGTAGCTTAAGGTCTGGTGTACCGGGCTGTGGGGGAGGAGGAGGAGGAAATGGAGATGTTTAAGTGAACTTTAAGATAGCAGCCTTGCTGTGTTCCTGAGCTTTTGGCAGAGATGGCCAGGGTCCCTCTTAAGGATGAGCTCATTCCCCAGGCCCTGGGTATAACATGTCAGTTGAGTTTTGCAGGTGCCTTGCTGTGTATTGCTTTGGTTTGGCAGTAGGCTTTAAGGGACTGGGGAAAGGCTGATTTACACTTGAGTGTTTTTGGAGGTAAACTACAGAGCTCCATAAAGTTCACTTTCCTATCCACGTGAGTGAGCCTATCAGGACTTTACATAAACAAAGAATAAGACAGGAGGGGAAAAAAAGCGCCTTGTTTTAACTGGGAACAAGTGCATTGTCCTGAGGTTCTGCAGGAAGAAGGTAAACGGACTTGGGGTTGGAGCAGCCCCATTTTTGGGTACAGGTGTGCTATTCTATGGGAAAGTTTCAATTCCAGGCACTGAAGCTATCGTCAGTCATTCACCAAATTTTGTCTGGATTGGAAAAACTTAGCAGAAAAATTTATTGGGTGGCTGTACACTGCTGCAGTGTGAGCTCCTGAGGAGAAAAGTCAGGGACATGAGGGGACAGGAGCTGCCGGGAGCTGCTTGTGGTGTTGTTTGGGAAACCAGGAATGAAGAAACAATGAAGTGCAGAGAAGCCTGAGAGAGCAGATGGTCAATTTTAAGAACTTTGTTTAAAAATGGCTGTTTATTTTCAGTCAGAGGAACGCAGCAGCTATTCCTGAGGCACTGTGAGGGGCTTGTTCGCAACACAAGAGTGACCAGCATGCTGCAGCAGCTTGTCCTGCAGGAAGGAGGCTGTCAGCTTGAGCCAAACCGAAGAAAGGGGAGAGAGCCCATGCAGTGAGGAAATGCTGCCCTAAATCTCTGGAATAAACACTGTTCTGAGCTGTACCTGCATTATGTGGAAGTGTAGATCTCTTCTGCTCAGCTGAGTGAATGGATGTTTGGTATAAAGCAACCCTGTGTTATAATACCTTAGAAGTGGAATGCTTTGTTTGTCTCGCTGCCTGCTTGAGCCATGAATCACTGTGTCTTCTGGTCGTTAGTAAAACAAAACTTAATTTGGCCTGGGCACTGCAGGGATGAAACGTGATTGGTAATACTGTCTACATTCACTTCAGATGACCATAAATCCCAGATGAAGTCACTTTTCTTCATTCCAGACAAGGCTGAGTGCAGTGTGTGCTCTGTTGCGAGGATCAGCCTGGGTGAGGCACTGCTTAATCCTGACCTGAAAGAGTATGATTTCATGTGAGCAGATAAACTGTTGGGCTTGAGCCGTTCGTTTAACTCCCAAGTTCATTTGAAGTTTGTTGCTTGTGTTCTCAGTAGAAAAACGTAGATTGTTTTTCTCTCCCCAGGTCCTATTACTGTTAAGTGATGACCTCTCTGATCTCTCATTCTCGAAGGAGATAGTTATGTATTGAATGTTCAAACTGGAGCTGAAGCTGTATAAATATTTAACCTTAAAAAATACATTCTTCCTTTTGACTGTTGGCAAAATGAGTTCACCAAACGAAAGATTGAATTTTCAATTACACAGAAATCCTTTCCTCTCAGCTGTTTGCTCTTTAATATTAGTCGTATTGATTAAGTGGTAGCCATCATCTCACAGGATGGAGGGGATGGACTTTTAAATTATTTTCTAGTGATCTTACCAGTCGTCTTATTCGTAAATCAGTAATGCTAGAGATGCAGAAATGTAATAGAGGTATTTCCCATTCTTCCTTTTAAAAAACCCTTTCCTCTGTCTTTTCATCCCATGTTGTCCATAGTTTAGATTTCTGATTAGTTATACAGTTACATCTATACCATTATTCTGTTAATGTTGTGAAATGTTGCAAGTCACTAGTTTTCTGTGTGAAGTTGAACCTGTGCTGAGAAGTTAAATATTCACCTCCTTTTTCTGGAACAGTGGTCTGAAAGTGTCTTTTAACAGTGCCTTGCGTGCACACGCTGTGCCAAGATGGGAAGGTAGCAGCCACTTTAATGGCATTTCCATCCTGTTACTTAACGTTTTGCCAGCAGGCAAATGACAGAGCACCAGCTGGTCCTTTCTGGTTGGGAAGTCTCTTAAGGTTTCAGAGTTTTGGGCTGGGGGAGTTCATGATCACCAGCGACTCATAAGAGAAGGCAAGGCAAGCAGGATGGGAACTCTATGGGGCGGGAGACCATACTGGGTCTCGGGGATGAGAGATGTTCAAGGTATGTGTTTCAGGGGTGGTAGACATTCAGTGTCAACAGAATTGCTCACTGAACATGACACCTGTGGCTGGAAAACTGTCTACTTTCCATGCCATTTCCCACCATCTGCCCTGGAGCACGCAGAGCTTGCATTACCCAAGACCTAAGAGGAGGCCTCTTCCTTCCCCAAGGAAAGCAGAACTGCATTCACAGTGCCCATGTCTCCCGTTCCTGGAGAGGGCTGTCAGGGTGAAGGCAGCCTCTCACTGTGAAGAGAGATGCCTGGTGGAGTGGAAACTCTCTCCTTAGAAGGAGTGGGGAATGACCTCTGTAGAGGGAGAAAGTGCTGTGAAGTGAGATCAGCGCAGATGTGATTCATAAGTAAGAGGGGAGGGGCAGGGCCTGCCTGGCACAGCAAGGGAGGGGAGCTGCAGGGTGGGAGGAAGGCCAGAGGTTACTGCAAGGAAGCTCCTCTCCAGAGGGATTTTGCAGGCAGCTCCTGTTCTAAGGCCATTCTCTTGTGTAAAAGCATGGCAAGAAGGTTCTGTGCAGTGGGGACCTAAAAGGCTAAGGCTGTGACCACCGAGGGCGAATAGATGGCTCATCTGTAGGCAGCATCAGTCATCTGTCTCCATTCCTCACTTGTTCTTCTGCCACATTTCACCCAGAATTAAAGCACAGAGGACTTACAGGCAGTCACCATTAATTTTGTCGCTGAGTGCAATTCTTTTAAAGCCTGTTTTTCAACTTTTCATAAACAGAGTAACCCCCTAGAGACGTTCTGTTTGGATTTAAAATGAATTTTAGTCTTCAGTGGCTGGGATACAATTTTGGCATTTCTACTAAGCCAGGTTTCTCTTGCAGCCGTGTCAATTTATTTATTTATTTATAATAAACTTTAAAGAATCTCTTTGCATTCCTTCTCTGTCTGCCTTGGAGACCCAGGAATCACATCATGCCAAAACGTTTTCTGTGATTTGGGTTGCATACCTGTTTCAATGTAGATTTCATCATGATTGCAGGATGCTGGCATTGCGTGGACTGAATCTGAGAATTTATGGCTCCCAAAAATAAAATCTTTTGCAGAAAAGTCCAGCCTTTTTAATGATTTCTGAAGGAAACCACAGGAATGTGAACAGAGCTGAGGAGCTGTGACTGGTAACTGCCTGCACGGAGTCAGGATCATAGATAATGGCAGATTATCAAATTGAATTGTAAAGACTTCTAAACTGATAAAACAGCTCCGGTCACTTTTTTCCACAGCCTCAACATTAAACTCGGAGTGCACTTTCTAAACGTCTTTTAACTTGTTTCTTTTTAAGTTGTACATGGAAATTTTACATAAAGAAAAGTTAATTTTGGTCTGTGCTGTGCACTTGAAACGTATTCTCAGAGTATCTTTCTTAAAGCAACGTGTTTGTTTATTTTATTTGCAGGTCGAAATTAACTTTCTTTTAACTGTCACATGAGAAGAAGAATATGATGCCGAACAGAAGTAATGCCTCATCCTTTCAGAATGTTGGGTCAGGTAATCAATTAATAGAAATGAAGTTTGTTTGTAAATTTATCAGGATTTATTATTGATTTTGGTCCTCTCATTCCACTTACACGTAGATAAGATCAGTGCTCTGTTCTTCTGTCTCTAACTCATTTCACCAGCCAAAACAAGGCCACAGCTGGATACACTACAGCCAGCCAGCCCTCCCCCATCCGTTTAATGTCTGGCTCGAATATAAATCAGTGACCCTCAGCTAAAGAACTTGGGAAGGACAGAAAAGGGAAGGAATGAGGGGGGGAAAGAAGAGAGGGAGGGAGAAAACAAAAAAAAGAGAGAGAATTTCCTTTTGTGTAGCCCCAGGCAGTGGGTGCTTTGGTAAGCAGAGAAACCTTGAACTGTGCACTGAAGGTTACTGAGTGTGGCTGACCTTGGGGCAGGACAGACCCTGTATGCTTCACCTGCTGGAACTCCCTGCCCTGGTTGCTGTGAAGGCAGCATCAGACAGAAGCTGTAACAAATCATGGCTTACTGAGAAAGCCTCATCCCAGGCATTACCTTACGAATTAACAGAACAAAACATGATCTGGCTTGTGGGGAGAAGTTAAGATTCAGTTAAACACGTGCTGCTGTCCAGTTGGGATTTAACCTTATGATTGCGGGCACTCATAATGGAACTGAAAGCATGGCAGAATTTGCATTAGGTATCGTAGAGAAAAGTTGAATCCACATGACTACATGAAGGTATTGTGACCTTTCTTGATTATACATGTTTGGATTTAAAGTACAGTGAACCCTTCATTGCTGTAGTGAACAGGCCTGAAAGTTTCCATGAGCTAACTTGTTTTTTGGCAAAAGCAGTTAGTCTTTGCAGAATGAAATGTGTCCCGCTGGTGTTGCAAGGGAGTAATAAACAGTTATAATGTCCCATTAATGTGTCTGCTAAGCTATTTATATAGGAGTCAGTGGAATTTATGCAAAGCCGTTTGAACTTCATCCGTGTTCACGTTACAATTTGGATAGTATGTTCTTGATGTGAGATTAACTCTCAGTTAAGTTTTAGAGCAGTTTAGGAAAGGGAAAAGGAAAGAGGGAGCATGGAAGTTATGTTGCACAATGGGAGGATAAGCATACAAGGCATATGCATCATGCTTTGTGTCTGTTCTCTCCAACAGCTCTTGTATCTTCCTTATAACACCACTAATATGATGATCTTTTTCAGATGCTTTATTTTGTCTTGAACATGGTTACATTCCTCCTTTTGTTCATTTACACTTCATCATCGCTTTTCATCACAACTTAAGAAAGTAGTTAAAAATGTCAAGTAAAATGTCACATTGTAAGAAGCTGACTCACAGCAGTGATGATCAGACTGGTACGAAGACAACTCAATCATATCATCATAATGATTATGTTAAAATTACAGCAAATAAAATCAGTCAGCATAAAAAAAAAAGTTAAATTGTGCAGTGGTAAATCTGTGGTTTAGGCCTGAAACTGCAAGATAATGTTTTCTGCCACAAGAAGGACTTGTGTGCTGTTAACACACATGATTAGCCAGATATGCTGTGCGCAGGAAGACTTTTTTTTTTCTGACCATAAAGTTAACCAATTTTGTTTTCTTGAGTGGTGTTATTGATGATGGTTACCTTTGTTCTTAGACGCACAGATCTGTTCCTTAGGAACTGAGGAGAATGTTTTGTTATGTGTTTAGACTCACCATAGGTGGTGTAGAGCGAGAGTTCATTTCCAGAAGCCTGTGGAACAGATAGATATTGAATGATGCCTAGGACAGTAATCCAGAAGCTTGTTAGGAACGAAGGTCCCAGAAACAGGGACTTGCTGAAAGAATGCATTGCCACCTTCCACCTGATGTTTGAACTGCAGTGAAACTGGATCATCTCAGGTCTGTTCTGCAGTTCCAGGTGGGGGGCAGAAATCCAAATGCGAATGGGTTCGCATAATTGTTTGAAGTGGTACTCAGGAGAGGATTAAAGGATCACCTCAGAGGGTTTTAAAAGCACTTTACAGGTTAGGACGTTAGGTTTTCTTGCAGAGTGACATTCTGAGATTAGGTTTCTCTGGAAATGGTTTGATGTCGCAGATGGAATGTGACTGAGGCAAGAGAAAATCCCAGAGTTGACCCATGTTCCCAGAAGCTGTGCTCAGGGATGCTGCCCGACACTGAAGAGTGGTCGCCTTATTAGTTCAAAGCACAGTGTGGCACGTCCAGGGAGCTGCTGGAAATGTTTATGGTGCCATTTGTACATCAAGGGCCTGTTTATCTCCCGCAGTGACTGATGCTGTCAGGAGCTGAATTCTTTTATCTGCTGTCTGCAGAGTGGGACTCATAGCTGTAGGCTGAAGCTTGACGTGTCACTGAACAATAACATCCAGCACAACAAAATCCTTTTTGGTCTGTGTCCTCCCCCAGTATATAAGTTAGAATCCTAAGCCTAGGTAGGGGACCTGGATTTTGAAACCCCTGTTAATGGTTTGGGGTTTTTTTGTTAGTTTAGTTTAGTTTTGTTTTTTGTAATGTTCATATGATTGTTAGTGTTCGTGGAGCCTAACGTTATACTTCCTTGGGACAGTCCTTTAAAACGTACTCTCTGCAGATGTAGTTATGCAGCTTTTTATTTTGAGAACATTAGAGTGCTCAACTGAAACACCTTTAAAAACAGGTGTCAGTTTTCCATGAAGCTTTGCTTGAGTAGGCAGAAAGGTATAATGCTTTATGAGCTTTGAACTGAGCTTTACTGAGGTCTCAAATGCATTAGCTGCACAAGTCAAAAGAAAAAGACACCCAGAACAGTACCTGTATCCTGAAAGAAATGCATTCAGTTCTTTTCTCTGCTGATAGCTTTGCATCTTTGTGTACCTCAGCTGTAAAAACTCAGAACAGTAACATCTTGTGAGGCTCAGGCTTAGAAAGACTGAAAGCCACAGAGTCCTGCAGTGGATAAGACAACAAAGAAAGAGTCTGATCTCTTCCCAGCTATATTGCTCATCTGTGATGTGAATTTGGTAATGACTATCTCTTTTTTGTTTTGTTATGCTACAGTTTTTGCTAAAATAGAGATCAGAAGATTGCTTATACCTTGCTTCATCTAATGGTCTGAGACATTTACTGCAAGCATGATAATGATTAGCAAGAGCATTCTTTTCAAGTTAACACGCAGACATACGTGTACGAGAGGCTACTTATTTGCTAAGAACTTTTTCTTCCTGTTTTCTCTTCCTTACAGATTCCAGTAAGATTATGGCAGAGTATAGCCACACACAAAACCAGATGGAATTACAAAATACTAGTTTGGGAAAGGGTTCTGTGGTGAATTCCCTTGAAAACGGTCTCCAGGATATTATGGAAAACCTCAACACGAAGAAATATTCATCAAGTCTGAAATTTAAAACAAACGGGGACTACGCTGGTTCTTATTTAACCCTTTCACAGCCTATGACAGCTAAACCCAGTCCTTCTGCCAGTGTTAAAAATATACACTCTGTGACCAAAATTCAAGGAGGCAAACTCTTCCCTTGTGAAAGTCCATATCTTCCAGATAAAAGCTTCTCTGTAAAGCATTTGAGTTCCCTGTCGGGCACATCTCCATCCCTCAGTGGGTACAATTTAGGAAGGACAGACTTTGATATTCATGCCAACAGAGAAAATGAAAAAGCTCTTGGACATGCAGATAAGTTTTACTACTCTAAGTATAGTCAGAAAAACAAATCCTATGACAATGTCTACTTGCCAGGAATGCTGGATACGAAGAAGATCTCAGGCTCTCTTCTTACCATGTGGAACGGCAGCTCAGGGAGCGAGCTGATGCTTTCCCCTGTTAGCAATTCAGGGGCAGCCAGCATGCCTTCTAGCCCAAAGCAAGGCCGGAGGATGAATATTGAAGATGGCCTGGCCCTTCATGCAAAGCCAGTTAAACACAAGGATGTGATGATGGAGACTCTGGCCTCACGCCCTAGGAAATACTCTGGTGGATCTCTGAGTCATATGGGAATGTACAGCCGTTCCCTACCCAGGCTTCATAAATCAACAGAAAGCCAGCTGATGCCATTAAGTTTGCCCCCAAGAAACTCTTTGGGTAATACAAAAAGGAAAAAACTTGGAGAAAAGGACCTACCTCAGAATGCTTTAGATGCTGATAATTACCTGAATTTTTCTTCGTGCAGCTCAGGGGTTTTACCACATGCAAATTCGTTCTCTGGGAATAATCCCTATGTTAGTTCAACTCTTAGTGTTCCTGCAAGCCCTCGAATTGCTAAAAAAATGCTTTTAGCATCTTCTTCCTCGTATATTCCTGATGATTTTGATAGACTTGGACTCTCAGGAACGAGCCCCAGTAGTTCGTTCTCCCCTGTGGATTTTGACAGATCATTCTCTGTCAGAAGAAACCTCTCCACCAGTTCCATGGAATTTGATGATACAGACTTGGAAAGTTACAGACAGACTCCCAACTCACTGCAGACTTCTGTGAGAGAGCGGAAGAACAGCATCAGTTCCATTTCAGGGAGGGAGGACCTCATGGACTATCATAGGAGGCAGAGGGAAGAGCGGCTTCGGGAGCAGGAGATGGAACGCTTGGTAATTTCTTCTTTTCCATTCAGTTTTTCATGGCATTCAGTGTTTCCAGCTCTGTCCGCTGTGAGAGTATAGCAAAGCATAAGCTGTTGTCTTTTGAAATGAAAATTTTGTCGATGTCAGATGCATTTTTTTTTTATTATTGAGGTCCATGAAGCTAATGATTAAATGGCATGTTGCTCTGTTAGCTCAGATGGATAATACTGTTCAACCATCTTAAAGAAAAAAAGTAACGCATAAATTGTGTTCGTTCATCCTGTGGGCTCTGCTGAAACCCACAAGTTATTCTGTAGGGATCCAGCACTTTGGTTTTAGTCGATGGCACTGCTTTGTGGTGAGTGGGGGTTGGATGCACCCATCTCCTATAAGCAGCTCAGAGTCCAGTGCTATGAAGTCATGTACACATTGGTGTGGATTTGACATCTGTCATCAGCTTACCTAGTGTGTGGTTTTACTGTCTGAGTATTTTTGTTAAAAGGCAGCCATTCTGTCTTTTCTTCTGCTCTGAGTGGAGAGGAGCAAAATGGGTTGGTAGTGAGGTGTGAATTCTGTGCGATACTGAAACAACTTTTAGGTTAAAAATAAATATATATCAGTCTTTAGAATAGTCGAAGAAGATGTCATATTGAGTCTCCTTAAGAGAATGCTTAGTAATTCTTGAGAGTTTTTGCAGTGACTGCAGAGGCCATCTGGCCCTATTTATTTGCACTTATACTGTGCTGATCCACACAGCATCCACAGGGAAACTGAGATCATTGCATGAGCCAATTCATGTTATTGAATCTAAAATCTCAGACGTTAACTTCATATGTGTGCTTTAATTCAAATGTTGGTAGGTTTGAGCAAAATGGCCATGGATGTTGTCATGCCTGTCTAGTTGGCCTACAGAGCTGTTGTCTATGGGCTCCTTTGCAAGGCGTTGTGAAGATGCTCAGCTCCATGTGCTCAGACACGGCCAAGTGGTCAGCATGGTCCTCTCCTTCCTGGGACAAGCGTTGCTCACTGCTGGCTTCATTCTGGTGTCCTGGGATGTGCTGTGAAGGGTGAGGAGGCCCAGCTGCTAAGTCAGGCCCTGAGAGAAAGGAGGCTTCTGCACGCAGAAGTGCCTGGGGGTTGTCTTCTTCCCTCTACTTGCTGTTTTTCCACTCCTTTATGAAATCTCCCCTCTATTCCCAGTCATGGTGCTTGATGTGTGCAAAGTGGTGCTGACTTGTTATCAGAGAATGTTCCAGACAGTGCTGATGTAAAACTTGAGCGGTAATCAGTACTGAAAGACACTACAGTGGGGTGTATTTGTATTTCAAAGAGAAGAGTTTTTTTTTTTTTTGTGGTCAGGAACTGAAGACATGAGGCTGTTCCTGTATTCAGTAATGCTAAAAATTATTATGATTTTATGTTTGAATGTGATGGTTGCTTTATTTTCCTTCTACTGTTTCTTCACTCAACAGAAAAATAGTCCCTTCAAGTTTTGATTCTTTGTAAAGAGAATTTGCCTCCTGTTTTTCCAAGCATGTCAAAGTTTATGAAAAAAGTGGAAGTATTTCATGTGTATCATGTAATTTGAACATGAAAGAAGTTCCCTTTATTTGAGTCTGTCTTCTGCTCAGGATTCTGCTCAGTATTTTTTTCCCCTTTTTTTGAGTTAGCTGGTTGAAGAGCTGCACGTCAAGAGAGCATCTCCTTCCCAGTTTCAGTAGCCCCCAGATAAGATTTCAGAGCTCTGAAAGGAATATTTTTTGTTATTTTTTTCTTTAAACCCAATCAATTAATGCTTATCCACAAACTCTGCTGTTTCCATCCTGCCAGAAGGACAAAAAAACCCTAAAATGTGAGTCTGTCCAGAGTCCTTGAGTATCCAGTCTGAGCTTCCAAAGCACTGCTTGATCTGATTTTGTGGATGGTGACGTGGATGGTGCTTGGAGATCCAGGTCTGCTCAAGCCTATTTAGGGGAGGAAGCAAGGCAATAATAATAAGACACGACACAAACACCAAATAAGTGCCTTTGGGTGGCAAGTCTGTATGCTTTGAGTTCTCAGAGGTTGGTGACAATCCTGACAGAGTGCCTGGTGGGTAAATGGCAAAGGAAGCCCATTCTTTTTAATATTTAACTTTTATGCACTTCCTCCCTTCAAAGCAAAGTAGGAAAGTCTAGTTGGAGACTTAACACGCGGATCTAAGAATAGTCGGTAAGATTCTGCTGTTGAATTTGTATTAAAGAGGAATTTTTTTTTCTTTCCTGTTTGAGATAAAGGACAAATTGTAGTGGCTGCTGGAACTGAAAGGCTGTCATTCTCCTCGGTTTGTGAGGAGCTAGCGGTGCACTGGCACGGACGATGGAGCTGGAGATAGTAAGGCCATCTGTTGTGTTTGCCCCTCTTCATTTGAATAGTAGCAGCCTCGGTTTTGTGCTGCTGATTTGGGGCAGTGCAGTGCTCTTCCTCTAGGTGGTGGTAGATACCCAAAAATGGCTGGTGCAGCGTCGACACGATCCGGCCATAGGCCAGCTGTCAGTCTGGATCTAAAGCATATGGCTGTAAATTAAGTTTTACTCCATGCAAGAGTAGTGCTGGGAGGGATTTCAGCTTATATGGCCAGTGACCTAACAAGCAGCAATAGAATTAGGAGAGCTTATTCCACAGTCCATGCAGTCAGAGGAGCACTGAATTTCATTACGTTTATTCAGCAAGGAGGAAATAATGTGGAATTACTCTGAGTCTTTCAGGCACTTTGCACTGATTCATTACAGTTTAGCAAGATGAGCTAATATGAGGGGATATTAAATGGAAATATTTTGTCGCTGTCAAGGTGGTACCATTGTAAAATTGCAGTTACTGAGCTCATATAAATATCCGTATGGATTTGGAAAAATCTCCTATATGTGTTTTATAAATGTATTTTGGCACTGTCTTTTTGGAGAGCTTTTAAACATGAAGTGCCCAAGCTGTATTTCAAAATGTGAATGTCTTGCCTCTTAGAGGAACCCCAGTCAAGCAGATAAAAGGCTGGATGAGGATGACTTTTCCCACCACTAGCATTGGACAGTCCCTGTAGTGCTACAGAATAGCTGTTGAACAACAGTTTGTTTTAGGAAATTAAAAAATGCTACGTCATAAAAGCAAACAAAAAATCTGCAGAATACAGTTTATACTGGTAATTCAGTAGGTTTTGTTTTTATTATTATTATTTTGTTTTTGTTTCACTTTATAATCAATTTCAGTAGACTTTTTTTTCCTTACAGAAGTTAAGCAGTGCCTGAGAGCCTCTGTCCATAGTGTAGCTGGAAAACTTGGCTCTGCTGAAGCTCCTCCATGCAGTTCAGTTCTTCCTTGGAGACCAGCTCTTGTCCGTGCCCTAACCTTTGCAGCTTAGCCAATCCGTTTCTCTTGTGCCTGTGATGTGGAGGATAGGACCAGGTGGGCCAGCCTGAGGACTTTGCCCATTGCTTTCTTGTTTTGCTCCTTTGCTCTCTTCTGCTTATGGTGCCCTGCTGTGCAAGGGTATCTGCTAGGAGAAGCCAATGTGAAACACGAGCACTTTCTTTGAATCTGGTACTCGTGCTGATAGCCTTGTGATTGCAGGTCTAAACATAGCAAAACAAGGACTGAAAAGGGTAGAACAAGTGAGGCTGAAGTGAGAGTGGTGCAAGTTAGAGGGAAGGGGAACAATAGCAAGAAAGTTGCTGTCAGCCTCAGTTGTCAGTCTGGCTTAGAACCTTCCTTCAAGAGAGAAGGCCTGGGGACTTGATGCTCTCCTCCCTGTTCCCTCTGCGTCTTTTTCCCTTTCCTTTTTGTCTTGCTGCTGTTCAGTCCTTCAGCTGCAGAGCTGTGGTTTTGCCTTCCTGTCAGGATTTTAAAGAGCAGTGGAAGCAGGAAAGGGCAGCAGCTTCCTGTGCAGACAAAGGGAGCTGTGGCTGCACTGATCAGCTGCAAATCTTGTTAGCTTCAGTCGTGGAGGACAGACTGCACATGTATTTTTAATGAAATCTTGGGTTATACAGTGGCTAATGGCACTTATCTAAAAAGCTTCCTGCTTGCCACAGCTGATTAACTAAGTCTTGCCGTGATACCTAGATACCATCCAGCCTCTATGCATTTTTGAAATCCATGTGGGTGTTGTGCAGCAGATGAACAAATCCAGGAATTGCTGACATGGTTGTCTTTGAAAGATGGGGGGTGACTTGCCTCCATTATTTCACAATGTTTTTCTTAGCAAGATGCTAGAGATGTCTCCTAATGTCATTGTTCTTCAGTAACAGAACAGGGTTGTTGTCCCCTTGTCTCATCCTCCTTTAGAACCTAAATTTTCAGCCACTCAGAGTTGTATGTGGATTTATCAAAGCTGCTACTGGTGAAACTGATGGAGCAGGAAAAGCATGAGGCCTGTATACCGCCTTCCCAAAGCAGAGAAGATGATAGAATCAGAGAACCATTATGTTTGAAGAAAACCTCTAAGATCATCTGGTCCAGCCACCAACCCGTCCCTACCATGCCTGCTAACCATGACCCTCAGTGCCATATCCACACAGTTCACAAACACTTCCAGGGATGGTGACACCACCACATCCCTGGGCAGCCTGTGCCACTGCCTCACCACTCCTTCTGAAAGTTTTCCTTACGTTCAGCCTAAACCTTCCATGGTTCAACTTAAGGCCATTTCCTTTTGTGCTATCACTGTCAGTTATCTGCGAGAAGAGGCTGTTCTCTGCTTCACCTTTCAGGCAGTTGCAGAGAGCAGTGAGGTCTCCCCTGAATCTCCTCTTCTCCAGATTGGACAATCCCAGTTCCCTCAGCTGCTCTCCATAAGACTTGCGCTTCAGACCCTTCACAACTATGTTGCCCTTCTGTGGGCACACTCCAGGGCATTGATGTCTTTCTTGCAGAGAGTGGCCCGAAACTGAATGCAGTATTTGAGAAGCAGCCTCAACAGAGTTGAGTACAGAGGGACAATCACCTCCCTGCTGCTGCTGGCTGCACTATTTCTGATACTAGCCAGCATGCCACTGGCCTTCTTGGCCACCTATGCACACTGCTGGCTTGTGTTCAGCTGGCTGTCAACTAACACCCCTGGATCCTTTTCTTCCATGCAGCTTTCTAGCCACTCTACCCCAAGCCTGAAAAGATCCACTGAATATACACAAATTTTTATCTAAAAAGGCATTTTTACAGGGAACAAACTGAAAGAAGACTCATCAGGCTCAATTCAGCATGTGTCCCTCCCAGTTTTAAGCCAAATTTACATTGTTTGACATACCGTTTTTCTCTGCTGTGTTCAGTGTCATGTTTAAGTTGTTGAGTATTTCTTGCAAAATCATTGCTTGGACTTTCATGGCTTCAAAGCACCCCTGCTCCTTTGTTTCTCATTGCAGGGGTGCTTTGATAGCTAGCTGGTTGACTTGGAAGTGTGTTCTGGAACAGCTGAGTGCAGGTGTGCTGGAGCTGGGGCAAGCTGGCCGAAATGAAGTGATGAGAATAGAGTGTAT
Source organism: Callipepla californica brunnescens (assembly GCA_023055505.1). Lineage (NCBI taxonomy): Eukaryota > Metazoa > Chordata > Aves > Galliformes > Odontophoridae > Callipepla > Callipepla californica. The sequence goes on from JALIRH010000001.1 coordinate 58,792,736, forward strand.
AAAATAACCACCGGCTTCCTGTCCATAAGCCTGTCGGTGCATGTCAAAATAGAAGTGAGATAGCGGCATTTCTGTAACGTGTCCAAAAGTTTTTGAAGCCTGGCAGAGTTTTTCCTGTGATTTTTGAGTTTTCCTGTCCGTGTGAGACCTGCGGAAGGATGAATCCCTTTGCTGGGCTGCTGACAAAGGGACAGGTTTGCATTAAGGGGCTCCTTACCTTTGTGCCCAGGTTGGGATCAGCAGCAGCTGTGCTTGGAAGCGTGCGGTTTGCCGTGATTGCTGAGAGGCTGGCCTGGGGTAATGTGATATATATATCCTTTCATAGCAGGGAAGGATGGGACTTGGTGTCCTAGTGCCGCATTTCCCGTCTACAACCAGCGGGGTGATTGTATTGAGGGGTCAGGCCCTGTGCTGTCGCACCAGCGAGAGCAGCATCGTAGAAATATAGAATATCCCACATTGGAAGGGACCCATAAGGATCATCGAGACCAGCGATCCCAGCCAGCACTTGCAGAGTGCTTTAGGAATTGGGTGGCGTGGCCAAGAGACTTGCTGAGAGGGAGGGTAACAGCTTTGGCGGGGTGAGGGAGTGGATGGAGAGGGGCTGGCGGCAGTCATGTGGAGGGAGCGGGGCTTAGTGGAGTCATAATTATATTGGTTGTTTGGGCTTGAAGGATGACTGCAGAAGTTGCTGTACCCATTTGGTGGAAACTCTGAGCAGGCATTTGCAGGCGTTGGACAGCTCGGCCCTGCTGCCACATTGAAAGGGGCAAGAAACCTGCAGAGGAGGCCTGGGAGCACGCTGCCCAAAGGCTCCGGGTTGGGTAGGGTTTTGAGTGGGCTTGGGCTCCTTCTGAAGGGTGGAAATGCAGCTCTGAAGTTAACGTGAGCAGCGTGGGGGGATATGAGCACGTAGTGCCTGTGAGCGCATAAAGCGTGGCTGTAGGAAAAGCGGGGTGCTTGTAAACCAGTATTAAACTGTCAGAAAATTCCAGTGGCTTGCTTCAGGGAGAGTGGAAGCAATGCAGTGCCCTCAGTGCTTGGCTTAGCTTGTGTTCTCTTACTTGCTACTGCAAGTGGAACTTTACGACCAAAAGGAATAGCTGCTTTGCAAATGTAATGCTGGGTGGAGTTTGGAAACTGAAGATACCTGCAGTGCTTTTTGGGGGCAGAGGCTGAGGGGTTCGGTATTCTGGCTTTCTTTCTAAATAAGATTTCATTGAAGTAAGAAATGGGATCATTAGTACAGGTGTTAATGCCAAACTTGAAGCTCTCACAGTGGTGTTTCTGTTTTGTTTTGTTTTCTTTATTTTCTCCAGCAGCATTTTCAGTAGCTATATGGTAAGCAATTTTTTATTTACACTATTTTCTTCTAGCAGTGGGAACGTGAAATAACATACAAGCATCACCTCTTAAAGATGAAAAGGTCAAACAGTTTTATCTGAAATAGAAGTTACAGGAGGCTATGCATACAGCAGAATAAAGCAACTTTCTGATGCTTTTATAAAGTATCACAGATACCTAGAAGTCTTCCAGGAATTAAATATTTAAAGCAACTTGGAGTGTGTCAGGTCAGTCTAGTTAATATGAACCCATACGGAGTCTGAATTAACCGGTAAATAAAAATCCACCCCATTTCTGTACGTTTGGTGTATGTTCTGTTTTAGATGTGATGCGCCCTGATCTATGTGCTTCAAAATGTGGACTAATTCTCCCTCAAAAAAGAGAATCAAAGTTAACAGAAAATCCAAAGAAGTCAGGAATTAATGAGCTCATGGAAAATCTGCGCATATTTTGCAGCTTGGTAGGCGTATAGCGCAAGTGAAAAACAGAGTAATTAGTGCTTTGCAGTGAGCTTGCTGGGCACGTATATGTACAAATCGGGTGTTGTTACAGCAGTCAGAATAAACAATATCAATTTCCCTCATCGTAAAGAGAAGTGCACGTAAGGGTGCCCTAACTTAAGTAAGTATTAATTTCTGTGAAATGTACTAAGAGTTTTATTCCATGTTAGCTTTGATTTGGTTTTCCCCTTTATTAACTTTGATTCTTTGTCCTACACAGCAGCTTATTTATGTAGATCTGTTTGCTGTCTCTGAGAGTTAAAGGCATACTTGAAATCAGATGATTTGAAAGCAAAGACTTGAAAATAAACCATGTATTTTTTTTTTTACTTCATCTTTACTTTAGCTACCATGTGAAGCTTAGTGCTGTTCTTTTCCTAAACTAGGAACGGCAGCGGCTGGAGACGATCCTCAATCTGTGTGCAGAATACTCCAAGTCTGACAGTGACCCTGCTGCAACTACGACAGTTGCTGATGTTCAGAAAATTAACAAAGAACTTGAAAAGCTTCAGCTATCAGATGAGGACTCGGTGTTTGAAGACTCGCAGGTGAATCTGGAAACGAGGTTTAGAAACCACTTGAAATCGTCTGCAAGCGATTCAGATTTCTCAGAGCCAAGTAACCACAGTCGCAGCACTGCTTCTTTCCTTTCCTCCCGGGGGCTGAGAGCTGATGAGCACTTCAGTGAGAACATGAAGCCTCCACCTTTAGCTACTTCTGGCTTCCTGAAGGATTCCACTGAGTCTTCGTACCTGAGCATCACACCAAAGGTAACGCTGGGTAGAACAGTCTGTTTGATGGCATGGACTTCCTCTGGAAGTCAAGATTTCACAGCAGAGGTCCCAACTGGGATAATTTAGATACAAGAATTCATCTCAGAACTCATATAACTTAGCACCCAGCAGCAGTTCATTTCATTTTCTGTGAAAGCTGTTGTGCTGGAAGTTTTTTTTTTTTTTCTTCTGGAGGATGTAGGGTTTGGAAAGCCTTTATGGATTTTCTAGGGGAGAATAATTTGTCTGATCAAGTTAAAGCAACTTAAATAAGCAAGATTTTGAAATCCTACTTAGAGCTGTGCTGTGATGGAGGAGAGAAGGGAAGCGCTACCAAGCTCTCCTAGACTAAGGCTCCTGTTTCCTAAAAGAGGAGGATATTTCCTCACTGATAAACCAGTTGCAGAGGAGGTGAGGAGGAATGGCGTGGGCTGTGTTTGCTGGCCTGTCGGCTGTCCCTGCGCTGGACCCGAGCCACTTGTCACATCAGCTGCTGCCTCTCACGAGGCGTGCGGTGGCAGCCTGCCTCCTGGCACTCAAACGCATCTCCTACGCTTGCTGAGATGGAGCTTCTTTCCCGTCTGCTTCATCCTGCTGTTCTGTTATTGAAGGGGAGTTGTCCTTTAAAAAAATGAGCTAACCGCGTTCCTAGTAATTTCCTTTAGCTTGAGGAGCAGCCTAGTCTGGGGTGGGGAATGGGCTCTCCTCCCTTTTGGCTCAGTGCCTGGGTTCTGCTGTGCCAGATGAGCAGTGCAGCTCGCTCTGGGGAGAGCTGGTGCGTTAATATCCTAAATAGGTATAACCAGTAATTAGAACGAAGAGCTTAATATGACATGTTAAACAAACATGATATTAAGGTTTTACTTGGTCTTACCAGGTCTTTCCATGTACAGAGGTAGTAAGACATTTCATTTACAAATTACTGTTGTCTTTCTTCCCCATTGTCTTTATTTTGCAGGTCAGAAATCTTATTTTAAATCCTTTTTAGGAAGTTGAAATTGAAGACATTATGTTAGCGTTACCCAAGCAGGATGCTGGACAAAAAGAGGCTTTCCTGCTAGGATTACTAATGCTAATCAAGGAATACCTTTCATTCATTGTGAAGGGTGCTCTGCTAAGCCCTGAAAAAAGCAATAAATGAGCAACTGCATTAGTGAAACACAGCTCATTGTTTCAAAATATCGAGATCTGATCTGTCCATGATGATTTGTCCGTGCCTGCTCTCAGAACAGCCACTCAGGAGCTGACCTGAGCCTCTTTAGAGCGTGGCTGTGTAGTCCAGTGGTTAATGGAAAGCTCTGTGCACAACCCACTTCTCATTTGGGTTGGAGACAATGAGTGTGCAGCCTTACAAAAGTAATTTGATCGTGAGCCCTTGGGATCAGGTGAACATTAAGAATATGTTTGAAACTCAATACTCTTTGATCTAACCTTTGCTGCTCTAATAAGATCACAAGTATTTTTTTAATAATGCTTTTTAATTCTTGACATAGCTATCTGGTAATTAAATGGCAACGAAAAGAGCCATGGTAAAGGTATTGGCTCCTGATGGCCAACTGGGGAGGCAGGGCTGAGCTTTGTCCCATTTTACAGAAGCTACCCATCTTAGTGGCTGCTTGCATAAATGTGCTATTCTGCATCCTGGATTTTGTTACATGAACAGCTGATCTCTGTGTAAAAACTGTCATCATATTTTTGTTTTATTATTTTTAGAGGAAAAATTGGGTTTTTGCAGGCTAAATACCACAGCAGGTAAAGTATTCTCAACCTCAGATTTTAATAATTGTATAGTATGAATAGTACTTACTGTTCAGTATAGTATTTAATTCCAGTGCTTGGAAGTAAGGTATCATGTTTGTTTCTCTTGTATGCTTTCTAAATATAGAGGTAGTAATATAATAGGTATGAAATATGTACCAAGTTCAAAACCAGCATGTAGTACTTATTCAAAATGGTCACAATATTAAAGGGGACAGGAAACTCAGTGTTTAACCTCTTTCTGATAAACCTCCTGTAATGTGCAACTGCAGATACCAGAATGCACAAGTGATGATCAAAGAGGACAGGAGCTCACTCGTCTGGAAGAGGAGCGCATAGTAATATTAAATAACTTGGAAGAGCTTGAACAGAAGATCAAAGATTTAAATGACCAGATGGATGAATCCTCAAGAGAAGTATGACATACGTTTTGGTTTTAAATGTCTTGCTTGTTTCATGTATCTACGTAGCATAGATTGATTCAGCAAGTACATGGGGGAGTTCATGCATGAATTCTGTGTTTTTTTTCACTGAAGTTAGGTACAGAATCACAAACCTGGTACTCTCCTACTGCACAGGTTATTTTTTCCCAGCAGAGGGATGGTTGTGATGCTCAGATTAGCCTTTTCCAACTGTACCCATTACACTCCTGAGTGGAATTAGAACAATCTTCTTGCTGAATGGTCACTGGGTTTGATCTAAATACCTTGTGTCACTTCGGTGTTCTAAAGCGTATCTCATGTGACCCTTAAAAGAGAAAGGAAGTTAGGTAACTTCCTATTGAACATCCTTGTCTTTATAGTGGCAAAGTTATGTGGCCATCTCTCGGCTTCTGGAATCTCACAGTTGCAGACTTAGCTGACCAGGCATTTGGGCTGTGCTCACTCCAGTTATCAGCAACAGGAAAGAAACAGCTGTTCTAAGTTGGTTTCCTACGGAGCCTGGGCACGGATACTTGGTATAGTGTCACAACAGGAGGAAGCACAGAGAAGAGTTAGAAAAGAAAAAAAATCTTCAGACTAAATTTGGTTTGGGCTTTATTTTGCAGTATTTTATGTTTCAGTTTTTCTCAATTTTGTGATCTCTTTTTAGCTTTGTGGATATGTTGACTTTTTTTTTTTCTTATAAAAATGTTTCTGTGTTGTGAATTCACAACAGCTCACTCCCCTTCCCCCAGAAAATAATGTGTATCAAGATTTCTTCTTAATATGGACTGCTTCTGAAAAACATTTTGTGTTCCTAGCTGGATATGGAATGTGCCCTTTTGGATGGGGAACAGAAATCTGAAACAACAGAGCTGCTGAAAGAGAAGGAAATACTGGATCATCTAAACAGAAAAATAGCTGAGCTGGAGAGGAATGTTATTGGTGAAAAGGCAAAGGTAATCAAGTTATCTTAGCTAGCTGTGTGCTCTGTTCCTATTAATCTTCAAAATGCATTTATATTATTAACTTGTGGATGGAAGCTATTTCATGAAGTAATCACACTAAGTAAATTTATTTGATAAATATGGAAGAAAAAATAGTGATCACCATTACCTCCTCCTAACAGTATTCTTTCCCAAAATATACTTGACAGAAACAAAAAGTATGTTTAAGTAAGGAGACCTGACCTACTCTGAAGATATTTTTGATTAATAAAGAGTCCATAGAGGGCTTGGACGTGGGTTATATGTTGTTTCAAAGAACAGCATTAATGGAACTGCTCTTCAGCATTCTGTTGTATGTTACAAATTTTGAGGGTTTTTTTCTTTTTTTTTTTTTTTTTTTTTTTTTAATTAGTCCTTTTCCAGCAAAGGAGTGGTATGAAGGAAGGTTGCAGTTTCAAAAGATGGTTATATCTAGAGCAGTGTACAGTTTGATTCATGAAGACATCTGTAAAATACATAGCCTTAAAGTAATTATATTGGTTCATTTTGTTTGTTGAGTAACATTTTTTACTACTGTGGAATAATTATTATCTGAGATTAAGTCAAAGGAATCACTTGATTCTCCTATACAGTCAGATTGCTCTCAAATATACAACTGTTAGTTAAAGGGATAGCACTGTGGTGTGATTTAAGTACAGAAAGGGGAAAAGCTCGTGAGATGAACCTGTCCCTCCCAACCAGAGGGAGCTCATCTCCTCCAGCACGCTCTCTGCTGGCAATCCAGGCCAGCAGTTCCCTTCTCCACAGGGGATGTGCCACGGCCAATAATATCTCAAGGTCAGGAAGTTTTTCCAGGGCTTAACAGCCAGTAATGGTTCCTTTTTAAACTTCATTCTCTGCCTCATAATTTAAGCCTGTCACTGTGAAAGTACTCCAGCTAGTCTCTCCCCTCCTTTCAGATTTCTAGAAGTGTCTGGAAGTCTTCTGCATTATTTGCTCTTGTTTAGACAAGCCATGCGTTTTTAGCTTTCTTGCGCTTCCCATTTAATTCGAGCCTTACAGCATGCATTGTTTTATTTTGAGTTTGTTGTCTTTGGTGTCTGTTGATGCTGTCATGAGCCTGAACATTGTTTTCCAGCTGCTCTTGTTAAACCTATGGCTGAGAATGGTGCTCCCACCTCTTTACTCCGCAAAGTGACAGCACAGATCCAATTCAAGCTTAAATTTTCATGAGCTTTCCTCTCTTGTTCTCAAATAGTCTTTAGTGATTCTTCAGCTTTCAGTGATGCCTCTGGTCATGTCTTAAGCTGTCTGTGGAACATATTTCATAGTTGAGTTTTTTTTTTTCTTTGTTTTTACTATGAAGAAGAATTTAAAGTTGGTAAAAATGGGTAGGATGATGCAAGCAGGATATAGCAGTATCCTATTGCAGACCAAGTGTGGTTTCATTGGTAACAAATAACAGAAGTTCAAAAGATCTTTTGCCTTTTGTATTTGTTCTCTAGTAGACTCAAGGTTCAACAAAACTCATGGAAATTATTTTAAATGCTGTAAGTCGTTCACATTTTCATGCAGTCACATATGTAACAGATAACATCGCTGCATTAGTGTGTTAGAAGCAGAAAGTTACAGTACTGCATCTGGCCTAAAATTTTAAAAATTTTAAAATTTTAAAAAATCTTAAGCAAAATACATGAAAAAGTGGAGAAATGTTGTGGAAAAATTGGTGTTAAGAAGCAAAACAGCCAGCACTCACCAGGCCAATTAACAAAAATTCTGTTTGGCTTTAGAAAACAGTATTTTGTAAAGCTTGGTTTATGTGTCTGTATGTATAAGGTTGTAGGCACTTCAGATCTTGTCCATGATAGGAAAAATGTTGTCTTTTTAGTAGTGCAGGACCAGACTTCACCAGGAGAGTGGTGCTCAGGTGGAAGTGCTAGGTGGTTCATTTTGTTTAAATAATTTGAAACTAAGGACCTCTGTAACAGAATGAAGGCTCAGCTTCTGGCTGATAATTGCCACTCTTCTGATGTTACTTCTGCACTGTTTTTTGGAAGTGCTCCAGCATCTGTATAGTGGTCATAGTTTTTTGCAGTTGCCTTGATGTTTTACTTGTAATAACTGAGGTGGTTTGGTGTGGGCGGCATTCCTAGCAAGTAGTTGTTGGGTCCATTCACTCAGACAGTGGTTGCATTTTTGTTAGGGTTAGGGGACTGAGACCTGAATTTGCTGCGTGGTGCCTTCTTGAGGTGAAACAGATAGTTGATTTCATTTTTGAAATGATGCTGGGGCATTAGTGCTGGGCATGACGGCACTTGTTTCTGGAATGACTTGAGTATCTCCTGGAATTTGTCACTGATCTCAGCACCTGTTTGACAGGAAACCCCTGCCTGATTGCATTTCATCCTTACTGATGCACCTGTTTGAAAATCTTGTGAAATTCTTAAAAAGAGAGATCATGATCTACAACCTAATTACCGGGCCGTATTATGTACTTGAAATAGAGTGGGGTGGGATGTTTTTGTACTACTTTCTACCTGAGTCTGTGACTGTTTTCATGATTTTTGCACAGTTCAGTTAGATGAGAGCAGAGTTTTACCATCCTTTGCACTGTCTTAGAGCCACAGTTTAAAAGGAAATTTCTAGCCCCTGCTAAAGCAGGGAAGTGCTTGCTGTGCAGGTGTATATCAGGTGGAAAACATACTTAGTGACAGAAGGGAAAGAGACTTGTGAATTCAGTTTCTGGCTGTGCTGGTAAGCTCTCTGCTGTGGTACGATGTCTTTGTGTCCCTGCATCTTTGCAATTACGTTTACATTAACATAGTATCTTGTGTTTTCATCTTGTTGAAGGCCTGTGTTCAGCCCTACTTGAACACATGGCGGGACTAACAGTGAGAAAGATTGAGGAAAGGGATGTAGTGAATGTCCTATGGTGAGTTCAAAGCATCGCTCTTGCTCTGTGAGTATGCTACTACACGTGTTGCAAGGAACAAAGCAATTTGTTTCAATTTCCTTAGGTTTTAGAAGGAAGAGCTACAAACAGTTCAATTTTGCAAAGGAAAAGACAGAGCCTTTCAGTACCACCACAGGAATTAGCGTAGCTGTGGCTGTGATGTGACTGTGTCCAATGCAGACGCTAGGAGTACACACTTCTCCTGGCAGTGATGGCTGCTTCCAGTGTTGGGGAGCAAGCAGGGCCTGCTGTCTGGGCTATCAGCTGTGCTGGAAATCCTGTTAGTGTATGGATGAAGATTCAACTTTGCCTCTGTGGTCATACTTCTTGAGCATGCATGAACATTTCTTCTTTCTTCCACAGAAGACAATGAACAACTACGTGCATGCATAGCTTGAAGCTCTCTGGGAAAGAGCTTTGCTACAGATATTTACAATGTTTTTGACCCTTGTTTGCCTTGGAGAGAATGGAAATGGACAGTCCTCAGAAACAGATAGTCCTGTCAGCCGGTCTCCTTTAGTCCCTTCCATCAAACCTTGGCCTGTTGTGATTTCATGTTTCTGTTCCGTAGGTATCCCATAGTGATGCTGCTGTTCCTAGATCAATGGCAGGTGGAACTGAGGTGCTGTTCCCAGTCACGACTCTCTTGTGCTCATGAGACTCTATTGATAATTGGTATTGGTCAATAAGGAAGTTGGAGAGTATTTTATTTTGATATCTCAAAGTAAGAGCATGAAAATAACAGCATAGCTGTTGGAAGAAGGAATGAATTAATGAATAAACAGGGATAAGTGAAAATGATTTGATTAATGAATTCAGCAGAAGTGCTGTGGGAGGTAATCATAGTTAAATGGGACTTTTGGCAGCAAGCTTCCAAGCAATTATCTAGGTTTAGACTGCATTTTACATGAGGGAGGTTATTCCTTTACTTCCAATGGACCTTTGCCTTATGTCATGGTGGAAGTGCATACTCTGGAACTCCTTCATCACCCAGGGTTTCCTTTTCCTTTTCAAAAGCAGATATCAGGAGCAGCTGGCAATGGGTAACTCATCTTCTTTTGGAATGCACGAGATTTTGTCTGTGTACTTTTGTGGAAATATTCTTTAGTGATTAGCAGAATATCCCAGACATGCCAAAACGTTTGAAGCTCAGAATCTTTGCTGAACTAATGCTGAAAAGATGAATGGAACAAAGGAAAGAACAGATCTCTGATAATTCGTATGAAGGAATCTGAGATACTGGTGATCTGTCATGAATACTTCTGGATTTGAAATTCTTGCTTTATTTTTTATCATTATGTCTCTGACAAATGTGGACACTGTGGCACAGCATTTTAGAACATTCCTGGTCAAATTCTAGTTCAGCTAGATGTAAGCAATGTTTTTGAACAGATTAGCTATCTTCTCTACAACATTATTAACCTCCTGAAGTCAAGATATACAAATAAGTATTCTGAGGAATGCTTGCTTGCATTGTCTGGATATCAACATAAAGATACACCATAGAGAAGACACTAATAAGAAAAAAAAGCTCTCTTTAAGAACAGTTCTGATAGAATCCTCTCGTTGTCACCTATGCATTGCAGACTGTACAGAATTTCAGTTTTCTCACTTGATTTTTTTTTTTTCCCTTCTGGTTTGTATGATTGTTTTCTCCTCACCTATGCTCACGAAGGGATGGTTCATTACTCAGGGGTTTTCTTTTGCTTCTTCATCCCTTCAGTAAGACAACACATTGCAATGCTCTGAGGATGAACTTAGGACTTCAGAAATATTTTGAGTTATCTTGGGATCAAATTAATGTGCATAACAGTTGTGAATGCTTACAGCAGAGGTATGACTTACTCTGATGCAAAATGCTTTTAAATGTTAGCTTTATGTTTGCATGCAAAATGAAACCAGTGAGATCTCATACTGGCTCCGTCACTGTCTGTTACGATGCGTGTAATAAGTTAGTTATTCCCTGTGCAGTACAAATAACTACTGTGAAATACCTTCTTCCATCACATTATTCTCCTTTTCGTAGACCTGAAATACATTTACTTTTGGTCCTTTGAAGGCTTCTTTCATGAAACCCATAGAGATTTAGAGACCAAATCATGGCAAGAGGCCAAAGAGTGCAGTAAAGAGTTGACTGAAAACAGAGATGCATGTGCATGTTTACAGGATAATCTGCTTAATTTCAACAGTATTTTTTATTAATGAGACGTGTCTAGTCTGATTTTTTTCAATTTTTCTTTTAATCCAGCCATTGTGCTGGAAATGCTTTCAGTTTGTAAACGTACAGATTTAACACTTTCTCCAGCATTGCTCCTTTCAGCACATATAATGTTTCCTAGCCTGCTTGTCAGGGAGAAGACTATTTTCTTAATTCACGGCAGGGGTTAGGCCAGCTTTATCAGTGAGTTGATAATGTTAAATATTCTTGCTTATTCCCCAAAAAGTTTTACCAAATTGACAAACTTTGTACCATGACACTACATCCAATCGTAAAGGAATTATTTCTGTAGTCTGTTTTCCTCCTCCACTTCGAGCATATGCAGTCCTTCTGTTTTCTGTAGACTTGGGGGAAGTAGGGTGGAATGTTCTTTTGGAGTGTAAAAGAAGGAAATTTGACTAGAGGTGAGAACGTGGGGATGAAATGGAGATGCTGTTCAGAACAACCAGCTGCATATGTTTCTCCTTACTCTGAGAAACCTGTGAGAGCTGTGAGACCAGCCTGTTCCATACTGAGAGACAGAGCGTGCATGTGAGGCTTGGTGTGGCTAATGAGACCTTGCTACCTTACAACATGATGAGTTGCAGGTGAGTAGGATTGAGGGTGGTCCTGGAGTGCTTTAGATGGAAAATTTTAACTAGGAGAGCCTGCTGAGCGGAAGGGAATTTCTTTGCAGCAATTTCTCTTCTCAGGTTGTAGAATGACCCCTGTTCACCCAGCCATGCTGTCCATTTTGTAGTGAGCTAGTAGCTGTGTTGTTCAGACATAGGGCATCCTTAACTGCAGGAGATAACACATAAGCAATTAATCTCTACTTTCCTCTTTTTGTTCCCATTCTTATAGAGGCTGTGATTGTCTTTAATCTGATCACTTCTCCCAGATATTGATGTTATGAGAAGATTTCTTTTCTGGAGGAGTGGTGAGGCACTGGAACAGGCTGCCCAGGGAGGTGGTGGAGTCACCATCACTGGGGGTGCTCAAGAACTGTGTAGATGTGGCAGTGAGGACCGTGGGTTAGTGGACATGGTGGCAGTGGGTTGGCAGTCGGACTAGGTGATCTTAGTGGTCTTTTCCAACCTTAATTCATAGATTCATAGATTCATAGATTCATAGATACATTAGGTTGGAAAGGACCTACAAGATCATCTAGTCCAACCTTCCTCACACCACCATCCCTACCCACCAAGCTACTAAATCAAATCCCTGATGGTTCTATGATTCTGTGGTTATCTGTGAAATGTTTTATTTGTTGAATATACGTTCTTTGTTCTCTCCATTTTGCCTGTAAAATCAGTTCTACCAGATCTGAATTCCTTTTGTGACCTGTGTAATCTCTGTGTTTATAGCACGGGTACTTTGCTGCCATCCTGCCTGCTTTTAGGAGATGACAGCATTACAGCTCACTTCTTTCTGCTGCTGTCCTTCATGGTATTCAGATACCCTTCAAAACTGATCCAGGCTGTGCCCAGCATCATCAAAACGCCAGTCAGTCCTGTTGTCTGTCCTGGCTGATCCCAAGTTCATGTAATCTGTAATGGGAGGCAGCATGTAGCACGGGCTGGGTAGCCAGCTAAGACCAAGTGCTGTGTTTTACTTCACTCTATTCCTCTTCTGTAGAAAGAGGGTGGCAACAGTTCAGACTGTGGATAGCATGGCTCTGAGATGGGCACTGGGGATGAGAGGCAATTGTCTGCAGAAAAATGTTTAGTCTGTGTGGCTAAGGTGAAGATGTGCAGCTTGAGCATGTTGCTGCTATTCACAGCTGTGCCCTGCCTGGTTTTCAGCACACAGTACCCAGTAGTCTGCCTCAGCTGTGTCCTGCACTTAGCTTACAGTCCTTGACCTTTTTCCTTCTAAAGGAGCTCACCTGGATCCATTTATAAAAGACTCTGGATAAAAAAATAAAATAAAAAAGTCTGATTATTCATTTATTTATAAAACTACCTTTGTGAATTAAATTATCTTTACCAATGGAATATTAGAGATGTTGATGAGCTGAACTCCACAGCTGCAAAACGTGTTTTGCCTCTCACTGCTGAAAGTGATATTTCCTGTAAGACTGCGCAGTTTGGAGGGAGACAGTTTAGTGGGATGCGAGCACTTCCTATGCTATATATAGGACAAATGAGTATCGCTTTCAGTCTCAAAGGAATACATTCCTAATTTCTTGAGGAAGTAATAGTATCTCTGGCATGATTCTCAGTGAGTTTTATTCTTGCTGATGATGTCCCTTCACGCACAAGGTTTGATTTGGTTGTTAGCAAGTGAGTGTGCTTGTTGCAGCACACGTTCATGAGAACTATTAATAGCTTCAGAGGAACAGTACTGTATGGAAGGTCACAGAAGTCCTTGCAGCTTTAGATTTGTTTCCATCTTCCCCTTCATACTTGCCTAGCAAGGTTTGTGAGGAGGGGAACTATTAGTTTATTCAAGATTCCTTCTGCACTGGAGCAAGGATGATTCAGCACACGGGGTTCCTTTCAGACAGAGGTCTGGAGGTGACATTTCAAGAGTTGCGTGCTTTCCCTTCATTGTGCCACTTGCACCTTTCATCCTCTGTGTTTCTGGGCCCTACTTATGCTGCTGCAAGACAGAAGCCAGTAAAGGAAGTGCAGGTAATACGCTGACTCAGTTGCTCACTTTTACAAGCTTAAAAACAAATATCATCCAGCTGTTGTGTTCAGCACTTTGTTCATCTAATTATGTGTACTGAAAAACTGCACGTGTAAATGGACACAGCAGTGCTGGCAATTTGATTCACACTGAGATTGAATGTTTCCTCCTGTTATTTTTAAATACTAGGGAAAAGAAATCCCAGCCAGTGGTCCCACTCAGATTTTAGATTTCTTTGTAAAGAAAGCAGGATGCTATTGTGAATTCATTGTGCCTCTGCTGTGTGTGAGAGTTTGACAGCTTTGTCAACAAAGACAAGATTTTGGGGAAGGACCGTTTCATAGTTTGAAGTGGCAAGTTCTGCATATGAAAATGATGTTCTATGGCCTATGCCTTAAAGGTGCTGCAAAGCTGAGCCATGTGTTTGATGTTAAATAATGGTTGAGACTGAAAGAGGACAAGTGGATGCTGTGGCAGAATTGAACTGTTCTTGGATCATCCAGAAGAAGCAGCTGGAATTATTGGGCTGATAGTAAGCTGTAGATTATTGAGGGGAGGTAGAGAAACAGTCTGAGAAGAGATGTAGAACAAAAAGTAGATAAAAGGAGCTGTACCAGTGTGACTCTAGGGGGTAGTAGAGAGTGGTCTTTGGAGTCTTACTGATGCCTTCAGTTTTTATGGCATTATCAGGCAATTTGTTTTTTCAACTTATTAATTATCATCTTGAAGAAAATGTATCTGCTGTGCTGGCTAGGTTACATGCAAGTAAAAGGCATTGAAAGAATTCTCTAAACTCCCAATTTATTGGGAAGCTTAATCTGAGTTGAATCTGAGTCCATAGACAAATTATCTACAAGGTGATTTGTAGTGATGTGCAGCCAGTCTTGAGAGTAGTACTGCACACGAAACAAGTAACCTTTGATTGAAGGTTGAAAGGGTAGAGGCTTTTGATGGCAATAAGCAGTGTGTTAAGTGCTGCTGCTCTAGTGGGACAAGAAGAAAGCTGAGCTAGTTACAAGAGAGAAGGCAGGCAGAGCATTGCCTTTGATTCCACAGAATGGTTACAGTTCCTGTATCCTGAAGCAAAATGAATTTATTTGTAAAGTCATTTGGTGTTTCTGTTGCAACAGGATTTCCTGTCCCTGAGTTATTTCTTTGTAAAGCTCTGTCTCATTCTGTGTTTTCACTGCTTGCTAAAGGTACTTATCTGTCCAGAAGCATGTAAACATGTGATTCATTTTCTTAGGAAAATCCATTTTCTGCTCACTGCTAGAGTACAGTCATTTTCCATCCATTTTGCTTTCTGAAAGCTACTGTTTTCTCTTTCCTTCATGTGTTACCTGACTAACATGGATGTCATTTCCATTTTTTTTTTTTTTCATTAGGTGAGACAAGCATTTGAACAGCGTGCATTGCAGGCATCATCCAGATGTGGGAACAAAGTGCAGTGCTGAGGGAGAGAATTAACTACCCTACTAAAATTATTAATGTTTTGTTCCTATCGTTTTGCATCCCATGATTGCATTTCAACTAACAAGCGATTTCTGTCATTGACCTACATGCTTCAAATGTTCGTTCAGTTTTTGCCACGCACTGTCATAATCACTAACAACTGCTTCAGTTTGAAGGTAATTCTGTTTATTTTCTGGTTCATGCTTCAGGAAAAATTAAAACTTGATGCTGAGAGGGAAAAACTAGAGAGGCTTCAGGAGCTTTACTCCGAGCAGAAGACGCAGCTTGATAATTGCCCTGAGTCCATGAGGGAACAATTACAGCAGCAGCTGAAGAGGGTCAGTAGCGAGTTTCAAGATTATTTTTTTGTTGATTTTAGAGTTAAGTTTAACATATTGCGCTTCAGATATCCTACGAGGTGCCTGAAGATATTTGCTCCAGGGTTTCATTTTCGTGGAATGCTTGCAATAAATATTTTGCATAGTGGTGACCAAGTAGAGTGCAAATGGGTGGATTAGAAAGCATTTTGCATTGAATGTTTTTAAAGCTTTGGGCTACTTACCTGTAATGAGCACCTTAGGTTGAATGGAGGTTCTTGGAATGGTGATGTTTAGATGGATGGTAGAGCATTGCTCTTTTATTCTACTCACACGGATAATATGGAACTTTGGCTAATGAGATGAACAGAAATATTTTTTAATTTTGTTTTATGTACTCTTCCTTTGCAATAGTCTAAATTACTGTCGCACACCATGGACAACATCCTTTCTTCAGTACATAACTTAGCAGTTAGGACAAATTGTGATTTCAATTTTTAATTGTGAAGATTGCATCACTTATTTTAATGGCTTTATTTTTCTTACATTTTCATCAGTTCCACATTCGTTGTTGTTTTTGTTTTTTTTAATCTTTGCATGAAGATTTTAATATCAATTAATGTTAAATAGGTTATACAGGATATATGGTTGGCTTTAGTAGGGGGGAGATCACTTACGAAGCTTCAATATTGCAAGTTCAAGATGTCATCTGAAAGTGAAACTTGTTCTTTTATTTTTCCCTCCCAAGTTGAGCATTCTTATATCAGTAATAAGACTTTTAATAGCAGTGATGATAAAAAGACTTTTGCTTTATAGAAAATATACATTTTTTAAAAAGTGTTGAGAATAATTAAATTGTTTTATTTGTAGAATTCTGTTTTGTTTTTCAAGGAGCCTGAAGTAAAGACCAACTTTAGAAAACACAAGGTTAAATTCTTCAGTAGTAAGATGTTTGTTTGCTGCCTTTGAGACATATAAAGATTTTTCTGTAAGTTGCATTAAACAACAACAAAACAAGCAAATGAAAAAGAAGCCTTAGATAATGACTCAAAAGTTTTAAAAGAAATCCTTTCCTGTGCAGTCATTTATTAGAGCTGCTCAGAAAGTAGTGCTTCCTCTTTTATTCTGTTGGCCCATGATGTCAGAGGCAGATAGTGGTGGTACAGTAGAGGTTGAACCTTCCCATAAATATTCCCTTATACGTGTGCGACAGATGGCAGCAGAGGGGCAGTCTGACAAAAGAGTATCTGATGCGAAGATGTGGATGAAGAAAGGTGTGTCACTGATTTCCTCAGTGTGGAAAATACTGCACCCACTGATGTTCATCAGCACTTGCTGAACATTCAACACTGACCAAACAGTGGATGTAGCACAGTGTGGCAGTGGGTTGTGCATTTCAACACTGGCAATAGTAATGTGGAAGACAGGTAATGTTCCAGATCTGACAGCTGTGCACGGACACTCAAAATGAACAGTATCTCGATCGGTTCATCTGGCAGGGGAATTGTGTGTGGAACTGAATGTCAGCTTCAAAGCCTTGGAAACATTAGTAGCAACATTGGAAAATTGGAAATAATCTTGAATGCTCACTCAGGAATAGAAAGAGCACTGTATACAAGGTTCTCAGAACCTATTGAACAAATATGAGGCTGAATGTGACAGTTTCCTGGATTACATCATTACTGGTGATGATGAGATCTGGTGTTGCTGCTGTGAACAGGAGACAAGTTGGCAGCCCATGGAGTGGTGGCGTGTGAAAAAGTTCAAGATGCAGTCCTCAGTGGGTTAAATGATGTGCAGAGTCTTTGTGATAGGAATCATAGAATCATGGAATCATTAAGGTTAGAAATTACTACTGAGATCATCTAGTCCAACATCTAGTCACCACCATGCCCACTAAACCGTGTTCCTAAGTGCCACATCTGTCGAAAACCTTGAGGGACAGTGACTCCAGCATCTCCCTGAGCAGACTGTTCCAATGCATCACCACTCTTTCTGAGAGGAGTTTTTCCCTGATATCAAGCTTAACCCTCCACTGCTGGAACTCAGTGCCACTCTCTCTCCTCTTGTTGTTTCCTGGGAGAAGAGATCAACCACTGCTTCACCACAACCTCCTTTCAGGGAATTTTAGAGAGCAATGAAGTCTCTTCTCCTGAACCTTCTCTTTTCCAGACTAAACAGTCCCAGTTCCCTCATCCACTTCCTGTAAGACTTATGCTCCAGACACTTCACCAGCTTTGTTTCCCTTCTCTGGACACACTCCAGGGCCTCAATGTTTTGTAGTGAGGTGTCCAAAACTGAACGTAGTACTGAAGTTGGCTTCACCGTTGCCAAGTACAGAGAGACCTCCCTGCTCCTGCTGGCAGTGCTATTTCTGATATGAGCCAGGATGCCATTGGCCTTCTTGGCTACCTGGAAACACTACTGACTAATGTTCTACCGTCTGTTGACTAATACCCCCAGATACTTTTACTCTGCGCAGCTTTCCAGTCTTCTGGATCCTTCTCGATTTCCTGGAAATGGGCAAACCATCAACTTTGACAGCTGCCTTGCACTGCTGACTAAGCTGAAGGCTTCAACTTGCAGACTCAGGCCAGAGAAGACAGCCTTTCACTTACAACACAATAACACCAGGCCTCAACTGGAAGACTGTGGAACACGTTGCCAGTCTTGGATGGACTGTCTTAGCAGACCCATTCTATAGTCTGAATTTGGTGCCTTCTGACTTCCATCAGTTCAGGCAAATGAAAGATGGAACATGAGCAACGTTTTCCTAGAAATGTCACCATCATAGCAGCTATGAAACAATGGTTCACATTGCTGGTACAGACTTCTACTAGCATGCTGTGCGAGCTCTTGTTCATCGCTAGCAAAAATGCATAGTTAATGGTGGTGATTGTGTTGAAAAATAGTGTTTTGTAGCCGAGAATTGCTCTATCAAATAGTGTTATTGTGTTCTTCTATCAGTTGTAGTTTCTGCTACTTTCAGAGTCACTGACATACTCAGAGGTGTTAGTTAATTCATGAGAAATTGCAGCCTTATTGCAATGGGGTGGTAGTAAATCCTTTTCCACTACTGACTACCGAGAGGCTTCAATAAACCTGTTTCTGTATATATCAGAAGCTGGACCTGATCCTTACGGATCCCTTCCAAGTCAGGATATTTCACGATTCTTTGATCTTTTTTTTTTTTTGTCTGTTTTGTTTTGTTTTTCTTTCATGCTGGCTCAATAACAATTTCGGCTTTGAAAATGGGACAAAACTCAAAATGTGGGGTGCAGTTTGAAATAAAATCGCTTTTGTTGCGTATTATTCCTTGTCAGTTGTAGTGGGAATTAGCTGAGGCTGTTTTGCTTGGAGTAACAGAAGTTTTCACTAAAATTGTGCATGGTATTGTGATATCAAGGGTAAGAAAAGTAGGAAAAGGAGAATAGGAAAAAAAATCTCTTATTCTCCAAGGATAGGGAATGTGGGATTAAATACTTAAGCTTGAGACACTGTGTTGTGATACTTTATTGCCGGAGGAATAGATATGTGTGGTGAATTTTTGTTGGAAGTCTTGGACTGGTAACGTGATTTGTGCTCAGGGTGAGAGCAGTGTATTTTGCTGTAATGTCTGAGTGTGGTGTGGGTGTGGAGTTTGGGTTGAGATGGGAGGCAGGCAGTTGGGAATGTCTGTATGGACTGTTGACTGGTAGGTTGCTTCTCAGTGCCTGTAACAGACATGCACCTTTCTCGCAGGATAGGGAGAACACTTCATTAAAGCCTAGTGAATCCTGAGGGCTTCTAGAAGGCACTTAGGGAAAGCAGTAATCTTTCTGATGCCTTATGTAAAACTTACTTCCATAATGTATTTATGCATTTATATGTGCTTATTATGCGTAAACGGAAGATGAGAGTAGATGCCTAGATTCCTGCAAAGATCTGAAAAGACAGTGTGCATTGCTAAGAAATACTTAACTATTCATCAAAAACAACTAGTTTTTACAGATTTTGTGGGTCTCAGGATGGAAGGACTGCCATTGAATTTTGTGCAGTGCCATGACAAGTAGTGGTGATGCCGGAGAAATCTGTCATTTCAAAGTCTGAAAGGGAAACGACTTGTCAATTTCTTAATGGTTTTGTAAGTTATAGTATGTTAATGCACATTTGTTTTAGTGAAAGGGGCAGGAGTGAAAAAAGCACAACCTTGGAGAATAATGGGAATATGCTGATAGTTTATGTAGGTTTTTGAATTCTTGATCTTTTGCATCGTACCTGATAGATTGGAATCTGTTTTTTAAAGGCTTTTATGGAGACTTCTGTGCACATCATCAGTCACTGATCTTTGCTTAGGTTAAAATGAGAACTAAGCCTGTTTTTCTCCGAAATAAAAAAAATAATATTACGTGTTCTTATTTCTTGGGTCTCATCTGCAGCATTCAGCCTGCTGAAGTAATCTGGCATTCATCCAGTGGAAGGCATAACATTGGTTTGATGCCGTCTGTGAAGCAAAACACTACTGACTAGTGTCTGTGTGTATGAGGACAGCTCTTATTTGTGTGTATTTGCATTGTCTGCCTCAATTCAGTGGTGCACAACCAGCATAGCTCAACAGCACTGCTCATGGGATGGCAGAGTGCATGGGAAACAGCTCTACTTTGTTTTTGTTCTTCTTAGTATGTCAGTTACTAAAAACAGTATCAGAACTTGGGCTAGGTTTCAGGAAATTCGTAAGTGCTGTCCAGGTTCCTTCGTTTGAGTGTGTATTGTCATGATTAGTTAGTTCAGTGTGTAATTCTCAAGTTCATCAGCTGGGATGATAGGTTCTGTTGGTTTTTTTTTGTTGTTGTTGGTTGATGAGCAGATGCTATTCCAGTTTGGTGTGTGGCAACCTCATGGAATTGATTTGCACTTCGGTTGCATGGCAGCTCAGCGCTGGTCTGATTAGCCAGGTTATGCTCAGTGCTGCAGAGGCTCTGTCTTGCTCTAAACACTGAAAGGCAACACCTTTAAATTACAGATTTCGTTTTCAGCAGGGGGACACTAGGAGAAAGCTTCATTAAAATAGCAATTAGCCCTGTGTGTTCTCTTAAGACATTAGTGAATTGAAAGCATTGAGCTTCTGAGCCTGTTGAGCCTGTTGTGTGAGATGCAATCTAAGACAGTGTTTCTGTGATACATTTCCTGTTTGTACATCTCTTTACTCTGTTGTCAATGAACAAAATGTCACTTTTTCTTTATCCTTTTTTTTTTTTTTTTTTTTTTTTTTTGCTTAAGGATGCTGATCTATTGGACATAGAAAGCAAACACTTTGAAGACTTGGAATTTCAGCAGCTTGAACACGAAAGCAGGTTAGATGAAGAGAAAGAAAACCTGACACAGCAGCTCCTGCGTGAAGTAGCTGAATATCAGCGTAGCATTGTGAGCAGAAAGGTAAGAGCACTAATACTCAATCCATTTGTTCTTGGTTACTGCGCATTAAGGAGATGAAATACAGATAGTCAAGTTGTAGCTGCAAGAAATAATACAACATTTTTCTCTTTGAGAAAGCTTTCACAGTCAAGCAAGGTTGATGTCCCACTGATGTTGCCACGCATACTGTGTCAGGTGCTTCTCTGAAAGGAAATAAATTGATAATGCTCAATACCTTCTTTGCATATTTGCATGAAAATAAGAAAATGAAACCCTTATATTTTTCACATAAAGGGCCAAAGTATTGTTCTCTCATTATTAAGCAGAGTGGTTCATTTTCTCTGGACAAAACTGCAGTTAATTTTTGTTGATGATTGATATTAAATGCTGTAACAGGATTTAAAGTGATTTAATAATAGTAGGGCACCAAATTAAGAGTAATTCTCAATATCAGTTATAAACATCCTATTTGAACTAGTTAAATCTGAGTTTTTCAGAGATTGGAAGTTGCATTTCTAAACTATTTATGTTCAGTACGGAGATCTTAGTCACCATATTATCTAAGAATTTATTCTATTGTTCTTTTGTCTCTTGAAGAAGTAATCTTTGTTGTCCAAATCTTGTTTAATTATCTCCTTCAGTGCAATGAACTGTGTTATAAAAACATCTTTTCCTACTCCTTAACTCTTATGGATGAGTGAAGTGTTATGAATATTATCCTTGCAATTGTCTTGTGCTTTGAAAATGAAACATATAAAAGTTGATGCTTTTTTTTCTTAATAGGAAAAGATTTCTGCACTCAAAAAACAAGCTAATCATATTGTTCAGCAAGCTCAAAGAGAACAAGATCATTTTGTAAAAGAGAAAAATAATTTAATAATGATGCTGCAGAGGGTAAGTATTTATTGTCTTTCAGACATTTTTAATGCATAGTGAAAGAGCATTTCGTATAATGAAAGAACACCGAACATGAGGAAGCCCACCCTGCCCCTCCCGTGACACAGCTCCGTGCCATTCCCTTGGGCCCTGTTGCTGTCATGCAGAGCAGAGCTCAGCACTGCCCCTCCACTCCTCTTGTGAGAGGCTGCAGCTGCCGTGAGGCCTCTCGTCAGCTCCTCTGCTCTGTCTGAGCAAACCCAGGGACCTCAGCTGCTCCCGATGTGCCCTGCCTTCTTTGCCATCTTTGTAGGCCTCCTGTGGAAATTAATGAGACGCTGATGTCAACCCTTCATGTCTCATTTGGTTTTGACCACAAGGGAAATCATATTTAGCTCTTTAAGAAGAACCAACGTTTTCAGAATGCTGAAAGAAGACCTTTTTGTTTGGCAGTGATTTTTCAGTAATTTTTTTAGTAGTTTTTTTACCCCTCCATGTTTTTCTTTGGTTTTGCTGTGAATGAATGAAGCTGGAGCTCTGCTTTGAAGTGTTTAGCATGTTTCTTTATGCATTTAAGAAAATGTCTTGCGTTTATTTTCATTGCACTGCTGTTGGTATTTAATACAAACTTTATTTCTGTTATTAACAGGAAAAAGAGAATCTCTGTAATCTGGAAAAGAAGTATTCCACGCTTTCTGGAGGAAAGGGATTTCCTGTCAGTCCCACTAGTCTAAAAGAGGTAAATAGTTTCACTGCCAATTACTTTACCACAAGTAACTTTTAATAATTTTTCATGCAAAAGTACTTATTGAGGTCCTGGTCATACAATTTTGTTGGAGATGATGAAATTACTTCATAAAGCTATTCACAGAAGTCCAAATGCATAGCAGAATGAAAGTAACTGCTCTGACATTTTCCCAGATTTGACTGGTCTCACTTGAAACTCTTGCCCAGGAAAAATGAACTTGTGTGTGTGTGTGTGTGTGTGTGTGTGTGTGAAGTATCTAATTTTCTCTGAGTAGATAATTAAACCGCATTGACATAAGGAAAAATGGGGTCCAGGAATAACTGTTCAATTACCAATACATTATAGTCCTTATTTTTGCAGTGTAGATTTTGTCAGAGTTCTTCCCACCACACTCACTTCTATTTTAAGGCTCTTCAAAAACGCATGATGAGTGCGTGTTTTGATCTTTTTAAAAAACATTGAACTGAAGACTTCAAGTTATTGTGGTCTGAATGCATTTATTAAGCTTTTTATTTAAGCACGGTGAACAGTTAGAGCAAAGGTGTCAAATATTTCTGCTGAAAATTTGTGTTAGTTTGGGTGAGTCTCAGAGCTTAACTGCACCTGCCAAGGCTTCATAGCTTTGAGGATACCACATTAAGCCTCTCGAGTACTGTGAATAAGCTCAGTGTAAGGTAAGACACAGCCCATTACAAACCCTTGGTCTGGATGTCCAGTATTATCTTTAAGTGCCCATGTTTATCCCCTTGGCTTGACTTAATGGATCTCAAAATTGCAGATGAATATGGAGTTATAAATGGGAAAGCAGAAGAAATAGCATTTAAAATATGCTGATAGGTATCTATGACTGCTTCATTTACTTCTGATTGCGAGGACTGACTGGACTTGCTGGATGTCTCCTGAACGCAGACTGCTCATCTGATGATGTAGATGTTGCTGTGGGAAGTTGGGCTCTTTAAGTCTGGGAAATGTGATTTTCCTTAAATGGCCTCAGAGCTCCTCGTGAAGCAGGATGGGACGCAGAATATACCAGTGGGGTTAAGCATCCTTCCTCGCTGCAAACTGTGTTCCTGATGCTTGGAATTAGTATCCTAGGTTGGACATCTCACCTCTCACCAGGACATCTGGCAACTCCAGGCTTCCTTTTTGTTCTTTTGTGATGATCCCAGTCATTCATCATTAGAAAGTGGGTGCTGTGTCTGATTTTATCTTCATATCCATGCAATGACTTAGTTTAATCACAGATGTTTCAAAATGCAACTACATTAAGTGAACCCGATATACTTCTTGTTGAAGTAGATAATTAAGCAGTGTGATTCTGTTCCCTGCAGTGAAATCAATTAGAACTTACTGTAAGGTAAATGAGAAAAGGGACAGCGCACATTATCTGTTTTATGCTCAGTGTCCCCACAGGCTTTCTCTTCTACAATAAATGCCTTTCCTTGCCAGACATGATATTTTGTCTCACTTCAGCTCAACGTTTCTAGAACTGTTCTGGCATCTTTAAAAATAAAGCACCAAATGGGACACAGGTTTAAACAGATTCCCTGCACACAGGAGTTAATTTCGCCGTGCAGTTGCTCATACATCAGTTGAGAACTTAGTCTGTGTTCTCACATTTACCATGTCCTCCTTAACAAAGAATGCGTTTGTAACTCTTCTATCCATCCTGAAGTTTCCTCCCTGCATATGTAGCAGTGGACAGCAATACTGCTGCATACATAAGACAGGGTAGAATCATAGAATCATAGGGGTTGGAAAGGACCTCAAGAGATCATCGAGTCCAACCCCCGTACTTATACCAGTAGTTAAGTGAGGTAAAATTCAATGCTATTTGAAAGTTTAGTATTGGCAAAATGAGTTGGTTCTCTAGTCTGACTTGAATCCATTTCTGTAACCTAACGTAACAAGGCCTGAGCTAACACATCATGAAGTCATTTGTTTGCTTCTTTTTTTTTTTATTTTTAATGCACTTAACCCCATGTAGAGTCCCCATTGGTGCTGTGAGTGTGAAATGAATGTTTTCTCATATAGCAATGAAAGTGCTTTTACTGTCTATAAAAATGAACATAATATTACATTCATGGACTTGCCAGACATGGTGATTAATATACTGCTGCTACAGTACGGTTAAGCAAGATTTATATTTATTCATACTGGATTCTCATTTACTGTAATATGGACACATGTTTTGAGGAAAACTTCAATAGTAGCCAGTCTCCTCATTTAACAGTTGATCAAGTGGTAGATGAATTGATATTTAACTCCTATTAATAGAGAGCTGTGTTCACAGTATGATAGTTAATTTTCCATAATTGTCTATCTGCTTGAAAGTAACTGATACAATAGGTAAGAGGTCTCTTACTTTTTTTCAGCCTTCCTTCTGTGACCATTGCTAAATGTCTGCATTTTTTAAGAAGAAACACTATAGCAATCTGTGGCTTCTCTTATTCAGTTGCCCAAGCATACAGATGTACTGACATGTCAGCATGGTGGTACCTTCTCAGTTTAAAAGCAGCTCACCATCTTGTGATTAAGATGTGTGATTGCTATTTGAGAGGCTATTCGAAAAGACTTAGCAGTGGCAACACCTACAGTACCACTTTCCTGGTAACATCTGAAAGTTAGAAGTGACTTGCAGACAGTGCAAGGGAAGGTGTTTTGACTGAGTAATATATGGAATGACAGTGGCATATCTTTATGCAAGTTCTCCCAGTTCTGTTAGTCATTTGGTTCACTTGAACTAGTCAAGCAGCTAAAAAACAAATTAAAAAAACTCTGCATTTGCTAGCCCAAGAGAGGGCTACATGAAGGGTGTTTACGTTTTACTGAAGGCTTCTGTTCACTTAATGTAGATTTGCCTTTTGATCACACAAGTGTATTTAGAATTAAACAAAGGACAATTTTCAGCATCCAAACAGTCAACATTTGAGGAGCCTGATGATCGTTTTGTTTTATTTATGATAAAATATTTCAATGGTAACAAATATTTGGCTGTATCACTCTAAACTAACTTTCATCGGACTGGATACATTAATACTCTTGCACGCCTTTATGCTTTTGCTCCTTTTAACTTCTGAATTCCTCCTTTTAGGGCTATATCAGTGTAAGTGAAATTAGTGAGCTGTATGGCAATTCCACGAATATATCCCCTTCCACTCAGCCCCCCTCAGATGCTGACGCAGGTACCACTGAGCCTTCCACGGCTGTGCTGACGAGCCAGCCACAAAATAAAGAGGTTTGTTTGAGAGACGTTTCCCTTTGTTTGCATTGTTCTTTCATTGCTGCCTTTTTTTGTTTGTTTGTTTTTCTTCTTGTTTTTTTTTTTTGTTTTTGTTTTGTAATTCAACATATAACAAACTGACCCTAAGGCAAACTCTCATCTGCCAGGTACTAAATCAGACAGTGGCTTAATATCATATTAAAGCTGGCAGAATGGTCCAGTTGATGTTGTAGGTGGGACTTCAAAGGCCAAAAAACCTAAATGGTTATGACCCAAGCAGCAATAAGTGGCAGTCTTTGCCTGTCAAACAGTATAGCATAATGCACCTGTGGAGATATGGTCTGTGGACACATTCAGTTATTACTCACTCAGTGGAGCTTAGGTGCTCCTTTTGTATGTTTTTCTTCCTATAACAGAAGAAGTGTATCTTGGATATTTGGGAGAGATGGGTAACTTCTACTTACCCAAGCTATTCCACAGTCTGTCCAGTCTGTTTCTATAGTTTACTCTTCCTTTCTCTCATTCTTTGTGCCCTTTTTGCTTTTGTAATAATTACAGCAAATTTTTAATAAATCCACTTTGTAAAGAATGGATTCATCTTACAGCTGTTAACGCACCTACCTTTGTGTGTAAAGGAAGCAGCACCTGGTTAAAAATTTGCTGCTTCTGAAAAATAGCTATACCTTAAGACTTGCAACGCAACAAATCTTTCCTGCTAAATGATCCACAAACATAGTGCTAAAAGTGCAGCTTGTATGTGCCGTATCTTTTGAGCAATTCCAAAAAGAAAACTCTGTGTGTAATTTCTCTTTTTTCTATAAAGCTAAGATCACCTCTCTGTTCTGGATTTGTGTTTCCTCACTCTCTTTCTCCTCGCTCTATTGCTCAACTTCCATCAGTCCATTGGCCTGAGGTCATGGCTACTCATGTAGATCCTATTCCTTTATCTGATACACCTCCTCCTCTGCCAGCTAAGAAACACCGCAGGCAACAACAGGTAACTGACTCAAAGCTGATAACTTGGGATATTTTTGTTATTGTTCTGGTGGCCATGAAGTTGATCTGCGTGGAAAGTTTTTAGAATGGCATGGTAGATTGTAAGTTTATGATGCTTTCTGAAAGTTAAACTTAAAAGTAAAAAATAAATACAATCGGTTATAGAATGGTAATGATTAAAAATTCTCCTTTATATGAATAGTCCAGAGGAAAATATTAATGTATAGAAGCCATTGTGGTTGTCGGAAGACCTGCAACAATAAATATAGCACTGGCTTCATTTGAAATCCTAAAATTAATTGTTACTCATTTAAACAATGCCTTTTGAAAGCTGTATTGTTTTAAAGCTGCCACATCGTTAGAATAACTTGTAAACAAATGTTTTCCCTCTTTTAATTAGATTCTACTTGTGCACTGGACTTGAACTAAAAAACAAAAGTAAAAATAAATTAGGTACAGGGACATGTCTACAAAAATTACACATGAATTTAGTATATTTTCTTAATCAGCATGCTTTTTTATTGTGATATTTATATAAACCGTATGCAACATTGTGAAGCAGGAGGTATTTCATTCTTTCCAGTGAAATCTCAGACTATTGCCTTCACTGTATTCCATATAGAGCTTAACTGAACAAGTAGGTCAATTCTTTATGTCAAAACTGTTCAACAAATTACATTTGAAGCATTTCAGAAATCTGGAAGAGCGAAAGAAACAGCACAGGGAATGCATGTACATGAGTGATACCTTGCCTCGCAAGAAAACAACTCCAACTGTGTCACCACACTTCAATAGTTCTACTCTTGGACGGAACATTACATCTAAAGTACGTAGCTGCATGCTATTAATAGCCTTCCAATTTTATATAGAAAGAATACCATGTTAGAGGTAAGCTTGAATAGCACTGTAGCATGGTGTAATCCCTCAAGTTCATGTCTGATGTTGGCTTTGAAAGGCATCACAGTTTGTTAACATGGGAGAAAGCTTGAAGCCTTCCATGCTTCCAGCCTTTATGTTGACATCTGGAAATAATAGTCATCATATATTTATGATTAGTATATTTCAAGAACTTTACTTGCAGGATAATTTGAATTGATTGAAGAGAGTCAGCAGGCTGATTTCCTTTCAGCCTTTAGCTGTTTGAAGATTGTATGCAAAGTGAAAATACTCCTTATCTGTGCCACGGTAAATTAACAAACAGAAGCAACAGAGAGATGATAATAGGCAAATGTTTTTATTTAATTTGAGCACGTATTTATAAGCACATATTTGTAAATTTCTTGCAGGGACATTTACCATTAGGACAGAGCAACAGCTGTGGCAGTGTACTTCCTCATTGCCTGGCAACCATGACCAAAGAGTCAGAATCAAGAAGGATGCACAAAGGTAAGACTTTGGTTAGTTTCTGTTAAAGCCAGCATTTACTATTTATTTTTTATTTTATTTTTTTTAAGAAAATAGATGTGAAATTGATATTATTGTAATCAGCGGGGCTGTAAAATCAAAAATTGCTTCTTGTTGAAAATCATAAGCTCTCAATGTTGTTTGCAGATTTAGACAAAATGTTAAGATTATGGCATAGGTGCATACAGATTTGAAGAATGTGACTATCAGATATACTCAGCAGAAAATAAAAGGATACAAGTTGGGTTAACTGGCTAACTTGACTGATTTGGGGATGATTTATTAAAAATATGACATTGTCTTAAGTACTTAACCTTTGAGATGTGATCTCATAACTATGAAACTCTCTCTCTGCTGTTTGTCTCCTTGAATTGATGCACTTAATTTTTTGCTTTAACAAAATGCATTATTGGTAACTGTCCCATCTTCAAAATGAATTGCTCTTCAGTTCCATCTGTCAGTTTCTTTTCTTTCTGGTATCTTCATAATTACAAAAATTAGTGTAAGAAAGCCTTACCTAGTGATGTCTAAGATTGACAGAGACAGGATCCATCCTGTTTTTATGGATGTCAGAGCTAGCACGTGGTAAAAGTAGAAAAGCACAACTGAAGTCAGCTAAATGCTTCTAAGGAACAGACTTGCTAAGAAGGGATCGTGGCTTACTACATTTCACTTTGTAGATCTGCTGCAGTTGGGATTTGTTCTTCTTGAGCTTTATTTGTGCAACAGGCCTTCCACAAGCCCACTGTGGTGGCTAATGTAGCTTGATGTGTTTCAGATGCAATTCAAAAGGGGCTTCATACCCAGCTTGGAAAGCTTTTGTGATATAATGCGTTTGCCTGGGTGGAATAGCCTGAAAGTACATTGAGACTCACCATTATGCTCTTGTTCTGAAAATGCTTCCAGCCCTTAGAATTCTGTGATTCTGTGTGAAAATGAGCGAGGACTGCTTGACTAAATTGTGATGGCAAAAGATTGTATGTTATATTGGAACTATTTCTGGAAAATGACTGCAAAAGGTGATGTGTGGCCTAAAACACAACTGTTAAAGTTTTTTAAAATGGCTGTTATATTTCTATGTTCCATTTTTGTCAACAGACAGTTAAAAAATTGGTCTAAGAGCATAAGCAGATTTTTTTTTTTGTCTCCAGACTGAAAAAGAAAGAAGTCCCTCCGAACCAAAACTGAATTATGCATTAATGAAAAGCGAGGCAGGTTATTGGTTAAGGCGCTTGCCGCAGTACCTGTCACATGCCAGGAACAATTTGTGTGCTGTACTGCTCTCTATACTGGAAGATGATCATTATTCTTTAAATGGTTCAACAGTTTGAATGGAAATATTGAATTATAAAGGAGTCTTAGGTGATGAATTCATACTGGGAAAGGAGCTGGTTCTTAACAGCTTATTCTGACACGTGGGCTTTGTAAGAGGGAATGAAGCTGCTGTCAAGTGCTTTATTAGAACTCTCACATTTGCACAGAAAGAGAGACCGACAAAAAGAATACAAGAATACAGGGACTTATTTAGGGGGAAGTTTCTTACTGAGAGAGTGGTGAGGTGTTAGAACAGCCTGTCCAGAGAGGATATGGATGTTCTGTCCCTGGAGGAGTTTAAGGCCAGGTTGCATAGGGCCCTGATCTAGTACTTGATCTATCAGATGGCAGCCTTGCTATGGCAGAGGGATTGAAACTTGATGATCCTTGTGGTCCCTTCCAACTCAAGCCATTCTGTGATTCTATTCCCTTTGCACTCAACAACAGAGTTCCCTGAATTTTCTTGTGTCAGAGGAACTCGAAGAGTGTAACTGCATTATCCAGTCCTTAAAGGACAGTGGTGCTGGGTTGCAGAAAGCTGCTTTGTCTGAGCAGCGTATCACAGAAGTTTCTGCACTGCTCTTTCTCCAGGTTCACAGACATCCTGTTAGAGCAGAACCCAGCCGGATGTTGGTCATGGCTTAGTCCATGGCCTGGTCTATGGTTGCTGTAATACAGTCATAGAATCATCTAGATTGGAGAATGCCTTCAAGATCACCAAGTCTAATCATCCACCTGACCCACTGAGTCCAGTATCACTAACCCATGTCCCTCAGTGCCACAATACACTTCTTAAATACCTCCAAATATAACGGTTTCTCCACTTCCCTGGGCAGCCCATTCCCTCTCTGTGAAGAAATTCTTCCAAATATCCTAAACCTCCTCTGAAGCTACCTGAGACCAATTCCTCATGTCCTGTCACTTGTCACCTAATCCAGTAATCATTCATTGCCTTTTCAGCAGTGTTTGGAACCACTGTGCAAAGAGGCTAATGCGCTCTGGAAGTGCTGGTAGCAGCTCATCACATTTTTCGAGTCTTGAAAGCGTTGAATCAGCTCAAAAATAAAACACATTTTAGTGTGTAAAAATCTAGAGAAAGCGTATTCAGCATTTCCTGGAGGAAGTGGTGGCTCAGCTCTTATGGGATAAATGTTATGGGAGAGCTACCAAATTAATAACGGTATGAATTCTTTCTGACTGGATTTCTCCAGTTTTTCTTACTTCTATCCAAGAAGTTAATGTAAAAGTTTGTGATTAATAATTCAAAGTTAAAAATAAAGTTAGGAAGTGAAGAGCCACTCAAGTTTGAACATTGTTTTCTTTGTGCTGGAGCAAGTAATGTCAATGAATAAGTGGAAGAATGGAACCTGTGGGAACTCAGCAGGAATTTATTTATTTAATTTTCATTGAAACAAATAGAATCATAGAATGGTTTGGGTTGGAAGGAACCTTTAAGATCATCTAGCTCCAACCCCTTACATAGGCAGAGACACCTCCTTCTAGACCAGGTCGCTCAAAGCCTGGCCTTGAATGCTTCCATAGAGGGGGAATCTACAACCTCACTGGGCAACTTGTTCCGGTGTCTCACAGTAAGGGGTTTCTTTAGTCTAAATCTGTCCTCTTCCACTTTAAAGCCATTTCCCCTTGTCCTGTCACTACCTGCCCTTGTAAGAAGTCCCTCCCCAGCTCTCTTGAAGGCCCTATCCAGGTACTGGTGGGCCACTGTAAGGTCTTGGAGCCTGCTCTCCTCCAGACTGAAAAGCCCCAGCTCTGTCAGCCTGTCCTCACAGGAGTGGTGCTCCAGCCCTCTGGTCATCTTTGTGGTCCTCCTCTGGACCTGCTCCAACAACAAATAGTGACTGTCGGTAATCATTCCCTGAGTTAAGAACAACTAATATTGAAGAGAACGCATCTTTGACATAAGTCATTTGTGGGAAAATCTGTTTCTTAACAGCCATTTGTGAGGTGATTTTTTCCTATTTATAAATCCAGCTCCTGTGGTGGAGTAAAAAGGCTCCTGTGGAGCAGCAAACTAAGGGCAAAAAACAAAATACATCACAAAAAGTTATTAGGTGCAATCCAGAGACCAAAACAAAATACATCACAAAAAGTTATTAGGTGCAATCCAGAGACCAATCACTGAACAGGTAGAAACGAGGACCCAAAAAGTTCCCCTGGGTTTCGGGCACCAGGAGACTGTGTGAGGACAGTGGGAATGGGGCCCTCTTGGTCAGTTCAGTCCCATGGGTGGGACTGCAAGCTGAAATAGGAAACTAGGCACAGAGCTGGGAGTAACACTGCTGAGACAGACCTTGGGTACCAGCAAAATAGTTATTCATATGCTTCTTAGGCTTTATAAAGAGTCAGTAGACTGAGGGCAGCGTCTATATTTAAAGGCAAACTATGAGCATTTCAAAGTAGTTTTCTTTGTCTTTTTACTCTTTTCTCAGGAAAAGCTAGAAGAGGTATGAAAGCATGCCTTCCCCTGGCTGCCACTGCTGTTGCCATTTGGCAAAAGTACTGACTGCATCCGCACTGTCAAGAGACTTCTGACATCCTGGAAAATTTGAAAATAATTGTTAAATGATGATAGTTGTTCAAAAAATCTTTTTTTTTTTTTAATTTTTTTAAATGTCACACAGACTGTCACAACAAAACTTCTGAGTAATGCTAATATCTGCAGAGCTGCAGCTTGGTGCAGGCCTAATTTTTTGCTTCTTTGCTCATGGCCGAACAAGTAGAGCAGAAAATCTGAAATCCTTTGCAGATCTGTAGGTGACAATGGCAAGGAATACTTGAGTTTCCTACTTTAGCATGCTTTCATACAAAAAATATATATTTTTTGACATGATAATGTCTATGCTTAAAAAAAAAAAAAGAGTGGAAATAAAATGTCACTCCTGGACCTTCATTTTATGAGGTGTTTGTTTTTTAATACACTTGACAGTGCTGCTGTTAATAACAGCTTTTGCCTATGGTTCTGACCTCTCCATAATATTTTTGTAGAAGTATATTTGGGTTGTTTTTGGATTTATATGACAAATACTAAGGATTCTTTTTGATGATACGGCTTTATGGATATTTGTAATGTTTTGCTGAACGCCGTGGCTATTAACAGTGTTCATCCTATGCAAACTTACGCAACAGAAAACATTTTTTTAGTTCCGTATTAGCTTAGACTTTCAGTGTTGGCTTGTGGGAAACTTTTAGTGGCTCTCAGAAGGAGTTGATTGTTTTTAATTGCATGTTCTGTGAATAAGCATCTGAGCAGTTGATTCTCTAACACCTTGATTTTGCATGTGTGAGGTGTGAATGAGGCTGGAAATGAGACTGAGAGGCATCTAGGGGTCAGAACACAGCTTATCCTGAGCCATGGGCTGCCCCTTCCCTGGGGCACAAGGAGCAAATGGGAGCACTGCACTCTGCATGTTTCTGGGAGTGCATGTCGTTTTGCAGCCAAACCCCTAAGCTTTATAGAGACATGCCTTGCAGTGTTTAGTTACATTTGCATGATTGCATCAATACAACCGTCAAACGTTTTACTTAAAAATGGGTTCTTCATCTTCCTAGAAAGTTGGCTTTCCTTTAGGGAAAGTGTACAACTGGTATGTTGCTTTGTATCTTTTAGACAGTCTTATTTTTCAGGGTAGTACAGGCTATAAAACTAACATTTCTAAGTGGCCTAGCATTTCCAGAAGGCTTGATAGAAAAACATTCATTTGAATGCAGCTTCTTTCAGTAATTTATTTTTTCTCTTTTTCCATCGTGAATAATTGAAAACCGTTTCACAGGAGCAATTAGTCATTCCAAAGGTTCAAGTGTGAAAGGTAATTGTGTATCTGCAATAACAGCAGCGTTTGCCATAACAACAGGAGGAAAGCAAACTGCACGTGTAGATCTGTAACACTGGTGTTGTGTGATGCTATTATCTATAAATGCTGAAGTGTATTTGTATCCTTTTTTGTCTCTCTTACTAATCGGAGCAATTGAACCTCTATTGAAATTTATTGTTATCTCAAATGGCAAGCACAGTTCTATTAGTTCCTTGGAAACAAACCTAAATTGTGTGCAAAAAGTCTTCCTACTGCATGGAGGGAAATGGAAGAGAGAGGAAACAATTGACCTGCCTTGGGAATGCTTGTAGGGCGCCATTTCCTCAATAATACACTTTGATTAGACAGCTTTAATCATGCTTTTCTGATGCTCTTTGGAGAATATTGTAACCTTTCTAAGGTACAGTTGTTCTTCACCCCCTGAAAAGAAGTTCTCCCTGCTCTTAGACGTACCAGACAGTTACTGCACAGTCTCTACGCAGGCAGAGAATAAGGCAGGAGAGCATTCCCACTTCTAGCATGTTTGCCTAAAAGCAACATCTTGATGGCGTCCAGTAAAAATTTATATGTGAATGTTGTTGCGTTTGTATGTTTGTCCATACTTCTTCCACGTTTGTGTATTAAGTCTCTGTTCTCCTACCTGAAGGGGAGTTTTTCCTTTAGTCCCATGGTCATTCTTAGTCTCCAGCTCGGCCACGAGCTCGCATTTTGGGTCAGGATTGTGCAGAGAATGTTATAAACTCTTAGTATCGGAACTGCGAGAAAGTGCTATTCTTGCATGGGCTCAAAGAAAAGATGGGCAGTAAAGTTGTATTTGTAATCATATAAATCAAGCCCTAAAACATGTAAAACAACTTCAGCAGTTAAGACAGTTGTCTTTCTGCTCCACTCTTCATCAACAAGCTCAAAAACCTTTCTGCATGTCTGTATAAATACTGCTGCTTTATTCACCAAGGACTGAAAAAGCCTTTGAGTATCAAGGGTGTGGGTTTTTTGGTTTTGTTTTTTTTAATTATTCTGTGATAATTCTCTTAGAGCTCTGAATTCAGCTACTTTCAAGATTTTGTCTAATTTCTTCTGTAATACCCATACAGTAATACATCTTGAAAAGTCAGCTGTACTAATCTACGTATGTGTCTGTCTCAGGTAAAATGTGTTTTTAAGGGTCTTACTTCAGTTCTGACAGTATCTTCATCACAGAACAGTCAAGTCTGAGCTGGTACTCAAAATGCTTGTGCTTTTAATACGCTATGTTCAAGCCACAGAATTTGTATGTAATGTACATGTTTCCTGTGTACTCTGTAGGGTATAACCATCAACGTATATGTGAAAACCAAAGGCAGAAATCTCCTGAATTCTACAGCAGAACAGCATCGGAATCCAATGTGTATCTGAATAGCTTCCATTACCCAGATCGTAGCTACAAGGACCACGCCTTTGATACATTAAGCCTAGACAGTTCTGACAGTATGGAGACAAGCATATCAGCATGCTCACCAGATAACATTTCCAGGTAAATAATCTTCCTTTCTGATGTTGTGTGGCAGTCATAAAGTTATAATTATTAATAATAACAAAGTTATAATTAAACAAGAGAACATGTAAATGCTGAGGGCGTGGTAAAATCAGTGTCAGTCTTGAGCTTCAGTGGATTAAATCACTGACACTCCCTTCAGAGTGGGGTAGTTCATGAGCTCCCTGTGAGAGGAAATTTCTTTTAAGATCTCTGTGAGGGATGAAGCACTCATTCTGTGTCTCCATTGTGTTAACTTACTGGATGCTTACGCTGAAATGCTTAGGATTCCTCTGGCAATCCCTTTTGCCCTTTCCCTTCTCTTTTCTGGGTCAGAAGAAATGAAGAGCTGACACTGATAGAGCCCTCCTCTGCTTTTCTTATCCTCAAAGACTGTCAGCTCAGATGCTGCAGATGGAAGGAACATTGTGAATTTGTATTTAAAAAACAAACAGAAAGCAAAACAACAAAACCATCCGAGCCTGAAAATTGTGTGCCAACAGTTTTCTTCTCATAGTCTGGTTTTAATGATGATGCTTTCATTTCTGCGCATGGCTCTGCCCCAGCAGGTTCACAAGCATCAGGGGAGGCTGATAATTAAATACAACATCCTCACAGGATTCAGAATCTCTGGTGAACCCTAAGACAGCTTTTTGGGCTAGCAAGTTGTTTTGTTCAGCATCTGTTTCCTGTAATGGGGGATCAGCCCACAGATTTCCTCTTGTAGTCCTTATCGCTGCAGTGTTAAGAGCTTAGAAAATACCCGTGGCATTCATTCTGCTGGCTGAGGTTTTGCTTGTTTGCTAATTTAAGTAAAAACATTAGGACCCAGGTTCTGAGGATTTTTGTTTCAAATAGATATGTATATAGTTTCTGATAGTTGCACACAGGCTGGGAATTATCTCTGCAGTGACAAGTACATTGAAAATGAAAGAATATTATTAAGCTGAAGTATCCCCATTTTTATATGGGAAAAACTGCTTCAATTAAATTCAGGGTTGCTCACTAAAATTCATTAACATTCATTTTTATTTATGGCCCTGTTGCTTTTGTGGCCTACGCATGTTTGGACTGTTCCCATTCTAACTCAGTCCTTCATGGTGTGTGTGCTACTGAGTAGAAGAAATAAAAACGCCACTTGGCACCCACTGCTTGAGTGATCAGTTAGCATTTTCAGAATAACCTTGGGTCAGGTTTCTCTGTGCCTTAAACATTTGAACCCATTCAGTTTCCTTGTATTGCCTTTTGACTTCGGCCATGGCAACACAGCTAGTATTTAACATAAACTGCTATTTCCTGAACAGCATAAAATGAAAAATAAAATAGAGAGCATGCCGTAAAAAATGCCACAGTTGCTAAACTGAGATGAAGTGCCAAAATTTGTGTTGGAAGAAAGATGCATAGCATTGCTTTTTGGCCTCCTATAGGCACATGATAGTGCCCTTTGCAGGAAGAAGAATGCATTTTGGCAGAAGTTTTCAATCAGTAGAGTGTCTGAAGTGAATATTCCACTCCTAAATACATATCTTGTTACGGAAACTAAGAGTGAGATTGGAAGCACTTTGTTTCAAAGCATACAAAACAACCTCTGTAGCATGGAATGAGTATCTGCTGAGCCACGTGAAAGTTTACTCAACAGTTTAAAATTCTGACAGATCGTATGAAATAGAATATCACTCTTTTGTAATGGATTTGTCTGCTTTATTAATTACAAAAGAGTTGTCAAATCCTGAAAGACTAAGGTGCCTATACTAAAAGAAAAACATGACTGTGAATCAAAGGGCATAACAAAATACCACATCATGTACCTGTGACATTTTAAGGTGTTTGTAAGTATGCTTAAAAGAACAATTAGTCATTGAATTAAGCAGGAACATTCTGGGTATGGTAAATCTGTGAAATGAGATTTAATGAGAAAAATTCCATCAAAAGAGGCTAGAAATGTAGCTAGTCTGTGTACCGAACCCATGTGGTGATTCTGCATTGACTATATCTGTTTATCATCTACAGATGAGGATCCCTTTGCTCTGAAATGAGATGCTTAGCACTGCAGAGCTTTTGGGTCCAGGATGCGGAAATGACACCGCCTTTGATAGCAAGCTGCCAAGTGTCATCTGAGTGCCCTTTTATTGCAAAATAAAGCCAAAATGGCAAAGGTGATAGCGATGTTGTGGCAGGATCTAGCACTCTTTGGGATCACCTTTGTTTCCTTAGCTTGCTAGTTATTTTAACTACCAGACACTGTCTGACGCTACTCTGACACTGAATAGCTCTTAGAGACGCTTAGCAGTCCTCCTTATCTGTACCAAGTATTTTCTGATGATGAGCTTAGTGAGATAAAACGGACAGTCCTCAGCCAGGAAGTTCTAAATAGTATATTTAGATGGCTACTGACTCAACTTCTGAGAATCAGTTAGAACATGCTAGCTACCTCCATCCATATTCTGCTATCTGACAGGAGATGGTGGAGATCAGTGTAGACTGTCAGATGCATTTTTAAGTACTTGAGTTTTTACTTTTCACAACTCTGTACAGAGAGTGTATACTTTCACAATGTATCATACACTTTATAAGTCCCTTTTGTTAGTGGCTAATGCACTAAATTGGATTGGAATGTATTCAACTCAAGTCTTAGGCTGTCTAATGCTGGGCAGTAAAATAAGGTTATAAATATCAACTATTCTTCTAAATAACTCTTATAATGTGGTGTTGTTTTTTGTTCCATACAGTGCTAGCACATCAAATGTTGCACGAATAGAAGAGATGGAGAGACTTCTGAAACAAGCACATGCTGAAAAGACTAGGCTGCTTGAGTCCAGGGTAAAATTCAATTTTATGAGTAAAAATAGGAATGGGCGTGTTGGTTTGCTAATACTCTCCTAGGGATTAGACCCTAAATAGTTTATCTCTAATTGAAACTTAAAAGAATTGCCTCTCCTCCTTTAGTTTGGTCTGGTTTTGTTCTCATGCTACATCTTTGAGCTTTCAGCGGGTGAGATCAGAGAGCTGTGATCAGTGGCACAGAGTCTAATAGAAGGCCTGGAACTAACAGTGTTCCCCAGAATTCGGTGCTGGGTTTGGTCTTGTTCAACATCTTCATCGGTGATCTAAATGAGGAGATAAGAGCCCACCTTCACTAAGTTTGCTGATGATGTAAAGCTGGGAGGTTGTAGAGTCTCCTATGGAGATACTCAAGACCCATCTAGGTGCCTGCCTGTATGACCTGCTGCAGGTAACTACTTTAGATGGGGGGTTGGACTAGATGATCTCTAGAGGTCTTTTCCAACCCGTGCAATTCTGTGATTCTTTTGATTTCAGGGCAAAATCCCATCAGAAGCATTGCTCTTATAGCTGCTAGGAGAGTTGCTTATGAAAAACCATCATTTCTAGAGTGGTGATATTTGCATTTCTGATTCCAGTTCTTAGTCCACTTTGATGGCTACATATTCCTGCTGACCAAAGAGGCAAAAAGTAGTTTAATCCTAGCTAGAAATGACACATGAAGTGTAGTTTCACGTATAATAGTCCTGTGTGTGCTCTGTTATTTAGGAACGGGAGATGGAAGCTAAAAAGCGAGCTCTGGAAGAAGAGAAACGCCGGAGAGAGCAACTGGAAAAAAGACTGGAAGAAGAAACAAGCCAGAGGCAAAAACTAATTGAAAAGGAAGTGAAGATACGAGAGAAGCAGAGAGCACAGGTGAGATATTTTGACATGAAATATTTCTGGTGCAAGATTCCTAATATTGAGGAAGTGAGTCTATTTCTGCAAATGTTAAACAGAATTCTTTCCAGTTAAATAAATGGATTCGGTATTTCTGAGGTGTGTCTGTGTCGCTAGAACTGGTGACTTCACACTTGCCAAAGCTAGTTTCAGCTTGTATCATGCAGGACTGCATAATTTTAGAAGGGTGTTAAGAGTTCTTGCAGGCAACACAGCTCCCATTGCACGGAGATTTCTTGAGAATGCAGTGAGAGAAAGTCCCTCAGATTTGTGACTCACAGTGGTATTTAAAATGCTAACTTTAGGCATGGAGCAGGGGCGGATTAGGTTATCTGTGCTCTCTGAAGTCAGTGCAGAGTGAGAGAGGGAAATCTCTTCCACGGGTCATTCAGGGCACCTAACCTAGGCTTCTGTTCTCAGTAGCCCTATGTTGTAGCCCTCGTCTGCTGACTGCAGCATGAGCCTTTGGAGATGAGTGGTCTTCTGCATTTAAACGAATTTCTGTGCTTAGACCCTCTAGGTGCAGAAAACAGGCATGCCCCCTTTAGCTGGCAGGGGGCCCAGATCACTTTTACTTGTTCTCCCAACTTATGCTATCTGTCTTAACGTAGACATTGTGCTGAACTGCGACCAAGAATGAGGCACTATTTCCTGTGCTGCTTTGCGTATGGAGTATTTGTAAAACTAACTGTAGGTTACAGCTCATTCTTTCTTCCTAATTTTTCTGTAATCGTGAGTTCTTATTATTTATATTTTATAGGAAGATACCGTAACACTTAGATGAGTTGGATGTATCTAGCTGACAGGTGAAGCTCTCACACTTCATCTAAAGCAGAAACACTCCTTTCACATTTAGTTCATGTTTCAGTTCTAAAGCAGCCTGTTTTACCAGCTTATCAACTGACGATTTCAAGAAATTTCCGTGCTCTAATTTCACTTCTATAAAGGTGCTTATGTAATTTTTTAAGGATCTTTCATTTAAAGAAAACAGGCTGCAGCAAAACTTGTTTATTTTCGTTATCTTCACTGTATGAATGTATGGGCAGTTGACAGTTATGTCCTTGTAGCAGAAGGGGTGAAAGAGAAGTGAAGACTTCGGTTAAAACAGTAAGATTTTCTTGTCTTTCTTGCAGGCTCGCCCGCTGACTCGCTATTTGCCCATCAGAAAGGAAGACTTTGATCTCCGAAGTCACATTGAAACAGCTGGTCACAACATAGAGACCTGTTACCACGTCTCCCTCACAGAGAAGACCTGCCGAGGCTTTTTGATTAAGATGGGAGGGAAAATTAAAACCTGGAAAAAACGATGGTTTGTTTTTGACAGAAACAAGAGGACTTTTACGTATTATGCAGGTAGGTTGCAGGATCAGTGTTAGGTTACATCTGTCCTTCTGTTTTCCTCTCAACTCAGCTGTGTTCTGAACATGCAGGGAGTCCCAAGTAAATCTTGCAGTTTCAACTATTAAAGAAAAATTCTCCCAAGTCTCAAGGACTCCAGCCCAGCAAACAGTTTCACGACAATTCTTTACTAGATTCTTACATGAGTGAGGATCTGCCCAGATCTTAGTAATACAGCAGACTTCTAAATTTGGGTGCTGTGAATTCAGAGTAATTGAATTCTAAGTACTGGTATGTTGTTTTGGTTCTGCAAGACTACTAAACTAAGAACTTGTTGTACAATCTGAAAATCTAGTGCAGTTGCTTATGCTGTGTAAATGGTATATTTTGCTGTATAGGATTGGATTTAGCTTTTCATAGCATGCATTATAATGTCACAGTCTCATACTTCAGTATTTCTACTGGCCCTTTGGGGGCTGTCAGGGAGATTCCCAGCACGGTGTCATTTTGTCTCTGGGATTTCTTTCTGCTGTCATCTAAAGCAGAAGACACTTGAGATCATAGAATGGTTTGGGTTTGAAGGAACCTTTAAGCTCACCTAGTTCCACCCCCCTACTATGAACAGGGAAAGCTCCCATTAGAGCAGGTTGCTCAAAGCCCCACCCAGCCTGGCCCTGAGTGCTTCCAGGAAGGGGGCATCCTCAGCCTGCTAGCTATGTTGTAGTCTTCAGCAGTGTCTGAAGTCTGACTGCTTTTCATGGAACTAGAAGACGGATGCATCCCAGCTCTCCCTCTGTTGGCAGTTGATGGCCGAAAGGTTGAAGTGCTTTGGTGAGGGACTGCCTTGAAAATAGACAAGGAAACTGCAAAAGCCTTATTTCCTCAGAAACCAGGCAGAAAAGAAGAGCAAGTAGGAAATGCATCTCTTGAGAGACTGAAGATTTCTGGGGGATTTCACAGGCAGAAGTGTTAATCCAGTTACTGACCTGCTGAACGTATGTGAAAAGGCAGAACAATGTTTTGCCTCTTGAAGTACCATTCATTTCAATTTTCAAAAGCTGTTCTCTCTCTTCCATTTCAGACAAACATGAGACTAAATTAAAAGGTGTAATTTATTTTCAAGCTATTGAAGAAGTCTATTATGATCATCTAAAGAATGCGTATAAGGTAAGCTTTGTTATTTTAACTGTCAGTCATATGGCAGTGCTTTATGGTAGCTGAAGTAAAATCGATGTCCTTCTTTCTGCTTCTTTTTGTTTTCTTTTAGAGCCCCAACCCTCTACTCACTTTCAGTGTTAAGACACATGACCGAATATACTATATGGTCGCTCCTACCCCGGAAGCCATGAGGATATGGATGGATGTTATTGTTACGGGCGCAGAAGGCTACACACACTTCATGCTGTAACACAGTGGGGCAATAGGGCATACTGCAATAACGTAACCTATGAAGTTAGCCATATGTAGTGAGACGGGAAAGCCACGTGAAATACCTGTGAATACTCTGAAATATCCTCCTTATGATGTGCAGCCAAAGCCTCAGGGCGGAAGGGTTTTCTAAATGCATTGAAAAGGGGGACTTGTTAACTTCTTTTATTTGATCTTTGTAGAGACAAAAGTGCTAAAGCTGTTGGGAAAGTCAGAGCGCTCCAAAACGAATAACCAGGCCACTTAACACGACAACATCTTGATCCAATAGTTTTGTTCAAATTCTCCTGAACAGAGAACCTCTTCGTCAACAGTTTACAAATGCGCATGTTCTCATCGGGATGCAGAAATTCTAGTAATGGAACAAAAAGCTGTAATAGCGTCTATTTTAATATGCAGCATTTGACATTTATAGATGATTAGGTGACTTTTAAAAACTTTTAGTCAAGTATTTTATAAAAATACGAATTAAAAAGCTGCCCTAAGGTACACACAGTTCTTGCCTTAGTAGTTTAGTTCACTATTACAACAGAGCCAAAGAGTTGTGTGACTCCCTTATTGTAATATTTCAGATTGTTAGTTGTATTTAACTTTCTATAAGAGGACAGTGCCAAACCTCTCCATGACTTTTAAAGCAATTAAATTTTGACAAAACGTTGTTAAGTCACACAGTGATACCAACTGTACGTTTAGAGTCTGTATCTATGAAGATCAACAAAAAAAAGGACAGCTTTATAAAGACAGGGATACGAAATGGAAGCACGGATTGACTTCTGTCATCAGGAGAACTTCTGTAGTAACGGATTGAGCTGACTGTGGACCCCGCAGTGATTTTACGTAGCCAGGTCCCACCTAATGTGGTTCTGATATTTCTCTGTGCCAAATGAACACTTTGGTGAAACCTCAAACGTTGGTCTCTGTGAAGCAAGTATTGAAGTATCTGCCTATCTCAGTTCTTTGAAGCAATGTTTTTAGCCAGGGAGACTTTTTTAAAGCATATCTATTC
The DNA here is from genome assembly GCA_023055505.1 of Callipepla californica brunnescens. Lineage (NCBI taxonomy): Eukaryota > Metazoa > Chordata > Aves > Galliformes > Odontophoridae > Callipepla > Callipepla californica. The sequence goes on from JALIRH010000001.1 coordinate 58,834,826, forward strand.
AGAATAGAAAGGCAGGCTCTAAGAGTTTACACTGAACAGTGTATGGAGCGTGAAAGTGTTAAGTGTCAGGGATTGAGACTCCTAGAACAACAAAAACAGGGAGGGTACCATGGTCTCCTATTTAAAAATGACTCACAGATCCCAAATCCTTGAGTAATATTGCAAAACTTAGGTGAACCGAACTTCTGGAAAGTCTCTTATTCTTTGACTTTAACGAGGTTCTATTTCAGTAGTCAAAACTTGTGCTATGTAATTTGTTTGTGTAATAAAAGAAAGCACATTAGGCATTTTTCACGGTGAAAAGCTAATGGCTTTTGATGAAGCAAATGAAAAACTGAAAGCAAAACAAGTTTGCTGGCAGAATATTTTTGTTGTACTCCTTTAACCCTGTATCTGTTAAGAGGGGATGTGTTCTTCTTTGTGTGGTACACACAGGTGACATGATTGCTCTAGCATGACATTTGTCAGTTTTGACATGAATCGTGAAAGAAGGGACAGTTATCACAGGATAGCTGTTATCATCTCTGCAGATCACAGCTTGTAATCCAACGATTTAAAAACACTATCAGAATGAATTGCTTTGGTATATGTAATTATTATTTTTCCCTGACATATCTTGATTTTACTTCTTAGTATAGTTATAAAGGTTTTCTAATCATGATTTTTGTATCCTGCATGATGCAATGAAGGCATTTCAATAAACGTTTTTAAAAATACACTTGTTTTAAATGCACACTTGATTCCTGATGCATTTCTATTTGTTTTTTAAATAGTATTTCATACACTCGTGCATTGTGTTTCTCAATACAAATTTAACCGTTCCATGTGTTTCCCCATAAAAGAGTTCTGGAAAATAAATTCTGAAATGAATTTACAAATGAAGAGTCTAGAAGGGAAGACCTATGAGGAGGGGCTGAAACTAAGCTGTCTCAGCTGAAACTGAGATAGTATCCACCCCTTATTCCATACCATTTACATCACTCTCAGATACATTCCAACTAATTGCCATCATAGCTATCTTGCTTTTTGGTGTGTAGATACACCTATCGTTCTTGTGGACCATAGGCCATCCCTGTATAGTGTCTGTGGGGTTCATTAGTCCATGACTTTGGGCTCCATCTGCTTTAAGAGTGTGTCAGGGCAGGAGGGGTGATGCATGCTGTTGGATTACTGCATGCTGGAGACGGTTCTGATTCCATCAGAATTCGTTCTTTAATCTGAGTGGATCTTAGGGTAATACTGTTGACAAGGTTTATAATAACCATAGTGGTGATCCATACCGAAGAGGCTCTTTCTGCTTCACTTGCTTAATTACAGAGCATGTTTCACATACTGTCAACAGTTTACTGGGCCGGTTTGGCCCGGATCCACAACAATTGATGCGGGGGACCTGCAGACCCACACCCCAGCAAATATGAACGTGACCTAGTCTTTTTCTCTCTATGGCTAATTATCTAGAGCTTGACTGAAACAGAAAAACATTACACTGATGTTAGAACTGTTGTTACTACTTCCTTTTGAGAGACAACATACAAATTCAGTCTGAGATTTCACCATTAAATGAATGAATGAATGAATGTCTCAAAGCACACAGCAATTGAAAACATTCATTATTCAAACGTCTTATTTCCAGAGCTATCACTCTGTGAACTACCAACTGATGAACCTGCAGTGTGAGAACTGCAGCTGCGTGATGGGCAGTGCAGGGCTGCCTGGGGCTGACAGCTGAGTGGTGTCAGGATGGCTGTTGCCATTGTGGCTGCTGCAAAGGATGGGCTATGGTATGACAGGGCGGCCCGAGGACCCTGCAGCTCCAGTGCAGGGAAGGGAAGCTCTTGCCATGGTGGGCCACGTGTAAAACTGTGCTGTGAAGGGCACAGCGTTGTGAGGTGGAGGAGCAGATGTGGCACCCAAGGTGTGGCTGCTGCTTGGTGGCAGGAGGGATGGGGCTAGAGGGTGGCACCATCTGCTCTCTGCTGCTGCAAGAGTCCGGCAGGGTTGGAGCAGCACTGCCCTGGGCTTGAGTGGTGGCTTTCTTGGGGTGTTTGAGTGCCACTGTCTGTGTGCTGGCTTCTGGATCCACTGCCAGTAGGCTTCTCCCTGTCCAGGCACTCACTCTCTGCATGGTCTGGGCACCTGTGCTGCTCCTTGGGTGGCTCTCATTCAGGCCTTCCTGCGGGGAAGGAACAGCCACATCTCTTCTGGGCAACTGTTTTCTTGCAAAATTTAAGCAGTTCTGGGTGATCTCTCTTGAGAAGCGTGTAAAAGAAAAGTAACTGCAAAATGCAGAGGAGAAGAGTTAGTTGTTATCAGTTCAGGACTGAAAGAGAGCAAGATAGAGGAGCTAAGACTTTCAATTGCTGAGGACAACCATGAGCATTAAAAAGCTCTATCGCTCAGTTTAATCCTACAGCTTAGGCTGACCAGAACAAGATGTGTTGCAAATACATTGAAATAAAGAGACTCATCCTATCTTCATTTCTTATCTTTCCATTCTGTGCATGCAAAGTCAGATGTAACCCAAATATATTCACATTTCTTCAACTCAGCAATGCTACCTCTAAAAAGCTGCCAACGGCCAAAAAAGCAGCCAAGATCAGAACATTCTCATTTCTCCTCATCTCCTCTTAGCAAAGTTCATCGATTACAACACTTTCCACCGTGACCCCCCCAAGTGCTCTCGAGCTGGCCACTTCCAGCCAACGCTCAGAGTCTCTGTGGAAAGCTGAGGGCAGAGAAGATACTGGTTTCGCCAGCGCTTTCTTCAGAAGTGTAAGATGAATATTTGCTTTTGTTTTCATCTCTAGGCGTTTCTGAATGCTTTATGTTCGTTACCAAAGTCGTGGCAACATCACCAGATCTCCCCTGATCCTGACCTGGAGGATCAGGAGAAGGGTAAACCGAGGACTCGGAGGAATCAGAAGCAGAAGTCTCTGCGAATGGTTCGCTTTCTCTTGTTTGCATTTGCCCAAAGACTGCACTTGCAGACATTTATACAACGACAGTCTTCACCCTGCCGCTCAGCAAGCGAAATCCAGCGGAACACAATCCAACACCGATCAGTGGCGTTCTGGAAGCCGTTTCAATCACATCCCTTTCTTCACGTCCAAGCCCTTTATCTCCAAACCGACTGTGGTAGACGTGGCGACTGCAGGCAGGACAGGGCTCTACGCTACGTTTGAGGGCAACGCAACGCCCGCTATGGTGCCGGACTCCTCCTCCTCACGCGGCCGCCGTTGGCCGCCCGTGAGACGCATGCGCGGGTCGGCGGCCATGGCGGCGGCCCTGTGGCTGAGGAGAAGTGGTGGCCGCGCCGCGGTCCCGCTGCTAGGGCCGCCGCTGCTGAGGGCGGCCCTGGGGCTCCCGGGTAAGGAGGGGTCCCGGGGCTGCCCCCGGCTCCGGAGAGATAGGGCTGTCTGGGTACAGACTGGGGAGCGGGCAGCGGGCGGGTGTGCTCGTGTGGGGCGGCATTTCTCCTCTGGAGGAGGCTCTGAGGAGACCTCATTGCCCTCTGCGGCTGCCTGCAGTATGGTGACCAGTGGGTATACCACCAGGCTGTCCTGGTGTGTTATTTGGGGTTGTACAGTTTTTGTGCTCCGCTATTGATTAATGGTACTCAAGAGCCAGTCTTCCTCTAATCTGAAGATTAAGAGTGTCAGAGTCTTATCAGAAGTCCTGCCCACGCTTTCAGTTTAACACGTTATCTTGCTGAGAGGGATAATAGATTAAATCCTTGTAACACCTCTCTGCAAGCCACTTATCTTCACCCACAGGAGAGGTAGAGCTGACTGCTGCGTTCAGATTAAATGCAGTAGCAGCTGTTGAAATTCAGCATAGTTTTCATGTGATAGCGTATCTTTTATCAGTCTTTCTTCCATGTTCGAAACTGGCTCAGTCTGTGGATGGTGGTTAATGTGAATAACAGCCCAGACAGTTAGTGTTTCCTTTCCAAATGAATGTGGCATGCTGGATTCAACCTTAACAAAAAAGTTTTCAGTTTACTGATGGGAAAACTGCTCCGGTCTGACAGTACATTGTAGGTCACTTCGAAACAAGTTGAACTAAACTTTTTCAAAATGCAAAATATTTGTAAAATATTTAGCTTCTCAGAATAGTATCTTACTGTGGATAAAGACAGAGCCGTTTGAGTGCTGGGATCATTTATCCTCTCCAGTAAGCATACACGGGACCATGTGATGGGATGGAGATCTTTGCCACCTTAGGAGAAATTTGTAGGTGTACAACAGTCAACTCTTTCTCCTTATGAGCTGTGTTGAATACATTTTTTCTGTATTTGCAGCAAACACAGCTTTGCTTTTTAAATTTTTGTGCTTTGTGTCTAAGGAAAAGAGTGATGTTCAGGTGGAATAGTTCTGAGGAACTTGAGTCAGTGTATGAGTGGACTTCTTATGTGATGGACATTGACTGAGCACCTTCAAATCATTTCATGATAGTACTGAAGACTGTAGGGGACACTTATTTTTCTTTTCTCCTGAGCCAAAGTATCTTAATTTCGCATAACATACATATATTTCCTGAAATCTCATTTTGTAAAATGTTATTACTTCTGCTGGAGCTGACTTGATGATGGTACTTAATAGCTCTCTTTTTTTAGTTTGCAGGTGGAAGTCAGTCAGCTTTCTTACTCGGCCAGATCGACCAAATCTAGCCTACCATAGGCTGAAAGGCAGGAATCCAGGGGTTATTTTCCTTCCAGGCTTACATTCAAATATGAACGGTCTGAAGGCAATTGCCCTGGAAGATTTCTGCAGCTGTCTGGGTCATGCCTTCGTCAGGTACATAGAAGTGTTGTTTTTGAGATTATGAAATAAGTATCATACGTAGACCCTGCTGTTTGATTTGAAGTGCATGCTGTGCTGTATGCAATCTAATGAGTGTCCCTCTTGCATTTCAAACATAGAATTTCTGTCTCTTGAGGGGCTGAGGTAGATCAAGGCGTTGTAGTTTGAAAATAATTTATACCTGATAAATTTGGATGTGGTTACACGAAATGATCAAATAGTTGCATATGTGCATAAGTCACTTTTCATGTGATTTATGTTGCTAGTGACATGTGGGACCAAGAAAAGAAATATTCAATGTGGTATACTGTCCTCTGTTTAATCTGTGTTAAGCAATTCTGCTTGGTTTTGGTTTCTGTGTTGTTGTAGGTAGTGCCACAACTTCTGATGGTTGCTTTTTCAGATTTGATTATACGGGATGTGGAAGTTCACAGGGGAACTTGGAGGAGTGTACGATTGGGATGTGGCGAAAAGATGTTCTGTCTATACTGGATGAACTTACAGATGGACCACAGGTTGTATGTCATTCTTAAACATAGGACATATTTTTTTTCCTAAAGATGGAATGCTGTGTAATAAAAAATATACTGCAGTAGATCTTGGTTAGAGTAGTTTCTGTTTAACAACTTGCACCTGCTAGCTGTCAAGCTAGCCCATTGGAAATAATATTTTTTGTAGGGCTTCTTTTGCAAACAAATAGATCACAGCTTTGTGAAGGTGTGGGTTGGCAGGAGATGGATCAGTGGAGCAGAGCTGTCACTGGCACTGGGTTACATCAGCCCTGGCCCAGTCCCAGGAGATCTGGGAGAGGCTTGTGGAGGAGGTTCCACCTAATGGGCAACAAGGAGCTGTTCAGTGCTGTGCAGTTCTCCTCATGGAAGAGTGAGGTTTTGTCCCAGTGCTGATGCATTAATTGAAGGATTTGCAGGGATGTTGAAAGTTAAGATGCTCTATATGATAAAATAGCTTTAAAAAAAAAAAAAAGCGAAACAGCAGGAACAGTGTTTGGCTTCTCCATCTCTTTCTGAGTGAGCAGAGAAAGTCTGCGTCACAGTAAAATCTAGTATTGTATTTAAAAAAAACATCTTGTATTCTGAGTTGCTTTTGTGGAGCTCTGTCACTGCACTGAGCCTCTGTGATGCACACTTATTTTAAGAAGAGAAGTATGCACGCGATACTGAATTGTTTCAACTCTCATTTTGTTCGCAGTGCTTCAGACTCAGAGAGCAATCAAAAAGAATAATACAATTACAGATTCTGCGGTGCTTACTCAGGCAAAATTTCCACTGGAGGTGACAACAGTTCTGCCTGGGTAAGGACAGCAGGATTATGCCCGAGATGTAATGAGTTAACAAGATGAAAGTCGATGCTTTGTAGAAAGAAAACAAAAGCTGGTTCCTATAAAATAACTGCTTATTTCTTCTCTTTTAAGATTCTGGTGGGCTCCAGCTTAGGAGGGTGGCTGATGCTGCATGCTGCCATAGCACGCCCGGATAAAGTAGCAGCTCTGGTTGGAGTAGCTGTGGCAGCAGACCATCTTGTGACGTCCTTTAAGAGGCTTCCCACTGAGGTAAAGCTGTTGGTTGTCTGTGGTGCAGTCAAAAAATTTGTCAAGATAAATGCTTAAAAAAAGTTCTGGTGTTCGAGCTGTACTTCTGCAAGTCTTCCAGTGTTTTTTTTTTCCTGTGCTTGTGATGGAGGCAAGCAGAAAACTTACGTTAGTCAAAATGTCTGCAAAGTACTGTGCCTCTAGTATGACAGTGGTATGAACAGTACCTACGCTGTGTTTATGTTAGTGTGGCATACAGGATGTGAGGTCAACAGACTGTTGAACAACAGGGATCTGGATTTCAGAGTTAAAATATATTTGCATTAAAATGGGGTTGAATCCTACTCAGCTGACTGGATGTAAGTTGAACAGGATCGTGCTTTCAAGAGGCTGTGTTTTACTGTGTTTAGAGCAGGAATAAATGGAAACATTCTAAAAAAACCATTGTAACGTCTGTCTCGTTTGCTTCACACTTCTTATAGGTGCAGAAAGAAATAGAAGAAAAAGGTGAATGGAAGTTTCCAACAAAGCATAACGAGGAACGTTATTACACCTTGACCTATGACTTCATTAGAGAAGCAGAAAATCACTGTGTGCTCAATGCTCCTATCCCTATAACGTGTCCCATCCGACTCATTCACGGCATGAAGGATGGTGATGTGCCTTGGCAGATCTCTCTGCAAGTTGCCGATCGTGTTCTCAGCAAAGATGTGGATGTTATCCTCCGCAAAGCTGGCCAGCATCGAATGAGTGAGAAGGAAGACACAAAGCTGCTTGTGAATACTGTTGATGATTTAATTGACAAGTTGGCAAAGCTGACGTGATCTGCAGAGTAGCATGAGTAGATGAACCCGACACCTGACTCTTTTCCATCTGTGGCAGGAACCCTGTCCTTAATGAGATTATTGTAGTGTTGTGACTATCACAGTAGGAACGGAGCTCTATCTGCTGTTTCCTTACCTCTGTTTTGTAAATACAGGTATTTTTTTAATGCTGCATTTGCACAGATAGACCAAAACGTAAGGAAGTGCTGCTGCTGGGTGTAGAACCTCTACTTTACCTCTAAAGCTTTTTTTTTTCCACAAGCTTCCTGCCCTTTTGTACTGAAATGTTCATTCAGTTTTGTTACTGTTGATCTTGTACAGTACACCTTGAATTTCCCACGTCTTTGCTGCTGTTTCAGTGCAGTTGTTTTGCTGTCACATTGTACGTCACCCATCTGTGGAAGACAGTGGAAGTTTACTGAAGATACTTCTATTACAAATAGAGGACAATACGAAGTAAACAGATTCCTAATAAATGATGGTAGTGTTCTGAAGCAGCGTTTGAACTGTGAAATGAAAGGCGCACCCTGATGGTGTGTTTGGGGTAGAAGGAATGAGTTCATTTGGGATTCCCTTGAAGTAGATTAAGACTAAACTTAGCAAAGATGAATAACCTCACTTCTGTTACAGATATTTTAAGAGCTTAAGGACGCAGCTGCAAAGTACAGGTAGAACCCTTTTATATAGATGCTCAACAGTAGTACTTATCTCTTCCCTCCTTTCATAAAAAATAATTGATGGGACTACCACTGAGGGAATAATTCATGATCTTGGTGTGAAATCAGCAGTTTCACGTCTTCCTTAAGTTTTGAAGCTTTACGACCTCCTGAAGACATGCTTTTGAGAGAAATGAACAAAGACAACATATGCACATTGCTCAGCCCATTCCATTCCTGAAGGCTGTGTGTGTTTATGGACTGTTGAGCTCTTGTCATCTTCATGTTGGGTCACGTGGCTGCTGCACGTAGTAAAACCTGGAAAGTTCTGTGTGTTATAAAGACACAGGGAAATCAGAATGAAGCTAATTCAAAACTTTCTGCTCGTAGATCACCCGTGATTATTTCTTCTAATGTATTCCTGTCCTATCTGTAAGATTGCTTTGTCTCTTAAGAGAAGGAAAAGTTGGAAAAGGTGCAGTGCAGGAATTCAGGAATAGTTAATGTCAATTAAGGCCTAAATTTAGCAGTTATGATAGACGACTTCTAGGTTTTTTTGTTTGGTTTTGAATTGAGGCTTATGCCTACAAACATTCAGCTCAACTATAGCAGTTCAGACAGGGAAATCTCTTTGTGTGTGCGTATTTTGGAGCTGTTTAATTCTCCTGAAAGAATGGCACCATTTTCTTTCAAAGCTTCACCGTAGTGTTTGTTTAATTATTCATATTTCACGGGTAAAGTCTTCTTGTTGCAGTGCCTCAGAGCAAGATAGCAGAGAACAGATGCGAGGGGAGCAGTTGTGTGAGTGGTTTGGGGGGTGTGGTTTTTTTCCTCCCTGTTATTCTGTTGTGACAGCATTTAGGTGGGGGAAGGCAGGTGAACACAGTTGTTGAGGACACAGAACTGCAGCATCGGTTGCCTTAACATCAGCGTTACCAAAGGCTAATGGAGGGGTGTTTTTGTGCTGGTTGTTTGGTAGATCTGCTTCTTTTCCTTACTGCTTTCCTCGCTAAATGGAGGTCAGTGATAGCATTTACCTTACGCTTACAGCCAAAACTTGTTACATACAGCGTAACTGCAAAGATGGGTTATACTTCCTTATTAGAGATAATATTCCAGATTCAGTAACTCTTCACTCTTAAGTGTGAAGAGGCAGACTTTCTGTAGACAAACTTTTTTTCCCTCTGAATTTACTACAGTAGCTCTGTTTTCATTGCAGGCATGGCATTTTTCCTTGTGTTCATGCTGGAAACTGCCAGCATTTTGATTGCTGCCAGCTTGTGTTCAAATACTGGGAAGGAGGGATAGATGATAGCCAATGGGAACAGAGAATGTGTTGGAGCCCATGTTGTAGTTGTCAAAGCTGTGCTGTTAATTTCAGTAACAGAAAGTCTGAAGGAAAACATTATGCTACAGCTTTCCAAATGCTGTTGGGCTCCTGAAACCAGAGATTTACATCCTCCTCACGACCAGCTCTTGACCATCAGGAAGTCTTGACAATCTCAAGTGATGCAATATTCATGTGTTAGAGTGTTGTCATTTTATTTGCTACACTCTGTTTGTGTCCCCAGAGTACTGCATGTGGCACCTCCTTCATCTTTGTCAGTAGATGTCTGGATAGCACATTGTTTTCTATGTTAGTTGCGTTTAAAAATGAGCATACTAAGTGCAAAATAAGTATAAATGATCTTTTGTGGAAATGCTGTATTAAAGCAGGGGATTACACGTTTGGAAAGAGGTGCAAATTACTAGAATCCTGTGTAATGAATTGTTAGCCTCTTTGTTTTTTACATATGAGTAATTTGTTGCCAAGTACCAAGTATGTTTTGTGAGTATGTAATGTGCACATTGAAACAGAGCCTGTTATGGTTTCAGATTTACCAGTGTAACCAGTTCTGTCTTGTGGCTCTTGGAGGATTGGTTTCCTCTGTGTACCTTAACTTATCCTTAATTACTTTGCAAGTACTCGTAGCTTAACTTGTTAGCATCTTCATTATCCTTCACTTTTGGCAGGTCTGGAAACGAATTCTGGGCTCATGTCTCCTTGAGTGTAGCACAGACATGTTGGGAGTGATGCTGCTGTCACAGCACATGGAAGCTCAGGCCACAAACAGAGCAACTCAGCATCTTCTGTTGATTTTGATCCACCAAAACTCATTGGATAAGCACCTGGGGTATTTTTCATGTGTAAGTAACGAAAAGCCTTTATAGCAAGTTAGAGAAGCTTCATTACTGTATAGTACCAAAGAAACAATTGATAGATGTCACCAAAAGGGACAGGAGCATTAACCACCTGACTTCATCTGTCCCTGGTCCTTAATGATGTTTTTGCTTCTGATTTGCAGCAGAAATCTGGAAGTACTCGAATCCTGTGAAACACAAGATAACTGTTTTCTAAAGGGAGGAAAAGGGTGCAGGAATCTCTTGCATGCATTTCCAGTTAAGCTCTGCAGTAGACTGTTATGTACTAAAAAGTCTATAAAGCACATTAAACTCGTTTCCTAACAAGCAAGCACTCTTATCCTGTGTATATTGAGGTGTGCTAATATAACTTGTTATACATCAATTTTTGTCTTGTCTTCTCTTCCGCTTGTTCTGTATCTTTTGTTGTTTGGCTCTGTAGTACATGCAGCAGCCTTTTTTTCTCTTTTGGTTGAGTTCCATGCTGCGAAGTGTACCATATAGCTTCAGTTTAGGCAGTTTATTTTCTCTTGCACAGACACTGAGTACCACCTCACAAAAACATCCTAGCTAGACAGGACCTAGAGGAACTGCCTCCTGCTGCTTCATTCTTATGTTAATTTTGATTGCATGCTGTCCCTTGGACATGCTTACTGAATGGGACAAAGAGATTTATGGTACGCTGCTTTTCATATCAAATAAAAATGTGCTATAGAGAAACTTTCAACTGGCAATGCTGACAGCTGCTCTCACGTTTTCAGTGCTCTAGTCATACTGCAGTGCACAGTTAAACCATTTTCTGAACCAGAGCAAGAGAAGAAGGAAAAGTGCCTAGGGGAATACTGAGACGTGAACTTGATTGTTAAGTGTTACTCAGTTGTGCTGTTAGAAAGAGGGCTGCCTTCTGCTTCAGAATTCTTCATTTAAAAAAGAAGTATACAATTACGTTAAAGCTTTATGAGCTCGTAGGTCAGTTCACCCAGTTTAGCTCGACTTCGGTGCTGCAGGACCTCTGTTCAGTGTGTATTGTTAGTTGCAGCCTTGGACACGTTAGGCATAAATCTAATTTACAGGACCTGCTGCAGTCTTGCTGCAGACTTGCCCTTGTATTTCTCTTTCAAAAAGCAAATGACAGCTGCTAAAACTTCCAGTCACTTGGTTCTGAAACAGACACACAGATCTGAACCGCTTTTGGACTGACGCTTCAGAGGTTGTGTTCCTGACGTTCTGGCCTGCACCAAGCGCTCCACTCGCCTCCCACGTGGCAATGTGAGAAGGGCAGTGCTCATGCCTGAGGGATGAAGGGATGAGGGTGGGCCGCCCAGGCCTTCTTCCTGGGCAAGCAGTCCCCAGAGTATCTGGGCTGTCTTGGGGCAGGTTGGGCCTTAGGAGGATCCTTTGTGTTGCTTCTGTAATGAGCAAGGTGTGTGGGGCAGAACATGTGTGCTCGTGTCAGATGCTAATTTTTGAAGTCCCTAACAGAAAAGTGATATCTCTGATAATAAGAACAGAGTATGTATGGTTTGACCTGATGAAATGTACATGCTGACTTTCTTCTATGGAGTCTGTAAATCTACTACGAGATTTAGAAGACCCTGAGAATTAACACTGCCTCTGCTGTCAAGCAGCCTGGAAGGTGGTGAATGGCGTGTGGGCTCCTAATTCTGATATCTCTGCCATCTGGTTTGTGCAGTTAAAAGATGGCAATACTCTGTTAGCTGTTTTGTTTTCATGTGTGTAAGTATCTTATGACAAAGCAAGGCATCTTTCAGCTGCCCTCCAGAAGAGTTCCTTTGTGAAAGGGTGTGCTCATAGTTATTCCACAGCTTTGGAAGCTTTCCTGGTTTTGTTTTTTATTATTATTTTATTTTACATTTATTTTTTGTAAAATGTTTGCTGTCGCACAGTGGTGGCTGGGGGAACGGAGCCTGGACTTGCCAGTTATTCTAATCACTGGACTGTTTTATCAGATAGGATTTGATTCAGCATGCTCTGACAGACAGCATTTGGGGATGGCTCAAATTACCAGACTCTTTCTACACAATGAATTGACAAACAGCAAATGTAGCAAAGGTCGAGGGTTGCTTTGGGGGGAGAGCAAGTTGTGCTTTTCTCTTTGTGCTCCCATCAGAAGGCATTGAAAAGGATGGATCTAAACATGGGTAGCGAGGTAATTAGCATTGGCTTTACCTTATCTATATTATTTGAAGTGTAAGATGAGCCATGGAGTTTACAGGCATTAAATCTTAACTTCAAGTCTTCAAGCTTCATCTCTACTCATTAAAGAGAATTCTGTTTTAGTTGTAAGTTCCAAACTCAGGTGACCAAGGAGTAATAAATGAGACAAAATCTATTGGAAACTGTAAGTGGAATATTCTAATGGAAATACCTTTGCTGCTGGATGTCGGTTCCTTTCCTCCATGTCGTGATTCTGACCATCAGTCCGTTGCATCTGTTTGTCCAACAGAAGATACTTGAGTTCTTTGCTTTGAAACCACGTCTGCTTGCTGTTTCTTTACTTGCAGTTTTGGTGAGCTGAACAGGCAATCTTTCTTCACTTCCTAATCACTGAAATGAGTCTGATTTTCAGTCCTCTGGTCACTGCAGTGACTGTTTGAAATTCCTGTATTCTTTTAGCACTTTTAGTGTAGATTGGTCACCAGAACTGGCTGTGGTGTTCTCACTGCTGCTGTACCTTCCTCATTTTGCTCAGTGGAGTCCTTTTGTCGCTATGTCTTACCCAGAGCTTGTGCCCACCTTCCACACTTCATCAGCACCTGCTGCTCCACGCAACATTGCTATGTTCTGTGAAGTACTTTCCTAGCTCTTACCATGGCTTTGTTGAGACAACACTTTGCCCGCTTCCAGGTAGACTGTTTTCAAGGAGTTTTCATTATTCTTGTTGTTTACTCATTGGAGCTTGAGTGAACTGTGATGCCGCTAAGAGTTTGGGCTCCTTTCGTGTCTGCTGATAGCACGTTAGATACCGCAGGCCTGGAAACAAGTTCTTGTACAAACTGGATGGAAATACACCTGCTAATTAATTTCTGAATTACAGTCATTACAGTTAGCTTTAATTTCTCGATCAGTTTAGCTCCCTAATCAGCATGATGTGCAGTCACCAAGCACACTGTATTGCAGAGCTCTTAGTCAATTGTATCAGTACCATCCCTTTTCAAGCCAAACTCCTTCCATTGTTTTTCTGCAGCTCGATGGCACAATAGCAGGCTTATGATTTGATTACTTGGATTTCAAAAATATTGGTAGGAGTCTGGTGTTTTTCCAATCTTCTGCAGCTTTCCTGGGTTTCAGAGCCTTATTAAAAATTGATATTGATGGGCAAGATAGCTTTTCAGCTTTCATGGCATGGAATGATCCCTCGAGAACACGTTGCAGAGCCAACATCTGTGAAGGGGGAGACCTCTGCTCTGCAGCTCAGGAGGGTTAAATTACCCACTCCTGCCCCCAAGTCAGAAAGAAGGTCAGTGGCTTGTGCAAGGAGGCATGGCTTTCATGAAATCCCATTGCTGATAAGCACAGAGCACCCTGATGTGACCAGAAACACATGAGCAGTCTTGGGAGCTCTGTTTTAAACAGAAGAATACAAAAAGATCTGATGGTACAAAACATGGTTTCTTATTCTTTGGGGGGACTGGACAAAGAGTATAAGTCCCTTAACCATCTTGTGCTGCATTTTACTGTTGCAGCTGCATTTTGTTCCTGCTTCAGTCTTCAGGCATGGTTTGCACTCTTGGTCCTGCACGTTTGCTTTGCATCCAGCAGCATGTTCTCTGGAATGGAAAGTGTTCAAGTAATGGCCTTGTCACGTAACAGGCTCTGAGTTATGTAATCCAATATTTCATGGGGTTTTAAAACTACCAGTGCGCAGAAGAGAAAGCACTAAATGAAATGCCTGTGGAAGACAACAGTAAATCAGGTCATCTATTAAATTTTTCATCGCTTGAGTTTTTTCAAGTCCACGAGCATCCTGAACAGAGTAAACGTGAGAATTTGTGATCTTAAAATAATGGAGGAAGAGATCATAATGAAACAGATATACAGGGAGCTGTACCTGTTTGATTTTATTTTATTTTCAAGGCAGTTGAAGAAGGACTTTTGCCGGTAATGCTGACTGTGAATCCATCTTGAGTTTATCAGTCTCCTTTCATATCCAGCTGATCATTCATTTGCCAAGTGGGAGCTATTTCATGGCAGGGCTGATGCAGCTCAGACTGGAGTGAAAGGATTCGGTTTAAAAAAGAATAAACCTGTGCAAATGACACGTGAAGAAGTGAGTCTCTTCTCTCACCTCTCTTCCCGTTTCCTCCCATCACTACAGCGGTACGATCAAATTTTAAAGCTCCGTACATGGGCGTAGCTCCCTTGCTATTGCTGGAGGTATGCTGACTCACACCCACAGAAAACACGGTCTCTGTGCTTTGCAGTATAGTTACTAATTTTCAGTGATTTCCCCCTTGTTTTCAGCAGCTCAAGTTGTTTTCTTGGGATGATATTTGGTAGCTTAATATGTAGCACTGATAGGGTGATGCTGCCAGCTTTCTCTTCCTCGGCTTCCCATCTTATTTTCCCTGTAGTGAAACTTTTTTGAGTGCTTGGGCAGGCTGGAGGAGCAATTATTTTTCATGCTGTAAGCTCATTGGCATCATGCTGCAGAACAAGGAGAAAAAAGGGTTTGCTTGAGGGAAAAAGGGTCTGCTTCTGCTTCGTGACTGAAAGTAAATGAGATCTGTAGTAATTTGCGTTACCTTTATGTAATGGGGCATGCGATGAAGCCCCCCTGTATGCACTGCTAACCATCGAGCGTTGGGATGCCTGCCGTAGTTTGGGTGATGCAGACTAGGTGGAGTAAAGCTGAGTGTGTGGGGTGAACAGCACAGGACTGAGAAAACACGCCTGAGAGCAGCCTGCAGATGGGCGAGATAAACAGATCCCCCGGCTGCAACGGAGGAGGCAGGCCTCTTTAATGGCTCTTAGCAACGCCCCTGCTCTGACCCTCCTCATATGTGAGGAAAATCAAATCGATACACTGTTCTTCAAACCACGATGCTGCAGCAGCAGCAGGGCATTGTGGCAGCCTCCGTCTCTTCAATCCATTGATGCTTTTCAGGTTGCGGATCTGGATATCCATCCCTGCATCTCTGCTGAAGAAGAACCCGACTGCATCTCAAAGGGATTCCCGGAGCTCCCATGTGTAACCTTCTTCTTATTGGCAAGCATTAGGTAGGCAATTTTAAAGCCCTTCTGGATTTGCAGGCAGCTTTTAACATCGACCTGAGAACTCTATTGTATTCTCTGTAATCATAGCAGAAGCCACTCTCTGAAACCTGCTTTAAATCTTCCTTTTCACCTTCTGTTTTTGTCGTTGGGCTAGGGGAGGGTATTTCTGTTTTTTCCTTCTTTTTTAGAAGCGAGAAATGTTGTGGCTGATGCACGCTTTTGGAAAACGATATTCCCCCCGTTGATCCCTCCCCTGCTCTGCAGAGCAGCTATAAGCAGTGCCATACAGTGACTTTCAGTGCTGATGAACATCTGCTCAACTGCCTAATGTATAGGGCAGGCTGCTCTCTCTTTTATTCTCTGATTTTCCGGTGTCTACCTGACAGCTGCGCACCAAGACAGCCTGCACTAACCAAGTTGTGCTTTGGTTCCAGAGATGGCTAACAGAGGACCAAGCTATGGCTTAAGCCGAGAAGTTCAGGAAAAGATTGAACAGAAATATGACCCGGAATTAGAGTCTAGGCTGGCAAACTGGATTATCGTGCAGTGTGAGGAACAGATCGAGCCCCCTCCTCCTGGAAGGCAGCATTTCCAGACCTGGCTGATGGATGGAACGGTGAGCAATCTAACTCTGTACCTGAGTGTCTTTATGTGTGCAGGGAGTTAGTATATATTACTACACATCCTTGTTTTCTGCCTCCATCCAGCAAAACTGCGCAGCGCAGAAAGAGGTGTCCTGGCATCTGATGTCTTCCCTTTTGACTGTGAATCCTAACCTCAGAAAATAATTATTCTGCTGGAGCACTGGGATTAGTACAGTCCTTATGATCCTTATGAGTCATGCACGTTATATATGGGAATGACTCATTCCCTCAGTGCCTTTCCTCATGCAGTTAAATGAGTTCTGCTTTTAAAACTAGATGCATAATTTTATCTTTAAGGAATGATCAGTGCTTACAGAAGATAAATGAATAAAAGGTGAATAGGTGCTGACAAACCGTTTTCTTCCTGTGAATCGTTCTGCAGCTATAATGTTGTATCCTTTCGGTTTTCTGAACAACAGGCAGATGCTGCTTTTCGCAGAGGGCTGTAGGAATACGCCAATGGTTGAATCTCTGCCAAAGTGACTTCAACAGTATTTCAATTGACGTTGCTTATTTTTTTGGCTCGAGCGTGTGGTTTCTTCTCTGTCAGTTGTTACATAACCTTCACCAGTGATTGCTTTGTTGCTTCTAGCAGATGAGGATTTAGTCAGTCAGGCTATTGCCCCCGGTTCATGAAAGCTCTAATACATTTCTAATATACTTTGACTATTATCAATCTCTTACTCGTCCTTAACAGAAGGAATTACATCCCTGACAG
Source organism: Callipepla californica brunnescens (assembly GCA_023055505.1). Lineage (NCBI taxonomy): Eukaryota > Metazoa > Chordata > Aves > Galliformes > Odontophoridae > Callipepla > Callipepla californica. The sequence goes on from JALIRH010000001.1 coordinate 58,851,438, forward strand.
AAACTGTCTAGATCAAAAGAATTTTACAGCGTTATTTCATGTGCAGAAATTGCCTCCTAGCTTGGTGACTACTTTCTCATTTTGTTTCTGTGTTTCTCTCTCAGCTGTTATGCAAGTTAATAAACAGTTTACATCCAAAGGGAAATGAACCCATCGCAAAGATCTCTGAATCAAAAATGGCTTTCAAGCAGATGGAACAAATTTCTCAGTTCTTAAAAGCTGCTGAAATCTACGGAGTAAGAACAACAGATATTTTCCAGACAGTGGATTTATGGGAAGGTAAAAATAATAAACTGGAAGTCAGCTTGCAGTCTTCATTTTACTCTGCTTTGATGTGTTGTAATAGTGCATTTTGTCTACGGCATATTCTCTAATGTAATTATCTTTTATTTCTGTTTGCCTTATCTCATTACCATGTTCTTCCGGTGGTGCATTATCTCCTCTGAGGGATTTATATTACCCTGAGGGCATAATGGAGCTTTTCCAAGCTCATGTGTTATCCAAAAGCCCATCATTTTGACAGAAATCCACAGACCTAATAAAACAACTGCTCTCTGTGCTGATTAATTCCAAGTAAATAGCTTCTAAGAGCAAATAGGGGAAACCCTTATTTTTTGTTGACGAGCTTTTATTACAGTTTTCAAATTATAAGCAAAGCTTAAATTAGAGCCATAAAGCGCATTCCCAGGAGCATACATGCTGCTGTGGAGCAGATGAGGGCTCCTTTGTGACTGGAGAGAGCGGATCTCACTGCTAATGTGTTAGCTGAGCATCTCTCTGCAACAATACAGTCCTGCCAGAAAAGTCTCTATGGCAACGCCACACAGTGCCCTGTATCGCAGGTGAATACTCCCCATATCAGGCATGAAGTGGACACTGCATGTTCTAGCTGCTGAAGAGCTGAGTCATTTCAGTGTTTGCACGGCTGCTTTTGCCACCTCTGTGGTGACGCACCCTTCCTGGTGCTCGTGTGAAATGCACTGTGTATGCTGCATCTCTCAGTACCAGCTGATGCAAAATCCAAGGGCTCAAAGCAAAGACAGTGCCAGGGCAGAGAAAGGCAGGTGTGCAGAGAAGTGGAAGGCTCAGAAGTCTGTTGTGAGAATGGAACGGTGGAAGGAGAGCAATCTGTTGAGAAAGGTAGTCAGTATTGTTTGTGTAGGAACGCAGGTGGAGTGAAACAAATGGGGTCTCCTTCCACAGGCTGTTGGGATGTGTGGAAGAGATCACATCTCTCAAGGACAGCTCGAGGCATGAAAGACAAGGGAGCTCTTTGCAGATAGGTTAGAATGGGAGGGCATGCTGACAGACTGCATTACTAGGCTCTCAGGGTACTGGGTTTACTGGACAGATCCCACCTCTAGACACAGGAGCTGGGTAGTTTCTTACAGGTCAGTTTTTTTGTGATGTTTCCAGTCTACCTTTAAATATTTTAAATGAAGGGTTTTTTACTTCCCTGGAGTTACTCCTTCCTTCCCAGCCTAGCAGACTTTTGAAAGGGAAGCTCCATCTACACTAGGAGGGATGATATTAGCTCATTTCAGGTGCTTTTCTATGCAGGCTTCTGCATTTCATAATAGTTTTGCACATTGCTAATGAAAGAACAGTATGTCAGTCCTTACGATGAAAAGGTCTTATTTTTAAGCAGCAAAGCTCCTAAATGGTGGTGGCAGCCTCTTTGTTTTCTTTCTTCCACTCATCTCCATTCCTCAGCAGCAGTAAGGGGAAAAGCTGGTAACTTCCAGATGACAGAAATTCAAAACACAACTTGCAGCCCAGGGGAGAGATGCACAGGACTTTACTGTTATTTTAGGACTTCCCAAAACAGATCTTTGTCTCTTCACTTCCCCATTCTCTTTCCATCCCTCGTGCTGCTCATTAGAGTGCTGAGGTCAAGTGCAGAAGTGATCATGTGAAAGGTTCTTGTGCCTAACCATAGCTCTGACATCCAGCATCTGTACTGTTTCGAGTCCAAATCGTCTGAACTTCGCTGTATCGGCTAGACAGAAAGGACAGAGTCTTTCCCACTGTTTCGTAATTACATAACTCCTACACTTCAGAAAATACTTTCAGGCCACAGTGTGCTTAGAAGGACAGCAAGCATCAGTGTATGTTTACATGGAAAGGAAATTACATGTGGTTGATAAAACAGTTTGTCACTGATTATTTTCCAAGAGCTTTTTTTGCATTGGGATTCTTAGGAACGATGAATGAAAATGTTTTAGTACGCAGTCTGCTGTTGGCTGATTCAAACTCACTCGGTCCGTCTGCTGCCTTTCTCAACAGCATCACCCCTCTTTTGGTCCTTCTTAAATGTACCGGGCCATGCCCAAAGCTCTCTACAAAGGCCTATTGCAAAGCATAATAGGGTAGGTGCCATAAGACGAGGCAGATCTGGGGTCTTCTGTCCTGCAGCGGGCAGTGTGCGTGCAGGAGTGCTGGGCCTCTCTCCCAGTTCCCCTGCAGCCCCTTCTCTTGCCACTGAAAGGGAAGCGGAGCTGAGTGCAGTGTGTGTGGGAGGCTGCCAGATGGCTCCTCCAGGCCCAGTGGGATATTCTGCTACCCGTCTTTTGTTTCTTTCTTTCTTTTTGTATTTGTGTTGGTGTGCTTGCTGTCGTTACTCAGATTATTCACTTTTAAATCCTTCTTCCACGTCCCTCCTCATCCCTGTCCGTTACCGCACTCCCCGTCACGTGATGGGCATCCCAAGGACATTATTTATGGCATCTGTTAAGGCATATGGTACATCTGCTGCTGTGGGGAGCTCCGAGCGTCCCGCCCCACGCTGCTCCCTGTGTACGTGCCTGTGCAGGAGGCCGACCCTCAGCTGCCCTCCCTCAAGCAGGGACCATCTGACGCAGTCTGGTTAACAAACACAGGCGCAGGAGGATCCTGGATGGCTGACTGTTTGTTTTCTGTACAAACGGTCCCCTGCAGAGAAGATTCCTGTAAACTTTAATGGGCGATGTGACAGCCGCAGCTGGAAGCCACTAGTCATTTTTGGCTTTAGGGTGTCTCCTTCACCTCAGCCAGTGCTTTACGCTGTGAGGTCTGTGTGAGCCAGAGCCCTGAGCTTCATCTAGTGGGGTGATGCTTATACATTGTTCACTAAGCTCCTTTTCTGTGCGCTCCTGCTGGGCTACGGTGCTTTTCATTAAGATTATTCCACTGAAGGCATTTCTGGAGTCTGCTATCATAGTCATTTCCTGAGCATCATGTGATTCTGTGAGTAACTTATTTCCCCAGTTGAAGAACTTGCACTCAAAATTAGGCCCTTTAACTAGAAACGTGATTTCAGGAAAAAGGAAGAACTGGACCAGCAGGAAAGTGTGTGGAAGGTTTCCATATCACAGGTTGGCTTGGGCTGGAGGGGACCTCAAAGATCATCTAGTTCTGAGGCCCTGCTGCGGGCAGAGTTGCCAACTGCTAGATCAGATTGCCCAGGGCTCTGTCAAGCCTGGCCTTGAGCACCTATTTCCATTTTCATTTCAAAAGAAAAAGGCAGATGAAACAAAATTTCCAAGAAATTCATTACCTCACACCCTTTGAAAGACATGAGGCAGCTCCTAGTGAAGTTGAATTACTGCTAGAAAGTTTTCTAAATGTCATTGTGTTTGATTTGGGTAATCAGTTAGAATCTGCCTGTTTCTATTTGCTTACATAACATTTTCTCCTCTTTTAACAGCAAGTAGTAAAGTGCAGGGGAAGAACCATCCCTCCCCCCCCCCAAAAAAAAAATAAAAAAAATATATATATATGTAAATAGAGGCAACAATCATTTTTTCAAAAACAAAACAAAAATGCACACAAAAAATCCTCACTTCTTTTTTTTTAATTAAGTGGAGAAATATAAGATGTTGATGCAAAAGGAGAACTTGTGTTTTTACCTTCATTTTGGAAGGAGAGACTGGAGGACTAGGTACAGTTTTTTAAATAAAAACAAATACTGACAGCAGAATTAGCAACATCTTTTGGAAATGAGCCTTATATTTCAAGTTGCCATCTTGGAAACCCGGTGAATTCTCAAGCAGGTGGAAAGCTTGCATCTATGCGAGTAAATAGACAAGGCCACCATCTTGCAATAGAGATAGGAAATTACCCCCCAAGAAGCTCTTTTTCTCCCTGTTGTTTAAGAGAGAATGTAAACAACTCGAGAAGACCAGGTATGGAACTTTTACTTGTGTCAGGGAAGATGAGGACTGGCATTCTGAAATGAGGAATCAAGTGAGATAAAGTAAGGAGGGAAACTGTGGAAGAATAATGTAAGTTGAGACTAGATGACAGCAACTGAAGCTCATCGACTTTTGACAGCCTGTGAAGGGAAACCAATAGGATGGGTCTGGGAAGTGATTTGATGGGTAATGTGGGAAAGGCTGTTGCAAGTTACCTGCAAAGGTCCATTCCAGGACTGCCAAGAACTCTGTCAGCATGGGGGTTGGAGTAAATGATCTCTAGAGGTCTCTTCCAACCTCTTCAGTTCTGTGATTCTGTGACTGTCTGCGACTGCCAGTGGTTACATGATGGGATCAGTTTACAGGTGAAGGAGCAGAGACACTGCACAGTTAGTTGTCACTTTGTTCTGCTTCAACCACATTCTGCTGTGCACACTACCATTCTTTTTATGCCCAGGTGTTCTCTTCTCAGCACAAAGTAGGATGGATTATCTAGAGGGGGAAGGCATCAAAATAGCTTTGAAACCCGAAAACTCCCAAATAGTTAAATTTTGCTTTAACACCGTTCCTTTGACTTTTAATAATCTCTTGCGTGTCAGCACTTCAATTTAGCAACTCTAAAATAGCACTTACAGTGCTTCCAATGTACTTCTTCAGGGGAGCCAAGGGAAGCAGTTAATGCGTTGGATTAAAGTGTTGATCAGTGTGCCAAGCTATTTGTTATGTGAGGATATCTTATATTGGTTTTGCTCTTTGCCTTTCCAGGGAAGGACATGGCAGCAGTGCAGAGAACCTTAATGGCTTTAGGCAGTTTGGCAGTCACCAAGGATGATGGATGCTACAAAGGAGATCCATCCTGGTTTCACAGGTAACACCCAAGGCACGGTTTCCCAGAGCTGTCTTTCATGGGAAGCTGGTATTACTGTCTGTTCTTGGTCTTTGGAGAAGTTTACTGGGGAAGGAAAGGAAGAGAATTTACAACATTTCTTTGTAGTGGAGAGATTTCCTCTCTGGAGTATACACAAGGGGATCAAGTATCCAACCAGGCAGTAGCATTTTCTGCCCTTCACTGGTTCTCAGCTTATCAACATTGTTTGGCCCCTGCCCAGCTACATCTCGTCAGCCTGAAGTTACACCAGGGCTGCTGAGGAGGAGCCCTGTGGGAGGGATGGTTCCACGCTGCTCCCTTTTCTCAGGTAGTCCTCTTCAACCCACCTCACATGTCTCTCCTGCTCTGGAGTTGGGAAAGAACTATCGGTACCAGCACTAAGCAGCACCTTGCCTATGGCTGCAGCTCTGAGTTCGACCTGCAGGCACCCGTTTATATTGAGCTGTCTTGGTGTGGACATCTGTGCATGCATGTGGAAGTGCCCGCAGGGAGGAGGAGTGTCACATAACTTTATGTGGAGAAAAATGCTAAGAAAAGGAAATCCTCCCACAGTTACCCCACAGACGTTGAAATGAGGTTCTTCAGTCCAAGAGTATTTCTTATTCTGAAGTAGCTGAGGCATGTTAGCAAAAAGAGTGCTGCCTGCTGGTCACTGGTTTCCCTGAAATTTCTGATGATTAGTTGAGGATCAGCAAAAACAAAACAAACTTTGTTTGTCTTAAAGCTTGAGCTGGTTTAACAGAAGCTAAAGGAGACTTGAAGTTTAGGTGAGCAAGTGTCAACTCCTATGCATTCTTCATGTGGCATTCATTTAAATTTACTGCATACAGTCCACAAAGAGATTTTTACTTACTGAATGTAATAGGTTTTAAAATTCAAATCCAGTTACATGCTTTAATTTAAACCAGATGTGAATTCACCATGACCCAGACAGGCTTATTTGTTTTATGTATCTATAACAAAGTCCTACATGGAAACATTAATTTTCATCTCTGCTCTTAATTGTGGGGGGAATAGTTTTCATTGGCATAGTTGATCATCTCCCTCCTCCCCTGACTGCTTGGGCTACATGGACAGCCAACCTGCATCTACTGCAGTCCCTGAAAGACTGTTTTATAATTGCAGCCTGCAGGAAAACTGTTGTTATTTCTATAAGGAGATAACATATGGCAGATTGAGATCTGCTTTCTGAGTAGTTAAGCACCCCTTCAGGCAGATCAAGCCCCCTCCCCTCCACCAGCATTAGTCATGAGTCAGGGCATTCAGGCCGATTCTTAATCGCCTTAAGTTAAACTGAAAGATGTCAAGATTAAATGGAACATGAGTATCCACGCAGGGATCAGCAGTGATCGATACAACCCCACATTTGGGCAAAGCTGTTTAACTTTCCATTGCCGGTGTCATGCATGCCCACTTCCATCAGGCCTGGCTGCTCCTTCTTTGTGTGTTGTGATGAAGTTCATGGATGCACTGCTGTTGGTGAGTCGGCAGCCTCTGGCTCTGGTGCAGAATTGGCATGAAAAGTTAACAAGTCTGCATGGTGACTTTGTCTGCTCAGGTGGTGGAGAGAGTCTGCTGGGTGATGGCAAATAGGCCAAACACAACTTGCAGCAGCGTGAGATGCCCTCACCTCCTCTCCTGCAGCCTTGGTTAAACCCATTTCTGCCAGCCAACAAGCAAATCATGAGTACCTGCTGTTATCTGTGACTACCATAGAATAAGGGCAGCATTTTTGATTGTAAAAATAACACCATGTGGTCCAAACAAGACAAGTAATAATTACAACTCTTTATATCCAGACTTGGACTCTTTTTAAGTTTTTTTTCTTTGCTGTTCTCATTTTTTTTTTTCCCAACCGTGGTTACATATCAGCTTTCTCTGGATTTACTCCACAGCACAGCTGAAAAGTCCAGGAGGAAAAATATGTACATTGTGTTCCTGGGATTTTAATTACAACAGAGAGAGGCACAGTGAACCTTAGATTCAGTTACATAATGGGAGTAGTTCTGAAAACATCCTCTCTCAGAAATCCTGGAAGTGGTTTGCTGCCCACGTAAGGATTGTGGAAAAGAAATTCAGCAGCAGTGAGATGGAGCTGCTCTCTGAGGCACCCAAAATTCTGCGTGTCTGCCTCCAAAATGGCATGCTTTCTGGGAAGAGTCTGTGTTGGGCTGCTATAAATCCTCATACTCATCTATATATTGGCATTGGGATCCATTCTTGAGAGACCTGAAGTGTTCTTCTGGACTTGAGCCACGGTGCTCAGCCACAGCACACGATCAGAACCTCACAGAGAATCATGTTGATGGCTTTCAATCACAGCAGGCACCCAATCTAGCATTCCCAACTTGTGATGGGGTGAGGAGAAAAGGGAATTGTAATGTGATGCCATATTGCTAGATAACCTGATTCCAGGACAAACAGACACAGATGGCAGAGTCTGTACCTGGATGAGAGCTGGATGAAAGCCTCCCTCCCTTTGAAACTGCAGGTTCTTGCCATTTATTTGGCAGCAACATACTGATCCTTCTCCCTTCTAAGTGACTTGTTTTCCCCACCTTGTGTGAATGAAAGATTAATCGAGTAAAAACTTTTGTGCTTCTTCTTAACACATGGTTTTGTCCCCAGTGCTATTTTCAGGGAAAAGATGTTCTTTCTAAGGTCCAACAAAGGTTCACCGATCTAGATGGCTTTTGAGATTGCTAACACCAAAAGTAGTCAGCATGTTTTGGCGGAAAATAAAGGACTGTTGTACAGTTAGGACACAAGTGCAAAGGCCAAAGTCTATTGCTTTAGAGGAGAGAGATCTGGAAATGGCAACAGGGCAATTGTTCTGTCTGCAGGCAACCATCATCCACACTTGTGAAAATGAGCAAGCCACTTTGCTGTCCCTTTGTTCCTCTGGGTACATCATGCTCACATTTATTCCACTGAGTTGAATTATACCAGTGTATACCATTGCTCTATGTGGATATCTAAGTATGCTACAGTACAGGTAAGTATCTTATTGATCAGATCCCATAGAGTACAGCTTCTAAGAGCTGTAGGACAAAATAGTAACTCTATCACAAGTGGTACACACATCAGTACATAAATATTTTACCTGTCAGAGCTGCTTGGGAAGCTATGATCCCGAAGGTCTTGAGTAGGTGGTACAGCAAGGGACTGAAGTGTGGGTTTGAAGAGAGCATTTGTTCTAACAGCAAGAAAGCAATTAGCTCAGCCAGTATTGTCCACCCAGTGACAAATGAAATACTTCAGTTCAAGGGGAGCACCTGGAGTCAATTTCAGATTGCTCTTCGTGATCACCTGGACATATGCAGAATGACTGTGTGTGTGTGTGTTGTTTTTTGTTTACGCCTGCACAGGAAAGCACAGCAGAATCGACGAGGATTTTCAGAAGAGCAGCTTCGTCAGGGACAGAACGTAATAGGCCTTCAGATGGGCAGCAACAAAGGAGCCTCACAGTCGGGTATGACGGGCTATGGGATGCCAAGGCAGATTATCTAAAAGCACCTCTGTCTGTAGAGAAAACACTCCTGCAGCATGGTCTGTTCAACAACAACAGGAAAAAAAAGAAAAAAAAAGTAAAAAAAAAGCTAATTAGTTCTCTTTCTGCCTGGTTTTAATAGATAGTGCTCTGAGGTGTGGGGTATTTTTGGTTTGGTTTGTTTCATTTGCAGCTACAAGAGTTCATCTAGGAACTTGGGTTTTTGTGGTGTTGTGTGTCAGTTCACAGCACGTGCGCACTGCTGCCTCCTACTTTTCACTTCTGAACTATGCAAAGACAATTATTCTGTAGTAATTTATTTGCAAAGTGTTTTATCTTCCGTATTTATCTCACACTTCTCTTGTATCTCAACCAGTAACCTCGTTCTTCAATTCAGTGATGACATTGTTTGATCTGAGAATAAAGACATTAAAACACATCTTAGCCTCATTTTTTGAAGGAAATAAAAGTAGTGTGAACCTATTACAGCACAGTACAATGCTGAGGAGTGACATGTTTTGATGGCTCAGTCTTTCTTGCCTCTAACTCCATCCCAGCCAGAGCTGGCAGAGCCAGCAGTGAGTCTTCACAAGAGCAATGCGGTCCTCAGAGAGTTCTTCACTTTGAAAGGAAATCTGTTAAACAGAGGTGAGAACAGCTTTTACTTTGTGATAAAGGATGTTATGTCAAACAAAACACTGCAAACTAAGATGTGTTTTAAGCATGTAGAAGAAACAGAAGAGATGTGCCAGAAGGCTCCAGATATTAACATCACTTGTTTGACTTCAAAGACTTTGTTATTCTCACCTGTGATGGGCTGCAAATTGGAGTAGTAGTTGATTTGGGACAGTTTGTTGGAAAGCCCATAGAAACACTGCTTGCTGTTCCAGTCACCTGGCTACAGGAGCTCACCAGAGCAACCCACCGACCCTTAGTGCAGACTGCTATCTCACATACACTCAGGGGATGCACTATTTTCTCAGCAAGTTTCTTTCCTATTATGGATTGACTTACAAATCCCAATCACTTCTTCCTTCCAAGCAAGAAAGAAGGGAAATGTGATAATTGAACATTGTGAGCTTTTAAAATTCGTACCAGAATTCCAAGAAGGCCTAAAGATGTAGTATCTGCAAAGGTAACAAATGAAGGGGAATCTGTTCTGATGGCCGTCTGAGTGCTTACACAGAGGTAGGGGTTGCTTCTCGTTGTCTCATGCTGCCCTAGGTCTGAACCTAGCGACTCCCAGTGGCAGCTGGTTGTCCACTAATTAACCCTGGATGCAGTGGTGCACACAGTGACATTGCTTCAACGTTACTACTAGCGCGTAAACCAGGAGGGTGATTCTCCCATCCCAGATTAAGCTCTAGCCTACCTGTCAGGCGCATGGGAATAATGCTTACCCACTTAATTCAAGCACTGGTGAAGCTTGCTAAAGTGCTGCAGAGCATAAAAAGTGAGAAATGCAATAAAATATGTCACCATGTGTGCTTGGGGCTGAGCTAATCTATGGCACGTGCTGCTAAGAAGGTCATGCCCCCATTTGTACCTTCTCTTCAACCTACCAGTTCTTCCACTCTGCCCTTGTCAAGCATTTCACTGATGTTTGCTTCCTGCAAACCTATTTTCCTATTTCTGAGGTGAAGTAGCTCAGTACTGAGCAGGTAATTGTCTGAGATGCATCCGGGGCACAGGAGATGCTCCAAAGGTTAACTTTATCCTTTTGTGCTCCCAGATGATGCTGCTGAAACGCAAGCATTACTATTATTTAAATATTAACTTGCTCTGACTTATTTACGTCCTTCTATTAAAACATGCTTCTTTACAAATGTCTTAAGCTAAGAAGTAAATTAATACAGCACAATGCTGGTTGAAGGAAATATTATGGCTTTTCTCATACTAACAATAAACTACTGTAAGCTCACTTCTGTTGCATTAAAAGCACTTAGGAGGGTCTCTCACAAACCACATTAGTCTCTATGACAACCTTCTGCACTGCTTCTGCTAGAAGACTGAATATATATTAGAAATGAGTTTGTATTGTCAGTGGTAGAGATGCACTCCCCAAATGCCAAATACTGCACATGCACTGGATGTAAATATACTCGTGTTCAGTGATTTATGAGAATGGAAGGCTCTGAGGTGGCATGGTATGGGGTGTGGGGGCTGAAATGTGAGCAAAACGTGAATTTTGTTTAACAAAGGGAAGAAGTGCATGAACCTTGATCAGATATAGTGCAGTGTGATGGTGTGTCCACCATAGGGGTCTGTTTTCTGTAAGCTATGGGGCTGAACTGCAACTTGCTTATGGTGTGGGATCAGCTTAACAACAAGTACTAGCTAAGGGAAGCCCTCTCTCACATTGCTTATGACCCGTCTTGAAACACAGCCATAGCCTGAACAGCAGTCCTAGCTTAAAGGCAACACAAAAGATTTCTGTAACAAGTGCTTACAAGCAGGCTGGGCCAGAAACACTGTTAGAATTGCCACCCTGCGCTTCAGTTTGCTGCAGCAATAGAAATGTGAATGTCATTTATCTGCCTTCATGAAGGCTTTATGACCATGAGCTTATTACAGACAACTGTTTAATCATTCCTTTTCAACTAAGGTGTTATCTAAACAGCATTATGAAGGGATGTTCTATAGGCATCCACGTATCTGAGTGCGGAATCTGAGTTCATTCCCATTTGTAGTGAGACTGGGAAGAAAGTGAATAAAGTAAATATTAGGTTCAGTCAGCTCAATTAAGCCAGAGCTTGAGAACTGTTAGGCTAACATAACATGACATATTTTAAATTGAAAGGAATGAGGGTGCACATCATTAGGAGACCTCACTCTTCAGTAAATCTGCCTGTGGCAGTGCTCTGCAGCATGCTCCTGCAGAAGATGATCCGTTTCCCTGTCTGCTGAGGCCAAGTCAGAGCTACGAAGAAGGGACGGAAGGATAATGGTTCAGTGCATCAGGGTTTTGTTACCATGTCTGTAATCAATTGTATTCGGTTCTGTCTGCGTTGTCTGAAATTGCTGCCTGTGTCTCTCTTGTATGATAGCAGGGCTAACACTTGATAAGGATAGGCACAAGCAGGCCATTCAATTGGCCAAGAAGGCCAGTGGCATGCTGGCTTGTATCAGAAATAATGTTGCCAGCAGGAGCAGGGAGGTGATAGTCCCTCTGTACTCCGCTCTGGTGAGGAAGCACCTCAAGTACCATGTTCAGTTTCGGGCTGCTCACTACAAGAAAGACATCAAGGTCCTGGAGCGTGTCCAGAAATGAGGAACTAAGCTGGTGAGGGGTCTGGAGGACAAGCCTTATGTGGAGCAGCTGGGGGAGCTGGGATTGTTCAGTCTGGAGAAGAGGAGGCTCAGGGGAGACCTCTACAAATGCCTGAAAGGAGGCTATGGCAAGCTAGGGATTGGCCTCTGCTCCCAGGTAACAGTGACAGGACAAGAGGAGATAGTGCCAGGAGAGGTTCAGGTTAGATATTAGGAAAGCTTTATTTGCAGAAGGAGTGGTGAGGCAGTGGTGCAGCCTGCCCAGGGAGGTGGAGGAGACACCATTCCTGAAGGTGTTCAAGAGCCACTTGGATGTGGCACTGATGGACATGGTTAGTGGGGATGGTGGGGATGGGCTGATGGTTGGACTAGATGATCTGAGGTCTTTTTCTGCCTCGATGATTCTATGATTCTTGGATTGGTGAGATGGCAATATATCCCAATAGAAATGAACTTTACACATGCTGAGAAGGCCAGCGAGCACCTTGGGTGGCAAAATGCAGCCACTTGTGCTAAGCCTGCCCTGTGGCAACCTTGCTGTTTCGTGAGGCAGGGAGCAAGGGCCTAAGGGGAGCACAGCAGGTCCCAAAACACACAGGGAGATGAACCAACAGTTGTGTTGGCATCTGTCTCTGGTACTCAGTGCGGCTCTGAAAGGGAAACACTGTTGTGCCTGTCAGGGGGGCTTGCTGCTCTGCAGAAGAGGTCGCGGGCATAGGGACAGCACAAGCCATTACTGGGGAAATGAACACAGCAGCCATCTCTCTGCTGTTTAAACAGTTTAATTGCTTAAACTTCAGGGAGTTTGTTCCTCCCACCTGAATTCCCAAATAAAAACACCACCATTCTGTGACTAAGCCCAAGCAATAGAAATTCGTGAGGTAAAACAGGAGAAAAGAAAGATAATAACTGTTACTGTGGGGGAAAATCACAGCCTTGGACGGAAGGCAGTTTTCATCCTGCTGCATTCATGTGACAGCAAAGCGCATGATGCTGTGACATTCAAGTGAAGACACAGTGCTGTTCCTCAAATACAGAAACAAACACATCTGTCGTCGTATTGGATTTATAAAAGAAATTAGCGTAGTGACCTTTCTCCCTAATGAAATTTCTGTTAAATGGCTCACTTCAGTAGAAATGTTACTTGGTGAGTAAATCCTGTGCTGCCCTGCAGGCTGCAAGGCAGGATAAAGCCTCACACCAGGTTGAGAAGTTCTGCTCAGGATCACAGAGCAATCCCTGCTCTGCCCTGGTCGGTCTCACCCAGTGAGTAGAGGCTGTATCCAAAGAGAGAAGGGCATGGCCAGCTGCAGGCCATCAGATACAGGCTACTGGACATCTCCAGACCTCACTGAAAGAAAGGGAACACTGTCTACTTGTCAATAAAGATGCAAGACAGATGAGAGCTTTTGCATGTGCACAATCATAATAACAAATACCTTGTTCATCTAATTTTTTTATTATTATTATTTTGGCACAGAAAGAGAGAAGGGAAAATGTGCAGAGATTGTTTTTAGGGGTTGGTTTACAGTAGCGTTCTGATGACTCAACATCTCTCAGTGTCTTTGGATCAGCTCCTACACATAGTATAGCGTAGGTAAAGGGCAACTCTGCCACTTCCAGTTCCTTCTGATAGATGTTTCAACCCAGCTCTTAAAGATCTTGGAGTGCCTCAGCCACAGATGCATCCTAACAGCACAGGGCTGCTGTGCACCTGACTGGTCTTTGCAGTTTGGCCCTTGGTAGAAGGGGACAGTAGCACTTCCCCAGCATGCAGAAAAAGGGCCACGACAGTACACGTCTGGCTGTAATGTGCTTGAATGCCACACTGACATTATTTTTCTCAGTGAACAGAAAAGCTTTTGATGCAAGGAGAAAAATCAATACTTCAGGTTTGAAAGATTTAAGTGGGATATCAAAGGAATTTGCGCTTGGAGCGATCACCATCTCCTGATGGTGAAAGGACCTTTTGCCCTCATCTGCCACAGCACCTCAGATGAATCAAACAGTAAGGCACCATTGTGGTGGGATTATTGAAGCAAATGAGATTTTCTTGAGTCCCTCTTCCTTGGATAAGTGTCTGAGAAGAGAGGTTGCAGCTGGGTTCCCAAGCGACCAGCTGGAGATAGTTTTGCTGGTTAAAAGGCAGAGAGTGAGCTGTAGGCAGCTGGATTTGGTTGTGAGATTGCACAAAGGAGCTGGAGTGAAAGGTTTAGGCCTTGCCTTAGGAAATATAAGTAAAATTCAGGCTGGTATGCATCACCTGGGGCATGCTTTATTGTGGAAGGCTTTGCTCTGAGGTAGTGTTCCTTCTGCAGCTCAGCATAGGCAGAAGCTGCTGGGAATGCAGAAAAGCAGTTATTAATCTTCTTTGGCTACTTGCTAGTAAGTGCATCTTATTGCTGGATGGTGATGGAGTAGATGTTAGCCAGGAGCAGTGTGCCTGCCTGCTGAAAATGGAGTATGTGTGAGTGAAGTTGTGTGGGCATCTGTCCCCTGAATGTGGCTGGTCTGTGTGGGAGCTGCTGGGGCAGCTTGGCCCTAGGGAAGGCTTACAGCCAGCTTGTGTTGCCTGCCTCCACCAAGGCTATGCTAGGGAGCCTTAGGGGATGGGTCTGTGGCTCCTAAATCCCAGGGAATGTTATTTAGGCCTCTGCATTCTATTTAGCTCTCTATCTCTCATATCATAGAGTATGGGAACTGTTGATTCACTGAAGGCCTGAACCACAGGAGCACAGGTGAAGGCAATGCACCTGTGTGACTGGAAGGGGGACCTCTCCCAGATCCCATTTAAGGGCTGATCGCCTCTGGGGAAGGATCTCTTGTTGGAAATCCCTCCTCTGTGGAGTTACTGTCGATCTTCAAACATCTGGAAAAGGTGAGCCTCTCTTTATTTACTGGTTGTCTATTTACCATTTGGATAAGCCCAATAAAATATGCCATCTTCCTCACTAGCCCAAAAGAATAGTATTCAGAGGAAATATTCACCCTACATGTAGGCATGCACTCCTCAGGTGTTGTTTTTTTTTTTTTTTTTTTTTTTTTAAAGCATAATTAGAAAGCATTTCTGTTTATGTCTCCAAAAGAGACCTGTTTAAATCATTGTGGCTTTTTTGGAAGTGCATTATACAGCTTTGGTGGTCTTGTTTACAAACAAGCAAAAGTTGCTTTCTTTTTCTGCTGTGAAATGCTCGGTTGTGTTCACCCTTCCCTCAGAAGCATTACCATGGTCTGAGCTGCTTTGTGAGGTGCCAACGAATGGAACATGTATGATGTTTTTCATTATTTTTCATAATAAGTTAACTTCTTGCCATACCCTGCCTGTGGACAAAGACTTATTATGTGAAGGTTGTTGTTGTGGTATATTTCTGTTTTTTCTGGATACGATCTCCTATTAGCAGTTGACTCAAAGAAGATTGAGGAAAAAAAATGTAGTTCATTTCTAGTAATTAACTATTTTTCCTTTTAAATTGCTTCTTTCTGTCATTTTCATTTTATATACTTGGTGTAGGATGAGCACCAAAATTCTTGTTTACTACAAGATTTGCATGAATCTGTTATATAAAATGTCTCTATGAACAATTAAAGTGTTTCTGTGTTGTTTGCTTTTTTGAAGTGAGATTCTAAAATAAAAGCAAGCTGTACAACTGTGGTGTCGTTGGAGCACGCTATGTATGTGAACTTCACTTCGGCAGAATATGTTCTATGTTTAAAAAATCTGACTCTGTGTAATCTGATGAGTCCCTGAAGAACTACCTCCTGCAGTTGGTCTGTGAATTGCACTGCCACCAGAGTCAAGTACATCCAGCCAAATTGGATTATGAGATGGAGATAAATGGGCCCAGGGAGCATTTAATTGGAGGAGGGATGATGTTCATGTCCTTCAGCTGAGTACAAATGCATCTCTTATGAAAGTGAGAGGAATGGAAGGAAGTTTCAGTTCTGAACGTTGTCTGTGTTCTTCAAGATGCTATGTTCTACCTCTTATGGGATGAATCATAAATCTCAAGGTTCATCTAGAATGAGTCTGTAGTTTTTAAGAAAATGGATTTCAGCAAATGTTAGCTACTTCATAGCAGTTTTGAAATAAAAGGAGCAATTTAAATAAAAGATTGTCTGAAAGCACAAAGCTTAAAATGATATTGTTCATTTAATCTGTCCTCAATGTATAAAATGCATGATTAAAGCCAGCTGAGAATGGTGAGTACGCCTTAACCTTCAAGATCTGTTTTTGCAATCCTATTTTTAGAGTATCAGAATCTGAAAACAGAGGATGGGGATGGCTGGATTTCTTTGTTTGCAATGCTGAGGTGAGCCTCAAACTACACACTATGTGGACAGCAAATCCACTGAACTGCATGGATTGTGATCCCCAGAAAGGGGGGGAAGATGCATGCTGTGCCCAAAGACAAGCAAAGGGAAACAAGATATTTTTGATTGCTTGACTCCTTGTTTCAGGCCTGGAAAGGTGAGCAAGAGTACTGTTTAATAGGAAACAAAAACCTAAAAGCAGACACTTCATGCCTGCTACTGAAATGCCTGTTTTATGGGTGCGCTGAGTCATTAGGGAAAAAAATGCAAATTATGAAGTAAATGAATTAGAAGAACAGATGAATTTGAAGTTCTCTTTACAGTAAGGAGGCTTGAAATAGCCTATGAAATACAGGGGAAGATGGGCAGAGGAAAAGATGTTTCAAGGGAAATAGGGCCAGAGTGGAATGAGGGTGGGGGGAAATCACCAGATCTGTTACAAAAAGGAGCATCCCTTATCTTTGTGAGGAGGGAATGAATTACCTCTTCAGACAGAAGCATGAAACAGTCAGACTTAATGTCATTGACATCGCTCCTGCTGTCATCACAGGTCACCAAGGGTCTTGAATGTCAGTTATCTCTTTGGTCAATGCTTGTGTATTTTCAGTTAGCACTGCTGATTTAAACCTATGAATAGCAAGTGAAGGTGAAAGTCTGTCATCTTGGCTAGGAACAGGGGAGGGTGGACCTTTATGTGCATCGGTGGAAAGCAGATCATAGCAGAGACTGATAATGTACTTTGATTGAAGAGAACCAGCACTTGTTTGTTTACTTGGCTGTCTAAAAATAAGACTGAAAGTACGGCAAGATGAAAGTGCTTTTTCCAGAAGCTCACCTCTGTGCAGGAGGAGCTGCTGCGCTGGGTGAGCTGTTCCACGTCTGGTGGGAGCTACTGATCTGAAAAAAGGGAGGGCAGTGTTCTATCTGAGATTTATCCATTAGTGAATGACTGTCAATCAAAATGAAACTAAGATCTCTAAAAGAACAGGGTTATTTTTTTTTTTCTTCTGAAACTGTTTTGCTCCTTGGAGAGAGGAAAATTAACTCCAAAAATAGCACTTCACAGAACATTACTTACAGGCTGGATGCTTGCAACTGCATTTTGACCTTTGAGATAAAGGTTGTGGCTACTGCTGTTTGCTTGGTATTCTGCAGAATGAATCACATTTCCTCCCTTGGGATTCATTAAGAATGCAAAGCACTTCTGAGACTCATTGTGCTGCCTGGGAGTCCTTTAAAATCCTTGGGAAGAGAAAATGAAATGTATTAT
Organism: Callipepla californica brunnescens; assembly: GCA_023055505.1. Lineage (NCBI taxonomy): Eukaryota > Metazoa > Chordata > Aves > Galliformes > Odontophoridae > Callipepla > Callipepla californica. The sequence continues at coordinate 58,868,840 of JALIRH010000001.1, forward strand.
GGATAATTCTTGAAGGAAATTGATTTCTCTAACATCTTAAACTGTAGGAATTGTTATATATATTTCTACCAACCTCCCCCAGGAAACATATGTAAATTGGAGGCTAAATATTCTGTTCTTAAAAAAAAAAAAAGTTTCCAACTTTTGTGGCTACAGAGAAACATTTGAGAAATGATCAATGTGAGATGAGCTCAAGAAAGGTGGTCTCTTGAATGGTAGGCCATCAAGGTGATAAGTTCAGCAGAAGCATGTGGGCGTAGTGGGGCCCTTACAGCTGCCTCTTGGTTTTTGGTTTTGGAGGCAGGACATTGACAATCCTGCATGTTACTGGTGAGATGGAGAACCAAGGTCCCATTAGGCTGTGGAAGATCCTGAGCTAAGAAAGAATGGGTCCAGGCTGTCTGTGTAAAGACACAGGCACTTTTTTGTCTTGTTTGGATTGCTAAGTGGTTGTGGTAGCAAAGGATCTTGTGAGGATGGTTCTTTGAGTGTCTTGGCTGATCCAAAATTGGCTCAAATCTTATTGGAACTTAGTGAAACAACATGAGGAACCCAACTCACCTGTTAAAATAAATCTACTACACGTTTGGGCAGGTGTGTATTAGGAAGATTACTTGTTGATGTGGAGGTATGGAGCTCTCTGTGTCTGGAAGTCAAGGCATGGAAGTTCTGCTCTGTTCTGACATTACTGTACATAAAGGATTCAGTGTGGAGATCTTAGCCTGTGCTTTCCAGATAATGAGGCACTGAGTTTTGCTGCAGTAGGCAAATGCAGCTATCTTTACTAGACACCATAGTGATAGACATATTGATTAGCGTTTCTTTCCTGTGACTACTTTCTGATCCTCGTGTGCTGACCCTTAAACTAATTTCAGGTGGCTTCCTGAGTTTAGGGAAATTGATCTGATCAGCAATTTGCTAATGGTCTTGAGTAGCTCCCTTTTACATTTCGTTATGCATTTGCTCTAACGCCAATTGGAATGAAACTCATATGAGCAGACTGTTTATCTGAAAGAACGTGGAGTAGGGGACTGCTTTTGGAAATGAAAAATGAAATGCTTCAATTTCAGGTGGGCATTGTGCCTGCAGAGCTGGCTCAAGCAGTGTTGCTAAGGGATCTTGATGATGGCCTTGTGTCGCTTCCTGGGTTGCTATGGTTGGTCTGCCCAATAATCCATGAAAGAAGAAACTCCATATTTACCAGAATGAGTGAAATGTCTTATTGAAAATTGGAAGAGAAATAATCTGCTTAATAGTAGGTTAATTCACTTCATTGCTTTAAAAACAAACGAAGGAAACAATAACAACTCTGTTTTGCTCCTTTTGCTCCTACAGCTTAAAGTTGAAATTGCAAGGAAAAGACAACTGTGGAAAGGCATGACAGCGTGTTATGTTACTGTTTTATAGCAGACTTTATTTGTGGCTCATGGAGGGGTAGGCTGGCAGGAGGACTGTGGGTGTGCTGGATATAGTGCTCGCTGGGAGAGAGGCTGCCCTCCTACACTAGGGCTGCATCTTTGCTTCACAAACATTAGATGCTGTTCTCTTGTCAGTTGGGCGCGCGTTACAGCGAACTGACTGCTATGGAAGTGTGGGAAGAGTGATATTTGCCTTTCACGTGACAATTAGGATTTGATGGTGGAGAATAAGGTACCTGAAAATCGTAACTGCTTCTGAGGATTTAGACTCATGGACTGATGCTTTAGGAGAGGATTGTTTAGGAGCTGAAGCCATAAGGAATTTAAGAGTATTCATTTTTGTTCTCTTTCAGTAGGGCAACAGCTAAAGAATGACTTGTGAGGGAGAGCAGAGTTTCATTCACTGATAAATGCTTTGACTTCACATGGTGAATTCTGCTCATGCCTGTCTTGTCTCAAGGGCGTGAGACTGAACACTGATGGGCGGGAGCTTCAGCATCAGAACTTTTCATCACCTGAAAAGCTACAAACACAACTTTCATTTGGCTGTAGTGCTGCCGCAACTTGACTACAGTAAAGGGTGATACCATTGGCTTCAGCACAACTAGCTGTTGTGGTTTTGATGCCGGTATTCCCACACAGAACACGCAGGCAGTGAGGGCGTTAACGCTGTGGGGAGCAGCCAGGCCCTCCATTTCCAGGCAGGCTCTCTCGGCTGCTGCAGGGATTTCAGCATGTGTGCTTCCCTTGCAGTTCCTCCCTGACATAAGCTCCCAGTTTTGTCTCTCTCAGTTCGATTTTATTAGATTTAGTAAAGTTGCTGTTCCTTCTCAAGTCGTGCCTTTTTTTCTTTTGTAGACCCATCTATTCTGTCCATTCCCCCATCCCGGAGCACCACTGACGGTGCGGTTATTTTTCCCCCTCTCCCTTCTCAGTTTCCCTTGTGTCACTGTCACGGATAGCACCGTGATGGTAGGTCAACCTCAGTATAGTAGAAAACCTGTATTTTTTATTTTTAGAAGTGTGACAGATACCCTAACACTGATTCTTCTAACAAGCCGTATTTAATCTAGTAGAATTGTTTGTGCTTTCTGCTTTTTCTTAGAAATCCTTGCCTTTCTCGCTGCTATACATAACTGTCTGGTAACAACTGTCTAGCTTAATCTCTAGAAATTGAGAGTAAAATTAGCAAGTGACCCCAGTAAGAAGTGTGCTGTGCTCAGCTATTAACTGACTGAATAGCTAGGGGTTGCCTGTCCTCAGAATGCCACAGACTGATAAATGCAAGCTGTGGCCAGAAGACGTGCTTGTATAGCCTTTTTTGCTTTAATTAAAATGGATGAAGACACAAATCATGAAGCTGTCCTCAGTGTGCATAGGCAAGGCAAAATAGTTCTGTTAGTGCTCAGGGAACCTTGCTATTCAAAGCAGCTGGCTGCTTCCCTTCAGATGATACGCTCTGTCGGTGGCAGTTATAGGCTGTGTCTGAAGCTTTGAGGAGAGATCTGTCACCTGTGACTTCTGAAATGATTTTGTCTTTTGGGAACAGCAGAGGCCTTTAGTGCGCATTCGTGAGTGCTGAAAATTAAGGAAGAGTTTAAGTCTGGGGTTGGACTCAATCTCTAGAGGTCCCTCCCAACTCCTATGATTCTGAGGTGGAGAAAAGCATGTATGAACACTGTGAGCTGAAGCTGCTTTTCTAGATGTCAAAGATCTAAAGAGTAAGCAGCGTGGTATTCTTTCAGTGGAGGGGATTAAAATTGATACTAAAATGTATGTTAGTAGTCAACTGTTAATCACTTAATGTTTGGTAATCAATTGCCACCAACTTCCATACTTTGGTAAAAGTCTTGTTTCAACTTGCTCACCATATAAGCTTCCAGAAACAAATTAAAGTAACAATTCTGTGTGCTCCTTCTCCTGAGAGGGAAGAGATTTATCCGAAATAGAAATGTATGTATGCAGATCTTTGTAGACCAGTTATTATTTGTATAAGTTCATTGAAAGTAAAGGTATTTGACCTTTCCAGGTTCAAACCTAGCTGAATTTGTAATTCATCTTTCACGTATTGAAAAGGACAGCCACAATGTCTTCTTCCTCTGGAGGTAATGTTGGCTGTAATTTGAAGAAATTATGCAAAGGGCAAAATGTGCAGTATTACAGTATTAGGCTGTGTCATTCAGTGTTAGACTCAAGAAGCTTTGTGAGTGCCTTTTCAAGTGTTATCGGAAATTGTCATTTAAACCCTTGCTTTGTCTTCACAGGCATATTAAGACTTGTGTTTTGATTAAAGAAAAATAGTTACAAGCAATATGCAGGAGAATTCCAAAGAATACCAAAACAAAGTGTAGTTGAACTAGCTTTGCTTTATGCACAGACTCTTTTTCCTTCCTTGTTTTTCTGCAGTTTGCAAGGCATTGCTACTTAGCAAAGGGAGATGCTGAAATACGAGCAAACTGTTGTGAAGTCCAGTTTTGGAGGGGTGGGGAAAAATGTCTTGAGTCTTGTAGCTCTCTAGAGCACTCTGATAACTTAGTGGGCTTGTACTTGCAAGATAGTCTTTCTTCCTTTTTGAAGTGATAGAAGCCTATAGAACTGTTTCTGAACCGATTTTTGGCAACTTTGGTCAGAAAGGGACAATTTCTATTACAAAGAGAATACTGTTGATGATGGGCTGGTTTAAGTCTAAGATAACTGCCTCTTTGCTATTGATATTCAGTGGCATTCAGTATGATTTGTCTTTTGTCTTGAATGCATCTCTTAAATCACTATGTCTAGAGAACAAAATCGGATTTACACAATTAATTTTCAGGCGGACTGCAGTTGGTAAGCTGATTCCTGTCTATTAGTGATAGGTTAGTGTAGGAAGGGATGTCAGAGACTATACTGAGCTGCCCCTTGCTGTGTCAGAGACTTGGAAAGAGGGAAAACCAAGTAAGGTTGTCAAAAAAAAATGTGCAACAGGAAGTCACAGCCCTAAGAGAGAATGATGTGGGTAAAAACAAGCACCATGGTCCATGCATGAATGAGCAGAGAAGTCTTATCATTTGTAACAGTGGTTTCTGTAGTAGTGGGGAAGAGTAAGGAGGTAGAACTGGTCTGGAAGCCATGGCAAAAGCAAGAAAATAGGAAGCTTCTGAAACTTACCGACATGAGTATCATATTGACTTTGGTCAAAGGGGCTAGTAGGCATATTTTGAGTTGCATTAATTACAGAAGATGAAATGGAAATGCTGAATTAGCAGTTCATGCATGCAAAGTATTGGCTCAAAGCCAACAGCCATTTCTAGTGGATGTGTGTGAAAGCACATTTCTCAGAAATTGAGTAGTTGGCTCAAATTAACCTTTCAAGGTGGCCTGGAATCAGCGGTGGCCATTGGGGAACCTGGAAGTAAGCCTGTTATTGTGTGGAGATGGCTTTTTTTTTTTAACCTCTAGACTGTCTTACATAGGAAATATGTAATTAATGGCTGAAGAAATGGAAGGAAACAGCAATACTCAGTTTAACAACATGATTTTATTTCTTACGTGTTTTCTGTCTTATTGCGGTTTGCTAGTCTTTGTTACTTGGAAACAGGGCAAAAAAACAGCAAATCATAATTTTGCTATCTGAAAGTAGAGTGGGCAAAGGAAATAACAGGTACCGTACTAATGTTTTGGGTCCTGGCTAGCAGTCAGATTCCTACTTGCTTATTCCTCTCCAGAGCTGGAATTGTGGAGGGAACAGGAAGAACAGGGAAGAGGAAAAAGCTTGTGTGCTCAGATAAAGACAGGGAGATTGTTTTGCCTGCATCAGTTAACTGGTAAGTTGGGGAATTTGGGGAAAATTGACTTATTTTTATTTTAGTTGGCAACAAATTGCCACTGCTAATTTGGTGGTGGGGGTGAAAAGGACAAACACTGAAATTTTAACACCTTTCCTCCTCTGCTTTCCCAAGTTCATCTTCAGTATACAATGGCTTCTCTCTGCTATTCCTTCTTTCTCCAGAGCCTTTTCCACAGGCTGCAGTTCTTTACCTATCTGCTGTAACCTGGGTATCTGCTCCTGCATGAGGAGCACCCTCTCCTCCTCCTCTGGCTTTGGTTTTCTGTCTTCTCTCTGTCAGGTGTTTGGTTTTTTTTTTTGTTTGTTTGTTTTTTTTGTTTGTTTTTTGTTTTTTTTGTTTTTTGTTTTTGTTTTTTTTTTCTTCCTTATATACATTTTCCCAGTAGTGCCACCAGGCTGGCTGATGTTCTCAGCTGTGCCCTGTTGTGGACATACTGGAGCTGGCTGGCCCTGGCTATATTCAGCACAGGGCAAACCCTCAGCTTCTTTTCAGACAGCTCCATCTCCTCGCTGCCAGTCCTTTGCTTACTACAGCCAATGCGAACATTTGTTTAAATTTTGTTTAGGAGAAGTCCTGTTTTCTGCTTCATTTATTTTGTGCAAGTGGCTCAGGTACAGCTTAGGCATGAGAAAGGTGCATTATGATGTTATTTACCTCACTGAAGGTAATGGAAATAACCTCTATCTCAGCTTGCCTTTGTAATCTGGATGAAATGACAAACAATTTTCTTCCCAGGTTTAAAGCATACATCTAGCACTACAGCTTCTGATTGACTTTTATTACTGTCTTAATAACAAACCATGGTTATTTTTGTCTTTTCAGGGGCAAATATTCTCAGTTAAACTGCTGAGAGAAAAGTGAAGTCTAGAAGTGAAATCTGTGCTTCTCCAGAGCAAGAACTTAACAAAAATGAAAAAACGTTTTGTTACTGGCAAAGGTAACAAATATTTTTATGTATTCTATAAGTCTGTGCTGTGTTCAGTTTGGTGGGAGACTTTTTTCTGAATTACACAAACAATTTGAAACACCACAGCCACGTGCTCAGAAGAGTGAGAAGTTGGGGAGGTCACAGGAGTGTATGAGGAGCCTTCAAAGGCCTGACACTCTCATACTGGGTGCATGGATGCACTGGTGACAGGTGGTGTGAGTAGGCCTGGCAAGAGTTGCATAGAACCAGCCAACCACACAGCCAGTTCAAACTGCAGGGAGCTATGTACTGTTCAACTATTCCTCAAGTCAGTCAAGCAGGGCAGAAGGCTGGCTTGGCTCAATAGGAAACTCTGTCAGGAACTAGGACAGAAAGAGAAAATATGACCTCTGGAAACAATATTCTCCCTCTGAAGCAATACAGAGATGCAGTTTGTATCTGCAGGGAGAAAGTGGGAGACGTCAAAGCTAATTTGAGTTGACAGTGACTACTGTGGTGTTAAGACAACCAAAAATGGCTTTCTCAAGTAGTATCAACAGCAAGAGAAGGTAAAAGGGAAACAGTGGACTGATATTTGGGGTAGATACTTGCTTAATAAGTAAGGAGGAGGGAAAGGCAGAAGCACTTAATGCCTTTTTGCCTCAGTATTTAACAGCGGTGACAGATACTGGGCTACCCTGACCTCAGAGTTTGAGGACCGTGACTGGGGAAATACAGACCTTCCATCTGAGGTCACTGAAATTGTAAAGGACCAGTAATATCAGCTCAGTGTTCCTAAATCCACTGGGCCTGACATGATTCATCCTAGAAAACTGAAGGAGTTAGCAGATGTTATAGCTGGATTTCTATCAGTGATTTAACTAAGTTTGTGGGAGTCTTGGGAGGTGCCTGCTGACTGGAATCTAACCAGTGTTATATTCATCTACAAAAAGAGCGCAAGAGAAGACATGGGAAACTACAGACTTAGTAGTTTAACATCAGTCCCTGGAAAAGTTATGGAAAAGATTGTCCTTGGGAATCCTGTTGAAGTAAGACTTTCCATGCATGAAATAATGTCAGTAACTTGATCTCCAACCAAGAAGCAAGAGACCTTGTGATAGAGGAAGAGAAATCTTGCTGAATATCACCAAGGTCTTTGATACAGCCCTTCATGCCATCTTTCATGGGCGAATGGTCCAACTGTGAGATCAAAAGATTAATTTTAGACAGGGTGGTGAACTATCTGGATGGTAGAGCTCAAAGGGTTGTAGCAAATAGGGTTACTTCTGTCTTATGGCCACTCACTAGCAGTGTTTCCCAGACTTTAATTCTAGGGGCCCATTCTGGTCAACGTTTTCATCAGTTATCTGGATGCAGGATTGCAGTGCATTCTCAGAATATTGGCTGATGATACTTAACTAAGCAGTGCTGTTAACTCCCTGCAGGGACAAGTGGCTTTGCAAAGGGATCTAGATAAATTGGAGCACTGGGCAATTAGCAATAGCGTGAAGTTCATCAAGGGTAAATGCCAGATGCTGCTCTGGGGAGTGGATGCAGATGGAGGTGCTGGGCTCTGCTCCTGGGAACTGATGACAGGGTGGGAATGGCACTGAGCTGTGCCAGGGGAGGGTCAGATGGGCACTAGGAAACATCTCTCTACCATGAAGGTGGTCAAATAGCAGAACAGGCTTCCTGGAGAGATGGTTGGTGCTTCATGTCTTCAGTGCTCAAGAGGAGTTTGGATGATGCACTCACTGAAGTACTTAAGCTTTTGGTTGGCTTTGATGTGCTCAGGCAGTTTGACTCAGTAAACTCTGAATGTCCTTTTCATCTGAACTATCTATGTATTTTACTCTAGTTCTGCCAAAATTAAGTGTAGTTTAAATAATTAAAAAAAAAAATGCTGAAAATGGAAATAAGCAATTATATATAGTGTGTATGTATTTAGCTATGCTGCTGAAGTGTTAATAAGGCCCAGAGCTTATGGTGTGATACTATATGGATAAAACATATTGTGGTTCTAGCAGAAGTAACAAAAAGTAGGTATTGAAGACATTGACAGTGTGTTTCAGGGCATAAGCCAAGCTTAATGTGTAGACGAAGATATCTTAGTTTACAAATATTTAATTTAACTGCAGGATTTCTTGATCCATATACCCATGTTTGAAATCTTCTTTTGCTAGTTATGACTGCGGAGAGTAGGTTTTGTTTGGAGCTTGGAGCAAGGTCTGCTTGCATCTTTTCTGCGTGTTTTACATGTCTCTGTTACTATGCTGCTAATGTTTTTATGATTTTTAGTGTAGGCTTGATATTTTCAATGATAAATTCAGAGAATGTGTGTACTTTACTTTGAGATAAAAGTTGGCACTTCTCCAGTGCCATTTCTGAACTTGACCCGAAGAAGGAATTAAAGTTGTTAATCACTTAAAAGCACAGACAGGTCTATAGTTGGCATCCATTGAGGGAAGTACTGTTTTACATCCTTTATAAATATTTAATTACCGAAGAAAATAGAATGGAACTGTTATGGTACAAGTGACTTCCTGCCTATCGTTACAAAAAAAGGCTCAGTTTGAAGTGTCATCTATTTTAACAATATAAAAGATGCTAATTTCTAAGTTACAATTAAGTAATTAAATATGAGTTTTCAGAAAGTACCTCATAAAATTATAGAAGAGTCAGAAAGCTATTTTTGTTTGTAATGGTCATTTGCTACCTGAAGTGCTCTTTACTTCAGTTACTTACCTTTTTTTCCTTCTTTGTAGTTGCAAAATTTTTCTTTCAGTTTTGCTTCCTACTTTTTTTTTCTTCTTCATGGCATCTGATTTTGTTAGATTTTAATGATGCATAGATTTCAGCACTTTGATTTGATATGTTAACAAAAGATGGAGTTTATTTCAGCTTTAAAAAAAAAAAAGACTATGAAAAGCCTGACTTTGATGTCTAAAGTTACTTGATAGCATCCTTCTAATATTCACAGATGAGCAACAGGGCAGATGAGATTACAACTGGAAACTCTAAGTAAATTGATGCCTCTTTTGGTCCTGGTCACTGCTGTTAGTGTCTTCAGCTTCAGAAGAAGGAGCAGCGCCTGGGGAAAAAGTGCAAGGCTTTCTTAGCTGAGACAGACAATAAAATTAACTCTGCTGGAATGGATGAAAAAATTGATCATCCAGCAGCTAAACCTGGAGATGACCTAAGTGTAAGTAGGTTGATTAAGCATTCTTTATTTCATACACTTTTTTGGCACTATTAGATCTGTTATGATCCAATTATCAAGTATTAACCTTAATATTCCAGGATTTCTTAAACCTTTACATTTTATAGCTTAATCTGTAGAAGTCTATGCATGTTTTATATCTTCCAATTGTTAACAACCCCATGTAAGTATATGTTATTAAAATAACAATATGAAAAGCTTATATTAGTAACGTGTTTTTTCCAAAAATGCATCTATTTCTAGACAAGAAAGTCAACATTAGAGTAGGTAAAGTGCTTTTTTTGTTGTTGTTTTTTTCCCCTGAAGGTGTTACAGTAGAGCATTACTGCATGAACATTAACTCGCAACAAAGAAGTGGATAAATAATTCAGTCATAGTCAAATTGCAATTTTAGCTGGAAAATGCTTCTAGAATACATAAAGGAAGTTGAGAGATGAATTTATAATTGTGATCCCTATTCAGGGAAGGTAACAGCTTAACTTTGCCACTGGTTTTTTTTCACTACAGACTTTATGAAAAACTAATTTAACTTAGGGAAGTATTTAAAATGTGACTGCTCTGAATTCTGGAACTGAGAAGTTTGCTGTACAAGCCTTGATATGTGAATTGGATCTTTTTTTACATATAAGATTGCAATTGCAGAATGAAATGAAGACAAACTGTTCCCAGCATATACTCCTGTTCCAGTGATATCAACCCCATGTGATTTCTATTGATCCTCGACAGGGGTTTCTCTTTCTAATTTTTAAAACTAAGTCTGCCTGGTTAGATCTATAGTTATGGACAAAATGAAACGGCAAGGTTTTGAATATTAATTATTTGTGGGGTAAACTTGATGAAAGCAGCAAGTGTACCTGTTGATCTGTAAAATGACAGAAATTTCAAATCGTAAGCATTGTTGAGGTGTCTTACGTTGTCCTAGTGAACATCTGAGAGTATAACTGAACTTCACAGAACAAAGCTTTAAACGAACAGTAAAATTGTTTTTGATCCTTATATTAAATTGTGCTCAGTAAGGCTTTAAAAATATCTCAAATTTTGACCTTTTTGAGAAAATGGAAAATAAGTACTGGTATTACCCTAAATGGAAGATATGAATCAGGTCTCTTTCAGTTAAGTTCTTTTCACATTTTGTTTGAGGAAACTGCAAAGTATATATTCTCAGCTCTGCAATCCAAGATGGACAGCCATTGTGTTTGACTACGGGCCTGTCAGGACATTTGTAATAATGGGTCTGTATGGGAACTGTTGAATCATGGCCTGAACCACTGATTGATCACGTGAGGCGAGCACTGAGTCAGCTGCAGAAGCACAGGTGAAGGCAAGGTACCTGTGTGACTGGAAGGGATGGAGTCTGGCTCCACCTCTCTCAGACCCATTTAAGGGCTGACCACCTCTGGAGAAGGATCTCTTGTTGGAGATCCCTCCCCTGTGGAGTTATGGGTGAACCTCAACCATTTGGAATAGGTGAGCCTCTCTATTTGCTGGTTGTCTGTTTCTTATCCAGATAAGCCCAGCAAAATATACCATCTTCCTCACTATTTTCTCTGAGTACTATTTTTTTTTTTTGGGGGGTTATTCACCGTACAGGGTCTTAGTGTATGGCTGTTTGGATATTCAGAGCTCTGTTGTGTCAAGCAGTACTAGGGCATAGTATCAGAGCATCAGACAATTGCAGGATGGTGAGAACTTCTGAAGGTGATGTACCAAGTGCTATTTTCAGACTGAGCCAAGCAGATTTCCTGGGGCCTAGTTCCACTGAGTTTTGAATATCTCTTGGGAAGGCTCAGGTACATAGCCTTTAGGGTGGAGTTCTTTGTTTTTTTTATGTGTTTGGATGGCATTTCCCTTGCTTCCACGTGTGACTGTTGTGGCTGTCTATTCACTATGCCTCATAGAAGTGTGGCTGTGTGTTCTCCATAACCCAATTTAGAGAGCAAAATATGTAACTGACATTACTAGCTGTTTGTATGAGGCAGCTTTCAAATTACAGGCTCTGGCCCTTCATTTGTTACTGGCCGTTCTCTACAGTTGCTTCAGCTTTATCAATGTTTCTGTTATACTGATGGGAACAGTATTTCAGATATGCCTCTAATAGCATTAGGCAGAAGAAAATGAAGACTTATTTCAGGTTATATCACAAATGACTTTTGCAAATGGCTAGTATTTATGCCTTGCACTTTCTGGATGTCAAGCTCTGAGGGTGTGTATGTAGCTTTTGCAGTCACTGAATTGATGTAGCAACCTGTGTTGATAATTTGGAGTGTGGTTCTTGGCTAGGTATCTCCTCCAGTGAAATACAGTTGGTAGTGTTGTAGAATGAGCCTTGGGCTGACATCTTTTTTTCTACAGTAGGCATCTTCCAAGAGGCCTATAAGAATTACATGATGGCAGGTAGCCTGAAAGCTTGTTGCAGTCTGTCTCCTCACTGTCTGCTCCTTGTAGCCCTGCTGAGTCTATGGTGGCCTATTCAGCATAGAGAACAGTCAGATCTGCCCTGTGCTGATGTGTGTATCTGTTCTAGTGTGGTTGTGAGCTCTTCTAAGTACCTGAGTAGTTGGAACCTCAGCAGACTAGCCTATCTGTACCTTGAGCAAACAGTGTGATGGTTGTCATTGGATCATGTCAGAGTGATTTGAATGGCTGGGAGATGATGCAGCTCTGAGTATGTCTCAGCCCGCAAATAGCATAAAATTGGCTGAGGAGTGAGGGAAATGCACTTTGGAACAGCTTAATTTTCATGACCTTTTCAAAGACCGAGTCAAAAAGTGAGCTTTTTCCTTAAATTTTGAAGTTCATCTTCACATACGTGAAATCTTGAGCCAGGTCTTTTTGTTCCAGAATCTGTTCCGCACTTCATGTGAGTCTTCCCACTAGGAACTCTCCATACTGACTTCTGACAGGAGTTTGTCAACACTTCTCTCATGGAGATCCCACTACTTTCTGAGGCATCCTCGTGAGTGCCGCCCTCTCACAAACATCGACATATTTTTGGGATGCTTCTTGAATCTTCTTTATTATGTGACAATATTATGTAACTTACAGTTGCAATGTAAAGAAGCAAATGTTCAAACTACCTAGAAACTTACTTTAGATTTAGCTAAACATCATGGTATTGTTTGCGTTCACATCCAGTGCACTCAGTTACCGAAGCTTTGAGTGGTCCAGGAACTTGTCAACTCATCCGTGTGGATGATACAACAAACCTTTACCAGATATTGTCAGAAGTATTTGCCTGTCTCACAGGAGCTCTCCAGGCAGAAATTTTATGAAATCCCTTTGATTTTTCCTGGCAGCTCTTGCTGTGGATGTACCAACTGACAGACAGTATCTGTATGATTACATGCATTGGGTTTTTTTTTTTTTTTTTTTTTTTTTTTTTTTTTTTTTGCGTGGAGAGTGTGTTTGTACCAGGCTCTCCCAGACAATGCTATGAATAAATAATATAGGGAATAGAAACTACTCGTACAAATGCAGATATGGTTGCATACTAGTCTCTCAAACTGAGTTAGGACAGTCAGGAGATATTCTGAATAGTTCAGGACAACTGGGGCTGTTGCTCAAAATAATATATTAAGAGACTGCATATCCAGATAATAACCTTATCTAGGTTCTATCCCAACAGGAACTGTGTTGTTTCCTTCTTTTCACTGAGAATATCTTAAGGGGATCTGGATATGCAGGAAGAGGGTGCCCAAACCTTTCATCCTGAAAGGAAGCTGAGCGCGCTAACGCTGGAATAGACATGGTCTAAGAAGAAAGTGTGGCTTTATTTTTGGAACAGTAGTGATGCTTTTACTATGGGCTGGGAGGAAGCAAGGATAGTGTGCATGCGCTCATCTCCTAGTTCCTTAGCAAGGATCTGATGAGGATAAAACCGTGAAGAGGACAGAGTGTCTGAACATCTTGCTAACAGTTACCTTCTGTTTCACACAATGGAGAAATAAATGACTAAACGTGTACCTCATTTTGCACCAAGTTTGCATCAGCAAAGCAGATGTTTTGGTAGTGAAACCACTTGTTATTTTATCAGGTTGCCAGTGAAAGGCTGCTTGTCCATGTATATGCACCAGTTTAAACCAGTGAAAGATAATTCTAGATTGCCAGCTCTATACACAAGAGGGCTAATTCTAGCTAATGAGAGATGCATTTATTCAGATGGCTAATTCTGTATTGCTGTTGCATAGTGAGTTGGTCTCCTAGGGCACATTGTGTTTTTACATCCCCCTCCTGCAAGTGTCTGGGGAAAAAAGTACCTTGCTTCCTGATTGCAATTTGAACTGCTGCTGCATTAATAATGATTTTGAATGTGCAATAACAGGTGATTGCATGTGGGTTTCTGTTCTAGCTTTTGATCTGTCAAATGCTTTCATGTGTGCTTGTCTCTCACCTAATTTTAGGTAGCCAACATCACAGTCCAAATGGTATCTGCAGAGGACAAGTTGGTAAAGAGGATTCTGGCGAGGAAAAAACATGGCAAACTGAAGAAAAGAGAAAAGATGCTGTGGAATTTCCAAAACCAAATAATTCTTTTTACCCTCATTCTATTTGTCTTAGGAGTTGTAACCTGGACTTTACTGTGGCTCTTCATTGGTGAGTTGCCGAAAGCTCAGGCCACTTTCAAATGTCACTATCACTAATAACACAGTTGTTTGTGGGATCTCCCTTGTCTTGAAGGCTCTTTCCTGAAGAACAGAACAAACAAACCCTCACGAATCTTATTTAAATGGGACATGAAAGAATTCGGAATCTCTGTTACAACAGGCAATCACAGGGAGTTCTTATACTTGTAAATTCACAGCTATTGGTTTAGGAATTGTGCTTTGTCTTTTCTCGAGTGTTACACAAAACATTTCTTGTGTGCTAGCTGATTGTGCCTATAGTTAAATGAATCTCATTCCTCATCAGTTGTGACTTCCACTGTTTCTTGGCCTGCTAGAGGCCAGGTAAATCTTCTATTCCTTATGCAGAATAGATTTAAATGAGGAAGAGTAAAATATAGAAAGCAACTAAATATCTTGTGATCTGTTAAAAGAATAACCAGGACAGGAAAAGAAATGGTAATTCCTGTGGAGTGTTACCTTCTTGCTTGTGTATACAGTGAAAGCTTTGGCACTAATACTGCCTAAGGCTCCTTAGGGGCAGACCAGGATATGGACATTGATGTTGCCTTCATCATGCTTGTTCATTCATACCATTGTATCTTAATTCTTGATTAACCTTCATATTGTAGTAGTCATCTAAATCAACTGGCCATGGAAATTTAGTGTTCAGTTGGTAGTTCTTTCTGCTGTAAGGCAGAATGGATGAACTTGGTTTAGCATTTACTTGTTATTTAAAAAATAACTGGGGTTTGTTTTCTTTGTTTCTTGCAGTTCAGGCAGAAAACAAAGATGCACTGTACTTTGTTGGATTGTTCCGCGTTGCCAACATAGAGTTTCTCCCAGAATATAGGCAGAAGGAGTCAAAAGAATTTCTCTCTGTGGCACAGAATGTCCAGCATGTGGTAAGATGAGTGGGTTGCTTGGTTAGCAACAAGTAGCAGAGACTAGAGATATAAACAGGAGGTGCTAATTTCAGGAGCCATTGAGTCTGCTGTCGTGTTATACTTTTTTCTGTCTGCCTGTCCCTCTTTGCTTTTCTCCCTCTGAAGACTACAAGGGTGGCTGTCTGGAGGCAGAAAGAAACTGGCTGCTTTTTAGCTTGTTATCATCAAACTAAATTTTGGAGAGGTCTGCTTGACATTTGCATTTACTGAAAACTTTATAAACTGTCACAGATCTGAGTCTATGAACAGAACTCTGCATAAGCCCTTCAAAACTTAATTGCCACTTCTAAGACATTGAGATCTGCATTCAAATTGGTATTTGCTGCCAGTCTTCTGCCTTAGAACATCTACAATTACATTTGAGCTCTCTCATGCACATTTACATTTACATTTCCTTCTGATACAAGATATTCTGAAGACCATTATTTTCCTCAAACACCTTGCACCAGTCACAGCAGGAGGAGTGTTCTGTGCCAGAGGCATAAAGTTAGGACTGCTATTACAGCTGGAAAGGGGAGGTGTGCATCTCAGTTATGAAGGAATTTGCCTTGGAAGACATGTAGTGTGGGCAGGAGAGAAAACATTACAGTCCACGAGAGGATTTTAAAGCACTAGGTTTAAAAAGAAAATAAAAAACAGCTAAAACAAGTAAACAAAGTCAGTGCAAAGAAGTGATTTTTAAATAATTACTAAGTTTTTGTGATCATGAGTTCATGTTTTCCAGCTCTATCTTTGATAAGAGGGATGACGGTTTTCCCCCAGAAGCTGTCACGAAAGACTTGAGAGCAAGTTAGTTTTTTTTTTTGTTTGTTTGTTTGTTTTGTTTTTGTTTTTTTTATCCTACATGTTGATGTCTTGAAGTGCCTCCAGGCCAGAGATGGAGTCATGCAGGTACTGTCTTTCCCCACTGACAAGGGAGCAGCTTCAACCTGCTGTGGGCCTTATGTCTTGCTCTTGTCCTGGATCATCTTGCTGCTGTTGCAACAGAGAGGTGAAAGATAATAGGGTGAACTGACAGTGTTACCACTTCTACTTGAATGCAACTTGGGAATTATTTTTTGTCTCTAAACTTTGCTTGAACTAACAGAATTTTGCACTAAAGGTACAGTGTGTCTTGGTACCTGACTATTGACTAAAAAGTCTGTTAGGGTTGTGGACAGTTTGAGTTTGTGAGGTGTATGTTTGCTTTTCGACATTGAAGTTCCTTTGTTCATGATTCGTGGCTCTGAGATCCCCAAAACAGTAGCTGAAGAACGTCTCAAGATATGACTATTTCCCCTTTGATAGTAACAGTAATGTGTAAAATCTCTTGTAGCCCATCCTGGAAAACGACTGAGCTCCATCTATTTTATTTAGGCCCTTAAAATGAATCGTTCAGAATTCTTGTGTCAAACACCAAAAGATAGGTAATTACATTAATATGACTTTCACAGGCTTTGCCTCAAAAAAAAAAAAAAAATTCCATGTTACAGTCCGTTGCGTATTAGTGTTAATTATTTAACTGCAGGATGAGGTCTAAATAGCTTGAGGTACGCGCCACCTGGTGGTGTTAGCAGTGTGCCTCCTTCAGCAAAAGGAATGAAGTAACATTACCATCATGCTGGCATCATCACACTCCTACCTTAAAATACTTCTAGAAGTGGGAGCATACTTTCCTCAACAGCAGCCCTACAGCATGAAATCACAGTTTTTCCTTCTCCATGTATGTTGTGCTTTATTTGAAAATAAATTTCTAACTACTAATAGAGGAAAATATAGCCACAAACTGAATGAAAATGAAATTCTCCATTAATATTGGGATATGGAGCAGTAAAACCAAACAAAAAGTCTTTTTTTTTTCTGGTGAAGGTGTTCAGGTTGTCCAGTGAGGTTGTGGAGACTCCATTCGTGGAGATATAAAACCAACTGGCTGTGGCCCTGAGCTGTTACTGATCCTGCTTTGAGCAGATGGGTTAGACTAGATGATTTTCAGAGGCCCCTTACAACCTCAGTCTGCTTGTGGTTCTGTAAAAAATAAATAAATAAAAATCTCTTGTATGCTGTTCATTGCATCTTAGTGGTGGCAGTGTACATGTTATGAGCACTGACTCTTTTCATCATGATTAGCACTCAAGGTTTTGCATTAGGAGAGAGAAAGGCTTTGTGTTTGGAATTTTCTGGGCGAAGAATGTGCACCCTTTTCTAAACTCATTTATTTGGGGAAAGCGCTTGCTGTACGCTTCAGCTGGCCATGTGCAGAAGATATGATGCTCCTGTCAATGTTGGACTCAGTACAGGTGCGTTGCAGAGCCTGTCTGTCCATGTCTGTTGTTAAGTATCTGGTCACGTGTGCTAATTTCTTATTCTTGGTGGAAAATAATATTTCTGGGAAAATCTAGACCTAGGGCATTTCTAGGTATGTCTTTTTTTTTTTTTTTTTAATGCTATATCTTTATTAGTTTAATGCTTTCTCTTTCAGATGAACTTGGTTTACACTACCTCATCTTTCTCCAAATTCTATAAGCAGTCCACTGTTACAGAAGTCAGGTAAAACTGTGGTTAATGTGGTCATATTTTTGTTGGATAATACATTATATAATGAGCCCACAAAAGAAGCCTGTTTTTTGCTGGTTATGATTTAATCACTCTGGTAATCACTTGGACGGATAGCAGAATACATGCATAACCTGCACTCATTCTTTTCATATAAGTATGGGCAAACTGAAGTCATTTCAGTGGCTTGTTTTCTGCATGGTAGGTGGAAATTTAAGCTAAATGTAAGTTGCACAGAATATCCCTGAAGAAGTGTGGTGATACTTTGGCTAATAGGTCATCAATACCCTGATGTTTAGCCACTCTAACATGCTGTTACAACAAAACTCTAAAATGCATCAAACTCTAAATAATATATAGGTGTTGTTGATATTAAATTACTCTGTACTGACAGTAGTCTCAGCATGGGAGAAAGGAAAAACCTGTATGCTGAGATAAAGTACATTTACTTTAGTATTTAATCCTTTCACATCAATTACGCATTTAGTATTTCAATCCTCGTGAACTAAGCACAGCTTTGGAACAGGAGTTTCTGGATTGATTAAAGGAATTTTTTTTCTCATCTGATGGGCAAGGAGTGATGTGACCTGAAGCTTCTGAAGTATTACCCAAGTAGTCCAGAAATTGGCTCTTGCACATTACAATACTCAGTGCAGAGTGAGATACACTGAGATTTAGAGTTCTCCATTTCTGGAGATGGCAATTCTACCATTTATTATGACTTTTAGGAGGTGATCTAGCTCTAACTCGAGTAGTTATGATGTTTTTGACAAACTACAAAAGACATGAAGTCATTCTAGTGAAGATCCTCAGCTGGGTGTAAGATGTGCATTTTAGGACTCTTCAGGAAAGAAAATACAGTCATTGTATCAAACCAACTAGGCAATTTTTAAATGAGCCATATTGTTCAGAAGAAGCCTGTGTTAAGAGTTTATTTTCAATGTGATAGTAATCTGTAGGACCTTCTTATTTCAGTAACAACAATAATGGAGGCCTTCTTGTTCACTTCTGGATCGTATTTGTGGTACCACAGGCGAAAGGCCAAGCACTGTGTGAGGACTGCGTGGCTGCCATTTTGAAGGATTCTATTCAGACAAGCATTGTTAACCGGACTTCAGTGGGAACTCTTCAGGGCCTTGCAGTTGACATGGACTCCATTGTACTAAGTGGTTAGTATTAGCACGTGTCCCAGGCCTTGAAGGGGCACTTAATTAACAAAGAAGTTTTTACCTTGCAGTTGCAGATTCTGTAAACATACCAACATCTCTATCCCGTGCTTCTCATAGCGGGAGAGGGGTTGGTGGTGGAAAAATGAAAGATTGGACGTCAAATTAAGCTACAAAATAGGTTTGTCTCTGAAGCAGTCCTTCCTGTACTTGGAGTGTTTACGTTCTAATTCTGGAGCTGAGGCTGACACCTTGCAGCCAACTCAGATTTGGCTTAGGCTGTGACTTAGAAGGTGTCAAAAGGTTCTTTTTATGCAGGGATCAAACTTCTATCAACTCCACTGAAAAGGGGATTCTTTTGACACCTTTATTAGAGTTAAACAAACAATATGCATGCATGTTAAAGAGTTTCTTTAAACAACTTCTATACCTTAGGCCATTCCTGTCTAGGGAAGAAATTAGCGGGGAAGGACTCAAGAACCTGTTTAACGTAACTAGTTACAAAATAGATTAAGATTTTTAGGTCTGTGAACAAAGGAATATGGATAGACTGCCCTAACTAGAAGCTGAAAAATAATTTGAGACCAAGGGTGAGAAATTTGCTTCCAAGGTACCTGTGCCTCAGGCCTTCAGTTGAATTGGATTGCTTAATTGAGATGCAGTCCCTTTGTTCCTCAGGCCCTGGGGTTCTGTCTACAGGTGTGACCAATACTTCCAAAGCAGCTTGCAGAATTTGCAGAGATGGAGTGGGCTCAAGCAGTTTCCCTTGCTGAGACAGCTGTTTCATTCTGTGTTCTTAGTGCTAGGATTAAGAATGTGATAAAAATCAATCCCTGAATTCCAGTTTTTGTGCAACTGGTAAGACTCACATGGCCTTTCTTCTATGCAGCAGGTCGTCGGTCAGATTATTGGTCAACAACAGGAACAGGTAATTCACCATTTTGGCAGCTTCCTGGCACAGGTAGAGAATGAGTTCTGTTTCATGTCTTAAGACTCAAAGGTACTGCTCAGTATTAATTTAAAAGGGTCACATTCAGCCTTGACGTTTCTATGCTTACTTGCTGTTAGAGTGACCAAAAGACTTGAATGTGAAAAAGAGACTGTCTGCATTCATTTTGACTGTTAAACTTTGAATGTATCTGGTGGTATGGTGGGGAATTAACTTAGCAGTCGTTTGCCTTTCACTCTATGCTGAAAAGAATGTAAACCTGTTCTATTCTGGGCAGAGCAGATTTTAAATCTGTTCATTGGTTTTTACCCAGAATAATAACAGAGCTTTTGTCCATCCTTTATCCTCCTTACTCCCTTTTCTCCAAGGATAATTATGTGTTTTTCTTTTAAATGAATCCCCTAGTAGAAGTTAGTCCAAGCAGTTCAGTTTTGCCTGGGTAAGGGGATGCTGTTTATATGCCTGTTTGATTTAGTGTTTTAAACCTCCCTGTGAGATTCTTTGCTGGTATGCAGAGAGTCTACAAGCAGCCAAGCACAGTTGAAAAGTAAGTCATAGCTCTCTTCATTAGCATGTAGAGAAGATACCTGGGGAAAAAAAAACCACTACTATGCTAAGCATTAATATACTAACCAACTTTGTTTAGCCTCTTGCCTTTAGTTTAGGGGCTGTCAGTCAGACAGGGGCTTGCTGATATCTCTTGCTCCTCGATGCAGGCTTATTCTTCCTCTTGTCAAATCGCACTCTTTTGATTTTGAAGGTCTTTATTCCCATCCATATCTATGTTTTTTGTTTTTTGAGTCATTAGCTTGTATAAGGGCTGCTCTGAAAGTAATGCTTCCTATTTTAGTATACAGGCCCATGGTGTCAAAGGGGGATGTTGGTGGTATGGCAGTAGAAGCTGAACCATCTTGTCAGTATTCTCTTACATTTTGTTGCCATGTGACAGATGGCAGCAGAAGGACAGTCTGACAAAATAGAACGTGGCATGGAAGAGAGTATGAAGCGAAGGTATGTCATTGAATTTCTCCATTTAAAAAAAAAAACAAACACAAAAATGGCACCCATTGGCATTCATTGATCCTAGCTGAATGTTAATGGTGACCAAACAATGGATGTGAGCGCAGTGAAGCAATTGAGTGATACATTTCAGCAGTGGTGACAGTGGGTCACCTGTGCAGGTGCAGATGTTTACAAGTTCAGCATGCAAGCTCTTGTACAGTTTTTACCAGTAATGAAAGGTAATGATGGTGACTATGCTGGGAAAAAAAGTGTTTTATAGGTGATAATTTACTGTATCAAATAGTGTCATTGTGCTGTTTGTATCTGTTGTAGTTGTCGGGGAAATAAATGAGATATTACTTTCAGAGCAACCTACTTAAATTATATTGTTGACTTCTAAGATCATCTGTCCAAACAACGTGAAAAGTAGTCTGTGGGATTCTTAGTATTCATTTTCTTAATCTTTCCAGACACCTTCCTGAATACAAGTAGTTGGAAGTTTACGTTTAAGATAGTTTTATTACACCTTATCTGATTATCTGATCATGTTAAGTTTTCCAGTTATCCCAGAAATCTGGTAGTCGATTTTCTGTTGTAAGAAATGTAGCATCTGATCTTTGGTTCATGTTTTGCCCTTCACAGTCAAGTCATGTTAGTGCATTACAGTCAGTTCTGTATCTGGCTATGACAAACTTAAAGAAGGATTTAGTAGTTCAAATTCCAAAGCTCTCAACTTATTCTAATATTTCTCTGGCACATCTCTTTATGGTCATTTTAATTGCATAAAAAAATTAAATATATTGATGCTTGCTTGCATAGCAATTTCATTTTCCAGTTCAGTGTACCAGGATGGGGGAAATAGGTTTTATTTCATTTATTAATTTTATTTTTATATATACAGTCTGGGAGCAGAACTCACTGAGAGCAGCCCTGTGGAGAAACTCTTTGGGGGTCGTAGTGGATGAAAAGCTTGAGGCAAACCAGCAGTGTGTGCCTGCAGCCTGAAAGGTCATCTGTATCCTGGGCTGCATAATTAGAGGGGTGGCCAGCAGGGGAGATAGAGGGGATTTTCCCTTCTACATTATGCTCATGAAATACTAGCTGGAGTATTGTGTCCAGCTCTAGGACTCTCAGAACAAGGAAGACAGAGAACAGTTGGAATGGGTCCACAAAAATTATCTGAGTGAGAGAATCTCTCCTATGAAGAAGGGTTGCGGTAGCTGGGATTGTTCAGTCCAGAGAAGGTCTGGAGAGACTTGTCTGGGACTTTCCAGTGCTTAAAGGGATCTTATAAACAAAAGGAATATCAACTTCTTATGTGGGCAGAGAGTTATAGGACGAAGAAGAATGGTTTTAAACTAAAAATGGGAAATTTAGTTTAAATGTTTTTATTCAGAGGGTAGTGAGGTGCAGTCTGCACAGAGACCTGGTTACCCCATCCTTGGAAGTATTCAAGGCCAGGTTGGGTGTGGTCCTGGGCAACCTGATCAAATGATCAAAGAATCACAGAATTGCAGGGGTTGGAAGGGACCTCTAGAGCTCATGGAGTCCAGCTCCCTAGCCCAGGTTGCACAGGTAGGTGTCCAGGAGGGTCTTGAACGTCTCCAGAGAAGGAGACTCCCCAACATCTCTGGGCAACCTCTTTGATCCAGTGTGTGGAAGCCCTACCTATGGTATGATGGTAGAACTGAATGGTCGTTAAGGTCCTTTCCAGCCCATGCCATTATATGGTTCAGTGACTCTATGATTGCTTCTAGCTCCAGGGCTAGTCTGAATTCTATGCATCATATTTTTCACCAGCAACCAGCAGTGAGCTAGTCACACTGAAATTTACTTGGTAGCAATAATGATTTAAATAAAGTCTAAAGATTTTCTGTTGATTACAGCTGTCTGTGTAAAGGATGAGAAAAATATGCAGATAACTATTGTATTAAAAAAACCAAAAAACTGGAAAGAGATAAAAGGAAGAACAGTAGTTCAACCGAGGGTTTCAATTGTTCCAACTGTGATTGAACTCAAATGGCATGTGACCTGACAATGTTCACAAGCATTTGTAGCATTAGTTTAAAAATTGTAATTTAGAAGTGGAAGTCAGACAAGGCCTGCCTTTTTCTTTCTTGAACAGCTAGTGTTGTTCAATTTGAGTCGATGAGTGAGGGTAAATTTTCATGGTGCTCTAAGCAAAGTTCCACTACTGTAACTATTTCAGACACTTGTCTCCTTAAAAGATAGATATTCATGCAAATATTGTTTTGGAGTCTTACTTTCCATGATTTGCTTTTTTGGTCCTTCTCACCATTCAGAGTGTTACATTAAAAGTTCTAGGTATGACCAAACAACAAAAAAAAAAACCCTAAGCATTTTGCTGAATGGAACTGCCATATTTAATTGAAACAAAAACCTCTTTCTATTTGATTTGAAAGCTGTACTTTGTTCAGCTTCTGAAAATTGTTTGGAAGTAGGGTAATTTTGTCATGAGTTTTGTCTAACATATGATGCATGCTTTTTATTTTTTATTAAATAAAAACAGGCTTTGTAGGCTAGGTTGTACTGTCTTAGTTTTTACAGCACTTATTTTCTAACAATGACTTCTAATACTGGAAATATGAAAATGGAAATACTATGAAATCCTGGCCTGAATTCATTTTTGCTTTATTTTGTGCAGAAGGTTAAATGAGAGTTCCTAGAATCACTTCCAACGTATATTTATAGGTGAATCTGAATATTTCCTAGGGAATAGTTATTTATCGTTTGGAGGCCCACAGATCTTTGTTAACTGCAGATGTGTGCTGCACAAAATGGCAGAGCTTTTGTATCATACCCCTACAGCTATTTATTTACAGCACTATTTGACAGGTTCTTTAGCTTTATGAATAGATTTCTCTTTGAGGACAGACTTGTGAGTAGAATAAGCACAGTAAGTGGCATAGACTACTTTGTTTTCCTGTTTGACTATGCTTTCTTACATTGCTTTAGTTAAAATTATATTTAAGCTTTTTTTTCTTGTGTGCTCTGTGTGAATTTTCAAGCAGGTCTCCAGAGCTGAAACTGTGATATTTCCACAGGAACAAATTGTATGTATGATCTGCACGCGGATCATCTGCATGAGCATTTTCCTTTGGATATCCATGCTACCGCTGGGGGAACAATCTGCTATCTTAAGCTGATTGCATTAGTGGGCCATCTCATTCGTCTTTCGGTAGTATCCCTTCAGATTGAAGCAGATAACTGCATCACTGACTCACTAACTGTTTATGACTCTTTGATGCCAATCAAACATAGGATATTATATCAGTGAGTATATGTTCTCATTGAGATTTCTTTGAAAGTCATCTTTTCTGAAGATTTGTCATGTTATTATTATTGCTTTTACTCTGATCTTAATGTTATACACACAATACCAAAATGCTTTTCCACTTCTTTACAAGGATAAAAAAAAAAAAGTTAAACTGACATACATTCTTCAGATTTTTCTTTAGGTTTTCAAATAGAGTGCATCCTCACGTGCATAACAAAATATGAGAAGTTCATGCATTAATGGATGGAATTTTCTCTTTATCAGCAGGAAGCAGGTGTTAACTGGAAGAAAATGCCATAACTTCCACCTGTAAAAGAGAACTAGCACCTGTAAAAGAGTACTAGCCTTCCACAGGAAGACTAGTGCACTTTCAATTTAGATTAAAGTTCTAAAACTGTTTTCTCATCCTTTGTATACCTTTTTTAGTTGCAGTTCTAGCACATTTTTAAACTGCTCTGTTTGAGTTCAGTTGTTATTAAGATCTAGAGTTGAAATTGATGGGCAATGGGGTGTGAATTTTTGATTAATTAAAATTAAATACATACTTGGTGACTTTTGAATGAAATTCGTGGTAACTAATTCCATAGGATTCTGTATGACTGAAAGATGAGTAGAGAAGCTTTATCAGGTAAATGAAGAGAGCAATTTTGATCATAGGATCACTGAAGTTGGAAAATAACTCCAAGGTCATCTCTTTTGACCATCTACCTACTATCAGTATTTCCCCAGTAAACCATGTCACTTAGTACAACATCTAAATTTTTCTTGAACACCTTCAGGGATGTTTATTCCACCACCTCTCAGGCAGCGCAGTTCTGGTGCCTGTCCACTCTCAGAGAGTACTCTTTTTAACATCAAACCTGAATCTCCCCATCATAAAACTTGAGTCCATTCCCTCTAGTCCAATCACTAGTTAGACCCTGAAGACCTTTTTGCCAATAAATACGTATATATGGTCAGACAGAAAAAATATTTATGTATATAATTAGAAGAGCATTGGCCTTCTACTACTCTCAGTTGTTCTCCAGTATATTTGTTGTTGATACAATTTACTCCTTTCTTTTCCCCCTTAGAGCTTGCGAACCAGCTGATTCCTTGGTGTCACTTGTGTCCACAAATAATCTCATGCTGGTAATATTTAAGGCAGCACACATGAAAGAACAGAAGGGATTCCATGGCTATTTTGAGGTCATTACACAAGAGAGTGAGTTTTTGTGTTTGGAAATGTATTTATTTTATTATTTCTACCTAAAAGCCCAGAGTGGCTATCACGTTCCATAGTATGAATAAATGACTCCTTGCAATTCTGTATCTCAGTATACATCTATTCCTATTTCTCCTTAATCTCCTCTGCATTACTAAGTGGCTCAGGAATAATTTCAGCTGTTCAGATTAGCAGTCTATGCAGAATACGATGGCTGAAAGCTGAACCAGCGCTGACTGAACTTAGTAGGTCAGAGCCACAGAGAGCCAGTAGATGGAGTTGTTATTCCAGATGTGACAGTGCTCGAGCCTTTCTACTGGTCTGGGACTTGGTGATATTGTTAAAGGTGGAAGGACCTCAGCACTGAAAATTACTCTGAGAGAGAAAAGCTTCAGTAGCTCTTTCTGTATTTGATTGTTGGTTTCTGCTTCCTCAGTTACACTAAGGAGTCAGTTATGTTTTTTCATCAGCACTGTTTTGTGCCTTTTATTGATTTAAGCTTGGAGAAATCAGTCACAATCATAAATAGTATTAGGAACCTCACCCTTTTAGCACAAAGACATGTATAATGCAATCCAGACGTAGGAAATGAAGCTGCAATTAAGCTGCTCAGAAAGGCACTGCATATTTTCAGTGGTGAGAGTGATTAAACACCGAACTCCTAAAAGTACGTGATTAATTTTGCCTCAGAAGTAACTATGTTCAGAGTATGTTTTTTACTTGTTTTGTTGTCTTTGCGTTAAAGAGTTGTCTAAATGCATTCATATGTCAAAAAATACATTTTGGCTTCTAGGGGGCTGATAATGCTTCACAATGTTTTCTCCTGATCCTGCAGAGCTAAGAATTAAGTCAACATCCCAGTAAAGGGCTTTCTTTGAAGGAGTAAAAACACCTTTGGTTGTTTCCAAACCTCTGAGCTAAAGCCTAAGTTTGCAGTCATTTCTGACAGCCTTAGAGTATCCAACGTGCAATATGAACTTTGTTGCATGTGCCTCCCATGAAGCAGAATCTCAGCAAGTATTCTTAAATTTTATAATCCTTATCTGACTGCAACACTGGAAGGTGTAGTTTATGACAACTGGAACTCAGATGAATGTAATTCCTAAGCTATCCTATTTTACAGTGAAATATTGGTTAAAAAACAAAAAAACTGGAATGTATAACTAATTAAATAGCTTTGATAGAAGTAGATGGTTTACCATCTTTTGCCTCCTTTTTTTTCCCTAGGGTGTGGAAAAGCAATAGTGACAAAAGAGAAAACTGGCTATGAAGGGAGAATCACAAGTCCTTACTACCCAAGCTATTACCCTCCAAAATGTCTTTGTGCATGGAACCTCCAGGTAAAAGATTTCTTTCTCTCTGGGTGCCATTATTTGTTTTGTGCGCATAGTGCCTGGAAGTACAGCAGAAACAATTGAGAAGGGGTAATCTTCAGACTCACAGATGTGGAGTTATCTAGAAATGACGCAGCTGAATAACTGTCTGTGCTCACTTTATTTTGTTTTCAATGCATGTATTCTTAATGTAGAAAGCACACTTCTGAAGTAATCCTATTTATCACAAAGATAAAGAGCTGAGAAGAGATAAATTGTTACATTCAGCTTGCAGAATGGCTTCAGTGCAAATGATGTAGGAATTCTGTATTCTTCCCCTCCTTCAAACTTTTCAAATTGAAGGAAAAATGAAGAGGAAACAAAGGAACCTTTTTCCTGTAACCTCGCTAGCATTGCTGCTTCTATGATACCTTTTCTTAGTCTGTTTTCGTTGTGCATCATATATCAAATGTTCTCTTCTGAGATGGTCTGTCCAAACAATGCAGTCCCACAGACTTTTCCTTAGTATCCTTCTTCTTAATCTTTTCAGGCACTATCCTGAACACAAATTATTTGAAGTTTGCATTTGTTTAAGATAATAACATGTTTTCTGATGATGTTAGTCTTTACAATTATACCA
The DNA here is from genome assembly GCA_023055505.1 of Callipepla californica brunnescens. Classification (NCBI taxonomy): domain Eukaryota; kingdom Metazoa; phylum Chordata; class Aves; order Galliformes; family Odontophoridae; genus Callipepla; species Callipepla californica. Next base: position 58,895,864 of record JALIRH010000001.1, read on the forward strand.
GAAAATCTGACAGGAGGTTTTCTGTAGTGAGATAATCTTGGGTTTATGCTTTGCCCTTCACAGCTAAGTTGTGTTACTGTATTATGGTCATCCTGTGATTGACTATGACAAACTTGAGTAGTTTTTAGAATTTCAAATACCAAAAATAAATTGACTGTAATATTTCTGTTAGTTGACCCTCAAATGCATACTCTTATGTTCTGCCTTAACTCTTTTGTATTTCTGGATGGCTTGGAGGACTTGTTATTTCTTTAAAGTGTTGCCGTCCTTCTCTATGAGGGGTGGTGTTTCTCAAGTTATGAAGAAAATGTAATAGTACATCCTCTTCTGTAGCAAGATCAGCTATTCAAATTGGGGAAAATAAAGTAGAAATCAAGATTGACATTCTGGGGAAAATTTCTGGTACCTCTTGAATCAAACGTTTTTCTTCTGTAAAGAACAGGGCAGTGGATAAAATATGTTTCACTCTGCCTATCTTCCTACTCAGTCTGCTGGTTACTCATCTGGAATTGTACCAGTTCAAATGATGTCTAGCTAGCCCTGATCTACATCTTTATCGTCTTCTAGAAAGCTATGGTGATGACGTTTTTGCTAAACTTCAGCCTGGACTTCTGAAGTAAAGGTCGCCAGCATAAGTCTCGGGAGTTGTCAGTGTTTCTTCTCAAAACTGTTAAATATTCCTGTAGTTTAATGTTGAAATTTTCCACGTTGTATTTTTTCTGTAAGAAAGGATAAAAAAGTCTTCATTTCTTGATTCTTGCTCTGACTCAGCCCTTGCTTTTGCAAGAGGCAGTAGTGTTTTTTTAGAAGTTCTGTTTCTTATAAGAACTAATTCTAACTTCCTTTATTAAGATACTGCTAGGCTTCAGATATTTTCTGTAGTATGAACAAGTTCTTGGCTGAACAGCTGCTAGCAGACTACCATGTTATTGTTGAAATAACTCATAGCATTTCAAAAGTGGCACAGGTGCGGTATCTTTGGTAACAATCCACTGTGGTTGTCTGTCCCTGTGCACGCAAATTTGGATGTGTTTGAATGCTTTCATCTTAAAACAAAAGCTGCTTTCTTTCTGTGGCCAGTGGCTTTTTGAAGAGGGGAGCGCTGTTGGCAAGGGGGGTGGAAAGCCTGCACCTGTGGTGGCCCATTGCCAGCCTTTGATTTGACTGAGGACTAATAGCTGTCAGGTGTCTCAGGTGCTGACTGTTGAGTCAGGGAAGTCAGCACAGCTCCTGGAGCTTGGCAATGCCAAGCACTGTAATTGCTGAGATAAGTTTAAAAGATGTCATGAACCAGGATCACAAAGGAAAAAGGAAGCTTGCTTTTCACTGTCCTTCTTACTCACAACAGACTCCACACAAGAACCTTGGTATTGCACTGAAGTTCCATAACTATACCATCAGTGAGAAGAATATTAAAGGCTGTGAGCGAGGATGGTGGAAAATTAATGAACACATGTAAGTACCTCCGCATGCACTATCGAACAAGCACTACTAAAATAAACGCCTGTGTCACGCCTGTGTCACGCCTGTGTCACGCCTGTGTCACGCCTGTGTCACGCCTGTGTCACGCCTGTGTCACGCCTGTGTCACGCCTGTGTCACGCCTGTGTCACGCCTGTGTCACGCCTGTGTCACGCCTGTGTCACGCCTGTGTCACGCCTGTGTCACACACTGCTTAGGGGGATTGTGGAATCTCCTTCTCTGGACGAGAAGACCTGCCTGGACAGCTATCTGTGTGACCTGGGCTAGCGAGCTGCTTTGGCAGGGGATTGGGCTGTGTGATCTGTGGACGTCCATTCATGGATATATTAGGTTGAAAAGGGCCTACAAGGTTATCTTGTCCTACTCTTTTTCTGCCATCTTCTCTGCCCACTAAGCTGCTAAATCAAATTCCTTAGCACCTCATTTAAATGTTTCTTGAACAGCACTAGGGATGGTGCCTCAACTACTTTCCTAGGTAGGTCATTCCAGTGCCTGACCACTCTTTCAGAGAAAAAAGTTTTCCTCAAATCTTATCTATATCTTCCCCGGCGCAACTTGTAGCCATTTCCTCTCGTCCTGTCATTCAGTCCCTGTCGAGTGAACTTTTTGTTTATTTTTTTTGAGGTTTTGTCTTTTTAATGACAGTGTATTGTAATGGTGAATGAAAAATGAGTGGTTTAGTTGAAGTGTTTTCAGTTTCTTATTATGTTTTTTCTTTTGTCCTTGGAGTTGTCCATTCTTATTCTGATAGTGCACTCCTCTTTAGAGGCATTCTTTAAAATGAGAGCAGCTAAACTTGCTCTTTATTGTGTTTACATTTCCTTTCACATTAAACTGCTCATGTCTTCCCATAAATTCGTAGCTTTGGAAAAGTCACCTGCAGTTGTGCTGAAAGCACTGTGTTTGGCAATAATTTTTTTCATTGTTTTCTGTGCTTCTGTGCTCTTGTCTTTCTGGTATCACACTCTGCTTGTATGCATAGAGGTTATTGTTCTGAGGAATGAATGATCACTAACCTTTGGGGAAATTGGGTGCTGTTAAAGATTTTGGTTCGTAAACTAAGTGTGCTTGAAAACTATATATTGTTGAATTAGTGTTGCTAATATTTGAATTGTTTGTTATGCAAGTTTGAAGTGAATTTTGCTGTGGGGGTCTATTGTTCCCTTTTAGGTACTGCGGTTTCTATGTTGATCACCAAACAGTCTTCCACATTGCGAGTTCTGCTGTTAACATTGAGCTTCAGTGCAGTTCTAAGGTGTCAGAGAAGCCACTTCTGGTGGAGTATGGCAGCTATAACATCAGCCAGCGTAAGACTGAATTTTATCTCTTTCAACCTGTCTTTGCCTTTTAGCCCTATGAAGTAGAACTTATCACATTTGATTTATGCTGGTAACTGCGTTGATATTAATTTTTCGCTGCTCGCAGATTTAGTTATGTAACCAGCAAACCAAGAGCCTTTTCTAGCCTTGTCAAGGCTATGTGGCTAAGGTTTGTGAGTGTGTGCAGCATGTTTTGATTTCCTGTACACATAAAGTCTGTTCTTTCTGCACAGCCTGTGATACATCCTGCATGGCCAGAGCATACATATGTAGTCAGCCTGGCAAACTCTTGAAGCCTCACATTTTGTTCTAAGTGCCCCAGTAGCTTTGCTCGCTATTTCCTTCCTGTTTAATACAACCTGAAGTAATGTGATATCAGCCACTTTAATTTATTGGATGGTGGTTGTCAGTCAATGGAAGTCTGCTTTTCCTGTTTGTTTTTATCGCTAAAGTTCTGTTTGCAATCTTCCTGTTAACTGCAAAGAGCGCTGGGTAATGAAGACAGTATGCTGAATAACCAACCACTTGTTCTAATTTGTGTGTGAGTAGAAATTTTTGTATTATTATTATTATTTTTTTTAACTCTTCAGCATGTCCACCTGGATATTTTAAGTGTTCTACTGGCTTGTGCATCCAGCAAATGCAGCGCTGTGATGGGGTGAACAACTGCTTTGATGAAAGTGATGAACTCTTCTGTGGTTTGTATTCATTTACCAGAGATTTGGACAGCGAAACCCATTCTCTAGTCTTACAAGGCAGACAAAAAAAACCCTGAAACTTCTTTTAGGAGAATGAAAGAAAGAAAGATGTTTCCGGCTTTGTGTGTCCAGGTTCAGGCCATCATTTGGTCTCTTGAGTATTTGATAAATAAGTTAGGAATGAAGAAAGTGTGTTATTGGAAAGCAAGAGAAAAAAAAAAAGTTAATATGGACAAAGGGTTCTAAGAGTTTGTATTTTAGATTTTCCTTCTGTGATAAATGCTGGTAAACACAAAATTCTGTTGTGTTTTAAGTGTGATTATTAATTTAATGTGGGAATGGAAACTGTCGGACATAGTACATGAGAGTGAAAATCAGTGCCTACGTTTGAAAGAGCACAAGCCACTCCACTTGGGGCAGTGTGTGAACTAGTATAGCTTACAGAAGGCTTTTGCACTTTATTTTCTCCATGTGTAATGTAGCACCTAAAATCATCCTGGTAGAATGTAGTGAAGCTGTGACAGTGGCACCTGGACATGGTCAGAAGCATAGTGTTAGCAGTGCAGAAATGCTTCTGTAACTGACTTGACTCATGTTTTGAAATCGTCCCTGAGTGGAACTGTAACTCCAGCTTTGCGATACAGGATAACTTGCTTGTCTGCAATGGAGTAAATGATTGTGAAAATGGAGAAGATGAGCAGAACTGCACTGACAGTAAGGCTTCTCTCCCAGTTCTTTTTTTTTTTTTCCCCACTCTTCTGTTATTCCATCCTGTTTTGAATACTAGATGTGGTATTTGAAGAGTTGACACTGTCAAATCTAACACAGGCCTTATAATACTATTCAGTTTTCTGTTATGCCTGTAAACAGGTAGTTACTGATCTACATTGTTGTGCTTTTTTAATGAATTTTTTTCAGTTAAATGCTTCATCTGTTTCAGTGAAATGCTGGCATGAGAATTAACTACTGTGGGTGTGGGATGCGGATCTGGGGATTTAATTCCCAGATTTTATCTCCTTAAAGTAAAATCTTTGGCAGATTATTTCTTGGACTTGTTTTACCATCTGTAAAGTATCAAGAAAGAATTGCTTCTTTGCAACTGTTTTCAGAGCTTTAAGGCCAACCCATTTAAAATGTTATGGAAGTTGTGTGTTTGGCAAAACATGAAAGCTTTGAGTCATCTATTTCTTCAACTTCTTGGAATAAATGGGCAAATTGCCATGTGAAAGGAAGCCCCGCTAGTAAGAGCCACAAGTAACGTTTCTAAAGAAACTGTAGCTTGGACGATTTGTGTGAGTGGTCATAGTATATTTCTGTCTCTTGAGAAGAAAAAAGGAAAAAGGATTTCTTGGAGTAGTATCCTTTATTGTGAGGCGCAGAGAAAAAAACTCCAAGATGGGGGACGCAGTACTACAGGATACAACTAGTAGGATTGCTTCCATGGCAGTGCTTTTGCTTTATATGCAATCCTGAGATATAGAGGAGATTCCACTCCAGAGTACTGGATATTCTTCCTTTCTTTGCCTAGCATTTACTCTCTGTCATGTTTTTGATAGTATATTTATGTTCACTAGTTCTCTGGAACAGATGAGTAGAAATCTGTGTACAAAGGCTCCTCCAACTTAGAACAGGCACTAATTTAGATGCAGCTCTACTTGAATGACTTCGTCAACTTAAAGACTGGATTAAGCCATCCTAGGCAAAGTGCTTTTTGCTGTGTTCTCTCCTGTCTATTGATACATGCATTAATTTTTTTCTATACAGACATGTTTTTACATGTAAAGCTGTTTCAGTATCCATCTTTCCTTTTCCTCACGACTGTTTTAGGTATTCCTTGCAGCAGCCACACATTTAAGTGCAGAAATAACCTATGCATTAAGAAACAAAATGCAAAATGTGATGGGACTGTGGACTGTGCTGATGGAAGTGATGAAAGCGGTTGTAGTAAGTCCCTCCTGCTATTTTGTACTTTGAACAGTTTCCACTTTAAAGCTCTTTATTTCTTCCTCTTTTAGAGTACATATTACTCATGCAGCATGTAGTGAGGTTTTTACTACATCTACTTGGTGATAGTGGGGTAGTGGTCAGCTATCAGTTTACGTCAGGTCTGGTTGCTGTATTTGTGGGAGTTATGGTTACAGGTATTCTGTAAGGCTTATTGCAACTAGGTTAAGGATCAGAGAAGCTGCCAGAATGAACTTGGCCAGCAGGAAATCAGTATTTTACTGCTGCAGCTGTCAGGTGTTCCTCTTGGTGTCAGAGTGTGGTTAGACTGCAGGAGTGACATGGGTGCGTTAAGAAACAAAAATGCTTAACTCCTTTGATTCTTGGTGGGGAAGACCTCAGTGTTTCTTAGTGTCAGTCTAGTCTCAAACCTTCCTAAAGAAATCACTGTACAAGCTTTTTGCTCATTTTGTTATAAAATAGACAGTAATCCTTACCGATGTAGGAATAAAAATGGGACAGGATTCACTTGCTTATACTGAATGTCCTATAGCATCTTGTTTTCCCCTCTGCTGTTTCTGCCACAGTATCTGTATGTCAAACAAACCTGCCAGCACCTCCCTTGGATCCAGTATGACATCTTAACAAACTTTTTTTATCTTTTTGGAAACACTAATGCTGCTTTTGATTCTTTGATTGGATACTGGGAAATGTTGGTATCTGTCTGTGGGAGCATGAGACTAAAACTCATGAGCAGAGGCTTTATGTGTGTGCAAGAGTAGAGCTCAAGGTCCTATAGAGAAGATCTTTCTCTATTGCTCTTCGAATTAGCGTGAAGGTAATGGATGACCAAACTACATGTGTATAGCTATTAATATAAATACAATTATTTGTAAGGTACCTGCTTTTAGCAGGGGAGTTGGACTTGATGATCTCTTGAGTTCCCTTCCAAACCTTGCTATTCTGTGGTTATTTCATACCTTGTGTGGGAAGCACTCTCACTTAAGGAAATCATGTGGGGTATAGACAATAACCCGAAATACCTCTTCCAGGCTGTGGCAGCAGCAAGAGTGGCAATCTCATCTCTCGGATTGTGGGCGGTACGAACACTAAGGAAGGCGAATGGCCGTGGCAGGTCAGCCTCCATTTTGTGGGAGCTGCATACTGTGGGGCATCAGTGATATCGAAAGAATGGCTTGTATCTGCAGCTCACTGCTTTCAAGGGAGCAAGTAAGCAGTCTTCCCGCTTAACTCCCAGATACTAGTGTCCTCAAACACCTTTAACTTCCAGTTTGAACTGGTCTGAAGGATGATGTGACCTTTGCATGCCCCACGGCTGGGGTAGGTGGTGCATTTTAGAGCATGTTTTGACGAACTGACGTGTGGTATTGTTTCCAACCAGGCTGGCTGACCCCAGAGCATGGCGTGCTTACTTGGGGATGCGAATACAAGGCCGTGCAAAGTTTGTATCTGCAGTGAGGCGGATCATTGTCCACGAATACTACAACAGCAGGAACTATGACTATGACATTGCATTGCTGCAGCTGAGCAAGCCATGGCCAGATACAATGAGCCATGTCATTCAGCCCATCTGTGTGCCTCCTTTCTCGCACAAAGTCCGCAGTGGGGACAAGTGCTGGATAACAGGTTGGGGCCAAAAGCAGGAAGCGGGTGAGTAATACCCTCAGCTGTAGGTTTGTGTGCAGGATACCTGCTTCCGAGGCATGTACAAAATTGTAGATATTGTAATATTTTCAATTTGCACCCCTCTGGAAGTAGGTTCTGGTATGTACATGCCTTCATTTCCTCAGAAAAATTGGCTACCTCTCTCCTCTGTGGATCTGGAAGACCTCTGTGCTACTGCTAGCTAAAGCTTAAAGGGAGTTGCACTTTCTCTGATTTGCACTTTCTCTGAGTCATCCAACATAATTTTTCCACTTTGTAGCTCTTGGAGGTGCATTAACCTGCTTAAATGGACTTTTCCCTGCTTGCTGCAGGGGAATTCAGCTAAGGCCTCTGCAGTCTGAGCAGTCCAGGGGTGCTGACCTGCCTGTGAGACCCCAGCTCATCCCAGGGGTGTGGTGTGATAAAATGGCGGCCACACCATTGACAAAGTAGATGCTCCACATAAGAGTGAGCTGCTCCGTGTCAGGGGAAGGCTTGACCCTCTCACCATCTTGTCCCAAGTTGCTTCTTCCTTGACACAAACTCTTGTACCCTTTGCCCCTCTTTGTGGCTATCCAGATCAGAGAGAAGAGCCAAGGGAAAGGATGGGGTGATGGTGCACTGCCTGCATGTACTGTTGGTTAGGCTCCATGGTGGTGACAACTTTGATTGCAAATCTATCTTATTGTAATCCAAATACCTTTATAAATTCCAATTTTCTTTCCAAAGTAGAAAAAGGAACAATGCAGGAAATCTTGAGGCATTTTGTAAAAAGTATTACAGAAGGTTTTTTGGTTAACTTTAATGATTAGAACATTGTATTTGGTGTTGTCAAAAGGCCAAGATCACATTATACTGATGTGTGATACTTAGAAGTGGCTTTCCTTACTTCGGTAGTTGGCATTTGAAATCTGGAATGGCCTGGAGTTCAAACATATGTGGGGTTATTTTCTGAAGTCTTCCTGGTTTTGCTTTTAATAGATAAGTAATATGTTAAGCTCTGTTGAATCATCTTCCTTTCAATTTGTTTTCCAGATGATGAAGGTGCTGCAATTCTTCAGAAAGCAGAGGTAGAAATTATTGACCAAACGTTGTGTCATTCCACATATGGAATCATTACGGCTAGAATGTTTTGTGCAGGATTAATGTCTGGAAGAAGAGATGGGTGCAAGGTATGTACGTTAAAACACCTCACACAGTTTGTCTTTCATTGTTGCATGATGAGGCTTGAGAACTGACTGGCAAACTGCCTTGTTGTACATACAGTTAGGATATGAAACACTGTTATATGAAAGAGCCATCTATAAACCAGTTTGTCATTTGGGTGTTCTCAGATGTTTGATGCTATATGGACATGAATAGGATCATGACATTTCATTTGCAAGCCTGGGTTCTGTGAATTTGCACACAGTAGTGTGGTGAAGGTAGGCTATTTCTGGCAAGAAGTGTCCCAGCTGAAGAGGAAACTGAGAACCTATCTTGTCTTTTTTCAGGACCCTTCCCTCTGCTGTAGGACTGCAGGGCTGTTAGATGAGATGCAGGCATCTAGATATAAACTTTGAAATGCACTATGTTTCTGGCAGTGCTGTAAAATAACAAGTGAAATTCTGAATTCTAATTTGTTTTGCTGGGTAGAAGTGCTGTTTTTTAAGATGGTGATCTAGTATCTTAAAGATGTTCTAGCTTTCACTATATAGAAGTGAGAAAGACCACGGTAGCTCTCATGGCAAGCAGCGTCTGAGTGTTTTATGTCTGAGTGTAAGTATGTTGATGTGTTAAGCAACTTTTAGAGCTGATAGAATTGTAGGATTTCTGTTTTATGAAAACTACTGCTGTTCCAGTTTTGCTTTTAGAAATCCTCTTTTACATTTTGAGTTTGGGAAAGCTCAATTTGATTGTAGCTCTTTCAGAGAAGTCTTGTCTACAGCAGAGATTTTTAGGAAAGTATAAGTTGATTCAGGAGGCTTTTCACAATTTATGACATGCTTGAGCTTCTGCCAATGCTTCTAGGCATTGTGTACCTCTAAATATTATCTACTCACTTAAATCTACTGCAGGACAACAATGTTTTTTTCCTGTGGGCTTTTTTTTTTTTTGTGAAGAAAACAAAATATTGTTATATTCAGTCTGTTTCATTTGCTTTTAATCTTAAAGAAGTGATATTGCATATTTAAATATTATAATAATTGTTTTATTAAAAAATATATTTGATTTTTTGGTGGCCTGAGGTGTGTAACCTCTAAATGGACGTTCATATTCAGTAGCGGACTTGGGGTTTAACTTTAAGTTTGAGACTGGGAAGTTAATTGTGAATTTGAAATATATCTCATAAAAAGTAGTATCCTAGTATCTTTAAAGAGTGCCAACTGGCCCTCTCTCCTGAGAAAGAGTAAACTTTGGATCAACAGTGCAATCCTATCTGCAAAAAAAAAAGAAAGAGAAAAGCAAAACAAAGCTATTGACATAACTTTGAACATGAAGTTAGAATTATACAAATGGGAAAATATAATCACTGGTGGAATTATTCAGGAAAAATGTCCCCTATTGAACTTTTTTTTTTTTTTTCTTTTTACTTTCTAGATTTTAAATATGTGCAAATCATTATATTTTTTTCAGGGTGATTCTGGTGGACCACTGTCATGTCAAAGCAATGGAAATGGGAAGTGGTTTTTGACTGGTATTGTTAGCTGGGGTTATGGATGTGGAAGACCGAATTTTCCCGGTGTCTACACAAGAGTGTCAAATCTTGCACCATGGATTTACAAACACGTGCCTTCAGTCATGTAACTTGAAAGCTATTTTGCTGGAATAAAACGTGTCCTGGATGTGTTCATTAAAAAGTGTGTTTGGCTAAAAGCTGTTCAGTGTGGGAATTTCTTTGTATGTCTCCCTGCTGTCACAGTATTTGATTTTGGAGTACGCATATGGCAGTAACAAGCACCATTTGTTGAAACTTGGGAAAAGAGGATCAGAGGACGAGGTTGATCTTGAAATTGTGCTATCCAGGTATCTGGGGACACACGAGGAGATGTGGAAATAAACACCTGGAACTTTTTGCTCTTTTTACATAATTTGTCAGGAAACTGAAGACACAGATGACTGTGGTGACAGCTTAAGTCTCTCGTTTTTGTTTTTTTCCTCAGGTGTGCATACAGTATTAAGAGTGCCACAGCAATCAGCCATTAGTACTTTTGCTAATTGTAGTTTTCCTCCTCCAACATCTGTTTTAATTAACGTATGTGCTTTTAAACTACTTACTTTTATTTCCTACTTTATTTTCCGCCTAGTCAAGATTTTACACCTGAGAATTTGAATTTTTATCTTCAGGCAGACTTGACATGATGAGTGAATTTGATGATGTTTGTTACTGCAGTGATCTTGCCCTAGTCCACGTTAAACAGATGTTTCTACCCTCTTGAATCCCTACAAGATTCAGGTTCTCTGACTGTATATAGTTTAAACAAAATAATAAATACTTTTTCATTTTTGGAGATGATGAAAAAGGGATTTTATTTATCCTGAGCTCTTCCTGTAGGTTTCTTTTCCTTGAAGGAGAGGGCTAAGTATCAAGTCAGTCAGCAGTTTGTGCACATAGTCAACAGTAGGAAAAAAAGAGGAGGACTTGAACAAAGCAGTCTGTCTACAGTTTTATTTTGCATTCCTGAGCTGTAAGGATTGCTTTCCAATTAATCCCTTCTGTAGTCACCATGTGACCTGTGTTTGACTTTGATTCTTCCAGTTTTGTTTTCTGGAGTAGAGTTTCCTTGGACCTCTTCTGTGTTGCTTTCATTTTGTTCCCTTTACCCGGCTTTCTTCTTTGCTGTATACACAAGAAGGTATCATATGTAATACGTAATTTCCCCACACAAATTCTCAGTGTTCTTCATCCATTTCTTCTATGTGCAGAACTCCCTGAAGTTGTTGGCTTGTTGACTTGATACTGTTTTTAAGACTGAACAGGAAATATGTTAATTGCTTTGCAAATATATTTGTTCTGCTGTGCAGCTTTAATTCTGTCACATTTAAAACTGGAAAACTCAGGTGGCCTTTGGAATTGTATTTCTTCTTTTAAATATTGCTGTGGATTCCATCAGGTGTTCTTTAGAAATTGCATAATTTATTCTAGATCTGGGTTTTTTTTCATGTGAAAATTGTTTGCATGTCCTTTGCACTGTGATATAAATCATCTTACCCTTGTATTTCTGAAAGAAAAGGGTAGCCAATCGGTTTTCAAATAATGAGATGCATATCTTACTATAGTAGTTAGGAAAACAAAGAGTTACAGACTGTTCCTCCCCACCTTCTTTGATTGCAGATCAGCTGTCTCCAGCTTTCAGCAGTATGGCAAAGGTGAAATGAGAGAAGCCTGGTGTGTGAGCTGGAGAGCAGTACACTATTACTGGTTTATGTTTAAGGGATGAGGTTCATTTAGGATTTTGTTGTTACGTTTCTCAGAAAGCATTTGTCAAGGCATCATGACACGGGCTTTCCCTCCCAGACAGGTTTCTGTGTACAGCATTCCAGCTCCATGTCACCCTGAGCAGGCTGATGGGCAGGTAAGAGACAGCAGTTGTGCTTTATAGCAGGAGCACAAAGTGATCTCTCGGGCATCTTCTGATGTGTTTTGAGAACTCTGTTGGTATTGATATCTGTTCTTCATATTCAATTGCTTCTGATTGAATCAACAGCAGTTCTTCTCTCTCCCTCAATCTGACCTTTTATAGTTTGGAATGCTGATTGCAAATAAGTGAAATACGTGAGTTTTGTATGCGACATAATATGGAATATATTGTCTTAATCTATTAATTTAAATCTCTGATAAAAACTAAAAGAGCAAGTACACCAAAAAGTGATACAGTGGCTCCCTTGTGTTTTCTGACTAACTGATGCCACCCTATGTCTTTCTTTAGGAAAATCTGTGTATTCCCTACTGCACATCCCACCAAAAGGGCTTGTGTCAGAAATACTATTTCTTCAAATGGATGAGGCCGGGTTTCTGGAGGAGATGGCTTCTAGGAATATTATCTCTAGTGTCTTTATCAGTTACAGTAATTGTGCTAGTCCTGCACTATTCATTCTGTAAGTGTTAATCCCCGGCACGGTCTGGATGGGATGGTGGTTTTGAACTGCATGAATGGTTAGTTTCAAAAGCTCTGCACTAAGCACTTAATGTGTGTGCAATCATTGAATTTCATTTCTCCTTCTTTGCTAAACAACAAAATGTACAAAAATCAGCAGTGTTGATAGTTGCACAAGAAGGCATGTATTTTATTGCTGTTTTTTTCTCTCTGCTTCTGAATACCATAGTTATTGAACTGTTATCTTTCCAGATAGCCTTGATGAATTAACAGTCTGCCTCCTAGTTACTTTTTCAAAACAGAAAAAGTTCCTAGTTTTTGTATACTTATTCCCAGACCTCAACCTCAAAATACCATCTCTCTTCAGATGGAGAGCCCTGCAAAAAAAGGAAGTTTAACAATTTAAGCATGACTAGTAGAAATATTTATCTGAACCTTACCTCAGTTCTGTTGTCCTAGTAATGGGACTCAAAACTCTGGCTGTCAGTGCATGTTTTTCTTCAGAACTAATGCTTGTTAATGTCAAAGACAAATACAAACACATACTTCTGCAAATGTCTTGTTCTGGAAATGTTAAACAATATTATTAGATGTGCTATTTTTTTTTTTTCCTCAGCTCCAGCTCTCTCTTTAATATATATTGGTGGAAGCGTAGAAATTCCTAATTTGACATACACAAATGATCTCAATGATCCCAGCTCCCAGAAATTCCTCTTGCAAGCAGAGACAATCCAAAATTACGTAAGTCCCCACATAGATATAATTTTAAAATATTTATTACAGAATCAAATTAAGATTGAGGAGCAGATCCAAGCTTGAATCACTATTTTTTTTTTTCTTTTCCCCCCAAAATAATGAATTTAAAACATGTACTGTGGCGGTGTGAGGCTTTAGGAATGCAGCTAGACAGCTGTGTCTTTCTCTCTTACCATAAAAACAAGGTTTCTGAGGGCTTTATGATTATGGACGAGTGATTATTCTTGAAGGAGTTTGCTCTTTCATTTTGCTTTTGTATGCTGGAAAATTCTTCCTTGCCACGTAATTTCTCTTTGAGCTGCTTTTGTTTGTTTTTAATTATAGCTCACATTTAAGGCATGTAGCCATTTTGGTGTGTTTTTCATTTCTTTAAGTAGTGCTTTCTCTCTTGCACTGCTCATGTGGGTTCATATTTTTGAGATCAGCAGTTTCTTCGCTACTTGCAGACAGAAGTTATAAATACAAAGCTGTTCTCTGTTAGCTGGTACTTCCCAAAAGGGCTAATTCAGTGTCTCTGAGATGCTTTGTGCATAGTTAACACGCTTTGCTTACAGCCAGATTATATGACAGAAATTTCCCACAAATTTTAGGTAATGAAAATGAGAGGACTATGGAAAAATAAAAGCCGGCTTCATGAAAGCTTATTTTTCATGGTTGAGTATCACTTTCTCAAGGTTCTTGTAAACATGATGACTTTTTAGTGAGAATGTGCGCATCTTTATGATCCTTAAGACATTTGTTTGATTGCGTCTGTCATGTGTAGGGGGTTCTGGGAAGTGTTTATCCTATTTCTTCCCGTCCAACATAAGAGATGCTATTGGCACTAAAATGTAACGCTTCACAGTTACTTTAACGGTATTTTTTTTTACCTGTCAGCTCGCTGAATCTTATGAGCGTTCCAGCTTGGGAAAGTACTATTTGAAGTCCATAGTGGCTGCTTTCAGGTAGGTACTTTTTCAGCATGTGGTTTAAATATGAGATAGTTAGTTAATTGTATTAGTCTTGTCTTTTTGGCAGGCTTTAGATTTGTTTCTTTGGGATAATATGCTATAATCATGGGATAATATGCTTCATAACAGGCAATTGAAAGCGTGATGAAAATGTGAACTAAGAGCTGAGATAATAACGAAATCTCAGATTGGTGAGATCAATGAAACCTGATTAATGGTGCCTTTGCTTTGCAGTCTGTTCATCTACTTCTGATTATTGGCATAATAGTCCAGCATGTTGGGTTTTTTTTCATGTGTTGCTTATTTTGGTTTTCTCTGTTCAAATGAAGCTCCTTTTTAACCTTTAAAAAAAACTTAAACAGCATAATGTTGGGCAAGGTGTTCTGTTTAAGTTCCTGCTGAGAAATGTAAACACTTTGAGTAGATGGCTATTCCAGTTTTCAGAAACCTGGGACAGTAAGGTCAGTCCATAAGCGATTTTGAAAGGACAATTGTGATGGACTGTATGTTCAAATCCATGAAAAAATACTTTGTGTATTTATACATATTATTTGTATCAAGAAAGGCTGTGTAGAATTTTGTATCAAAGCATGGGCATAAAATTATATTGTTCTACGGCATGAAGCCTCAGTTAAAATTTATTAAGGAAAATGTGTCTAGAACTGGAATATGATCTTCAAAGTGTATAGCTATACAGCAGGGATGCAAGCAACCAATTCCTTAGAATTATTTGGAGGATTTTCTGTGAGGGGTAGATATTTGTCTCTGTGTTGCTGTCAAGAGTGACTTTTTTTATCAAGGTTTTATTAATGTGTGCATGTATATAGACGTATATATCTCTCTATATAATCAACTGTTGAATGAGAGAGCTTTTTGCTACCATGTTCAGCTGTAATTCTTTGCATGGCAGTTCATCTGATTATTAAACTAATGCAAGCCAGAAATGCTGTGGAAATAATTTCCAAAATGCTACCTAGAGTGTATTTGTGACACTGATTTCTTTTTTTTCCCATACACAGTGAAGGAGAGTATGGACTACGAGCTTATTACTGGAATACATTCTGGGCACCACAGGATGTTATCGATTCTCTTAAGAAGTTAATCCCATCGGAACAAAAAGAAACGAGTAGTAAACAAATACCTCACGTGTTCAGTACTTCTGGCAAAGGAGATTTTGATCTTGTTACACTGGAGCTTTTTGGTAACAATGTACCTGTCATTTAATATCTATTCTGTCTATTTTTCTTTCTCTGATTTTTGTCTTTGGTTCATGTAATTGATAGTTACTGAATTTCAGTTTCAGATTCTAAAGAATACGATGTGATGCTAAAATCAGGTAATTATTCTTCAATCACATACTACTCATATTACTTTAGGGGAAAAAAGAAGAAACTGCAGATTGTTTTTTTTTTTTTTCTTTTTTTTTAATATTATTTATTTATTTTATTTTTTCTGATATTGGAAAATATCAGTTTCTCAGTTATCCTTAAATCTGTGGGACTTGTGAATCAAACCAAACCAGAGATCTTCCCTGGCTTGAAAATAGCTTACTGGTTTTATTATGCTGTTCTGAGTAGCATAGCTGAAATTGATTACTCTGCATCCTTGGCATCTTTAAAAAAGCTACTGCAAATAGCTAAACAGAGTTTGATTCTCCTTGTGACTAGTTTATTCATAGTTAGTGATCACTCAAATACTGTAGAACTTCAGTTGAGTCTTCTTGGTTTTTCTATATCGCGCATGCCTCAAGATTGGCTTCCTGTACTTAGTGTTCTCATTGGATGAAGGTAGGTCAAGAAATGGCAAAGGATTTAGATTGTGGCTGTTGCAGACAAGTCCCCTCCTTCTTGCTGAGTGTGCGATGTGCCAGTGGTGATGGTGAAGCACTGTGCTTCCTAGTGCTAAAAAGATTTGTGAAAATAAGTGAAGAGGAGATTAAAATAATCAAGAAATGCAAGTAGATGTTTACTGACACCTCTTCTGAAATTTTCACCAAATATTTATTTTTCAATTTCAGTTTTTCAGCCACTAATCTAGATTCTTTTATATAGCAGTATCCTTTGACCTGTATGCAAAGCCAGGTAACAACAGAACTCTAACTCTGATGAATCCCAAGAAGTCTTTTTATCAATGGAGGTTGCGTGTTCCTTCCAACTGTGTGGTGAGACTGGTAGTTACCTCTTTGCATGTTGTCCCTTCGGAGAGCTGTGCATCACACCGCTTATCTGCATATGATTTCCTTCTTCCTCTCCAGAACAAGATCATCACGAGGTATGTTAGTACAGGGCAAAGATGTTCTTGAGCTGAAGCCTGGTGTCCACTTGCATAAATGAGATCAAATGTTACTGTAGTTTTCAGCAGCCACGCTGACCCTACTCTTCAGAGTTTTATGTGTGGACATGTTATCTACTATGAACCTGTCTTCTTTAATAACAAAATAGTCTATCAAAGTTTAGAATCTGAAGATGAATAGTTTCAAGGGCAGAAAAAAAGCAGGCTTTTTAATTAGAGAGGGTAATGTTAGCTGAGCATGCAGATTCAGTTAGCAGTGTCTGAAATGTATTTACTTAGTTGTGCTTTCAGTTCCTCGAAATGAAATGTTACTCTTCAGCTCTTTTAACGGACGTTTATCTCTACTCTTGAGCAACAAGATAATAGATCTCATAATTGCTGGTGGATTGTCAGAAGGCTGGGTTTATATAGACTGATTTCTTTTGTAATTAAACTCTTATTGTCTCCAAATCAACAGCACTGCACATAGGATTCTCCATGCTACGCTACCTATTCCTGATGTTGGGCTGCATGTGCTCAACTGCTGACTATAGGTTATTTCCTCAAATGTTTCTCTGTTGTGTAGTGGTTCAGCTTTCTATGATCTACCACATGCATGAAAGCACCAGGAAATTAGCAAAACCCACAAATGTATGATGCAGCATGTCAAGAAAACACTGATACAGTAGATCATAAGTAAAAGATCAAGAATACTTATGTGTACTGATGTCCGTCTAAGAATTTGATTAGAGCAGCAGAGAAAAGAGTGTTGTGACTGAAATGGTGTTCAGTGCTTTTATGATACCTACAAACAAACTGATTTTCTTGATTGCTTCTAGTCCCGGACTAGCATATGTGCCTTTTTTTATATGCCTGTTAATTTTCTACTTGAAATTTTTCACTTACACAGACTTGTAAATAACTGAAAAGAAATCCTAAATACACTGTAGATTTCAAAATACAACAAATAAAACAGTTAATTTAGAGTTGCAGGAAACAGCACCTCATGTTACAAGGAACAGTAAGTACCCAGGCTACAGTATATAAAGGAACAATTAGTTATTTAAATTAAAGAAGAATAAAAGGAAACAATTTCCATAGATGGAGCTCTACGTCTCCTGTAAAAGCTCTTGGGATGTGAAATCAAATTGGGTTGAAGGTGCTTTGGGCTCATTACCTGTTTCGTAGATGCTGTGCAACACTGCTGAGCTGGGCACTTTCTGGCTTTTTTGTCACTACCTATTACTTCTTAGTACCGTAGCTGCTACTGAAATAACCTAATCTGGCACGGCCTTTCTGATATTTCTGCAGGTCTGGAAAGTCCAGGGCACCTGTTAGGCTAGAATATCTTTGATGCTTATTGTAAGTTGCTCAGCACTGGTGCAGGGAAATAAACATCTCATGTAGTATCAGTGAGGTGGAATGATTAAGGGAAAATGGTAGCGGGAGAATACTCCTGAAACAGGTGGTCAAATCAGTGCTGTTTCTACCCAGTTAGTCAAAAAAAGGTGACTGGAAGGAGGAAAATTCTCTGCGGTCTTTTTAATATTTCAGGTGGTGTGGCTCTGGAGCCTGGACTCCTCCAGTTATACGTTTAACTTCATCTAGTAATGTCATGTTACTTACATTCTCAGTCGACCACAGAGAAGAAAGGAATATACTGAAAGCTCACTTTCAAGCAATCCCTAAAATCAGTAAGTGACTACTATAAACAAATGTGTTATTTAAGCACATTTACTACTTGTTACCTCTAAAAACAGTGATACTTCTGGAATGTGTTTTGAAGGGAGGTGAATTGTCATTCTGATCCATTAAAAACAAATACCTGAGAGCTGAATGAAGAATAAAAGCACAGAATATCCCAAGTTGAAAGGGACTACAAGGATCATGGAGTCCAACTCCTGGCTGCACACAGCATCACCCAAATAGTGTCCAAATGCTCTTCAAACTACATCAGCTCAGGGTGTACCCACTGCCCTGGGCATCCTGTTCCATGTCCATCAACTTCTGGTGCAGAACCTGTCCCTAACCCCCAACTGCCCTTCCCTTGACTGGGCTCCATGGCATTCCCTTGTGCCCTATTATGGTCACCAGAGAGCAGAGCTCAGCGCTGACTCTGTTCTCCTTGTGAGGGGCTGCACGCTGTCATGAGATGTCCCATCCCCCTCCTCTGCTCTGGGCCAAACTGTGGGACTTCCACTGCTCCTCATATGCCTTGCTCTCAAGATCCTTCACCGTCTCTGTAGCTCTCCTTTGAATACTTTCATAATTTTATATTCTTACATTGTGACAATCAAACCTGCAGCCAGTGCAGGGGGTAAGGCTGCACAATGCACAGCAGGACAACCCCTCCTCCTGCTTGGTGGTAGTGCTGTGCCTGGTGCACCCCGGGGTACTGTTGCCATTTGGGATGCCAGGGCACGCTGCTGCCTTGCATTCAACTTCTAGTCACCCAGAACCCCGTATCCCTTCCCAGGATTATGCTATTTTTAAAACTGTGTTAGTTTTTTTTATTATTATTATTCACTGTGTTAACTTAAAGAAGGCCAATAACTATAGGGGATGGGTATCTATGAGAGAAACTAAAACCTCATAGATGCAGTTCAAAAGTGATGTACATTTTCTGTCTGAGAACTGATACATTCAAACTTCCTGGTTTAAATGAAATGAGTCAGAAGTTTCATTTCAGAGGACTGAATTCTTTTTAACTTCTGAAAATGTTCACAGGAAGGTTAGAGGTAAATTATAAATAGTATGAGGAGTATTCTCTGCTATTCACATTTGTTTCTTCCACTCAATGTCAAAGAACTCTTTTTAAAAAGGAAAACTTCCATCAGAATGATTCTGTAATTAGTCTCAATTGCAATTTGATAAATAAAAAAAAAAAAAAGAACTTAAGAGCAATGGAGAGGTGGAAGTTACATGACTCTCTGCTAATCCAGGCTAAAACCGAATTAAACAGGTTCGCAACCCATTATTTTAACTCTGTGCCTAGAGAAGGATCCTAGCAGGGGAAGTAGGCTCTCTGTGTTCCTTGCTGTTATTTTTTATTTCCAGTGTGTGGTGGTCATTATATTTCCTGGAATGGAAGTTTGAGTTCCCCTTATTACCCAAGCTACTACCCACCAAACATTGACTGCAGCTGGATCATCCGAGTAAGTTCTGGGAAATTATTTGAGTAATGGTGACTTTGCTTTATGTGATTTAGAAATAAAACTGGGAGGAATGTCTTTTGTTGGTGAAATGAACGGGAAATATATTAAAATCACTGCACCTGACTTCTCAGGCACCCTGTTTTTTAATTCTTATGACTGAGTACCAGCTGTAGGAATTTCCAGCTTCTAAAAGACTGAGTGTTGCACATGACTGAAATAAAATGGTGGACAAGATGGCAATTCCCAGCAACTGGAGCAAACCACTAGTAGTCAGGGCTTTATTTCTTTATCAGAAGGAGAAAAATGTTCATGTAAGTCATGGCTCAAAGAGTATACAGTACACTATTTCCTTGAGCTGTGAAGCTGAACTTTCTTAAATTGTTTGTTTGACCTTCTAAGAACACGAACACATGGTAATGCAAACATAGTGTGAATGTCAGATACAGCACTTTCTGCTTGCTGTAGAAAGGCTTACAGAACAGAATTGCAGAGATCGAGTCCAACCCCCTGCCAAAGCAGCTCCCTAGCCCAGGTTGCACAGGTAGGTGTCCAAGTGGGTCTTGAATGTCTCCAGGGAAGGAGACTCCACCACCTCTCATTGCAGCCTGTCCCTCCACATCCCAAAGTCTGAGTTAAGACATTTCTTATCTGGCACATTCTTTCCAAAGGTGGGCCTAGAAAGATTTATTTTTAAGTTTAAAGCAGAAAAAAAATAAGTTTCTTCAAAGGTCCTGCTGTGCATCATAAAAACTTTCATTTTCAATCTGTTGATAAGTGAAACTAGATTTACATATTATCTCAGCAGCAGGCTTTGTTATTTTGTGGTTGTATTGTGGTGCTTAGCTTGTCCTTTGATTTTTAGGCACCATTGCCTGCCTA
The DNA here is from genome assembly GCA_023055505.1 of Callipepla californica brunnescens. Classification (NCBI taxonomy): domain Eukaryota; kingdom Metazoa; phylum Chordata; class Aves; order Galliformes; family Odontophoridae; genus Callipepla; species Callipepla californica. The sequence goes on from JALIRH010000001.1 coordinate 58,916,060, forward strand.
CAAGCTTTCATTAAAAATCCTTGCTATACAAATTCAAGAGAAGTCTCCAGGGTCCAGTAAATGTGATAAAGACTGGTTAGAAATTGATGGAGTTAGGTAAGTCAGTGTACTGTTTTCTGACACGCTACTTTGCACTTTACTGTTCTACACAACATACTAAGAAAACGTGTTTCACCACTTCTTGTGCACAAAGACACATTTCAAGAAAAAAAGATTTGCTTCCATTGAATTTCAGCAGAATAATACTTCCTTCTGCTCTTGTACTAAACATGTGTCATTATGTTAATTTAAGTAGACAACATTTTATACAGAGATAAATATTTACTTCATTGTTTCTTTTGAGGGCAGTGATGAAAATGGCAGGATGTTATGCAGTCAGAGTCTATTTGTGTATCCCTGCCTATGATCTCAACGTGGCTTGTATCATTTGAGATTTCACTTAAAAAGCCAGTTGCTCTTTAATGGTTGTAACTGTTTTCAGCAAATAACATAAATTAAAATGTTTTTTAAGGAAAAAAAAAAGTATTCAAATGATTTGTCTCTTAGAAGAATTGCATTGATATGATGATAGCTGTTGGTTTTGGTTATATGTTTTCCATGCTAGGAATGTAGCCCCTCGAGTTTGGAGACTCAAGTGGGAAATATGAAGTCAAGCATGCTGAGGAGTGGTTTGTATTTATAAAACAGGCAATTTTCTACCAGAAAAGTTGTGGATATGGTGGGGTGGAATTGAAAGTATTTGTAATACACTTCTGTTGGGCTGAAAAGCTTTTAGCACTAAAAAAAAAAAAATAAAAAGCTTATTTCTTTATTGCATTACTGTAAAGCCTTCAATAATAGGAAAGGCATCTAGGTGATAATGATCAGTTTGGTTGGAATTTATTTCCTTTCACTCTTGTCTTGCCAGATACTGTAAAGACATTTCAGAAAATGGCAGAAACAGAGAATTTGGCTATTCTGTTGCAATTAACTTCCATTCGGATGAACTACTCACCCATCGAGGATTTTATATTGAATACAGAGCCTTCAGTCACACAGACCGTAAGTAAATACGTATGCACTTCATAAGGAGCTTAAAGAAACCATTTTTGAAAGACAACTTGTGCAAAAATCAACTTGCCTTTTTTCTGATTTTTGGGAGGAATATTTAAAATGTTATTGTTCATTTAACTGAACAAATAAATCTGTGGTATTAGGTGGATGTCGCTTTTAGAAGCTAGCACTTAGTTTCTGATTTTTCGCAAGATTTCTGCAAAGTATGATTCCCACTTTCTGTAGACCTAATTATTTGCCTTTTTGCCAACATCTTTATAACCAAGATGCAGTAAGCAGATAGTATGACAGAGTTGCAAGAAGTGCAACATTTTGCCAACAGGAGTTAACCATGCACTTTAAGTTCATGACTCCACACGCTTTGAATCAACTTCCAGCTTGAGAATGAAGTCAGTGAAGACATCTTGCTGGCATATTGCATAAAGATGGCTGGACTTCTTACCGCCCTTCCCCGACTCCTCAGTCTCCGTGCTTCTGAATCAGCATTATGGATGTTTTTTGAGACACCCATAGGGTGAAACAGCGATTTTCAGAAGATGGATACATTTATTTCTGACTTTTCTTGGGCAGGACAATATGTATGCAGTATATTCCCTCTAAGTATTTGCTTTCTACTTATTTTCGGAAACATTTACTCTTTTCCAGAAACATTCTCTCTTTTTATTTCTAAACAGGCTAATTTCCTTTTCCTAATGAAATTCTAGGGAGTGGAAGTTCTCTGTGACTTCAGAAGATCACGTTATGAAACCTCTTGACTCCTTGACTGAGTGTAGTTCTTTTAATTGGTGACCAAGAAGTATTTGTCTGAGATAGATTCATTTTCTTGCCTCTCAGGCTCCCATAGAGAGAAAAGCTAGTGCTGGCTGAGTAGTGTCTAATCATTCCTCCAAGGCAGTGAAGAGAAGAAAACGACTCTAGATTGGAACTGACTAAATGAATGTGGGACAAATGAGTTTGGTCCTTCAGCCTTGTTAATTTGCTTCTAGTACTAGAGGATAAAAAAATTAAAGTTGACCTGATCTGAGGAGAAACAGCGTGTGCTTGCAGCCCAAAATACCAATGGTATCCTAGAGTGCACCAAAAGAGATATGGCTAGAGAGAGAGGGAGGGGATTGTTTCCTTTTATCTGCTCTTCTGTGAACTTGTGTGGAATACTGCAAAGAAAGATGTACAGCTGGGTGGGTCCAGAGGAGGGCCACAGAAGTAATCAGAGGTTTGGAGTGGTTTATATGTTAGAGGAAATTTTTCACTCAGAGAATGGTGAGGCCCTGGCCCAGGTTGCTCAGAGAAGCTGTGGATGTCCCATCCTTGGAGCTGTTCAAGGCTGGGTTGCATGTGGCACTGGGCAGCCTGAGTTGGTGGAATGCAATCCTGCCTGTGGCAGTGTGGTGGAACTGGATAACCTTTATAGGTCCCTTTCAACCCAACCCGGTATATGATTCTATGATTTTTCTGTCTTGTCTTTGATAGTTTAGGTGCACAGTTAACAGCGTATGTTCCTTCAGATAATCTTTCTGATTACTGGAAATGCTGTTCAGATTGTAGTGATGAATTAGATAGTGGTGGGGCAAGGTAACCAGGTTATCCTAGGGAGTTTAGAGACTGACTGATGAAAATTGTAAGGTAGCTATCTTTTAGATCACATAAAGTATGTGAGTGATGATTAATAAGTCTGGAAAGAAGACTGTTCAGTGTATTCCTTTAAAGAGTGGGAAGATGAAAAAAATGAAAAATTTACACCAGGCTTTACAAGTTAAGCTTCTAAAAAGTAAAGCAACAAATAATCAAGCTAAACTATTTCTAAATACTCAAAGAATGATTAAAAGCAAGCATGGAGTTTTTAATTTTGATTTGGTTGTCTACTGTGAGGATGTAAATATCGGAGAAATGGCACATGCTATCTTGTGTGAGAACCAAGGTGAGAAAAAAAATAGATAAAGCTGTTTCCAGAAAGTGATTGCCAGTGTCTCACAGCCAAAATGGAAAGATATTTAGTTTTGTTGTTCTGTTAATACATGTTAGTGATCATTCCATAAGCTGACCTGTAGCAAGTGAAGATAACCACTAACTAGATATTAGGTTTATAAAGCATTTACAGACCTTTCTTCTTCAGGCTGCACTCCAGAGCAGTTGAACTGTGGTGATGGAAAATGTAAGCATCAGCATAAAACTTGTGAAGGTGATGATAGCTGTGGGGAGGACAGCAATGAACACAATTGTTGTAAGTATGTATTTTTTGATGTTTTACAAGAGAAACAGAGATGCATTCCGTTTAATTTTTGAAGTTTGGAAAACTTTCTCATTTAGTTTGTGAATCTTCCAGTAGACATGCAGATTAGAAATACAGTTGAATTTTCTATGTGTGAGAATCCAAACCAAGGCTTCTTTTTCTCTCTTCAGGAAGGACTTTTGTAGTCAATGTCCATTAACTTTCTGAAAATGGCTTTAGGCAGCCATTTCTATTTGTAATGATCAGCACATACCATCCCTCTCTTCACATGAAAAAAAAAAGCTGACTTCTTAGAGGGTTCTTTTTTCCTGATTTTTTTTTTTTCTGTGAGTTCAACTTGTTTGACTAAGCATACAGTATACATTTACATGAAGTCTTAGATTTTCCTATCCATAGTTAGGAAGAGGGTTGGTGAAGAGCAAAGAAGGTGAATGGCATCTCCAAATGCCTTTAGTAAACCAATTAAGTACACAAAATCTAAATGCTACTTCTTGAAGTTCACAAATGAATGCATCTCTAGTTACTTTCTGCTGTAGCTTAGATGCTAAGTATTCCTTGCTCTGTTTTGCAGCAGGAATGATTCATGCTGCTGTCACAGCTGATTGTCACGGTTTAAGATAAATGATATGTTCAGTCTCCTGATGACGACCTCTTATATTTTGACCTTTCTTTTCCTACTGATTCCTGTGCAAGTAAAACATGAAGTGTAACCACAGGGATTCACTGGGGTTATAAATGAATCTTAAGAGATGTCCCCTGGCCTATAGTCTCAATGACTAGAAGTAGTGTAATCTGAGAAATCTGCTTTATACAATCTAAATTGCAAAAGAACTTTAAATTCAGTTCCCTTCTGATGTAGGCCCTACTGTGGTAGTCATCCTGCTTCACGTCATCTATTCATATAGTGTGAATGAAAATGCTTCTGAATTATTTACTGAATTTAGTATTTATGTGTATTCTTTCTTAGCACAAAGTACAAGTTTTGTAGTAGTGAAAATATAACATACATAGTGTAACTAGTTTATGGGATAGATTAATAAAGCAAAATCCAGGATATCAGTGATTTTGTTTGGAAGATCTAACTGTGGCTCACTGTGTGTTTGTTAAAACAACAAATTTTCCTCAACTTTTGTCTGATCAGTACCAAATAGTGTAAGGGATTGAGACATAACAGTGTGGGGACTTGAGTCCCTTTGTCACATATGTCTCTTTATAACACCATTTTGGACACTGCTGGTACTACTAATACCTCCTTGCAATTTGCCATTATTATTTTTGCCTTGCTTTGAGTCCTAGGTCCTTGACGTAGCCAGCAGAACGTCCTTATTTGCTGGAAAAATCCCTACCACTATTTCGAGGCCACTGTAAATGACTAATAATAAGAATGATAGCAATGGATCAGTCAGGATTCCTATATAGCAAACTATGATAATTATTAACGGAACATTTTTTGGAGATTGCTTAACTTCCTCTTAAAAATAAATAGCTGACTTCTGAATAATATCTGCTCTGTAAATATGTAATTTGTAATGAGAATAGGGCTAGTGGAGGTAAAACAGTAGATCTGACATGCTTAGTTTACTCACTGTAGAGTTAATATCAGTGTGTGCGCAGTTGAAGCCTATGTTGTCTTTCCTCAGAGATGACTGAGATTTAAATTAGTGTGATTATTAATCCTTTTCCACAGAGGAAACTGTTTACACTAGCGCATACTATGACTTCAGGAAGATTGGAATGTGTGGCTTTGTACAACTCTTGCAACAGCTGAGTAGGTTAATCATTTGAAGCTACGGCTTTTAATATGTGACACTGTCTTCTCTCTCATTTCAGCCCACAAAAGTTGTTTCCCTTATACTTACAAATGTCTTAATGGAAAGTGCTTGTTGAAATCAAATCCAGAGTGTGATGGGAAAAGAGACTGCACAGATGGATCTGATGAAATGAACTGTGGTGTGGTAACAGTTGTTTGAAAAATGGTTAAAGACATCAAAAACTGAGTTAGGAATCGGTGCTATTGCCAAGTACTACTGTATGAAAAGTTGATAACATTGGATGTGAGTTTTAAAAAATTCCTGGTAACACCTGCAGGAAAATGGACATTAAATTTCATACTTTCTCATTTTAAACTTACTGATCTATTCTGTCTGTGATTAATTATTACAAGCAATGCATGTCTCCAGGTTGTTAAACTGGTAGATCTTGTTGCTTGTTTGGTATGAATGAGACGCAGTGAGTTGTGGAGAGGTATATCTAAATAGGGAAAGAGTATAAGATCTTATTCTAGTGAATTGTTATATATATATATATATAACAATTCACTAGAATAAGATATATATAATTTTTTTCCACAGTGGCTTTGTGGTTTATTAGGTAAATGTTACTTCACACACTAAGCATAACAAAGTAAAATGACCTTGTGTTTTCCTTTACTTTTTTCTTTTATTTCTATTAGCTTGTGGAAGACACCAGTTTAGGTTGAACAGGATTGTTGGAGGTGAAGATGCACAATCTGGGAAGTGGCCTTGGCAAGCAAGTTTACAAATAGGAGCATATGGCCATGTCTGTGGTGCATCTGTTATTTCCAAGAGATGGCTTGTATCTGCTGCCCATTGCTTTCTGGATTCTGATTCTGTAAGGTATGGAAAGATTATGCTGTCATGGAGTTCTGCAGTTTGAAGTTTGACAATTTGACAGTATTGCTTTCAAATGTCTGCAATAGTTATTCCAGGTTTTGATTAATCTCATCAATTGTACGTGAACCCTAAGTGTATTATGCATGCTTTGAAAGTCACAAATATCTGAAGTAATTTTTCTGCCAGTGAATCCTGTTTTTTGATTTAGAGTAGATGCTTTTTTTTTTTGTTTTTTTTTGTTTTTTTATCCCCCCAGAATATGTGGTCTTTTTCTTCTGAGAAAACAACTTCTTAAGGGACGTGTAAAACTCACCAGTGTTCAGTTTAGGTACTGTCAATTGAGAAGACATACTTATGATATGTTACAAAGAAGAGAGTTTAGTTATGCGCTTTGTGACTTACAAAGCCTCATGGTTGCCTTTTGAAAAACATAGAAAACAATACATTTTAATTTTAGTGATTGAAAGTATTCTGGACAAAAAAAGCAGTTGCTGAAACTGAGATTGAATGTATGACAATATACTAGACATAATTTACATTGAAGATTTTATAGTCTTTATAAGATAATCTGGTACTCTAAATTGTGCAACATAAGATGGCACATGTTCAGATGACACTGAGTTATTTTTACTTGTCAGGCACACTGCAATTCTCTCCATGCAATGTGTACATGCATTCCAGTATTATGCACATTAGTTTTTGAGTTGGTGACAAACATTTCATATTCGTATGCTTTACATTCAAGAGAAAGCAACTGCCTTCGTGCTAACAATTTGACTAAACCACTAACACTGCAACTTTGCACACCACTGTGGAAAATGCATTAATGCCCTAGGGAAAGTGACTACGCTGAATAAAGGCTGTTAATGCTGCAGAGATGCTTACAGCAGTGCACTGCTTGTATCTGGGATATAATCTAGCTTTTATTCAGCATAGTCACTTTCAAAGTAATATTATAATTAAAACAAATGTTTTATTTAACAGAGTTTAGACTAAGACCCTGAAGAACCATTGCTAGTGTGAGAAGAATATGTGCTTTTGAGGCTTGTATGTTGATAGAACATTTAGTTGCCTTTGGCCTGTTTCCTGGCTCGGGAATGTCAATAGCAGTACTGACTTTTACCCAAGACAACTACAGTTGAAAGTTTAAACGTGCTGATAACAGAGCTCTGAGAAACCCATTGCTAATAGCTCAGTCTGGTTCTGCTTTGGTCATTGTCTGTGGGGCAACATCAGGACAGGTAATCTACCTGTCCACCTGTACCCCTCTTCTGCTATATAAGATTTGTTCTAAGGCTATTCATGCAACAGATTTGGTGGGTCAGTTGGGGTTGATCTCTATACAAAAAGAAAACCATCCAGTCAACTGCATTACAGAGCGAAACTGCATGATTTACCACAGCATAGTATGTGTCACTCTCTTTTCATACGCAGGGTGCTTTGCTTACTGTAAAGATGGCTGAAAAATGTGCTTTTTCAGGAACTGATCTTACACCTCTAGAATGCTGTTCCTTTCAAAATGGTAATTTAAACCACTGCTTACTGTCTTAGCAGGCTGAGACTGTAAAACATCTATCATCCTAAGTGATATTCTACTCCATTCTTTTTGTTTTGATGAATCTCATCAAATACCATTCTGTTCATAGAATGGAATGATCTGGCACTGCATTGCTTTGCAATGGGTTGTTCTAAAAACATTCTCTTTGCAGATACTCTGCTCCATCGAGGTGGAGAGCATACATGGGCTTACGCGCTGTTAATGACAAGAGCAATCATGTAGCTATGAGATCGATCAAAAGGATTATCATCCACCCACAGTATGACCAGTCTATCTCAGATTATGACATAGCCCTGTTGGAAATGGAGACGCCTGTATTCTTCAGCGAGCTGGTACAGCCCATTTGTTTACCAAGCAGCTCTAGAGTATTTCTTTATGGAACTGTCTGCTATGTAACTGGCTGGGGAGCCATGAAAGAAAATAGTATGTTCATTTTCTGGATACACTTCTTGCAAGTTTGGCTTAATTTTAAACATTTACAGTGAAATATTTATAGTCCTAAGAGCAAATAACCTCTGGTTTACATAATAGTTCTATGAGAAACTTGAAAATGTCCAAATAGTTAGGCCATAAATTCTGAAGACATTAGTAGTGGGCAATAAGTATCAATGCACATACCCTATATGGGCATCAGAGTTGATGTCACAGATCACTGAAAAAACCAGTGTGTTACAGCTACAAAAAACAAGCCCCTTTCCATCTTCATAGTTCCATTTATCCAGTGAATAGGTCCTAATCTACCTTCAGGTCCAGAAAACAGAAGCTTGGAACTACAGAGGAGAAAGACTTTGTCTCTAAGGCTGTGGTTAACAATATGGAGCCCTGAAATAACTGAAAGAATATGGTGTTTTTTTGTTTTTTTTTTTTTTGTTTTGTCTGCCTTAACTAAAGGTAAATTCATGTTTGTCCCAGGAGGTGTGCTGCCTGTGCAGATCAGAGGAGAATGCTGCAATGAGGAGGCAGGAAAAAGGGAAGAATTAGAGAGAGCAGCAGGGAAGCCTGTAGGATCTCGGCCCTATTGTACCAGAGCCAGCTTTGAGACTTGAATGTAGACAGCTCCTCAGCACTGTGTTAGTCTCCATTATTGTGCTGAGGTCAAATTCCTCATGTTTGATCAGAAGCCATCTGCTGTGGTAGTGTTGGCTTTTCTAATATGCAATAAATAAATAAGTCTAAGATAACTGCTGAATAGCCTAATAAGTTGCAAATGATTTTATTTTTTTTAATTATGCCTTCTTATACTATCTTTCATCAGAATAATTTAGGTCATATTTAAAGTTGGTCTGAATGCATGTAGAAAAAATATATATTTTTCTGTCTTGCGTATTTCATTTCTAACTCACCCAAAGAGCCTAATGAGTAAACAAACTTCTCTTCATCCAGATATCAAATAGTTTATGTTTGCTACTGGGCCATAATATGACAGGATATGTAGTTCACAACAACACCTTATGCCAGTGCTTTAGTACAGAATCAAGCTCCTAGTGTGTCTTGTCACTCACACGCTTGAGTTTCAGTCCACTTTTGCTTCCAGTTTGTTTCCTTAGCTCCTTACCCAGAAGTGAGAGGATGGGAAACAGCACGTGAATTTCCTTGGCTAGGCCTTACATAATGTTTAGAGGCAACCACAGTGTAAATAACATCAAAATCTTCAGGCATAATTTGAAATGGCATTCAAAACTAGTTACATTCAATGGTATATTGTATTATTTTCACATTTTGCATGACTCTCTTTACTACTTTGTGCCAGGACAAGCTCATAGGAATAAAGACAGAGGAAACAGAAAGTAAACAGTGGCTTTGTCTAAAGATGTCTGTGTAGACAGCAGTATTCAAAGGCTGAGGGCACAATTAAAGGGAGAGGAGTTACTTTCCTGCTATCAGTTGGGCAGAGTTTGAGTATGGAGCAGTGTTCCTTTGTTTTGGCAAGTGATCTCTGTTGTAGAAATATGTACAATCTTAATCTCTGCAACATTTGTTTCTTCCTAGGTCATCTTGCCAGAACACTGCAGGAAGCTAGAGTGAGAATAATTAATCAAAGCATTTGCAGCAAGCTGTACGATGATCTCATCACCTCACGCATGCTCTGTGCTGGGAACCTTAGTGGTGGCATTGATGCATGCCAGGTAATCTGGGGCTTCTTCAGAAACTGAAAATAAATGTTTAGTTTCATTGGAAAGCTTCAGAGTTTGGGGTAGTATTTTTATGGCTTCCACTCCCCACCCCCTGACTCAGTTGGAGGAGAGTGAGGTGTTCTGAATGTATGATTAATTTAACATGGCTATTAAAGACTCTTAAAACTAAGGAGGGAAAATTAGCATAAATAATATCTGGAATGCTTGAGAAATACTCTTTGCAAGGCAGAGAGTAAAATGTGTTGAAAACAATTCTTTTTCCTCTATGACAATTTATTTTCTTATGAAATAGCAGTGGTGCAAAGATAAAGGCTAAGAATACCTTTGCTTTTTACTATTTGTATTGATTTTTATTTCCTTTTTTGACATCTGGGCATTGGGATTGTAGCAGTCTGAGAAATGTACCAATACAGTTGCAAAGAAGTAGAAAATGCAAAAGTAAGGTAAATCTGGTAAATGCAATGGCAGTGCTGCTTCTTTCATATGTTTATTCATGCATGCAATGAGTTTGGATTACATATAGTATCATGAGTTACATGACCTAGTTTATTTGTACGCGCTATCAGAAACTGTCCTTTGGTTACACTTCAACTGTCTTAACTGTCTTTTTTTCCTTCCTTGTTGTTAGGCTACTTGTGCTGGTTATCAGTATTTAATTTTACTGAGATGAATATCCACTTTCCAATTTACAAACACAGTCATTTTTCCAGATACTGTGTAAAGGGAAAAAAACGTTACTGAATTTAGACAGTGGTAATTTGGTAGAACTTTTGTATGATATATTAAGTTTACTGTTTAATGTGGTAGGTTAATTTTTACGAGACCAAACTCTTAATGGGTCAAACTTGCTTATACACAATGGGCTGTTTGTAGGATCTTGCAGATTCTTATTCAGTGAAGTATTATTTATGCTAATTTTATGTCCCATTTGTGAATAACCTTAAACTTTAAAATTGATTTGTTTAAAACATGTTGTAATACACCTAAGGCTTGAAGATCCTCCAAAACATGTGTTGCATAAAATGTGCCCATAGATTTTTAGATCAGTATTTCAACTGGATTTGCTATATACCGTACTGTTCAGTCCAGTTTCCAATACAGTATGCTATGTTGTGTCCCAGTGTGCTGACCCTCTGGGTCTTTAACTTCTTAGTCTGTAGCAGATATATTATTTCTTATGTCTCCAGCTTATTTCCTATGCAGTGCTAGAGATGAATGACACTGAAGTTCAGGAAATTCCCATAGTACCCTGAAAACGCTTGTATTACATTTCAATCCTTGTAGGCATCCTGGTTTGTTTTATTTCTTCATAGTTATATAACCTGTGTAGTACATTCACAGTTAATGTGAATTTTCCACACAGCTTTCGTCTTTAGATGATGTGATAGCTAACAGTGAGAAATAGTGTGTGTATATTCTTTCAGACTTAGTTGTCTTATCGCTCTTGTGTGTTCTTTGGTTTGACATGGTTCCTCTTTCCAGAATCCTTCCTCTTTCCACCTTCATACAGCTCCTTCTGTCTTTCACAAGTAGCTCTGTAACAGTCTGTATATTCTGATATATAGACTTCTTTCTCACATTGCTTCTGGATCAGCCTCTTCAGTAATCCAAATTGCCACTATAACAGCAACCTCAGGAAGAGGACTAACTGTTCTGGCTTCCTCTTTATCAATAGGTAATTTTTGTTGGTTGGGTATTGAATGTTTTCTGTCTTTTTTCCTTTCTGGTACATAGCTTCGTTCTGGCAAGTTTTAGCTCCAAGTGGAGTCAGCAGAAAAACCCCAGGCTCAATTTGGAGGCTGTTGACTGCCTTGTATACGTCAGGAGAATCTGAAGATATGAGCTGCATTTATAAACTGTTCAGAATTCTGTGGTTTATCTATTCCCTGAAGGCCTGCAGTTAAGGTCACAAAGCATTTTTGAGCCCAAATGTGTTTTGATCCTGTGCTCTGAACTAAACTGGAATCTTTAATTTTCTATGGTGCACAGACTTTCATGATTCCTTTGAGAAGTCAGCTCTTATTTGCGTGTCCCTTAGAGTCTTTGGTCCTTCTCTCCATCTTTGAAGCTGCAGACTTGAAAATGAAGCTGCTCATACCTAAGCACACCTTTCCTTGGTATCCTCCTGTTTCCGTTTGACATTGTAAAGAGTTTTGCTTTGTCTGAGAACAGGTTATGGTCAGTGGTAGAGTTCCCACCTTCCACCCATCTTTTCTTCTTCCTGATCAGCATTATGAACCCTGTAACAGGACAGCAGCAGGGAGTAATTTTTCACCTTCCTCTTGCCTTTGCATTGTATTGCTTGGTGTGCTAATTCTGTAAGTTAAAACACGTTGAATGAATTCACCATCTTATAGTGCTCTGTGTGTGTGTGCTAACGGATAAACTCCCTTCATTTCAGGGAGATTCTGGAGGTCCCTTGGCCTGCGCAGGGAAGGGAAATAGATGGTACCTTGCTGGCATTGTGAGCTGGGGAGAAGGATGTGCTCGACGTAATCGTCCTGGTGTATACACTAAGGTGACAGCACTTTATGACTGGATCCGTCAGAATACAAATTGATGTGCCAAGGAGAAAATACAGGACTCCCTTACATAAGCTGCTTCCTACATTATCATGTACATGAAAATGCTGTTGGCTGTTTGACTGTGAAAGAATGCACTACCTTAATGCAGAAACGATCATTTGTTATTTGCCTAATGATAACCATTTTTTTTTTTTTTTTTTATTCAGAGCAACTTCCAATAACTTCAGGTTCCTTATGGATTCATCTTTCTTATTCCCTACCAGCAGAAACAAAGTTCCTTAAAAATTAAATTTGAATCTGAAAAAAAAAAAGTCCTGACTGTTTTGGCAGATCATCTTCCCTCCTTCCACCTCTGAGATGTACATGCATCTCTCTTGCTATCTACCTTTGCATAGGCATACATGGATATTCATGCTCACATCCCATCAGTAGTTTAGAGTACTGTCCCATTCCTATCACTGGAGGCTGCACATATGTATTTGTGCGTGTGATTAAGATAATACTGTATATTTGCCTTCTTTAATAATTGTTAATAACAAGGCTATTTGCTAACTGCCTTCATTGATATTAGGCTGTGATGAAATCAGCAAAACCAGGATGATTTCCTTTTATAAAGGAATTGGCAATCAGATCTCAATAGTAGCACACACTGGACTGTTTATGTTGGTTTGTGTCCAAGATTTTGAGCATGACTATTCTTTTTCTTCTCCAGCTCCGAGCATATGAGGGCTCTCTTAGCAGCCATGCAGAAAGTAGTAGGTGGCAGTCATAGTGAAACTGTGTCATGTCATATCAGACTTCAAATCAGCATGACGTTGGCCCCTGGGTCAATAGAAGGCCAATGCCTCAGTGGCTTCAGTGGGTGCCAGAAATTGCAAATCCACCTGCCTAAAATAAAAGGCTAGAGCTGCCTGAGGAGAAAAGGTACTACATGTGCAAGGCTGAACAAAATGCAGCACAGTACCATTTCTCTGGGGGCAGCTCGCAAGCAAGTCTGTTTCAGGACTACTGCTTTGCCAGGAAGTCTTTTTTGTTGAATCCAGTCTTTGAGTAGATACAAGCAAAATCTTGCAGCTCTGAGATAGTCCTGATGAACCTGAACGTCTTCCTCAGTCTTTATTGGTTTCTTACTTTCTCTTTACACTTAGAAGATACTTGTAGTGTCTAATGTCTGCAGTGTTTAACAAGCGGATTTTCTCATATCTGGCTCCAGCATGCTCCATGAATTTTGGCATGCTTCTGGTGGGTTTGTGCTGCTTTCCTTGATGTCCTTGGTCTGCTGTGAGCTGAGTTTCAAGGTCTTGCTCTCTGTTTTGTCTCTTTTCCTGGACAGAAGAAAGAGTTGTGCCCATGTGGACACACTGCTCTGAAAGAGATGTAAAAGAAAAAAGGAATTAAGAGATCCTTGGTCTCAGTGAAAGTGGAGGAGGAAGTGACAGCCACACTTCTGTCGTAAGATCACCATTTCAATCTTAGCAGTAAATCCAGCTTTGAAAATGATTATCTGTTAATGAGCCTGTAAGCCAAATCTAGCTGATTTGAAGATTCCAAAGCTAAACAGCTTTGGATATATGTAGTAATTCTGGCATTCAGTTTAATAAAAGATCTGTCTGTATTTTCTAGATGGTCTTAAAATTGCGCTGCATATTTGGAAGTGTTCACCTTTTAGGAAAGGTGAAAAAGATGAAGTTGGCACCATGAATATCAATCCTTGCAGGTCATAGCATGTTTTTTTTCCACAGTACATAAGTATGTGGTCCTTGTTTAGCCACTGATCTTTGGGAAAACATGAAAATGAGCTAGTACTGTGATTTTCACACAGTAGGTTTCCTGTGTCTAACAGGGATACTGCTTCTCCCTCCTTTCTTGCAGTGGTTTTGGGCATTCCCCTCACTGCTACCCCTGCAGCAACTCTTGTGTTACGTTTCCCACCTAAGCTACAGTTAAATTATATTCTGTGGAGATTTTAGTAACTATAAAAGCCAGTCAGCTACTTTTTCCTTTTCAATAAACACATGATAAAAATGTAAGTGCCTGTGTTTCCTTCATTTGGTTGTGCTTCTGAAACTCTAATCCCCAGACGTGCTCAAAACTGCATTTGTTCTTTGGAGTTATATTTTTTGTAATGCTGAGCCAAACCTGCCTGTATTATAAAAGCATGCATTTAAGGGCATTTGTTGCTTCTCCTTATTTAGAAACCACAGTTGTCTTTCTTCAGAATAAAATAGCTTTCCTGCTGCTCAGTTTTAGATAAGAGCCTAGGCCAGAAGGTTCAGATCAGTTCTCAACTTCCCGTTTTATTTAAGAATTTTGCACTTCCATGTGCCAAAAGGGTCAATTGCTTCACAGGCAGAAAAAAAAAGGCATCAAGTGAGAATATTAGATCACCCAGACAATGGAAATTCAAGAGTTCAGAGTTCCTTCAGAAGGGTATTATAAATGGACTTTGGCATTTACAAAGTGAGATCCATAATCATTAACTTGAAAAGGAGTTTTGGTTTCAGGCTGTTCATCAGGAAGGTAAGGTCTTAGATGTGAGAGGAAATATTAAGTAAGTGGACCCAGTTTTCAGCAGGAATACTGAGAACCAGCGAGTAATTTTTCTAGTGAATGTCCCAATGAATTCCTATGAATTTGGTTACCTGTTCTGATCTTGATGGCTGCTCAGCTTTATCCTCAGTCTTCCATTCTTAAGGATTCTCCAAAACCAGAAGATGTGTCACGGAAGTTGTGTTTCTTTTTATTTGCTGATTTAAACCAAGCCTTATGCTCAGCTTCACAGAGTGCCTTTGCCTGGATGGACTGCCCCGTGACATCAGCAATCCAAACCTCCTTGGGAATGCTCTAGGCTTAGTAGCCAGAAGAGTTGCACAATGATAAAATCTGAAGGGGAAAACCCCAGCGTTTGGCAGGGAAAAGAAGGAGCGGTGCTGTGAGTGGATGTTCATCCAGCAGAAATAAGGAGTTGAGGAAAGAAGCTTTGTTCCCTTCTTAACGCACTGTCCTCTCTTCTGAGGCAGGAGTGCGAGCAGGATCCTTTGATCAAAAGTAAGAGGATTGCTTTGTGGCAAGGAAGAAGAAACCCAAGGAAGGAGTTAGAACAGAAGAAATAAGAGGAGGTAGGATGAAGAATACTGGAAGGGTGGGAGGGAGGGAGTGGGGAAAATCAGCCCCTCGCTAAAGTAAGCGTTTTATTTCATGTGGCAATCTCTAGTGCAGAACAAATCTCAATTCACAGAATGATTTGCTTTGTAAAACCCTCAAGGGCACAAGATAAAACAGAAGGCCACCCCCCTTCTCTCTTTAGATTTGTTCTTCTTTACGTGGAACTTGAATTCTCAACTTCTGAGGTTTATGCTCAGCAGTATGTGAATAGACATCTTCTTTGGCACCTGACATGATTTCAGACTTCAGACCAGCTAGAGAGAATGATTCCCAGCACAAAGCTGAGTAACATTCAGTTCCAAATAGGCTATGCTGGGAGACAAAATTAGAAGCATTGATGGAAGATGTAAACTCCCTTCATGGTCCAACTGAACCACGAGTGATGTGATTCTTTCCTTTTCCTTGCTGTCGAGAAGCACACCTGTTGCCTGTATTTCACTGTTTCAACTGAAAGCAGCAGGGAAAGCAATCCAATTGCTTTCAGAATCACTTCAGCAAATGGCAGCATCGCCGAGGGTTAGTCACCTAGTCACCTGCTCGTGCTTGTCAAGGGCTGGTACAGTAAGGCAGACAAACTGGAAAACCTAGTCTTCTTTCACAGTGGAGCTGTGGAGACGAGCCGAATCGATACTTCCTCTCCCTCCCTTTCCTACGTGGCTCGTGCAGATGATGTTATTTGTCTTTCCAAGGATTTTCCCTTAGTTATTGACATTTTGAGATAGCTCCTTTAAAAATTATCCTAGCTCTCTCACTGTTACAGTCTCCAGCTTCATACCAAAACTGCAACTGGCCGTAATTGCAGCTGAAACCAGAAGGAAATGAGCTGGCTCTGTGCTTGCTACAGAGGCAGAGGTCCTCACAAAGAAACAGAAGCTATGAAAAGACAAAGCTCTGATGGAGAGCATGAGGTTATTGAATTGCCAGAAGTTAATGGGGAGGAAAGCAAAGCCGATCATACGAAGCCTCTAAATTCTCAAGCACCTGCAACAAGCAAGGTAGGAATTTCAGTTTCTCATCTGATACTTGCAGAGCTGCTGAGGAAATAGCATGTAATGAAAGAAGTGGCATTTCAACAAAACATTGTGTAGGGGCTGTTTAATTTGTTTGAGGGGTGGGGAAGGGTTTCTCACTTGAAAATAAAGACTGAAAGCATGTTAAGTGTATTTATATTATTTTGCTCAATGAATGTTCTAGTGTTAGAGTCAGATACTGAGCATTATTATTTTTTTATGCTGGCTGTCTGTGTTTGTGAGCTAAAGCCTAAGATAAGGAAATAAAAGTTATCGTACTTGGTATTCCAAGTTTTGCGTTCTCTTTTCACGTGCTGCCAGTAGGATTGCGCTCGAAACTAGAAGGGAGAAATGTTGAAACATTAAAAACAGGCTTTCTGGAAGAACAAATTAATTCAAAAACAGGGCTGCCAAAGCAAGAATTAGATGCCCTGCAGTAAAGTTTGTAAATCGTGCTGGATTCTCCCTCTTTGATCTTTGAGCAATTTGTGGTTGCTAATATTCAGGAATTTATACTAGAGCACCCCGAAGCCTCAGTTAAAGGAAATGTGTGAGTCCTGATGTAGCCAGTGCCCAGTATTTAGCTTCAAGCTGTGGGATAGACTAATGCTAGCAGAAGAGCAGTATTTACTGATGAGTGGCTATGGTACAAAGATTTTCATTACTTTTCTCAAGAGCAGGGAGAAAATCTGTGTCAGAAACTCCTCTTCCTATATTCTCACATTTCTGTGTGGGCAGATCTTCTGGGACTGCTGAACCCACCTGAGATCTCGGCAGCATTAGTCATGCTGTCCCACCCTTCCTGCTCCTGGCCAAGTTTCCTTGTGTGAGTCTCACTCATCTTTTCAGCATTGATCTGTTCCATTAAATAAACAGCCCAATTTCCTATACCATATAGGGGGGCCAGTTCCTTCTCCTCTGTTCCAGTGTGGTGAACCAGCCTGCTACAGGATCAGGCAGATTCTGCGGAGGTTCAAAGAGGAATAGGAAAAAGGGTGGAGGAGAGAGACTCAGCTGCCTTGAGAAACTGCCTTGAGTTTCAGTTCAGCCTTCCCAGAAATGCGTTTTCATATGGGCTCTTTCTGCTGCTTCTGGCATTTGACTTCCTATCCTGTGGGGAATACTGAAAAATTATTATGCTCTGCTTCCTGCTCAGGCAGCAGATTAATCACAATGGCCCTGACCATTAGGGAGAGATTTTTTTCCACTGCTTCTTCCAGGAGATCATGTAACATTCTTGGGCGATGTCGAAAAGGGTATTGGCCCAGCCGATAAGACATAGTTGCAGAGCTGAATGTCTACTTGACATCGATCCAGTTTACAGTACTTGATTGGCGATTAATCTGTTGTGACGACCTGAATGTGTGGCTTGTATTCTAGGTGGGAGTTTGGGCTTGGTAACTGTCTTGACTGATGCTATGGAGCTGAATTCATCAGTGTAATGCTAGACAGTTGCTACCAATTTGTTTTTTCAGATAAAAAACTATATACTAGTGTCAGGTATTAAACTGAAGGTTGGCTCTTCTAATACATTCTTTTTTTTAATGAGATAAAATCCCTGTATGTATACATGACCACTTGAATGCGTGGTGTAAGGGCAACTATGTTAAGCCAGTTGATCTTCATTCCCCACAAAAGAACTCCCCAAGAGGAGGTGTCTGTAGAGGACGCTTTCTGTTTCTTCACCCCAGCTCCTGGAGAGCTCAAGTAAGCTCTTTCTGGGGATGTTCACTTTTCCCGTGCAACTACTGTTCCAAAGAAATTTTAAGCCAGCTGGGGAATGTTAATTGCAATTCGGTAAGAAGTTAACCATCATGCTAGGTTCTTAAAAAGTTCAAAAGGTGAAGGGAAGGAAACTAGATGAGTGCCTCCAGCTAGCAGCTGGTTCCTACCAATCTACATATGTGCATCTCAGACAACCCATAACACATGCTTTGCCTCATTTGGTGCCAAAGACAAAAATGATAATGAAGTTCATAGGTTTACAGTAGATGGTGAGGAGGATAAATCAAATGGAAGGTGTGGTTTACTTGGGTGTTCATGCCCTTCGTTCAGTTTTCTGTCTGTGGAACAAATTAGTTGGTGTTTACTTGTCACCTAAATTTGTTTTCTTTTTTTTAGTATCTAGCACGGCTGGGTTAGCTAATAACCTTGCTCTTAAGTCTTAGTAGAAGTTAAGCGAAATGTAGGTATTATTTCACTCCTGTATGAACGTACATGCACACAATTTGTTTGAAGGTAATTTCCTTGTCATCTAGAACAGATGAGATTTGTAATAATCTTTAAATCTACTCAATAGACTCCCAGTTTTCAATCTTCTGAAGAAAAGGGAATTAGCTTTAAAAGCCTTAATTACTCTAGTGGTTTTTAATGCAACAA
Organism: Callipepla californica brunnescens; assembly: GCA_023055505.1. NCBI lineage: Eukaryota > Metazoa > Chordata > Aves > Galliformes > Odontophoridae > Callipepla > Callipepla californica. Next base: position 58,934,748 of record JALIRH010000001.1, read on the forward strand.
TATCTTATGAATTGCATCTTATGTGCTTTGTGTGCTGGCATTCAGGAGCTATGCAGGCTAATAGCATCAACAGCACAGAGATGAATTATCCTGAAAGTTCCTTCAGGTGCATTTTTAGCTGGGAGGCATGGCACGCTTTAAAAGGACAGCCTGTGGGACCTGCACATCAAAATGATGTAGCTAAAAAAGATCGGAAGCAGTGAAAGAACCTTTGTAGCACCTCAGCTTTCTGAGCATTTCAAGAGTTAGAAACTGAACAAATGGGAAATGCTACATCTCTCAGGTAGTAGCCTGTAAGTCTGCGTTCCTTCTTGCATCAGTACTTAAGGATGGAAACCCTTGATATAGTGAATTACTTACAACAAGACTCTTATTTATGTGTTTTTTTTGTGTGTGTGTTTCTAAATGTGATTGTAGAGACATGCTTAAAAATGCTTCCCACTTTATTTCACTAATCAAAATGCTCTTTCCTTTTGTAACTAGGAGAGAGATCAGTGGAAATCATGCAGGAAGATCGTTTTCTGGAAGTGTAAACTGTGGATGGTTTTAACTACAATTTTTGTTGTTTTGTTCCTGGTCATTCTCATCAGCCTAGCTCTATATTCTAGTAAGTACCTTACTCCTGGTTTGTTCTCTGATAAAATTGTGCAATATGTACAACCTAATAAGAATGCTATTTGAACAGCAGCATCCTTTAAATTCCTACTTAAAATTCTTAAAATTGCATGGGACACTTTGGTGCCAATTGCAGAAGGTGGTGTGTTGAGCAGTGGAGGTGAAAGTTTTTAGTTGAGCAGGCAACCAGTAGCTTGCATCGTGATCAGATGGCAGCTCTTGTAGCTAAGAGAATATTACTAGAGCAGAGTGAGAGCTAGAGTAGAAATGATGCTTGTAGCACTGCAGCAAGTGCAATGGATCACTCACGTCTTCTCATCTGATGTCAGTGTCTGTCAGGCTCCCAGAGCAGATGGCATTCATTGTTGGGGTGGGTCACTGTTCTCTGGGTGCTGTCACTATTGTTCAGGCGACTCACACTTTCAACGTAGTCATTACCTAGCAAGTCTGTGAGAAAACCACCTCAAAGAAAGCCAGGAGGTTATTTTTTCCTCCAGTAATTCTTCTAACTGGAACTTTTCTTACCTTTTCTGTCTCCTTTTGAATATTAGATGTTTACACAGATGAAGATGATTATTGGGATACAGATTCACTGCTACATAATTATCACAATTTTTCTGGAAAGTTCAACTTGCTGTGTGGTCTTCCATACCTTTTCTCTGAAGACATTACTAAGAGGGTATGTGTTGATGTGCTTCCTGGCAAAGCAAATTCTCCTTACGTAGGTTCTCTGTTTATCCTTTTAAGAGTTTTCTGTTTCTCTGGGGAGAAACTCAGTCATTTTTAAGTCCATGCAATTTGTTAAACTCTGAATTGTATCTTTTGTATAGAAAAATTAGCTGCTTGTAGGCACATAAGCAGCTGCATTTGCCAGGGGAGGAAAAAAAAGACAAAATGGTTCATTTAACCATTGAACAGTGTAGATAAGGAGAGGCCTGTAGAGGACTTCCAACCCCATGCCAGATTTGCGTTGCATTCTCCCATAAGTGCATAATGTCAGTACGGGTTTATATCTGCCATTTACATTGAGCCATTGCTGACTGAGTTGTGGCTGAGGTGAGACGTGCCAATACTGGTTTAGACATACGGTGAAATGGGAGTCTCGGTTGAGACACCTTTCCCTCTGCCAAGTTAGAATAGAAGGGCTTTTTGCCACTGATAAAAACTCAAGCCAAACAACATAAATTGCTCCTGGCAACGTGAGCACATACTTTTAGTTCACCCTGAATGCCTTCCTTTGTGCTAAGGTAATACAATAATCACTCAAACACACAGATTAACTTGTCTGTCAAGCTTAAATGGAATGCGTATCGTTTCCAGGGCATATATTTGCTGATATTTGACCTTCAGCACCTGTGTTTATGCCCCTTAAAACACCTCTATAAGAATGATTCATTGTACTGTCTCTTGTGGGGAAGAAAGTGAATGGAAGGAATACCTTATTTTTAAATGTATTTATTTTCTTTTTTCTCTCTCTAAGATAACAGATGTCTACAGCTCATCTCCAGCTCTAGGACGCTACTTTAGGACTGCTAAAGTGGATTATTTCAGGTAAGCAATTTCTATTACCAAAATTATCAGAAATTTACAAACTTTTGATGTGATGTGCGTACCTATGTAAATATGCATAACATTTGAATCTGTGAAAAAGAGAAGGTTTTGGGGAGAGTGAGAAATACAGGTAGTGAAAACTTGACAGAGGATCCTCCAGTGTAAAAGATAAGACCTACTAATAATACGTAATGACAGTAGCATTTTGTTACTGTTGAGTATCTTCTCTGCTGTCTTTGTTCCCAAGTGCAGGCTGTAATAAGCTCATTCAAGCAAGTTTATTAAGAACAAAATGAGCTTCTGGAACCACCTGAGAGCAAAATGGATTAAATAGCCTTAAATAAATACAATCCCAATGGGAAGCAAAGAACTTCTGTGTTGCCAAAAAAAAAAAAAAAAATAGCAGGAACATCCAGATCAGTAGTAGCACATTTCTGCTTTGTTGGGATCATTTTTTCCCCCAGTTTACTTTGGGTGATGTGAGCAAATCTTAAAGCAGCAGCATGTTGGAGATTGTGGAGGAGCAGGAGAGAGAGGCAGGGGGTAGGCAGCACTACAGAGGCTGGGTTAGTGCTTGTGGTGGTTGGTTACACACAACGGAGAAGCTCAGCTGCTTGGAAGCTCATGGGCCCAGAGGAGCAGTAGTGGTGGGAGGATGGGGAAAAGCACCCAGGCTTGCCTTGCAGAGGCAGAAGAAAACTTCAAGCTGGAACAGAGAGATCTTACCCTCAGCAGAAACTGTCACTGAAGGAAGACTGAGGAGTTCATTGTGTGAGACACTCATGTTTTAAGCTGTGAAGATTCCACAGGAGTGAGACTAAGAAGTAGTAGGAAAAATTAGGCTGGAAACCTCAGCTCTAGTGTGGTCCTCTCATGGAGAAGTAGCAAGTACCACTGATCACAGACGACTTCTGAAAATGCAGTGTTGCAAGTGGATGAGGAAAACAGAAAAACATCATGGGCAGAAGGTCAGCGAAAGCCCAGGATCCTTGAGCTGAGCCAAGGGTCAGTCCAGAGAGCACTTTGGGGAATCTGCTCTCATTCACCTCTAGCACCAGGCACACTGTTCAGTGAGTGAGCCTTACCTTCTTAGCCTTTCAGACATAAATAATTATTTAGATCATCAAGTACAAATCTGTAGTACTGTGTATGTACTGACAGCCAATCTGTATCTCCCTGCCTCTTCTTCCCCTACACAATTTCTTTTTTGGTATTTTAAATTCTGTTTGTATAAAATAGAGCTGTCTACTTGTACTTAATGGATTTGGTAGATCACAAACAATGAAATCTCCAGAGAGAGACTGTAGTTTACTTCATCTATTCCAGAGCTTGGGCTAGAAGCACAACTGGGTTATGCTGGACACTGCCATCCAGAGAGCAACATTTTCTGTGTCTCCTTAGCTAAATTGTGCTCCAGATGTTGCAGCAACTCTTCCCTTATTATGTATTTGTTAGGTAGAAATGGTGAAAGCCTCATCCTCACATGTCTAATTGCCCCTTGGGTACTGGAAAATGTGCCTCAGGTATGTGCCCAGTTTCTGTTAATGACATAAATTGCTTGGAGAAGAGAGGGGAAAAAAAGAAATGGGAAGCTTTGGTGTCAAGTTTTATTTCTATCTATTTTTAAAAAAATGCTTTTCTTTAGTAAAAAGGTTAAAGAAGAAATCCATTTTACCTTTGTGAGAAGTCAGCCTCCTCAAGGAAGTAAGGATTCATTGGTGACTCACAGGTATTCATACTTGGCTTTCTATTTTTCAGTAATGAAACCTCCACTGTTTATTACCAACTAGAATTCTTTGTACCACCTTCAACAGAGGGGTTTATGGAGCATGTAATGAACCCAGACTTTATAAGGAGTGTTCTACTCCAAAATATTTATGATGAAGAAGATGATGCTTCTAATCCTGGGACATCTGAATGTACCAGGTTAAGGCTTGACCCAGCTTCTCTCACATCAACGTGTAAGTACTGTACTTTAGAGGAACTACTTGCAAAGAGCACAGTTATTTACTTGAAAGGAGGGACATCTTTTTGGAAAAATGTCGAGGTGTAGTAGTTCATGATTCGCGCAGCTTTGTTAAGGTAATGGTAAAATACTCAGTTTACAAGGAAGTCTTGTTATACTTAGCTTATAAATTGTAATTCTTTAGTTGGTCCTGTAATGAGAAACTGAGTAGAGATGAGGATGTTTAGCTACAGAATTCAAACAATTTTTTCTGATCCCCCTCTTGCATTTAATACATACCGTTAAAAAGAAAATCTAATGTATGTGTGTACCATAACAGGGGGGCAAAATAACTCAAATTGGTCTTCCTCATTTTGAATTTGTATTTAAGTGTTTATAAAACAAATGTAAATCCAAGTGAAAAGATAAGCATTTTGGGACTGATCTTCTGATGAGTTAACTGTCAACAATGAAAAAGCCTCCTAATTTATATCTTCTCAAAGATTTGGGGGGAAATTTCTCATACAGGAAGAGATCTTTTAAATGAAACAAGTGTTCCCACTTCCAGGTTTTCTAATGGATAGGTAGTAATTCTAGTGTATTTAGGTTTGTTTTATTTTATTCCTTATATATTGCTAGCATTTAAAGGAAAAAAATAAAAGCTTACAAAAAACTCACTTTAGCAATACAAAAGGGGCAGAAAAGAATACTTTGAAATACTGAACTAAAATTTAATGTTAATATGTTGTTTTTACTTTCAGGAAAATAATGGACAGACTCCTCATCTTTCCTACCTCCTAGAAGAGGTGGTCTTCTACTGTCTATTAGTAATCTCAGGTTAGGGAGTCATTCAACATATGGAAACACTTCTGAAGATGTTATTCTGTAAATTAAAATGTGATATATTTATGAGTGTTTTACTCCTAGAACATTGCTACCTCCTTTATTTTTATGTGGACTTATCAGTAAATCTTCAGTCTTGTGAAAGTAACGTATCTTGCTTGAACAGGGACCTGTTGGCTTCCAAGCCTCCAACTTTTATTTTTCTTTTTTTTTCATAAATGTGGATTCCTTGAATTAACTTCTAAGTCAAATGACCCCTTTCTTCTGCTCTTGGCTTATACAAAATTGCCTGCACAACCTCATCCTTAATGTTTATGTCCACCCATGCTCATATCTTTCCTTCTCTGCCAGCTTCACCTACCATCTCTCCACAGTGTCCTTTCCTCTCAGAACAATCTAAAACTTAAATATACTTTCTCTTTTCTTTAATTACTTGCAAAATTTTTGCACTTCCTTCTTGGGTGAGTTAGTACTCTCATCATCCCCTTGTTCATCCTATGGTCGTTCCAGGGAACGTGAAATTTGCTCTGGTATTCTCTTCTGTAATGTGAAATAGAAATGTGGAAGGAAGAAGCATTGGGAAGACTCTAATGCATCTCAGTGTTGAAGCAATCTTTCAAGGGTCAAGCTGTGTACTTTTGTAATTGGCTACTGGTTCTTGTGAAAAGACATTAATTAGATTTACATTTCTAAATTCAAAGGATGAGTCTGTGCCCCTGCTTTGGCAGTGATTGGAAAAACAAAGAAAAGAAAAAACGCAAGAATGCAGATGCAAAATACTTAACAAGGCAGTGACAGTTGTTCTTGTTGACAAGAGATCATATGGGACAGACCAATGCAAAGAGGAAGATGCTAAAGCAGTTGATGTAGCACAATGTAGTGTGATTGTTACAGCCAGTAACTGGCTGTAACGTGAAAGCTAAAAGTCAAGCATTAACTTAATGAAGAGTGTGATAGATTCACTGCCATGTTAGTGAAGTATAACATTTTGTCACCTGTAAGCATTTTTAGCCAGTATAAATGTTAATATTGTTGGACAGAAGTTTATTTTAAACTTTTTTGTATTGTAAAAATACCTTATGGAAAATAGTTTTTCTGTTTTGTTTTGTTTTTTTTCTATTTTTACTAGTTTATTTAAAGAGTAAACTGATAACTATGATATGCATTAAATTATTTATTTTTACTCTAAAATTGATCATTTTCATTCTTTGACTTTCAGCATTTTGAGTTGAGAAATATCAATGGGAATTCTGAATGCAGTGTGAAGGATCTGTCTGACAAAGCCATGCACTCAAATGACTGTTGTTCTAATTTTAACTGAGCTTGGGGTTGGGGGATAGTCTAGAGCAAATTAGGATGTCACCGAGCTCTCATTTGTGTTTAATTCTGACACCATGTTGATTTACAAAATGTAGCAGTGTCTATAAGAACCATCTCTTTTCTTGCCTCATTTGCTGAAATGGTATGATTGTATATTTAGGGCTATTATTTTTAAACATGTATCTAAAACACAACAGCAAAAAGAAAAACAGATCGCTTTAATGTTGTGCATTACTATTCTCTGCAGCATACAATTAGAAGAGATAAGTTTTTATCGGGGAAGGATAAAACTCATAGTTTGCATAGTGTATTTCAAAAGCAGCAGCCTACAGAAATTACAGCAGCAAGAAAATAGTTTGCCTTTGAGACACTGCTTGATTTTTATTGCTCCTACTGCTTATGGTGAGTGAATGTGCCGTCAAACACTTCTTTACCTTGATTCTGTTGCAGAGAATGAAAAAAATAGTAATCACTTCTTTATGATGATACCTCCGTGTGCATTCAGAGTTGATGGGGAGAAACAAGAAGCTGCAGAGCAGTCACTTTCTCCCTGCCAGCCTCCTCTGCTCCAGTACTTTTACCCTGGCAACTCACAGGGAAGAAGGTGGTGAAGTTGTAGCATGATGTAATACTCAAAAGAAAGCATCCAACTTTACAACGTCTCCAGACATGCTTTGAACTCTAATTGAAGGAGATGCCAAAAAGAGGCAAATAGTAACATCTGGTTTACCTCTTAAAGGTAAAATGATAATGCAAAAGAAAGTAACCTGAGGAAATAATAAATACCTCATCCACTGGGATCAGAATAGTGTGAAAATATATTTTATCAAGTTAGGAAACCTGTGTACAAAAAAAAAAAAAGATTTTATATCAGGAATATTGCACAACACTTTTCTTCAAACTGTTTTAATACAAAAACAGAGGAAAAAAATACACATGCACAAGCAAGAACATTAGCACATAATCACTTCAGGAGCTCTGGTGAGCAGCTGAACAACCGGTTTCATTCTGACATACGTGTCCAGAAATGCTCTTTGCAGCAGGTCGATGGGTTGTGGGGAAGTCATGCTCTTCAGGGAGCCCAACCTAAGAGTCCAGTAGGAGAGAGCTGGAAGCATTTTGTGCCTAAGGCAGCACTTGGGAATCCCCCGCTTTGGGGATCTTCAACTTTGGGATCTTCACTGGTTTCATGGTCTTCTAAGTGGCAGTGGCTTGAAGTGTCTGGATTTATTTATTTATTTACTGTGTGCAGTTTGTTATGTTCTTCATTCTGTCCAACTTTAAGACTTCACTCTGTGTCAAGTAGTATTGTATTAAGGAGTGGTGAGGAGAACAACTTGAGAAATGGTGTCTTTATCCATCTTGTATCTGTGTGTGTATACCGGTATATATCAAGCTGTCCAGAGAAGCTCTGGAAGTGCAGTCTCACCTAGCACAAAGTTTATGTTTTGTATTTTAAAAAGAAGGAGGTTATTGTTGTTAATATTGAATTTTTCAGATTTCTATCATTAGTTCTACTATATCCCTTGAAAAAAAGACACTGTAAAAATCCTGAAAATCCAGAAAAATCATGAAGTCTCAATTGCTTCTAGCAAAAAGCACTCCATTTTCTATAGAGAAGCATTGCTTTGCAATGGTAGCTGATGATGATTCCTCTTGTTTTAATTAAGTCCTGTATCCTCTCTATGCTTCTTTTTGTGATCACTTCTTTCAGATTTGTCTCATTGGGACTGACTGGCAGACGTAAGATTTATACAGAAGAGATATGCTCTCCAGCTTGTTTGAAGAGTCGGCACAACAGATGGGATGATTAGGAAGGCTGCGTGCTGCCAGCTTAAATATTCAAATAGCTCCCAGGAGTGCCATCAGAACAGAGAGGCTCCCTTTCTAATTAATCAAGACGTAATCATATTCATTCTGTTCTTCATAGTGTGTGGTACATTGCTTGCTCTTAGGTATGTTGACAATTGCATATTCTATTTGAGTTTTGGTGTTAGTTGCATAGGATTCAGGTTTGACATTGTGGCTGACAGTAGAATACCACATTTTGCTGGTATTCATAGAGCCTTTTTTGTCACAGTGTTCCTGAGAGTGAGGAGAGGGAGAGAGAAAGAGAGATGAATCAGCTTCAGCATGGTTATACCCTCTTGCTGAAGTACCTTGTAGCACTCCTGCAGTGGTGTTAATCCATGTATGTAGTACTGAGAAGGGTTTGCAGACCTGCAGCCATTTCTCTTTTGTATGGACCACAGTTGCACACCATTTGCACCCAGCAATGCATAACTGCACTGTGTCTGGATGCTGATGGCCTGACATGTTCTGAGGTTGCTTCTGCCTGCTGGTGGGTTACATGACAAAACCTTATCATACCATGCACATGGGAGCACAGCAGCACATTTAGGGGAGTTCAAATCATCCTTTGCCCTGGCTGCACCCAGGGACTGGGACTATGAGTTAGCTGCCCTGTGTGCTTGGCTGTCTGGAGAGATCCAAGTGCCAGCCACCAACACAGGACTGAGGGGCTCAGGGGCAGCACCCAGAGTAAACACATGCATGTGGCTCCTGGAAGGAGCCCAGGGGATCCCCTTGCAGGGGATGCAAGGATGACTGCCCTATGCCTGGTGGCCCTCATCTAGCATGCTGCTTGGAACCAGAGAGTGGAGATGGAAGAACCACTCATTAATGAATGAGAAGGTAAGATTGCCTGAGTAGTTGCCTTCCCAAACCTGTTGAAACTTGCCCATCCTTTTGTCTCCTAGAGCATGTCTGCTATGTGTTTTGGGTGACTGCTCCTTTATGTGGGCAGAAGGATGACTCATTCCATCCAAAAGGATGCTGTGAATTAGAGCCAGAAGTTAAAAATTTACTTACCCTGATGCTTGATTTGAATTCACAGAGTAATAAAGCTAGTGAGTAAATACTGCTTTTCTGGTGATGAGTGCTACTGTTTAGTGCAATAGCAGTATGTTTAAGTGGGTTTTGCTGGGATCGTGCTGACATTTGTAGCTACCTTTTGTGCTCTGTAAGTGGAACAAAGGCCTCTGCTGCATGGGTTATTAAACCCAAGAGGTTATCTTTTATTTTTCAAACTAGGTGTGAGCAATTATCATTAGAATGTAACTCCTGAGGAATCTGACAGATGTTCTCAGTTGTACCAGTCACTTGTCTATACGGGTTCCACTTGGTGTGGAAGATCTCTCAGTCTGAGGGGAACAGCACTTTGAAAATTATTCCTGGGTTTTGAATTGAGGCGTTGTACAATTTTGGGGGATTTAGAGATTACGGAAATTTTAAAGAGGGGAGCAATCAGGGAGGAGATGCTTAAGAAAATGAATTCCCTATCTTTCTGCAAAGGCCAGACTCTCCCCTTGCCTAGCCACTGTTACAAAGAACTGGAAGGGCAGCAGTATTTCTCTTAATGAAAAAAAAAGAACAGTTAGGTTCTTTATTTTCATAACTAACTCACTCTAAATCCACCAAGTGAAGCCTGGAGTGGTTCTTGTTCCTTCCAACACGCAGGTCTACCCAAAACTTGTAGCTGCGCATTTCAGAGTGCTTGCATGCTACCGATGTTGCAAAGTTGTTGTCATCACTCTTACCAGTGGGAAGAACTAAGAGCGGAGGTGGGGTGATTTGTCCCACGCACAGTGCAGGGAGAGAGAATGTGAAGACTCATAGCACTTCATTTGAGTCTTTCATTTGCCACAGACCGAGTTTAATGATCCTTGTACTGTCATAAAGACCCTCCCAAGACTGACTTCAGACCTTGCTCCGTGGATCATACTTGGAATCAAAAAGTCTCAGAACCATACAGCTCCTTGGCAGGTTCTCCATTACAGTTCTATCCGCCCTTTACCTCACCCCACACTCACACAATGAGCTCATTTATTCACACCCTTTTCTGTCATCTTGCCCACCTTCTTAAAACTTTCTGTTAAACACCCACATATCTTCAGGCAACTTTTGCTTTGCTGCTGTCTTTAAAAAAACAAAACAAAACAATAGAGTGGGCTGCTAAATTGCACCACCTTTTTCTGCCCTCCACAGGGTTTCTGGTGATTCTTTCTGATTGGTGATTTAGATGACAGCTTCCCTTACCCTCTGTTAATTTAACTTTTCAAAGCAGAGGTAGCAGACCACAGTTACTCGGTTGCAGTGGTCCAAAAGAATCACAGACTCCTTTGAGTTGGCAGGGACTCTTAAAGGCCATCTAGTCCAACTCTCCGGCAATGAACAGGGGTACCTACAGCTGGATCAGGTTGCTCAGAGTCCCATCCAGCCTCACCTTGAATGCCTCCAGCAAATGGGCATCCACCACCTCTCTGGACAACCTGTTCCAATGTCTCACAAAAAAATCTCCGTGAAGGAATGCAGTGCACCAGTTGGATGCCTCATGAAGAAAGGGTTTGCTCTCCCTCCCCTTTCCTTTGGGGAAATGAGTGTGGGCAGATAAGCAGGCACACACCACTGGGTGGTTACCTCTTCAGTTACCTCAGGGTGCCTTACCAGAACTCCTAGGCTTGACCCCAGAGCAGAGAAACAAGATTGACTGGAAAGTGTGGCATCATGCCATCCTCCTGCATGCCCTCTTATGCAGTACAGATATTTGATCTCTTGTGATTTGTGAGGATCCAAATGTTTAACTTGACAGTGCATGCTTTGAGGTTTTTTCTTCCTTCCAGAGGCAGGAAGGAATTGGCGTCAGAAACCTTATTCTGTTCCAAAAGAGATTCAGCCATTCCTCACTATTTTTTACAGCGTGAGAATTAACCCAAACCCTTTAACCTTGCAAGTATTAAATCTCTTTTATTCTTTCAACTGGAGACTTCTATTGCTAAAGCGAGTTGGCAGCAATCCAGATAAATGGCTTTTTATTAAAAGATGTCATGCTGAAACTGAAACTTTTTTTGCAGAAAGTGTGCCAATTTTAATGAAGCTACAGGCAGAAGAGGCTATGTTAGCTAGCAGGCAATTGAGGGGAGAAGGCTACAATGGGGAGGAGAGCGCAATACCCCTCAGAAGCTAACAAAGGAAAGTGATGGACATCTCTTTTTTTCTTACAGACCTGAGAATGCCGTGGGTGAACAGCAAAAGCATGTGCATGAATCATTACCTGGGCAGGACTCATCGGGCAACTTTCGGTCTGTGCTGGGAAGAGAGGAAGCAAAGAGGTGACTGCCAGTCCTTGTACAGCCATAGGGCACAACTGTGAACCAGTAGGACATGGGTTGTGGGAAGGGACAACCCCTGGGGCTCTCCCTGGGGGCCTGAGCAATTCGGGGGATGGTAAAGATTAATTTTTAATTTGGTTTAGCACACACTTACAGCTTGATGTGTTACTCGTTGACCACAATGAAACCTAGATGAATAACCTCATTGGTTCTGTAACATTGGTTCTAGCAGTTTATCCTTCTGTCCCATGACCATGTAAATTGCATGGAGCTCTTTGCCTCATCCTTTCTCACAGCTTTATTTTTAGCTGCCTTTTGGGTTCTTGCTAGGAAATTGGTTGAGCTGTTGGTTGCTCCTACAACATTTCAGAGACGAACTTTCACTTCTGCCTAAGTTAGCAGAGCTTGAAGTTTGCCTGCTTTGCAACCTGACTGAAAGGAAGGCATCAACTTTGCAGCATTGCGTTTAAGCTGCCATCCAGAGACCTGGCAGTGGTTCAAATACCACAGTACTGCTTTGAGGCTGCCATGAAATTGCCAGCATACGTGATTAAGAAGAAGCTGCTCCACCCCGAGCAAATACTCAATTCATGAAAGCAGTGCTTCATATTATACCGTCACTGCATGAACTGTTTTACCTACTGACAGAAAAGATAACAGTCTGAACTGAAACCAAGATCTTGTGGTTTATGTGAATGCATGTGATTCCAACTACTAGGTCTCCCTTATTTACATATTTAATATACCCAAACTATTTTATTAGCAGAACACCTGATAAGAGTCCATAGGTTTCCTCTTTGTTTTTCATCTTTCAGCCACTAAATACTGAAGCACGTGAAGGTGTACATAACAGATAAAAACATGTATCTACTAGATATATTTCTAGATGTGAAGTCTGAAGACCCTTACTGCCCAAACAGATAAACATCTATTTAGAATCATTGAATTACGAAATATCCCAAGTTGGAAAAGACCCATAAGGATCACTGAGTCCAACTCCTGGGTCCACACAGGACCATCCAAAATCCAAACGCTATGTCTGAGAGCATTGTCCAGGCAAGCTCAGTGCCATGACCACTTCCCTTGGGAGGCTGTATTTGTTCCCTTGTTTCTAGGAAAAAATCCTAAGATGGACAGTACAGTTGCACAGGAGCCCTCCATGGCTGGGACTGTGGTGCTTCTGAGTGGTTAAGGGCACCCCATGCCCCTCTTGCCCCGGAGTGTTGGAGGAGCACCTTTACTTACTTTCCTTGTTGGAGTACCTCTTTCTCCATACAGGAATGCTCAGCTTCCACCTGGAGTACAAGAACAATGGCAGGGGGTCAGCTTGAGTGCTGGTTAGAGCTCACACTCCACTGCCAACCCCCAGGGGCCTGTGATTACCTGGGCAGCTCCCCTCTCCTTTGAGACCTGTCCCTTTACATGGCATTTTGACCTGCTCAGCCTTTTGCGATTCCTCCTCTTCCAATCTGCCTGTCTGGGTTTGTCTGTGTTAAACAGCTCCATATGGATGACTGAGCAGGAAATACAGGGAAGCAAGATGGGAGACCCTGTCCCTCTCCCTGTGCATTATTCACATCAATCTGCCCCTGGTGTGACCCAGTGACGATCAGGAGGAACGGCAAGGAGGCAACTGTGCAGCACAGCTACAAGCACAGAGGTGACGGTAAGGATGGACAGGCCTGCTTCTGAGAGACCCAAGCTCTCATCACTGCGGTACTGTTTGCTGTTCAAGCAGACAGTGATAATTGCAGCTTTAAGTACTGAAATTACTGGGTGTATTTAGTCCTTCAAATTACATCTGTATTGCTGTTACCAAGTTTTTTTGGTAGTAACAGCTAGGTATTACTAATATTTTACAACTCTACGTTTGTAAAATTCTTATAAGGTAACTCATAAGCATTTTACAATGTGGTGTTGGTATCTAAGTGGTAAGTTTCCATATATACTGAAAACATGCTGAGAGAATATAAAGCTGTCAAATCCCTTTGAGATAGGAAATGCTTTTGGGCAAATGGCTTCCTTGTTCATCTGAATTATTAGTCGCTTTCTGATGGCATATTTGCACTGTATTTTCCTTTCCCATGACCTGAAGTAAATAGGTGATGCTGCCATTCTTTGCTGCTGTAGATAATTTCTTACTAAACATATGTTCCTTGGTCTTACTTGTTTCCTATGCCGCCTAAATTCAGCAACTAACATGAAATGTTTTCTTTTTGCAAGTGTCTATGCTGTTCTTATCAGAGCAGCAGTACGTTTCCAAATATTAGTGAATGTGTGTTTCCAACTTCCCATCCAGGGAGAGAGTTTACTTCTCTAGTTGCAATTGAAAATGAAAATACAAATGATATTGCCTCACTTCAGATGGCCTATCTTGTTTTCTTAGCATGTTTTATTACATGGACTGAGCATGAATTCCTAGTTTAGCTATAGATGCCAGTGTGAGTGCTTCACACAATTTGTTCCTAGAAGTTTTATGAGGAGCATCTTAAATACAGATGTATATATGTGTTATGTACATTTGTAATATACATAATTCATACTGACTGTTGTAATGCAAGATACCACAGATTTTATAGCAATATTTCTGTCTTCTCATCTATTCATTCATCTGTGTCTTATTTATATTCATTTGGCTTCTGATTTTTCAGTAGCTCACTCAGAATGAGAAGCAATACAGGCCATCAGAATTGTAGAGTCATAGAATTACTAAGATTGAATGAGACCACTAAGGTCTCCTAGTCCAACCACTGACCATGCCCACTTGGGTATCTCTTTTCCTGGATGGTTGAAAGAAAAAGATCACATTTCTGCAGCAAAAGAGACCATTGAACTGCTCCACAACCCCTAGATAAAGTCATCTTATTTAATCAATAATGTGGGCTCCTCTGGGAAAAATATGTGTATGATCTGAGAATTTAAAACATTTTTCAACATCTGTGCTCGCACAACAGACATGCAGGCACCACAGCAGCAGGTGTTTGGTTGAAGAACTAGAGCTGGACTTGTCTGTGGTTGGAGTGGTTTGGGGAGGTGGAATTGCTCATTTGTTTTCTTTTTGTTAGTTTATTTAGGCGATTATAGGTTTATCAATGAAAATTCTGTGAAATAGACCTGGCTAGCAGTTTCAAAACAGAAGGAATGTGATTCAAATAGAAACAAAACCAAAACTGGTTGTCTCCAGCTCTGTAGTTTTGCAGAGAAGCTGTTTGAGCTCCTCTAGGGGCTCTGGGGCTGTAACACAGGGGAAGCAGTCAGGACAAAAATAGAAGTGACACTGTACATCAAGCTCTTCAAAGAAATGAGGTGAAGTGGCGGATGTGGGGGTATGTATACTGCCAGTAAGGTTAATACTCATTTGTAAGGAAGGGTGTCCGGTCTCATGTTCTTCCATACGATGCTCTTCTGGTCTTCTCTGTTGGGGTGGGGCATTACTGCTTGAGGCTTCAGGAAAGAGTACTTCACTGGGCAGCTGATACAGCTCTTCTTGCCATATAACCTGCCCTCCCTTGACAACAGGTTATAGTCTGGAAATAGTTTTGCTCCTACCTGGTTCCTTAAATTAACCACCTCTGGTGTAAAACTGCCAGACTCTCAGAAAAACAAATACCATCCACTGGTACCTCTCTGCTTTGTTTCATTTCCAGACCTGGTTAAAGCAGACAGCTGGGTGTTGTGGCTGCACAAACCTCATTTCTTAAGAACTTGAGCTGGTAACACTTAAGCTATAAACAAGGAACCGAAGACTCTGAGGAGAATTTTTGAAGCCAAGTTACATGCCTAAGTACTTGCACAAGAAAACCAGGTACTTGGAGGGGCATTTGTGCAGTGCTGTGGGTTTAGGTCTGGGACACAGGGTCAGGATGGTCTGACTGCCAGCAGAAGTGCACCAGTCCCGACATTTTTGGGGTTGGCAGGGCTGGGGCTGGACCTACACGGCATGATGGAGCTGTACTAGGATACTGAGTCACTGCATGAGAAGAAGGGTTTTCTGAATAAAGAAAACAACTCGCTGTTTCTTCATCCCTCTGATTTCTGCAAGGTCTGTGATTTTTCAGAAAGACCCAGGTTTAGCAGCAATCAGGCAGTTGTGACCAAGGAGTGACATACCACACAGAGTTGATGGGATGGTGCTGCTGACCGATCTGGTCAGGCATGATGTGGACTGCCAATGTTTCCAGTTCTGATAGGGTAGCCCGTTAGTATTCTACCATCTACTTCTCCTGGCAACAGTTTGTTTCTGGAAAGGAGTCAGGAATGTTAAAGAGCAGTGGGAGTCCTGTCCATGTAAGTGTTGCAGGCACTTAAAACTTAAGGATTCTGTAGGCTCTGGAGCCAAGACCCTACAGGCACAGGTTAGGACCACCAGCTTCACATGGGCTTTCTTAGCCTCAACTGAAACTGCTACTGAGAGCAGGACTTCAAGTTTTGTGAACTTTAGCCGTTTCCTCTGAAGACCACTGAAAATGGTTGTTCCCTATACCTCTGTCAACATGGAAGTGAGGGATGCCCTCTCTTTGAAAATGAGCAGTACATTTAATTTTGGCAACAACAAGCTTCATCTGAACTCCTTAAGGCCAAGCAAGCTTTTACAGTATGGTGGTTTTCCAGTTGCATTTACTGAGAATGGTGTTACCAGAGAGCTCTAGCTGACCAGCCTTTGGAAGTATAAAGACACGGAGTAAGAAGAAGGGGAGAATTTAACATCAGCAAGGCTGATGCTCAAATACTTGACAAAGCAATGTCGAGATGAACTGAGTGGTTGGGTGAGAGAGTCCTCTAAGAGGTGCTGCCTGTCCAAGGCATCCCTTCCTACATCTAGTGGGGTATGTATCCTTGCATGTGGGGTAAAGTATCCTTGGAAATCCCAGGTTGCTCTAAGATAATGTATCAGCTACTGCTTCCCCAGAGCAAATCTGTTCTCATTAGTGAAAGCCACTGCTGCACGTAAATACAGTATATTCACATATAGTGTAAATACAGTCTGTCTGTACTCAGTGTCTGTGGAAGGTTGCCCTTATGAAATGCAGTTCAACAGATGAGAGGTGCTAAGGTCAACCTGTAAGTGCAGTTTTCCTGCCTGGAAGGCCAGGGCAGCTGACAAGGATGCTCTACTCCCTGTGTTTCTTGATTGTAACATCCTTCCTTGCCTCAGCAGGCTCTGAGCGCTGTGAACCTAGGGGTGAGTCACCTCCATGAAGAACAGTCCAAGGCAGTAACCAAAACCACATTGTCCATCTTAATTTGCTTGCTAAATTATACTTGTTTATTCAGGAAACTCCTTGTGGTGCCCTACCCAGTTCTTTAAAGCTGACTCATTACAGGTATAATTTTCTCAAATTTCAGTGAAATCGCTTAGACCTACTCTCTAAGTACTGAAACATAAAATGATATTGAACCTACCTTATTTTTGGTTGACAGTTTCCCATCCTTCCACTGGATCTCTGCACCCCTGGGTAGCCAATTTTCAGTGTGGTTTTCCTGCTGTCTGAATTTGCTGTACTGTATATGTTACCAAATGAAACTCATTGGTCAGAGAGGCTCCTTATCTCTTCCACTCAGATACTGTATGCCTAATAATACACTCAACCTCAACCACTTAATGTGTGGAGGTGGGAAAGTAGGAGGGGAGAATGAATGAGTGATGTGGCTTCCTGAGGCGCGGAGGCTGGAGTGTGCTATGCCGGTGGCCTTACCAAGGAGGCTGATGAGCTGCAGTGTGGACTCCCTCTAGGATCCCTCATCTGAAATAGCAACGGTGATAACCCTCAACAAGAGGTAACCAGAGTGCATAGCCATCTTGCTGTTCTGAGAAATGGTGTGACAAACAAAAAGATAAAAATCTAGTTCTTCAGCCCCCTCAAAGAAACAGAACTTTTGCTGCTGAATCCTCTTTTGCATCTTTCTTTTTTTTAATCCTTTTTTCTTCCTCCTGGGCAACAATGAGAAGAAAAATGAAAGAACTGGAAATGCAGTTTGTAAGGCTGATAGTTCAATTATCCTAAAATTAATTCACTGTAGTTGTGTATCTGATAAAAAGCCTCTAGACATGAGGCATCTGAAACACAGAGGTATTTACTGGGAGTGGTGAACCAGACAGTTTCACAACATCTGCTGTCCCCCAGTAAAATGTAGTTTTGTAAATAGGCATGCTTCACCATGCATCAGATCTCAGCACCAGCGGCTGAAATGGGCAATCCTGTGTTGCACCTCTTGGCCCAAATATATCCAAGTCAAACATGGTTGAATTCAAACTACCCTTGTGCCATCTGATTTCAAATTTGTGCCCAAATGTGACACAATCTCTGTATGCCTACTCAAATGGCCGGCACCTGGTCCTGCTGCATCCCTCAGCTTCTGACTCTGGGTCCTTGCAGCAGCACGGACTTGATTGTATATCAGTAATTGGTTGTTGTCTCCACCCCAGCATGCTGCTGGGACCTAGAAGGGTTTGCTTTGTGGGTACTTTACTCATAGGTGGGCTATAAAGCATTAGACCTGCGATGGCCTTTAGGAAGCTGCTTTCCAATAGTAGCAGTAGGTGCTTAGGATGTACTGAACTTCAAAACCACTGAAGTTCAGCAGTAGGTGTGGCTGTTTCTCTCTGTTTTGCTCCCCTCACAGGCAGCACCTTGGGGAGAGGCATCACATCTGCTGATGAGGTAGGTGGTCCATTTGTTAATCTAGGCTTTTAGAGTTTATAACTAAAACTTTTTTTTAGTTTATAATTAAAACAGCAAACATAGATCGGCTTGGGCTAGAAGGGACCCCAAGGATCATTAAGTTCCAGCCCTGCTGCCACAGGCCACACGCAGGGCTACCAACGTCTGGATCTGGTACTAGACCAGTCCGCCCAAAGTAGATCAGGAATCCAGAGGAGGGACACGAAGATTACTGTGGGCCTGGAGCATCTCTTGTATGAGAAAAGGCTGACAGACCTGGGACTGTTCAGCCTGGAGAAGACTGAGAGGGAGTCTTATCAATGCTTATAACTAACTAAACTGTGGGAGTCAAGTGACTGGGACTGGGCTCTTTCAGCGGTGCCTAAAGACAGAGCAAGGGGTAATGGGCACAAACTGGAACACAGGAAGTTCCATCTGAACATGAGAAAGAACTTCTTTACTGTGAGAGTGAAAGAGCACTGGCACAGGGTGCCCATAGAGGTGGTGGAGTTGTCTTCTCTGGAGATATTCAAAAGCCCTCTGTACCCTTTCCTGTGTAACCTGCTATAGGGAAATGCTTTAGCAGGAGCTTGAACTGGATGATCTCCAGACGTCTCTTCAACCCCTACAATTCTATGATTCTGTGAAATGTCAAAATAAGTGCACTTAGTTTATATCTTTAAGTTAGAGCATTAGAGACATATCTCATGTTTCTGCCTGCCTTGTGTTTAAATTCATGAATCAAATGAATGCTGGTCCCTGCAGGAAAGTAGTCAGCCAGAGATGCTGTAGCACTCAGGTGTGCTAGGATGGGGTCCTTGTGACCAGTATTCCAGTAAGAGGCTGGAAGGAGCAGCCAAGGCATGCCGTTCTTTGTGACCAGGGAGGGAGTGCTGTGAATAATTTGAAGTCAACGCATTTTGCTACCTGTGATGGCCATCTCTATCTTTTATCAGGACTTTGATAAGACTGTAGGTGTGTTCTTTATTAGAAGATGTTTGCTCTAGCAGCACCTTGAAGGGTGGTTTGGAAAGGCTTTAGGAAGAGCAGAATGTTTTTGACAGGAAATAAAATGGGCTGTGGTTCTCTTCCTGTGAATAGAAAGATATGTGAACTGGGCCTGCTGTTCTTTCATGCAAAGTGCAATACCTTTTGTGATCACTAAGTGGTGAGGTTCAGCTCTGAAGATTACATCAGAAGGATCTGCAAGCTTCTGGAAGCACTTCTGTCAAAGTTTTGTTTCAAAGTCATGATAGAGTTAACGCAAGTACACCAGCAAAGCCTGGAGAGCATCTTTACATCCTTATAGAGATCACTCTTTCCCTGCCAGGAGGATTTGATGCAGGATATAATTCCAGTACATCTTCAGTGTTTTTCAGTTTTGAAGATCCTGAGGGTGAGAATCAAAAATTAAGTATTTTCTTGTCAATTTGAGGTGTCCTTTTCAAAGCTGGCAGTTTACCCCTCTGACATGGTCCATGGTCTTGCTTCATAACCTGTTGGAGATATTTCCTGTACAATATCTGTAGAAAGGCCTGGAAAACCTCACAGGAAGCATATTTCAAAAATTTCATGTTCTTGCTTCTTTTGATTAGGTCACAATGCCCTTCCAGAAATATTAAGGGACAGTAAGACAGTGTTAATACTTCTAGGAAAGGAAAACACAGTGGTATACCTCAAGAAGAAGGCTACAGTATGAGGCAGTCCCAGTTTGCAAAGTGAAATGAGTGAATCACTGCTTACTCTAAAGTGTGTCCAAAATGTTTCTTAAGCGTAATAGGAATACTAAAACTCCAGCTTTTTTTTTTTTTTTTGGTAATTATTTACCACTTGAAGGCTGAAAGGAGGAACTATGAGTGTGTGAATATGCCTAAGAAGTTTTTGTTGTGCTGTGGCTTGGGCCCGTTGGGTTTCCCCAAGCCACTCGCATGATTGAAGGTCAGCCTGTGTGGCAATTCAGATAAATGATAAACAAAAACATTTCTAATGCGATCACAGTTGTCAGTGATGTCATCATTTGCAAAAACATAAGCTACCTAATCATAAAACAGAAACATGAGACCGAGCATGCCAGTAAGAGTTTGATTAGCAAATGAGGTCTTGCTGACTGATTGACTTGATGAAGTGTACAGAAGTGACCTATGGGACAAGATTTGTACTGGTTTCGGCAACGTGATCCCAGCTGTCAGAAAAAGAGAAGCACAGAGGTAGACATGACAAAGCAAAAATGATACAGACACAGTGACTCAGAGCAGCCCAGTGAGACAACTCAACCTGTGCCTGGCTCTCCCTGGGTACTTGGCCTGGCTTGAGGCATTGAGGCAGCAGCATCTCCTGGTGCTCCAGTGTGTGTGCTGGCCATTCCTTCTACTCGCATTTGGAGCTGGCTCCAGGACCACCCAGACATGTAGCCAGGGTAGACACCTGGGCTTTTCTTTAAGCCCATGACAAAACCTCACAAGAAAGGTGCTTCTGAAAAACCCAGCTTTGTAAACTGTCTCTCTGATGGCCCAGCTGGAAAACCTAGGTTTCTAGCTTTGACAGTAGTCAGAATTTTTGTTATTCAGCTGACTGCACGTGGGGGAGAAAGAGTTTATGAGGCACTTCTTACTGTATGCTCAGTAACTGGAATGTCCCCAGAGAGAGAGAGCAAGGCATATAAAAAAGAGGAAGTCGTAGTGCGATGGATCAGTAGCTCACTCGCTGGTCCCGGGGACGCAGCTGGGATGATGCTCACTTGCCTGCTACTCTCGGGCCTCTTGGCCTTTGCCTCAGGTAATCTGCTCTCTCTTCTCTTCTTTGTCACAGTGATGGTGCAGAAGGCTTCAGGGGACAAAGGCAGCATTTATTCCTTAATTTATTGAGTGTTTGGAAGCTGTGGGCAAATGTATGGCTTTTTTTTTTTTTCTTTCACATCATTAGCTAGCAACCCACAGGACTAAAACTGTATTTCAACTCCTGATTAAGCTGAGACTTGAGCCAGGTTATGGCACTTATTTTCTTTAGCCAGGACAGAATTACTTAAAATAATGGACATTATACTTTTAGACCATTAGAAGTTCAGACTGTTAGAACTGTGGGCATGTTACATTTGTTTTTATGCTTAAGAAATCCTTAATTTGTCCCAGAGCAGCTTCTATGGCCATGGCTTGTGTTCTGCCCTATTCTACTCTGTTGATGTCTGAACTGCAAAATATCTGCTGGCTTTATGGCTGGCTACTGGGTAAGCCACACCAGGAGGTTTAGATAAGCTTGAGGTAAACAAGTGCACCTCAAGGCACTGCAGACAGCCTCACCCCTCTTTAAAAACAATATTTCAGGTTCCTGCAAACTGAATATATTTTCAGTGCTGTGACCGTTTTTGATGCTGCCTCCCTTTCCAGGCAGCACTGAGAGATGTGTGCAGATAAATTTTAGGAGCTATTATCCTATTTATCCTATCAACCGAAGAATTTTGGGGCTGGGCTGTTAAACCTGGGAACATCCAGCCACTTGCCTGTCTCTTTATAGTTTTTCCCTATGTAACAGTGAATTAAAAGAGGAGTGATTATTTTTTCCTTATCCCTGGAGATCCCTAATCATAGTATGGATACTGAGCTACTGTGGTGTTTCATAGGGAATGTTGTGAGAGGTGCCAAACTCCTATGGCAACTCCTTTAAGTTGTGTTTTTGTTTTTCCCCTGGCAGCAGGGGCAGGGAAACCCTCCAGGGATGTGGGCTGGGGTACAGGGATTGTGCTGGGGTGAGCTTCAGTGGGAAAATGGGAGATGCTAAATGTGGTCCCTGCTTCTTCACCAGGCTCTGTACAGGTGATGCACAAACAGGTGCAGTCGGTCCAGGCAGGAGGAAATATTACTTTCTCATGCCAGTTGGTCACAAATGAGGACGTCATACAAGTGACCTGGCAGAAAGAGATGGATGGGGCTGAGGACAACATAGCGACTTACAGTACAGTGAATGGCCAAAAGATAGCGAAGGGCTATGATGGCCACGTTAGCTTTGCCCACAGAGAACTGCAAGCCTCGGCTATCTCCCTTCACCGAGTCACCCTGCAAGACGAAGGATGCTACAAGTGCATCTTCAACACCTTTCCCTCGGGAGCTGTCGCTGGCAGGATGTGCCTCAAGGTTTACGGTAAGGCACTGTAATTGCAGAAGGGTATGACATCTTTCTGAGGACCAAGCCATTCCCCTGGGGAAAAACCTTCCCTTGTCAATGCTCATTGCTAAATCTCTTTGGGAAAGGTGGCTCTGTTTCCTCCCTGGCTCTGCCTTCCTCGTCATTTTTGCTTCTGATGGGAAAACATTGTTGAACACTTCTCCAATTTTCTTCCCTTTTGAGTCAACAGCAGCAAATTGCAGCAGCTGACGAGTGTCCCACTGCTTCCCTAGAGTTCCCCTAGCCCAACACTAGGCTGGTAACTGTCCCCATGTGTCCCCCTGACTTGCTGACCCGTATCAGGTCAGCATCAGCTTGTTTCAAGGAGAGAACCAAAGCACGCATCGACAAGCATCTCACATGAAAGGAGCCCTGTGCTGGGGAAGAAACAGACAACCTTGGCTTATGGAGAATTATGACATAAGCAACAGGGGAAAGAGAGGGGGAAACGTGGGGGAACAACAGGTCTGAAGCAGAAGTCTTTTTTTCGTTTCTTCTGATAAAGCTCTTAGAGCAGATCACTTGATGCTGAGTCACACAAGAGGGTAAATGCTGAGTTATGCATTACAGGAATATATGGAAGAGCCGATCAAAGAGATTTTGTTCTTGTTTGTTCTATGTGAAACTAAGTGTGGACTTAAATTGGCTTAGATTTATTCTGTTTTTTATCCAAGTATAGTAAACATTTCCCAAAATTACCAGTTTTATGGCTACGATTCATCTCTTAGCAGAGCTCGAGGCATGAAAACAAAAGCTGTTTTGTTTTTTTTTTTCTGTTAGGTGTACTCTTGTCAGCAGCTCTACCTGCTCCTCTCAAAGGTACATCAGCTGGGGGTTTCACTTCCCTGGCAGCAGGCAACCTGCTGTCCCAGTGCTGGAGTGAGCACACCAACTAAGTGCTTGCAGAAAGGGTTCATTTTAGCATAACTGAAGTAACACATCTGGGATGTTTTCTTTAATTTCCCAGCCAAGCCCTTCTGTGGGGTGGGAGGGAGAAGCTGGCAGAGATGCGTAGGGGCAAGTGAATGCCAGGCAAGGCAAGCAAGCTGTCTAATGGCACCACCTGCAGCAGATGAGCTGCTGGTATCTGACAAAGACAGCCAAGGAGTTTACAGGGTGGTTACTGGCCAGTTGCAACAGCCTTTATCAGAAGAGGCTCTCCCAGAATGGGCACCAGTGCTGCATAGTGTGGGGAAGTGAAACCTTGGTAAAAAACAGATATGATGCTGGGAAAAATGAAATAGGTATGGGAGACAGAAATCTCAGACCTCTTTAACTGAAAATAACCATGTGAAGCAGCAGCATCGGTCTTCTACCCCATAATACACTATGTCTTGGTACAGAGTATTTTCAGCCCGCTTTGCAGGTTTCTCTAGTGCCTGTTCTTCTTTCTGTTTTCCACTAGAAATAATCGGCTGACCTTTGTTTCAAAAAAGGATGAAAACGAAACCCAGAAAGAGGTAGAGTTTGCTGTATGTAGAGAGAGCCATGTGTCACTTGAGTCTAGGGAAGATTTTGCTGGGTCAAACACTATCAGATACCTTCTGCCTTCAGGTAGATGGCCC
The DNA here is from genome assembly GCA_023055505.1 of Callipepla californica brunnescens. NCBI lineage: Eukaryota > Metazoa > Chordata > Aves > Galliformes > Odontophoridae > Callipepla > Callipepla californica. The sequence continues at coordinate 58,958,578 of JALIRH010000001.1, forward strand.
CACCCACATGGAAATCTCCAGCACCATGGAGAAATGCTTTGACAATGTTGGCATATATTGGGAAGCTGAGGCTGTGTTACTGATGAGCACCCACTTGGCTAATTCCTAAAAATATTCAACAGTTAATCTGAGACCAAAATCCAGCCTTGAAACATAAAAAGCACATGATGATCTAGCAGTTGCCCTTTTATTAACAGAAGCCCAATTGCAGTCAAAGCTGGCACACCCTTCACTAGAAAGCCACCTTTTCCAATACTTAAGAGCTCAAGTCTGGCAATGTTTGCATTACTCCTCTGAAAGGCCTGCAAAGGTGGGTACTTGAGTGCAACGTGTCTTGTGAGTAGTTTTCCAGTGGAAATAAATATTTTGATGAAGGAGAAAAGCAGCAGTTATTCAAAATGTGCATCAACACCAACTCAGTGCGCATGCTAACAAACAGTATGTGCAAAAGAAAGTGATTACAATGTTTTGACTGTTCATCTACTACAGGCATGCAGGCAAAAAGCAACTGTCCAGTGTTTTTCTCACCTACAAATAATTCCCTGGATTCCTGTGTGGGAAGGCAGAGGACTGTCTAGTGAGAAGAGTGGATTTGACATGCGTGTATGTCTGCCAACATATGATGTGATAAGCTAAGATTCACATTAATCTATCGGAATTGGTTAAGATTTGGCATTGCCAGACTGGAGCAATGGTACCTTTTTAATGCAATTTCTCCAGTAAAACTCAAGGGAAAATGTTAGTGTCAGTTTTCCTTTACTGCTTTTGGACACTGTCACCTAATGTTTTAAGTTAGCACTGTGGGTGGATGTGCTATTTTTATATATCCCGTGAGCGAAAGAAGAAGTTCAGAAACCATTTATTAATCAAAACATAATGTGTTTATGACACTATTCATTTCAAAGACGGGAGATTTTGAGAAGTTCCAACTGAAATCCCCCTAACCATTTTTTTTTAACCTCTCAGAGCAACACAAGTGGGGTTTCATCAGCTCTGTTTCTAGGGTCTGAGTTTCTGTCTGTGATGCAAACATTGAGGAATATCTACTTCATTATGCTAAGCAGTATAACTATAGTAAATAGTGAGGCAAAGCCATAGAAAAGCAAAAATGGTTGAGTAAAATGTCTTAGTGACTGTTATGGCTAGGAAGATCCAGACAGTTTCATGAGGTACATGTGGGATTTTACCGCGGCCATAGGTGTTGTGACACAGTTGACATGTGCTGTTTCCCCTCTTTAAAAGGACCAATTGGTGTTCTCTATATATCGTTCACACAGAAACACTCTTTTACTAACCAAGATGAAAAAGCATATCTCATTTTTATTAGGAAAAGTAAACCAAATTTTCTGTTTAAACCCAGGGTCACTAAAAATAATTATTTGTTTGCTATTTCAGCATGAATGTCACTCTGATTATTGTTTTGGGTTTTTTATTTTTGTGAAGTAAAATAGTAATATGTGCATATAGTACTCTTAAATATACCAGTAGATGCTTTTTAAAGGCACTCATATTAACTCAAACCAGAATAAAACTAGAAATGCCATTTCACTTTAATGATGCAGCTTTATCAGAAACAGACACCCAGAAGCAGAAAATGATTTGGACACCTGTACTACCAGCATGCGCTCTGATGTAAAAGCCAGGGTGATTAATTGCTATCTGAAAACCTGTGTACTGGGAGATCTTGTTCCCAAATTAAATTATATGCCTTTCTAAGTCTTGGCATGGAGCAGTCTTGAGCTAAATAGGCTTGTTTGAGCAGGAGCTTGGATTAGGTGATTTCCTGAGGTCCTTTGCAACCCAGATTATTTCATGATTTTATTATTTGATCCATTTTCACAGGTATAAAGCACATCCATTGGTGGTAGCAGTGAATAGCAGATATTCAGTTCACACAAAAATCCAGCCACTTGCTTAATTTTCAACACAAAAAATTTCAGTTTGGTCTTTCTGGAAACAATCCAAGGTTTGGGCACTCTGACATTCAACCCATTGACTGCCAGTGAGTTTGCAATGTCAAACTCTAAAAGATTTTCCCCCAGGACCAAACATCTTGGTCTTCCTACTTTTTACAATGGAGAAGAGCTCAGCATCTCTGTTTTTTTCTGCTTTCTTGAGAGCAGATTATCTTCTCCAAGGGCATGTGTCCTCAGGTGCTCAGGTCTTTCATGGAATTCTATCCAGGTTGAAAACAGCAAATTTTGTAGCATGACGAGGAGTTTGGAAAAATGATCAGCAAAACTTTTGTACATCACCGTGACACCCCAAAACATGACACTAGGGGAAAGAATAGATGTATAAACACAGTGTTCACAGCTGAAAACATGACACTAGGGGAAAGAATAGATGTATAAACACAGTGTTCACAGCTGAAATCCTGTGGTGTCACTTCATACAAATCTAGTTACTGTCGTGTATAAGTAGATGCATTTTGTCCTTGGGTGCTCAAGTCTGCATGTCTTAAAAAGCAATAAAACAAATCTTGCAGATGAGCTTAAGGGATAAGATCAAGTGCTTTGAGTCACTGAGGCAGTTCAAACCTTTTAGAGAGAGGAAGACATGGTTTCACAGTTTTACTACCTGTTGTTTTCACTTGTCCATCGTTACCATTCAGCTGGGTTGCTACAGGGCTGCTTTTAGTAGTGGATTGAAACTTGTGCATTTCTGCCCTCTTGCCCTCTGTTTTTGCCAAGTTATTCATTTTCAGGACTGCTGTGTGATCTCTCTCATGTTCACTTGTCCCTACTCAGGATTTGGTGGGAGGCAACACAAGGCATCACTCTTACCCTCCAGGACAGAGGCAAGAGAAGAGGTGAAGAGACTCACTGTGCTCTGTGCTGCACAGCCTCATCTCGAGCACTGTGTGCAGTTTTGGGCACTGTAATATAAAAAATGGCATAAAAATATTAGAGAGGGTCCTTAGGACAGCTACAAAGATGAAGCAGTGTCTGGAGGGCAAGTTCTATGAGGAGTGGCTGAGGTCCTGTGGTTATTTCAGCCCAGAGCAGAGGAGCTGAGGGAAGGCTTCATGGCAGCTGCAGCCCTTTGTGAGGGGAACGAAGAGGCAGCATGGAGCTCCGCTCTCTGTGACAGCAATGGGACCCAAGGGAACAGCATGGAGCTGCAAGCCCCTTCCAGTTTGGGTTTTTCTATGGTTTTAAGATTAACAGTAAATACAAGTGTTCTCAGCTCAAATGTAAGCAGAAAGTAACAGATTTTTCTACTTTGTGTTTTACAGCCATCTCAGACCCCAGAGTGGAAGCCAAACTTATACCCAGTCCCAATGAAGCTGAAGTCTCTGAGGAAGTCGTGGGGATGAGTTGCTCAGCAACAGGGAAGCCAGCTCCAAAAATCACCTGGCACCTTCCCAGTGCCCTGCTGCAAAAACCGAAGGAGTACCACATCAAGCTCAGCAACCAGACCATCACTGTCATCAGCAACTTCACCCATGCCCACTCCAAAATCCTCAAGGACTACCCCATTGCCTGTGTGATCCAGCACCCATCTCTAAATGTGACTCTATCCCTACCCATGGATGATCTGACACGAGGTCAGTACACAACCCTACTCGCTTTCCCGTGAAGTAGAAGACATGGAAACATTTCCTGAGCTATATCAGCCTTTAAGGACTGGAGAGCAGATGGGAAAGGCACTGTGAAGAGCAGCTGGGATGGGGAGGGGAAGGAGAAGGTGCTAGAGAACGGCCAGACATCCTGGGTAATGACATTTGGCATCCATTTGGGACACTGTGATGTGTCTCTGGGTCATCAGATCCCAAACACAGGTCTGTTGTACTACTTGTATGTATGCTTGCATGTGCCTCTTTACTTCCTTCTGACCCAGGAGATCAGCCAAGGGATGTCCGAAATGGGTTTGGGTGTTTTTTCTTTATGAACAAGCCTGTCTGAACTCCTGCTACTTTCCCCACAGGTCAGGAAAGTATCATGGCACCAACCGTGGCTGTTGTTGTGGGGGTGCTGGTCCCACTGATGTTCCTACTCCTCCTTGCATTGCTGCTTCGCTGGTACCTGAGACACATCCATGACCCAGAGAGCAACCCAGCCTGGCCTTGCTGGGTAGGTCTGTGCTCCCTCACCGAGGAACAGCAAAGTTCAGATGGCAACCATACCATTATACCACTCTTCTGCATGGCTAGGCCGTGCCTGCAAGGAAGCATCTTTAACAGGAGGGGGGCTCTTGAAGAGCAGCATGCCACGGTGCATTGCTTAGGATGGGAAATGCAGCCACATGTGAGCCCACTGGGTTCTGTGAAGGATGCAAGTTCAAAACAGGAGCAGACCCAGTTGGATATTGCCACGTGAATAAGACCTGTTTTGTGCTGAATGCACCTCAGCCTCTCTGCAGAATGTGCCTGAGCCATGCACCTCTGCCTCTAATTAATGTTGCGGAGAAAAAATAAGGCAGTGGCAGGAAGTACAGTGCATTTCTTCCACTGATGCTATTTTTTGAAGTCCGAGCTGAGGTCTGCTAACGGGGTTGTGAGGGGAACGGCTGTGTCTACTGTACTCGAGCACTGACAGACACAAAGCCCCATTTGGTAATGCGGGCAGCCTGAGTCTGCATCCCTTCGCTTAAAACATTCACATATTTTTCAAAAAGTGAAATAAAAAATCTCTTCTGCTAGGTCCTTCTGTGTGTTCCAAGGAGGAGGCATGTGGACAATACATGTTTACTGTCAAGCAGGCTACCATTGCAGTGCCCAGCACGTGAGTTCCTGCATTCCCTACATGTGGAGGTCATGGACTGTCATGTAAACCTTCCGTGACATCACACCAAAGGAAATACAGGGGGGAAAAAAAAGAACGTTTTACAATATGTATTTATTTTCTTAGACAACCGGATTCCATTTTGTGGAAGAAAAGCTGTGAATTATTTATTTGAGACTCTGAGACTCTTGGCTGTGTGGATCTGTGTAATGCAACTTGTGGTTGTCATTTTCTATGCTGTATTTATTCTTCTCCCATATTTCAACATCCCAGGCTCCAAGTGAGTTAGAGGCTGTCTGAGACAGTGTGGTATTCTGTGGGGCAATGATTTAGGAGGAGCTGCTCCAGATGGAGGGAGGAAAGCAGCATGTGTGTGGGACTCTACTGGCATTACTGAGAGCTGCCAGGAACCTTCTCCCTAGTAGGCATAGGAGATGGGGCATGTCTGCAGCTGGATCAGACTTGTAACCCCAGCGGTAGACTCCCAAGTCATCAGACACCAGGAAGTCACCACCCTTTCCTAGAAAGTTATTTACAGGCAAAGGGAAGTTTCCTTCTCCTTCTGTGGTTTCCACAACCAATTTCTCATTTCTCTAATGTAACACAGTTGCCCCCTGTTTCCACATATCACACCTGCCTGGGGGAAGAAGCAGGGGTCTTTAAGGGACATTTGGAATGGTGTCAGGCAGAGCAGTCCTGTTCTCCTGGCTCCCTGCAGCAAGTGCATGCTACCTGGTTTTCCCTTGTACACCTACTTCGCATGTACTTCCCGGATGGAGCAGGCTGTGCGGAGGCTGAAAAGCTGAGTCAAGTGAAGTGAAAGAGAGTGGGTGAGCTGAGAATGAATAAACCCACTCCTTGTCATAAGTTTTTATAGAATCCCTAATGCTTAGTAATAGCTGATCTGATGATTGCAAGGAAAGGGGAACCAGCTGCAGACCAGCAACTCTTGCAATTCGGAATTTTTCTCCTAAGCCCCACAACTGTCAAAGGAAGAAACCTGATTTTTTCCAAACTTCCCCACAGCTGCAATTTAGGTTTCCTCCTCACCTGTGAGGGAGGGAAGCAGACCTTCCCTAGAGGTATTTTGTATCCAATGGGACACAGGAAAAGGAGCACTGCTCCCACATTCTTGGGCTGCGTTGCATCAGATGTTTCTGCTCAGGAGGGCCTGCGTTTGGCCTTCAGGTGTTGGGTTGTTTTTTCCTAAGAATTGCTAAGGTTTTTTTAAGAGAGAATACTACAGATATTTATACTATTGGGCTTTTATTTCTTTTCTTTTTTTTTTTTTCTTATTTTTAAAAATAAAATAAAGGGAAAAATACGAAGTTCTATTGCAGAAGCGAGGGGAGTTGGACGTGGGAATGAAAAGAATTTTCAGAAGCTTGATGAAAAGGCACAAAGCTAGCAAGAAATCCTTATTAAGCACGAGATGACTGTAGAAATATGTTTTATTTTTTTACAAATTTATCTGGAACGAGGAAAAGGAGAGTCTAAAGTAAAGAAAAAGCCTGCTTATGTGTGTTTCTTTAATTTCTACTCTTTAGCTGAATGTTGAATTATGAAGGGCTTTTGTATGTTTCTCCTTACTGGCACGACAGAACTGGAGGCTGAATGAAAGGATGTGGTAGCATACAGACAAAATACTGTACAAAAAGAAGCATGTTATTCATCTATTTGTCTTTCACAATATTGGAATGAGAACAGCAAAATGATGTCCAAAGGTAGAACATTTAAAACCGATACACATATTTGCCTTCATAATATACAAATCCAGTGGCTGAAATACAATGCCGTAAAATACTGTATGCTATTACGTTTGGCTTCATGTAGCAAAGGGCTGAATGCAGGCATCCAGGCTATGTACAATTAACTGGCTGTTAGATGCGGGAAGAAGTATACAGTAGATGGAAACCACCTTTCAGAGAACAAACAAGCATGTGACCAAGGGGATGCAAGTTCTACTGTGGGTGAATAATATCCTAACTGTTGTTCTGAGGTTTCTTTACGATTATCTTGTGTTTTTCTTGTCCGTCAGATTATCTCTGTGAGCAATTTGGCAGTAAAACTTTGGTGCTTCAGACGGGTTTATTCATATGTTTAGTATTTGTTTTAACAGATAGTGTGTAGAGTATGAAATGCTGCAAATTTGTACAGGTCTGGAGAAACAAAAATAAAGCTGCTCCAAACTTCAGGCAGAATGGACTGCTTTGTAATTCTGCTCCATGCAAGAGATGTGGAGTAGCTTAACTTTGTAAGTGAGTGGAAACAGTGTACAGGAATGTCCCCGGTTAGTTCTACAGCCACCAAAATCCCCCAAAGCCTAGGTGTACGTGTGGTTATAGCCTGCATCCATACCTTGATCAAAATTCCCCCTTGCTGCAGGGCCTCACAATGAGTTTGGTTACAGAGGAAATGACTGAGCGGGGGGGGGAAATGAAGGACAGTTCTAACATAGCTTTGCTGGTAGCGTAGGCTGTAAATGAGCTTGAAGCGTGTGCTGGTGATTTTTCTCTCTGGGCACTGGTTCCCAGCTCCACCAGAGCAGTAACACATAGGGACTGAGGATGTGACCGAAATGTAGCTGAAGCACTGCCCTCACAGATTTGGAAAGTCATGGCTGAAGCAGGAAGAATATCAAAACCAGAGACATGGAGCTAAATCCATGCCATGAAAGGGAACTTTGTTTTGTTGATCGAAGTCTGAAAGAACCATTCATCATTTCATTGTTCTGTGACCCCAAGGAATTATTCATCAACAAAATACCACATCAGGGAATTTTCTTGTGAATTCATACTTGCATGAAAATATAACCTATTGTTGTTCACTGCTTTTCAGCAGTGGGCAACGATAAACCAGCTGAAATGAGAGAATTGCCATAATTGAGTGTATTTTCCCTTTCACTCTTCAGATACCAGAAATCACTTCTTCCATACAAAAGACTTTCTCATATCTTCACAGCTTTCATCTTTGCTTACATAAAGCTGCATGTGAAAGAGGCACTCAGCTCTTATCCAAGCAGACAGATTTTGCTGCGGTTTGTTCAGCTTTGGGTAAAAGATCCATGTGAAATTTCTGGGAAGCCTGAGGGAATCCTCAGTATAAGACCTCTCTACAGCACAAACATCATTACGACTTGTAAATACCCAGAGTCATATTTTAAGCTTAAAGAAACTAATTTGCCTCAGAGGTGTCAAGGAACTATCTAAGGAAATAAAGCTAAAATTTCTACAGAAATTCAGCTATTTTCATAACTGAGCTTTTTTCTCCTTTCCATCAGACAAGAGAAAATTAAGATATTTGTTTGCCGCAGGTTTATTTCTAAACATCAGAAGCCATACAAAGAGATGAGAATTGTGAAAATCCTATAATCTTTTTAAGATCTTTGCTTATCAAATTCAGAACTATTTTGTTTTGAGGATATGAAACACTGTTTGTGACTGTAGTCCATGCTCAACTCAATGCTTCATTATCACTCAATGCTTCAGTATTTGTCCCTACTTCTAATTTCAGCAGTTCTTCCTAAGAAATAGATATTTTTACTGTAAAGATTTCTGGCTGTGTCAAGACCATTAGAAAAGGAATTCTCAGGTCTTAACTTGGGCTGCAGGGGTAAGCCAAAACCTGACAGTAGCATCAGCAGAAAGCACCGAGCCCTCTGCAGACTCCTGAGTATGATGCAGAATGAGGGAGTCTGAGCCTGGATCACAGCTAGCAACATCCCAGCCTGAAGGAGGAGTGAAGCTGCTCTCTGGTGGAATCTGGCCCAGCAGAAGGTACTTGTGGTGATTGTGTAGCCTTAGGTTCATGACTGTATCACCCAACTGTGGATCTGATGGGTATGGATTTGGGGGCTACCTTAAGGGAAAAAATGAAACCAGAATTCACCGGGAAACAGCATCAGTCACTGCTAGTGATTCTGTGAGTGAGGTGAGTGAGAAGGTCTGGGGATCCTCTGCCTTCTAGCTGGTCTTCCCAAATCTGTTCATGGCTGATTTCACTCTCTCTGATGCTACCCCAGCACCCCAGCTTATCTGACCTTTGAAGATGCTCCCCTCTTGTCTCCAGCACTGTTTTGTGGTGGGTTTTTTTGCTAGGGACCTGTCTGGGAACTGTTGAATCACAGCCTGAACCACTGATTGGTCACCTGAGGCAAGCACTGATTAAGCCACAGGAGCACAGGTGAAGGCAATGCACCTGTGTGACTGGAAGGGGTTGAGTCTGGCTCCACCTCTGCCAGACCCCATTTAAGGGCCTCCCCAGTACCTTCCAGATAAGCCTAGCAAAATATACTATCTTCCTCATTATTTTCTCTGAATACTACTCTTTTGGGTTATTCACTCTACAGGACCCCTTGCCATACTCCCTACCAGGGAAGAGTTCCCATGTCAGTGACCTAGGACACAAAGAGCCAGCCCCAATCCTGTGGCAGGTGTTAACAATCCATCTACAGGACAACTGTGGCAACCAGGGAACTTATGAAGTGGTGGTAGCCCTAAGGTGATGGTCCCCGGCCACTTCTCCAGGCTGGGACTAGAAGCATGGCACCTCTTGGGCAGAAACATGAACCAGCAGGGATGGGCAGAAAATGTGGTTTTAAAAAAAACTACTAATCAACTGCCTTTCTCTTTGCTAGTTGCTTTCCTTTGTGGCATAAATGGAAACAGAAAGACTAAAGCCTGAAAATGAGACTGAACCCCAGAAAGTATTCCTTTCAATTTAATTCTAAGGCAGTTCTACAGACTTTGTTCCTTTTATTGAATGACTGACTGATTGATGATTGATTTATAAGAAGGTATTCAGGTCAGGCTCTGTATTTCTTACAGACTCCTTCCGTAATGCAGCTTGTGGTCTTGGCTTTGGTTTGCAGGACGGAGTGAAGCAGTGGTGTCTCTGGATGTCTCCATGCTGTCTCTGTGGTGGATCAGCATCGAGTTCCAGTTCTTGCTGGTGAGTCAAGGCTGCTGGGCAGTGGCCCTCGTTCAGTGCCTCTCTTCGCTCCATCTCAAAGCAGATTGAAACTGGGAGCTGCTGGAGCTCGCACACCCTCCTTTCTTCTCCCTCTGACCAACAGTCACCTGTGCTTACCCAGAACAGCCCACAGTTAAACCTCATAAGGCAAGAGCCCTTCTGATGCCCCCCAGAGCTGAACTTGCTAGGGTGGCTCTGACAGACCTGCAAGGAACCCCAAGGATTCCTGCTCTGTTTTTAGGGGATGTTGGTTATTTCCAAGTCTGAGAGCCCTTGCAGTCTGGGGAACAAATCTGTGCAGCTACGCTTTGACAATAACGTGCTGTGAGCAGTGGATTAATGATTGACCAGGTAGGAGGAAGTGAAAGCGTTGCTGATTGGTCTCCTGGGAGTATTTTGAAAAAAGGCGCAATCTAACGGCAACTTCCAACCCACTGAGTAAGGAGAAGTGGCAAGTTTTGGGGTACGTGCTCAGCCCCACAATGCTTCTGCTGCAGGCCGGCTGGGCTGGGTTCTTCCTGCTGCTGCTCTGCCAAAGCTGCCAGCTGGAGGAGGCTGCCAAGGGTGAGTAGGAATGCTCTTTCCCCACAGGGCATCAGCAGCCTTCCTGGTCACATGGAGCAGCTCAGGGGCTAAGCTGTGCTGTGCTCCACAGCTTTGCGTTCCCGCTCACAGGCTGGGGCAGGGAGGAGAGTTTCCTGGCTGTGGGCTGCCCCCTGCCCTTTCATGGATGCCAGTGTTGGGAGGGGACAGGGATGTTCTTTGGAACAAGAGCCATTTTACTGGGGTTTTACGGAACACCCCAGAGCTGTTTGGAGCAACGAGGAGATTATTTTGGCAGCAGTGGGATGTGGGCAGGGAGGTGGCTGAGGCAGGAGGGCACTGATGGGGCAGGGGTAGAGTTCCTTTATCTCACACCTAGCTCAGCGCTGCTCCTTTGCTCCTTGTGAGGAGCTTCAGCCACCATCAGGCCTCCCCTCAGCACCTCTGCTATGCTGAGCACCCAGGAACCTCACATGCCTTGCTCTCCAGACCTTTCTTCATCCTCATAGCCCTCCTTTGGACACTGCGTAATAGTCCTATGTCCTTCTTTCATTGTGGCACCCAAAGCTTCACCAGTGTTCTAGGTGAGGTGACACACTGCAGAGCAGAGAAAGACGACCCCTTCCCCTGTCCAGCTGGCTGTGCTGAACCTGATGCATTCCAGGGTCCAGTTGGCCTTCCTGGCTGCCATGGCACACTGTTCACTCATGTCAGCTAGCCCTTGAGCCCCAAATGTCTTTCAGCGTGACTAGTGCATCATTCCATCACTTGATCCCCTCTCTCTCTTTCTCCTCACTACAACACTGCTTCATGGCTAGGAAGTGTGTACCGTAGTCTGAGTGATGGCCACCTGCAAACAAAAGTGTCTAAGAATCTCTAAGTAGGCTTTGTGGTCTCTTACTGGAGCTCCGGCACCCTGCTAGACAGGATGCTTCCTGGGAGTAAAATTTTCTCAGGTAGATCATGTATTTAGTCTCCCTCTGATTCTGTGTTCTCATTTGTTTCTAGGTTTGGAGGAAGCAGTGAAGTGTGAAAGCATTACTGAGGCAGCCCTTGGTGGAGAGGTAAATTTCTCCTGCGACTTCTTGCTCTCAATGGATGTCTTGCAAGTCACTTGGCAGAAGAGAAGTGGGTCTTCCTTCCAGAACATAGCCACTTTCAGCAGAGCCCGTGGACTGCGACTGATAGGATCATTTCAGAAGAAGGCACGTTTCATTAGAGCAAGACTGTACACCTCAGCCATCACTCTTCAAAATCTCACATTTGAGGATGTGTCCTGTTACAGGTGCATCTTCAATGTGTTTCCTCATGGCGCTTTCAGCAGCATGGATCTCTGCCTTAACATCCAGAGTAAGTTTTCCACTAGCAGCTTCTCCCTTTCTGGCATGAAACACAGGTCTGAGGGAGTCAGAGGTGAAACATTATCCCCTCTACCCACGGCAATTTGTCACACAGCCACATCTGCTCAGTGGGTATTCTCCAGAATCATCTCACCTTTCCTGAGTGGTAGTGAAGGTAAATAAGCCAGGGGGTTGCATTTGGATAAGAACACCAGTACAGAGTTCTGACCTGTCCATCTTCAACCTCTAACTCACCACTGAGTGTAATAAACACCTTCCCTCATCAATTTCTGTGCTAACAGAGGAGTTTGAGTACCACTTGACTACCAAAGGTTTCCTTGCTGTTGTCTGCTCAGCAACAGGAAGGCCTCCCCCAACATCACCTGGCAAGTCCCCCAAAATACACCACATCCAAAACCCCAATGGGACAGTGACTGTTACAAACAAATGCGCCTTCTCTTCTAGGTACTTCTAAACCTTGGCTTGCTTCCTTGACCACCCACTGAGAAGGAAAACAAAGTCATTTCAGTTCACAATAAAAAGTCAAGGCTGAGATTGCATGGAGAAATGCAGCTTGAAGCAGGGGATGCTTTGGAAAGCAGTATCAGTAGTGACACTGCTAGTCAGCTCCAGGGAAACAGAAGCGCAAGCATGTTGTGTGTGACTGCCCATTGTTTGGCTGCTGTCCAGATGGGCTCAGGCATGAGCAGTTGTAGTAGTGCAACTTGCTTCATACAAGTCTCATTAGAGATCTTTTCTGAGAGCGCAGACCTTAAGTGGGATGAAGATGTCTTGATTTGAAAACATACAAAGTACTCCTTCCTATAGTACTTTTGTAGTTGTATCTGATGTGTCTGTATGCATGTGTCTATTGTGTATGTAGGAATGCATGTATATGCATGTCTGTATGTTTATGTTTGTACATAAGCACTTATTTAGGGAAGATGCTCTCCAACAGCATCCCCAGCTGGAGCGTGCTAGCAGAGTGGTCCCTAGCTGTTGAATACCGGGGGGCAATCTGTCACACAGAGAGTCTTAAAGGAGGGCATCTCTCAGGAATGGTGTGAAACTTCCCTAATTATAAAATTTCCTTTTACAGATGGTGGAAACACAAACCAACCAGGAATCAAAATGTTGGACTTGGATTCCCCCAATACAAGAGGTATTTCTGGTGTTTATTTAAAAATAAAATGATTAATGTTTCTATTTAGTCACAACCTATGGAAGAGGACAGAAGGAATATATTGACACTCCTCCATGATCTGTTTCTCTTTCTAGGCACTCAGAGGAGAATAGGCCTTGTGGCTGTGTTCATATATGTGATCTTAGCAGTCTTGGTACTTGTCATCACGTGGCTATTCAAGAGAAAAAGGAGAAAGTAAGAGTGATTTTTCATGTTCTTGTGAATGACATGGCTTGCCTGTGTTCATATTGCAATTTGCCTTTCTGTTTCCTGTTGGAGTTTTTACATACCCGCACTGGAAACTTGCCCAGTTGGAAACACTACTTTTAAAGCAACAAGATTCACTCTAAATGTTAGATTTCTGAGTATTATGTGATGAGTTGCTGTTTTCTGGTTGTATTTTTTTTTTTTTTCCGTTTTGTTTTGTTTTTTGTTGGCTTTTTTTTCAGACTGCAGAAACACAGGCCACTAAACACACCTGCAAAGGAGAAAGGCTTACAGCAGGATGCAAGTGAGCGACTCGAAAGCCTGTGCACACCAAACAGCCAAGACAGTGTTTATCAAAACGAGGTAATGCCAGTGCCCAGCACTTACATCAACTCTCCAAATTCTTCAGAAGTCTTGGACAATACTTTGGAGGAATGTGACAAAACTCTTCTGTCAAGATAGAATCATAGAAAGGCTTGGGTTGGAAGTGTTCTTAAAGACCATCCAGTTCCACCTGGATGGGCAGGGTCATCACCCACCAGATCAAGCTGCCCAGGGTCTCCTTCAGCCTGACCTTGAACAATTCCAGGGATGGGACATCCACAATTTCTCTGGGCAGCGAGTTCCAGTGTCTCTCCACCTTCACAGTGAAAAATTTCCTCCTACCATCCAATTTAAGTCTCTCCTCTTTTTAGTTTAAAACTTTTTCTCCTTGTCCTGTCAATATCTATGCATGTAAAAATTTATTTCCCTCATCTTTATAATCTCTGTTTAAATACTGGAAGGACTCCATGAGGTATCCTTGGAGCCTTCTCTTCTCTAGACTAAACAAGTCCAGCTCCTTCATCCTGTCTTCATAGGAGAGGTGCTGCAGTCCTCTGATAATCTTCATGGACCTCCTCTGGATCCTTTCCAAAAGCTCAGTTCTTACCTGTGATGGGTGCCCCAAACCTGGATGCAGTACTCCAGCTGGGGCCTCACAAGGGCAGAGTAGAGGGGGACCATCACTTCAGGAGAATATAGAAGCACACACTGCTGGATCATGTTAAGTCTTTCAACTAGCAGGACCCTTAAGTCTTTCTTGGCATAGCTACTTCCAACATCTTCTCCCAGTCTATTTACATATCTGAGATTACCTGGTAGCCATGACTTTTCAAATATGATGGAGGAAGGTTTGCTAACATCATCAGTCAGCTCCCTTGGGACCCTGGAATGCTTGTCATCTGGCCTCATAGAGTTGTACAGATTCAGTCTCATGAGGTGGTCTTCAACTTGCTGTGCTGGGATCCACTTATGCTCCTTTTGGGGATGTCATGCTAGCTATTAGGGTGTGAAAGTCTGGACTAGCTCTCACTGTCACATCTCCTCTGCTCCAGATAGCTTCACTGGGTAGATGACAGCACGCACATCCCAGCTATGCTCTAGCTATGCTAGGGAGTGCCTGGATCTTGAAGGAGAAAAGTTGGCCTGCAGTTAAGTGGAAAGGCAGATGAGGTACTGAAAATGCCCAGTTGTGCGGATGGGATGTCCCTTCTGGACAAAGGTGATGTAGCACCGCAGAGCTCAGGCTCTGTGAGTGGTGGTCTTAGATATCTTCCCAGAAAGGTTTGTCCTGCCCAGCTGGTCACACAGGCATCAAGGTGTGCTGGAGGGCTGGGGGGAATCCACAGACACAACTGGTGAGCGTTGCTCTTGGGCTCCGTAAATCACTTCTCTTTGACCTCCTGTGGATTTCCTCTTCTTTAAGCTCTTGCTAGTCCTGTTATCACAGACTGACTGATATTCAGCTCTGGTTTTAGGAGTAATTTAGGGTTTATTAATACTTTCATGACAAATCACAGGGTAAGATAGCATCACTTAATCATAAGCCAATTTAACAGTGATTCCATGGAACTTACTACAGTCAAATACAGTGACTTTGTTGAAGGTTTGGGAATGACAAAGTTCATCCAAAATTTCAGGCCAGGTATTCCTAGGGGGGGGGGGGGGGGGGGGGAGTTGTTTTTTTCCCTGTTATCATCTCTCAGTGAATAATGACTTCTGTCCCTAAAGGGACTCCTCTTCTTCAGTGCTGAATCTCAAAATAATCTATCCTGAAAGATGTCCCAACTCAGGGGAAGATCAAAGATCACAACAAGCTGAGGTCCTCAGATACTCAAGGGGCTCTTTGCTTAGGAAACTCTTAAATCGGGACCTCTAAATAATTGACTTTAGTCAGAAAACTTTCTGTTCTGGCTGCAGTTCAGGCGAGGCAATCCTGGAATTTTCTCCCAGTTGTGCAGCTCCAGTGCTCCCAGGCTGTACAGTTCTGATACCTCATAGATCAGGCCACGGTTCAAGGAGCAGCATTTCCAGGTATGGTCAGGGAGTGCTTGAGCAGCCCAACACACTGTGCTTGAGCAAATGCAAAACTGTGCTGGTGGCTTATGCTGAGATCACAGAGTGTCTTAGTGGCTGCACCACCACACCAGTGCTGTGAACAGGAGCCCTTCTGTTTTTTTGGCTTCAAGAAAATGGTCATGGTTAATATATCACTCTGACTATTTTACAGAAGCAGACACCAGGAACTTCACTTTACAAAAGGCCAATGCATCAGAGGAAAAAGATGGAAAAGAACAAAGGAAGAGAAACCTCAAAGAGGCTCATATATTCAAAAGAAGCTGACAGCCTAGACAACACTGTCCACAACAAGCCTCAGAGGGAGCTCACTGAGTTGCACAGTGACGAGCTGGGCTGCACACCCATGAAGAACAACGCTGAGGAAGAGGCATGTGAGGAGTCTGAATTATGCCCTGCCACAGCTACTCTTTGCCCCAGCACAGAAGAGCAATCAGCCCACAAAATCCCTGTCTCCACAAGTCCAGAGGAGTACTGAGGGCTTCACACAGATGGGGAATCCAAGCTAAAGGCTCAGAGGAAGAGACAGCCTATACAGGCCCTCCTGGTGCTCCCTCCGCAGCCCTTCAGTCCCAGAGGCCAGTTGTGTAACCTGTCAGGATAAGCCACCACTGGAGCATCTTTTGAACTGAGGGGTCACTGATTTATGAGGGTGTGGGACATGGCATGGGATGCGGGGGGAGAGCAAGAATTTTTTTTATTAAATTACTTTCCATTTCCTAGTAGCCTGACTCTCTAATTGGTGTGCTTGTGTGTATGGGAGTCTAGTGCCAGCAGCTAGGCTGAGACCATGGTACCAGGGACTAGAGACACTCACTGGAGCCAAACCATCCACCAAATGGACCAGGGTCAGCATCCGTGTGTGGTGTCTGGGGTGAGTGTGGCTGTGCGGGTACATGACAGCCAGCAAGCATAGATGACACATGGCTTGGGAGTCAAGGGTGAGCTGGCTGAACTCTACAGCGGTGGTGAAGATGGCACTCTTCCCATGTCAGAGGCACCTGGCAGTCAGGCTAGGAGCTATGGGAACAAGAAGTTCCCACTCGGTGTAAGAAATGTTTTTTCTTACTGGGAGGTAGGACAGGCATTGGACTGAGTACTCAGAGAGGCTAAAGAGGTCTCATCCCTGGACGTAACCCAAATTCACCTGGACAGGGCCACAAGCAACCTGATCTCCCTGCTCCTGCTTTGTGCATGGTCCTGTACAAGGTGACATCCCAGATTTCCTCCAGTCTGAGACACCCTGTGGCAGACTGTCAATTTACAATACTGACTAACGTGTCACTGCAAGTTCTCCTTTGGTGTTCCACAGATGACTGGGAAGGAGGATCTGTGCTGCAGGTGCACCAACGCCTGTGGGACCGCACCAAGATAGATATTCGGAAAAAAGTCTTGTGTTTAAAAGCTCAGGATGGGAAGCTTCCTGCACAGTTCTCTATTTTATTATGTGAAACTTTACCAGTGTCTCGGGGAAGGCTTCAGAGAGCTCGCACAGCTGCAAGGTGGAGTGCGTTTTTCTCCAGTGGCAGAGTGTCCTCTAGTGGAAGAGACCAAGAATTGAAGGTGAAATGGACTGGAGGTGGAAAGGCTTCTTGTGAGTATCTTTGTAACTCGAGGTGGTTTTTATTTTCTGTTCCGAACTGAAAATAGTCTTAGATTCATAGAATCTCCCACGTTGGAAGGAACCCATAAGGATCATCGATTCCAACTCCTGGATCCACAAACAACCATCCAAAAATCAGACCATGTGTCTGAGAGCACTGTCCAAAGTCTTTTTGAAGTTAGGTGCTATGACCACTGCCCTGAGGAGCCTGTTCCAGGGCTCACCGACTCTCTCAGTGAAGAACTTTTCCTGATATCTAACCTGAAAGTGAAAGCTTGGATGTCTTGGACATCCAAGATACAAAGAAGATAGTTAATCTTCCCTCAGACCAGCGATATCCAGGGCCACAGACAAATACACATGCTGCATTGCTGCCTTCCAGGTTTCTCCTTTGGGCCAGCTTTCACACATTTGGCCTTGTGCTTCTTTTTTTCTGGGATCTGAAGAGGACATCCAACAGCAGTGTGCCATGCATGCATACCCAGCAGGACTGGCTGGTTCCCATGAGTCCCAGAAGGATCTCTGCAGTTCTCTCTTTGTCAGCAGATAGCCTCCCTCAGGGTCATAGAAAATAGTAAAGTAAGGAAGTGCAGCCACTGTATCGCATAATGAAATGACCTTACAGAGGCTGTCCAGCAGAGAACATTGACTGTGGTCACTGAAATGCAAAGTAATCAATGGGGAACTTGGTTTCAGTCCTGCCTTGAGCCCTGGAGATTTTGCAAATGATCTCACAAGGTAAGCGTTTACCCAGGAAGGAATGGGAACATGCTCCCAAGTCTGTTCTCCAGTCTGTGACGACTGAAAGAAGGTTTGCTGAGGCAAGTGTGGAACCACAAGGTGGAGTGTGAATGCTGGACATCTTATGGGACCTGGGAAGGCATCCGGAGTGCTGAAAACCTTCTGACAAATTCTGTTGTGGGGGGTTGTCAGCCACGGACGATCTTGTGAGGGAGTTGGATTTTCTGCAGCTGGGCTTTTGGATTAGGGGAGCTTTAGCAAAATTTCAAGTCACGTTTCGACCACAGTAGTTTTACATTTAAAGGGCAGCTATTTCCTGTCTTCTGAAAGCCATGTGCTGCTCCAGCTTGCCTTGAAATTGGTTGTGCCATGTGGGTTATAACTGGAGGCTTCAGCTTGGCCTTTCCTGATGGAGAATTTAATGCTTATTATTATTATTATTATTATTTTATTTATCCAAACCAGCACCCTGACCGAGCAGATAAATTAATCACGGACATACATGTTGTACCTCTGACTGGTGTAACCATCCATCTAAGTGTACAGGAATACACATATACACACACAAAAGAGGAGTTAGGTTACTGTTTTTCAAAGATTTTTTTTTTGAGCCCAGAAAATGGAAATTATAGAGAGAAAATTGCAGGCTCAGGGCTGTGCAGCAGTGAGTAGCAGTGTGTTATGGTTTTATTAATTTTGTTATCGGTATGCCACATCTTAACATCATGTGGAGCACTGGGAGTTAAAGAGTTAATACTCCAGTTCTCTGGATTGTTTGTTTCCAGGTATCTGGTTTTCCAGAGAGAAAGACTACATATCCCAGAAGATTTTCCACACAGAGAGAAAGATAAAACTGCTTGCAAGTCACAAGACTGCCCTTTCTTTTACTGTTCATCTCTTCAGTGCGTGCTCCCCAGCCATCTCACCTTCAACATTAGAATAAGGCCTTTGGTTTTGGACACTCTCTCATCCTACTTGATTTATTAGTATCAGTTCCAATTATATTGTGTTGTATTGTTTTATCTTGCATTCCCATATCATATATACTAGTTTATTTTTTTCTCCCTTAGCTTGTTGCATCTGTTTTGGTTTTAAGCCCATCTCCCTACCTATTTGCCCTTCCATCCCTTCCCCCTCTCATTGGGTGTGGATCCACGGGTACCCCCGTCCCATTAGTCATGGACTCGGGCTGAACCAGCCAATAAATTGTTGCATGGTGTCCATGTGGTTCAGAGCCTGCTGGAGCTGGGGGACCTGTAAGGTTTCCTGTATGTGCTGTCAGAAGGTGGTACAGGATTTATCTTCAGTGCAAAATCACAGCTTCCCTAAGAATAAAAAGCTAGCTCTTGTGATTGAGAAGAAAAAACTAAAAATATGATTGTAGTAGATACATGAAGTCAGGGTCTGAAGCAGTGACTGACCACCTGGTGGGAAGGCAGGGCCAACCCAAGGGAGCTCAGCTGCAAGCAATGTACCTGAGTGACCAGAAAGGATGGAGCCAGGATCCACCCCTTCCCAGGCCTCATCTAAAGTGTGGCAGTGGAGGTAAGGTGATTTCTTGCCATAGATCTCTGTGTACCTGTGGTCTTCTAAGGGTAAGCAGCTCCTTTTCCTCATTCCTGTGTCGATGGCTGTTGAATCTTGGGCTTGTTCTCATTTGCTGTAGCCAAAGACTTTGCCACCCTGCTATTACTGTGGTATTTTCCATCCCGTTACGGCATTACAGTGATGAAGTGCACAACAAGGACTCAGAAAACAGGCAGGCAGAAGTAGTCTCAGTTTTTCCAGGATGTCTCACCTACGGGCTTCTTTTTCAAAGCACTCCACTTCTGGATATCTGCAGGTCAGATTAATGATTAACGTGGGTTTTTTTTTCCCCTGTTGATGAGGCAGAAGTTTAAAAGCACTCTTTTGATTCTTTCTGCTGAAATGGCGTTATTTGTTCCTTTTAGTCTTAGTAATCACAGAGAGAAGTACCTTCAGAAGAAAAAACTTGCAAACTGCAAATACAAAAATCTGAGACCAGAACCAGCTCTCCCCCCCCCCCCTCCCCAAAACAAGACCTGGAAAATGCTGAATTTATCCTTACTTTTAGTGTCCCCTTCTCAGATGTTGTGGGAGATTCTGTGGGATGGCAGAAACAAATCTTAAATTTTTGTAGTGGCTGCCTCACCTTTCTTTTGAGGGTATCCTTCTGCCCAGCGACTACTCTGATCTTCTCTGTTACCTGTGACTAGGAAGATGGAAATCACACTGCCTGGGTGCAGAAATGTTTAATTGCCTCTATAATCTGCAACGTGGTTCTGAACGGGTCTGTGTGGCGTGGTAGTGTCCAAAGCCCCTAGTTGCCCGGTAAATAAAAAGTTCCTAAATTAAGGTTTTATGGGAGGTGTGTGAAATCATTGAAGCAGAAAGACCAGTGCCTTTCTCTGGGATAAGAGGGAGGAGGTGAATGCGTGATTAGATACTGGTAACTTTAGATCTATCAAAGATCCATGGTGTGCAACAGCTTCTGCTTCTGTGAAGTCCATCTTATACAAAACATCCTTTTACAGTGAAGATTAAACGTGTCTTCCATTTTATATTATGAGAAGGACATTGAGAACCTGGAGGTGTCCAATGAAAGGCAAAGAGGCTGCTGAGGGGTCTGAAGCACAAATCTTATGGCAAGGTTGTTCAGTCTGGAGAAGCGGAGGCTGGGGTGAGACCTCATCACTCTCTACAGTTAACCTGAAAGGAGGTTGTATTGAGGCGAGGGTTGGCCTTTTCTCAAAGTTAACAATGATAGGACAAGTGGTAATGGCCTTGAGTTGTGTTGGGGAGGTTCAGGTTGGATATTACAGAAATCTTCCACGCAGGTAGCACTGCAGGTGAAAAATAAAAGGAGCAGCACAAATAACTCCAGGTTTTAGGACAAGAAGCTCCACCACTATTGTCCCCATTAACATCTAAGGTCTGAAGCATTGGTGTCAGCTCAGCTACCACCTATTCTGGGAAAGGTGACAGAGATTGCTAAGCTGAACTGGGAGCTTGAGAAAAGAAATATTTGAAATGACAGCACAGAACGGGGCTGAAAGAGAGTTTTGTTTCTTTTTGTTCCATAATGAATATGAGAAGTTTCTATTTTCTGAAATTGTTGGAGTACTTCCCGTTTGCCTCTGTCTGCCCTCAGGTTGCCTCTGCTTTTTACTTCATACTTCAGAACTACCCCCTCCTTGCTTAGCTCTGGTTTTTGCCATCTCTTCCAAAGAAACAGCTCTGCTTTCATCATTTTCTTCTTTCTTCTCTTTGTTCTGCCAGCCCACTGAGGGAACCAGAATATTGTTTCACCTCAGAAGATGTGAGTTGATGGATGATCTAATGAAAAAATATTCAAGTCCTTTGAATGTCCCCTTTATCTTCACGAAGGGTAGAAAGATGTCATTGGGAGTTCCCTACTTCTGCTGTTTTGTTGGCACAGAGCACTTCTGGATGAATTTGTTTAAGCTGTGTAGTCCACAGTTGTCTGGAGTCCCATCTGAAATCCCCTCAGCTGTGAAGGTAGTAAGTATGGAAGATCCACAAACATGGCTTTCTCATAAGAAAAAGACTGTAAAATACAGGGTCACTTGGTACAGGCAGCTAGAGCCCAAGCTTGTTTTGGAGATCACTCATTCACTACCCGAAACAAAGGGAAGACTGACAGGGAATGGCTTCAAGTCATGCCAGAGGAGGTTCGGGTTTGGAGGTTCTCCAAAAGAGCTGTCAGGTGCTGGAGCGGGCTGCCCTGGGAGCTGGTGGAGTCACTGTCCATGGAGGTGTTCTAGAAACTTTTAGTTGTTGTACTGAGGGAGATGGTTTAGTGGGGAGAGGGTGGTTATAGGTGGTTAGTTGGACTAGATGATCTCAGAAGTCTTTTCCAGCCTTGGTGATTCTATGACAGAGGGAAATCTAAATGGAGGGGGTTCAGTTTGAAGCAGACTCACAACCTCCCTGATGGTCTGATGAGGGCGGCTTTGCACGGGTATTTTGGCAGTGAGGTGAAACTGTGTCAGTATCAGTGATTTTCCCACAAGCAATGATGTTTTAAAATAGGAAACCATCTAGATTCTTCTAGCAGAAAGATGTAAATTGGCATGAATGACCTGTCAACAGAGGTGTGAGCGTGCTGGGGTGTGAAAGCAACAGAAGCAGCAGCGAACAGATGGTGACGGGATGCTGTTTCTAACTAAGGAAACTGAGAAATGAGTTGTTCCAAATGAGGCTGGGACAGAGCTCTGCTGGGTAAAAATGCTCCAGCAGGAGGCCACCAGAGAGAGTGCAGAGTCGCTGTGCTACTGCTCTTAACCAGTTAAGGTGGCTGTATCGGCGATGACAAAAGCCAAATTCCAATGATACAGAGACACATCCAGATGTGAGCTTCTAATCACCAACAAAGAAGAACCCAGAAGACCCTTGGGTGTGAAAATCATCTTGAAATCGCACTACAGATCCGTGGGAAGCGCGCTCTGAGCAGAAAGCCATTTGCATTGGCATGCGATCCTTACACAGTCCGGAGAAGGAAGAGGCTGTGGCTGCGTAGCGGGGCATAGCTGCTTGTTTCGCACGGGCTGCTGTTGCTGCCCTGCCTGCTCCTTTCCTCCGGCTGCTGCTCTGTGGTGAGTACCCGCGGCTGTGTGCGGAGAACTGGGGCGGCTGGGGGTACCGGGAGACTCCGGAGCAGGGTACGGCTCAGCTTTCGGGGAGGTGAGAGAGGGGAATGGTCCCGCTTGCCCTTTGGGGGGGGCAGCATAGCGGTCCTAGCGTTGCCAAGAGCGTGGAAGTAGTGATGCATCAGTCGTCCGGCCCGTTGACCGAATTATGAGGAGTTGTTAAGAGTTGGTTGGGAAAGGGTAGTAAAAGTGCGTGGAGGACTGACAGCAGTACAGCTATGACGGCTGTTAGGAACGCGGCTGCGGGGAAACAGGTGCAGGTGGCCGTAAGTTGGGGTGAGTCTCGTGCTTCTCTGCTTGGATGGGTATGTGACCGAAAGGGACTTTTTGTGACCCAGAAGAGATGAGCAGTACGCTGGTTTCTCATTGTGTCTTGTGGTTACGCTGAATAGGAGTAATGCCATGTTAATGACTTTACCAGGCATCAAAGCAAAAGAGGTAGGTGAATATTACTGAAAAGGGGCTTTTCTGCAGGCGTGGCACTTCTTTTTGTGCTTATAAACGTCCAAGGGAACGGCATGGGGCTGCGTCAGGAGAGGGGCAGCTGGGGTTAGGGACAGGGCCTGCACCACAGGGCGGTGGGTATGGCACGGGATGCCCAGGGCAGTGGGCACGGCCCAAGTGCTGGAGTTCACGGGGCATTTGGATGCTGCTCTCAGACAGGGTTTGGATTTTGGCTGGTGCTGCGTGGAGCTGGGAGCTGGACTCGTTGATTGTTATGAATCTCTTCCAACTCAGGGTATCCTGTGATTTTATGAGTTTTCTCTCTGATTTGCTGCTTTTTGCATGATTTTAGGAATATCTGAACATCTTAGGGGTGTGCTCAAGTGTCTGAATGTGCTCTATTGCATGGCAAATACGTTATCCATTAAGATGTTTGCTGATGCAGTCAGCTTGTTTCTGATTTCTTGATTTTTACAGAACTTGCTATCTCCGTTGAGTCATTTTTAGAAAGCAAAACTTGGTCTGTTAGCACAGTGGGTTGGAAATGCAGGGAATTTGCTAGAACGTTCTCTCTTTTTCGTTTGTTTATTTATGCGTTGGGCTTCCTTTTTTTTTTTTTTTTTTCTGTCATATGATAACATAGAAAATCTTTTGTTTCTCTTTTCTGTTTTTTGTGTGTTATGAAAATCTTACAGAAGTTGGAACTTGTTTGTGTTCTTGATAGAAGACACTCCCAAGAAGCATCAGCTAGTTTTGCAGACATTGGCAAGAAGGTGTACATGATACATGTTGCAGATATACGTATATGTATTTTTTTTTTTAATTTTCTATGTGTGTGTGTGAAATAATGTTTCCATGACACCAGCTACAGTTCCAGGCATGTCCACAGTCAGTGGTGTTATGGCAGTATTACCTGATGGAAATAGCAGGAGCAAGACAAAAGCTCTCTGTTAAGAAGAGCTGCAATGCAACGTTGGTTTTGTCCCTCTCTCTCCTCAGAAATATGTTTGTGTGTAGGAGGTGCCATATGCCACAGAGGTTCCCAAGTTCATGCAGTTGAATTTGTTAATGTATGTCTTGACCTCATGAGCTGCGTAGGACGAATCTGTCACGCTCTTGGTCAAACTGCTGAGCACACTACATAGCTCTCCTCTCAACGCAGTGCTATGGCATCCTTGGATGGATAACATGATAATGGATAGAAAATGGCTGTGTACGTGGTTGTGGAGCAAAATCATTGCCTGGGTGTGTCTGAAGGGAGATCTCAACTTTCTTTTTCTGGTTCCTTTCTGCTGTGAGTGACTTTTTTTGGCAGACCGTTCTACATGATGAGATGCAGTGAATCTTTTACCTGCTCGTGGTGGTCTCTGAGCTGCAAGCAACAAGCTTTCAAAAGCATGTCCCCATTAAATCTTTTGTTTTACATGTACCAGTTTATCTGTGAGCAAATGCTAAATGAAAGAATAAACCTGTTTGCAATTCTGTCCATAAACGTGACCCTTTAAGGAGCAGTCTAGTAAGTTAACACCTTTATGGTTTTTACTTGGCAATTTTTTGCGCCGTGACCTCAGATATATCTCTGCACAGCAGGATCTGGAAGCCTTCTCATCTACCCCAGCATATTGTTTTTTCTTAAATGACAAAGCAACCATTACTATTCACACCAGAAGCTAATCTATTATGAAGTCATACACCTCTCATTATCTTTCCTCAGGTGAAGCAGGAGCTCTCTTCAAAACATGACTTTCCAAGCTGTGGTTTTGAGTCTGTTTTGTGTTGTTGTTGGAAAGGCAAAAGGTAAGTTGAATTTCCTGAAATCTGCCAGAAAATTGTTGGAGAATTGGTTTCTGACTGCTAAGGTTTTGCCAGTCAGAATAAAGGGCAAAAATACGTGAAATGTGGGTTGCTGGTGCCGTTTGATGCACACTGGATAGCTGAGGTGTAAGCTTGGAGCTAGAAAATGTGACATAAGATCTTCTGAAACAGCAATTGGAGATTGGGACATACAGTATCTCATATCTGGCACTGGATTCCTTTGTTCACTAGAGTTCAAAACTTCCCATACAGGAGCCTCTTCTCTAGAACAAATTACAGTTTTCTTTCTTTTATTTTCTCTCAAATACGCCACAAACTCCAAAGCTATGTAGTCCAGAAATTGTCTTCAGCTGGATTTACTCTTCTTTTCTCTGAGAATAGACTTGCAAGCACTTTATGAATTCAATATTCTCCCAGCTTTTAGGAAGTAAAAATTGTTCACGACTCCACTGAGGCTGGGAAGACGTGATTTGGTATAATAAAACTGAGGTGGGAGTGTACAGGGATGGATACAAAAATAGATACGTTTTTTATGTAGTTTTGAAGGAAACAGATGGTGTAAATCAACATAACTTGATCTCTGGGATGATGCAGGATGAGGACTTTTGGGCAGAGGAAGTCAACATAGAAATAATGCTTTAGCCAGTGGCATTGTGAAGTCTGTGGTAATCTGAGGCTTAGAATTGTCAGGTTTCTGCATGTTTTTAATATTTGCCCATTTCACTATTTCATGTTGCTGCAGTGGTTACCCAGACTGAGCAAAGAATGGTGAAGGTGGGTGACAGCGTGACTCTCAGTTGTGTGCTGACAGAGCTCAAGGACGTTGTGCAAGTGACGTGGCAGAAAGACTCTGTAGAATCACGAAGTAACATAGGTACATACAGTGAGTCATCTGGAGCAAGGATTCTGCAGCCCTACCAAGACCGAATGAATTTCACCAGCCTGATGCTCAACTACACAAGCATCACTTTCTGGAGCACGAGAATAAGCGACACAGGGTGTTACTTGTGCTTATTCAACACCTTCCCTTATGGCTCCTTTTCAGGACGTTCTTGTCTACAAGTCTATGGTGAGAGTCTCTGTAAGGATATGTGTCCAGTGGAAAGAGAGAGGTTTTCTCACCTGCAGCATTTCTTTGAGAGGTCTTAGTAACTGCAGTGGTGGGTGTATAACCTCAGTGCGGGATGGTTAAGAAGTAGGCTGTGGGCAAGACTTTTTGTAGTTGTATTCAAGCCTGTCATGGTGGCTTTGGCTCTAGGTTGTCCTTATTTCCTATTCTGTGAGCAACAGCTAAAAAGTGAGGAGTGGAATCTTTGTAAGCCCTAAGCAGTCCCATCTGGAATGTGAGTAGGCTAATACTGCTGCAGGTTCCTTTTGATACTGGTTACACCCCCAGTGCTGTGAGCTGCCCTGCCCTGGGGGATTAGCTATTAGGAGAAGAGAAAGGGCAAAAAAAAGACTTTCTTAAATCATTGCAAATTTCAGATAAGATGAAACCTTGGGGTATATCACTTCAGTGTGAGAGGGGGAGTGTTGTGTCTTGGGGATGGTGGCCCAGCCATGTTACTGTGCTATAGGGCAGTGTGAGAATCCAGCGAGCTTTGCTCACATTGATAATGGTTCTTCTGCCATTACTGCTGCTGGCAGGTGCTCTTTGTGGTGATGGATAGTTTTGTTTGTGTCTCGGAAGGTCTCAATGCATCTATCCACTACAACATTTCGGAAGGTCATCTCATAGCCACGTGTAGTGCAGTTGGCCTCCCAGAGCCCACCATCAGCTGGAACAGTGTGTTCAATTATACTCCTACACAGGAGAAGTTCACATACAAAAATGGGGTTGTGTCCATCACCAGTAAACTGAATATCTCTGACTCTCAGAACATCAGCAAGGAGGACTTGACCTGCAGAGTAAGCAACGAGAATGAAGAAATGGAGTTGCCCATAAGAATGAAAAAAAGTAGGTGATTGAGACAAGACCCTTGTTAGTGTTCCCTCGGCCTCTGTATTTTGTATGGTTGGATAGGAGTGTGTTGGGAAAGAGGGAGTGAAGTGACTGCGTGCCAGAGGAGGAGGAATGGAACCCTACTCTGTGCTGTGGGTGGCTTAATAAACAAAGTGGAAGCTTTGAAATTAATAACAAATTCTCTATTAGTGACAATTAACCAGAGGTTTCAATTAAACTTGAGGTATAATTGTTATATGGGAAATACTGAACATAGCACTTTTAAAATCTTATCTCTGAAATTTCATAATGAAATTAGTCCTTAATTCCAAGTGAGACTAATTGCAGAATAGTATTTTTTTTTTTGTCCTGTCTTGAATGCAATTATTATTTTGTTTTGGCATTTTAAAAATGTGTACCTTTGAAAGCAGGAAACAGGTATTGCTGTTTTTCCTTGCTAGGAGAGTGAAAAGTCCAGCAATAGCTTGTTGATTTAGCAATCTTTCATTGTTTAGAGGAGAAAATCAAGCGAATAGCTCAACCTAGCTGTGTTAAAAGACGATACTTTTTGCTTGGTTTGAATAACTTTTAGTTCAGTAAGTTTTCTCACTGTTATCACTGAGCACTGAATTAGGGCTACATGTTATTTTGATTAATGACTGTCAGATCATGTGGCCAATACTTGGCTTGGAGAGGGACATTTACACTAAAATGTTGTTTGGAACTTCTCTCAGGTATTAAAACACATCTGCCTTCTTTTCTGAAAGTTATTTTATCCTTTGTAGCACTGTTAGATGTTTAACAGTGAAAGCAGTATCTTTTATTTTACAAAGAAAACATCAGATTCTGGATAAACAAAAGAAAGTGTTAGGAGATGAAATTCCTCTTGTGTATTTATTCCAACTTTCACATTGGTATTTTCTGGGAAGCAATGGGCAAGTATGTTAATCATTTCTTGGATGAATTAACTTTTTTTTTTTTTTTGTTTTTCTTCCCTTTTTAAAATTCTCATTCTTCACAAAAGAGGGATTCAGGTTCTTGGGGCTGGCTATTACTGTGGCTCTATTACTTGTCATCTTGGTCCTGATTCTGATTGCACTGCGTTGGAGGAAGAAGATATGTAAGAAGAGTTGAACTGGTGAGTCACCGTGGAAACCAATGCTTTTTATAGAGCAATAATAAGGTATTGCTGTCAACAGGGAAGACTGGAACTTTGCTGAGCTATTGTTAAGGAGAATGGGTGGTCATATTGCTAAACGTTATAACATGTTTATATGGTTTAATCAAATTTGCCTGTAGTGCAAGTTGCGTGTAATTTCAAGAGCTGTTTCTCACTTTTGTCACCGAGGAACAATACAGACTTCAAAGGATCTCAAAAATCACATGAATTTGATGATCATTGCTAGTTTTGCTTTTGCATCATAAGATCAGAATGCTGTGCTTGGTTTTAAATTCTACGAGTATATTTAAACATGCTTTCAGAAGCCAGCATTCATTAACTCAGTTAATTCCTGAATGTTTATACACTTGCTTCATGTTGATAATGTGGTATAAGTTAAAGAGCTGTTTCCAGGAATATCACGTGTATGGTAGACCTGGACCTATGGTATTTACTGTGCAGAAGGGGGTAACCTAGAATATCTGCTACCATCACAGACACAAAACTTCATTGAGGGAGAAAAAAGAGAAATGAATGTTTTTTATAACCCTTGTACAACTAAGAAGTTGTACTAGGTGTGTGAGCTCTACATCATTCTTATGAACAATTCAGAAGAGGAAATGAAAGGACAAAGAGTTGATTCTGTATTTTGGTTCTGTTTTTAAGGGATCAGAGAGAAAAGATGGGATGCTTGTAGGAGAGGTGTATCTCTGTTCTAAAACACCCTTTACAAGCACCAATGAGCTTGTATAAAGCAGACCTAGGAGGCAACACCCTGAGGCAGGGTGACGTGACAGAGGTCGGTGGTCACCCTCTGGAGTAGATCAGGGAGTGATGGGACAGAGACTTCTGTGCAGTGTGAGGCCACCTTGTTGCGTGCACCATGTAAGGAACTGCACCCTTATGCTGTGGCTGTAGCATGAGTATGTCAAAGATTTCTGAGGTGGACCAGGTTGTTTGTGTTTAGATTAAGCTAAAATTGTTAGTTTACCTCCTGATGTGATTTTTGGCCCTTGGATATTAGCAGTTGCCTTTGTGGTTCCAGTGGTGACATGTAAGAGGACCATTGCAGCAGGCAGCATGGTTAGCTTCACCACAGGTTCCCCATGCCCTTTACCATCTGCTGTGCACCAGAGGGGAAGTTTACTTCAGCAGCTTTTAGCAGTGGATGCAATCTGGTTGTTCTAGGATTTCTTGTCTGAATCGAGATTTGGAATCTTCATTTGTTAGTGTTCTTTCTCATTTATGATGGCTTTGGTTAACTATAGTGCTAGAATGCAACACAGCGGAGTTGGAATTCTCTGATCTTTTAATGTACAATTCTTTGTTTAGAACGCTTTACCACTCACAACTACCATGTTGTAATGAGGAAATCTAGTTCATATCCTTACGTCAAATCTCAGGAGCTCACTTCAGGCTCTAGTCTGTTTTTGCAATGGATTTTTTTTTTTTTTTTAATTCTGGTAGACTGTGTTTATGATCCTTAAAGCACAAATATTCCAATGAAAGAGAGTAGCATCTTGCAGAGAGCTTTTTCTAGTTTTTGTCCTTTGTTATCCTCTGATCCTGTTGGAATGAGGAATAGTACATACACACATACTTCTGAACACACTTCTAACAGCCCAGCTGAGAGCTAAAGTAGCGTGGTCTGGAGGATGCTTGTGTCTGAGGCCGTTCTCTGGGGCTTCAATACTTCTTTTCATTTTGCACTGGATAAAAAACAAAGCCTTTCCAGTTTTATCAAGATGCCTTTTTTTTTTTTCCACTGGAACACAGACTAAAATCTGTGTGGCTGGGGACTCTCTAGAAAGTTTCTCCTTTCTCTTTCTGCTGTTGAGAGTAGGGCTGTTTGTTTTTTTTGTTTGTTTTGCTTTTGGTTTTGTTTTCTCTCTTCTCCCCATGGCAAACACTTGAGAATAGAGCGAAGAGCTGAAGCTCAAAGATGATGTCCCATCCCTCAGACTCCTGCCTTAGGTACCAGTTACAGAGTACGTGTGTGTTTTGATTCTCTACGAAAACATCTCAAGTGGAACCTCATACATATCTCAAACTGTACATTTTCTTCAACATCCACTTCTTTTCCTAGACCTGCAAGATGCTCTTGGTTTAGCCTAGCCAGCTGAAGCTTTACAGTCAGTTCAGCTGGCAGGCTCCTGGGGGATTAAATTCCATGCAAAGGGTTCTCTGGAGATTTGTGTTTTTCTTGGGAAGGTGTTTCACATATGCATGTAGATACCAACATTGTTGTTTTTTCTTTTAGCATTGCTACCATGGAAAAATTGTGTTCTATTGGGTGGCAAATGTATGTTTTGCCATGTGCAGGGTTTTAGAAATGGTCAAATAGTATATTTGTCTTTAAAAGGCTATAATAACAGGTCAAGAATGCTTGGAATTTGTCATTGAAAGGTATGATGTGACCTGAGAGGGTGAGCAGATTAGGAGGGCCTGGAAGAAGAAAAAATGAAGGGTCATAGAGGAATAGGCTAGATCTGATTTAAAAACCCATTCTGTAGAAAACTTCAGTACGGCAATGAGTTTCTCTGGTTGGAAATTGAAACACTGAAGTTTCCCTTTGTATGGAAATGTTATGGAATTTATTTTTTTATACAGTTATCTACTTTAAGGTTTACAATGGTCATTTCAAAAGTAGTGCTAGTCCCCTCACTGCATGGAAGACAAGGGCAGCAAAGCTAGTGAGGGTTTTGGGGCACAGGCCTTACAAGGAGAGGCTGAGGGAGCTGGGTTTGTTCAGGATAGAGAAGAGGAAGCTCAGGGGAGACCTTATTGCCTGCTACAACTGCCTGACAGTAACAGTAACAGGACTAGAGGAAATGGCCTTAGGTTGTGCCAGGTGGATATTAGGAAAGATTTTTCTTGAGGAAGAGTAGTGAGGCATTGGCGCAGGCTGTCCAGGGAGGTGGTGGACTCACAGTGTCTGGAGGTGTTCAGCAACTGAGGATGCAGCACAGAGGGACATGGTTAGGGGGTGTGGTGGTGGGTTGGTGGTTGGTACCAACCTTGGTCATTGATTCTACGGTTCTGTGATAAATGTTTGTCAGAATACGGCTAACAGACTTTGAAGAGATGCTTAGCTTTGATATGCCTGGAATGCTATACAATTACTGTTAAGCACAGGGAAAATATCTCTAGAGTACCAACTGGAACAGGAGTTGCTGAAAATACACAAATTCAGCACTGTTAAGCTGCAAATAATATCTTTGCTGGTCAGCTATAAATACATAATTTATAAAAATTCAAATTTGGGGGTGGGGGTGAAGAAGGCTGTGAAATATGGAAGTTTTGTGCAGTAGATTCCAGTTATTCAGGAAACTTTACAGGGACAAGCACTTGTAAAAACTTTATATTTTTTCTGACGTGCTTCTGTTTACAGTGAATAGGAGAATTATTTTTGGAGTATTCTCTAGGGCTTATTCATTTTTGGAAAGGCTGTTTGTTTTGGCTTAAGGTTATGGAAGTTCTCATTTGGTTGGTATGATTTGTTTGTTCAGTGTACTTTGAATTACAGCTGTTTTTTGGTTTTTTTTGTTTATTATTATTATTATTTTTATGAGTGGCAGACCTGATAGCTATGAATAACGCAGTTAACAGGTCAGTCTTATGAGACTTCTCTGAATTGTTTTCCTAAAGTGGTAGCTGAATATCAGCCTTTCAGAGGACGCATAGGCAGCTGTGCCCAGGGGAATGGTCTCTGGTTGCTGTGCTGTTCCACGGGGGAGGTTCCTCCGAGGTTGCCTTGGTTCCCTCTCTTGTGGCTTCACTGTGAACAAAGAATTCTATTTGTCCTATTTGGAGATCCCTAAAACAGGAAAAGCATGGAGTAGTATAACTGAAAGTTTTGTTTACAGCAGCCTCATTACTTTTCACTTCTTAATACTAAACATACACACACACACACACACACGTACACACACACAAAAAAAAAAAAAGCATAAAAAAAGTACATAGTAATCAAGAAGACTTAAATAGCTTTAAGGAAAAAAAAAAAAAAAGGGCCCATGCAAACACTTGAACACTTCAGCAGAAGGGTAATTTGTGGGCCATCACATGTGACTGCCCATAAGATTTCACACACACACAAGTATTTTGCAACAGAAGCAAAGGTTGCCTGCTAGGTTTCATGACACTACTCTTGTTTTGTAGTAAGTCTTTTTAAAATTGCTCAGTTTATAAAAGCATGCCCAGCAGTACCTTCCAGTCTGTTTCATACAGAGAGATTTCAGAGCATCCCACATTTAATGCTCCCTGCTTTCATGGTGATGGGCAGGAGAGCTGGTGCTCTCTCTGTTTCCCATCGTGCTTTCCTGCGACATCCTCCTTTTGCTGGAGGAGCACACTTGTTGTTCTGCCTTACAGAGATTCATGAGCAAGGAGACCTCTCAAAATTGCCCTGCTGCACTGGAGGAGAGGTGCTTAGGCATGTGCTACTGAAAACAGCCCTCCCTCTGCAGAGGCCTTTGTTAGGTGTCTAACAGAGTGTCTATTCCATGCACCATATCTGCTTTCATTTCCCCATAAAATAATTTCCCAGTCCTTCCTTCCTTCCTTCCTTCTTTTTTTTTTTTTTTTTTTTTTCCAAACGATAGTGCATTGTGCATAAGCGGAGAATGGCCAACATCTGAAAAGGCTGATAATAGCATTCCTGTGCTCTACATGACACGTCATCTGGCTGCTTCAGTGTCTTGTTCCTGGGGAATCAATTATGAATTCTGAAATGTTTTTCCTTTTTGAAAAAAATACGTCAACTGTAGACGGAGATATTGGACAAAGAGATGGAAACCTTTCTTAATCCGCTACACAAAAAGCCAGGTTGTCAGGGGTTTTATATTTCACATCTCCACTAAATTTGTTAGATATTATTTTTCGAAGTAGGTTGCTATGTTGTCTGGTCTTGTGGTTACCTTTTGGAATAAATTACTTGTCAAGCAAATGGTAGGACAGGCATAAAACCAGTGCATTGAAAACTAAGTAATTTGGAAGTCTTTTCCATTGTGTTTTTTTTTTTTTTTTCCAAGCATTGTTATAGTGCATGTGTTTAATAGTTGTCTCCTGATTCATAGTCATATATGTACAAAGGACATTTTTTCTCATGTACATAAAAATATCATAAATTGGGTCTGGAGTGTCAGAGCTAAATTATGAAATGTGAAACTATTTATACATTCAACAAAAAACCCTAATTGTGTATTACCAAAACTAGGAAGGTTGGCTTGCTTTTCGTGGTTTATCAGTTCAAGCAGGGTTTTGTTTGTTCCCAGTCATGCTGCAGTGTTCTGAATTCTGCTTTGTGTTCACTGTGATTTGAAATAAATAAATAAAAATCTGTGTAGTAGGCATTTGTTTAAAATTTACATAATCTTGTCTTCAGAACAATGTTTTGTAAAATCTGATATATGGTTTGAATGGGTATTTATAGCCCTAGTTTAATGAAAAAAAAGTGTAATAACTTTACCTATTCTTTTGGAATTGTTTATGTAGGAAATAGGCAATGTATTTTTTTTTTTTTTCTTCCACCAATTTGTTCATGTAGTATGCAAATGGATAAATCCTGGAAATTTGTCATGTTGTACTCCCTATGTCTTGTTTGGAAATGCCTTCTTATTTTTCTCCTGTTTAAACATGCAAAGGCCTTGCACCTGTGTGCCAATGTAGTCCATCCATAAAGGGGTGTGGCAGTTCTCCACTTACTTTCGAGGTCCTATATTAGATTTCTGAGTGATGCACGTAAATAGATCTCAAGCCATACTTCTTCTGAACCACTCTGGTTCATCCTTTTTCATCTTTTTCTTTGTTTTCTAGGATTGCAGAGGATTTCCATTCATCTTCTGGATCATTACAGCCTAGCATGTACTGGAAAGTAGCAGCAATCAAAGGGAAATGCATCAGGACTAAAGCGATGAGCACTCTTGACACCATGTATGTTGCTGAAAGACTAGTGTGATGCTTGATATCTGATCTAAACACTACATCACAAGGAAAAGGACCAGAGGGAATGCTCTGACCAATGCTCAGTCCTCTCTTCTGCTGCCAGACAATATCTGCTCTGCTTGTGCCACTCCTGGTACTGCTAGTCTGCAAATGTATTTACATTCTTCCCATGGAAGCTGTGAGCAATCTGGGGATCCTCTTCCAGTGCATAACTGCTCTCAGTAAAGAGCTGGGGGGATTATTTTAATAGCTTTCTGCAGCATCATGTTTTGCAACTCAGAATTGGTTACTTTCTTCCTGTCATCACCTTTTCTTTTTCTTCTTTCTTTTCTAGCTAATGAAACTCCTTTTCCTCGCTGAATGTGTAAACAGCTGTATTGCTGAGCTACCTCTAGAGAGATCTGCTGGAGGTCTGTCAGCGGTTTGTGAGCTGGTTCGGCTCGGCCCCGCGACAACTGAGGAAGGAGACCCACAGGCCCACACCCCAGACAAGGGGAAGGGGGAAAGGGAAAAGGGAAAAAGGGAGATGAGCCCCGAAACAAAACAGCGGCAACGATCTGAGGGGGAAAAGCTAATTTACTAAATAAGACACCAGGAAGTAAATAACACAATATAATACAATACAATTTGGAATTAAGCCCAATGAATCAAACAAAATGAGTAAGAGAGAGAGAGACAGAGAGACAGAGAGTGAGTGCCCGATAAACCGAAGGCCTTACGCTAACGCTGAGGGCGGATGGCAGTGAGCACCCACTCCTAAGTGATGCTAGAGGAAAGAGAGAATGTCCTGTGACCACAGAGAGTTTTTATCTGTTCCCTCTGAGCGGAAAACACGCAAAAAATACAAAGCATCGCAAAGTCTTCTGGGGAATGCAGTTCTCTTTGACTCTTAATGCACTACATGATGTTATGATGTGGAATACCAGCACCAAAAAATCATAAAACCATGACAAGGTCTCAAACCATACCAAATCTGCCAAAATATATTGGTAAGAGGTCAGTAGGATCCCAGGCAGGTGACAGATTAGAGGCAGTAGCAGCTATAGTTGGGAATTTGTGTTTTCCATAATTTATTTTATATGGCTTTCTTTCAAATCCTGTTTTGGTTGGTTTGTTAGTTATTATTTAATATGTAAACAAGGAGAAGATTGAAACAAAGCCCAGTAGTGGAGTTACTGCCATACCCTCCTTTTCCTCTGCTTTCCTGTCATTCTCTCTCTGCCTTTCTGATACAGTGATGTTTATACCCCAGCCTGTTCCTTGCTTAGTTGTCAAAAAACAGAGACTAGCCTTCTCGATAGTCCTCGTGATCATTAGATACACTGCTCCAACTCCAGTCTCCGTTTATTTTTGTTGCTTGTGTTTAAGCAAAGACAAATTGCTCTCTTGGCCAGAAGCAATTATTCCATACTTAGACTCTGTCTCGTGGCATGTTACACCCTGAGCTAACCACCCTACATTACTACTGTGTAATTCACGGTATCAGTGGAAAGTTTTACAGAAGGTCAATTTGATGCTTCATCATGGCAGAGGAAAGTGTTGTGTTCCTCTTGCAAACTGAAGCCTGACTGTTTCTGCCATACGTTGGACTGGAGCCCCTCCCTTCAATTTTTTTCCTTTTTTCCCCTCTAATTGCCAACCTGTGCCTGATCATTTCCAGGCTTACTCCCATGTCTACCTGTCCCACCTCCTCACAGCTGCAGTGCACCTCTGGGAGCATTGAGCTTCCTGCACTGCCCTGCACCCACCTTATTTGCAGCATGTCAGCATCCAGAAATGCCTTTGCCTTCTGGGCCCTGTGTTTAGGACGTTTATGGTCATGCTCAGTCTTTCTTTGTTCTGTCTTAATATTTGTCAGCTCCTCAGAATCACTACCAATCTTTTGGGTTTAAATAGCATTTGTCCATGCATCTGAACTACTCCATCTCGTGAAGCACGTGGCATTTAGGATTGTGCTTCCTTACAGATGTGTGGAATGATTGGATCTGGATGGTTCTGGAGGTGCCTGGCAGAAGTCTTATCCAAGTGCACAAACCAGATAAAAAGTCAATAGAAAAGTTTAGCAGGAGCTAAACTGTCTGTTTCAGAACAGTTATTTGTTCTGTAGAAGTTCTGCCAGTGTGATGACTTACAGTGTGGCTTCTTCTCTAGGACCAAAAATTGTGTGTTTATGTCTGTGTGCACCACTGACCAGATGAGGGTTGCTATTTGCTGTGCATGTGGAGTATGAGTTATTTATATATAAATATATATAAATATAACTCATATTTATCTGTATAAATAACTCCAATAGATGAGTTTACTTTTTGTGGTAAAGATGTTTGATCTGGTTCAAATGCCAACTGGTCCATAATTTTCTGGTTATGGATTTGCAATACCAGAAATGCTTCATTCTATATCAGGATGTTTTTTTTATAGTCTCAATTTGTACTTTCCTTATTTTCTATACAGAGAATGAGATTTTAAAAGTTGTTTTTTCAGTATTTTTTTTTCCAAGTTAAGTAAGTTTTGAGGTGGATTTACAGAAGTATTTTTGGTCACAACACCTGCAGTTTATTAAAGGTTTGAAAGTAGCTTTGGACTATCAACTAATTATTTTTTAATACATATTTTTAGTGGTGTTATATGTCTGTTTATTGCTGTTTATGTGCAAGCTGCTTTCCTTACTGATGTACTGACTGTCCTGTTTTGTGTATTTGCCTTTGCCAAAGAGAGGCAAAATAAACTTTGGAAGTAAGGTGACGTGATTCTTGTTATTTGTAAGTAGTACCCATGGTGTGTGTGGGCCTTTGTAAATGGAGCGGTAGTGCTCAGTGCGAGAGAAGCACCATGTATGAACTTTAACTATGTGAATAACGCCTTTGGAAAAGTCAGTGGTGGCCTGTTGTGTTCTGAAAGACCTATGACCTTTGGGGTGAGTTGTGGAGCCTCATTTTTTATTGTCATGACCCCAGATTACATTTTTCTATTCTCGAATATGTGGTAGTGAGAAATTTTGTTCTCATCTCCCTAAAGGAACTCGAGTTGTGAGGCTAATCCTAGGTCTTGACATATTATTAAGGGGCAGCAACTTATTGCCTGCCTGAGCTCCACCAGTTGGTGGAATGGAAGTGGCACTGACCTGCAGAGATTTGGGAGTGCAACATAAACTCATACTTCTATTGCTCATTTGCTTCGGGTGGCTTCAGAAGAGCTTCCTACTAGATGCTGTCCAGAACTGCCAGTTTCACTGCTGACATACCTTAGGCATAGCATTGAGAATTGGTAGTTTCTTTTCCTGGGAATCTTCCCCTGAGGCCGGGACAGGTCATGGTCTTTTTCCCAGAAGGAACAGAGTTTCCCATGTGGAACAGCAGAAGGGCTGCACACTACAGCCTGGGAGCTGCTGGTAGGTCCGCTCAGGTGTTGCTTGGCCTGTAAGCTGGGCTGAGCTGTGCTCGTGGTATGCAATAGGAACTAAGCAACTAGGGGTGCAGGGTTAAATGACTTCAGGGAAACTAGACTGGCCACCCTTCATTTCAGAAAAGTTAGATACAGAACAGCAGCCTTCCCCAGGGAAATCCCAAGGTTGTGTGTAAAGTTGCTTTTTATGGCTGACAGCCCGTTTCTCAGAACATGGGAAGCTATTTGCTTTTGTCTGAAGCCACAATAAATTTTGTTCCTACAGCTGTGTCCTCTCTGTGTGCTTTTGTCCCTGGCATGCTTAATGATGCTACTATTCCAAGTCTTTAATTGCTCTGACAGGAGGGACAGGAGTGTGCGGGCTGTGCTAGAGATAACAATGTCCACGCATGACTGTGATGATGGAAAGAGTAAAACCTTAGCAGGCAGAGCTTGGCTTCTAAGATAGAGAGTTTGTGAAAAGAAAGTACCATTTTATAAGGTAGAAATAATAAGAATAAAAACACTGAGCTTTTATTCTTCTACTCGTCTTGAAATACATCTGGATTGTCCTGAAGAATCTTGTGAGGACTCCTCAGAGGTGTTACCATTGCAGACTCCATGCCTGAAATCTTCTTGAGTCCCTTCAGGAATACTTGCACCTGTTGCTTCCCTAAAGTGTCTGTATACTAATGCATGCAGCGTGGGAAATAAACAGGAAGAGTTAGAGGTCTCTGTGTGGTCACAAGGCCACAATCTC
The DNA here is from genome assembly GCA_023055505.1 of Callipepla californica brunnescens. Taxonomy (NCBI): domain Eukaryota; kingdom Metazoa; phylum Chordata; class Aves; order Galliformes; family Odontophoridae; genus Callipepla; species Callipepla californica. The sequence continues at coordinate 58,996,428 of JALIRH010000001.1, forward strand.
ATAGCAATCACAGAGATGTGGTGGGATGGCTTGCACGACTGGAATGCTGCCGTGGATGGCTACATGCTTTTTAGGAAAGACAGGATGGTGAGATGGGGTGGTGGAGTTGCTCTTTATATGAGAGAGCAGCTAGAATGTATCGGACTTTGCCTGTGGGAGGATGATGTACTAATGGTGAGCTTGAGTGAGAATTAAGGGGAAGGCTAGTATGGGGGACGCTGTTGTGGGGGTGTATTATAGGCCCCCTGATCAGCAGGAGGAGGTTGAGGCCTTCTACAAACAGCTGGAAGCAGCCTCATGATCTCAGGTGCTGGTGCTTATGGGGGACTTCAATTATCCAGGTATTTGTTGGGAAAGCAACATGGCCTGGCTCATGTGCTCCAGATGGTTCTTGCAGTGTGTTGAAGATAACTTTCTGATGCAGGTGGTGGAGGAGCTGACAAGGAGTGGGGAGTTACTGGACCTTGTTCTTACTAATAACGGTGGACTTGTTGGGGAAGATTGCAATGTAGTGATGGTGGAGTTCAAGATCTTGAGTGGAAGAAGCAAAGCAGAAAGTAGGATTGCTACCCTGGACTTCGGGCGCGCTGACTTCGTTCTCTTCCAGGACCTCCTTGGAGCTATCCAGTGGTCAAGGGTGTTAGAAGACAAGGGGGCCTGTGTGTCAACAGTAGAAGGAAGACTAGGGAAAATGTGGGTCCCCTACTAAATGAGGGGGGTGTTCTGGTAATGGAGGATGCAGAGAAGATGGAGATACTGAACGCTTTCTTTGCTTCTGTCTTCACTGTGGGAACTCCCCCTTGGGACTCTTGAACTGTGGAGGTAAGTGAGAGCATCTGGAGAATGGAAGGCTCCCCTTTGGTGAGGAATGAGATGGTCTGAGAGTGTCTAGGCAACATCAATGTATGTTAATCCATGGGCCCCAATGGGATGCATTCACATGTATTGAGGGAGTTGGCAGAGGTGATTGCTGAACTGCTTTCTACCATCTTTGAGTGGTCTTGGAGAATGGAAGAGGTGCCTAAAGACTGGAGGATATCACTCTTCAAAAAAAAAAACAACCCAAAACCAGCAGTATCACTGTTCAAAAAGGGCAAGGAGGAGGATTCGGGTAACTACAGGCCGGTCAGCCTCACCTCCATCCCTAGAAAGGTGTTGGAATGGCTTGTTCTGGATGCAGGTTTGTTCCTCCAGGCAGTTGTGATTGTTGTACTGCACTGACCACCAGCTCAACATCATGCTGGCTGCCTCCAAAGAGGTGACTGTACACCTAGATTTTGCCTGTACCCTAACGTCATCTTTCACTGATCCATAAATTTTACTTCTGCCTAATGTAGTTCCACTTCACAAAGTCTGAAAAATACACATTCTGAATGCTTCCATGTGTTTCCTTTCCTGTGCTGTCATCCCAGGTGCTAATTAATTGAAATGCCATTTGCTTGTCAAATGTACTATCAGCTGTCCTTCTCAGTCTTCAGCATAACAAGAGGAAATACAGGATAATTTTAGAAGCTAAGAGGATGTGTTTTTTGCGTGTGGGTTTTTTTTTGTTTGTTTGTTTTTGTTTTGATTTCTTTTTTCTTAAGCTGAATTTAGCAGGAGAATCAACACTGGACATGAGTGTGCATGTTGATGAGCAGTGTTTAACACTAAAAAGGGCTTTTGAGCTGAAAGAACTTGAATGTGAATTTCTTGCATTGTGTATAGAGATCAGTCCACTTTCTGCGCATGGACAGACAATCCATGGCTATTCCCTCTCAGGGACCTTGTGCCTTTTTTTCATTCTGAATGAGATGTTAGTATTTCCAAGGCTCCAATCTCATGCTTTTCAGCTGAAAAACATAGGTATTCTACAGACCTTTCTGTACAGGCAACCACCCACTGGCTCATTGATGTTGAAAGAAACTCACTTTGCTGGTTTTCCAGCATGTTTGGAAGCTCTCTAGTGTCAGTGCCTCTTGACACCCAGCAGCTTTGCCTGCAAGGAGGAATCTTGGCCCCCTAAATGTGCGGAACTGAGGAGTAAATAGAAGGGCGGCAGCCTGAACTGCTAATCAGGGTTTCCTTAAGGAAATGGAAGAGCTGGATTTCCTTGGTAACTGCAGTTAAATAAATCATTTATAGAAAACAATGTACTTCAGTTCATAGTCTGATAAAAGAAGGAAGTGGGGGTTTCCCATTGCTGATTTACAAGGAGAGTTAAGCAGCCCAAGTTGCGTCTTGCTATATGAAGTATCTGCCAGGCAGGTTGCAGCCGGTCTGGGAGGAAGTGGAGTTGATTGTCCTCCCCCTGGGCTGCCTGAGCATCCTGTCAGGACTCACAGAAAAGATGTGTAACTGTGGGCCTGATGGAGCACTATGAACTGTGCTCCACTGGCGAGGAAAAGGGAAGCATGTACTCAGCTACTGCGCTGACGTTAAGTTTGATTTATGTCAAACAGCCGGGGATTTCTGGTAACTGAGTTTTACTTAGGGTGACATATACTGGCACAGTTTTGTCTTTGTTACTGGCAGCACAGAAGAAGATTAAAAAGTAAGTACAAAATCCTCTTTGTGTAGTTTGTTTCCCGGTTGCACTCACCAACAGGGAGCCAGTGCTCTTAGTGCCCTGCAGGCAATGCCAAGAAAATGCACTAAGCTTTGATGGACGCAGTGCAGAATATTTTCTCAGATGTCTCAGAAAATATAGCAATGGGAAATGCCTGGATGTGAGAGAAACTTGGCATATTTTCATGGCACCCCTGAGCATCCCAGCAGGATGGATTACTTGCATTTCGCCTATGGTTGTAGTTCACTGATTTTTCAGGAGGTGAAGTGATTCCTGCATGTTCCCACCCAAAAATTCAGTTTAGCACAGAGCTAAGGTAGCAAAACCTAACCCCTCCCACATCAAGTGTTAGAAGGAAGGAAGGAAGGGGGTGTAAAGTGAGGGAGAACCACTGGCCTTAGTTGCTCTGTTCTATGTGAAGTTTGAGGTTGAATTTGGGCAGGATAAAACTCCTTGCTAAGCCTGGTGGTTAAAAGTCAATGTGGATACACTGGTCAGCATTTATTTTTGTCATGTAAGCAACAGTGTGCAGAAAGTCCTCCCATCAATGAAAAAATCCTTCTGTTCGCATAGGAATGTGAGCTATGCCTCTGCTAGACAAAAAATGTATTTTTTTCTCTGTCCTTTCCAACACAGTGGTACTTGTCAATCTATTCAATGCATAAAGTGGAGGGACACAACTAGCCATAGAAAACAGCATGTACACCACAGTATCTAAAAGATTGTTATGCTGTGTGCAGGGGGAAGACAGTCATTTGAGAAGACCAGGCATGGAAATCTCAAATGGTTTGAGCAGCTGATTTCAGTGATTAGGGCAGGCTTCTGGCCTGGGAGTGTTCCTCAGGATATTTCCCTTTGTCTTTAAAATGAAGTTTCTACTGTGAGGTCTCTCTTCCTCAGTCTTTCTTACAGTAGCTGAAATATCAGTATTTTAATCAAAGAAAGGAGATATTCCTAGAAACTGCACAATTGCCCCTGTCCTTCTTTTAGGGGCGTGAGTGGTAAATAACAGGCTTTAAATTTCCTATTGTCCGATTTTGTTTCATGGGGATGTTGCAACAATTCCTTCATCAGTAACTGCAAATCCTTAGCTGAGTGGATTTACACCACTCCTGGGACAGTGAAAGTAGGCTTAACTTCATGCCCTTGTTTCATTTGCATCCATTACGTCTAGGAAGGCTGTCTTAATGGTGTATGTGTAATCCAGTCCATTAAAGAATGAATTGGGCCAGGTACAGTTTTCATATGTGGTGCTGAGATGCATTTGTTAATCATTCCCCTCAAAACCTTTGGGAGGTAGTTTTCAGCTATGTTTGGTATTTACAAGTGTTTCTGCTATTTTGAGAAAACATTTAGCTTGGAGTTCTTTCTCACAGAGGAAATGCCTCAGACCAGGCATTCATGAGAAGCAGGGATGCTAATGCAACTGTTGTCCCAAAACACTGTCTGTCTTCCTTGAGTTGTTGTATGATTTAGATGTTTAGAAGTCGTTCTTCTATTCAGGCATGCACAGATATGGTATGTATCGATGTATTTATTTTCAAAACAAAGCATTTATAGTCATCATCTTACAGTATAAATAACAAGTCAAAAAGAAATGCTAATTCATCATCTTTGCTGATGAAATTTTTGCTTCCAAAAACAGAGTAAAAGCAAAAAGTTGTAATTTTTGCCCTTCCCACTGAGACAGTAGAGGGAACCTTTAGAGCTATTAATGAATATTTCTTGGGCAGTATTTCAATGTTAGATGGGTCTTTACAAAGCTAAAATGAAACATTACAGATCACCTCAAAATAAACTGCTATGGAAATGCTTTGTGTTAAATAGTTGACAAACAACACTGAGAGTTGGAATTTTACATTACTACTTTGCTGCCTTGATTTGAAGGAACGCTATTACAGTGATTAAAATGTCAAACAAACCAAATGAGCTGTGCTGAGACTTCAGGTAGGGGTTGGAATTTTTTATGAATTTATTTTTCCTTTGGTATTTCCAAATCAGCAACTATTTAGAAATGGAGTTGCTGCAGTTTCTCTTCATTGTTAGGAAGAATGGTCTCAAAGAACGAGCAGAGCAGAAAACATCATCTTCTTTGCATCCTTAACTTCAGAGTACTGGGAATGGGCGGTAGTTTTCTCAGGCTTACTGGAGGTATTGAGCCTGTCCTGCATGGCTGGCGTGCCAAGAAACACTGGGCTATTGCCAGAGATTACAGAGAGTAACAAGCATGATTACAGGATTTATGAAGGATTATAGGATTACAGGGAAGTGTTTAACTTTGTCAAGAGAAGCTTAAGGGGCTGATTCTTTGTGTGATTTGACAGGAGTGAAGGTCAGAGGCCAGCTGCAATTCAAGGCGCTGTAGGAGAGCCTCTGTCCATGGAGAGCCCACACTTGCACAGATTTAGCCTGGTGCCTCATTGAGTTTTGTTGCATGTGTGGATTTACCTGTTTCCAGGAGAGTTGAAATTGGGCATTAGCAGAGAAGGGTGGTCTAGCATTGTGACAGGCTGCCCAGAGCAGTAGTGGTCTCCCCCACCCTTGGAGGCATTTGAGAGATGCGCTGATGTGGTACTGAGGGGCATGGTTTAGCAATGGGGCTCAGGCTCTGGAATACGTCCAGAGAAGGGTCCAGCTAGTGTAGGGTCTGGAGCACAGGTCTTATGGGGAGTGACTGAGAGAACTGGGATTTTTCAGTCTGTAGAAGAGGAGAGTTGGGAGACCTTGTGGCTCTCTACAATTAGCCTGAAAGCAGGTTATGACAAAGTAGGGGTCACCCTCTTCTCTCAGGTAACAACGACAGAACAAGAGGTAATGCCTTAAGTTGCGCCAGGAGAAGTTCAGGTTGGATATTATGAAAAACTTGTCTGGAAGAGTGATGAGGTACTGGAACAGGCTGATGGAGTCACTGTCCCTGAAAGTGTTCAATAACCATGTAGATATGACACTGAGGGACATAGTGGGCATTGTAGTGGAGGTTTGATGGTTGGACTACTTGATGTAAGTGTTTTTTTCCAACCTTGATAATTCTATGGTTCTATCTAATGCTGATGTTTTTGCTGATAGACTTTCAAAGGACTCTGACATAATGGAACAGTTAACTGTTGCTGCCTCTCAGTGTCCCTGTATGCTTGCCCTTTTATCTCCAGAACAGATTTAGTTACTTATGAGAAGTAAATTTCTCTCCTTCCCAAGTGTTTACTAGTCAATCCCCTTCTAAAGATACATGCTACCAAAGTGAAAACAGAAAACCCTAACAAGCAAACAAGGAGAAATTTTGCTCCCATTGCACCATGACATTCATTGATGCTAGCTGAACTTTTCTGGAGACCAAACAGTGGAAATGAGCACAGTGAGGCAGCAGGTGGTGTGTTTCAGCAGCAGTGACAGCAACAGTGGTCACCTGTGCTGGTGCAGGTTTTTATTAGCACAACATGCATACTTTTTGTTTATGGCTGGTGAAAACACACAGGTAATCATGGTGACTGTGTTGAAAAATAGTGTTCTGTAGCTGAGTTTGCTCAGTCAAACTGTGTTTTCCTCTTTTGTATCTGTTTTAATTTCCATGGAAACAAATAAGCAATTCTCTCAGAGCACCCTATATATGACTAAAATAGTATAGAGCAGGAAAAAAAAAAAAAACACCACCACCAACCAATCATATCTATCTGCCTTAACTCCAAAAATACCCAAAGAACTCATTTGTCCCGTGTGAATAAGAAATAAAACTTCCCACTTAATTTTGAGCCTATATTTTCTTTCTGCTTCATAATCTCCACAGAACAATCTGGCAGCAATCCTTGAGATTTTAGCTCTGCATCCTGAGAAAGTTCAAACTGCTTTCTTCACACCATGCCTTTTTCCCTTCCCAAGCAGTTGTGCAGGAAGAGGTGAGACCCACCAAACCACAGTTTGCCTTGCTCCCTGTGAGCAACACTGTTGATGCAATGACCCAGCTCAGTCAGGGAGGGGAAAGGCTGAAGTGTTGTTTTATTTTTGTAGCAAAACTGATTCTAAATGACTGACTCCCATCCTTTGTTTCTCTTAAGGATTTCTGGTCACTGTGACTGATTTCCTGCAGGAGGGTGCTGTGGAAGGGAGGATGAGGGGCGATATACGTGGGGGTGAGTTGGTCACTGAGTTATTTCTCTTAAGTTGTAACCTTCATTGCTTGAGTGTCTGAAGATCTCCAGGGAAGAGCAAAATGTACAGCTCACAAGAAACAACTAGGAGAGAAGGGGAAAGAGAGCTGGAGTGTGCTGTTGGTGTAGGTGGTTTGAGAACACGTAACAACATTAACAGGGCAGATTCACAGACACACACCCACTGGTTTTCTCCATCTTCTGTGTCTATCTTGGATCTCCTCTCTTCTCGTGTCTTAACTTTTCTCACTACCCATGTAGTTTTGTGTTCTTTTTTCTCCATCGGCTGCTCGTTTACCATTGCTTTTGTACCCTGTCATGCTCAAAGGTTAGACACAGTGCAATGGAAAGAGCAGCACGTTCTGGCTCCAAATTAAATGCATTATGGCTGTTCTGCTGGGATGTCTATGGAACTTTACGGGCAGATTTCATACAGCTGATAGTGCATGGAAAGAAGTGCTTTGAACCGAAGAAGGGATTAGAGGGTCAAAGGAAGGCCTCATGCTGTGTTTTGATCAATGGACAAACAGGCTGTGAAGGTGCGTCCTGTAAATGTCATTGCTTTTGTTAACTTACTGGCTCACCCTTTGAATGAGGACTGAAGGGGAAAAAAAAGTGAGTCAGAAAATGTTTTTACAATTAAAAACCCCAAAAGTCCAAGGGAGTCCCATTTTTTTCCAATGCCTAGTACTGTAAAAGTGACATTCATAGAATCACTCAGGCTGGAAAATACTTTTAAGGTCATCAAGTTCAACCACAGCCTAACCATACTACCCGGACTCTAACAACCCATTGCTAAATCATGTTCCTGAGCACCACATCCAAACAGATTTTAAACACATTCAGGGATGGCGACTCAACCACCTCCATGGGCTGCTTATTACAGTGCTTAACAACCCTTTCTGTAGAGAAGTTTTTCCTAATATCCAACCCAAACCTCCCCTGATGCAACTTGAAGCCATTTTCCCCTTGTCTTGTCACCTGTCACCAATGAGAAGAGACCAACCCTGTTCTCACTGCAGTCACCCTTCAGGCATTCAAGAAGAGCAATGAGGTCTCTCTCCTCAACCTCTTCTTTCCCAGACTAAAAAGCTCCAGTTCCTTCAGTTGCTCCTTATACGGCTTATTCTCCAAGCCCTTCACAAGCCTTGTTGTGCTTTTTTGGACCTGCTCCAGCACTTAAAAGTCCTTTCTGTACTGAAGTGCCCAAAACTTTTGCTGGGGCCTCACCAGCAAAAGGAAACAACTGCTGTCTGCACGTCCTGATATTTCACAGGCAGTTTTATCTGAGTGACTCAAATTATAAAAATATGGCATTGCCTATTCATTCCACTGTCAATATCTTAAAGTACTCTAGATTCGGTTCTGAGATTAATATGATAAACTGTGACTCTTCCTGTTATTTTTTCCAGTGCTTTTCTTCTTCTTTTTTTTTTTTTTAATCTGAAATACGTGTTTTTGTCAACGTCTTTTTGCACTGAGAGTTGTTCAATGGCTTTGAAGATAAGAAGGGAATATTTTGCATCAGTACATGCTGAGGTTCATTCTGGAAAATATTTAATTATAGAAAACCAATTGATTTTCAGAAAAATCAGAAGGCTCTCAGAGATCTGCAATAGTATCGGATTCTTCTTATTACATGAGCGCAGCTGTGCTGCAGACCTGCAGCACCAGTGATGCAGTGCATGAGCTGTAGCTGCTCCCTTCCCTGTTCTCATAAGAACTCCTGTGCTGAGGTATGTGGAGCTATTAAGTTTTCCAAAAGTGACTTCTCATGTCATTATCATCCATGAGGAGGGAGAACTGCAAAGTGGTGTCTGTGCTTCAGTAGCCCTCAGCTGCCAGTCAGTGCTGAGTGGTCACTCACTTCAGTGATGCCATCTGTGTTACATGGTATAAAATATGGGGTGTTCTGCCCTGCCAGCCAGGAGGAAGTTCTTAGTTCACAGTAGTTGGTGATAACACCAATCCTTAAGTTTTGTGGTTCTGTGTACCAAACCACTTATTAAAGTTTTGTCTGGGAAGTTGTTCAACAAGTTATTCTCAAAGGTGGTCAACATCTAATCTGGGATTGTACCTCCAGAAATATCAGGCTGATATTATCAAAGTGATATTTCAGGAAAGAATGTCAAACTGATGGATTACAGGTAGCGACAGAGAGAGCTGACATTTAACTGGATCTTAAGAAGATGACAGATCCATGAGACCCCATGTTTTGCTAAAGTTACAGCACGTACAGCTGTAGCTAGAAGTGGTAGCTGTTTTAATGTTACTGTTTGTTGACATCAGATAATGATTTAGATAAGATGTAAACTTTATATTACTCAGCAACTCATCAGCCACCTTCTTCCAGCAGTGGGACTGGCCCATGTTGGCAGTGCCTCATACCCTCCATAGAGTTTGTCTTACAGTGAGTAAAGAGGAACCTTGGTTGGAGGGAGATCTGCCAGCAGCAATATGATTGAACCAAATATTAAATGGCAAAAGAGTGACAGGATCTTCAGATTAGCACCGTATTAGCTACAATCCCTCTGTAATCTGTCACAATACAGAGAAAGCAGAGGGTGTTACTGCTCTTGCTGAAAGATTCTGTCTTATTCCGTAAGTTGCAGAGACATCTATAGATCCCATGGGAATGGGAGTATGTACCTAACCCAATATATCATCAAGTAGTCTCTCAGCTCCAGGGATGAAGGCCTGCGGTGACAATTCAAGCTTTAGCCTTTCTGATGTTTCATTTTGTGCAGAGCTTGTGGTTGCTGGGTTTTAAACTGACATTTTTAGTTCAAGGAGATTTCTGTTTGTTTTTGTTTGTTTGTTTTGCTTTTTAATGTGGGGACAAGACTAAGTTTTTGTCCGTAAAATGAATGTTAATTCATGGCATAAAGCAGTCACATTTTTCTTTCTGTGGTGTTATGTAACCCAGATTTATTGTTCAGCTCATACAAAGATGAGGGCAGGCATTGGTTGAAAGACTATTGCAGTGCTGCTGCATAGCTGTGTGGTATGGTTTAGACTGGGCTTCAGAGGTACTGGGCTGATCCTATGAGACTATACTCTTGAATTTGACTAAGATAAATGATTTTGGAAGACTTTCACTGCAAATCCTTGCAGGAACGTCTACCGGACAGAAGCAAATTGCTGACGTGCAACTGCTTGTAACAACCACTGTAGTAGGTCCTCTGTTTAGAAGCTAAAGTTCAAAAATATGAAGCTCAGGCAGGTTGAGCATCAGTTCTTGATTGTGTCTTCTGTCCATTTGTTGCTTACAAGAGAACACTTGCATAGAGTTTGAAAAGCTGTGAAAATTGATCTGATGCAGTGGAGGTAAAAATTTAAATAATAATAATTTGCCTGGTGGGGCCACAAAGTGTTCAGTGAGGCCCAAAATGCAGTCTGGGGACCTGAAGGGAAGGCCCACTGCCTCGAGAGTGCTGTGGGGAAGCTTTTTGCAGCAGCCACTGTGAGAGAGGGTGTTTGTTCCCTTAAGATGATGTCTGTGACAAATAGGTTAGCAGTGGTTTGGGTTCTCTTCTTGGAGAGATTGACATGAATGGGTAGCATGGAGTGCCCTGGTGGGAGGGAGGGTCAGAAAGCAACGCACGGGAAAAGGGTGTGTGAAGTCCCTCTGCATGTGGAGGGTTTGAATTAATTGCACAGAGGAAGGAAAGGGCTGAGGCATCACCAGTGGCATCTGCCCTTGGTATTAAAAAACGGAAAAGAGGTACTAAGAGAAGGAGGCTGCCCAGATAACAGGATGAATAATAGGAAAATCCGCTGTATACCATTTTATAAATGGAGGGTAAGAAATAAACAGTAGAGACTCAGTTACATATGTTATCCATCTTTGTCTTTCTTGGGTGTATAAATGAACAAAGTCTCATTCTACATTTTTCCCCATGGGACTCTTCCTCATTCAGAGATGGAGATAGCATTCCTACTTAAGTTTGTTCGAGACGCAGTTTTCAGTGATTTCCACTGCTCCAAATGCTTTCAAAGCCCATGCCTTCCGGACCCATGCTACACCTCCTTTTCTTCCACCTCCTCCTTCCCCTTCCTGTCTATTTAGACATTTTTGCTGTGCTACTGTAAAGAGCCTGAGGAATTGAGTCAGATTGAGAGGGCTTTCTACCTTTGTCTTCTCTTTCTTAAAGGAGTGTGAGCACTCATGGAGCTAGTTGTCAGTTTTACTATGACGCAGAAATGATATTTCTTGCTCACTAAACACAGCCCAGTGTGCTCTATCCTTTCTGAGACAAATTCAGGGAAAACATAGATGAGATAGTAGAAGAAAAATTTCGTTGTTGTTTTTTGTGGAAGTTATGAATGTTAAAACCTCCATTTGGCACCTCAAAAGCTGTGTTGTTCTTGCTTGCCTATCCCAAAGGCTTTTGCAAGTTCTGGTCAGTCTCAGAAGACGCTAATGATGTTTATTTCTCCTTATCCTAATTCTTTCTCTCTGGGGAAGTTCATGGGGCGATAACCACTCCAAGGAGGATTTGTTTGTCTTCGAAGTCCAGACATAGGGCCCAGTGATCCCATGACCCATTGCCTGCTCTGATATCCTTCCTGCCGTACTCTAACAGCTCTGATTGTTGTTGCAGGTTTCATAACCCTTGAGTAAAACTGAAGGAAGTCCAACGTTGCACAGAGGTATGTGCTGGGTTGGGTAGTCCAATGAGAGTTATTGAATCTTCCAGTGATCTCTGCCCACCATTTCCATAGAGGTGTTGCTGGAGGTGGCCATGTAAAGCCCAGCTGCCTTGGCTTCCTGGCAGGCAGCAGCCTTCAGCCAGCAGAGCCCAAATCTTGCATGGGATCATGGCAACTTCTCTGCATGTGCAATTTGCTCTAAGGTATTAAATGGCTCCTGCAATAGAACATTTGCTGCAGTAATGATATTCAAGCAGTGGTGAATAACCAGTAGGAAATCAAGTCCTAATGAAAAAGCAAGAGCTTTGTCAAAACGCTGCCTGTGATAATACACGATTTTCCAACCAAGTTTTTCTGCATTTACATTAGAGACTAACCCACTAGAGAGCATGTCTATGACTTCAGAATGACACAGAAAGAAAGAGGCAAAATTTAAAGATAATCTAATCTCATGCAGCTGCTAACTGAGAGCACATTAAGTGGTAATACTGCCTTCATTCTGCAGAAATGATAGCTAGCAAGATGTCTATTTATGGAAAAAGAATTATGAGAATGTTAGGAAAATTAATTTTAGTCATCTTGTTAAAATTTCCAGGCTTTAATTTATAAGCATTCCTCTTTTGTATTTGGGCAGATTGCAGTTCTCTGAGGCCCTGTCACAGGGTTTGTTTATTTTTCTTTTCTTCAGAAGAAAAGTGATAGTTAAGTGCTATAAGTGCATTTTCTGAGTATGGAAAGTTGCACTTAATGTGTCTTGCGGTGACAGTCCTCTGGGTAAGGCATATTATGAGAACCAGTGTAGTAACTGCAGGAAGGGATCTTTCATGTTGCAGTCCTTCTCAGCTCTGCTGCTGGTCTGAAGGGCCCGCTACAAACCAAAGACTTGGCTCCTCTTTCCTGTGCTCACACTGATGTGCTCAGTGAACCTTTGAGTAAATATTCATCTCCTTGTTTCCTCTTTTTTTTTTTTTTTTTTTTTTTACCTTTTTCACCTTTATTTCTGTAATTTATATATATATATATATGTATATATTAAAAAAAAAAAAAAAAAAAAAAGAGCTTGTGCTAATAGATCTTCTGACTTCATGGATGTTGCTCTGATGGCTCCGGCAGGAGGCTCTGTCTACGGCTATGGAAGAAGGGGAGAAGCTCTAATCCAAGCTTAGGCCCTTGGTTTTCCTTTACTGTCTATGTTGATACTAGCTGAGTGTTTCTCGTGGTTCTCTTTCAGTGAGCTTAATAGAGCTGCTCTAACAGTAAATCAGGCCTGGGAATGTAATCTTCCTGCCCAGATGTATTATAAATTGTCCTTTTCCATGATGGAAAGGAGTTAATAGCAGTTGCAATGGCCTGTAGGATACATCTACTCTGCTTGCTTCTGCTACCCTGGATTGCTCTTTGTTTAGATGAAAGCGATACCAGAAAAGCACACTTTTTATCGTTAATCCTTTTGGCTTAATTCCTTTTGGAATTCTTCTCAGGAAGAGTTTATCCTGAAATATGTTGGAGACAAACTGTAACCGAACTGTTTTTCTGTGTGACGGAAGAGAAAGCTGGGATCCAGTCTCTCACCACCACTAACCTCTGTACTCACTTTTATCTGCTATGAAAACTGTTATGTCAGACACATCCTCCTTTTCCCTGTTTGCCTGGAAGTCTGTGATTGTGCTGCAGATGCTACAGGGATCAGAGGAACTGAAGCCTGAGGGCCAGACTGAAGCTTTGTAGTCACACACATCTTTGGTTTTCCCTTACTTCTATCTTCGTGTTCAGGGAGAAGAAGGTGACTCTGCTTTGCATCATGGAGGGGATTGCTCCACCTTTCACCCTGGCTCCTTCCTCTTGTTGTCCACTGCACTCACTGCTGCCTCTGAACACCTTAGAACCATGAAGCAGCACAGTTTCTTTCAGTCCCATATGTCTGAGAGGCTGAAACAGATACTTTGTGCAGTGCCTTATGGTAACTGTTCTTCCCGTTCAGTTTTTAATCCACCATTGTAGAAGAATGTCTGCAAACTAATGTGAATTGAGGATCTTCAGTTCTGGATCTGGACTCAGTGGATTAAAATCGGACACAGTATATTGACCAGGTGAGTAGATATCCTTGTTAGACCTACTTTGATTTATCCAGGTGGATGTACATCGCTGCAATTGGAGAGGAGGCTTGTGAATGATAGGGAATAAGCATATCACAGCAGGCTAAAGGAAGTAGAATTCTGGGCGAAACTTGCAGCAAAATCACTGGATTCCTGTTCTGTGTGAGGGGGTTTTCTTTACGCTCTTTATGGTGTGATTCATTCGTATGGTTGGACTAGATGAATCATCCAATGCCCACTTAACAATAACATGTTTGAATTGGGATGTGATACATTTTTTTTCCTGAGTCTTAAGGAAGTCCGTTGTCGGTTAGCTCCTGTAATAGTCTGCTTCAGTAGTCTGCAATGGTCTGGATTCAGTGGAAGGGTACAAGCTCTCATTGGGAGTGCTTAATTATATCCTGCGTGGGAGAGATATAGGTGTTTTGTCATTGTTGCTTTTATTCTTTTATTTATTTATTTTAAGGAGAAAGAAGCTGAGTAAAAATAAGCACATTTTGAAGTCCTGTATTTGTCAGAGATGAAGCTGAATTGGAGTACACAGTGCCCTGGACAGAATTGTACTCAGTTTTCTCTTCAAAGAGAAAGCAAGTCCACTCTGTTAGCAGACAGTCTGGGACAACTGAGTGGAAGCATTCCCTGCAATGGAGGCAGCCCAAGGGCAGGGTAGGAATTGGGACCTATGGCATCCAGAGAGTCACCAAAATAAAAGATGTGCAGCTTATTGCCTTGGCTTCTTGTGGCCAGACCCAGACAGGTCTGTGATGGGACAAGGGGCAGCTTTCTTCCTTGTATGGGGCTCCTCTGAGTGAAGAACGATAGATGTTAACAGAGATATGGATAAGAAGAATCTTGCTCTTTCTCTGTTCTGAATATAAATTTTTAGCTGACAAGGTCTTTCATTGATACCAGAGTTAATAAAGAGGACAGACTTTGAGAAAAGATTTGATACTGAATCCATACGCTAAATGGATTGACGCTGTCTGTGTTTGGTTGGTGTTCTACTGTGTCAAAAATTCAAATATAAATGGTATTCCAATATGTAGTACTAAAAAATGATCTGAGTAAATTTGTCTAGCCCAGAAACTTTAGCAGTTTTTGGGCTTCTCTCACTGAACATACAGTCCTGAAGGAGAAGGCGGCAGAGAAGTGTTGAACAACTGAGGATGTAATTTAAGGAACACGGGTTCTGTTTTGTTCTTAATCAATGAAAACTGGGGGTCCAGCGGGACGAAGCTGGCGCTCAATTCCTGCTGCTTCCTGCCACCTAGTGGTTAGTTGTCTGCCAGCCTTCCGCCCAGAATTTTTGCAGCACTAAAAGATGATCAGAAGAGGGGGGGGGATACTGTGTGTCCCGGGAGAAATATGGGTGAAACACTACAAGCATTCTGCCCTCTCCTAGCCGTGTGACCCCAGCACTCCTGCCCTCTCTCATCAGCTTGAGTCTGACCCCCCTCACTTCTCCTTTCCACAGCATCACCAGGCAGTGTGAGTTTTGCAAAGTAATTCTGTGCCTCACTTTTGATGCTTGCTAAATAAGATGTAGAGGACAGTGGAATCACAGCGGGTTTTCTGTTCCATTGTGTTATGAGGTTGAGTGGAACACCATCCTCCAGGCTTCAGGACATGATGTCATTGAGATCGTGAGCTCCCAGCATTGCACCCAGACATTCCAAAACTGACAGGTAAAACACATGGAAACATTTCTCTGGTCAACACCTTTGTGGCCTTCCCTGCTTTCTGGTGTGTATCCTCTCAGTAGCATCCAATCTTTTTAGCAAGACTTTAACCTCACCTTATTTGGGGATACCTATTAGTTTAGGATGGTGAACTCAGTGATGGTGAGCAGTCTGACTCACAAATGCAGGTGAGTGGGTTGGCCTGACACTTTGGTCTTCTATTTACCCATTCACTGGAACTGAGTAAGTTGTTCTTTGTGTATGCTTGTGGTACACTGAATGGGTTTCAAGTGCATTTTTTTTTCCTGGAAGGACTTGCATCTTCATTCAGCCATTGACACAGTGCTGCCTATTCACTATATACAGAAAGCAATCCAGACTAGTTTCAGTCTCCAGGGTGTTGTTTTTGCAAGCCATTTCAGATTATCAAAGTTTTTAATGCTTGTCAACGGTTTGTGGGCTGGTTCGGCCCAGTTCCGTGACAACTGAGGAAGGAGACCCACAGGCCCACACCCCGGACAAGGGGAAGGGGGAAAGGGAAAAGGGAGATGGGCCCCGAAACAAAACAGCGGCAACGATCTGAGGAGGAAAGCTAATTTACTAAACAACATATCAGAAAGCAAAATAACACATATAATACAATATAATTGGAATTGAGGCTAATGAATCAAATAAAATGAGCAAGAGAGAGCGTCCAATAAACGGAAGGCCTTACGCTAACGCTGAAGGTGGACGGCAGTGAGCACCCACTGCTGAGTCGATCCTGAAGGAAAGAGAGTGTCCCGTGACCGCAGACAGTTTTTATCTTTTCCCTCTGAGCGGAAAACACGTAAAAATACAAAGCATCGCAAAGTCCTCTGGGGAATGTAGTTCTCCCTCTCTTCTGAGACAGGCATATCCATAACTATCGATGATCCACAGAGCTGTAGCATTAACTCTCTAACTCCCAATACACCACATGATGTTATGATGTGGAATATCAACAATACAACAAAAATCATAAAACCATGACAATGCTGTAGAAGGATTCCCAGAGGAATTAAAGTCCTGTGACATACTCATCCAAAATTTCCACCCATGCAGAAAATGAAAGGCAATAGTGTTCTTTACAAGCCAGGTACTTTCCACCTTACCCTTTATGGTAATGAGATAAAGCAAAACCAGGAAATTGCCAATTCTTGTTAATTTGTATTTTTCTCCCCCTGATCTCCACTTCCAGCAAAATCAGCACTTATCTAGCAGCAGAGGCATGGAAAGGCAGGTGGTTTCCTCTGTTCACTTCAAGGCACCTCCCTGGGGACAGGACATCTGCCTGTGAAGAGTCAGCATGCAGGTATCAAGGCACAGGTATTTACGGCACCTGCCAGGAGGAGGAGAGAACATGGACTGCTGTGGCCAGAACAAGCCCATAGCTGCCCATAGCAGCTCAAGATTGTCACAATTCCTGACAATATAACATGAAAATTGGCTTTTACCTGTGCAAGGAATTTTCACAACCCATACCTCCACTGAGGTTATGGATTTAAAATTGATTTTGTATACTACAGTCAAAGCTTGTTAATGCAATACCTGTCTGTTTTCTGAAGCAAGAATGCTGTTTCCAAATACATGAATTTACAGCCTTTTATCTGTCACAGATAAAATAAATAAGGAATTATTTGAGACCAGTTTGCTGATACAGAGAAATAGGATCTTCCAAGGCAGCGACTGGGTTTTCAGACATAGTGCCTCAAGAGCATCCTCAAACAATCTGAGAGAACAGAGAACAGAAGCAAGGTTGTTGGTGGGTCTGAGGATGGACTGAAAGATCTGGAGTCGTTTAGCCTAGATTGAGATGTAAGCACTTCAAATGTGCACCTGTAAAGAGGATAGCACTAAATGTTCTTTGCACCAGCTTGAAATACTTGAAGTTCTTGGAAGGATGTTCATGATAAATGATAGGAAAAATCTCTATTAGTTGCCATGATAAGATACTAAATAGGTGAGCTTGAGTGACAAGGGAATGTGCATCACCGAAGGTCTTGATAAACAAGTTAGAGAAAGTATTGCTTGCAGCGTCTTCAGTATTGGGTCACATGTTCTTTCCCACACTTTTTTACTTTTATTCTACTAAAGTTATTTCCTTAATTTTACAGATAGGAAAGGTGGAGTTCTGAAAAGAACCCAGCCCTGAGCATTCTGTGCTTCCAGAGTTGACTCCAGCTGAATTGCTGGCCAGAGGGCCCCTTCCCAGTGAGATGCAGGATCCTAAGTATAGGCCTCAGTGATTTTCCCCAGAATAGACGTGTCATACTTAGTGTAAGAGCCAAGAATGTGTGCAAATGGCTTTCAGGAAGGCAGTTTTGTTTCATTTTAGAACTGACAGCCAGAAATTGTCTGATTTCCAAGCAGTTAACGCTCACGCTTCCTAGATAGGAAATGAGTGCATTTTTGTACATGTAGGGCTATGTGTTACAGCAGTTACTTCAAGAATGAACTGCATTTCTTCTCTTTTTACTAAAAAAAAAACGTTCCCAGGGCTTTCTGTGATGCTGAAAGATGCAGCAGCACTAATTCTGATACCAAGTATTCTCTTACAAACAGAGAGATGTTGCAGATCTCCTCAGAAGAGGAGAAAAGGAGGATTTGCACCTCATCTGGAACAGTTAAAATCTCTCCCTGTGCATTTATCAGCCTTCATATCTCTGTGGAATGCTGTGCTTCAGCAAGGGCTATATCACTAAGGAAGTACTGCAAAGAAACATGAGTTCCACAGCATTTCAGATAAAAGTTTTTCCTCTACTTTTGTTCACTTTTGAGTTTGCTTCTTGGCAGCCTCTTCCTTAATGTGAGGTCAGCCAGAGTACTTTCACAGTTTTTCTTGTCTGTTTTGTCATTTGTTTCTCTTTTACAGGCTTACAGCTCTGAAGTCTTTCCAGGAGAGAAGAGAAACCAAACTGGAAGATGAGAGCATTGCACAGGCACTGAAAGCTGTTTCTGTTCAACCTTTGTTTCATCAAGAAAAGTGGATGTCTAAAATCAAAGTACACATTACTTCCCATTATGTACTTATAATGTGAGACCAGTGTTTTAGTAGTTCCTGCTGCCAGTCTACAGAGAAAAGGAAACTTGGTGAATCACTGGGTTTTTCAGCCTCTGAGCAAGATAACCAACGCAATGGTACGCAATGGTGATATCCCCAGCTGGTGCACAGGTAGTGCTACTGTAACCACAGTCTCTACATAAGCTGAGTTTTCCTTCTCACTTTCCCACTGTGACAGAAGCTGCTACCTTCATGAATTTCTTGAGAAAATAGAACATCTACTGAAGCTACCACTTAGAGAAAACCACAGCTGTCAATGACTAAAGCATGAACAAAGAAAGCTAAAAGCTTTTTATTATTATTTTTAATGTTATTAAATGTAAAGGAAATGATGTTTCTGAAAGCTTTTAGGCCTTTCTGCAGAATTCATGAAAATTCAGAAAGGTGGTGTTAAATCCCCAGCGTGAAGTTTAGGTGGGAGATTTTAATATTAACAGCTATAAAAAGGAGTGATCTAGCAGATGCCACCTCTGCTTCACCACCCTTCCTGTAATCCAGCAATGCCAGAAGGTAGGTGAGTTTCTCAGTGCACATTGAAAGTCAGCAAACCTATCTACCTTTTTTTTTTTTTTTACCAAGGCTGAAGTTGTTCTAGTACAGGTTAGAGAAAAGAAAATAGATGTGATATTTTAAGCTTCTGAGACTACACCCAGAAATCTGAACACTGGTTTTATGATTATCCCAAGCTCTGTTTGAGGAACTGCTACCTGTAAGACTTAAACACAAGCAGGTGTCAGATGAAGTAGCTCCCAATATTCTGATCATGCTGACGTGAATGGTGCTGAGACCTGATGAAGCATGATCACATTTCCATCTTCCCGTCACCAGATACATATCAGTGCATCTGGTTACGTGCAGAAATATTGCATGCAGTGGATGTGCTTTCCTATGAATGCTACCCCAACTAGGAAGAGCAAGTAGTCCACAGAAAATATTATTAGCCACTATTTCAGATAGAAAGAAGTAATGGATGATTATTAATAAGAAACTCTCATTGGCAAAGAAAGTTTGGTTTACCCATAAGTAAAAGTCACGTGGATGTAAACCTAGCTGCAACATCACTAACTTAAGGCAGAAATGTTACTCTAGAATTGGTGCAAAATGATCACTCCCAGGTTCTCAGATAAGGCTGATGATATTTCATGCCCAATATATTCTGTGCTCCGCATTTCAGGTGGCCAACTGAATCTCCTCTCAATACAAAGACTAAATTCGAAATTTAGGTTCAGGCTAGTAGTGAATTGCTGTTGTTAGGAATGTAAAGGGCGTGGGAATGTCACCTATGAGAAACTGAAAAGATATGTATGATACTGTTTACATGCCTCTACCACTGACCCTTGTGGTTGGAAACATTCAGCCTGAGGGCTTACTTGGCTACTAAGCATTTTCCTTTTCACTAGGCTTTTTTTTTTTTAATATATATTTTTTTGTCATTTGAGGTAGTAGTTGTTGCTTAAAACTCACTCAAAACCAGGGGTTCTTCACTTTGCAAATCACTGTCTGTTCTGAAGGACATGGGGCTGTTTACATCTCGAGCTCTGTAGCCAGCTCTGCTGTCCTCTAGGCTCTGGTGGTCCTCTCTTCTGTGCACCCCTTCATATCTGTCTCTCCTGCTTTCTGAGACCTGCTCTTGTCTCATCCCTGGCACCATGTGAGCACTTCTTCCCATCTCTGGTTTCCATTATCCCTGGATAATCATTTGGTGATCTGAAATGAGGTGTGGAAGCAGAGCTGTGGAGATCAGAGAGTGGGGAACCTGCTGCTAGGAGCAGGGTGGGGAGCAGGCCAGGAGTGGAAATGAATACTTGCTTCTCCTCTCAAATTTCTTGTGCACATAGGCTGTTGCCAAGGCTCAGCTCTAGGTCTGTGTTCCCTGTTCCTTACAAGGAAGTGGGCTAGAGGAAGACCCAGGAAACATTAGCACTTGTCTGGAAGGTGGGAAGGTCCTAGCTGACAACAGTGTGTGGAGCTTGGAGCTGTGATCAGCTCAGGGTGAAAATACTGCAGAAACAGATAATTGGACAAGCAAGGTTTGGCAGGCTGTTGCTTGATCTGGCAATATGGAAGTGTGTGGTTTGCTAAGAACTGACCCATCTGATAGACTTTGGAGGCCAAGAGCTGGCAAATAAGTAAGCCTCAAATAATTACCTTTATTTTTGCTTTATAAGCAAGTAAGATTCAGCAGTGGAAAGTATAAATAAAGAAAACAATACTAGTGTTTATGGCCTAAGAGCCTACTCTTCCCATTGAGGCTTTTAAGAGGCTTCTGTGCTGTGCAGGTTACTTTGAGAGGGAGGAAATGGATAGCACAGCTACATCTGTCTCCTGTACAAAAAAATGCTGCTGGATTGTGATGCAGTGTAGTAATGTGTGTTAACACACCTTCAGCACTACAGACTTCACTCTTTTTCTCCTTTGTGGGTGTGTGGGTCTAACTGACAGCCGCACAGCTTTGTATTCTTTGAGCTTCCTGTATGACTATACCCACATAACGTATGCAGTACAAAAATAGCAACAGAGAGTCAAGCAGTAGCAAATCATGTGTTAAAAGCTGGAGGCCTTCAGACCATGTCTTATGGAGGGTGCACAGGTGCTGTATGTTACCCACAAAGCTGGTCATGGCTGTTTGCTTCCTACAGTGGGCAATAGCTGTCTGCCAAGCCTTACGCAGCTGCTGTCAGGTGTGATGTCTCATGTGTAACATCATGTTACTAAGAGGAGCACTGGGTGATCAGGATGCACATGCAAGTCCTTAACTGAAATTACTGAATCATAGAATCATTAAGGTTGGAAAAGACCACTAAGGCCATTTAGTCCAACCATCAACTCTTGACCACCATGCCCACTAGCAAACCTTCTATCCACTGAGCAGTTTAACTGAACTGGCAGAAATAGTAACTCTTATTTCTCTCAAAAGATTATGAAAACTGGTGCTGCCCTTGACCTGAATGGATTATTTGTATCTTAAGTGTCAGATATTGCACCTTAAATGGCAGTTTCAGTCAGCACCTCTTGTTTCCCTCCTTCAAAAAACACAGACTTTCAGTGGTTTTGATTAAAAAAAAAAAAAAAAAAGTATAGAACAAACTGTAAGCTTCAATGCTTTGCGTTTCTATGCTGGCACATCGATGGTAAGGTGGCAAGGTGCTTCCTGTTTATCTACAAAAATCTCATCTTCCAAACCAAACCTTGATCTCAGGGGACCTCTTAAGTCAAGGTTTGGCCTTGATCTGAGCGTGGCGCATTCAGATTTTTCTAGCATTGCAACTGGTGGCTGTGCAGTACTTCTCACAGCTGTGCTTGGTCTCCTTTATCTCTCAATCATGTAAACATCGTTCTGGGGCAGAGTTCCTGGTAGAGTGCATGATGGGTGGAAGACAAGTGTGCCCCAAGTGTAATAAATTATCTATATTATCAACATAGCAGGGTTAATGCGTATCTGGTGACAACTTTGGTGTTAGCTAGAACTATGCCAGGGTGAGAAACGAAGAAGCCTGACTTCCTTCCATCAACTCCAAATCATCCAGTGCATTATGTGCATGCTGAGAACTGCTATGCTCTTCCTTTTTAACTGTGGTCTGAATTTTTAACCAAGTTGAAGACTCTCTGTTTGCTTCTGCAAACCTCTTGGTGCAGATAGTGCTAAGTGTAGTTTTTCAGAGTATTGTGTTGCTGGATACCATGGTACCATGCAAATGTGTGCCATCCAAACTACAATGAGGTAAGTACTGCAAAAAAAGAATGTGAGCAGTCTCCTCAAAATTCAAATGGCACTTAGGTCCTTACCTCCTTTTTATCTTATTTCCCACAAACTTAAGCAAGAAGCATAATCATGTTCTTGTACCAGTTTTGGTAGGAAAGGTTGTCATGGCACAGCTGTACACGGCTACTCATGAACAGAATGTTTTTATTTTGACTGTGGTCAGTCACTGCTCAGCATTTGTTATTTCCATCGACTCATCATGGACAAAAGCAATATGCATTAACTTTGCTAATCAGTCATCACACCAGGAGGGAAAAAGAAAACACTCTATGTATTTTCACACATTACTTGTGTGACTTTTTAATAAAAGGAAATCAACCTTTTCTTTCCCATCTTCTTGCCTGTTCCCCACAAGAAGCAAGCAAGCAAAAGTATTTACATAATTTTAGTTACTAGGAGGATTATGCTTTCAAGGTGTTCAAGGAACTCTGCAAGGAGGTAGACTGGAATGAGAAACAGAACTCTTTAAAGGGTGGTGTTCTTAGAAACTCAGAGAAAATTTCTCCCTCGTGCATTTTTAGTATTTACTTTGGAGGAATTAATATCAGTATCATTTGCCTCATGGATTCCTTTTATATGTTTATTACCTAAGAAAGCCCTCCCTTCTCTCCCCTTTGCCTCTTTTCTAAAGGTCAGACTGGAAGCAGAATCCTGAGCGAAGGGAGAACAGGAAAGTTGCTTCCCTTTTATTCCTCCGTTTAAGAGACAAATACCCAGTGCAATTACCCACCCACCATTTGCATGACACATGCTGTGTTCTGAATTACATCCACAGGTTCTTCTAAACAAAAGGGAAGCTTTCCCGGGAGAGAAAGGAAAGACATCCTGGAGGGAAGACAAACCTGAGACTGCATGCAAAATGTCTGTTTGGAGAAGTCAGCCATATTTATTTATTTCCTTTTATAGAGGCATATTCTGTAAATTCATTTTCTATAGAGAAATTCTTTCTCTGATGTTTTTTTGCAGAAGCAGAATGGTTTAGTGAGGCATATATGAGGATATCTTGGTTTTCAAGTGAAGCTGGGATGGAAGGATCATTAAAAGGTTTGTTAGATGTTGTCTCCTGAGTGTTACAGTGGGGAACACTGTCATATATCTTGTTGCCAGGCAAGAGCTGAGGTGGACTAGACATGGGGCAGTAAAGTGAGGAGCTTTCATCTGAAGTTGGAGTTGTCCCACCAGCATGGGATGGAAGTGCTGATGAACTTCTGCCCTGCAAAAGACAGAACAGTAGAACTCTGTGCATGTCTGACTATTACCTGTGCTTCTGCTAGATAAGAGGTGGCTAAGATTCTATTGATCTTGCTGTATCCCTTTAAAACTGCTTCTGAAGAAGGTGCATTGGACTCATTAATCACTGGATTTTCTTTCATCATTGAAATAAGCTAGAAATCACACTCGTGTCTCCAGCCTTCCTCCGCTTCCCTTCCCAAACTCAGTCGTGTCTTTCCTTGCATGATTTCAACCAAGCCAAAACTGATTTATCCTCTTGAGTACCCTTCTATACCACTCATTCAGGCTTTCCTTTCTGAGCCTGTTAAATCCACCTTTTCACCTCCAAACTCCAAAGTATATCCCTGACTGTCCTCATTCTCCTATTTCCTGATCTCCCACCTATTACCCTTTAAAAAAAAACTGCAAAAAAATTCTCCAAATAAATGTCTTCCCAAATCTGCAAGTTCCTCTGTAAGTCTATCTCTCTCTGAAGAAACCCTCTTCTGGCATTTATTTTTCCAGCCACTTAGGACATACTGTTTTCAGTTTTCTTTCCCCCACCTTGTCTTATTGGAATGCTCCAATCCATTTGGTGCCCTTTGATCCCCCAGCTGCCGGCTCCTGTTGTGTCTTCAGCATTCTACCTTCTGCTCATCTAATTTCTTTGGAAACAGTTGCAAGAACTGTGTGAATTCATGCTAGCCACATAATGAAGTCCTTCTCAATCATTTTACTCATCCTGTGGGTGATTTTTTGTCTTATGCAGACTGTCAAAACCAAGTCAGCAGAGGTGCTTTAGGTGCCTAAACTCCTACTGGAATGATTTTACAACTTAATGCATTTTAAAAGGAGCTTAGATGCTTAAAGTACCTTTGTGGCTAAAACGCTGAGTTTTTTCCCTTCAGCTCAGACAAGGTGATATCTCAAGCCAGGAAAGCCATTCTTTCCAGACACCACAACTAAACCTGTCTGCAGTCCTACTCCACGTTTTACACTGTGCAAAAATTTATTTTTGGTACATGGTTATGCTGAACATAATCAGGTTTCAGTGGTGGCAGAATTCAAGCATACCTGGCTCTCTCGTCTCCGTGGTGTTGATGGAGTTCTCTTATGCTTTCCTAGGAAAAAGAAAAAAAAGAAAGGAAGTTTTAATAAATCAGCATTGAGAAGATGCCTTTCTGCTTTGCCCCTCAAAGAAAAAAATTCTATTTCCAGACTGGATTTGGGAATTGTTTTACTGCCAAAATATAATCAGCATAACATGATGTTCTTATAGGATGTGTTTCTATATTCCTCAGAGCTTCTCTGATCATGAGCAGATAAATTCCTAGTGTGCTTGTGGCTCATTTTCTTTCTATGCAGTGAAATGGCAAGAAAAGGTACAGAAAATCCTTAAACCATCCTATGAAAAAAACAAATGACTGCTTCACTTAATATGATGTGGGGACTCCAGGATTCCCTCTTGACTTAGAACATGGCAGCTTTGTAAGAGTTCCTGTAAAACAGGAGGAATTAATAATATAATTATTTGATAGCTCAGAGAGAAAAGCAGGAATATAAGATGTAACTACAGTAAAAAAAAAAAATAATAATTAAAACAAAAAAAAAAAGGAAAAAATCCAGCAAGGCATGGAATAAATTAACTTTTAAAAGATTCATTATTTTAACCAGCACACTTAACAAGGACGTAGGGTAATTATAGGGGATTTTCGTTGACCTTTGAATGAAACTTTAAACTATGATATCAGATACACAATAGAAAAACATGATAAAACTGCTTACGGTGGTTCCTCCTTAGACTCCAAAACACGCATATGAAGATGAATGGACAACATAGACCCACAGGTATGGAAGCATAAGGGATGTGCAATGTCTTGTTTTTTCCATGTTCTTTTGACTTAGTAGTGGCATCTGAAAGGCATTAGCATAGTGTAATATTTGACCGGAGTTTTAGCATTTGTTCTTTCAGATACAACTACTTCTGATACAACTTTCTGATACAGCTAGCTTCTTAATGTAATTAAAACATCCTTTATCTTGGTACAGCATGTCATGACATAACCAACACCATGGATATATTAACAAGTATGAAGATGCTGGAATGAGAATTGTACAGAAAAGTGTCACTGAGGAATGATGTATACTACAAGGCTGACAGAAACAAAGGGTCAGAATTAAAGCATAGCTCTAAACTTCCAATGCATTCTATGATTAAGGTCTTCCTCTTCTTTTTCTGTAGTACTTGCACAGTAGAAAAAAACAGCTAAAAAGCTTTCTGATAGGTTTGTATGTAATGGAAAAGCCTAGAAATGGATGTTGCTATGGCTTATGCACATGGCATCATTAGGAAGATAACTATTTTAGGGGTGTCACTTAAATTTAAGACTGAAACTCATAGCAGTACCAGCTGCTTTGCTTCTCTTAAAGAGGAAATAAGAAATTGGAACTTACTTTTTGGTGAAGTGGTGGTGCTCATAGGCTTTCCTGAAAGAGAATAATAAGACAGAGAAATGAAACTGCAATCTGACATTTTGCACTGCAGTTGTGTTCTCTGCTCCACACACTGAAGTCTCAACAAAACTCGCCTTCAACCTGGTGATGGAGGAGGGAACAAAATACAACAAACAAAATCTGCAGTGATTTGTGCGAGGGGGAAATGAAATATTGGTCTTCCACTGCTGACAAAGTTGTTTTGTGTTTCAGACCTCCTTGTTACTCAATATAAACACATTAATAGAGCTCATGCTTTGTACACTGAGACCTATTTCACCATTTATTCATGTTATAATGTTTGTGAATATACCATTCTGATTGTAAAGAATCTCTGCTCTTTTTGCTTCAAATGAAATCTGTATCACGGAAGCTGGGAAAATACAGTGTCTGCTGGCAGATTAGAGCCATAAATTTTGATGTTTCTATCTCTGCTAAAACTTTTCTTGTGGCAAAAACTAAGTGTTACAAGTCCATTAACTTATCAGGAAAAGAAATGACAACAGAACAGTTTTATAACTACATAGACTTAGTAGGACATTACAGATAAGCAAAATGCTTTCTAGCTGCAGAGCAGCGTTGAGGAGGGCAGATGTGGTTCATCATAATCTAGACTTCACATCTGCCTGAGTTAGTGTGAAAGTATCACTTGTCCTTTACTCCTTGAGGGTATTTTAAGTTCAGTGATCTTTTCCGTTCTTAAACTTCTCAGATATAAAATTATACTTTCTCTGATCTAGCTGATGGCAACTCACAGGGGGATTGAAACTAGGTGATCATTAAGGTCCCTTCCAACATAGGCCATTCTATGATGACATGATTCTTTATTGCAAGATCATTCTCAACAAGAGGCTAGAATTGCTTTGTTCTCTTTACTGTTGTGTTGACTCAACAGCTATGAATACATGCCTATTGCCATTGTCTAGTCATATAGCATTCTGTCTTCCCATAGTCATTCTTTGTTGCAGCTGATAATTTTAAATTATTGAATAATTCACTAAAGGCCATTTGGTGCTTTGCTTTTCTCTTCCAGATCCTCCTTTTCTTTTTCTCTTTTTCTCCAGTACCAAGAGGCAGGACAGAAGCATGAAGGTGGTAATTACCCACTCAGCTATTTTTTGGATCGTAACTGTGCTACCAGAAAAATATGCTGGGAGAAGCCATCATCCAGCATGAATGAGTTTTCCTGTATATGGAATCCACTTGTTTAATAGAGCTCTTTCTGAGATTTAATGGGACTCACTTTAAACAATAACAGAATCATACAGTTGTAGGAGTTGGAAAGGACCTCTGGAGATCAAGTACAACCTCTTCTGCTAAAGCAGTTCCCTACAGCATGTCGCACAGGAAAGTGTTCAGGAGGGTTTTGAATATCTCCAGAGGAAACTCCACAACCTCTCTGGGCAGCCTGTGCCAGTGCTCCATCAGCTTCAGGGTAAAGTATGTATGGAACTGCCTGTAATCCTGTTTGTGCCCATTGCACCTTGTCCTGCCACTGGGAAGCGCTGAATGAGACTGACTACAGCCACTTGGCTCCTGCCCTTTAGATATTTATCAATAGTGATGAGATCCTTTCTCAGTCTTCTCCAGGCTGAACAGTCTCTCAGCCTTTCCTCATAAGGGAGATGCTCCAGGACCTTAATCCTCTTTATGGCCTTTCACTGGGCTCCCTCTAGAAGATTCCTGTCTTTCTTGAATGAGGAGCCCAGAACTGGATGCAGTACTCCAGATGTGGCCTCACCAGGGCAGAGTAGATGGGGAAAACTTCCTCCCTCAACCTGTTGTCCATGCTCTTCTTGATGAACCCCAGTGTGTCACATGGGCACATTCCTCTAGTGTCCAGCTGCTCCCTCTGTCATTCTGGTAATGAGGAAAAACTTTGGAATGAAAATATTGGACTCTCATTGTGATTTGCTGTTGTTCAGCAGCACTCATCCTTCCACCTCTGTCTTGCACAACTATGTGACTGGCCTTTCCTCACAGTAGCAAACTAGGCAGTGTATAACCAAATAGTCATCAAATTTTGTTCTTTGAGGTTCTTTGAACTTTAGATTCAACTAGGCAATCACTGGCACCAAATCCAAGAAGAGAAGTGGTTCACAAAACCACTAATCACAGTTTCTTTCCTCTCTCATTTTTCCTAGTCTTTCTTTGTCTACTTTTAGGTCTTATATCTATATGGACACTGATAGCAGACAAATCAAGACTATGGCTTCCTTAATTTTTAGGAGATTTGTTAAAATTGACTTTCTCCCTCTGATATGAATATCAGTCTTTATCTCAATCAAATCTGAAATTGTTGTTTAGAGAGAAAATATGTAAACTATGCATAGATTTTCTTGCGTCATCCCTCTCACAGACATTTTCTGTTACTTTTTAGATTTATTTTACATTATTGTTTACTTCACAATTATTAATGATTTACAGAAGTAAAGGCTTTTGTTTGGTAGTGATTTGTCATAATAGGAATAATGAAAATAATTATATTTATATTATATATATGTTATCTCTATTTCTTCAGTTTTCTAAAGTTCTCAGTGTTCAAGCTCTAGTATATCACTTTTACTCTGGGTCTTGGTATTGAATGTCCTGAGCTTTTATTAAAGATTTTGTTTTTCCTATGGTGCTTGATTTCTTTGGCTAAGTAATAAAAACTATGTGACACTGAAGACTTCCTACTTCCCTACCCTCTCTTATAGTACAGTACTTATGTAATGGATAGTGATTGCTTGCAAGTCCAGAGAAAGAAATCCTAAGTATGTCTGTATTTTCCAGCTGATGACTGTAGAAAAAACAAATAAGCAAACTGCTTGTCAGCCTCGGGAAGATAAAGAGGACGTAACAGTCTGAATGAATTTATCAGCAACAAATGACAGCAAAGTTGTCTGATTTCCCTCTGTGACCAGGTAACAGACGTCATGAAGAGTCAAGCGGTCCTCTCTGTCTATCTATGGTATATCTTGACTTCTGTGGTATTTCTGAGGCTGCCTTTCACAAATGTTACCTAGGTATGCTTGATAACATGCCATAGTTGAACTTAGAATAGTTCCATAACCCTAAATGATTAGACCAGAACAAAGTCAAAATGAAAGAATATGCTAACAGAGGTTATCTGTTGATTGGGTCTGAGACCAGTTTTGTGTATATATACATATGTATATATACATATATATGCATATGTAGACTAGCGACTCTCAGTTGATGAAAAAGATAATATCTATTAAATTTACAGACATTAGAAAGCTGGCAGAAATTATATAGACACTAAAAGACAGGCTTTGACTTCTGCACGATCCTGATGAATTAGGTAAGTGTTGAATGAATTAGATGATAGTTCAAGAAGACAAGTGCAAAATACTAAACTTTCATAGCAAAGTGATTGGTAATGCAAAGACTGAATAAGAACAACAGCATCGTACTTAATCCACTCAGCATCAGATGAAGATCAGCTGTGTAGGTTGTTTGAATGGAAAATGTCATGTCAATGTGACTTCTTGTTCTAAAGAAATGATTGTCTTGCACCGATCAGTGCAATCTAGAGTAACATTCAGCAGCAGACCCTCTCAAAGAGAACAGGGTGCTACTGTCTGTGCAGAAAGGTTCACCTTCTGGGCTTACTGGGAACATGGGTCATTTAAGCATTGTCTTGCGCTGATATCACAACAAGAAATTTCCCTCCTTATGATTTCTTGCACTGTCACCAGTTAAATTGTAAGCAGTTAATTCCACTGCTGACAAAGGATTTCCTTGATTACAATTTGATTAAAAAAAAAAAGCTCCACTGGAATTGAACTTATTTCACATTTCTTTTGCTGATACAGTATGTTTTCAAGAGAGTTCAAATGACATATGCTAATCAGTTTCTCAGCCAGGTTAGCTTGATTAACATTTCCCCCCCCCCCCTTTTTTTTTTCCCAAGTACCTCTGCAAACATATGCCGTAATTGTATTCCTTCATCATCTGATGTTGAGCGTTCACCATAGTAGTGTTATTACAACATAATCAGGTTTGCTAAAATTATATTTCTAAAAGAAAATTTCCAGCTACTGGGTCTAAATCCGGTTCTCTTTTTTCACTAAGTCACCTGTGTAATACATTTTTTAGTCTTCAAGTCCAGCTGCTGCTACAGGTGAAAGTGTTTGGCAACAAGCTGGCAATTAACCGTAGCAAACAATGCCTCTTTTCCCCTTCTCTTTAGGGTGTAAAAAAAGCAAGAAGCAAAACGTGTAGAAGGATAGAAAGGAAATGGACTGAAAGTAGTGTAGTTGTATTTTTGGGAGAGGAAGCTCAGCTTGCTGGAAATTGATATAATTGTTGTGGTTAAAGTTTGTGAATCTCTTAGGAGCAGTCTGTGGATGGTAGGTAAATGCTATTCATTGAGTGATTTATTTTTCCCCCCTCTGTCAGTTAAACAGGAATCTTTTGAACTTGTTAACCAGGATTGATACAAGCTATGGTAACCTTTTGTAGCATATGAGAGTTTGTATGCTGCCTTACAAAAGGACTCCTCTTAGAAGTGTAGGATGATTGGGCTTTAGATTTCTTTTAAATCTTTTTTTCTTTCAGTTACAAGCATTGATTGAAGTATAAAAAATAACTGCAGTTGATTTTTTTTAAATACTTCTGTGACTTGTTAATGATTGATAGTTGAATTATTTGGTTTTGTTTGTAATTTTTTGCTAGAAACAAGCCTAGCACTTTACAGATGTTGTAAGTCATACATCTGAGGACCTCATAGTAAAATTTCTTAGAAAATACAAGAAAACAAGACACTTGTTCAGCCTTTGGAAAATTCTTAGTTGGTACTGTTGGTTGAAACCCAATAAAAAAGATTGGGATAGCAAAAGCATTTTTCTGTAATCCATCATCTTCAACAATTAAGTGAGGGAATTCACAATGAACGTACACTAAAATCTGTTGTTGATTTTTTTATTTTTATTTTTATTTTTTTCTTCTCTCACAAGTCTACACAAAGGTTGTATTAAAAAAAATCAACCTTTCAAGTAGATAAAAAAGCAGTGGGGGGAAAAAATCATCGAAAACCAAAATTCTTGAGAGTTTCTATGCAGAATAAGATGTGGAATAACAAGCATTTAATAAGCAGATAACATTTTGTTGTTTTATTTCTTGGTTGCTATTAGAAAGAAACAATAAACCTCAGTAGATGAGAGTAAACCTGACTCTGAATATTTATCCCCTGAAAATGAATTTTTTTTTCCAATTTTGCTGTGGTGTATGTGAAGTCAATCTCAGAGTAGTTATCTTCCTACTATAGACTGCATGTAATTTCTAAAATGAATTTTTCTTTCTGGAATGCTATTATGAGCTGAAACCATCTACAGTGTTTTGTATAAAGTCTGAAGTTTTCTGTGTTTTATTTACATGGGTTTTCATGATTTATATTTGAATGGGCAGTTTTAAAGAGGATAAAAGAATCTGTATCATGGAACCTCTATAGATCATTAGCAAACTTACAGAACTTAGACAGATTCAGATTGAATAAAAGCAAATTTTCTTTTAGTTCATTTGACTGTGCTCCTGGATAGGCTGTGGCAAGCCAAGCTCAACTACGCCTGGAGATAACTTTACAGGTAAGAAAATCTTTCTGTACAGTGAACTGTGAGGATAAGGCTTTTGTGTGAAAGCATGTGCTCCATAACATATATACTATTGAAAGACTTGTGACAATACTGTAATTTTATCAAAAACACTTTTTTTTCTGTTTTTTTATCCTTATGCTCAAGGCAATGACATGGTAGTCATGGTATTGTTTATTATGCAAAGAGAGCAGGGATAATGGAGATACCTATTCATTTCATTTCATTGGTGAAAAATAATAGCTGAAAACTGAGCTTTCTAATCTTTAGTGTCATTCATACCTTATAATCTAAGAACTTGAAAGAATTCTAGTAAACTGGGAGTCATTAAATGAAATTTCGGATTTGTTTTTTAAAAGATGTATGTTTACTTCATTTTCTTCTTTGCTCTTTAAAAGAGGACCAAGAGATGATGTAGTATATCATATGTAGGATTGAACAGCAACAAAAAAAATTGTAACATTTAAAATGAATATGTCATTTAGCTAATAGAAAATCAGTTTTGCCCCTTCTCACTTATTTTTCCCTGGGTTCTAAATTCAGCCATGTATATTTTTAAGTTCATTTTGCAAACAATAAAGATCTTCGTGGTTTTGAGGTTGTTGTTTCTTTTTCTTAGTAGTGATAACATCTGTGAAGCTGGCCTGTATGCTGAGGCAGCTGTTGGAGTTGCTTCTTTGTTTATTTATTCAAAACAATTCCATGATAAAACCTGTAATGTGAAGTAAGAGCAGAGAACATGCCTTTGTTTTGACAACTGAAACCTGAAGACAGCAAATGAATGTTAGAATGTGCCATTTGTCCTGCATGGAGGGCTAACAGCAGAGGTAATGTTTGTAGGACCGGGGCTTCTTGGGGTGGTGGAAGCCTTACTAGGTTTTATTTTCATTGCTAAGAAATACCACATCACCTTTATATGTTCCAGACATCAACAACCACTGTCAACCCAACTAGATGGAAATAGTCAATGTTGTCATGTTTCAAAGGAGGCAGGGTTTGACTGAGCTGAAATTATCGGGGCCGTATGGAAGGGAAGGTCCATCTGTAAAGTCATCAAGAAAAACTTGTGTTGTTTACTACTTCTCTAATTTAGCAAAGGTTTGCTGGTCATTAACTTAGTGTACAAAACCTCTTAGCATCAACTGTTTATGTTAGGAATTTAGTAAGCTTTAGATGGATTGGCAGCAATCAAAGATTAAATAACTTATTTCAACTTTCATTTTACTTAAAAAAAAAAAAAAAAAAAAAAAGAAAAAGAAAAAAGAAAGAAGTGAAAAAGTAAGAGAAGCTTGGAAGACTTGTCTAAAATATATATATACATTAAAAATAATAAAAACCAACCAAAAACATTTACAAGATTGTGTATAGACTGGTTTTCAAAGACTTTTCTGCCTGTAATGCTTCCATAAATTTGATTCTGACACTTATAGCAATGTAAGACCATAGAATAAAACAGTATTGCTCACAAGGGAGCCCAGGTATTTTTTGCGTAGGTCAAAGAATATAACCTGGTTGAATAGATTCTATGTAAACAGGATTCATACAGTAAGAAGCATAATAAAACTAGTATTTGGTTTTAAAAACATTATCCAGGAACCTAACAGATTAGTCTAGGGGTTCACCCATTTATTAACGAGCTGGACAGTGCAGGAAGGTGTTTGTGAGGACCTGATAGCACAGGCAGTCATAATGAAGTGAGCAGAAACAGTAGTTATCTCTTACAAGAGAAGAATACTTTTGCTGAATGTGAAGAAAGTTATTGCTGGATACAACACTTTCAGAAGCATGTTTACATTTGTATTTCAAATGCCTAAAGCAATTTAGCAGCCTGGTTGAGCTCACATCACTTTCCAGTTAACAAACAGCTGGATCTAATTGACCTTGTAACTCAGGTATTCTAAGCCAAGTATTTGAGTTCCCATTCTCAGATATTCTGAATGATCTCTTAACCTTTCCTGTTAAGTATTTTTGATGTGTTTTGTTCATAAAAACACTATCTGATGCTAATGATCTGCAGAATCAATCATTTATGTCAACTAAGCTTCATATAGCCCATACTGAATTTAGCAATGCCTTATAACAAGTGTTATTTGGATAAATGTGTTGTTTGAAATACCTGAAGTATTCTGAGTGCACTCTCATAGCTATTACCCTTAATGTAAGACTATCTTCTTTTCAGTAGCAACATTTATGTCTCCTGGATGAGAATAGCTTGGAATAACTTGAACCAAAATAATGTCTACAGTAAAATTAATAATGTGTTGAATTGAGCACAGTGTGGTGCTCACATCACTCTGAACTAGGAGAGCTTCTCTGTTCAGAAATGAGGGGGGGTTCTAAGTTCAAAACAGAATGGAAATTAATACTGAGATAAGCTAATTGATGGAAGATGAATTTAGTTATGCAGTAAGGCCAACCTGACTGCAAACCAGTTTGGAGGTGGTAGAAATCCTGCATTTCTTGCAGAGGCTTTGAGTACTATCATTCTACTTGAAGGCAGCACCTTCAGTCACAGAGGAAGATGCATCTGGTCCTCAGGTACTAGACTAGATACCTAATATTTCTCAGTTGTTGACATAATCATCCTCTTTAGGATCCATCTTTCGGAGTCCCTGTTACAGTAATAAAATAAGGCGTAAGTTACCTACAAGGTACACTAGAAATTGCCTTGGCTTCTGTCTGTTCCTTCTCAATGTTTAACTATATGTATGTTAAATAATAAAACTACAACTTACCAGAGTCCTGATCGTTGCTCTGAGCCACTATTACTAGAAGGCTGTACAAGAAGATCCATCTTATTAACATGACTGGAGGAGGCTTTGTTCCTGGGACATGGTAGGGGAGGGGTTCCTGTGGATTTGAAAAGTGCAGTTCAGATGACCTCTTGCATCCTGTTAGGTTCACCCAGAGTGTGCATTTGAACTGATTTCCTTTTCTAGGTCTTCTGTTAAGGCAGTGCTGAGAAAAGGGGCAGGGAAGCAAAATAGCATGCAAAAATCTGGTGGGTTACACTGTAGCTTTAGTGTGATTGAAATATGAACTGCTTGATTGTTTCTCGATGTGTCAGAACTGCTCTGCAATTCAGGGTAAAACATTTTTCAAGCTTCTCTGGCTCTGCTTATGCTGCAATGGAGTAGCAGAGAGTAAGATTCTTTGGCGTTTGAGATTTATTTTACAAGCAGCAGTATGCCAAAGGAAAAGAATGAAAAATAGTATAATACATAAGATCTAAACAAGTTTTAAATAATTCAACCTTAGTTACATAAAAGGCCTCACAAATATTGCAAACCAGCATAACTTGACAATATTTAAGAAAGAACTGCTTGTCTGTAATTATCCACCCACGCACCAAGCTTCCACTGAAGACAAAGTACTGGGATTGCTGGTTATAGTTCTGAATAGTGAAGACACCTAGTGGCTGAATCCATAGACAGTAAAACTGGTCATTGAAGGGGTATTTCTGGCAGTGTAATTTCTGCTTGTGTTAATGTTGAGTTGCCCAAAGTTTATGCCAGGAATGTCGTAGTAGCTGTTGATACATAATCTTTGTATCCTTATTATAAAACTGAATTTTTAATCAGAGAGCAAAACAACAAGAGAGAAAATGATAATTCAAAAATAGGTAAATAGAGTTTAAATTTCACATTTGTTCCTTCTGATATGATAAGCACAAGGAAGGACCATGTGGGCTGAGGAGGGGTCTTGTTCCTGTGGTCAATGTAATTATTTCATTATGAAGTCCTAAGGCATTTCTAATGTTCTTTGTCCCTTGTAAACTTTTTTTTCTTTCTGATTTTCAGTCCTGCATTTGATAACTGGTGCATGTGATCAGATCCCTCTTTACATTGTTTATGCTGTTGGATGTTAGGAGATACTTCTTCTCTGAGAGAGTGGTCAAGCACTGGAATGGGCCGCCCAGGGAGGCGGTGGAGTTACTGTCCCTGGAGGTGTTCAAGAAATGTTTAGATGTTGTACTGATGGACATAGTTTAGTGGGAAATATTAGTGATAGGTGGATGGTTGGATTGGATGATCTTAGAAGTCCTTTCCAATGTTGGAGATGCTGTGATTTTTAAATTTTGAGGGGCTTCCTTGACTTCCTCAAGAAGTGGAAATGTTATGAGTTCAGTCCAAGCTAGGTGAAGGGAAGACTGGCAGCTGTTTTGGACTGATTTTTTTCCTTCTATCTGAGGTTTAACAAAAAGGTGAAGCTTTCTCTGTTCTCTATCACAATTTGAGAATAGTTTTCTATATGAACAATTTATTGTTGGTAACTCTGTGGACATGTTTAAACTATAAGATAGGAGCTGTCATATGTAAGTATTGCAGAAGAGGTGAGGATGGAAGTACTATGTGTTTCTTGCACAGGTATTGAATGTGACTTGTGAGAATTCTTCAGTTTGTGTTATCAGTAGTAAATATCTTAGGTGCTCATCTATGGTTTTGTGGGTTGTTGCAAGGGGAGGAGGGGGAGCTGGATGTTATTTCTTAATTGTTTATTCTGCCTGAAGATGGCAAAGAACTTGAATTTTTCATATTTGTTTTGAAGAATTTCTTACCTCCTTGAGACATTCCTGGGAGTTTCATTTTAACCAAAAGTTAATAAATATGTGCTCTTTGGGTTTGTTGCTTTGTTTTTTTTATTTTATTTTATTTTAGATCTTAAATGGTAACTGATATTCTAACTTAAAAATAAACAGAAATCTGTCCCTTTATTTAGAACACTAAAACACAAAGTTTTGTTTTAAAAATGTTTTAAACATTTTGCTGTTTATAAAGCACTTCACTAAGTAAATGTAAAATAACTAGAACTTAAATATAAGAATAGAAAGTAAACATAAATACATTATCAATATATTTAAATATCAAGTATCAGTTTAGTGAAGAAGGAAGGCACAGTCCTACACTGACAATTATACATCTGTTCATATCATTTTACATTTAGTTCAGGCTTGAGAGCATTTGAACACGGCAAAAAACAGGCGTCACTAGATGGCACTGACTTCTACTATATGCAGTGCAGTAGCTTCCTTGTTATGCACAAATCAGGCCTCAGCTGAATCCTTGCAGATACCAAGTCTTCAAAGAAGAGTTCAGTGCAATACAAAAGCAACAACTAACATAATTTGGTGTGTTGAGAACTGTTTTAAGGAAGCAGTTCCAAAGATATTGGAGGAAAGTCTGAGCAGCCCCTGGAAAAATAAATAAAGAGGGTCAAGGAGACCTTATCGCTTCTACAACTCTCTGAAAGATTGTGATGATGTGGGGTCAGCCTCTTCTCCTGGGTTACAGCAATAGGACAAGCGGGGATGGCATTATGTTGTGCTTGGGAGAGGCTCAGGTTGGATATTAGGAAAATTTTCTTCTCTGAAAGAAGGGTGAGGCATTGCAAGAAGCTGCCCAGGGTGGTGATACAATTACTGTCTCTGGAGGTGTACAAGGAAAGGGTCGAAGTGGCAGTGAAGGACGCTGGTTAGTAGGCATGGCGGTGATGGTCTATATGATCTTAGATGGTCTTTGCCAACCTTGGTGATTCTATGATCATCACATGACTACTGTTGACTTTAATGGACAGTATGAGGGAAATATCCATGTAATGCTCTTCTGTTCTGCCTCAGTTTCTTTCTTCTGACAAGACAAAGCTGTGTGTCTTTTTGGGCTGTATTTTCCCTTTTCCTAGTCATTAGATATTGGCTTCTAATTTTGTTAAGAAAGTAGGAGATGGTGGGCTCAAGTCTACTGAAACATACCTTCCTAGCACTACGTGTAGCTTTATTGACTTGAATTTATTGAACAGTCTAGCCTCTCAGCAAACATCTCTCCTTCAGAGACTTGCCCATTGCTTGTGATCACAGAGCTTGCAGAGTGTGCTGACTATGGGGTGGTCCCTGCGGCCTGTTCCCATCTTGTATTAAAGGTAATTCTCACTGCTAAAGGAATAGTCAGATGCTACTTTTCTACACAGGCTCTTTCCTTGATCACGGTGAAGTTCTCTGCATCTCCCTGCCTTTTTGGAGCAATTTCAGTTTAGTCAGATGAGCTGAGTCATGATAAATCCACTCACATGTATCTTGCATCTGAAGTGCAGAATGAGCAAGGAACTGTATGTACAATGAAATGTAAGTTAAAAGCCTGCTCAGGGTTTTACTAAGTACACGATGATACGAAAGTAGTGGTCATTTCACTGCACTTAAGTAATCCTCAGATTTTATGTCCTCTCCCTGTGCACTACTGAACTGGAGAGGAGCCATTTAAATCATGAATATAAATCACTTGTACTTGTTTGGGGTTCAGATAAAGACAAGCTTTGTACACCTGTAATCTTCTGTCCTCCTCCAGCACTAGCAGAAATCTTTTAATCAAGTGGGTGCTACTTTGCAAGACCAGATCTTCAATTTTTTTTGTTTTCCAAAGCTTAAAGCAAGCCATGGAACTGGGAGGCTTGACTGCTTATCTCGAAGGGAGAAGAGACTGAAATAGATACTCAGAAATTATTTTATACTTTCTTTTTTTTTTCCTATTTTACACTCATTATGCAACATTTGGAATTGGTGAAGCCTGAGTGACAGTTGCTGTAGCTCTCTGTATCCCATCTCAGTCTGCACATTTTGCTTCTGAGATGTACTATCTGCTTTTGAGTATGAGAGAAGTAGAGACTTCTTCCATGTACTCTAAATCCTTTGAAGATGAGAAAAGTTGAGGGATGAGCAGAAAAATTTCTTTACTTGACCTAAGAAGAACTTCTCCAGACTGCTAACCTTCCAGTCTCTGCTGTCCAGCCTATGTTATTCACAAATGCCAGACCTAATTAACAGTATAAATGTGGCCTGAAAGCAGTTGCTGTACACTTAATCCTACTGCATCTTGGATATGGCTTAAGCTATGTGATTAAGTTAGGAAGTTAAGATGTCATTAGAAGAATTTAGCATAGCTGCATAACTAAACTTTAAATACATACCACACCTGATTCTGCAACAGCTACCACACAGATTCCAACTGATGCATTCCCATTGCATAACCCTCTTCCACTGCCCATGCAAGAAAACTTTATTGAAGGTGTGTTTACTTCTCTTATGCCCTTGTATCAAATGGAAAAGCACAAAAAAGCAACCTGATCTTAGAGAGGTGATGCCAGAACATGGCTGAGAATAGGAGAGTAATGATTAATACATTAATTAATCAAGAGGCTGCAACTTAGTATATCATTGATCCATCCTGAGATGCCAAGAGACAAGGACTTGGGAAAAGGAGCTTGAAAGTATTCAAACCTATATTGGTTTATCTTGACAGTGAATCTTTTTGCTTGAATTTCATTAAGTCCTTAAGGGAGACCAGGATCAATTTTTGACTTTTTTGCAGATAGTGTGGAAGAAACGTTATGTGATTGGCAACAGGAATTCTGTATGGGCTTGAAACATAGTTCAGTGGGATTGTAGAGATCTATGGTCAAATTGCTTCAAGTTTCAGTGATGCTATGGGGTTGCCTGTGCCACTGCTCTACCTCACATTTTTTCCATCCATTTCCATTGCTTTGCATCAACGTTATACTTCAACTGCCACAAGTCCTTCGTTTTCTTGTTGAAATAAGAGATAATGCATAAATTCTATGATAAAGGAATTCCTTTATTTAAGGGGAAAAAGAAGGAACACTTTTACCAAGTGAAAACTTTA
The DNA here is from genome assembly GCA_023055505.1 of Callipepla californica brunnescens. NCBI lineage: Eukaryota > Metazoa > Chordata > Aves > Galliformes > Odontophoridae > Callipepla > Callipepla californica. The sequence continues at coordinate 59,035,363 of JALIRH010000001.1, forward strand.
CAAAGCAAAGTATTTCTCTTCCAATAGTATTTTAATATAAAAACCTAAATCACTTACTGTGGTCTTACTGTTCTAACAGGCAGTCCTGTGGCACTGCAGGAAACTGAACCCAGGTAGCTTCAGCCTTACTCTAGCATCTGATCGTCATTTCGTTGTCACAGTGAAACCAGTTCTGTGACCATTCACCAGAAGCAAATCATCCTTAATGCCAAAACAAACACACAGCATCTTTGCTAGCCCAGCACAGACTGAAGACTAATAGCATAATTAAAATGAGAACCTTTGTTTAAAAAAAATTTATTTTGAAAGTTAGATACAATCTTAAAATTGTACAAAGACAACGAGCACTCAAATTACACACGAAGTAAGCAGTGAGTACATGAGAACACGACAGAGGTGAGTCTTGCCTCTCTTCATATGTAATTACAAATAGAGATAATCCTTGTCAAACTTCCAGCTTTTTTTTTTTTTTTTCTCCTCCCCAAAACTAGCTCATGATGCTGCAAAGTTTAGTGGGGAGCATGTCACCATTCAGTTCAACAGAATTGTTAAAGGGGGCTCGAACTAAAAACAGTCCTTCTATCGTGAGAATATCCCATACTTTGCAGAACCAAGTTTCTCTCTTAGTTGAAAAAGCCACTTTCCCTTTCGTTATATCCCGTGTTTCACTTCCTGTAAGGACCTGCTGAATCAAAGGCTTGAAAATGCTTAAAAAATCCTAGAACTCACATTTTCCAAGAACATGCAAGCTGAAACTAACATGATGTACATATGTAATCCACAGAACAGAGAATATTTCTTTTGTCTAGTCTTTTACATTTTGAAACTGTTCTAAGAAACGCATTTCAGAGTCATTTGAGCTGTGAACTGGCTAAGCTAATGTACATACATGGCCATAGTACATTCTTCTTTTTTAAATTACATGTAATTTCAAATATATTACTAAAAAAACGCAGTCTTCCTGCAGGAAAAATAAAAAAAAAAATAATAATAAAAAAGTAAAACCCCATGCAGACTGCTAAACAACGTAACCACAGCCCCTGTTCCGGGAATTTGTTATTACTTTGTTTTAGAAATACCAGAAAACCTCTGCTGTAAATCTTTCTTAAAATCAATAGTAATTAAACAAGGTTATGTTTTGTCCAACTGCAGCCACAACAGCAAAATTACGGTACGAACTTGACTGCTTGCAGGACTCGGTTCCAAGGCTTAGGGGAACCATTTTTACTTTAAAAGAAAACAACTATAAACGTCTTGTTCGTGCTTTGGGCTATGTCCATGAATATAAACTTATTATTTTGTGTAGGCTACCCAGAAGTGCTTTCTTTTTCCACTGTTTTATATCATTACAAGTATCTGTTGCAATGCTACAGTATGTTGATTATCATAGTTGTTGTTGTTATTTTTTTTTTAATATAAGAATACCATTATGAAGACATTACTGTCTTACAGATTGCTGTGCATTAGAATTCAGCTCTGTGCAAAGTCCTGATGGTAGACTTTCACTTCCAGGTTGTTCTAAGCTGCTTACAGTATGGCTACACCAAAAGGGATCCTCATCAGGCTCATACCCTCTGCAGCAATTCTGCATTAAAAATAAATTGAAACTAGACACTTAAGATACTAAAGATAGCTACAGAATTGTATTAATTCTGTGTACAGAGCCTAAAGTTACAGACTGCTTCTGAAGTAGAAAGTAAACTTTTGATAGACTGAGTGATATAATATTGCTTTGCTTTAATGAATGAGTGCTTTTAAACGAAAGCCGTAGCTATCACTAACTTCTATTTTCAAGGTTTTCTCTTTGTTTTGCTGTGTGAGAGTATATTTAATATTACCATATGCTTTTTTTTCTTTTTCATTTCACTGCAATAAGACAGCGGCTGTAAAACAAACAAACAAACAAAAAAAAAAACCCAAACCCCACGACAAACAAACAACAAAAAAAAACAAACCCACGTCAGGACAGAAAAGGCTCTTGGCAGTGTACCTTTCACTTGGCTTTAGAAGATTTATAAAACAGTTCTAGCCCAAGGCAGTTTTTGAGCTTAAGCAAAAGCCAAGCTCTTGCAATAGCAAATGATATTTGGGAAGGCAAATTTTGATCTATAGGATTAGAGGAAAAGGAAAACAAAACCATTATTACAGCAGAAACTAGCATCGCTGACAGGACTGCTACAACTGCATGAAATCCCACTAGCTTCAACAGGAACCAGTAATGCAGCAGTGTACTGAGGACCTACGTACTGGCACGTGCCTTCTGCTTTTTGCTTCTGTCCATTTAGTCAAGCACTTCCCATAGCAGAAGGCTGCAAGACACTATTAACACTAGGTGCATTTCTGCAGGAATTGCACAAAAAAGCAGTTGCTAGTAAGAATGTAAGTCCCTTTTAATCCAGCAAAAGAGACTCTCCTCTAGAAATAGCCACAGAAATAAAATAAGTAGGTTACTTTGTCTCTTTTAGCAAACACGTAGTATTGCTGTAAGTATCCTGAATAGAAGAAATAATTTGATATTGTGAAACTTTACAGGAAAAGGAAGGTGAGCAGAAAACTGGCTCTACTTGAGGGAGTTAAAGCATGCTTGCATCACTGTATCACTGAGTGGAGCATTTCTATGCAGCTTAGAAAATGTTTGACACCTCCTTAAATTCCAAACATCCAAAGAAAATCAAGCTCTTTTTACAACGCTCCACCATTCCATTAGAAACATTTGAAAGCAAGCACTTGCATCAAGTTGACTATTTGGCATAATAATTTGGATTAGCTTAGTAACAGTTGACTAGATTCGGGAGAGAGCAACATTACTGAACTTCTTTTCCTTTTTGTCAGTTCAATGGATGCCATCTCGGCACAGAATGAGAAATACATCCCAGCTGTGTCATTCCATGACAGCTTCAAAGTGTGCAGGCTTTCCTAGTTGTTGTTACAAATATTGAACAGCCTTTGTAGTAACTGCTTTGAAAAGTGTTTTAATCATTTTACCTCCTTCGACTAAAAGGCTGAGGCAAGAAGGACTCTTAGAAAAAAAGATGGAGGAGCCTCTGCCCCTGCATGCTGTAAAAAGCTTGCTCAACTCCACTATTTTTTTGCCTCCTCCACTTCCAGTTTAAATCCAGCATCTTTTATCTTGCTCTAAGAAATGGGCATTCATTCCCTCTACTACTATGACCTTGGTCCAGTGTAAGATTCATTTGCTAGCGACTGTGCTGTAACCCACACACAGTTACTAGTTTGTCTGCTTAGCTTTCACACTTTGGCACTGAAACTGGAGGGAGCATATTAAACCAAGAAAAGGATATGAAGATTTAAAAAACCAGGCGTGGCAAACCTTCAGAACTTTTGTAAGAATAGCGGAGTTCAAAGGTTGGTACAAAAGGCCACCTATTTATGATAGGTAATGAGTGCATCCACAGTTGCATCAAATAGGATTAGAGTACTCTAGAAGAAAAATGTTTCCTCTTAAAACATAAGCCAACTTGATTAGGAAATTGCCACCATCCTCCCCAACAGATTGGTTGTGTTAAATAACCATTCTACAGCCTCTTGCATTTTTAATGTGCCATACTTCTTGGCTGCTCACAGAACAGATCCTGGACAAAGCAATCCACGGACACGATGAACAGTTCCTATTGCATCCTCTTCTTTGTGTATTTAGATGCAGAGTTTAGGTAGGGGAGGTTCTCCACCCAAGTGCCTTTTTTCTAAGCATCAGCTGCAGCTGTACTGAACATAGATGGGATGTATGCCAGGCATGTTCCCTGCGCTCAGCGAGAGTCCTACATCAAAGCAGCTCCGAAGTTTACAGCAGGGTTAGCGACAGTCTCCGGCATACCGTTTAGTTCACAAACAGATTGTCATTTCTACAATACAAAATAGCTTGTAAAACCAATATGTAACACTGTATATATGCATGAATAGAAAAATAAACCACACCATCAATATGTAAAACTTCACGACGACGATTCAAACAGTTTTCTTCTCAACGATCTTCAGTATTGATGAGCTGGTTCTCGTTGTCGTACCCATCGGGCAGGTACGCTTTCCTTAGCTGCTCTGACTTAGGTATTGAACTTCCGTTCTTGACATAGCGAGACAGGAAGGCCCGCACAGAAGGATGATCAGCCTTCTCAAGAGGAATATTGGCTTCCAGGCACATTTTCACAAAGTCCTGGATGACGCTGGTTTTCTCTGTCTGAGCAGTGCTGTTGCACTGCAGGGAGGCGGTCAGAGTCCTCTGCTTCTTCCTGACGTTCTGCTCTTCGAATTCCGCCTTCCGCTTCGTGTGCGTTTTCGACTTGAGGTGGTCATTGATGGCCGATTTGCGAACGTGATTCAGAACCACGTTGCAGGAGGTGCAGAAGAGCTTTCCCCCATCTTCATGCAGCTCGCTGCCAAACTCAGTCACCCGATCCTGAGGAGTTACGTACAGCGCAGTCTTCGAGCGGTTACGTGATGGAGCGGACTTCACTCCAAACCGTTCCATTGCGGCCTTCAGTGAGCTGAACCTGAAAGCTGAAGGGAAACGCTGTCAAGACATGCTAACCATTTCAAACACGCCATCTTGAGCGCAGTTCATTCAGTGCTAGCTGCCATCTGAAAGCCAACTGCACGTATACAGCCTTAAAAAAAATAAGTGATCTGAGCTTTGCTGGGACTCATAACTGGCTTGGAACACCTCTCACTTTTATCCCTGCCTCGAACATCAGAGATCAGACTGGGCCTTAACTTACAGTCCAATTCTTTTTTTGTCACTGAAACAGAAGTGTAATAGAAACAGTCGGATGTAAACAGAAACCTGCATGTATGTTTCAATTAAAAAATAAAAGCCTGTTTTTTTTTTTACCGGCAGAGACAACTACTCTCAGAAAAGTAAATGATGACTCAGAGAAGACAGCTGGACTGTTTTTAGCGCTGCTGTACAATTACATTATCAAAGCAAGCAAGAACCTAGTCAAGTGTACTAAAATCAGTCAGGCTCTCTTATTGTCTTTACATTTTCAATGTAATTGACTGAAGAACTTCCCTATGACCAAGTTGAAGGGTTTGGGTTGTATTTATTTTGTTTCTTTTTGAGCAAGATGACAATTCACAAATACTCTGAAGAAATCTAACGAGTTGCCTGGATATTTACTCATGAGGATGAATGACTTGCAGGACTATTGTATTACCTCTGCTGACTACGAGACAGAAAGAGAGACCTGTGTAACTGTAGATGTGTTATTCTCTGTGTTTACTTGTTGCGTGCAGTTTGCTGTTGTAACGTTTGAAAAATCTGCCTTTAAAAGACACAAATTTCCCAAGTAGCTGTAAGGCAAGCCTGTCCAACTTTAAGGACGGAACAGAGCTTGTGCTGTGCGGAATGCCTTTCACTTGCTCTGGAAATAGAGCAATCAGAATTCAGTGTTGAAGATTTTAGTCTTCAAAGAACGCACTGCTACACAAGGAACTGAGATCCTTTTTGAACGTAGCAGAGGAAGATCCTGCTATTAGATACTTCCCCAGTCTGTTTTCTGAACTGTCTGCTACGTTCCAGACCTGCGGGCTCAGCCCTACGGAGTAAGGCATTTTTTTTGTTGGGATCAACGTTACTTTCTCCTTTCGGTTGCCTGACGGGTTCTATCCCCACGAGTTTCACCAGCAGCCAAACTTTCAACAAGCCCTACCCCAACATCAACTTGTTGCTCAGGTCTTGGAAACGTCAAAAACGAATCATCTACAGAACAAACTGTTCGCCCTCGTCTCAGAGCCGGAGGCAGCAATGCTGCGAGCTGGACGAGCGCTGAAAACACGGGGTGTTTTCCGTCTCGAGGATTCTGCACAAGCGATGCAGGGCTGGCCCGCGGCTCGCAGTGGCTGCGGGAGCGCTGATAAGCCCGTAAGGTCGGAGACCGGCGCGTCCGTTTCCCGTGGCTCTGTCCCCGTGCCGACGCGCAGCGCCCGCAGCCCCAATAGGCGACACGAGCCCGCGGGATCCCTCCGCCGCTCAGCTCGGGAGGGCACCGCGCGGTGACAGCGGGCCGGGCCCTGCCTCCCGCCCACCCCAGCGCCCTCACGCCCCGTCGGCCCGGGGCCGCCGTGTCCTCCCTCAGCCCGACCGCACGCAGACAGGTGCGGTCCCGCAGCCCCGGAGGCACCGCCCCCTGCCGAGCGCCGTTACCCGCTGGGGCCGCGCGGCCTTCGCCCGACGCTCCGCCGCCGCCGCCGCCGCCGCAGCCAGACACTGCTTCCCACCCTGGCGGCCGCGGTAGGCGGGACCTAGCAACCGGCCTAGCGACCGCCGCTCGGGAGCGGCGGACTGGAGGAAATCCGCTGCTGATTGGCTGTTCCCTGCCCGGCGGCGAGGAGACGGATGGCGCGCTGGCCCAATCGCTAGTTGGAGGCGGGCGTAAACGCCGTGATGGAGGGGTGCCGGGACCAATCGGAGCTCGCGAAGGCGACCTCCGCGTTTAGCGGACGGGCGCTTCTGCCAGTGGCGGGGTGGAAGCTGAGGAAGGGAGCCGTGATGGGCGGGAAGAGCGACCAATGAGAAGGGCGGCGTAAAGTAACGAGGAGACTTTTGCTCCAATCGCAAGACGCTGCGGCGGGGCCGGGCGGAAGGGAGGAGCCGGAGGTCAGGGGTCACCGGCGAGTCGTCTCCGCGCTGGCCGGCGGGCGGCACGGCGGCCGGCCCAATAGGCGCGCGGCGGGGGGGCGGGGCCGGACGTGAGGCGGCGGGGCGGGGGCGGCCCCTTCCGGCGCGGCGGGGCGGGGGCAGGGGGGCGCTCGGTACGCGCAGGGCGGCCGGAGCAGCATGGCGGAAGACGAGAGCGACCAGGAGTCGGAGCGGCTCAGCGAGGAGCTGGAGGCCCTGGCGGCGCCGGGCCCGCCCGCCGGTCTGCCGGCCCTGCTCCACAGCCAGTATTACTGCCGCCGCTTCTGCCAGGTGAGCGCCGCCCCGCCCCCCGCCGCTCCTCGCCCCTCCCCCCCCCCCCCCGCGGGCGGCGGTGGGGCGGGTGGGGTTCGAGCCCCCTGTGCCCCTTTAGCGGCGGCCGGGGCGGCGGGAACGGGGCTCGGGCCGAGTGCCGGGGGGGAGCGGAGGTGTCTGCCGGGGGTGGGCGGCGGGGCCGGGCCACGTGTGGCGGGGAAACGACGCCCGGTGGTGGTGGTGGTGGGGCCGCACGTTTATAAGGATGACCGAATCAGACTCGCCTCGTTTTCCTTTTTTTTTTTTTTTTTTTTTTTTTTTTTCCTTTTAATTACTGTTATTATTATTATTATTTAATTATTGCACAGAAAGCGGTGTGTCTTTCCGCGGGGCCGCGCGCGGAAATGAATTCTGCGCTCCTTGCAACCCACGTTCTCTTCACAAAGTAGCGAGCACCAACAGGTTGCTTTCCCTGCCCAGCGGGTGTTGATTGAAGCGTGAGCTGTTGTAGGTATATCACAACCGTAGCACTTGCAGCTCTCAGAAGAGCAGTCTGGGCTTTTTTTTTTTTTTTTTTTTTTTTTTTTTTTTTCAGGGCAGTTACTTCATTTCCCGAACTTCGTGGCTGCTTATCTCGGTGCTCTGCTTGTCTCGTTTCATTTAAACAAGCCTCCATTTCAACAAGAGTTGTCTTTTTGTTTTCTTGTTTCTTAATGCGTCGTGACGCTTGTTTTACACGTTGTTTATTACTGTATGTGTTTGAAATGAGCTCAAATTGCACTGCTCAGTGAGTCCATAGGTTGCTGCTTGGGTTTATCTAGAAGCTTTTGTATTCGTTTCTCTTTGGTAACGTGTATAAACCTAGTAGATTTGTTTAAAGATCTCTGAAGGCATTCAAGAGACACGAGTGGCCTTAGAAGTATGGAATAAACCACAGCTGGAAGAAGAGACAGCTGTATTTGACTGAACCCCATTCAAAGTTTTATCTTAACATGTTTTAGCTGCACTAACTGTGATGAGAACAAGGAAGTGAAGGTGGGGTGACGGTTCATACTAGCACCAGTCCTCTGCTCCAGACACAGTTAGGAACGAGTAGGAAACAGAACAGGAGACTAGGGAAGGAGTTTGCCTGAGAAATGATTGTATTGCAGTTATTAATGGTAGAGCGTCTAAATCATTTGACCTTGACTTCTCCTGGAGTTTCTTTTGTATAGAAAATTGCCAAGCCTTCTCACCTACTTTGCTTTGCTTTTAGTTTATGAACTCTCCACGTGGACAGCCAGTGTTTCAAGTATGTAAAGGACTGTGTTTCTTTATTTTTTTAAACAACACATGCTTTAAATAACCCTGCTGCAAGTGAGATAATATATTAATGTTTTGTTTCTAGGCACTTACCTCGTTTAAATTTGGCCTGGTGATAGGCAATTATGCACTCACTCAAAATGTAGACTTCTATGTTTTGTTCAAGCATATTTTTAATGAAGAATTCTTCTGCTGAGTTGAATGTATAAACTCAAGATGTAGTTGGTGTGGCGTACTGGTAGAAAGAACCAGCCACCTTTTGTGGTGTGACACCAAATGGAGCCAAGTGCTCTGTTTACAGTTAGGCTAGCAGTCGTGGAGCTGTCCTAATGCATCCATACCTGTGCAGACAGAGGCTCTTAAGCCTGCAGCCCTGTCAATAAGTCATGAAGCATATTTCCATTTCTTCATCAGAAAGTAGCGGTGTACACATAAAGTTTAGGTCACCTCTTTCTTGGAACATCTGTTATAATTTCTCATTTAGATACTGTGTCACTTTGGAAGGTGTGTATCTATTAGTGTGGGTTTTCTGTCTTGGTTTACTTTTTGTCGGAACTTGTCACTTTGCACTTTAACATCTAGAGCTTCTGAAGCCAGATCTTCTGGCTGATGTACAGATCAAGCCCCGACCTTGTTCGGCCCCACACTGATAACATAGCTTTTGTTGTCTTAATGTTTTTTTGGCACTTCTGAATGTCCTGGTTTTCCTTATTCCCTGTCAAAAGTTGAACAGCTTTTGTAGAGAGTTGCTTAGCAATAATATCATACTCTTGATCTATCTGAACGAAGCACCCATTTGTTCTTCAGGATAAATATTGTATTACAGGGATGTGATAGATTGCATATAGTTGTGTTGCTGTCTGAAGTGTGTGTGCATCCACAGTAAGAGCTGCAGCAAAACTGAAGGAAGGCCTAAAGCCTTTTGAGCCTGTTGAGCCATTTACTGCAGGTGGAAGCCAAGACCTCTTGACTGTTTTTAGGGTGAGAGACTGGCAAGGACCTCTAGAAGCATTGGTGTGTGTGTCTTTCATTCTAGAATTCTGTTAAAAGGTTAGAAGATATTTGGAAACAGGGTCAGTACTCAGGAGGCCTGGAGTATTGTTGCTGAACTTCGCTTTTAGACAGTAGGCTAAAGAATGGTTTCAAAAGGTAACTCTGGGCTGTCATATCATTTTCCTAAATGCTTGCATAATCGTGATTTAGTGGTTTAAGATCCAGTGAGAGTGTGGCGACTGCAAAGCCATGTGTATTTTCTGGAATCTGATGTGTTGTGGCAGCACCATTACATCCTGAACTTTCCAAGGCAAGGTGGGATAAAATATATATATTTTTTTAGATTGTTGGGGTTGATAACATGGGGAAATAAGATTTCTGTGTCTGGGAATGAAGAGAGACAGCTGGAAGGTGAAGTAAGTGCCTAGTTTATGTATCTGTGATTCTTTCTAGAATTGCTGATTTGGCACTTTTTCACATTTGTAAAGTTCACTGTGCATTGAAGCTGCTTATGTGTCGGGGAGAAAAACAAGTCTGCTGCTCCCAGCTTTGGCAAGCCAGAGAAAAGGCATCTGTCACTATTTGTAGCTTTAAATCGAAAGACGGTATCTGGTAGAACCCCCTCAGTGTAAGCATTTGGAAGAGCTGCCTGAGCTTTGACATTTTGTGTCACATAGGGAATTTGAATTTGTTTTGAGATTTTTCGGGCTCCTTCCCCACCTCTAGGAACGGTGGCCCTGGGAGATTCCTGTGTGAGCACATACAGATAATGAGGGGCAGTTAAAGTAGTGCAGTGTTTAGCTGCAAAGGAAGTGGTTCTATAATTAGAAGGATGAATTTGATTTGAAAACAAACCTTAACAGGGAGATGAAAAGTGAGCATAGCTTACTTTGTTGTGTTTGAAGTGGATATAGTTTTGTCAGCTACCTTGAAGTTGCTTGTTCTTGTCAGTCTTTTCTTGTAGCATTAAAAATCAAAATATTACAGTTACACCCGGCGTTTCTGTAGTTGTCCACAGGGCTGCATAACTGTACTAGGTATCATTTTTATGTTACTCAGTACAGAATTACCAGGTGCTTTGAGTCAGAAGTAATACTGCGAGAGCTAAACACTTGATCTTCTCTTGCTGTGGCATCAGCTTACGGCCTTCCAGTGTGACCTGACTTCCTGAAATAATGAGTACTTGCTTGGCTTTTTTTAATCAGAGGTGTCTTGAGTCACTGCTGGGAAAATAGTTCTTGGGTTTGTGCATTGGGAAGCTAAGAAATAGAACATAGTAACATAGTAGAGATGATGATGGCTCCTAGATCAACGTTTTAGTAGGCAAACGAACAAAATCTTTGATCGATCTTCTCTTTTGGGGATTGATGCATTCTCACACTTTCTGTGCACAGATTTGAAGCTACTTGCCTTCTCACTTTAATCTTCAAGTCAATATTTGTTCGGTTACTTTTATATTCTGTACAAAGCAAAACTCAACTTTACATCTTTTACTACTTTTTTAACTTCTGGTCTTCATGTTTGATATTCATACATTCTTTAAAGATGAGCTACAAGAATCTTGGTCACATGAGTGCTTGTGTTTCTTTGAAGCATTTTTCTCTCTTGAAAGCGGTAATTTGTAGTTTTAAACAACTTTTTTTTCTTACAGTGACTTCTGCTGTCTTAAATATATGTATATATTGTCTTTTTGAATGAAAGGACTTGATACTTATTTGGAGCTTTGAGAGCACCTTTTACAGTCTCATTTGTTTTATTTGATAGGTATCGTTAGGTGTGGGGTTTTATTTAGTGTGAAATTACTAGTTAAATGAAAGCTTTTAAAGGGAGAGTAATGTAGTTTGAAAAAGATGACTTTACCTGTTATTCAAGGAATATATTATCTGGCATTTAAACTATTTAAATGTGCAAATTAGCTTGTTCTTGAGCTTTTTTTTTCTTTTTTTTTCCTGTGTCTTTCTCCTCTTGTCTGGTAAAAACAAGCTGTTTCAATTTGCTACCAGTTACCAGCTTAGCTTTGTGCTGCTTGATAGTCAAGGGAGATTCAGACTTGAAAAGAAATCCTCACAAATTAAGTGTGATAAGCACCGTTTCCTACAGAGCTTAATGGCAACTGCAAGCATTCAGTTTATACCTGCAGAGAATGGTATCGAGGGTTTCATAGTGACACTGTTTCTTTTGACACTTAATGGGAAACTTGATAAGCCACTGTGGTGCTTGTAGGATACCTGGCTGTTTTCTGTCAACTTTTGGGGAGAATTTAAATAGCAGCGGGTTAGCAGATTCTTAATTTGCTGATTGATTTGTTTGTAGACTGAAGGAGTCAGTCAGTGCTCTGGTCTTGCCATTAGCATGAAGACTTTCCTTATTCACATACTCAGTTCTCTTTTCATATTCTATTCCCTTTAACTTCTGTGTCTGCTTTATCTGGAGAAATCACATCTTTGCTGTAAATATGAACCCCTTTCAGCTTTTGGAAGAAGGCTGGCTTTCTGGGATTTTAGTGTTGTTATCTTGCTTTCATTCCTTTGTATTTGCATACTTTTCAAGGTAGCGATTATGTTTCTCCTTTCGCTTCTCTGGAAATTTGTATGACTTCATTGCCAGCTTATTTATATTGCTGCTTTTCCAACTTTTAACACCTTATCTCAAAGTTTAGCTTTTGTATGAAAAATAAGCTTTTGAATTTTGCTTGGAAAAATCTGTCATGATCCTTGTAACTTTTGAGTTGCACCTTTATAGACTTAAAAAGAACGTTGGGAAGATGCTTCTGTAGCATAGTGTATCTGGTAGATTACAAGTTGCTTGCAATTCAGGCTTTTTCAAATAATAATAAGAGGCAGAATGTTAGATAGGTATCATAATAATAATGTTTTTAGGTTGCAGTTCTTCAGATGATGGAATTAAATAATCATTCTTTATTTGAGACTCGCCTGAAGTTATATTTTGCTAACATCATTTGTGACCTGAACTTAGGTATTCCCATGTTAAATTCACACGCTGTCAGTCACCTCTTCCTTATATAAAACTATTTCTATATGTTAGTTGGTTTTCACCCTAGAATAACTGAAAGATATGGAGAAACATCACATTTTTTCAATAAATATATTTCAGTCATCAAGTAATGTCTTTCATAGGTACATTAACTGCACTGCCGCTTGTAGTCAAATTTACTTTTGCGGGGTTAATAGTTTACACTGTTGTGCAAGTGGTTGACTGTAAACATGTCCGGATACTTGCTCTTTGGTTACCTAAATGTAATGAGTATATGGGGCTCTGCCTTAGGTCTCGTTCATACTTAAAGCCAGCTCAGCCAAATACATGAGATTTCGGCAGCTGGCAGTGGGGGAATGCATTTAGCTTTAAAGATAGAAGTTTGGCAGAAACTTGTCTTACAGGATGTGTCATGTCGTTGCTTGGTGATGTTTTTTTCTTTTGCCAGAAGTGTGATTATGTTTGGTTATTCCTTATGTAATATTCATGTGAATTTCTGTAAAGCCATTGCTTACATCCATTTTTTAGTTACTGATTTTATATATTTTCATTAATGTCTTCTGTAGCCTTAAAATCTTAAGATCTTCTCTGTTTGAGTAATTGAATCTGGTTTTATAAAGATGCAGTTATCTGGATGGTATGTGGGATAAATAACAACATACGGGACATCAAATGAATTATAAAAAGAGTTTTGGTTATTTCTTTTCTGATGTTTCCAGGTAGAACACTAAATCTATTATTACTTGTTCTTTACTTTTACTCTTCTAGAACTGAACTCTTGGTAGATACCATTTTTCAACTCACTTAAGTCTCTTTGGAGTAGTGTAGCCACTCAGCACCCACTGTATCCCTTTAGGGAAGAGATCCGTAGCTCAATATCACAGTGTGAAAAATTTCTCTCCTGACACGTGGCTCCTGCTTGCCAACCTTCTTTGGTGTGTCCCGTGCACTTGTCATTTCTTTACAACCTCAAGTGTCCCAGGTTAACTCTTGGCCCTTATGTGGAATTAGTTTCACTCCTCAGCATTTGTTTCCTCGCTTCAGAGCTCTTCTGGTCTTTCCTTCTGCATCAGCTTTTGAGATGGGAATGGGCAGGTGCACCAAAACAGCATGGAATGTTAGAGATATCAGGATGTACTGTGCTTTTGAGCAGTTAGCTCTCTGCTTTAGGATATTTTTTGTTTGTTTTTGGCTTGTCTTCATTTATCCTCAAGTACCACTGCACCCTTGTATGATTAATTTCATCACTCACTGTCGCAAACTATTTCTACAGTTAATTACAGTTTGTCCTTTATGATACCAGGGAAAAATTAGTGCCATAACCAAACGTGGCTGTCTGACTGGCTGAGATCGTTTATAAACATGTCAGTACTACGTATGGCTGTCAGGTCATGTTGTTGTAGAACACCTGGTGGGAACTAAAACTTTTCTGTCTTATAATTATTATTATTACTTCTACCTCATAGAGGCTATAACAACTAGAGGCTGTTTTCTTCATCTGCTTTGGTTTTCATAAGGCTTTTGTTATTTCTTATGCAGGGCTACCTGCTTCAAATTAGTTCAGAGAGTTCGCAATAGGTGATGTCAGTACAGTTTTCTGAAGTGCTTATTATTCCTTGTAACAGGAAGAGTATTTATCTGCAAGTCAATTAATGCTTTTCCAATTGGCCTAGATATTTGCTGTGTTAAACTAACTGATTCTGGAGCAGGATTTATGAAAGTAGTTTTAGTAGAAAGGCAGCATACCATTTCAAAATATAAATCCATCTCAGCTATTGTTAGTGAAAATTAAAAAGTCAACATTGGTCCCATTATCAGTAGCTACTTTGCTGGGGACCAGATGTAACCAGGCTGTCAGTAATGGTTTGCTACCCTGTTCATATTGTAGAGCCTTGAATCAAGTTAGGTATGCAGCTTTGGTGCTAAAAACACAGGCTAATCAACCTGATTTTGGAATCTTTTGTTTAGCTGAAGTGGTAGTGGACATGTCTGAGAGAGAGTTCACAGCCTTTGGGTATGAAAGAAACCCTGCATAATGACACATCTGATTTTTGCTTTAAACTGTGCTTTGCTAACCGGCCTGGCTTTTGAGGTGGAATGCCTGTGTGTGCAACGAGGGTTGGCACTTCACAGCTTTCTTGAACTCTGTCACTTATTCCTTGTGTATACTACGGAGTGTTTCAGCTTTTTCTCTCTAACTGGGCTGATGGTACTGTGGTTCCCCCCCAGTTTCTCACTTCCCACAGATGTAGGAGAGCTCAGTTAAGTTTCCCCAGCTAGTGAAGAGTACATCGTACCTTAATCTAAAGCTAGTCCACATCCTTCTGCTTCTATTGAAGCTGTGCTGTTGTGATAGGAAAAAAATGAGAGTAAATGAACATAGGGAGCCTGACTGTAATTCAGTGAGATAAGCAATGTGCCAGAGCATGGAGGAAATATACCTTTTCTGTCTGCTCAGTACTGCATATGACTCACATCGTTATTATTGATTAAGGAGTAGAGAAGGCCCAGAGCCCTTTAGCTTCTATTTTCTATAGGGCAGCAGCACAATGACAAGACTTACAGCCTTTACGAATCTGTATTTTAAAGTTGTGCTGAACTCAGTGCTGTCTTTTATACAGAAACTGTATGAAAGCAGATTGGGTGGAACTTAGTATGTTGATAACTCTGTAGAAATTTCAAATGATATCTTAGTTGAGCCACCTGATAGAGGAATAGGTAATGTCAGGAATACGTGGATTCCTGCATTTAGTAACACAAGTAACATAATTGTATGACCAGGAGGGGGTTGGGTACACGTCTTCCTTAAGACACCTATGTTTTTAACCTTCTTTTTCCTTTATAAATAGTGGTGTGGTTTCATAACTGTAGATAAATGTATAGTTAGCTTCAGGCTCTGTTGTACACATAAAAAGGACCAAATTTATTTATTCGGTTATGTAAGAGAGAATGTCTGCTCTACTCTGCTAACATGAAGGCTAGAAGAATGTGGGGTGGTCATTTTCCTCTCTGTAAGTTTGTTTAGAGTAGGCTGTCTGGATTGCTACGGACTCCATAATTTGTATTCACTGCAAAATAAAATCTTATTTTAAATGCAACTGTGTAGTACTGTAGTAACACAGTAGTAGTATTGTAACTGCTAAGTTACTATATAGGATGGATGCATTGCTCGACCTTACTCTCTGTAAATAATCAGTTAAGTATTCTTCGTGTTACAGTGTAAGTAATGAAGTTCCTACTTTTTTAGTGGGTGACTGAAGTTGGTCAGGATTCTATTTTTGTGACTTGAGAATTGTTTTTGTTATTAACCCTACTTCTAAGGAAGGGAGATGAAGCAGGTACAGTACAAACTATTTATAGTTTCATTATTTAAGAGGATGTTTTTGGTTTGTAATATGGCTTTCAATGTTTTTGTCATTAGGTTGTTGAAGACTATGCTGGAAGATGGCAGGTTCCTTTGCCTCAGCTTCAGGTGCTTCAGACAGCTCTCTGTTGTTTCACATCTGCCTGTGTATCATTCCCAGCTGAATGTGAGCACGTACAATACGTATTGAGTAGCCTAGCTTTGTAAGTACATCATATTTTTCTTACTATTTCCCTTACAATGTAGAATGTTGGTGTTGTACTTTTATAACAGCAGTAGGGTTTCAGAGATCCTGAGAGCTTTTAAGGTTGATGTAATAAGCTAAGTATTTAAGACAAATATACCATTTAAGAAAATAATGAGTTTTAAAATGGATTTTTATGTTCAAGTTCTGAAAATACCTACGGGAATGATTTGATGTGATTTCTGGCCAGTTATGTGTATGTTCAATTTGACAGAGAACTGCAGAGTACTAAAGCATATATCTTGCTGTGGTCCTGGTTTTCATTATGTGGTGCTGATTTTCCCACATGAAGGCTGCAAGTGTGAGGGTAATGATAAGTAAAAGTTTTTTTTCTTGCTCTGAGAACCTGCTTTTAAAATCTCAAAAACTATAGTGCTGGACAGAAGAAAAAAAACAAACAACAAACCCAATACTTTAAGTGACTTGGTTGTACTTAGCTGAGGTCCAATGTACTCGATTTTCTCATCAGCAGATAAAAATCTGAGAGCTAGCTCTAATCTGCTAGTTCAGTTCGATTGGATCAGATTTATCTGTCCAGCTTTCTTGTTGAGCAACACTTTCAAGTATAGCTCTGTGTCTCAGTCAAAAATTTGTTTGGAAATGTCTCGCTCATGCTTTCTCTGGTCTTCAGAGGTGAATGTTTTCATCGCCTTTTTCAGTTTCCTTGGTCTGGAGGAACTATCTGCTTTTCTTGACCTATGAGTAATAGTTAAGTAAAACTTTAAGCTTTATTCTGTACACTTATCAGAATATCTGCTATTTTCAAGTGTTGTGAAATGCCACTAAAAGAACTGAGTGAGTTTTTTGGGGGAACTGTTTGATATTAGCTTATTTATGGAATCAAAATATTAGACTTTTGAAACTGGAATGCTCAGAAGATGACTAGCAAATGAATCAAAGGATTGGTGGCCTTTTTTTCTTTTTCATTCGTTTTTAGAAAAAAAAGCATTTCCTGAAGGTCATATCACGCTTTTAAGTATTTTCAGATAGCAGAGTTTGGAGAGAATTGGGAATTGGAAATTCAGATATTTGTTGTCTTTTGGATGGTGGCTATTCCCGATAATCTGTCTTGATTTTGGAGCTGGATTTACTTACATTTCTTTCAATTTTAGGATTAGTGAATAATGACTTTTTGTGTTTTTGTCTTCTGTGTCTGTTTGACAATATCATTAGGGGATTGTGAGACTTAATGGTGCAATTAACTGGGAAATGTTAATCAAATCTTATTAGACAAATTGATGGATATTAAGTCCTAGGTTTTAGAGAACAAGAATCTGCCTGACTTATGTTGTCATACTCGAGTAAGACATCCTGAGTAACCAGACAATAAACTCTTAGCAGTAGTGGCAGTTGCATTTCTTGTATATATTAGCCATGCACGAATTCATCATAAATGAAACAGCATCTGTACTTGCGATTTCTAATATTGTTGCCAGCGTTCTTAGGTAAACTTCTGATTCCAGCAGTATTTAATAAGCGATGTGGTAGAAGTAAGAAGCACCATTATTGTGCATATAAATATGGGTATACCATATTGCAGGCTGCGTTTTAAGACAGCAAAGCCAGATTGGATTGTGTATAGTAATTATAACAAAATGGAGACTGATGACTAGGAAACTTAAATAGTTTGATAGTTTCCTTTATTGTTTTGGAGCAATTCTGCTACAAGGCAAGCTTTGAGGGAGCTGTGATTATTCTGCCTAGAGAAGAGGAGGTGTTTGTGGAGATCTTATTGTGGCCTTTATTGTTTAAAGGGAGCTTATTAAAAATAAATCAATATGTATAAAAGGTGAAGAGCAATTTTCTCTGTGATCTCATAGTGATGAGACAAATGGGAATGGCTTTAAATTAAGGCAGCACTGAGCAGAGACAGAAAAAGCGTATTTTCTCTATACTTTGACACATTGCTTATCTCACTGCATTACAACCAGGCTCTCTTTGCTCATCTAGTGGTTTCATTTTTTTTTTCCATCACGTCAGCACAGCTTCAATAGAAGCAGCAGTATGTGGACTAGCTTTAAGTTAGGGTTTGGAGGACTCTTCTCAACCATGTGATCAACAGTCATTGTGATAAGATTGTTAATGATCTCAACCAGTGAGACAGCCACGTTTGGTTATGGTACTAATTTTTCCATGGTATTATAAAGGACAAACTGTAAATAACTGTAGAAAGAGTTTATGACAGTAAGTGATGAAATTAATCATACAAGGGTGCAGTGGTACTTGAGGATAAATGAAGACAAGCCAAAAAAAACAAAACAAAATGTTCAGTATGATGGGCTTCAAACTGACAATTGAGACTGTTATCATGCTGAATGTTTTCATGAAAATGTTGCTTCAGCGTGCATCACAGTGCTCAAGAATGCAAGGTGTTAGGAGACTAGTAAGATGGAATAAAGCAGAGAGCTAACTACTCAAAAGCACAGTACATCCTGGCATCTTTAACATTCCATGCTGTTTTGGTGTACCTGCCCATTCCCATCTCAAAAGCTGATGCAGAAGGAAGGACCAGATAAGCTCTGAAGCGAGGCAACAAATGCTAAGGAGTGAAACTAATTCCACGTAAAGGCCAAGAGTTAACCTGGGACACTTGAGGTTGTAAAGAAATGACAAGTGCAGGGGGGACACCAAATAAGGTTGGCAAGCAGGAGCCATGTGTCAGGAGAGAGACTTTTCACACTGTGATATTGAGCTATGGATCTCTTCCCTAAAGGGATACAGTGGGTGCTGAGTGGCTACACTACTCCAAAGAGACTTAAGTGAGCTGAAAAAGGTACCAACTGAGAGCTACTAATTATATAAGTAGTAACATCCATCTGCTGCTTAATGTATGTATCTTGAGATGGTGAATGTTGCAGTCTTTGTTTATTTCTTCCTTGGTCAGGCATATGTGAACTTGTGGTAAGTTTCTGGATCTAATGCCAGCGTTGTCACTTCTACAAATCATAGAATTACGTAGGTTGGAGTGAACCTTAAGGACCACCTAGTTCCAATCCCCCTGCCATCGACATGGTTGCCAGCCACTAGGTCAGGCTGCCAAGAATCCCATCTAATCTGGCCTTATGTCCAGCTTCTCATTCATCATGATCCCTAAATCCTTCTCTGCAGGGCTGCTCTCAATGATTTCTTCTCCCAGTCTGTAATTGAATCTGGGTCTGCCTTGACCCACGCTCAACACCTTGCACTCAGACCTGTTAAACCTCATTAGATTCTCAGTTGCCCACTTTTTGAGCCTGTCGAGGTTCTTCTGGATGGAGTCCCTCCCTTCTGTTATGTCAACTGCATGACCCAACTTGGTGTTATCAGGTGTTATCAGCAAACTTGCTCAGGTTACACTTAATCCCACTCTCTTTGTCGCTGATAGAGTTATTGAAGAGTATTTTTCCCAAGACAAATCTGGGGATTTTTCCCAGGCAAACTCATGGCCAGCTGCTACCTGGACATAGAGCTGTTGACAAAAACGCTCTGGCTGAGACCATCCAACTAATTCTTCATCTGTCTAAAAGTCTAGCCTTCAAATCCATATCTCTCCAATTTATAGATAAAGATGTGGTATGGGAGCATGTCTAAAGCTTGTGCAAGGCCAGGTAGATGACATCAGTTGCCCTCCCTTTGTCTAACAACACTGTCACTCTGTCATAGAAGGCCACCAGATTGATCAGGCACAGTCTGCCCTTGGTGAAGCAGTGCTGGCTGTCTCATACCACCTCAACATCGTGAACATGCCTTAACATCTTTTTCAGGAGGATATGCTCTGTGATATCCCCAGGCACAGATGTAAGGCTCACTAGTCTGTAGTTCTCTAGATCTTCCTTTCTCCCTTTATTCATGGAAGTGAAGTTTCCCTTTCTCCAATCACTGGGATCTTTGCCTGACAGCTACAGTTTTTCAAATATGATAGAGAGCATCTTAGCAACCACATCAGCCAGTTCCTTCAGAACCCTGGCATGCATGTCATCTGGTCCTGTACACTTGTACTCATTCAGCTTCATGAGGTGATCTTGGATTTAGTTTGTTCTCAGACCAGGAAGGATTTTGCTCCCTCAGTGCCCACTTAGAAGTTTAGGGGCATGTGAAGCATGGGAAGCCTGACTGGCTGTGAAGACTGAGGCAAAGAACTTGTTATATACCTCATTCTCCTCCATGTCTGAGGAAGCCAGCTCTCCCTTTACATTTATCAGAGGTGTTATGCTCTCCCTTACCTGTCTCTTTTGCCCAGTGTATCTGAAGAATCCCTTTTCACTGTTTTTCATATCCTTTGCCAAATTCAGTTTCATCTGTACCTTTGCTTTCCCTGTTCCATCCCTGCACATCTGGACAGCATCCATATATTCTTCCCAGGCCATGCATCCCTGCTTCTACTGCTTCTACTTCTTATACTTCTCTCTTTTTTTTCTTTTCTTTTTTTTTCCTCTCAGCCTGACTAGCAGGTCCTTGCTCAACCACACTGGCTTCCTTCCTCATCTGCCTGATATTTTACTCTGGTCGATGGAGAGCTCTGTTGCACTCAGAAAGGCATCCTTAAAGTGCTGCCAGATCTGTCCTATTCCTTTGTCCCTAAGGACAGTTTTCCAGGGTAGCTCATCCAAAAGTTCTTTAAAGAGCCTGAGGTTCACTCTGCTGAAGTTCAGTGTCCTGGCTCCACTCTTTGCCAGGCCCACATTCCTTGAGGTCATGAACTCAACCAGGACGTGGTTGCTGCAGCCCAGGCTGCCTCCGATCATAATATCTTTTGTGAGCATTTTGGCATCGATGAGCACAAGGTCCAGCAGTGTTTCACCTCTGGTGGATCTAATACCTGAACCAGAAGGTTGTTGTCAGTGAACTCCAGGAGTCTCCTGGACTGGTTGCAGCTCACCGTATTGTTTTCCCAGCACATGACTGGGTTTTTTAAATCCCCCACCAGATTGAGGTCCTGTGAGTATAACACCTCTTGCTGTTTAAATAAGAAGACCTCATCAACAGGCTCCCTTTAATCAGACTGACTATAGTAGACTCCAGAGATGCCCTTGGACCAGTCCCTAAGTTTAATCCCACAACCTTTCAACCTGTTAATGACTTTCTCAGGGGCAGTTCTTCACAATCTATCCACTTAACATAGAGGACAGCTCCCCCACCTCTCCTACCTCACCTTTCCCTTCCAAAAGTCTCATAGCCTTCAATCGTAGTATTCCAGTCGAGTCATCCCACTGCATTTCTGTGATAGCAATGAGGTTGTAGTTTTCCAATTGCAGCATGGTTTCCCTTTCCTCCTGTGCTGATGCAGAGGCACTTCACTTGGGCTTTTGGCCACATTGTCTTCTTGGAAAAGCCCTGCCAAAAACCTCTGGGAAAAATCTGAGGTTTTCCCTCTCTGCTTCCTAAAGTGATAGTGTTCCCTGACCTTCTCTGTTCCTCGGCAGTGTATTCCCTTCCCCCATCAAATCTAGTTTAAAGCCGTGGTGATGAGCCCCAGCAGCTTGCTGCCTAGTATATATTTTCATTGTAAAACGCAATGGCTTGAGGGTTCCCACTAGCACCTTGCCCATCTAACGTAGCTATGGTAATGCACACCTTCTTGTGCGCAGGTTTGCTATCACCCCCTTTCCCCTTCAAACCTAGTTTGAAGCCCTGTCATTGAGCCCCTTTGTCTCCTGGGCCGGAATTCTTTTCCTCCTGTGATCTAGGGGGACACCACGAGCAGCTATCAGGCCAGGTACCAAGTCAACCAGTGGTTGAAAAAGCCAAAATTTCTGTGGTGACACCAGCCTCTTGGCCATGTATTTATCAGGTGGGTTTTCCTGGTCCTCTTAGTAACCCTCCCTGCTACTGAATGGATGGATAAAAGCACCACCTGTAGTCACAATCAGCAGCTGGATTGCTTTTATCCAACAGACAGTCATGCTATTAACAGGATAAAGTTAGACATGGCAGTCTTTGTAAATTTTGCCTGTTACTTTGGGAGGCTTGTGCAGTCCTACTGGTTGTCTTTGCTGCATGGACAACAGTCACCCAATCCCAAATCTAGTTCAGGGGCTAGCTTATGAGGGGACAGCATCCTCTCCAGAAGGCCACGGTCACTACTGTGCATTGCTTGTTAACTGCTCTATCACCCTACCATCCTCACCATGCCATTGAGGTACCAGAGGCAACAGAGCAAGGAGGACTTTGCCAGCAGCTCCTTGTGTTAGGTTGGCAGTTAGTCTGCAGTTCACATGTAGAAGACTCAGCAATCCTTCCCAGACACAATTGATTGAAGCTGGTCAGGAAGAATTTAAACCTGCTACTTTGGGTTCAGAGAAGGCCACGAAGGTGATCTGAGGCTTGGAGTGCCTCTGATATGGAGAGGAGAAGACATCTTCAAGGCAGACATTATAGCAGCCTTCCAGGGCCTGTAGGAAAGACTTCTTCAGCGTTAGTTTCCCATAGTTGTTTTTTTTTTCTTTTTTTGGTCAAATCTTACTCTGTTTAAATCAGTCAAAACAAATTAAACTTGATGCCTGTATCACTTGCTATAAGTAGTTTTGTCATAACCAAATATTGTTTAAGTTCCAGTTGGCCTACTGTCCTGATCGTGTCATGACTCAAGTCTGACCTTTCCTAAGAGTCAATACACAACAAAAAATGTTATCAATGCGGAATGAGATAGTAAATAAATAAATAAATAAAATAAAAACACTATTTTTTATTTTTCCCGTACCATATCTCAGCTGAGCTTCGAAGACCTGGAGGTGGTGAAATTGAAGTTGAATCATTTGATTTGAATGCCAAGCAGAAGATAAACATAGTCCTGAATTCACATTTGCACAGAATGTATTTCTGAAAATCATCTTTAAAGAGTTTTCTTTGGAAAAGTGAAATTAAGTGCACCTCTAAGTCTGTTTTTCTGTAGAAAGACTGTAGTGGATGTTAGAGCAAAACAAGCTGAAATGGAATAAAATATTTTCATACAGGTTCCTTTTCATGCTTGAAAACGTGAATCACTGGGAATCTACACTTACATGAGGTTATTACTCCTTATACAGTGTTTGCTTCAGTTTTTGTGCAGCTGTCTTCTTTCTTACTCAAAATTGCTGCATATGTGACAGGTGCTTTGGCATAGGGTTTCTTTTTTTATTGGTGAATAGGGAGCAGCATTTCTTGAGAAATTTCTTGAGGCAGGTATAAGGTGTCCTCTGCTTATAAAAATGGCATGACAGATGGGATTTTAACTTATTCTCAAGTATTCTCTGTTCTACTGCTGACTCACGTTTGTAAAATAGTTTATCTGTAGCTCTTAATGTATTATATTTGTGATTTGATGCTTGATGCGGAATATGTTTGGGTTGTGGAGTCTAACTGCCAAAATCCAGTGCAGGATATCAGACCATTGTGGAGTTCTAGAAACAAAAATAATGGTTAGGAAGTCTAGGTATTAGCCAAACATTTTTACGGTGACTCTTTAGTGCTGCCAAGGACCCTTAACTTATGACAATGCTATTTTGTTTTAGTGCTGTGGAAGACTGTAAACTTATGTAAGTTTCTTGAATGAATGTTTTTAGGTTGCCTGACTTGTCACTACTTCTGTTTTGTAGGAGTTTTTTTGAATTGCTGCTGTTCTTTGGAAAGGATGAATTCTATGAAGATCCTTTGAAAGATATTTTAGGTTCAATCCAGGTAGTGTTGCCTACTTTATATAAACTTTTAGTTCTATTTTAGTATCTGTTAAGAATAAAAAAAATAAAAAGACTTATACCAATAAATTAATAGAAAAGATATTTGAAAGGAAATCCATTTATTCTTAATTTGTTTCTGTATGTTCTCAACGTGGCTTGGGCAGTTTTTTTTTCTATGGCTGGTTGTATACAGCTGTTAAAAAGAAATATTCCTGGGTTTAAAATTTACTCCTCCCAACTCCCTCTTTTTTTTCGTGCCCGATAAGGTGGTGTTCTCTGGGCCCGGTATGAATTTTGAGAGTTGAGTTCAGTGCATGGGAAAGAAAGCACTTGTGCCAATCGTGATTAAATAAATTTAATGATACGTAATGAAAGGGTGGAAAACAAGGTTGCTTCTTTTGTTAACACTGATGAAAGAATGGCATCAAGGAGTGGCTTAGCAGCGTCAGGAATGGACAGGGCTTCTTGCATAAAAGTAATGATGCATTTCGATAGTGAAGTGATAAGTGCTTTTCAAAACCTGTCTATGAACAAGAAAGAATTCAGCACTGCGATGTATTGCAATTTACTTGTTGGGCTTTTGTATCATAATTCCTGATTACACTGAATTTTAAACAATGAATGTATGTAAATGGATCTTTACAACAGATTCAGAATTTCTTTATTGAGTATGTAGATTGCTCTGAAAGTAATGCCTCGTATTTATTTCCATGGAAACTGCAACAGGTGCAAAAAGCACAGTAGCACTAGTTGACAGAGCAAATTCACAGCTACAAAATGCTATTTTTTAAACAAAGCACCACAACTAGAAATGCATTTTTGTCAGGGATGAACAAGAGCCTGCATGCTGTGCTTGTGTAAGGGAGAAAATAAATTATCTGCATGGTCATGTGGAATGTTACTTGTCTCTCATGTTGCTATCACCACTACTGAAATGCACCATCCGTCACCTCACTGTGATGACATCCACTGTATATTCTCCATAAATGTTCAACAAGAGTTGAATAGTGTCAGTGGGTGCCATTTTTTTTTTCGTGGAGAAATTCAGTGGCACACATTTGCTTCATCCACTCTTCAGTTTTGTCAGACTGGCCCTCTGCTGCCATCTGCTGCACAGCAACAAAGTGTAAGGGACTATTGGGAAGGTTCAGCCTCTATTGCCAGACCACCAACATCCACTGCTGACATCATGGGCCAGCATAATCAGATGGGATACATTACTTTTGGAGCAGCTTTTGAATAATCAAATGAGTCGTGAAAGCAATTGTTTCAGTTACTTAACCACTGTTATATAGTCTTACATGTTCATCCGAATATAAAAGAAGCCAGTGAGGAGTTGAAATAAAAAAGAATTTACAGGAAAGAGAATGTGGAGAAGTTAATTGTATATTTCATAGAAGCTATTCTTCAGTTGCATTATTACTGTCATCTTAGCTCTCTTTGAAAAAAAGAAAAATAAGACACCTTTTTACTTCCATTTCAAAATTATATACTTTTTTTCATGTTATTGTTAATGAACAGAAGAATTCTAATCGTTTTAACGCTTTTACCAGAAACTAACTATAGGAGGAAGTCTTGGGGTATATGAAAATCACGATTGTTAAACCAGTCCATGTTATTTTTGGCAAGCATTATTTCTCTTACACATAAATCTGGATAAAAATGGGTGCTTGAGGACTGGTGTTTCATGTGTCTTAGTTAATTTTTTCTCTTAAAGTCTTAGAATAGTTTATATTCCATCCCTGTGTCACAGTTGCAGTGTCAGCGTGTCTAAATCTGTACTGACTAGCATCAGGTGAAGGCTTTTCCCACAAAGTGTACTGATAATATTTCCAATGAAAGGAGTTTTCATTTTTATGTGAATGGCAGGCTCTTGCTTAGTGCCAGCAGAAAGTATTCTGGCTTCCACAGTCTTACAGAATGTAAGCCATTGCTTTAGGTCTTTATGTACACCTCATCAGTGTAAGACTTTGTAGACTTTGAGGAAGTATTGGAACATGAATGGGTCTTCTAACTTTGTATCTTCTTGGGTGCCTAACTATATTTTTCAACAGTGCTTTTCATTTTTACAACTGTGTTTTCTTTTTACTTGTAGGAATGTCAGAACCTTCTAAATAAATACAGAAATATAAACCTGGAACTAGTGACTCGAATAATTCGAGATGGTGGACCTTGGGAGGATCCAATATTACAAGCGATTCTTAAAGCAAAGCCTGTATCACAGGAGTTAGGTACTTAATTTATCACATATATTTTCCAGCACTAAGAAAAAATTGTTAACTTACGCCTTTTTGTTATTAGGGTTAGGTGTTGTCTGCTGGCCTTGCATGTAATTTTTTTAATAGTAAAATGTATCAGAATTTTTTTTTTTTTTTAAGGAAACTACACTTTTGTGATGATGGTTTCAGTCTAGTTTAATAGTGTAGAGGTCATATTAATCAGATACAGAAGACTACTGAGCAGTCACTTATTAAATGCATTTACCAAGTCCTGGTGTGTTCTAACCTTGAGCATGCATAGAGAGAAACTGGACTTCAGTTAGGCTTCTAAGTGTCACGTTCAGAAGTACTGATGTATAATTGTGTTTTGTGGTACCCTAACTCATTTAATTTTTTTTTTTTTTAATTGTAAATAATTGATAGAGTCTGGAGCTTTTCTTGGCTCTATTAGGAGTGGAACTTGTGACTACATCTTGTAGCCGTTTTCTGTTAGCAGTAGTATATGCAATGTTGGTTGGGTTTAGATGAAAGAAGTGTTGCTGGGTTTTTTTCATAGCCATAACAATAAAAGATGGAATATATCCAGTGCACAGTGAATATCTTTGCTAGTCTCTTAGATAATGTTTTTACTAACAGTATTCATGGAAGGGACTCTTATAAGTTGTTTTCGTTCATTAGTGATTGAAGATGGAGCTTTTCTCTTTGTTACTGTGATGCAGTGAATGATTTGTGTTCATTATGTTGTTTATGAAGATGTGCACATTTCATAGAGGTAGAGAACTGCAAAGTCAGGACACTTCAGTGAGCTGTTGCCTTAACCACAGGAAGTGGTTTGATGGCAAATTAATCTGATGAACTGGGTCATCTTTGATTGTTGTTCTGTCTCTTGTAAAGTAAGCACTTATTTTATTCTGTGTCTCATAACCGACTGGAAGCTTTGGTGGTTAAAATCTGAAACTAGGTGTCAAATGGAAGAAAAAGTTGTGATCCTGAAAGATTAACATACATAAAAAGAATATCTCAGGAAAGAATGAGAGCACGTAGGACTAATCAGCAGTTTGGAATATTTAGTCCAATATCCATCTGTCTAGCAAGGAATTATTTTAATCCTTTTCCTTACTGATTTCCTAGATCAGCATGATGCTTTAGTACGATGACTAACAGTTCAAGAATTTTCATTTAGTTTTGCCTGGCAGAGTAAGAGTGAGACAGCCTTATCATCATTAGATGATCATTTTGTTTCCTTTTGTTGCAGGCTACATCTCCTTACCCTCTGCTAAGGTATTCTTAATCCCCGTGTCTTCTGATATCCCCTCTCATCTGTTAGCATACTTTATTGTAGGTAACATCTTTTGAGTGCTTTTTTTTGGTCTCACTTCCTATAAATCTGATTCTTGTGAATTCTTACACAAAGCAAATACTCTGTGCTGCTTTATAGGCTGGCAGTATTTCATGTATTTTTTTGTATTTGGCCATGTAATTCCCTCAGGGTTCACTTTTTCAAATGAAGAAAACTGCCAATTACTGAATAGGCTGAATCATCAACTGTTACTTGAGGAAGTCAGATGGACAAATGAATATGTGCTGTGTGAGCTACATAATCTTGTCCCGGACTTGTTAGTTGCACATGCATGGTAAGGCTGAGACAAACCTTTCTGCTCTGCCTGTCCTTACATACCTTGTAGTGTACTTGGAGGTGTTGAAGATGTTGCAGTACATATTGAGATGGCTGAAAAGGAAGGCAATCTTTGGCTTTAAATAAAACAGCAGGGTTTGATTTGAGTTGTAATTTTCTTGAACCTTGGGAGCAATAGACTTCTGATGGATGAGAGAGAATAAGAGAACCTAATGTGAACTTCTGGAAGAGAATATTGTAGACAGAGGAACGTTCAGATGAAAGCAGTTAATTATTTTCTAAGCTGACGGCTGACATCTGTTGCTCTAAAGCAAAGTGCTGCACACGCTGCCTGGACAAGAATAGATGTTGTTGTCTTCAGACTCTTTTCAGTGTACTGCGTGCTTGTCTAAATGCTAATATAGTTAACAGTTGTCTTCTTCTTTGGAGAGTTAGAAGCAGTGTAAATGCCTTCTTGGAAAAAGAGGGCATTCCACAACAGGGAGGGAGCAGAGCCCTGTAAGTTTTTCAGCTGGAACTCAGTCTGATTAAAAACAGTGTTAGAGTGTACAGGAGACCTTGTTCACTGGGAATTCACATCAGAAGTGGAATTCTCACTTATAAAGTGGAGGATCATATTGAGCTAAGAATTTATCTCACAGAGAGTGAGAATGATATAACAAGCAATATTGTAGTTTGCAGTCTTATTTGAAGGAAAGGGATGTTATAGGCAGTTATACATACAATGCTTTCTTGAATTTTCTTAAAATTACCAGATGATATGAGCTAAATGTTTCTGGATAACGTTGTTATTTTTTCTTTAATGTCAGTATTCAGTAATCTGTGGTGTAATGTTTGTATGTGAAACTAATAATTGCATTTATTATCTGTGGAATATTAAGTCCAAAAAAGATGTGCTTTTACATGGCCTTAAGGATTTTTCTGGATGATCACCGTTCCCTGCAGTTGTGTAACCACTGTTAGACACTGACTTTTCTTCCCACCTTCATCTTTATAAAGTTTGTACCCAAAAGTGCTAATGAATAGTGGGAATAAGATCTATGATGGTAAAGCTTAGAGTATATCTATTAAAATAATCTGTTCTAAAACCTTGTATCACGTTGGAATGCGTACCTTAAATGTTCACTTGCATATAGTAGCACTAGCTTTCATAAAATGCAGATAGCAGAGAAATCTTGTTTCTGACCATAAAATGTCTTTGAAACCGAGAATCCTTTAAAAAAAGAATCAGTGTAAATAAAAGCATGTTTTACAGGTAATATTTTATTTATATATTATATATATATATATGTTTTTATTTATATCTTGGCTACGCTGATAGTGGTTTTCACTGAGCACGTAAATTTTTATAAAATCTTTTGTCTATTTATCCCTTTTGTTTGCCTATAACTTTCTTCATACAAGTTGGTTTTAAGGTATAAACTTCCCATGCTTGCTTTGGATTGACTTAAATGACTTGAGATTAGTAGGTGTTTAATTATGAAATACTGTAGTAGGACAGGCTGTGCACTAAAAATTGACTTTTCTGACTTTTTCTCTTTGATAAGAGAGCTGTGGAGAATCCAAGAGTAAGATCAGGCCGTAATTTCCAAGATGTTAACGTGAACATACTGTTAACATCTCAGAGTGCTTTTGCTTGAGAAGATGCAAGCGATTCTGAAAATAAAAGCGATATTATATAATTTGTATGCTTGAGTGGCAGTTCAACTTTTAATGCTAGAATCTGTATGATCTTTCAAAATAGAAAGTTAGAAGTTTTCTTATTTCGTTATTTTCCAGTTAATTAAATGTTTGTTTCAGTTGATGTTGAAATTCTAGCTTCAAGTTTAGCTTCTACGTATGAAGAAACAATTTCTATTGATCAAGGCTACGTAGGTGTTAATTAAAACACATTATATTTTTTCATGGTTTTTTTTTTTTTAAAGCAGCGTTTTTAGAGAAAGGAAAGGTTTATATTCTACTTCTCTAAGCAATACCAAAAGTTTAAAGCATGTGAATTGCAAATAATTTTTTCTGTGCTTGAAACTCTTCCATTTTAATGGGCAATGAGTGTCCCTAGTGTTGGATGTGATGTAGATCCCATGTTTCAGACAATAAGCCAATTCCTGTGCTGAAAAAGGAAAGAATTTTTTTCTTTAAAATGTTTGTATCTGCTGCTAAATTCTGTGTTCTACTGATAAATGTTAGTAATTGGAGTTCATCTGTTATAATCAAAACAAAAATGTTCGTTGTAATAAAAATGATGATTTCTGCTTCCAAGGAAAAGGCCAGATTCTTGATGATGGCATTTACTTAAATATTTGATTGCTTCTTTAGCAGAGCTTTTTCTTTTTATTATTTATTGACATTGCACTGTTAAAAAGAGAAATTTATGTATATTTGGTGTTTGGACTTTATGTTCTAATTGCCTTTAAATCTTTCTTTTCTGTACAGTTAACAAATATTTAAGCTCTGAAAATCCACTGTTCTTTGAACTACGTGCCAGATACCTTATTGCCTGTGAACGCATCCCCGAGGCAATGGCTCTTATCAAATCTTGCATAAATCATCCAGATATCAGTAAAGATCTGTATTTCCATCAAGCTCTTTTCACCTGTCTTTATATGTCACCATTAGAAGATCAGCTATTCCAGGAGGTATTGTTTGTCAGTATTTTTTATTTTTTTTAATGAAGTGGTACTTGTTATGCACGAAGTGTCAAAAGGAGCATATGGAAGTCTTTATTTTTGTAGAAAGAAATGTCAAAAAAATCAGTAGTTACACTGGTATTGCTTAACTTAGAGCTGGTTTAAGCTTTGAGAAGATAAATGTAAATGCCTAGAAATACTGTTGACCAAAATGTGTTTTTTGGTCAAGTTTACTTACCTATATATTCCCTATTTATCTTAAGTCACTAGCATTTTGTAACTTCAGTGTATTGGCTGTTATTTTACAATTGTCTATTATTTGTCAAAGCCACTTGAGCATACTTGATATTAGTCCCATATTTTATGCGCTATACAGCTTTGGTAGCCTTAAAGTTTCTTTAGTGTTGCCCCAATATGCGACTCCTTCTAGTTAAATGTGGTTGTACTCTTACTACTGATGGTGTTTTCTGGAAAACAATACTTATCTTAATATATATATATATGTATTTTTTAAGGAACAAAACAACCTACCATCATGCAAGAAAAAGCTTTTGCGTAGTTTTTATTTCTCTGATAAATTCTGACTTGCATTACTCTGAGAATTACAAAACAGCTCTAAATCTCTCCTAAGTTTCTATTCACACACCTAAACAAAAGCTATTCCAAAGAAATAATACTAGTTCTGCAGCTTTTAGTGGCTTCTTTAATATAGTAAGGTCTGATAGGTTTTTGTTTTGTGCTAGCAAATTTATCTAAATTGATTTTATTTTAATTATATAGCACTTGTTGAGGACTGATTGCAAGAGTGGAATTGAGATCATCTGCAACACTGAAAAAGAAGGGAAGACTACCTTAGCCTTACAACTATGTGAATCGTTCCTAGTCCCACAGCTCCAAAATGGGGACATGTATTGTATATGGTAAATACTTTATTTCTGGTGAAGCAGCTCAGAAGATAATTACTTATTGCCAAAATGAAATTTGACTGATTCTGATTTATAGCTCAAGTTTAAAATACCAGATAAAAACATTCTAACCTGACCTGTGAACATTTCTTGTACTTCTGTTATTCCTGTTGCCTTTTCATGCAGTCCTGTACAATGGTATTCTACATAGTATGTGACACTTAACTGCTTCAAAAGAACAGAAGGATGAGCCTTCAGATTCTTTAGGCTGCAAATACCTATAAATATAGCACTTTTTGTTAGCAAAGTGTAATAGTATTCTGCCTCTAGACTCACTGGCAGTGCAGATGTTTTCCTGTCCAGCTGGCTACTGCTTACAGTAACCAAACTGTAGTATGTCACTATTGTCTAGAAAGTGAATATATGGTTCTGAAAATGTGCTATGGATTATGCAAACTTCTGCCTTAAAAACAAACCCATAATGTAATACAGTTCCCTAAGAAAGGCTTAAGTAAGAATGTTTTTATATTCACTACTACAGCTTGATAGTTAAATACTTTTGTGGCTAATAAGTGTTTTCTAAAGAGCCAAAACAAATTTTATCATTCCCTGAACTGAAAGGTGCCTGAGAAAGGCAATCCCTGTGCTTAGTTTGAACAATTTCTTTACGTGAGGTGATGTTTGTGTGACTAGATAAAGTGTGCTTAATTTTTCTGATACTATAGTTTAAACAAAAAAGCTTAGTCAGCAAGCATCTACAGTTTTCAATCAAAGATCAAAATGTTGATTTGCATAACTAATTTTAATATGGAGTCTAGAATTTGTAAAGAATTTACTTGCTTCCAGGGAACTGAGAAGTAAGGTAGATATTCTCTTTTTCTAGAGGAAGTAATGAAGATCAGTTGTGATTAAACAAATGTCACTTCATTAATTTTACTTCAGCTGCTGGATAAGTAGTTTATTACATTGATTCAGAACCTTTGGAAGTCTGCTGATGACATAAATTCATAATGTACTGGCAATATCTAATTGTTCTGTGGCATTTTTTTGTCCAGTCTGTCTAGGAAAAGCTGGCGGTGGTTATCCCTGTAAGGCAGATGAAGTTAAAATAAGCATGTGGCGTGTCCGAACCTAGCACTGAAGTGTAAAATGTAATCCAGCTTGGCTAATTGCTGCCAAAATGCTGTGTCTTCTGAATTCTTTCTTATTAGGAAATTCTTGGATGTAATCTATGAATTATGTGGTCAATGCTTTCAGTTTCAGGGATTCAGTCTTTTAAGAAATGCATTGTAAATATTGACATTAAACCTGATTTTTATACCTTCTGCTGTCAGAACAAACACGTTAGCCTTGCCCCTACCCAGTTGACTTTCAGATTTTACAACATCTGTTTTGTAAATTCAAAACAAACTGTTGGTCCTTACTTTTGGTGAAGTGGATGTCAATAGTGAAATAGTTCCTAACCAGAACAGACTAATGTACTGTTCAAAATGTTTATTAAGAAACCAATTCTAGCTTCTTCTGGTATTTTTAGCTTCTGTTTGGAATATAAGACATAATGATCTTACACTGAGTTTACAGCAGTTATGTCTGTTCAGGTGGAATAACTGATTGGTTCTTTACAGATGTTGAGTCATAATGATTGCACAGCAAATAAGAGAAATCTGCTTAGAGTTTAATGGATAATGTAAAGTGAGACAAAGCATGTCAAGCAATTATGCATGACTGAACTGCTGTTCAAGTTTTGGAAAAAGTTGGAGTCAGGTTAGCGCACATCGTGTGTTTTTACCCAGAGAAGATATTCATGTCTTCAGGCACAGTGCAGGTCATTTTACCTTGTTTGGAATTGAAGGCCTTCCAGATCTAACAGCAATCACTTTTAGTGAAGTTAAGATACCAAAATAGATTAGGAAGCTGTAAATAGCAGGGATCTGTATAAAACAGATCTTTGAGCTGAAACCATCAGCTCTGTCTGCTGTTGTCTAGATTAAGATGATCTGAATTATTGTTTTTCTGAGGTGAAATACACTACATGTAGGCTGCTCAGAAAAAAAAAAAAAGTAACTGTGGTAGGTCTTGCTTAGAATTGTTTGTGTACAAGATTGTTATCAGAAATCATTCTGTAATGACATGATTGACTTTCTAGTATCAACAAGTGATCTGTCCTCAGGAAAACAGAATTTTGTTGTAACAGGCATGCATGATCAGCCAAGCAGTATTTAAAAGCTGTTTTGAATGTTTTCAAGTGATTCATGTTCTCTAAGTCAAGGAATTCTTTTCCGTATATTCAATCAGTCTTTGGTCTTCAGGCAGTTTTAATTATTTGCGTAGTTGCTCAGCACGTATCATTTGGTAAACTATGCAGTCTCTACTCAAGGAGACAGACTTTCCACTTATCAACAGTATAAAATGTTTTAGATCAGCTTAAGGAGGGCAGGCTCAACCATCCTTTTATGTTACTAGTGGAAACACAGTGCTTTTGGTGTATTGTGGTGGATTGACTGTCTGGAACACCTACTATTGCTCTGTGAACTTTAAATTTCCCTAGGCATGTGAATAACAGTTTAGACATGGGCAATAGCACAAACTAGGTCATCCTTCTCAAAAGTTTCAAGCGTACTGCCAAGTGTTTATGCTATATTATATATGTAATATGCAAGCAAATAAAAAGCCCAAAAACCTGCTCTGTGTTGTGGTCAGTGCCATAGAAATATCGTGTGTGCTGTTGACTTCAGTGTTAATAAACTTGATATGAAAAGTATGTAAGTAATGGAAATTGAGTCCAATCAGAAGTTCAGGAATGCTTTAATCCATAGAAATGAAAGTCAGAAACATTCCTGAGAAGGAGGAGCCTCCATGTCTACACAGAGGAGTAAGTTTAAAATATTCCCTATCACAGTCTAGCCAAACAGTGGTAAAACTGATAGAATGACTTGCTCTTAACTTATGGAGCTGTTCCTTCTTTCAGTTTTTTCTGTTCGTTTTTCAGTTCTTGTGTCAGGCCTTCACTCTTGTCTGAACAAATCATATGCTACTTAAACCTCTGTCTTATCTGAAAAATAATTTTGAGTTTTCTCCAGGTTTAATGTTGAAATAGCTTATACTGAAATGGTATGAAACAATGCAGAGAAAAGTCAAGAGCAGCATTTGCTGTTCTGTTCAAAATTAATAAATAGTGAGTTTAAATAGTTGCTGAACTACATCCTTAGCAAAAATGTTCCTTTCTTTCTTGTAATTATGGCTGAGACTTAACTGAATTATTATTTTTTCAATGCATGATTTGGTTGACAAATACATTCTTTTTAAACTTCTGTGTGAAGTTTGTAAAGAGACTTTTAAGAACTTAAATTTCCATGCAGGTAAAGGTAGAGGTGAACAGCTTGTATGTCTAGAAAACCTGAGACTTATTCTGTTGTTAGAGTTGTTTGTAGTGTTCCTTTTTCACTGTTTCCCCTGTGTTAGCCTTATCTTCTTGACTTCAGTTTTCTTGGTTTCTAATGAAAGAAAGAAATCAAGATCTCATATCTGCCTCAATCAAAACTAAACATGTTCAACAGAATTATAGAGCTGTCCTAAATTTAAAAAGGCAGGTGTTCTGACATAGTCAGTTCTGTCACTTCAATTCAGGCAGATGCTGACTTCTAAGTTTCATCTTAAAAAGTATGTCTGATTTATGTCTGACATAGACAAGAGACTCTTGAATATAAGCCAAGTATTTTGTCTGTGACTGCATCTATTGTGGGAGGAGGCTGATAGAAGGAAGTTATCTTCCTTCAGAAGATTAAAATCGTTTGGTCTCCTTTTTTCATTGTAATGTTATGATGAGAATTTCTATGTAGTCCTACTGCATCAGCTCCTGTGTAAAATCTTTGAGGTGCCAGATTTTCATATAACTAAGAGTTAGATGTTGATTGTAAAAAATCTCTCAATTAAAGAACATAGAATTTATAACAGGATGTAGAATTCAGTCAGCTATATTTTATAGACTAGACATATTACCTGTGTAAGAGCTCTGCTACAGAGATCTAGCAATGTGTTCTTTCATTTCCTTATGTCAGTCAAATGTTGTTTGACTTGAATTATAATGATGTGTGAATGGTGATGGACCCTGTAGCTGCTGTTGGTTAGGAAGGCTGAGATGACAGCAGTTAAAGAAAATTTAGTAATATGCCTAACTGAAGAAAGCATTTCTTGTAGACAGTATTACGGACTGTTGATGTTTTGACAGTAGTCTTGTTTTCTACACTTCACTTTCCGCTTATTTTCCTGAAGGACTCCTCATCATTGCAGTGAACGTAGTTTAATCCCTAAATGCTAACTTTGCAGCTTGGTGTTTGCTGCATGTGGTATTAAGAGCTAAGTGCTATAGCATCACGTTATACTGTGGAGTTCTCTGATACTATACTGAGTATGTTAATATTTTGTTGCATACTTAATTGGATGAGTGATAGGGCATACTCTGAATGCTTTAACAAAGTAATTAAATTTCATTTTCTGTTGTATACATTATATGCAGTTGTGGTGTTAATTAGATTGGTTTTAAGCCCTCAAATACAAATTTAGTTGCAGAGTGTACTACTTGTTGGTCTTTGTAACACATCATGCTTAGTGGTTGACTTCTTTAATACTCAACATAATCAAAGTATTCTGTTTTGTCCTTATAGGGACCTGATCTTCATTTGGAGCAAACTGCAGCTTAAATCTAACCCCTCAAAACAAGTATTTGTTGACCAGTGCTACCAGCTTTTAAGAATTGCTACAAATGTCAGAGTAATTTTCCCTTTCATGAAAGTCATTAGGGATGAAGTAAGTTTCGTGTTTTGTTTGCTTTTTATTTTTTTTTTTTCCTTTTTTCACTCTTTCCTTCCATACTTTGTGTTACTAGTAAACAGGTAATGTTCGTGTTTCTGTAGAATGGGAAGAAAGGACAGCGAAGGGCATAGAATTAAAAGCTTTGTCAGGCTCTCAGGTATTTGTCAACATCAGTTTTGTCTTTGATCTGGTGTGTGTGTTTTTGTTGTTTTTTTTTTTTTTGACTTCTTTTTAACTGATTTGTGTTGAGTAAGGTTTTCTTCATTTCTGACTACAGAAAATATCAGTAATGGTGTTCTATATAAACTATGGGGAAACTGCTTATAAATGTATGGAGTAAATTTGAAAGATGGGTGGTTCTTTTTTGTTGTTTTTTTTTTTTCTTCCTCTTTTTGTGTGTGTTGTTTTTGTTCTTTTTGCCAGGAAATAGGATGTCTCTGCCATTGTATCTACTTTTCACTGTAAGGTTCTGAATGAATCCTTTCACAATTTCTAAACAAATATGAAGTAGTGCTTAACATAGTCTAGCTCTTCTTTCATTTATACTAAGATGGAGAAAACATAATTTTGCTTCAGAAAAGTATGCTATATTTCGTGCTTAACATGTTTTCTGCTTTTCTTTATGAAAACCCGAGAAAAAAGAAGTGTAATGTGCAACCCTTTCTGCACAGTAGTGTCTGCTGATTCTAAACATGTTGCTTTTTATAATTGACTGGATTGAACAGAGCTTATCCATATTCTGTTCCCTAAACATTTGAGTAATTGAATTATCAATTATTTTGTCAGGGTTAATGTTTTGCAGTTCTGAGTGCAGTGATTTGCTGTTGTTCAAGATTTTAAGCTTAGTATGTATTCTAAAAAGCTTTTAGTGACATGAATAACGTGATGTAGTAATTTTAGAAAGTTGCATTTTTTTTAACAACCAAGATATAAGTAAATATATTTACACATATTTAATGTATTAAGCTTCACTGAAACTCTTCTTACTAGTCTGCCATATGTTGAGTAGTATGTCTCTGACCGTCCCTTGCAATAGTAAGCTCAAGGGAGGATCGCCAACCTAAAGTGTGGAAAGGAGGAATTCTGAACGTTGGAAGGCTGTCTTGTCAATTCTGAAAATTCAGGCCTGTAAAATGCTTCACTGGGGGTTGTTATGGCTTCCTCAGTGGTGATTGTTGAAAATCAAAGGCACTGTTTTACAGCTTACGTTTTGCTGTTGATGTTTGGGCACTGTTTATTCTAATTCCCCCCTCACAGTCACAGAACCATAGGTCAGACTTTTTTAGATTTGATTTTCGGTCTGTAAACTTCAGTAAGCCCAAAAGAAAATTACCATACTATACAAAGCTGTTTCCTTTCTGCAGGTTGGTGATGACGGTCTTCAGATATGTGTTGAGATATGTGGATGTGCTCTACAGTTGGACCTCCGTGAAGATCCCACTATGAAAAGTCTTATTTACAAAGCAATTGCTCACTTTCTGCCGAATGACTTGGAGATCCTCAGAATTTGTGCGCTTTCAATCTTTTTTCTTGAGCGTACTTTAGAATCTTACTACACCGTTGAACATTTATATAAATGTGCAGATGAAGAATATAATGAATGCACTAGTTCCGTTCAAAACCGTGTACGTTTTGAATTGCTTCCTATTTTGAAAAAAGGTTTGTTTTTTGATCCTGAGTTTTGGAATTTCTTGATGATCAAGCAGAATTGTTTAGCATTATTGGAGGATAAAGCTTTTGCTGGCTTAAGTGAAAGTACACTGGAAAACTCTACCGCAAGTGCAGAGAAGATAACAGAGTTTAGGGCTACGAGTGAGGAACGTATCTGTACAACAGATATAAGCAATGGGGAGCTTGACACTGAAGACTTCTCTGAAGCCCAGTCCAAAGGTAATTCCAAAAAGAACCATGAAGCTCTTGAAGCATCTAAAGTGTTAGATAATACTGTACCAAGACACCGCTGTGTGATATGCAACAAGGAATTCCTTGGTGATCACATTGTGAAACATGCACAAGCTCACCAGAAGAAGGGCAGTTTTTCCTGCGTACTTTGCAACAGAAAATTCAGGCAAAAAGGACTTATGCTAAAGCACTTGAGGAATCATGTCAGGAAGATAGAAAGGCAACATCTTGCTGCAGTTCTTGAGGCCAGTCAGCAGGCTCCTGTTAGTAATGAACTAGAATGTTCTGATGTTTGTCCCTCTCTTGAAAATGGGAGCTCTGTTGGTTCTAATGAGAAAGAACCAGATATTGCAATAGCTCCAAGTGCAGCCATAGAACAGGAGAAAGCTGAACAGGTATTCAACGCAGTGGAAAATCATCTAAGTGACCAGGATGATGTTACTGAAAACAGTAGTTGTGACAGCTGCTTTAATAACGCTCCTGATGCTTTAAGTACAGAAAGCTTGCCTGAAGATGATGAGAGCTCCAGCAAAGAGTCACCTATTCTGCATAAAGTGAACGGAGCTTTTTCTTCTCAAAAATATATAGATGCTATAGATCAGGAAGGAAGCTTGAAGTGCCCTGCTAATGGTTGCGCTAGAGTGTTTAAAAAGATTCGATTTCTCAATAAACACGCAAGAAAAGCTCATCCGACCGATTTGAAGGTGCAGCAACATATTATGAAATGGAATAAAGGAAAATGTCGTTTCTGTCAGAGGAAATTTGCTGATTCCCAACATTTTATAGATCACCTGAAGAGGCATGTGTATCCAAATGTTTACTTTTGTTTACACTTTAATTGTAATCAGAGATTTAAGCTGTCAACTGAGCTAGCAGAGCATACAAAAAGTCATAATGTTTTTAAAGCTCAGTGCAATTTTGCAGAGTGCTGTGAGCTATTTGAGGAGCTCCCTTTGCTGTATGAACATGAGGCTCAGCATTACTTAAGTAAAGCATCAGAATGTTCCGAAGATGCCAGTGAAAAGGATTCTTCGGATGATCCTTCAGAACTTGGTAGTTGCCACGATGATGATGAATCTGTTAATGAAAAAGAAACTGTAGATTTACCGATTCCGACTTGGAAGTCAAGGAAGGATTCTACAGAACCAAAGACGTATATTCAAAGCATCGAGAAGAAAGCAAATAATGTAATTCAGAATGGAAATGAAAGTTCATCTGAGGGCACTGCTACAGTTTTGACAGACCAAAAGACACCTGTGTTGCAGCCAAATTCTGAAAACTGTAATGTTAGTGACCAACTAGTCAATGGGCACAGTGACCCAGATCAAACATCATCAAAGTCGTCAGAAACACCTTTGGACAGAGTGGGAGATGAAACAAGGACAGAAAATGGGTCAGTGTTACCCGTTTTACAGAATTCCCACGAAACACCACAAAATAACACTGCTGCCTCACAACAACCTTCTAAACCAAATCAGACAACAGAGAATACTTCATATGGTGTCATCTTAACAAAACCATATGTTAGACCCTTGCCTCCAAGTTATCTCGATGAACGATACATTAGCATGCCAAAACGTAGAAAAATGTTGACTGATAAAGTAGATTCTCATTCAGAACAAGATAAATGTTGTAGTAAAACAACGGAACGATTTAGATGTGGCAACTGCTTGACTATCTACTGTAATTCAGAAGCACTTGAGGCTCATCTTGCACAAAAGAAGTGTCAGACGCTCTTTGGATTCGATTCAGATGATGAAAGTAAGTCTTACAGTTCTTCTGGGTCTGTTTGTGTGGAGGCAGATAAGAATCAGATAGTGGTTCTTGTAAACTGGCTGCCTGATGGACCAGGTATGACACATACCACTTGTAAGCAATTGTAATATGATAGAATTCGAAGGGAGGAAGGTCACACACATCAGTAGTTGCACTACATTGAAAGTTCAGTTTAGATGTGATGTCTATGATAAAAAGAGGTGATGAAAATTGGTAGGCAACGTTTACAGAAAAGATTTCTTATGAAACGGAGAAAAGAATTTCAGTCTGCCTTTTTTTGCAAGTTTGAAGCCTCACATGTAGGAAAATGTGAGCAGTGTTCCAAATGGGGGAATGATTTACACTGAGAACAAAATGAAGATTAACCTGTGTATTCTATTTTGCAGGTGCCTGATTCAACGTTGTGGGAAAATGTATCGAAGGAGGAGTGGTGTAAGAAGACACTACATGAAGAAGCAGGAGTTTGTTTCCCAGTTGGCCTTAAATCATAAAGCAGTCTCAAATTACTAAAGAAAACATGACCTTGATAAAGACAAAGCACATTTTCTAGACAGAACTTGTAGA
Source organism: Callipepla californica brunnescens (assembly GCA_023055505.1). Classification (NCBI taxonomy): domain Eukaryota; kingdom Metazoa; phylum Chordata; class Aves; order Galliformes; family Odontophoridae; genus Callipepla; species Callipepla californica. Next base: position 59,075,242 of record JALIRH010000001.1, read on the forward strand.
GGAATAATGGGAGCTCTGCAGCTTTTGAATCCAGAAAGATTGCTACAAAATCCCCAAAGTACCAGTTATCCAAAAAGCCACATCCATTCCAAATGTGTGATTGAAGCTTATCAGCACAGCCTTTCCAGCACAAAGGTCTAAGGAAAACAATGCATACAGCTGAACGGGCAGAGAAAGCAGAGGCATTAATTGCCTTACGGAAATAAAAAACAGCTGGTTCTGTAAGCTGCTTTAGTTACAGAATGTGGTTAGAGGCTCTTCATCTGCACAGCTGAAAGAAGTCATTCAAGAATGTGTCACTTTATGATGAAATGCATAAGAAATGTGTAGAGGAACTAAACATATTTTTTTTTTTCAAAGTTTGAGTATGTGATTCCATTATCTGCTAAAAAGTGTGAAGCTCATTTAATAAACTAGTACTTGGAATCCAAAAAGAGTAATGTAGAAAGAAATCTAAAATGGGTGGAAAACTCTAACAGCAAAAAGAAGAATTTAACCCTTGAAGTACAGAGCACGCAAGTAAAAAGTGTGTTAGTGTGATATTAAGTTAGGCAAAGTGGAAATCAAATGCATGCAGGAGAAGGCCTTTAAAATTTGGTTAAAATACATGTAGAGTGTCCCATAAAACATCTGTTTTACATGCAGGAAGACCAATACAAGCAGTAAATGCACAAGATATGTGAATATTAACAGAAGCAGAATGAAACAAATGTGGAGTGTGCAGAGGGATAGACTTGCACTGCAGAGGAGAGTTTAATTGATTTTATGCAAATACAGGGATATGTCAGTTGTTGACATAACTGAAGAGAATTTGAGAAGTTTTCCTAATTTTATTTTTAACTTTATTTTTTTCTTTATTAAAAGAAATCATGACAGAAGAAACCAGGGCACGAGTGTCAAGTTAGGAAAAAGATCAGGAAGAGCTTACTTCACACATGTGGTATTACCTAATGGTGGTAGATCACAACTCAGTATTGTCATAAAGTATTTACTGTGTAAAGGAAAGGGGGAATATGTGTATTAACTCAGCCTTAAGATACAATGTACAACTCTATCTAGCATCATCTCTTGAGAAGATAGCCTTTCCCACAAGTTAGTGAAGAAGTTTATTTCGTGTTAAGCACTTTATCCAGCAACTGACTGTTTATAAAGACAGTCACAAAGTTTATGAAGGTAAGAATCGAGTCTTTTACCTTTCTGGATCCCAAAAAAAAGACAGGATGTTTGGAAGCAAGAGTTGGACTTGGATGATCTTTGTGGTTCTGTTCCAAATCAGGATATTTGAATCTATGAAACCAAAAAGATGCTGTTACAGTTTTTGAACTCCATGCTCCAGAGATGTGGTAAACATGCACATTGTCTAATTAATGTGTTAATTTATCCTCTAATAACTGTCTTATAATATCTTCCCACCATAAAAGTTATTTTTGAAATTGTATTTCATGTTATTTCCTGAAATATTTGAGTGATTGTCACAGGATGCCCAATGATGAGACATGGTGTGTACAAATGAAATCAGCACAGAAATGTAGGACAGCAAAGACCAACTGTTCCTGCTCAGCTACTTTGCTTCCTGAATAGTTCATCACAACGTCTGTATGACTTAGTAAAGACGATCAGCTTGCTTAAGTCAAGATGCATAAAAATTAACGAGTAAAAAAAAAAACCAAGAGGTAAATAAAAGATTTGTTCGTTGTAGTAATGGCTCACACTTGTAAACATAAGGGTTTCTCTGTAAAATAAGCTGTTAAATAGTTCTGGAACTATTAGTTCAGTAATGCCTCTGCTAATAATCCTCTGTGAAGTTGCAGATATTTGCATTAATTCTGCTTCCTTTTCCCTTCCTGAGAGGTAAAAAAAAAAAAAAGCCCACAAACTCAAAAATAATATTTTTTGTAATTCTAGTGTTTGGGTTTTTTTTTGCCTTATCTTTAAGTTGAATTAACATAAAAGGTTATAAAATTATGATCACAGATATGTGTACATTACATTGATATCAATGGCTGGCCCACTTTCAGAGATCTTTATGACATTCAAGGCACCAAAGAATTTTTTTTTTTGTTCCATTTGCAGAAAAGTGATTCAAATGTCATCCATATGTATTGCATACACACAGTCTAAATGAATATTTACATATATAAATATATTAACAGTTTTCAAATACAAGGGGCTGTATCAGCAAAATGCACTTTCACCTTTTTTTTTTTTTTTTTTTTTCCTCATGCTACCAACTATGAATAATTTTTAAGGACCCAGTTAATATCTTGAATGTTCCCAGACTCCCCTTTCTTTGCTTATCATCTGTTAAATTTGCTGAAGTGTATTTGGGGGGAAAAAAAGAAAATAATTTTAAACTACTGCAGTTTTAAAAATCTGGGAACTCAGTCAATAGATGTGACAGACGTTTGTGTAAAGTCCTTCAAGTGTACCTTTTATCTTTGGTGCTTTTTTACATTTTCCTGGAGCTCCATGTGTTTGAGTACGCTTTTAAAAACATGACTGAAACTTGTATTTCTTCTTTTGTAGATAAATGCATCTATGTACGTGCATAAACTGTGACCATAATTTTTTGTACCCATATTAAACTCATTTTTGTTCAAAGATGCTTTTCTTGGACACCACCATTTGTGCATAACACATGTTAAGAACATTCACATGAGAGAAACGGAAGACTGAATTCATACATAGGTGAGCATTAGTTATCACCTAATGCCTATCAGTAATATCTGGACTTAATGTGGCAAGTGGGTGGTAAAGTTTTTGTTTTAAGATATGATTTTACTTCAGAAGACACTGTATTTTCTTCAGACTGTTCTCTAATACCTGTTGGTATTCTCAGATAGTTGCAGTATTCAGTTCTGAGCAAACATATACTGCTACGTGTGGGATAATTCTACATGCTTTTTTAGGATTCTTTAGTATGTTGAGCGTTATCCTGTACTAAGCCTGCAAATGATAGGGATGAAGAAGGTTCTGAGTCTAGAATTGAAAGGTCTAGACCCAGGCATTAAGCATCTAATAGGAAATAATTCATCAGGATGTGTTGCTTTGATTCAGTAAATGCTGGATTACGTGTGTAATGTAAGCATGGACGTTTCTGAAAACTGCCTGAAGTTACACATGCACATAGCTTTACTGGATCGGTTTGTGCATTTTATTGCTGATAATCAGGTTCTAAAAACGTTCTTTCAGGTGGCTTCAACTTGGATTTAAACTTTCATTGTAAGATTGTCTCCTCTAAGCTGGTGACAGTTCACTGTAAAGGTCATGCAAGCTCTAATTCTCAGAGAGTTGCCGTTTTGTGGGCACCTTTCACAAAAAAATATAATCATTGAAAGTGGTCATATCTGTGGGGGAAAGGTCACTGGTACTTTGGTTATTTAGCCATATTCATTGAAACTATAAATTGTATAGTTTGGATAATTTATAACATTAAACTTTGTGATTTTTAATATCACACGGAAGGTTCAGATGTACTCATTTCTTTTATTGTTTAACACCAATGATATGGACGGGAGACTCAAAGGGGGTGGTAGTGTTACTATTTTCTTAATTTATTTGGTACTGTATAACACCTTTCTGATTAAATGCAGCGGATGCATTTTGGGATTCTGTTAATTTGTAAAAGCTGTTACAAGTTCAGCAAGAAAGGAAATTTGTGCTTCCTTGTTGAATGTTAAATTATTTTACTTTGCATTTTATATGAGAGTACAAATTAAAACTGAGCCATCAAACTGCAATAAATCAACAGTAGTGTTTCATTTGGAAAAAAACTTTTTTGTACTGTACATAGATTTGTTCAATAAAACGTTGTCTTTGTTGTTGATAGAAAGTGATCTCGTCTTTTGGGGATCCGCTCTGTATTGTGGTGCAGCGGAAGCTTCGAGGGCGCTCTGAACCTTGCTGGGCACCAGCCCGTCTGAGTGTACGTAAGCCGCTTGGGAAATTCATTGCCTGCCGCCTCGGCTCTGCTTGTGATCGGGGGCGGAACCTAAGAACCGGCCGTTGTTTCCGTCCGGTGAATATTGACGAGTGGATGCGGTTCCGCGGGGGCGGTGTTGAAGCGGACCCGAAGTCGCCGTTGCTAGGGCTCCGGCCGGGGGACGGCGCCGGGCCGGGACGATGGCGTCTCAGGGGCTGAGCGAGCGGGAGCGAGCCGGCTGCCGCGAGATGCTGGAGCTGCTCGAGACCGAGGAGCTGATGGCGCTGACGGACACCGTCACTAACCGCCTGGTGCACCCGGAGAACCGCCAAGGTGCGCGGGTTCCCCTGCGGCGGGCGGCCTTCCTGCGCGGTCGCCCCTATCTCAGGCCTAGGAAGCGGGCGCCTGTGCCTGAGCAGCCGCCGCCGCCGCGCTGCCCCTGAGCCCCTCCGTTCCCCTCGGCCTGTGGCCCAGCGACGGAGGCGGAACGGAGCCAGGCCCTGCGGCCCGCTGCGGAACGCGGTCTGTGCCGAAGGCGCCGGCGTTCGTGTGCCTGCAGCTTTTCTCCAGCCTTCTTAATCTTTATAGCGATTATAGATAAAAAGAGGCGGCGGTTTGGTTATTCAGCTATGCTTCATTTCGTGTTTGAACTTAGTGTTTGTGGATATATGAGTTGCTGAGAACCCAGCCTCGCTTTGAGTGAGAACTGGCTGCCGCAGTGGCTGTAAAAATAGATTTCATCTTGAGTTCCTAATTCTGCTGCAGAACCATGCAGCTGAATGTTTGAATGCTACATTTCAGTGCCCCGGCGTTGCCTTGTTACACCTGATGTTTTCTTATGAACATGAGCTTCCTAATATGACTCGTACAGAGATAAAACTGATATAATAACATTTCTTCTACCTCCAGGAACCTCCCTTTCTCAATCTACTTTGCAGTGCCTAAGTACTAAACTCCTGCTACAGAATGGTTTTTCAGTGTAGGAGAAATCAGAGATGACCTATTTTCTGTCACTTGTCCGTTCCCAGGAAGCATCTGAATACTTGTGTGTACTTCAGAATAGTGCTGGTTTCTGGCCGAGTCACATAAACTACTCATTTGATGCAGAAATTAAGACTCAAATTGCATGTTCAGAAGAACCTGGAAAGATTTGTCTGGTTCTTCTCTCTCTGGGTAATCTTGCTTTCAAGAAGACAGGTAGATAATAGGCACGTGTCAAAATATCCCAGAGCTTTTCAAATGGAAAATGAAATGGAGCTTTTGCTGAGTGAAAATGCACTACAGTGGCATGAAGCAGCAAGCCTTAAACACTCTGCCATGTTAGAATCAAATTACATTGTTCTGAAGTTATGACAAGCCACGTCTCTGGGTTTGTGGGTGAAATGCATTGTGAACAAGAATCCTTTCACTTCTAAAGGCACCCGGAGTTGAACATCTCAACCAACCTGAAAAATATTGGTGGTTTATTTGTAAGTTTTCATCCTTTTCATCAAACTTAATAGCAGGGATTGCAAGGTCTGTAGCTCTTCAGCAAAACCAACACTGGTATTTGAACACGTTCACAAAGCTTTTGGCATCTTTGTCTAACATGACTCGTATCTAGTTACTTCAGATTTCAGTTTACGAGCAAATCTGTAACACTGTGCATTTCACTTAGCGTTGTGATGCATTGGGAGGTGCAAATCAAGAGCTTAAGAAATAGCAGAGGTTTGTGTCTTGATTGTGGGAGATACAAGCGCTGACTTCCATTTCTTCGCTTGCAGAAGCCATTCAGGCCATCTTGGTTTACAGCCAAAGTGCAGAAGAACTTTTGAAACGAAGAAAAGTGTGTCGAGAAATAATTTTTAAGTATTTAGCAGCACAAGGAATTGCAGTGTCTCCTTCCTCCGAGAAACATCAGCTCATTGCCTGTGTAAGGCAGTTCTGGGATGGGAAGCTCGTATCACGTGTCTTAGAGTCAGGGGAAAGAAAAACACATGCAGAGGTGAGTGCTAGCTTCTGCAATCTATGAGGATACACAACAAGAATCACAGTGAGGCTTTTTGCATGCATCTGAGAAGGTTCTGAATCTCTTAATGTTGTTTTTTCTTTTGTGTGTGTGTGTGTTCTTGCTTGCTCTAATCAGATCGTTTAAGGTAACTGTGCCGATGTGTCCCTTGCAGAATATAGTACAAGTGCATTTGAACTCTAATGTGTGGGGTCGTCTTCATGCTTTTAAGTTGAACTGCCATTTAAAAATAGGGGATATTAACAGATAATTCTGTAGACTTGAGAATAACTCAAAGCAGTGTTAGTGGTGTGGAAACCCTGCGCAGCCCCTGGCCAGTTTTTAACGTGATAAATGTTCTCAGAAGTTTTACTGTGAGCTGGGGATTTTCAGTCTTTTGCCAGCCATGCCAGGGATTAGCATTTGTAAGGGCTTTTTAGAAAGAGCTCTTGATACGTTTCTAGAGGCTGTGTGCTCAAAACAGCATTGTCTGTAAGCAGAGCTTTTCCTTAGGTCTTGCAGTTAATAGAGAGCACTTTTATGTCATTGAAATGTTAAGTTTGCAGCAGTGCCAGTTCTGTGCCGTTTTCCTTTCAGTTTTAATAATGCTCAACGAGTTCAGATTACCACATTCAGCCAAATCGCTGTGGTGTAATGAACGTTCAGGGTTTTATTATTCCTGGGCCTTTACCATGCAGTTTGCAATAGCCTTGCTCTCTCAAGTACTATTTCTCAGCGGCATAATGAGCAACAGCCCCACCAGCTGGACTGCTTGCGCTCTGTAGCTGTTGAGAATTCAATGCAGCGAGCTTTCCTCTCGGGTTAGCTGATTAAAATGAAGATTTAGCTGATAATTGCTTTTAAAACAATGTTTTACGTGCAAGTTTGGAAAGAAGATTTTGCTTCTGCAGAATTTTTCTGTTTTACTTACCGCATGCATATGATAGGACCATAGAAAGGCTTGGGTTCGAATGGATCTGAAACATCTTTGCCTTTGTTTTTGCTCAATCCTTTTGGTCCTCATCACGTTGAAGGCATGAGTAGCAGAAACTTACATAACAGAATTGGAGGTTAATTATAGTTTCTTGTTTGACAGTTACAGGATTTCCATACAGCTGAACTTTTCATACTTAATTGTAGGAATAGAGCGATTGACAAACCCTGCAAAACAACTTTGCATTTAGTTCTTTTTCACCTTGCCCTTGGAAGTCATGTGCCTCTATGCTGGGAAGTTTGAAAGGTTTTTCTTAAGTAAAAAACTTTGCCTGTTGTAAAAGAAAGAAGGGAATAACTGAACTACGTATTTGTAGAGATTAAATAGGCACTCAGAACCGTACTTGAACATCCAATTGTTGCCTTTCCTTTAGAAAGAGCTGTTTTTATAATCAACTTAAAAACCTGTTGTAAATATTTAATTGCTAACCAACTTGTTGCCTTCATTCTTGCTTTTCTACATGCAGTTGTAGCCATAACAAAGAAAGACTACAAATAATATGTTTATTTTTAATTTAAGTCTGGCCCATAACTGTTTAAAAAGTATGCTAAGTATTTAGTGATAGGACTCTTGGAGCAGTTTGCTGCCCTCTTCTGGTTTGGATTTTACAACGTGGTCTTTGTTTCCTCACTGATACTCAGGTTTGCTATTTGCTGTGAATTTGGCTTCAAAATTTTACACCCATTGCTCTTGGTTGTCATTTTCAACAGCTCAACATTAAACTCAGATATTATTCTGAAGTATTTTTTTTTATCCTTATGTCTTAGATGAATTTTAAGAATGCCTTGTTCTGTAAAACAAGGTAAAAGACAGCGCGCAGCTTGTTTGTGATCCTTAGGGAGCTGGTCTGAGGTGTATTTTGAGTAGGTTCATGCATTCTTGAAAATCCCTGCAGCCCTCCTGTCCTGTTCAAGTGATCAGTTTTACTATTAGAAAAGTAACTGAGATTCAGCAAGTCTTTTCTTGTTTGCTTTCAAGAGGAGAGATCCAATAAGCCGTGGTTCTCTTTGATTTGGGCTCCTCTTGTATTAGAAACATACTGAAGACTATAAGCATCACTTATGAGGGCGATCAGACACATTTTGGATGATTTTGGCAGTCTTGGTGCTACACGAGGCTGAGTTCAGCCATGTGATCTGATGCTGAGAAAGTTCTGGAACACAGTAATTCTTTGAATTTTAGTTCTTCCTGAATTGCTCGTGCATTTTGTTAGCAAACTGCTGGCCTTGCTAAACCAGAAATATTGCTGCTGGCCACAGATCAGAAGTATTCTGTCAGCTTCGGGTAGCAGGATGTGCATTTTCAAAAGGTGACTTCTCTGTAAGAAGTTTTCTTAACAATTGCTTGAAAGTGCAAGGAGCTCCACAGTTCACAAGCTTGAAAGGTAGGAAGAAACAAGAGACTGAAGACAATGTGGCAGAGGAAGAAAATGTCAGCGTATTTGCTAACTTCAGTCTTAGTGAATTGGGGCACCTTAAAATGAGATCAGCTTTTAGGGATGAGTCTGTATCCCTGTTAATTTTCTGTAGCTTTCTTTTCTAAGTGTAAAGGTCAGCAGGAAGTTAATTGTCCAAGTACTTTTTATTCTGCAGAGGTATTTTTATTTCTCTGTGTGAGAATCCTGATCTCACGGAGGTGGTTCAGAAAGATTTCCCTTGGCCTTTTTTCAGTAGAGCCAGGATTTCCCTCTTGGGTTATAAATTGCAGGCCAAGACAGAACTGCATTTCAAAGAACCTGTGCTGATTTCTCTTAACTGATAGATGATTACAATCTTAAGAATAAATGTGTTTTTACTTCCTTGTTTTCTCTGAGTACTTGAAGAAGATTTAGAGTGTTTAAAGTAAGAATGTAAATGACTTTGGACTGTTGAAACTGGCAAACTCGCATGGTAAAACTAAATAATACTGAGAAAAAATATTCTTAATTGCAGGGTCATGAAAATAGGCAGAAGTCACAGGATGATATTCATAATCTAGGAGAAGAATTCTGCCAGTGGTTCTTTGAACTCTTAAACTCTCAGCATCCTTCGGGAGTAAAATCTGAAGAAACGTGGGGGCCTCAGCATTTCTGGGAGAATGCCAAAATGAAGTTCTGTTACAACACAGTAGAAAAGAACATGGAAGAATATGACGGTGCAGAAATGGTGAGCCTTCGTCTGCTCTCGTTGGTTAAAGAAGAATATCTCCTGTTCAACCCTAACTTGACTGCTGGTGGACTGAAATGTGCCGTGTCACGACACGGGTTAGTGCTGGTAGCAGTGGCTGGCACAGTACATAGAGGCAACGTTTGTTTGGGTATCTTTGAACAAATTTTTGGACTCGTTAGGTGTCCAATCAGAGGGAATACCTGGAAAGTAAAGATTGTGAATCTTAAAATAGTTGGACAGAATGCTCTGGAGCCTGGAATGCAGATCGAGAAACCCTCCATCAAATATGAGTCAAATCAGCTGCAGGAGTGGTACGATGAGAAGGAGCTGGCACTGCTTGAACCTCACAAATACTGAGCAATTCTTTCTAAACTGAACGACTGATGGTGGGGGGAGAAAAAACATACAGCACTTACAGTGTTTAGATGAAGATTGAAATGATTGCAGTGACGTGATACTGTCTCTCTCTTGAGTCAGATTTGCTGGATGACAGATGGAAATACTGAGCCTAAAGGTGATGGTTTGGGGCACCTTTCCACCAGCTAACAAACGTTTAAACGTATTACTGTAGACTTTGTAACTATAGTTGGGAATGGAGTTATTACAGAATGCGGGTACGTTTGAGTATGGGAAGCTTTATGTCGAGTTGGATGACCACGAGTTCACAAGTTGTAAGTTGCTTCTTTTTGGGAAACCATTTTGAACTCCTGTCTGACTCCGTGCTTCTGGCATTTTGAAACTGGGGCAGGTGAATGTCTGAATAATCTTTTAAAAGTCCCAGGAAAACTGTCTGCTAATTTGGGAATCTTTGGAGCGAACAAGCAGAGTAAAGTGAACGGAGATGCTGCCTGTTTATTCTGAATGTGTTCTCTTCTCCAATCAGTAGTAGTAGCTCAATGGGACAACGCAGAGGTTAGCGCTGTTGAAATTTGTATCCTTTATTTTCTCTTACTTTGCAGTTCCACCGTTGAGATGGTTTCGCAGGCATCTGTTTGTAGCACTGTCTCTCTTGGATCCAGTGGTTGATTCTGTGACTTACGGACTTAGTGTCTGAAGCAAATGCTTTGATAATTATTTTGTATATACTTGCAACAGAGTTTCTAATATAATAATTGTAATTTTTATATGTTTTCTCAACATTGGAATTCTTGCCTACACCTCGCTGCTTTATCACATTGTCGAGACAATGGGAATTTACAGCAAATGGTGATACAAAATAAATAAAAAATCTAAATACTACTGCAACAGTTTCCTTGTTTGTTGGGAATCGTGTTCCTTTTAAGGTGAGGACAAAAGCCAACCCAAACGGACACTCCTTCAATGTTCAGATCTGTACTACAACAGAACGTTTGGTCTTTTGCAGAATCGTAGTTTCCAGCTGGCACTGTAACTGTTACTTTAGTCACTGTGTTAAATATGAACGTGACAAAGGGTGTAGGATTCATTGCTGCTTTAAGCAGATTTGATGTGAGCCCTCCCCTTCTTCTGCTCAGGTAACTGTTCTTGCTTCCTTCTTCTGTCAGTGCTTACTCTGAACAGGAGGGGGTGGGGACTTGTCCCAGTTAAAACCAGCATCCTCAGCAACTCTTCTGGCTGAGCAGCTGTGACAAGGCTGGCCACACCAGTACCCACAGAAGGAACAGACTATTTCCTAACCTGAACTCCTCTGGAGTTAAATCAGTGACCAGACGATAGACTCTCATTCAAAATGTTTATTCTTGCTAACTTCAAAATAATGAGTGCAAAGAACATCATGATAAATCAGCCTTTTACTAAAGCTGCTAAGTGATGAATTTGTTCTTACTCCTCGAGTTCTGCAAAGCTGTGTTAATGCTGTTCCAGGCCTGTCACCTCTGTAAATCCCTACTCTGTAGCAGAGTGGAATAGAGGACGTGCCACTTAACAGAGTGGAATAGAGGACGTACCACTTACTGATGACCTGGTGGGGCAGCTGAATGCTCTTGTGCTGATCGAGCTGCCGAGATCTTGATAACTAGAGTGCAGCAGTTATCCCAGGTTGCTGCACAAAATGCACAGGAAATAGCACAGTGTCTGCTCTTTACAGTCTCGCCACCTGAGTATTTGGTAGGTGCTGGCACTTGGGCAGTGCTGAGTCATTGAGGCTTTGCAGTTGTTAAACTGGTGTGACTTCATCCTATGATACACCTTCCTTTTTTTCTCTCAAGCCTGTTTTTGCTCTTACAAAAGCATACTGTATCCCTTCTACATACACTTTATCTCCACTTAAAAGAAGGATTCCAGTTTTGGAATGGTAGTTCAGGCTTTCCATTAGGGAAGGAGCCATGTCTCTATATAGCATTGAATGTGGAGGTCTGAGATTATAACGTGCAAATGCTGCTGCTTTGCCAGAGTGACATTGCTTGGAACTGCATTGCTTTCTTGAAATAATCTTCAGGCATCGCTGCTGCAACGTTTTTTCGCGTATGACTGATTCCTTGATCTTTTCAAACTGAATTGAAGCAGACACATTAGACTGTCGTGCATGAAAAACTGGAGAAGTGAACTCCAAGGCGGTCAAGCTCTGTAAAAAGCGAAACAGGGAAGTTTCTTTTTCAAAAGACTAAATAAAAATCCTAAGTTAAATGTGCGGTTTCTCCCACAGCTAACAATTAACAGGAACTGCTGTAACCAATTTTCTCCAGATAAGTTTAATTTTAAACTGTCAGGCTCTTGTTTTGAGTCTGATTCTCCAGCCCAGAGTGTGTGACCATCCCACCTTCTGTACAGCGCTTACATCGTTACAGAGAACTTGGCAGTTCCAGCACTGTTAGGAGTACAGACTGTATGTCCAGCAAAAGGTGAGAGGTAATTCATTTAGTCTGCCCATCAGTGAAGACTGATAGAACATAACTAAATAAGGCTGTTTATATGTCCAGAAAGGCTGGAAGAAAAGAATCCAGCAGCAGTGATGACAGCAGATCAGTGCCTTGTTAATGGAGGAAGGGAAAACATTAAAGAGCAGAATTTTATTTACACTGACAGAATTTCTGCAAGTGTTAGACTCCTTAGTCTGAGATGTTGAGTTTCAGCTCATGGCTGATACGAATTTCAGACTTTCTTTGCAAAGGTTAATAGCATATATGTTGCACAAGTAAATTTGGAATGCACAGTAATGCCAGTTAATTGCAAGGATCCTCTTTTTCAAGCTCACTCACAGCTGCTAGTACTAGAAAGAAATGATCTCTTACAGCTGTTGGGTTAATAAACAGCGCTGTAATCCTTGCTCTATCTCTGGAAAATCCATAGGCTTGATTCAGTCAGGCTTTTCTCAGCAGGTATAATAGCATTTTGGTGACATCTGGTGGCAGATTCATTGTTTGCCTGTAGTTAGTGCATTCAATCTGCGCCGCGATGCAGGCACAGCCACAAAAGGCTTGCTGTAGAGAGAGGAACTCCTGAACAGTGCCTGTTTTATCCTCTCCTGCTTTGGCATTTTAGATGCCTGACATTAGCTGGAGCTCAGTTGACTGAAAGGAAGGCCTGAAGGCAATTCATTGGCCCTTGATAAAGAACTCACAAGTGTTGTAAAGTTTTCAGCTCATCAGTAACGTCAAGTTGTGATACTGAGGAAACCTGTTCTAGAGCTGCAGAGGTGAAATGGTGAAAGGAAGACTTCCTGGCAATAAGATTTCAGCAGACTTAACACGCATTTCTTTTGGCATCTGGTACTGGTTTTTGTTTGTTTGTGGGTTTGTTTGTTTTTTTCAGAATATCTTCCTTGAGCACCTGGGATCTTGAAGGCAGCACAGCTGCTGTTTCTTAATATCGCCTGTGACTCCAAATCTTAATCTCCTCTCAGATCCAAGGGGAGGAAGATCACTCTCATTCAGTGAGTCTGTGAAGATCTTACTTGTGTGGAGAGGTTATGGTTCAAGCTGTATTGGTTTCAGTTGTAAAACCAGAGTAAAAAACACCCAGAAATCCGTTGTCATTTGTTAAAGCAGCCATAGCTGTTTTTCACGTAGGCAGTTGCTGAACCGGCCAGGAAGGTTTATGTAGTTGCAAAAGAGAGGAAGACTGGAATACGGCCTGAAGACAGATTCCTCTTTTGTATTTTGTCTGGTTGGACTGTGCTCTGGGAGAAGCAGGCATCTGGTGGAAAGAGCAAGAGACATGTAACTCGTGCACACCCGCCAGTTCTCTGCACTGTGAGAGCATATTTGCAAGGGGAATAACATCATGGTGCATGTGCAGCAGTAAATCACTCATTTTAAAACCCATAAAAGCCAAAGCTTCTCATCTAGATTAGGTTTTGGTGCTTTGCCAGTTTCCACAGGAGACTAGCATGAGAAAGGAAATAGCATTTTTTAATAACTTGACTGTAATTTAACAAAACAAAAGAAAGGCTCATCTCCTACCTCAGAGCTTTCTCCTTCCTGAGCTTATGAACCCCACTACATGCCTGGTGGATTGCCTGAGAGCCTCAAAAACAAATAAATAAATAAATGCATTTGCAGTGTTTAGAAATGGTCAGGAGCAGCCTTCGTGTGAGGAATGAGTGAGTAGACTGGTATTTTCTTAACCAGGAGATGTGGTCAGGCTCTGTGTTTTTGCTCTTCTTTTCCCATGTCTTCTACGCTTTTCCCTCTTACTTTCTTTACCTCTCATTCTCGTTCAGATTGCAGTACCTTAGCTGTCTTGACAGGAATTTTTGGTCTTCAGGTTTTTTAAACCAGTGAGGTTGTGGATGCTCCATCCCTGGAGGTGCTGGACCAGGTTGGATGGTGCCCTGGCAAGGTGGTCTAGTACCAGCTCTGGGGTTTGGTGGCCCTGCCTGTGGCATGGGGGTTGGAACTTGGTGATCCAACCCAGGATTCTGTGATTCTATGGTGATTCTATGATTATGTCTATTTTGAAGAGATACTGAGGATGTTTTCAACTACAGAAATAAATGAGAGGGCATGTTAGGGAAGAAGCTCCTGTAACAATAGATCATTGGCCAACTTATAACAGCCATCTTTGGCATGTTGGCATTTCCATCTCCTTCTTCTCTCAAGTTATTCCTCAAATATAATAGGATATGGACAGGTCTTATCCTGTAATACAGAGAGCTTTAATCTCTGGCAAGGAAACACATCCTGTATCCAGTGCAAATCTCACTGTGATGCAGATCTGCTCTTTGTGTCACTAGTGAGAGACCAAGAAATCCTTCTGTGAAATACCAGTTGTAATTAAGAAGCAGTGAACACATGGATGGAATTTGTTTCAGTTTGCACTGGAGGTATATACAAAAATATTTCAAGCTTGCATGTAAGCATCCTGGCTAAGTGCAAATGAGAAATTAGAATTACCATATTGTAATTCTATGATAGCAGATCACGTTTGAACTTTTAACTTACTGAATTGCAGAAGCTCACAAGCACATAGGAAAATGTGTTTGCATTCTGTCTTGACAGCTATCACGGCCCACTGGTACCCAGAAACTTATTTTAGATGCCCTTCATTTTCCTAGTATCATTTGGATAATGTGGATGAGTTTTTGAGAAATTTACATTTCTGCTGTTTCTCACAGTTACTGTTGTACAGCAAACCATTTACAGCATTGAGTACCTCTGCTGTAGGAAGCATTTTGGTTCAAGTCAGGTGGCTGCTTTAGAAGCAAATACCATGACGGCAGCCAAACATGCAATCAGCAAGTTTTCCTCATTTCCTCTCATTACAAAGCATGCTTAGAGCATGTACTCTGGATCCATTTTGGATGAAAACAAAGTAGAGGCACGCTCCAGCAGTGCACCTGAGGTGTGCTGCTCACTGTGAGGCATTCAGTCCGCAGTACCAGCACGGAGTTAGCTGGCAGCAAGCCCCCACATCTACGAGTAGTAGTTTGTACGCTGGCGGCGTCTCAGCAACAGCTGTTTCATGCTCCTGTTGCACAGCACTGTTTGCTAATGTAAACACAGCTTAAGGGTGTTGAAAATGGTATTACAGCCTTCTTAGGACTAAATTAAATTAGCTTCCAATGTAATACATTTTTAAAATGTGTATGTATGTATATTTAACAAGTCTTTCTCTCACTTTATTACATTCCCCCACTAGAATTGCATTTCATATGCAGTAATTGTCAGTTCTTCTTTAACAGCAGTAAGCATAAGACATCATGTCAGCTCTTGTTCATCTATTCCCTTTTCTCAGTTCATTAGTATTATTTATTGCATGGCCAGATTTTGGGTATTAATGAATTCTTCTCAAAGTTTGCATTTTTTATTGAAATAAATTGATCCTTTAATATCTCCTCAGCAATTACGGGTTTAGATGTAGTTACACAGTACTCTAGCTCGAACAAGATTAGTGGTGAGAAAATCCCATTCTGAAGATTAGTGTGATGTATTAAGTTGAACTTCAGGATTTTACTCGTGTTTTCATTGTGGAGCTTTATTAAAGGAAAACACTTTGTCTTCAATTACTTGCTAGGTGACGTGCATCTGAAATGCTTTAAACGCTCATCCGCGGCACACATTGTCATAGCTGGGACAGACTGAGAGAGAACAAACTGCAAGGTCTCTGAATTCGCTTTACCTCCTTTTGCTGGTAGTGGCGTAGATCCTCATCAGCCCCCATTTCAGCAAGGATCGTGCAATGTGTGCACCTTTTATTCCTCACCTGGTGGAGGGGGGGAGTGAAGACTGATATGACCTGTTTTCACCTTAGGTACTGACTACTAAGGTGCCATATAGGAGCAGGCTGAAACCCTTTGCAAACCTGCCTTGTCAGCAGCTGATGTTGTGCAGTTCTGTGTCTGTTAGAATAAAAGATTCAGAAGCAATAGAAGAAAAAAAGCTGGGAGTCTTCTAAGGTGAGGACAAATGTGATTTAGCGTTGTGTTTTGTGGGGGAAAAAAAAAAAAAAAAGGGTTTCTATTTGAGGAATTTGTACATAACTGAATATACTGCCAACTAATGCAAAGTTTAAATCACTGATTTGGTTGTTGAGAGGAAAGAAAACAAAGAGCAGGTAAGGGTGTCCCTTATCTTCTTCAGTCAAACACCATTTCTGCCACCTTCCTACTCTCTGCACTCCCTGCTTTGGCCATATGCCCATGGGTCACGATCCCTTAGCTGTGTCCCCTTTGGCATGGAGCACCTCCTTCTGAGCATGTCCCCAGCAGTGTCCCCAGTGACATTTCCTACAGCATCTCCCAGGATGCACCCCAGACCTAGGGCCCTAAATCAGCGCTGTATTCTAGAAAGCACATCTCATGTCCTTTGGCATCATGCATCTCCCTGTGGAAGGCCAGAGAGGATTAGAATGCTTGCATTTTCCTGCCTACTTACACTACGTAAAGCATTACAAATTAGGAAAAGTCTTAAAAACACATGGCTTAAAAGAAAAATAGTGTTGCTGCCATAGTCTTCTAGCTCTCACCCCTTTAACTTGCATGCTGGATGCATTTCAGGTTATCTCTCCACAGGATACTTTGTTGTTCAATACCTGAGATGTTTTTTTCACTACAAAAGAAGGATGGATTAACCCTTTTGCCTAGAAATCCTGAGCTTTCTGCTACACTTACAGACCTTTCTGCTCCCAGTGTTACCACGAGGCAGTGATGCATTCCTTGATGACAAAACTTTAACACTTCCAGTGTGTCCTGTGCCCAGTGTTTTGGCATGTTTGAAGAAACATTCTGCTTCTCTGGGCTAACTTTGTGCTCCCTGTGAAGGAAGCATAGCTCTGCACCTCCTGCCTAGTGTGCACTGGGTGCATAGGGCAGCACTAGTAGCACAGAATTTCTTTTGTTGTACCACAGGCTGAAGTTCAATTCAGCAAGAAAATGCCTTGGATATCTGTCCTGGATGTATCTGGGGAAAAAAAAAAAAACAACTCCTTTCACCTGCAAGGAGTGTTCTTTTGTGTGAGTGGCAGTAGTTGCTCAAGTCACCTTCTGAGCCTCATTCTCTGATGTCTATTTTTAACCTGGCAAATCCTAACTAGGTTAGGTAGTCTTGCCAGGTACAGAGGTGAGAACTGTAGGTACCGCTGTCTGCAGAGAGCTGCTTTCTGCAGTGTTTCAGTTTTTGAACAAAAGTAGAATTAGACCAGAAAGGTACAGGTTAAGATCCCAGAAAGTAAAGGTCTGCTGGCTTAGACTTTGTTCTGTGGTTGTTTTTTTGGTGTTTTTTTTTTTTCCCCCAGGGTGTGGTTTGATCTCTGCATGTAGGAATTATCAGATGAGTTGTGTGCATGCTCCCTAGTGAATGGTACATAATATATTTTAATTTCAAGTTCTCATTTTCTTGAGGTCACTCTTCTGTTTAGGTGTATGTGCAGCCTTCTGTTCTGTTTCTCTTTGGTTTTCTTACGGGCTTGCTTGCTGTCCACTTTTCTATTCCTGAGCTTTTGTGCTCCATGCTTCTGAGCTCACACAGCACAATGTCCTCAACGAGCCGTGCAAGCTCATTAGGGGTTCTTTTACTTTTTATATCTGGAAACATATCACACAACCTGAGGTGAGCAGAAGAGGAAATAAGTTGGCTTTTACAGTAGAACTGGTGATTGCTGGCTTAGCTGTTAAGTCAGATGTTACATCTAAATGCTTTTGTTCTGATATTTGATGTACAACCAGAAGTGCCCCTCTGTCTTCTCAAGTGAAACAAGGCATCACCTGTGTCACTTTCCTCTTGTAATTTCTCCCCACTCTCAGCAGTGTGTGGCCAGCCTTTCCTCAGCTTCACCTCTGCCAGCACTGCTTGTGTTTCCCTGATGGGGGTGGGCTCAGTGGCCTGCAAGACCATACTCATTGAAAAGAATCTGCTTTGTGGAGGTATGTGCCAACATACAAATGCTTGTCTCAATGCTGGAGTGCCATCACTTTGTGCTGTCTTTGTGACCAGGTCTTCAGCTGCAAGGAGTCCATCCTCACAGGCTGCGATGGTGAGTCTGGGCTGCTGCTGTGCCACTGCTGTGTGGGGGAATATCAAACCCTGTGCCATGTGGGTGTTGGTCACCCTCAGTAGAGAGGAGTGTATGCATGTTGGGGAGGTGTCTTTTTAATGTCTTTACTGGGTGGTACCTCATGGCAGGGCCCTGCAGAGATGCAGGCCACACCTGTTTGATGAACGCTGGTGCCTTTGGCTGTCTCTGGCAGGAGGGAGGAGAGGGCTGCACTGCTTTCTGAGGAAACGGGCACTTTTCAGGAGAAAGTGCTGCTGGAAGAGCTGTGATCTAGGAGTGCTGAGCTAAAATGGGAGCACTGAGCTCAAACGTTTTGTTCCCTTTCAATCTGAAAGGCCAGCCAGAGGAGGGGGCAGTTCCCAGCTCCACGTGAGTGCAGGAGCAGAGAAGAAACGTTCATTCTTCTCCATCTCTAAGTAAAACTGGGATCAGAAGGTCAAAACTGGCTTCTTCTTCGCTCTCAGCAGCAAACGGCTTTGGCTTTGCTGTGGTCCAGCTTGCTTTCATGTTTGTGCAGAGAAGGGAAAAAGGAGAAGTTTTAATTTGCTGTCAGACTGTAGAGACCATCTCGCAACAATCCTATTTCAACAGAAAATGTGCGGTGGTGTTGGGAGGAAAGCTTTTATAAAAATCTCATGCCTGAAAACTGGGGCTTGGGAAACCAAACTGCAATCTGGCGTGAGTGACTGTGTGAAGGCAGCTGTAACTCATTATGAAAAAAATTAGTGCTTAGGGTTATTAGCTGATACTAAAATATCCCTGATTGAATTGAACGTGTTCCTCTGGTTGGATTTGCCTGGTAACACAGATGAACGAACTCTGGTGTGATCAAAGGCCTGACACAAAATTTACACTGTAAACTGCCACGAGGGATAAACAGCCTTCCAACCTGCTCCCTTTTGTTAGCAGTTGGTGCTGGTGACAAAAGGATATTGAGAGATAATGTAGCCATTTGCCTGGTGACATTAGGCTTCTTTCTGCTTCTTGAAGCTCAGTCTAATGAGTGGCTTTGTACTGGCTTTGTTTGTACTGAACGTGGCTCCTGGGTTCAAAGTAATTGGGTGCAGAAACATCAGCAGTGTATTTGTACTGGGGGAGAAGATGATGGCAGAGCTGGGGGAGAGCTGAGCATGGAGAAGGGGCCACTTCTTGTCACCCCAACATAGGATGCAGTGCTGGCAGGCAGGAGGGATGGCTTTCTGAAAAAGAGCAACTCCCAGAGATGATTGAAAAAAAAACCTCAGAGGTAAAGATGAGGATCCTGGCCTGTCTTCAGCTAGATACTTCTTCAGAGCCCTGTTTCACAACAGCTGTGGTTATAACACAGTTTTGCAGATCTAACACTTCCAAGATGTGGAAAATAAAATTCAGGATGAATTTTAAGAACGTAATAGAAATAACTAGTGTGACAGATGTAGATTTAGGGTAGTCTGCACATTCTGAGGGATTTGTTTTTAATGTGAAGCATGTACCTTCACACTCCAGAACATGTGCTCCAGTTCACCGACAGATTCGCCTTGCACGGTCCCGCTGGAACATTGGCACTCATGCCGTCTATAAACAGACAGTCCAGGTTTGTGTCTGTCAGAGCTGTGCTCCATTTTATTTACCGCACAGTCTTTGGGGGTGGGAAGAAGGGGAATTAATCAGAAGAAGCATGTGGTTTTCCCTCCCTCCTGCTCTTTATTTATTTATTTTTGTACTTGAAAGCTTTCTGAGGTCTTTATTATTCCCAGAGTTCATTTTTCTTCTTTTTTCTTTTTTTTTTTTCCTTGCTTTTTTTTTTTTTTTTTCCCCTCTGAAAGCAGCTGATCTCAGCAGGTGAGGGACAGGACATGAGGCAGTTCAGAAGGCCATGGGGATGAGGAGCCCTTGGGATTCCCCTGGCTGTTGGGCTGGAGTGAGCAGCATGTGGGGGATCCCAGGGTGTCCCGCACTGTGCTGCCTCTTCACCCAGGCATCTGCTAACTGTTCTGGCACTCTGCTGGGCTGCTTGCTGATAGGAAAAGGCATAAGACATGGACTTGTAGTGTGGTGGGGGGAAACTTGCTCTCATTTGTATCTGAGTAAGGTGTGTATTTGTAATTGACTGCCTTCTATTTGGCAGATATTGTGAGGATAGTAATCACAGTGTACGTGATGTGCTGTATCTCTATATGGGATGTGCTGTGACTCTATATGGGATCCTTCGTCTGCACTAGTTCGTAAGTAAGAAAAAGCCTACCTGCAGGAATCCCTTAGCAAGAAAGTCTTGACTGTACTTGTTAAATGTAGAATCATGGAATAGTTTGATTTGGAAGAGACCTTAAAGCCAACCAGCCTCAATCTCCATGCCATGGGCAGGGCTGACACCCACCAGCTCAGGCTGCCCAGGGCCGCATCCAGCCCGGCCAACCCAGCTCCCAAAAAAGCATATCCCACAATGTCTCCCAGAGCAGGTGAGCTATCACACACAACCCATCGCTACCGGCGCAGCATAACGCTGCGCTGCACGGCACAACTTCACTCCCAGAACGGGCACGGAACAAAGCCTTCAGTGACCCCTTTGACAAGGCGCAGCTCGGAGCCCGGCAGCGGCAAACACCGAGCTGGGGATGGGAACCAACCCCTCCCCGGCGCTGCCGGGTCTCCCCGTGCAGGCGCGGGCAGTGCCGGCAGCGGGCGCCGAGCGGCGGTGTTGTCCCGCGGCCGGGCCGCCAGCAGCCGGGCTGTGGCAGCCACCGCCACACGGCTCCGGCTGAGCTGACATCCCCGGTGTGCGAGGTGAGCTCAGGAGCTGTGGATGGTAAAGCTGCTGTTATACATCCCCATGTGAGGGCAGTCGCGCTTCGAGCTGCCCCTGGCTGCACTGACCCCCAGTTATGGCGCAGAGCGGGGTGCAGGAAGCATCTCCTGCTGCTTCAGGATCTGTGACGCGGCTCGGGACAAGCTCCAGCTAATGGAGCTTGCAATGAGATTGGCAGCCACTCTTTGTCTGAAAATTTTAAGGAAAACCAACCAACCAAAAAGCCTGGCCCCATCCCTTGGCAGCTCAGTCCAGTGGATAACCCGCTTGACATTTGAACCCGATGCCCTGTGCACATCTCTCCCCACTACTGGGTGACCCACCCGTGGCTGCCAGGCACTGCCTCTCCTCA
Organism: Callipepla californica brunnescens; assembly: GCA_023055505.1. Lineage (NCBI taxonomy): Eukaryota > Metazoa > Chordata > Aves > Galliformes > Odontophoridae > Callipepla > Callipepla californica. Next base: position 59,096,339 of record JALIRH010000001.1, read on the forward strand.
AGGGCTCCTGTGTTGCAGAGCACTGCACTGCAGAGAAGTTACTGCCTGAAGCTTCAGCCCCAAGTTTGTGGTTGTTTTGTTTTATTTTTTTTCCCCAGAGAAACAACGTTGATGCAGCTGGCACTCCACATCCCGCTGCAAAGCCCTGCTGTGAAGATGACAAGCTTCAACCTGGGGCACATCCATGGGAACGCGGTTGTGGGGCAGAGCCTTGTGCTTTCACACTGGAAAGGCAGAGTTTGCCAGCAGAGCAAGGAGCCTTCACCTTGGCTCCAGCCCACAGGATTTCTTCAGAATATTCCTTTCACATGGAAATTCTTGCCAAGTGAAGATTGCTGACGCTGAGTGGCATGTCAGCCGTGGCAAAAGGCACTGGGGTTTTGTGCCCCAGTTGGTTATACATGATGCTTAGAAAAGGAGAGAGCTTCGTTTTGTGTCGGCTGCTGCAATTGGTCGGCAGCACGCAGGGAGCCTCTGTGGAAGGGGTGGTGGAGGGGGGTGTGTGTCAGAAAAGAAAGCTAGATTTATTAGCATTAATTCCAAATAATCAGTTTTCTGCTGAAGGCACAACCACTAATCTCAAATTTCTCTGCCTCTGAGTCGCTACTTAAGTCCCTCGCCTGCCCCATGCAAAGCCCTGGCCAAGAAAGAGCACCTGCATTGCCTCCGCTGCACGTAATTTATTGAGCCAGCCTCACCACAATGCTTTTTGGGTTTAGCATCGCCAGCAAGATGGAAGTCCTTCCTAGAGTGACGCCTCACGTGTTGGCTTTCAGTTAGCACTACCCTGTGCCACGGGCATCTCCAGAGATATGCTCCCACAGAAGACAAGAGTGGGAAGGCTTCCCACATGCTTCTCTGGTACCTTTGGGAAGGCTTAGACCTCAGACCTTACAACCAGACACCAAGTAGCAGAAGCCTGTGCTATGAGCGCAAGGAAATGCCTGCCTTACGTGTCTGCTCTGTCCTCAGCACGTCACAGGAGCTCTGAATCTTTCCTTGAAAAAGCCAACTCCTGTATCAAGGGAAGAAATGCAATCTATGCTGGCCCCCATGCCTGGCCACAGCACACCTGGATGTGCGGAACTGCTGCAACATAATTAAAAGGAGGCTAAGGGGGACCCGCTTCCTTCCAGACCTCCTCAGAGGCCCTGGGGTCTGGTATGGATGACTGAGTTTTGCTCTCTGTGGATTTCTCTGTTCTATTGTACAGTCTCTTCCACTGGGTTCTCAAATACGAGCTGGTGCAACAGAGGCCCCTCCTCATCTTACCTGAAAGGCTTCCTTGAGAACTTTGTCTGAGAAACGTTCAAAATTGTTTGTAAATGTTTGATAAGATTCTGATTTTGTGTTTATTTTACCTTCAGATTAATTCTTATCCCTCCTTGAAATTTCTATTTTCTTTTAAACTTGTACTGAATAGAAAATAAATTCAGCCTTTAAAAATAAAAGAAAGTTACATATTTTAGAGTTTCCTTTCCTTCCTGCTTTACCAAAAATTGTTCTCATTTAAATTCTCTGGATGTCTGGTAATTGATAGAAAATGCAACCTGAGCTATTGAATTTGGTTGCATTTAGAATGTTTGTCAGCATCAGTTTCGGGTCTTTGCTATAGGCTCTGTAGTCTCCATGGGCACTGGGCAACAAGAGAGCTCACCGCACCTGAAACCTTGGTGATAAGAAAAGGCAAACGTTGCAGGCACAGCTCTTCTCCTCTATTCCCCAAACTCTTTCTTTCCTGCAGCTCCCTGCTGTCCTCACTTGCAGGCTGACGGCCCAATCCTATTCTCCGTCATTTGTGTTTCCTTCCCTTTCTGTTGCTCACCTTGTCACAAGGCTGCAAATACCTCTCTTGCTACCTCTCACAGTTGATTGGGGTATTTGGGCCTCTTCCAGCTGGTTTTTTTTTTTATTTATTTATTTTATTGGAACAAATTTGCCTGAGGGTAAAAATAAGGAAAGGGAAGAAGAAAGAGCAAGTGGGGAGGAAGGTGTGGCTTGGAAGGGCACAGTACAGATTTTACAGCTGGGAGGGGAAAAATTTCCCTGCAAACAAGCAAGAGCAGAGCAAATGAGGAGGGAGAATAGAAGGGAGCTAGAGACAGGTGAAAGATAAAGAAACAGTGATTAGTTAACACTTGTGAAGAGCAAAGTGACATGTGTATGCTAATCTACTAATTACTATTTTGTAGAATGTCTTGGTTTATGCAACCATGTCTTATTAATCACAGCTGATGTCAGTAGCAGTGAATGATGGGCATGTAATACAAAAATCAAGCAGCAGTTAAGGTCAAGTTCTTTCTCTCAGAGTAGAAGGTGGTTTTCTGGATGCTTGAGTTCTTCAGAAGCTGCTCTGTTTGAATAGAGGGTCAAACAGCAGACGGACCTCGACATGCCCCTGCCCTGGTGAAGAGAAGGCTAAAGCAGTAAGTGAGGCCCCTTGTGAAGGGTGCCAGGGTTGTTTCTGTGCTGTTTTATAGCAGAGAATAACGTTTGAGGGCATAGGTGAAAATTACAGAGTGAGGGGCGGTTGCGGATTGAACTTTCCAATGCCCTTGTCCCACGGTACATGTCTCATTTCAAGTGGTATAAGATCTCATCCCATGTGGTTTGTGTGAATTGAATCTAGGCTGGGAGGAGATAAGCTTTGCGGTGGGAATGTTTCTGCAGGGCCCTTGTAACTACCAGTGCAGACTGTGTGAACTGATCCCTCTGTGCTCCATCCATGCTCATTGTTCTTTGAGGTGTATGGTGGGTCTGGTTACCAAGATGGACATGGTGGCTGCAGACATGGCCAGGGAAAAGCGGTGTCGCTAGAGAGATCCTACGTGGTCATTTTGGAGGTAGAAAGAAAGTCTGGTTAGAACTTCTCTGTAGCAAAGAGTTGAAATAAAACTTTGAGCAGTGGCTCAGTGAGCTGATGATTGCATTGGATGGAATGCTGAATGTGTTCCTTGCTGACCTGGTCTTCATTGTCATGTTGAAGCTCTTCCCTTGGGGAAGAGGCCTGGTAATGAGCAGATGCAGTAACTTTGTCCTTCCTCTGCAGGAAAAAAAAAGTGGTATCTAAACAGTGGCTAGTGATACTGAGCTAAAGTATTCTGAAATTATTAAAAAATACAGGTAGAAAACTTGGTCTTGAAGTCTTACTCCATTCTAATGTATTCTAAATGCAGAATGTTGTGTTTAAAACTGTCTTTAAAAATGTCTGAATTTGAGACCTTGGGGAGATGCCTACCTGGGAGTAATGTCAGTAAAGGCTGCTATGGGGATCTTTAATTCAATAAAGTTCTGCATTTATTAGCTAGTGGGTGCTGAGTTTTCAGCTATTATCACAATCTTGCTGGGTACGAGGTGTTCTTGGCTATGTGCTTTGTTTGGAAATAAATATAACCTCTTTTTATGCTTGTGCATTTATACGGCTGCTGACCTTTCTAAAACCTTAATGTCTCTTGTGTATGATCTATGAGAAGTGCATTTGTAGTGTCTTGGCTCTCTCTCTCCCTATGTTCTCATCTCTTACTTTCTCTACACCATTTGTAACTTTAAATTATTAGTGGTGTTGCTCAAGATCAAAACAATCAGTGTTTTAAACAGAAAAAGGACTGGGAAGCACTTAATTGTGCAAGAGAAACTGAGAGAAGTCAGAGTCGAATCTTGCGCACTAACTGAATAGCTGGAATACTTCAACTACTAGTCTAGTCTTTATCTACTTCTTTTCTGCTTAAAACTGTGAAAACAGTGTCTGAAATGCATGCATCTTTTTACAATAGGTAGAATATAGCTTTCTGTATACATGACTGAAGTCCTCTTCAGGGTTACATGTTGCCCATAAGAGCACTGAGACCGACCATCTTAGCTAGGTTCTGGAGTCTGTTTTTACTGATGTGTATATATATATAAGGTGAATTTAGCAGTGTAAGTAGATATAAGGATAAGGGTGGCGTACAAATGGTAATAGGAAAAGTGTCTTCTGTTTATAGGAAACAGGTTTAAACAAACCGTTTACACTATCTTGGAAAGCATGGTGTCTTTTCCTGCCCCTATAGAAAATTTACATCTCTGGGGAAAAGTCCTAAATATGTCAAAGTAAAGCAATGAACCATGGATAACATCATTTTCAGACGTGCAGTGCTGACGGGAGCATGTAGAGCTCTCATCCCTTCTGGGGGAAAATGTGAATGACTGATGTTGTTTCCAGGGAGGAGAGATGGGGAGTGAAATATTCTTTTTTGGAAATATTGGATGTAGTACTCCCAAATACAACAAGCCTTGGAACTTTTCACATAGTCCCAGTGTCTTTGCCTTCACTGGCAAAGAAGGATGTGTGAGGAATCAAACCAAAAGTTCAGGATCACCTGCCATGACAGAAAAGGTTACCCTGCTGCAGTTCCTGGTCAGAAAACAAGGAGAGAGGAGCAGCTGAGGGAACTGGGATTGTCCAGTCTGGAGAAGAGGAGGCTCAGGAGACCTTACTGCTCTCTGCAACTGCCTGAAAGGATGTGGTGAGGTGGGGGTTGGCTTCTTCTCCTGTATAACTAATGGTAGGATGGCCTCAAGTTGTGCTAGGGAAGGTTCAGGTTGGATATGAGGAAACATTTCTTCTGAGAAAGAGTAGTGAAGCAGTGGTACAGGCTGTCCAGAAAGATGGTGCAGTCACTGTCCCTAGAGGTGTTCAAGAACTCTGTGGATGTGACACTTAAAGACACGATTAGTGGGCGTGGAGGGGATTGGTTTACAGTTGGACTAGATAGTTTTAGAGGTCTTTTCCTACCTTAATGATTACATGATTCACTGATATCTTATTAATCTGCTTAGTTAGGCACTGCAGAGGTGACCCCTCAGTTCTGAATCTGTCAAATAAACATCAGCTGAACTGTTTTCATCTTTGCCTATAAAATGTAATTATTAAGTGTCCAGTGGCTTAGGCTTCTCAAACTCTGATGCAACGGTAACAGTCACTAACAGTTTGGTCTTGTTGAAGTAGCAATATGATAAAATGCCAGCACCTGTATTATTTTTGTTATATACTGATGCAGGGCTCTGTGGCTTTAGTGGTTGTATTTTGAGTGTTTTGTTCCAGGAGAAATAATTTACATGTTCCTAGCTGTTATCGATGGCTGTTAGAGGTCACTAGGTCAGCACTTACAATTTCCTTGGCTGATATCTGAGCCTAAAGCAGAAGAGAACCCACTAACTGAAAATCGCTATTATTGTATTTGAAAGGCACTGTTTTATGCTGTCTCTGTAGCCAAGTCAATATAGGGAAATGAGGAAGCTGAGGAGAAAAGGCTAGTGGGAAACTGGGGGCCTTTCTACACTGATACCTGAACAAGTACATTAATGAGAAATGGAGTACAGCAGTTTAACCTAAGCAATCTATCAGATAAGCCTTTGGGATGGGCTCACTGGTGTCGTGATGATCTGGCTCACATGTTACCTGCCCTACATAATATGACCTATATAGTAAAAGCTAAACCAACTTCATTATGCACGCTTGTGTATATATTGTAGAGAAAGATGTGTTTGTTTGGTTTTTTTTCCCAACAAAAACCTGGGGTGTTTCTGTTAGCATTATTTTGGAAAGATCTTACATTTCTTTGAGGAACAACTTAAATGAAAAATTATGAGCTCAATTTGCATGAACCATTGCAGAGAAGAGGTTAATTTATGGTCAGTCTTGAAGAAGGTGCAATATCCTTTGTATGTTTCATTCTCTTTGCTTACTGTATCTTTTCACCTCCTGCCTCTTACCTGCAAAGCTGGCTGGACTTAGAGCTTGGGGTGGCTTCCAGCAGGACATTGCTGCTGAGCCTCCAGGCAGGCATACTGAGATCCATCCTTCAGGCTGCTGGAACTGAAGTCTGGATGATTCCTGACCTTGAACAACTCCCACAGACCTCTCCTACTGAGGACCTAGAAGTTCTAGGATAATGGGCATGTAAAAATGCGTAGCTCGATCTCTGTGACCATCCTCCCACTGTTCTGTATGAAAGCTAAATACTGAGGTAGCAGCAAAACTCGTAGAATTTCGATTTTGGAGAGGGTTTGCTTACTGTGCTTGGGAGTAGCACCTTCTGACTTCCGTACTTCCTGTGGAAATTATTCTCCAACTCTAAGTATACATTTACAGATAGAAATAAACACCCTGATTCATTTCTAAAATAGAAATGAATGTCCCTGGAGTAAGCTTTTAAAAGTATGCACTCCAGAAATTTTACTGTCTGCTTTAATTTTGTGTGCTAATTTTCAGGAAACTTTTTTTAATTTTTTTGGAAAAAAATCCTTTTTTTTGTGTGTGTGTTTTAAATTTGTTTTTATGGCAAGATACTCATAAATAAGGGGGAAGAATGAAAGAAAGGAGAAGGGCCATATCTGTGGACTTTTCACTGGGTTTGTTGGGACTGGTGCTTTACCTGAGCATTTCTTCTCAAGTGTAAGGGTTCTTTCTCCAAGTGTCTTCTTGCTGTAAGTCTCTGAGGAACAAAGGGAGCAGAACTATTGTTTTTAATGGCAGTATAACAATTTCAGGACAAAGAGAAGTGCACGGATACAGCAGACAGCCTTTTTTTTTTTCCTCTCTGTATTTCACTCTCAGAATGCACTTTTTTTTAATCAAAAAGTACTTAAACCTGAATTAGACTTCTTTTTTAGAGTCTGCCAGTGATTCATAGAGCTGGTCTTTTCTGTGTCTGAGCTGCCAGCAAACTCGGTCAGCTCAGACATGCGTTTTAACTAATTTCAAGTGATCTGTGTGTTCTGCCTGAACTCATTCTACTTCCTCCACGTAAGACAGCAGAAAAGTTAATAACTCAGCACAATTTGCCTTGTGCAGAATAAATAAAATAGCATCAGGAGAGGGTGTTAGCCAGCAACTGCTGCTCATGAAGCATTTAGTGGATTACTTGGTTCCATTCTTTTAGCTTAACTTTTTGCAGAGGATTTCATGTACTTGTTCTAGATCCAGCAACAGCAGGACCTAGGAGCTGGCCTCTAATAGGGTTTGAAAGCACTGTTTGGAGGCCTTAAGTTTCTTCTAAAAATTTGTTACAAGTGTTAGGGCAGTTTAATTTTATACTAGTAATTTATTTTATTTTATTGGAAGTATGCATCCAGTTATGTTGGTACGGTTCTTAATACACTTTCATTAGATAATTATCAGAATGGTGTTAGAAAGACATCTAGTTTTGACCTGGAGCCATCTCCACCAAGATCATGTGCACTTTTCCTACTGTGACAACAAATTTTGCTGTATTAATGTGTTGTCAAAGCTTAATTTATACCAATTGTCTCATAACTGCAAAAAGCCAAATAGTCTTTTGGGTAAGCTCAGTGGATGCTTGGTCAAGAATCTTCCATAGCTGAGACCTGCCTTAAATAAGATGTGATTCCAGAGGGTAATCAGACGTGCACAAAGTTCAAGCAAGGTACAAAGACCTCAACCACCTGAGCCTTATATTCAAATACTTTTTCAAAGAAGGAAATATTCAAGGTCTAAGCCATTCCTAAGGCTAAGCATGTGTCACCACTTCCTGGGACCAACAAATCTAGCAAGGAGGCAAATGTCTAGACAAATTTCAGAAACTTAGTATTTTAACAGCTCATAATTGTTCTGCTGCTCATTGGTAATTTGTATGATTTACTATGCTTTTTTACTTCCATTCCATTGCTATTGCACACAACACTCTTCCAAACCATTCCTGATGCGTCATCTTGTATGCTTGACAAACTTTTTTCTTGCAGCCATATTGCATAAACAGCTCCTGCGTAATTTGGCATCTGCCTTAATCTTTAGACAAGAGCCATGTGATGCAGCACAAAATAAAAATGTTAACTTGCCCTCAGTTTCATAATGAAGCAACTTTTTTATCTTCCTAGTGTTTAACATCTGTCTTTTCTGTAGGTTTCTTTAATGTGAAAGCTATTTTCTTCTGGAGCAGAACAATGAGGGAGAAGAGAACTTGGAAGTAAGACAAAGAACCCTCAAACCTGTGTGTATCAAATAATAAAGCAAGTTAATGAATTGTAAAAAATGCACGTATTCAGTCGAAGACTGATTTTATTGTACACTGCTTAAGTCACTGAAGCGTTGTCTAGCGATGCTGGATGATGAAAGCCAAGTCAGTGTAGACCTAATCACAAAATCATAATGTTATTAATGGCTGCAAGATGTTGTTACTGTTTTGCAGAATGTGAAAAATAGTCAGAATGTCTTTGGATGTGAATGCTAGTTCCCTAAGTTTTGATGTGACTAGCTTAAATTTGGTAGTTTTTGTATGGTACTTATTAGTCTTTCTAGGTCGCACAGGGAGTGAATCTTTCAGCTTTTTGTTTGGAGAGTAATAACAGAATTACTGGCAATTCCAATTCAGGAGTCACATAAAAAGCCCCAGGCGAACCAGGAATTAAATACAAATACCAGTAACTAAAAAAGAAAAAGACACAAGCATGAAATAACAATCTCTAAAACCATATGTTCCAGAGCATAAGAATAAGAAAGGAGGTTGCCTAGTGAGGAGAGAAAAATACAAATAATAATAATAAAAAATCAGTCTCTTCCACAGATCAGAGGTGAAAGCTGAAGAGGGATCTCATTATTCTCTCTTCTAAAAGAAGAGAAAATTGAGGGACAGCAGCCTTGATCTTATTGAGAAGAAGATTGAAGTGAAAGACAAGGTTGGTTGTTCTCACTTCAGGAGGGTCTGAAAGCTGAAATTGCAAAATCAATTTACTATCGTTACTGTAACAATTAAACTGACGTGATGAAAAGATGGAGGAGGAGGAAGATGGCTCAGATAATCCACCCCCACAAAATATGTGTGTGTGCAGGTGGCAAGTGTTAGAGCTGCCAAGGGTAGAGCTGCCACGACTGTCTTGTCTCTAACATGACAGGCAGCTGCCTCCTCCCCACTCGCCATCCTTTCCCTGGGTCCCTGCAGTAGCGACCATGCTGGCTTCTACGAATGCATGCTGCACTCAGCCGAGCAGTATCTCCTCTTGTGGCAATTTGCATTTTCTTTTAAACCCCCTGGTTCTCTTTTTTTGGGTGTCCCTCAAACCCGAGTGTTTTCGCTGGTTTTGTCTGCCATACTGTTCGTGTTTGTACAATATAATAAGACATCTGCTGCCCACCAGCACTCGTCTGCGCCTCGGTGGAGCGCTGCAGTTGACTGCTATCCTATTTATATTAATTGAACATGCCGTATTCTGCATACACCACTGATTACCCTCATTTATTTCGTCTCCTAAAGACCCAAGGATTTCTGCTGCTCACCCTTACAGCATTGTTTTACTCATTTGGCTCCAATTAGCCTCAGCTAATGAAAATACATTACACTGAACCTCTTGTTAGCCGTTGCTGTTTCTAATGACATAATTTGTGAGTTTTGAGCCTTTTCAAGTAGAGACATAAGGAATTACGTTACGTTAGTTTCTTCAGTGGGGTGGAGAAATACTAATTGTAGGCATTTGGGCTCCTTCCTTTAAAGAATACTGGTGATTTTTACTTACCTAATAAATGTTGACATAATCAGGGAGCTATCAGCACCATATGTTGGCTTTTTGTGAGATGCAGATCGTATCCCTGCCTGGCTGAGTAAGGAAACACTGCTGTGTTAACACTGTCTTGGTATATTTTTAAAGCATCACTCAGCACAGGCATAGTGCCGTGAGAAAGAGTTGAAACCTGTTTTTAAAAACAGGTGGGCTGTTTCCCCAGCCATTCAGGTGAGGTTATCCTTAATGATAAACAGATGCCCAAATAAGAATGTGCAACTGTGCTGAGCTATGCTGCTGTTAGCAGAGCTTTGCCCTGGGGACTTCTGCGGTGGGGTGAGGGGAGCTGGGTGGAGCAACTGTCAGCTTGCTGTGGGTGGGACATCCTTCCAGCCTTCCCTTTTTGGGATCAGATATTGGGCCCTACTGATGCTGCCACAATTAATGAGTTTTGAGGGTCAAATCTTAAGGAGAGGCGTGCTTCTACCCTTCAGCGGGAAGCACCACGGAATTAAATTAAGATTTACTTTGGGAAAGCATATCAAGATGTAAAATAGATGTGGCATGCAGTGCCAAAAGGCAGTGCTTTGGTGTATGTGGCCTGAGCTCGGTTTTGGCATAGCACATTTCAGTCCTGATGGCTATGCATAACGTCCTGCCTAGCTCCTACAATAGCAGCAATGTTAACAGGGAAGATTTATATGGTCTCCCTCTATCTTTTTATCTTTGGAAGAGATTCTTCAGTTTGGACTTCTCTGACTTTACTGAGGGTGCTTTATAGTTCTGCTTTTGATAGAAAGCACAAATGGCCTAAGGGGATCTGAGGGGTAAGGCTGCCCTGCCTCAGGGGTGTTTTTCCACTGTCAGTCCTCAAAGCATTTAGAAAAGGAGGTTGTCCAGGGCATAAGTAGCTGTTAAAAAGGAAGGGTGGATTTCAGTGGGGGGACTTATGGGGAGGAATTATAAACTGTGGCATGATTTAAAGGACTGCCTGGTAGTGTTACACATAGGCGTCTTTGTTTGAGGCAGCAGTTGGCTGTCTGACAAGGACTGGGTGGATCAATTCTTCTCCATTAACCGCTCCACTTTGCTCACCACTGGTGCCGTGCTAGGGAGGCCTCTACTGCCATGGAGAAGGATCGGTTTCCCCCAACCTGAAGTCTCCTGTTTCCTCCATTAAACACAATCAATCAGCCCATGCTGGCTCTACGTGCCCAAGGAGGCCGTGCAGGGTGGCAGTGGCCTGGCAGGCTGAGTACCAGTTTGTGTGGCAGTACCATGCCCCTGCCCTATACAGATGGCAGCTGGCACAGGTGTGTGGGACATGCCCATTGAGTGGGCAGGACAGGCAGTCAGCACGACAAGGTGCTTGGTGTGGCCTTTGTCACTATTTTTTGTCTTTAAATCTTTCATGTCTTTCTGAATTTGTTGGAATACGATTAATGGGTCAGAGAAGGCTGATGTTTTGCTCTCAACTCTTTACATCTTCTGTGAGTGCTCAGAAGTAAGATGGATCCTTCTGCACATATTCTGTTCCTGGATTTGTACCAGCGAAGTGAATAATGGTTTAGGAAGCTGTTCCCTTTATGTATTCTGAAAGTTATTTACTTCATTTGTTAATGTTCTTTGTGGTGGATGATGTGAAGAAGATGAAGCTGCAGAACTGACTGTGGAAATTTTGTACAAGGCTCTTCCTTCCCCACCAAGCAGATAAATCCATCTTCTGCTGACCAGTTGCTGGCATTTCTCCCACATGCATCAGAAACCCAGGAAAATGCAAGTTTGTAGTGTCCCTCAAGGTAACAAAGCAACATTTCTCAGAGGACGGTTAGGAAACAGTCCTATGTCAATCCCTTGTGTGGCATGTGTTGTATTCTAAAAAGAACTTTGAAAGAGAATTAGGTGATATAAGTATCTAACATTTCTCCTTAATTAAGATTCAGGAGAGAGAGGCCTAAATGACAAACTTCATAACAGTCTTGAAATACCATACAGAACTAAAACAGTGATCACAACAGCACAATGTCTGTGTTTTAACTAAGCTTTCAGTTGGCTGTAGTTATGTCCCTTTTGTCCTGCACCTTTACCTAGCTTGTTATGGAGCTTGCATTTTGTTGATATTCAGCTGATTTCACACTCAGTGAAAATTTGGACCTATTTGCACACCTCTTCAGCTACTGCATTGGGTTACCACAACTTGCTGCTTTGCCCAGAGGAGCTGTGCTAAGAAGGCTGTTCCACTGCTCAGCATATTTCATCCTCTGCCACTATGTTCACCTGCAGCTGCTAAGCATGTTGGGCCTACATGTTGGTTATGAAGAGCTGCCTGGTGCAGTTTATCCTGCCTCCTCCAGCACGATGAATAGAATGGCCCTACCTGTGATGGCACTTAGTGGCCCTGGCCTCGTGTTCTTCCATCACACCTCCCTGTTTTTATTGCATAATTTAAGTGTGTGATAAGGAAAGGTGCTGAGTATGTTCCTGCATGCTGATGTCTGCCTTGATGCTAGTCCTGGAGCACCTTGCTCTAATGGATTTTTCTGAGAGTTAAAGGAAGGAGTTAAGTTGCTAATCTGTCCAGAGTGGCAAGATTGGCCATTGGCTTGAGGGATAACACTACATTTTGTTCTCTCTTGTGGACCTGTGTCTCCTCACAGAGGTCTTGGCAGCCAGGTCTGAGAGTGGTGACCCAAGGCAGGCGGCCCAGGGCTGCGGTGCAGGTTGGAGATGCGGGCTGGGGTTTGAGACAGGATGAGCAAGGGGAGATGGTCCTCACTGCCCTGCACGCAGTTCCTGCCGGCCACATCATGGTGGAGAGCTCTTGGGACAGGTCTAGCTTCAAGACCCTCCAGTGAAGGTGGTTCTTTTTTTGCTCTTCTGAGATTGAAAAGCAATATATCACTGGAGCCATGAGAATGAGGGAAGGGAGAAGGTGATTGAAGAGGTTTGGCATTTGGAGGGGGTTGGGAGCCAGAAGGGCTTGTTCTGTGCTGGCAACACAATTCTGAGTATATAGAACAAGGAAACCTACTTGAAAAATGACTTTTTAAATGAGAAATGTCCTTTAAATAAGAAAGCTGTATGTGACTGCTCTTCTCCATTAGGGTATGACACAGTTATCTTGCAAACACAATTTGGAATGTCCAGAGTTCCACAGCTCAATTTTTTTTTTCCTTCTTGTTTAGGAGGGAGATAGAGTGCAGTAGGAAAAGTAGAATTATTTGTTGACATTCAACTACTATGTCACCTTACTTTTAAATAAATCCACTCTGCCACAGAGTGGGAACTGAGTGGGGCAAGAGAAAAAGAGCCAGTAGGAGGATAGGCTTATTGATCATATTATAAATTGTGTTGTGCTAATCTTTCAGAGGCAATATCTGAAGAGTTATAGTGTTTGGCTTGAGGTAAAAGAGGTGTGTATGTAAATTCATGTCTCAGTGAATTGTTCTTGCCATGTTTTGATGTGAATGCAAAAATATTATAGCCAGGTTAAATCAAAACTGATCACGGTGCTTTCCTGAGAGGTAGATCCAGCCTTATCAAATCCCGTCTTCTAGTGTTTTAGGGGTTATTTGATTGACCTTATTGACAACAGAGGGGCATGATAAACAACTATGCTACATCTGCCTGAATATAATGGCTGAAGAAACAGATTTAAAGTTGACATGAATAAAAGACATGGCCAGCTGTGGAAGCTGTAGCTGACATCTGCGTAGGAGCCTGCGATTTGGTGACAGCATGTCCATGCATCTGGGCCACGACCTGATGTCTGTGCAATAATCCCACACAGCGATTGGTAATTCTGAGTGCAAATCTAAGACTGTGTTCTCTCTCCTCCTTATGGAGGATGAAGGCAAAAATCATAATATGTTAATTAGCCGAACTCACTGACAGTATATCTGGAGGGTAATCTAGAAGTAGAGTGGAGTTTACCTGCTTACTCAGTGCTAAAATATGGCCTTTATTTTAAAGAGTATTGAATAATGTTACTAAGTTTTAGTGCAAGTGACCAGGGTTTGCCTCCTAGGTTAGATGGTTTTGCCCCTCCATATTTTTAATCGACGGTCACTCTGAGCATACTTTACATTCTTTGGTGTAGGGAGAAAAAGTTTTGGAGAGTTTATTTTTCTCAGAGCTTTAGTGTCACTGCTCTTACAGGGATTGATAATCTTAATGGGATATGCTTGGAATGATTCCAAATTCTAATTTTGGAAATTGAATTGTTTTAGTGATTAAACAAAGTAACTGAGGGCATCACCCTATTAAATAAGATATTTCATGCATGTGATTAATTGTAATCTCAATATAAATCCTTTTGATTTAGAGATTAATGTTGATTCTTTGCTTTGAATTTACTGTCCATTTGTTTTGTTAATTAAAATTAAAGGTAGAAGACAGATAGCTGAGGAACCTCTTCGGGATGCTGATGTTCACTTTGTTAAATAGAACATTTTTCATTAGGAGACTCAGAAGTAATAGGCTTGGTATAACCATATTAACCCTCAGACAATAGAGGATAGATTGTATGAGTTTTCTATTGCTGGCTAAGCTTTTCATGCTTCAGATTGCTTAAAAAATATTGGTATCTGATATTCTGGCTTGAATGCAGTCTTTTTCAAAATTAAAAGATAGCATTTGAAAAATAGCTTCCTTTTTTAAGAAGTAAATTTCTCCATCATACTACTTGAAGAGAATGTATTTTAGATTATACTGTGTTCAGAAGTCAAGATAAGTACAGTGTGGAGATAAAAGGAGCATCTCCTCCTCAGCACTTTCATTCATGTGGGGTGGCTACCACCTGGTCCTGGTCCACCTGGGTGCAGTATCATATCAAGTTTTATAAATGTTTATCTTTTCATTACTCGGTTGTTAACCTAAATCCACTGGAGTGTGTTAATGTACTCTGCGTGTGTTATCTACGAGCTTGGGTATAAAAGCCAGAAACAGTACAGGGTGATATTAATGGAATATGTGTGTTTTCACTCAACGTCAGGCAAAATGTTGCCTCGGTGTGTATGCAATGCTTCATAATATACAAAGAAACCATAGAAAAGATTTGTCTTGCTCATGTGGAGAAAGTATAGTGTAGGTCATTTAACATTATAAGCTTTTTAGTGTGAGGATATTGTGGGCTTTTTGTGGAATCACATGTTACTGATAAAGGCACAAAGCTGCTTTGTATTAATGATGTGTGTCATGATACAACGTGATGATCTTAATTCATCTTAATAAGAATGCAAATAATTGCGACAGCACGGCATTATTGAAAATCATTTGAGATCAAATAACGACGAGCAATTCCCATATGTCACCACTCTCATGCCTAATAGTGGCTTACAGCCGTAACATCTCACGCTTGATTTCTAGGTCTTGAGACAGATTGAAAGAAATGCAAGACTGGAGAGAACCTGAAAAAAAAATGTAGTCATGATAGTGCAATCAAGTATGCCGAAATAATCCTTGATGGATGTTTGATCTGACTTCTTAGTTTTCTCTTGTTTTCATGGTGTTCCATCCCAGCGTCTAATTTGTCTGTCTTGTGTTGTAGTAGAAAGCTTTTGTTTAAATGCACAGAACTTAGGGCCTGAAAAGTCTTTTGCATGAGGCAACTCTTAGGATCTGTTTACTCCAGTGCGTTCAGAAATGATGTAGTGTTATGTCATAAACTATTGTACATTCAGAGTTGTAGAAATGTGGAAGACAACCACAACAAGCTTCTCTAAGACTGGTTTGAATGCTGAAGTCCATGGAAAAACCTCTCCACCTTTGTCCCTAGTCGTGGAGTGATGGGAAGGTGGCAGTGAGACAGGGGCTGAGATCTGTTGAGCATTTGTTGTAGTCATCCGTGCTGATGTTCTGCCATAGCCCTTTAGTGACCTAGGAGCTTCAGTTCACTGTGGCTCACAGCAAGGCTTTCTTTGTATCTTCCTGGGTGGGGAAAAAAAAATGGCACAAGTTCTTCAGAAGTAGAGCCCTTTATATATCTTTATCAAGAGCAGAGCAGAAGAAAGGTTAATATTTGACGTAATAAGTTTTAATGCATTTTCAAACTAGTGAATTTAAGTTAGCGTTCATTAATGAAATATTTTTTCTAAAAAGATTGAAAATTGTAATAAACATAAAGAGACTATAGCTACAATTTTAATAATCAGAGTTTAAAATTTATTAAACTGTGAATGGTTAGAAATTCTGTTGCAGAGAACTTCTGGCATTACTCATGCCGTAAATATTAATAATCATAAATAAATCATAAAAATCTGTCCTGTATTTTTCTATCTATTGTCAGGAAAGTATACTTCCCTTATGAAAACTGACCGAAGTGAAGGTTTCCAGGCACCAAGTACAGGCAAAACCTGTTGTCATTTCCATTTTGCAAAGAGTTTACTGTTTGTTTAAAATTTAAGGAGCATTTTTGGAAATCCTTACAGGATATTCAGTGACCATGAAGTGCATAAACAGAGCAACAGGTAACTGGGTTCACCGAGGCTCACAATTCAAAACAACTTGCTCTTTCAAACCATGCTTTCTCATGTGTCCCCCATGGACATAACTTTCTTAAAGAACTGTTGCTGGTTGTAGTTTACCTTCCAGCTCCACTTAAAACTTTCTTCTTTGTTTTCCAGATGTGCACTATACTGTGTGTTTATGAGGCAAGCAGGGCTTGGGCCCCAGTCCTGAGCACAGCCAGGAGACTGCCTGGTGTCCTTTTCAGTTGTGCAAACACAGCTGGATGGGAGATGGCAGTTAAGCATTTCCTCTCTGTGATTTGGTTTCCCAGAGAAATCAAAGATAATGATAGGGGAATGCTGTCCTAATTTAGGTTTTATTGGAGCAAACCTACTAGTTCCTCGCCACTACAGAAAGAGATGTGTCCTCTTACAGGTCCAAGCAGTATGAAATTTCCCAATTATCCCATGTCAGTGGAGAACTTCCCATGGAGATCAAGTAGACACTGAGGAGCTAGAGAATTACCTATTTATCCTTTTGTATGCTTCATATAGGAGCAGAGAGGGAGGAAAGATGGGAAGTGAGACTTTTATCCTATTGTCACAATTAATTTAGGAATGCAAGTTGTACAAAGCCATCCACCTTATGAATGGCTGGAGCAAACGAGTCAGTTGTTCTTTGTCTAAACGATGTACCTCCATGGCAAGCAGGAGTCTTCCTGTGGAAACAGGGCTCTTTTGATCTCATCTCATCTGCAGTTTTTAACTAAGTGAGGGTGTTTCCTGGGTAGTTGACTGTTCACATGCAAGCAGTAGTTGATCTTTCCTTATCAAAAGTAGCTGCTGTGTTTGTGCACAACCCCCTGGGCTCTCCCTGGCCTCCTTTGTTTTGTAAGGGTTTTCCCACCTGCTCTGGAGATCGCTGCCTCTGGTTTTAGTGTATTTGAGAAAAATTTTGTCCAAGACTGATAGCTTGAGTACAATTTGGCCAACCTAGCCTTTGGTCTGCTGTGCCATTTGCTCCTTCTCCCATTTGTTACCCCTGGAGGCCAAGGATGCTGCTTCTACTTCTGGGGAAATCTTTGTCACAAGGGAGTAAATGCTTCATCTTTTTCTCTTTGGAAAAAAGCTCTTTCTTTCTGTTGTTACTTCTTGTAAGCTGATGCAGTGGTTTTTGCTGTGTTTTGTCCATTTCTAGTTATCTTTGTATCTTGTCTTAAATGCACTTTGATTGATGTTGGTTCTTTTGTATTCCTTGGTCATGTATACTTGCTTTTGACATATGATTTATGTTCCTTTCTGTTTTCAAGTGCTTAAATAACTTCTGGCCTGCCTTGGTGGTCTTGCTATGTGTTCTGTTTCTCTCTGTATCAGAAGAGATGTTTTGCTTAAAATAATCATGTATGTATATGTGCCTACTTTTTTATTGCTCTAATCTAAAGCGTTATTTATTATCCCCATATGTGAAATTCTCAATTGGTATTCCTGTTAGTCAGGACATGAGCTGAATACTGATTCCCTCTGGTATTTTCTCTGCAGTTTTTTGGTGGGAGTAAGCAGAAGATGATTCCTTCAAGAGGTTATCCCTTGGTATTCCAACCTGTTTGTGTGGCACTGTGCTGCTTTGCCAGCATAATTTAGCGGAAGTTCTCTGCCGTGTACATCAGGGAACGGTGACTTCCTTTCTGCTGTGCTTTTTGACCTCATCTCTGAGCTATGCACAATAAGACTGTGACAAAGACATCGCAGTTCTTTCTCCTCATCTCACTTTTATATGTGTTCTTGAAACTTAATTGAATATTCTCCCTCATTCTTCCTCAAATAATAATCTGTGCTCAGCTATAAAGAGTTTGTCCAAGAATATCTCTTGTAGTATGGTTCAAATATTAGAGCTTCTAATTCTTCCCTTTGTCACACTTAGAGTTACTATATAGAAATTAAATAAGTTTCACAAAGTTACTCTCTGCTGCATCATCTGATAGAACCTATTACAGTTTCCTATCACTTTCCCAGATTTCAGCCCTCTGGGCCAGATCATTGCTTTTTGAACATAAGAATTTCGATATCCACTGTTATTCAATCTGGCTTAAAATCTTTCCCACTTGATAGGCAAGCCGTTATTTCCTATCATACTCTTCTTATCTCTTCAGAAACACTTCATCGTGGGATCACATCCCCTAGTTGAAGAAGCCAAGGATCTCTTGCTGGTGCCATCTGTACAGCTATGCATTTGTTTCTGAGAGGCATCTGTCTCTGTCAATAGCAACCCGTAGGCTTCACGCCTGGCCTCCACCCAGCCTCCATCAGTCGTAGCTGAGAGGGTGACTGGTACCCTCCAGCTCCTTTCTGCTGGGAGTCAGTGGGATACTGGGAAAGAAAAGGGTGGGTTGTGCATGTAGGGGGGAGGGGAGGGGGAGAGCATACTGTAAGTGTGGCTTCAGAGGCTTCTGTTCCGTATTAAAATTTGTAAATGGTGGCAGTTTGGTATTAGCACAATGTAATTAGAAAAAGTTTATCAGTTGGAACATCAAGTCAGAAAGGAAATTAAACTCTTTTTAAGCTGCCTTAATGTGGAATTCCTAATCGCTGGGCAATGCTTATTCAGACCAGAAATCCTTCTTCATGTCACTTTTCTTACACAGTGGGGAGAGTACCTAGAATAGTAAAGCAGCATTTTCAATCAATTAAACGCACTGTATTTATTTTACGTTTGTTCATACCTATAGTTTTCCCCATGTTGCTGCTTATTAAACTGCAATCCATCATCATAATTTCTCCATGACTTGTAAATTAACCTTATGCTCTATGTAAATACTCAGTTCTCTACATAGCAATCAGAAGAAAGCCTGGAAGAAGGTATGAATAATGCAGCATTTAATGCAGAATATGTGGAAGAGATAATTGGTGAAATGACCTTTCATTTGTGGCAGTAACTTTGTACTCCTGCTTGAATCCGCTCTTCCTCCACTTCCCGCCTCCCCCATTAACACACATCTTTTTGAGCTTATTGTTTTGAATAATGACATTTATTGATTGGCAGATGTCTGACTTGAAGGAAACCATTTTTAGGAGCTGGGCTATTCCCTGCAAGGACGTTTCTTCCCGGAGTGGAAATGCCTGAGATAGCTTGTCAGTCAGTGAGCTGAGGCTGTGATACGTGCCTCTGTGATGGCCCAAGCTGACCATTTTGGAGCTGTGACTGCAGCCTGAGTGTGACCTAGGACACAGCTGAATCACTCTTGAATGTTTAAATGTTCCTGCGAATAGGAGCCATTGGTACTTATGGTTTCTGAGGGATTACTATGTAGCACCAGACACTTGGATTTTCCAGGGCTGTCAGCCAAGTGCCCAAGACAAGGAATCACATCTCAAGTCCAAAGGCTCCTGCATAGGCAGTGTGCAGATCGGGGGACAGGTGTCAATTGGGTGAGCTGAGTGATGTGATGTACGTCTGGAGGTGGCTTCCAGCCACTGAAGCTCAGGGATTTAGCCTGTCATGTGTGCCCTCCTGTGCCAGCTGCTCCATCATGTAACGGTACTTGCGAAAGGGAAAGATGACAGGTCTGTACTCACTGAAGGAATGGGACGGCCTGCCTAGGAGGCAGAGCAAAAGACAGGGGGGTGTTGTGTTTGATTTTTCTAGAAGAAAGGAAGGAGCAGCCTCCCCTCCTTGCTAAATTTAGTTCCATCAGCTGGATTCACCATAGTGAGATCTGGTAATTCGTGGGGCAACCTAATACTGGAGGAGAGGGATGTTTGAGGGAAGGCGATTCTGTATACCCTGGTTTTCTAGCAGAGGTCCTGCCAAGACATTCCAACAGCCAGCACCCAGTGGGTGATTCTGTGGCAGTGTTCCTTGGAGCCTGGCCCCCTCTTGGGGTCAGCCCTAGCTGCTACTGTTGGAGGAGAAGGGTGCTGGCAGCAGTCACTGCGTTTGGATAAGTGTGATCCAGCAATGCTTATTGACCAGCTCTACTGAAATGTAGTGAGACCTTATATAAAAGCTTCTCTGTGAACATAAGCTTAGGAAATGGTGCATCTCATAGGCAATTAGTGCATTCAAATGAGCTGAGACTTTGCATGCCTGTTGTACTCAAGGAAATCCTTGGATGCTGTGGTTTGGGCAGTCAGAGCTTAGTTATATTGTTTAATTCCTATCTGAATGTACATTAGTGCAAAACATATTTCTGAGCTGCTTGCACTTTGCCTTAATGCTGTTGGAAGCTAAACTTTAAATAAAATTCTGGATATGCATGTCTGAGCACTGAATTCTGTAAGAACTCAAAAGAAGATTAATTGTAGGAAGAGAAATAGGGCTGAACTAATTGAAAACACCTCTGCAAGGATTTTTCAAATCAGCTCCTGTGATAACATCAATTCTTTTTTGGGATGGAAGGTAAAAGTATATGTTTGTTTTCAGCACATTCTGACATATTCCAACATATCTCTGCATCAGACTGCTGTCCTTTCATTACTGTTCTATTCTTTTATACCCACGTGCATTTTTCTGTACATTAAAATAATCTGTGCTAAAGAGTCGATTTTGAAGTTTGTGTTTCACAGTGGATAGGGGACTCAAAAGATTCCATAAGGTCATTTACTGTTTGTTACATCTTGATCACTCTTGGAACAGCCTGAGGACCGCTTGCATTCCAGAAGCAGCAAAGCATTAAGGCCTTGGTGCCAGCAAGGGTGTATGGTGCCACAGAGATTTATGTCAACTGCTTATTCAGTCTCAGAAGAGCCTTAAAAGAGAGTGGGAAGGGATCTTGGCTTGCACCATTTAAAATACTCTGGAGCTGAGAACTGTTTGTTCTTTCTTGTGAACACTGCTCGCTGAAGTAATCTATCAATTCATATGCAACTCTTTGGAGGCAGGGCTTGTCGCTGATGAACTGAGCTAACACCTAAGGAGTTCTGACTTGAAGGAAAATGATATCTGTAAAGGTTATGGGTATTTCGTATTTCTAGGGTTATTAATATGGTGTGCATTCTGCAGGTATGTAATGTTTTCTTTGAAGCCTTTAGGATCACCCACAGTAGATCTGTGCCCCATAGGCACTCCATGGGCCCCTTGCTGCAGCAGTACCCACTGTGGGTACTGAGCAGTCTGCAGAGGCCCTGTCCTTACAGGAACAGGTTGAGGCTGTGAGTAATCTCAACATGAGCTGGCCTTTACTGTATAATCTTTAACCCGTGTACCATGTGTGTAGGTAAAACAGTCCTTGCCTTAGGTCTCCATGAGAAAGTGATAGGAAGAGTCATGCAGAAACCATTCAAGTTGTGCAGTGTCACCTACCTTGTTTCTGTAAATCACATCGATTTAGCCTGAAACCTGTTTTTAATCACCATGCTGTTTAGGATCTCTGTACTCCATTTCGTGTGAGAGCAGATGTGGAATTAGATAATGAAGGTAGAACTGACCACATATTCTTGGAATTTGAGGCTTGTGTGCCATTTACTCTGGCCTTTTAAAAAAGATGGGCTATAGATGTATCAGGGTTTGTGTGATTAATTTTCCACTAAAGTGCTAGCAGATTATTACTGTGTCTCAGAACAGAGAGGTTCCATAAGTTTGTAATTTCCATAAAAGTCTGTGCATAACAGTGCACAGATTAAAAGCAGCACACACAAAAAAAGTGCAAAAAAGAAAAAACTTCCAATGATTTTTTTAAAATATATTTATAAATTAGCTATGTTTTCTAAGCTGTAGACTTGTTCATTGTGAACACACGTTTATGGAGAAGAGTGAACCTTGAGAAGGCAGGAAAGGGTGGAGGTTCACTGCTGGGAGTGCATTAAAAGGGATTTTCTTTCTCTAAGACAGCATTTATTGTGCATTTTTGGACACTAGTCAATCCTATATAATTAAAGTATGTGGGAAGGACTCAGGGCTTTTTAAGAGAAGAAACTGCAGAGCTAAATGACATAGGTGAACAAATATGATTCTTGCCTCATAACTAGTGATCATCTCGTAACGAGACTTTTCCAGGCTGTGGTGCCTTTGTTCTCTTCTCCGTTTGACCCTTCTTCCCTAGTAAACTATTTGGGAAGAACATGAAAAATTAGCCATTTGTCCAGGATTTAGCAGTGTTTACTGATCAGTCTGTGCTGTTGATATTCAGAAATACTGAACAAATGATTGTTGTACACATGTACAAAATGGGTTTCCCAGTGGTGAATAATGCTGCTTAATAGAAATTACCATATGGATTAGAGCATTGGAATTCACTAGCATCAAACCCTGCTAACAGAGTGGGTAGCAATTTCAGCTGGATGGTGGACAGGGAGGGTGCGTAAGCCTAAAAACCTATCTTTAAGTTGCTTATATTCATAGCTGTCCTGGTGAAGAAAAGCGGGTATGATGCCTGTTACATCTCTCCCTGATGTTGTGTGGATGCCATTTCCTAAGTAACGAGTAGCATGCTATTGTGTCTGTATTTTTTCATGACATTTCTTAAGTAATGAGATATATGGCTAGAAAGTTTTAGGTTACTGCTATAAAAATGTCATCCTGTATTTAAAAAAAAAAATAGTGATACATTAGTATATGATAATTAAGCACTTTGATTAAAAGCATCCAACAGTCAATGATGTATATGAGCTTGCTGGAAGACCACTGGAGTGTAATTAATTGTTAGCTGTTCTTTGTAAGGCCTAGTTGCTCTTCACAGGATTGATTTTTGAATGGTGAGGAAGAAGCAAACACTAGTTTGTGAATGCTACACAATTAAATATATGGATGTTGGCAGGAGCAGGTGATGTGTGTGGGTGATGGAGTACAAAGCCTTTCACCTGTAGGCACTTTCTTAAACTAAAGCCAGACGAGTTGTTGAGATGACAAAGTTGTTTCTGAATGAATTCAGTGCCACCGAGCTTAGATGCAGTGGATGTGTAGTTGTACATTAAAAATCACAAATTTTGCTAAAACATACACTATGCATACAGAACTACCGCACACGCTAAGTTTGTGTGGATTGCCATTTTTATACAATGAGATGCACACTTAGTGTCTTCCACAACAAGATTGAATTGTTTTTATGGGGAGTTGTGTTTTGGTTACTGAGCCCATCTCCTCTGCTCTGTGCTTAAATAAAGGGATTGAGTTACTACAGTTCATTTCCTTTTCTGAAAATGATACATGCTTTACTTCTAGCTTTTTGGGAGAGAATTTCTTATACCCTAGAAGAGGGTATTACTAGAAAATGAGAAATTTTAGATACCAAGGACTTTCAGAATATTTCATTTTAATCAATCATTTGATTTAATGAAGATAAAGTTTTTCTTTTTTGCCCTTTATCTAATTAAAAAAAAAAACCAAACCTCCAGCAATTAGAACTCTATTTCTAGTGACTGCTGCTCTATGCAGAGAGGAAATTTTAACAGTAAGTCTGAAACCAAAAAAGAAAAAAAATGGGATGTGGGGGAAATTAAGAAAGTATGTCAACATTTTTGTCTAGACAAAAAATCCTGAGAAGTGAGAGGTAAAGTAAGTGATGTTATGGATAAGATCTCTTTATTCAACAGTGGCTGTTTAGCTAATTTTGTTCCCTGAACTGCCGTCTGCTGCTGAGGTCAGCTGATATGGGTGAGCTGATAAAGGAGCTGTGTTCTCCTCAACTCCTCTTTCAAGTCCTTCACTTGTACTTCCAGTCTAGTTGTCTTTAGAGTATATAGATATGTACTCTTGGAACCACAAGTGGGGAAAAAATGTTGTTTGTAAGCAGTCTGCTGGCAAAATGTACCAAACCTTTGAAAAAGCATCTCTATTTGTAGAGAAGGAAGTCTGTTGTTGATATCAACCCAAGAGAACAGGAAGAGGGACCAGAATGATAATGAAGAAAACAGCCTTAACATACTGTAGAATCTCATTTCAAATATAGATGAGAAACTTCACTTGTAACTTGTTCTACAGCGGAAGCCTTTTTATTTCTTCGTTTCTTCAAACCAAGTTCATTTAAAGTTGTCAAGTGATTTTCAGATGTTCTTTTCCTGAATACAACTTGGAGAGATAAATCTGGTCTTTCTTATATAGAACGTATACACTGCTACTGAATTCTCCTGAAAGTAAAAAGAATTTTTAAAAGTCTTAAAAAGGACACCTCCCTTGTAAAATTTAAAAAAGGGCCAGGGGGAGAAAAGCTCTGCCCAACCTTAAAAGCATTCAGTGATCAGGCTGAAAATTTTAGTGGATTTGTGGATTGTGACTGTACCAAGTTAATGCTAAGTGTATTGATATTTTAGTTTGAAATGTTGAGATTCTCTGCATGTCTCAGAACTGGCTACCCTTAGCCAAGTCTAAAATCTGCACTCGTATTTTTTTCTGGTCTATATCAAAAGAAGACAATGGTGCAATTAGACTTAAGTGATGCCCTGTTACTTTTGGATGAGAAATTCTGTATTAGAACAGTTTTCTTCAAAAGCAATGTTAACTGGAGCAAGGCAGAAAATGATAGGCATTATTTACCCAGACAGTCCTTTGCACAATGAATAATAATAACCTAGGCAGCAGTGGCTGGCAGTCGGGGCTAGGACTTTTTTCTTTTTTTTATTAGGGACACATCTATTTGGGGCAGCTGCAAGGACAAGAGTCTGGGGAAGGAGAGAAGCAAATATGACTGGGAAAAGTTTTCATTAAATATGTAAAGGAGCAAAAAACTTAGGACTGGTTGCCTAGCAGGTTTCATCCTGTGCTGTGTGTATGAGTAGAAGGGGACAACTCTTCAGGCTTCTGTTAAAAGCCCTGGATGTAGCTCCGTGTGTAGACTTATTCCACGTGGCATGGAGTTTCTCATCTTTCAGCTGAAACCTGGGAGCATTTGTGTTGCAGATCTCCCACAAAACACAGTGGTTCCTGAAGCCCCGGCCTCAGGGAGGGATGATGCTGTGAGGTGAGGATTTCTTCCCCTTCCTCTGAAAGGGAAGGGGATCTGTGCTTGGAGGGAGGTCTCTTCCTTGCTATTCAGCTGGGAGACAACCAGAACCCAGCCATGGTAATAATCATCTGTTTTTCCTGAAGCAAAGGGTTTTGTTTTTCTTGTTTTGTTTTTCAGTCAGTGCCTCTTACTGCATAGCTTATTTCATATATGAAAATAATAGTTTGTAAATGACATTTGTGGTTAACTTTTGCTTACATGTCATAAAGAGAAATACCTTATAATTATTATGGTCCCCTAGTAAATTCACTATTATTACCTAGTTATTCTGGCCATGTGGATTATACCATATTTAAGGTCCCAGTTCAATAAAAGTACATCTGGTTCCTGTGCTGCAAAAACCTATTAAAGACTGAGGAAACCATGCAAATAGATTTATATGGTCTTTTGTTGGATTTTACAGTGTTTAATTGACCTTTCTATTGAGAGTAGCCACGACAAAATCTGAATTCTGGAAGTAGCTACTATAAGTGATAGTCCTGTAGTTACTACAGAGTTAATGTCTGCTGTTATTCTGTTAGTACACGTTTCAAAGGTCTCATATGGCAGAGCCTCCTCCACTTCCTTTGGGAGAATATTCTACAGTCTAATAGAACTCGATATCGGGAAGTCTTTGACCACAATTTATGTAACTGCATATGTTTCTTATGGATTCCTCCTTTGGCCATGCAAAATATGTCATGGAGCTTCCCTCCAAAAAAAAAAAAAAAAAAAAGAAAATGTAAGTGATTCTAGAAACACTTCTGAATGTCTATAAGACTGGTTTATTAAACAAAGTTGAAGATGGGTCAAAGCGATGTTTTTGAAGGAGAGTTTCTGCAGCTGGAATGAGTAGCAGACCTCTTAAAGTTCTGCTCAGGGAGAGAAATGTAACAGGAACTATTTAATGGGTGAAATATTTTGCTTCCTCTACGCTGACAGGCTCTTGGCCAAGCAGACTATTGCTACCACAGTTTTCTAGTGTTCCTGGTCATTTCAACCAAACTTTTGTTATAAAACAGATTTTTCCTTATTTTGCTTTAATGCACAAATCCTCTACCTTCACAACTTGCATGACTAAATTTGTCCTGCACATTTAGAATGTATTTAAGGGTTTCTCCTACTTTAGGTCAAGATACTGAGTTCTTGCCCCCTACCAGAAATGCGTGGGCTCCTGTGAACTCCTGCCAATGCCTGTTAAATTGTGTGTGGTCTTTGCTGTCAGATGTAAAATCCATGCTAGAACACAGAACTCGCACTTCTCTTTTAAAAATGGGAGAAAGCCAATGTTTCTCATGCTCTAAACTGCTGCCTGGAAGTTTCTTTGAGAAATCACTGCAGCTATATGCCTCAGCTCTTCTCTTTCCCTGCTTCCTCAAAAGTAAATTTTTAATGAGGATCTGGTTGGTTGTGTATCTCTGTTTCCAAAGTGAGGGAGGAAAAGCTTTACTTATTAAGATATTTGTCTAAGATGGTTCTGGATCATTTTCTCATCAGTATGATAACTTCTTTTTTAGCTTTGGGCTCTTTCAGCTGTTACTGAAGTGTGAAACGATAAACTCTTTTTATCTAAAAAAGACTGTGAGACTTAATCCTATAACGTAGCAAGATGAAGTTAATTTCTACTACCCAGTTTTAAAGAGTGAAAATTAAAACTTTTTAAAGCATTCTTTGCCTTTCTGCAGGAAAAGGAGGGGTAAAAATACTTTGGAGGAAACGTGATCTGGTGACACATGCAGAAAGTAAAATTATAACGCATGAATGATAATTTGCACACAGCAGCTGAGTTATTATGCGGTCAACTTACTGAAGATGAAGGCAAAATAGGAAGAGTTGTCTGTATGATTCATCAGTTCTTTCATTAGTACCATCGATTTCCTTGGGATTGTCTTCCAGGGACGTGAACTAAGTTGTATGCTCAGGAGTATAAAAATCTTATTTCTTCTTCTCGAAAAAGTGTTCAAACAATATTCCTCTGACCTTTGACTGTGCAAGTGCTGACAATATGGTTCCTTTATATGGTAGAGTATGACATATTTTCTTCTATGTAGCCTGAATACACAGTTTTCTGATTTTTAATTTTTTGGGGGGAGAAGTGGTGACTGAATATAGACTAGTTTTGATGTGTGAAGGCATACTTTGACTGCAGCTGCTGCTGCTGGCAGTGCTGTGAGTGAAAATGAGGAAAGAATGAGAGAAGCCACACTCAGAAATTTTAAGAGAACAGGAGGGAAAGGTAGTGTAGGAAAGGAACTTCTGAAGAAGAAAGCTGGAGGCAGGGCTTCTGTGAACCAGGCTGTGTGCCTTGCTGTGAGCCAGGGAAAATGGTGAAGGCACTGGGAAGATGCTTCCAGCCTGGGAGCTATGCCACTGAGAGCAGCTGCTTCCCTCCGTTCAGGCTCTGGCTTCAGCTCCATGGCTTTGGCAAGGGGATGCTGCTGGGGAGGGAAGTGGGGAGCCTTCAACATACACCATGCTCCCAGCATCAGTGCTTCTCACGAGCTACATTCTGTGGGAACACAGGAATGTTCTCCTCCCCTCTGTGTGGTGGTCAGGACCGTAGGAAATGACAATATTCAGTAGGACTGGCTGGACCAGAATAACTATCCCAACATGTTATTTTCCAAAAATGTGAATGTTTTGCAAAACTAGTGACCTCTTTCCTGTCCTCCAGCTTCTCAAATATATCTGGAATGAAACATACATTGGATAGATGTTTGAGGGTTTCTGCACAACTTCTGTAAGAGAGTGTAGTCCAAGTACAGTAGAATTGCCCATTGAAATGAATATCTAAAATCAATTATTGTGATGGGATTGTTGTTGTGCTTATGACAACATCTTCGAAGCATCCAACTTTGACCAGGGTGTACTGAGTCACTTTACACTTACCTCCTGTCTCATGTACAAGAAATAGAAGCTACTAACTACATTAATTTGTTCTTTGGTTTTTTTTTCCTGTGTAATGTGCAGGTATTCTGTATTTGACAGAATAAAGGAAAAAATGATCTCTAGGAAGGCAATATGTTTATGGTCAGAACATCTGTCTTCAATGTAAATTGGACTATCTTCAGGCATTTTCTCATGTGCTGTGTTTGCACGTTTTTGTTTATTATTGTCAGATGAGCTGCCTTTATAGAAAGGACATGATCTATTAACTATTTACATACACACATCTGTCTTGTATGGAAATCTACTGGCACAGGAAAATGTGTCATAGCTTATGAGTAAGCAGGTTCAACAAGCTGCTGCTCTTGTGAACTGCAAATGACTCCCTTATTAACTAGCTTGTAAGCAGCATGCACTCATCTCTGCAGCTCAGTCTCCCATTCGTGTTATGCCAGGCTGTAGCTCTGTGATCTTCACTTCTTCCTTACATAAACATTAGTCTAGACACCCCCAAAAATAAAGGAGAAATAAATTCTAAAATGGAATCTTTTCACATAATCGTGCATTAACTTGGTTCAGCTATTCCAGTTTGGAAGCCCAGGAGTGGCAAGAGTTTCTTCTTTGCTTTTTCTTTGAGTAGATTTCTAGCCCTGTTTGGATTCATGGTATTCTTTGTAGGAATGCAAGCAAATCCAAAAGAAAAAATAAATATATTTTTAAATTGAGCCCAGATATTCATCTCTCTCTGCCTGATGCTATATTAACATCTGAGTTTGACAGCAGTAGGAAGGAAGATGTTAGATAGTTTATTGAGGTAATATGCTTGTTGCTATGAACTTGACATCGTTTCATGCACAGATACTTTTACTGGGCAAGAAATGTTTGGTGTTTTGGAGAATAACAATGAAGAGAGCAGTCTGAAAGTAGAAAGGGTATCAGTGACACTTGGAGTACAAGCAGAAACACCAGTGGAACGCCTGCTGGTCTGTGTAGAAAAACAACAGGGGACTCAGACAACCGATCTATATGCTCAGCCTCCTTCCTCAGAGTCCTGAGCCCAGAGCTACCCACAAAGCCTGCAGGTGGTTCAGGGCTCAAGATCCAAATCCATCCTTGCAGCTTCCTTCAAATTCTAAAACTGCAGGGTAAATGTTTGCATCTTTATTTCGTGGTCACAAAATAGCATTCTTCTTATCACCTTTCCCAGAAAGCAGGTAGCTGTGCTGTCTTGTCAAACATATTGCTAATATAAAATCTGTCCATTTGTTTCCACCCAGCAGCCCTCAGGGCAGCAGAAGAGTGGTTGCATAGGCTTGCACCATCCTGCACAGACTCACTTGCATCTGTGTCTGAAATTTCTAGCTCTGATTTCTCATCTTTGTGTAACCTACATCTCAACTGTGGTCAGGAGGAATTTCTGCCCTCTTAGTCTCCAACCTTTTGTTTGTTGGTATCTTGAAAGCAAAATTCAGTTGAAGATGGATTTATTTCTGTAGCTGGCTACTACTTCACATATTCTGTATTTATTCCCTATTAAAAAACAAATATGAAATCGGTAATTATCACATACACTTTGGAGGGAAGACTACAAATATTTGAAAAATTGATTGAATTTAGGTCTTGTATATTTTTTGAAGGCGGATTGAATGCATCTGGCTCTGACTGTGCTTTTCTGGCTTGCTGTCAGCCTTCAGAATACCATTCTTTTAAGCTGAATAAATATCGAACAAGCTGAGAGATAATAAAAATGTTATTTAATATTGTATTCCCAGTGGCTTAGGAAAGGTTGCAAACCCTGATATCTAGTTAGTGGCCTCAGTGGCTTTCTAGCAAGTTATTTAACTATCCATTTATTCATTTAATTTATTACAGTTAATGAGCGCTAAAATGCAGCCACAAGATTCAGGTTCCCAGAAAAACAGACATAAATTATGACCAGGTTTAGAGAGCATGACTTATCAAGCGATCATCCTGGCAGGCAGCAGGAGTTTGGTGTCTGTGCCACAGATATTGATGGTTATCCAGGTTCTGCCTTCTCAGATTGAAAGAAGGCTCTATCTTTGCTGCTGTGTTGCTGGTTTACAGTCATCTTTCCTTCCAGACAGGGAAAAAAAATTCAAATAGGCCTTGGACAGCACATATGATGTACGATTAAAAATACAGTGCCTCTTTGTAAGGACAGATCTGCATAGTGTACCTAATTTCTGCTGTAGAATACAGAGTTGCAGTCAGCTTTATAGGGGCTTTGAAAAGCAGAATGTGACCAAGGTACTTGATTTTTAGCTTATATCAAAGCTATTTCACAAATATTTTTGAATTCTGTCTGATCTTTGCCAGGTTTTAAGGCTTAGTCTTGTATTTATATTGGAGGAAAGAACACATATAACACATTATTTTTGTAGTATTTATCAAAAATGTCGTGTGATCATGATGCTGATTCCCCTGAAGACACATAGATGTGCTAATAGGTGTTTGTGAAAATGAACTCCTCATGGAGTTGGATCTTCAAAAAGGTGGTTGATTTGATGTTTAGTTTTTCAAGGCATACAGGGATGGAAAGGTTTATATAAGATTATGTATAATGAAGTTAGTGGTATAGAATTATGAACAATTTGATTACATGAGTGCCTAAGTGTTCAACTCCTTAAAGATTAACTTAGTCTTGAAATATGAAAACAAGCATTCTTAATGTAAGTCATTACAGTTTTGGTAATGAAACCAAATATATCCATGCACAGTTGTAGAATAAAATGGAAAGTGAAAATTAAACAGGAAAAAATTTACTGCTGTCTCAATCATGCTGAGTTATTGTAGTCATGTAAGAACACTTAGAAAAGCATGAAGTAATATCATAGAAACTTGGCATGCCAGCTATCTGGCAAGCTAAATGCTGCGGTATTATATACGTTAATGTTTCTTGACACATGCTGACTTTCTAAAGATTATAAATTATTTTTGACTTTAATGGTGTATGTGCATACTTTTTTTTCCACATTCCTGGAAACGCTTTCATATTATTTGGCGTGGAGCTTACTTGGTTGTGACCTGTCCTATATGCTTGTAGTTCAGAAATTTTCAGTTAAACTGATGCAATTAGTAGCATGTGCAGAGTTTGAGTGGGAACCTCTCCGACTTGATAGCACTCACAGAATTGCTCTGCTTGGGAGGTGACATGGCTTCTTTTGTAGCCACTCTGACTGCCAGCTCCTGCTCTACAGCATGTACTCCCTTTTTGGTTAGTTTATTATTTGTAGTTGATGCTTTCATCTTGACGTGATTACAGTCCCTTTAAACTCCTAGAATAGCCTTCTGTGAAAAGATTTGTGCTAAGCTTTGGATGAGAAGTACTGGAGAAGCTCTGGAGGGAAAACTGAAGTTGTTTCATGAAGTAAAATTCTGCATTCCTGCTTTTGGCCTTTGATTTGTATTTCAGACATAATAGTAACTTCCAGTTGGTTATCTCAGTACTGTGCTTTTAAAGTCTGATTTCAGGAGGATGTTATAAAGGTACCTTGAGTATCCTGATTGTGTAAAGTCTTGCAGAAATGCAAGATGGCTGCAGCAAACTCTCCATGGGCTGATGCATCCTACTAATGCAAGATCCTGCTGAGAATGATATGGATAAAGGTCTGTGGCTGTGTCCAGGATAATTTCTCTTCAATATGCCTCAGACTGAGGTGAAGACAGCCATCTTCATGCATCCCTGATAGTCAGGATAATTGAGCAGAGAGCCAACATGCTAACAAACCTTCTGGGCCTTGAGGGGTGTAATGAGGTAGGCTTTCCATCTAGCTCTAGGCAGCCTGTTTCAAATGAGATAGGAAATCATAATTCCTTTCCTTGCTGTATGTTGAGGAGAAAAACAACCAAGGCATCCAGAGAAACACAAGGTATGAAGTGGAGAATGTAGACAAACACTCAGAAAGCATTCAGATAGCATTCTCCCTCTTAATTTTTAGAAAAGTTTTCACCTCAGAGGAGAGAAGGCAAGACATCAGTCTTGCTTTTGGAACAAGCATGAGCAGTCTCTGCTTTGTATGTTGAAGGGTGTGCTAGAGGACGTGTGGTTTGTATTTGCATTGATAACTAAAGAATGTGATTTTTTTTGTGCAGCTCTGCTTGTAAAGACCGATGTGCCTTCCATAGCTTGAATCCTGCTTGAGAAAAAAATGCTCCGGGGAGATAAATTTTAGAGGATATTCTGCTGCTGCTTGCTAGGATTTGAGGAAGGCATTGAGGGTTCAGTCAAGTGTGGAGTAAATAAATGGAGTGAAGTCCCACAGTGCTTTCATTATAGTCACCACTCAGTCTGGTGTATACACTCAACTGGGAGACAGTGCTGAGCTTTCTTGTAGAAGTGTCATGTGAGAAAGTAGAATGAAAGTAAATACATGTCATACACACGTTCCAGTAATGTAATTTGGCCTGTATTTTACACTGTATTCTGCTGCCCTACTGTCATTATATGCTGCATGTACTAGCTTTTAATTCTAAATATTATTTTATAATCTGATGAGTAGAGTTGGCTTTGGTCCACTGCTTGGTGCCTCATGATACCTGATGGAGCGCTCTACTGAAATCATAGAAGCTGCTTATATGTTTTTTTTTTGTTGTTGTTGTTGTTGTTTTTTTCCCCTGTAGTTTATACATGCTTTAGCTACTTTGGCTATGTGAGATAGATGTAAATCATTCCTTTTTAATATTTCCTATGTGAGCCTTCCACCACATCCTCCTACAATAATTGTGCAGGAATAGAGCAAAGAGAACTTCTCAGAAGAATTCCTATGTCAGGCAGCGTTGCTGACTAAGTCATAAAATGGGTTGGGCCACACACAGTTGTTGCTGCAAGGTCTCTGTATGCTTGTAATGCTGGCTTTCTGAACACTGGCATTAACTGCATATTTTCACTGAAACCATCACAAATAACAAAAAAGGATAATTTTAAATCCCTAAATGCCCTCCTCCCCCATTTCAGTTATTCTTAATCTGATATTTGGAATACTCCTACTGGGGGGGAAAAAAGGGGGGAGGGACAACAGAGTTATGATAAATCACCATTAGTAAAATTATTCTGCCCATCCTTCATCTAGTGTGGGAATATCAAAAGATAGGTTGCTGCCATGCCTACTGCTAGCTGTACGGGAGATGTGTTCTACTGGCAATCTTCATAACTTCAGATTTGATTGCGTCTCTACTTTGCCTCTAATTATTTGACCTTGCTTCAGTAGTTAAAATGCATCTTCTCTATTTTCATATTAGAGACCTGACTCGAGTATTGTGAAGATAATCCTTGTTTATTTTCTGCTTACTTTTTTAGTACTGTTAATTAACTGTGTTCTGAAGCATAAATAAGATACAATTAGTAATATATTTTGCTGTTTTATTTTTGACAACAGACAGATGATTACCTTCAAAAATAATAACAGATTTTAATCTAAGTAAGTATCTAAATTATAGTTGTCAAGTTGTAGAGGAAAAAAACATCAGCTAATCCCTATTTGCATGTGCCAATTAACTAAGTGTTAATCAATCTCCTATATAAATGAAAATGAGAAGACTCAGCTCTCTGGTAAGATAGTATTTCTCATTAACAAATATACCCTCCTAGCACTATTGTTGGAAAAAAGACTTCTGATTCTCATTCCTATTTAAAAACAAAAAACAAAACACCACAAACAAAACACACAAGAACTTCATAGCTATGAAGTCATTTATGAGACCTCTGCCCTCTGGAGGCTTAATGTAGTCAGGATCTGTCAGGGGTTCTTCTACAAGTCCTTACTTGTCTTTGAAGTGACATTTTTAGTGTTAGTCATACCATGTAGAATAACACGAGGCACACTTAAAAAGCATACTAGATCTCAACAAAACAAAACAAACAAGCTGTAGGATTCATAAATTACAGAGCATCCAAAGTGGGATAGTTGAGTAGCTTGAGTGGTTTTTTTTTTTTTTTGTTTTTTTTTGTAGCTGTAATCTATGCTTTAGTTTAGCTTTTCAAATCTAAGTTTTGCATAGCTAGATCTTGAAGATAATTTGGGTCAATAGCTTGTAAATAACCCAAGCGTGCACAGTAATAGTTCAGTTATGTCCGCTATTGTTCTGTGCTTTCTTTCCTCAATGCTTTCTTATGGCCTTGAATTATGTTAGTACAGAGACACTGCCTGGAAAGTACAGGCCTGGTAAACATGAAAATTTCTCAAGAAAAGAAAATACATCACTTTTTCTATGGAGAACTGAGGGACAAAAATTAGTGGTTTTTCAGACACTTGTATGTGGGCAAGTAATTGTACCTACCATTTTAAGAGAGATGAACAGAAACCTGTATTTCAGACTGCTATCTATTGTTTTTATCACGGAGGAAGAAAACAGGGAGCAAAAGTAACTTGTCCACGATCAATGAAGCAGTCTATTCACCACAGCATCACAACTCATGTTTTCAGATTACTAGCTCTAGGTTTGGCTCAGTGAATTGCCTTCCCATCTCACTTGACAGCCCATCTCTTATCCATCATTAATGATAGTCTAATGTTAGACTAAATCTCAGAGATTTCATAAAATAAGATGTACCATCTTATTCTCATAATCTCCAGATATTCTAGAGACTCTGCTGCAAGTGAAATGTGTCTGTACCTGGCAAACAGTAATTTCTGGATATACTAATAATTGCTTGTTTGAGTTGAATCATATTATCATGCTCCCTATACTGATAGCACTGTCTGTTTCTTCAAGTCATCTTGAAAATGGCTGAAAAAATGTGAGTATCTCCAGCAGTACTTATACAAGTTAGCATGAAAGTATTATTTATCTGTCTCTTGTCATCTTCTGCACATTCAGCTTAAATGTGTGTGTGTATGTATGCATGCAAATTGAACTTTCCAGATGTTGTGTGTCTTTTCAAAACTGGAAAATAAAACAGCAGACACGATGTGAGAAAAAAGTGAGTATTTTCAGGAAGGCGTGTAGTGATCAGGAAGTGCTGTAGCGTGGATAGATGGACATACTGGCAGACACTAATGTGCTTGTAAATGTGAAATAGCCTTTAGACAGCTGGGTTGTTAGATACCTTTTTCTGCTGATCTGACTCAACTCCTGTAATTGTATTGTCTGGTAACAGCATCAGAGATGGATGACAGTTTGCTCTTGATTGCTCCAGGCGCTTTGTTCAGGTCTGTTTGCTCAGGTGTCACTTCTGTGGCTGCTCCCAGTATGGCATTAGCATTTGCCAGGCTCTGGGCACAGCCTGAATGGGCAGCTGGGAGAGAGGATGGGCAAGGTGCTCTCCTGAAGGCACCCAAATCTCTGAGTACTCAAGTAGATCAAAAGGAAAGAAGGAAAAGATGCAAGTTCCAGAGTGAGAATTTCATTTCTTCTTTTGCTTTTTTGTTATGGTAGAATACTCAAAAAAGACTAAAATACACTAAAAGACTTCCTGCCAGAGCTTTCTAAGCCCAGGTGTAAGTTATCCATGAAGGTATGCAACTGTAAGCTGTGGAGCCATCCTGCAAAGGCTGTGGGAGATATCCTGTGTGTACAACTAGATGAGTGTGTGCTGAATCTGACCCGCATTCTGGCATGTTCCTCAAGGGCATGCCACTAAATGGGACATCTGAGGAAGGTGTGGGTGGCTAAGAGAGATCACTTCTTTCACAGACCTTTGTTAGGTGGAAAGTGGTTGTTTTTGGCTAAGCAGTGCTGGTGGGCTCTGGGTGTTCAGAAGCCACTCGCATCACGGTATTAAAGGTTCCAATGTTGGGAGAAGAGTTGCAGCCCATTTTTGCAAGCTGAACTGCAGGAAGGGCCTGGCCTGTGCCAGGATGCCCTTGGCAATGGCAAGATCCTGGCTATCTCCTGGAAGCACTGGTGAAGCAGATAAGTGGGACACCAGCCACAGTGTTACATAGAACCATAGAATGGCTTGGGTTAGAAGGGACTTTAAAGATCATTCCTGCCAGAGGAAGGTTTGTTTGCAGTGGGGTTGGGTGGGCAGAAATGCACTGATACTGCGGATGCAAAATTTATGTTGAGTGAACCCATTTTCTGTTTCCAGCCTTGGCTGTGCATCAGATTGTTCCAACAAATAAATACATAAAATTACAAGGAGCAGATAATGTACATAGAATGAAACATATGGTATTTTTCCTATGTTAAGGCATTAAAATTTCTTCAGTAAATGTTCGTAAGTGCTCAGACTAAACTATATTTTCTTCAAATTTCATTTCCAAACTAAAATGTGTGAAATTATTGAGTTTCTCTACAAAGTAACAGTGCAGTCATTTCTACTCTCATCTTGCCTCACAAACAATAACAAAACTTTTAATGGGAAGTCCTGAAAGCAACATTGAAAAATGATGCTCATAAAGAGTCATCAATTTTTCTATTGATACTTTATGGGCAAAGGACTAAACTGGAGCCAAGTTTTAAATTTCTGCAAGAAACCACTACCTTTTCCCATCCTGACCTTCTTCCTTAAAAGCAGAAGACCCTACAAAAACTTTATACTGTGTTTTATTAGTTCTTGAGCTGGATATTGATCTCACACCAATTTTGCCTTAGTCAGTTTGAATAAGTTGAATAGAATTGCTCTTGATTGAGAGATATGGGGGAACTGAAGACCAAAGCCATCACCAGTGAGTTAAAGACAATTAGTAATTCTCTTCTCAATGCTCTGCAGTTAATGTTCAAGTTAATCTGCTACATGGTATGCCTATTACTCTTTCCTTCCCCTCCTCCTTTTTTTTTTTTTTTTCTTCTGAGCTTTAAGATAAGTTAAAACACTAAAATAATTCCACCATATATTTCATAGGAAAGAGAGATGTAGCCATTGTAGCAAATTCTCTATATCTTGGCATGGAGGGCTCTTAGGAAACTGAAATAAGATATTTTTCAAGTATATATGTATCTTCTGAATAAAAGCACTGATGCAAGAACTGAATCCCAGTTAATACTCCATGAAGTAAATTCTTGAGCTGACAAGAGCCTTTAGGTTGTCAGAACACAATTAGACTCATTACTGTATCAGATGGAATGCAGTATGCAGGTAGCCTGATACCTGGCATGTCTGGTACTTGTGATTTTCTTGTTTCTTCTTTGTTTGCTGTTATTAGAAAGGTGAAAATGTGCAGCAGCCTTCGTAAGTTTTTTCAAATGCTGAACTCTGTGAGCATCTTTCCACACTTATTTGAGACTTGGATTTCCAATAATTATTTTTCTAGAGAGCAAGCTGCTCTCAGAAGAATTCATGAGGGAATTGGGCAGTTTTTAAAATAATAGAGGAGAAAATGTGTGGAATTTGAACGAGTTTCCATATATAAAACATGGTCGTGATGAAGTATGATTCATTTTTGAAGTTCATGCAGCGTGTCAATGAATTGCAGATAAAACTTCACACTTCCATACTAATGAACAAATACTAAATATTTCAGGTGGGTCACATAAAGTATTGCCTTAGAACTCAAACAGAAGGAAAAGCAGTGAGCTCTTTTACCATCCTACTTAAATTAAATATCAATAACTATCTTCAACAGCACCCAATCAGCCCTCTTGTTTTTCCTTTATCTGACAGAGACATTTATTTTTTCCTTCAGTTGTCATCAGCCTCATGGTGTGTATAATTTACCTCAGGAATAGTTTGACTCATGGAGACAATGTGTTGTGGGAGATGAATTTCTGTAAGGATGCAGCTTTGAAAAACTTATTTTGCCCAAATGTAGTTCCTTACTACAAATTTCTTGGTGTGTGGATGCACTGAAAGGGGTGTCTGTTTCCTGTCACATACTGCAAATAGGTATTTGCAGTGATTAGGAGTTAAGAGAAGGGAGCTGTGTTTCAAAATTCACTTCTGTTCTGTGGTTGTATGGCTTGGACCTGCTGGTTAATGAAGAATTAACCAAGAGAAGGACTCTGATATTAGTCTGTGTGACTGGAGGACTTTTTATGATCGATTCAGTGTTTTGTCTGATACTGGTTATTTCCCTAAACGTTTCTCCAGCTGCAGAGGACCCTACCCATGGACTTGGAGAGTAGGAGGTCTGAACTGTAGTTTATTCTGCGTGGCTTCAGCTCAGAGAGCAGCTGGGTGCAGAGTAACTGCAGTGTCTATCAGTTATCTTATTGCCTTTAGTGATGCTACCAGAAGGGTTCTTGATGTCTTTTTTTTCACAGGATGTGAGCTAAGTTAAGTGAATGATGAGCAGGATGCTGCTGATCAATAAGGTGAAGGCACAGCAGAAAGGAGATGTTATTTAGCTTTGTAACAGCTTGACTTTTGACGATACTGTGATTCTGTGATTCTTTATCAGGGATTTTCTTAGGTCCCAGTATTGATGCTATGCTGAAATGTTTTCAGGTGTTTGTTAAATCCAACAAGCTGAAGCTGGGAATTAATCTCTGATGTGACAGTGAAAACACGATGGATGTCTCAGTCTTTCAGCAAGTGGACAATGTCCAAGCAAGAATGTGTGTGTATTTGAAAGCGAAGCAAAGAAATTGGATCATCAGATACTTAAAAAAGGGATTTGATCATACAATTTATTGATCTCTTTGCTTCTTTAAAATGCTACATCTAGGAAGGTAGTACCATAATTACAAGGGGGCATCTGATATTGAAAATAGAAAAAAAGAGATCTAACTCTGTTTAAAATTTCTTGCATTCTTAAGTCCTTCACACTGTTTTGGCTTATTATTGTTAGCTACATGTCCTGTGGAGAAGAAGGATGAACTTTTTTTAAAGTGTTCTTCATATCATCTGGTTAAATTAGAAAAACTGTTTGTCTGTTACAGACAGCTACCACATAGGTCATGTATTTGGATTCCTTTCAGTATTTAATCTCTATTCATACTTGTGTTCGTGGTGTAAAGCTCCCTTCAGGTGGACTGTAAGCATAGAAACATAACTTGTGGTAGTAACTAGAGCCTTAAAAATCTCTTTGTCCTCTGGCAACACACTGCTCTGTTTTTGTAAACAGCCTACATTCCTTAGGTGTCATCTTTCTTGTATTTTACAAACCTTAATGGGTTCATAGGTGTTATTTATGTGAGGCACACATTTTTCCACACTGGATATAGCCTCTCATTACTTTATGAAGGTTCCCAGTCATCCAGTGTCATTGCTAACAGCAGATCTGCCAACACAGAAAGGGTGCTGGACTCTGGCATCTTCTGCGAGCAGGTAGTAGCAAGGTAGTGGATGACTTGGCCACTAATGCTTTGAATTAGAGTGTCTTCACAATGGTTTATGATGAAAATAGGCTTGGAGGGAGTGCAGGTTATTTCTGAAATCTTCATATAGCCATAGCAATGTCAAATTTTTGTTGCTGCGACAACTCACATTACGGACAAATAAACTATTTTTATTTTTATTTAAGTGTCTCTGATCATTTATGTCACTGCTCCCTTCTCCACTCTTGACGCTTATGGAATAGCATGGCTATCTAGCAAAAGTTGTACCTCTTTGACAACATACTAGCAATGAGCAGAAAAAGGGGACATTTTGAGCTGTGATTCACTTGCTTAGTAGTGCAAAGACAACATGCGTTGTAGGTTATTGTGACTTCTTTTTATCCAGTCCCTGCTTTCTATGTGATGAAATGACAGTTACATCTTTCAGCTCAGTACGTAGTCTCTTTCCTCTCTAAAATCTTACAAGTGTTCAGGGTGTGGCCTTTTCCTTTAGTATAAAGCAGCAAGGGGACAATGATACGTGAATTACTGAGGCAATGAGATTGCTTCTAAGCAATAAATAATCTTTATGCAGCCATGCCCCATACTTTACTTAACCTCCAAGATTTTCCAAAGTTCTTGTAAGAAATGTTTTTCGCTATTAACTAAGCTTGATTAAATTGACATAATTCAGGAAAATATTTTTGTTTTTTACACCTAGGAATCTGTGCTACTTGTGTGATTGTATTCTGTTGCTTCTATGGTCAGAATGCAGAAAAAAATGTGCTTCCAGAAAAACATAACATATACATCACTTCAAAATGTAGCTGATATTGGTTTACAGAGGCTGTTTGGTAGCTTGGCATCAAATGTTTTCTTCCAACCTAGCAAAAACTGTAAGAGCTATGATTAAGTGTTGACATTTCTGTTCCTCAATTACTGTTTACTTCTAAGCTATCTCAGTGTGGTTACCTCAATGTTATTTGGCTATGCTGACCTATAGGGCTTTTTTAACCTTTTTGTAAACTCAACTGCCAATCATGGGGCTGGATGTAATTACTGTTTAGTGCTGAAATAGACCTTTTCTCCAACTTTGAAGGCTGAAAGATAGCCTCAGGTATTTAGTTAACTGGCTGAACTTTTTAATTGATACAAACTGTCTATAATAATTTCAGTTTGTCTACCATGCAGCAGCTTTGCTGTTTTAAGTTCATACACTCATTCTGATGACATTCACTGATACGTGATATCAGGGCATGAGCATCGAAGCACAGTAAAATTCTAAGACATCCCTGGAGTCTGTCAAGCTAGAATTATATAGCAATCCATAACTCAGTATCAATTCATTTAAAGTTTATATGATACATTGGCCAATTTAATGCTTAAGATTAATTTCTGTTGAATTCCCTTTAAATGCCACTGGAGTGTTCATTTCACCTTACCAGTTCATATGAAAACAATATTAAGGGTTTCTCTATTGATTGTGGAGTTACTTGATAAAATTGTTAAAAGGAAATGTCGCTAAGATTTTTGAGATACAAAACCATAATGGCGTTATCTTCCTTAAATAACAAATTTGCTTAAATATAACAAATTTATTTCAATTCTAGGGCATACTATGTCAAAAACGGTAAACATTTGATGATTAGTTTCCAATGTACAGAATCAAGTAAGCTTGCAGATTGGCAACTTCTTCCAACTGGACATATAAAGGAAGAAATGCAGCAGATCGTTAATAAAAAATAAAAGAAAGACAAAGCAAGAGATGAGAGATGCAGTTTCATGTGGAGGTACCTGTTTAGTAACAATATGCTACTATGGTTACTTTTTGTTATGTTTAATGATTTATCTTTCTCTCTGACACTTTCTCAATAAGTAGGAACCATTGATCTAATAAGGGAGGCCATAATAGTTAGTTGGACACAGGTTTAGATGTGTAAAATGTTATTTTGACATATCTGCATTCAATATTGTCTTAGTTTCAGCTAGGATGGAATTGTTCTCTTTGAAGTGTCAGGTATGATGCTATGTTTCGGTTCTAGCTGAAAAACGATGTTGATACCACAGTTGTTTATAGTTCATGCTAAGCAGTATTGTACAGAGCCAAAGCTGCTTTCAGCAAAATGCCTGAGGAGCTGGGAGGGAGCAGAATTGGAACAGCTGACTTAAACAGGCCAGAGACATTTTCTATGCCATATGACATCATGCAGAAAGAATTTTCAAGAGGGTGGGAGTTCATTTTGCTCTCTTCTGCTGTTCAGGTAGCACTGGCTGGGCATCAGTCAGTGGGTGGTGAGCAATTGCTAGTGTATCACTTGATATATACGCAATTGAATGGTGCTGAACCACCTGCCAGATTAAAGCACAAGTACTTTTTTAGAAAACTTATTTTGCTTCTTTGAGCAGTGAAATTCTCGTTAAAAAGAACAGATTCATATGGCCTGTGATCAGAAATGACCGAATCGATAGAAATGCCTGAGTAACATTTCTGTTCACAAAATGTATTGTTTCCCTTAAGAAGAAGGATGCACTTATGGCTGGTTTAATAAGCACAGGATTTGGGGTTTTAGGATTGGGTATTGATTTAACTCACATGGCATTCACAGATGAGTGTGGCAAGACTCTTAAACAATCTAGTCTCATTTTCTTTCCTTTCTGTAAAATGGTGGTGTACAATTTCCCCTCCTTCCCCATCTTTGAGTTATTTAGGTTCTATTTCTGCAACTGATCTTGTTTTATTTTTGTCTCTCCCCATCCAAAGTCAGACTGGTTCACTGAGCTTCTGCAATGGACTGATATATGGTCAGAGAGGGTAGAATGAAGGCATATCAATAGGGCAATTTATAATTACAGTTTCTGTTCTTTATGTAACTTGAATAACTCAGATTTCCTCTCCTTAAAGATGGTCATCTTGTGATGAGCTGGAAAGGAAATGTGTTCCTGATTTCAAACTAAGTGAAATCAAACAATAGATTAACTCAGTAACGCAGGTTCCTACAGAATGTGGCTAATGTGAAGCAGTATTCTTGCAGAAGGAGTTCTCTTTCATTTGAAATACTTGAAAATTAACCTTCTGGAAAGAACCTAAAAAGGTCAGGACTATATGATTTATACAGAAACTAAGAACAGACAGTCCACTTAATTGCTGAAGCTGTTGGATAGACATTTAGTTTTTCAAGAGTAATCTTCACTTTCACGTGTGCTAGAATATTTCTATATTGTGCATACTTGTATTAATGCAGTGCAACGTAGTGCATGCACAAATATTTGCTCTGCAACTTAGTTTGTGAAAGCTATTTTTGGCTAACTAACTCTTTTGTTATGCCTTGAGAGGCAGTGAAACATATTCGGGTGCTGAATTTTGTAAGTATTACATGAATTTCAGGAGGATTAAAGCCTCAGTCAAAGGGGACAGCTATGCAGTTCTTGACAACACTTGGAGAGGAAGAAATTAAAACAAACCACAGCCCCAGCCTATTGCTGACTCTGAAACTATTTTTCAACTTCTATCAAACTAATATTTATCAGCAAGTGCTTACTTTGGTCTGATATTTTGGCCAGCCTCACATAGTTAAGTTCATATAAATGCTTTAATATGTTGAACCATTTAAAACTGTAAATTTCATATAGTGCCTGAATGGTGAGGTGACTTGACATGAGTAGACTACCTTTTTATTATGCACCTTATGAAGTGGCATTTATATGGGAAAATTTATGGATTTGCAATTTCACCCGGTTCTACACCTGTATAGCTTTTTTTTTTTCCTGTCTTCAGTAGATGTAACAAAAGAGTCATCTGTAAGGTTGTAACCAAATAGAATGAGAACAAGGCTTAAGAAATAAAAACATGCATACAGGAAATAGAAGAAACTAATAAATAAGGTTATAGAAATGGTTTATGTGTTGATGATAGACTAGAGAAATTAAACTATAGCAGGAATGGGTCGTTATAGACCCTAAGAATGCTTTTAATCTGCTAACCTCTAGATCACTGTCTCTGCTTCACCTTTGGCTGAAATAGTAGAAAGTATTTAATGGATGACTAATGAGGTGTTGGCTGTACCAGCCA
The DNA here is from genome assembly GCA_023055505.1 of Callipepla californica brunnescens. Taxonomy (NCBI): domain Eukaryota; kingdom Metazoa; phylum Chordata; class Aves; order Galliformes; family Odontophoridae; genus Callipepla; species Callipepla californica. The sequence continues at coordinate 59,139,310 of JALIRH010000001.1, forward strand.
ATTCTTTATAGGGGCGAAAGGGTTCTGTGAATACTGCCATTACATTAGGCTTTTTTCTTGTTGGGTTGTGAGTATTCCTGGAGCAATAAAGTCTGTTTTTCCTTCTCATCTATTGCATGCTATCCATCAATTGAACCAGAGCATATTTGTTTTGCTGTGATCCCAAAGATGATGTGCAGGCTGAAGCAAGGCAGAGGTCTGCCTGCAAGGGAGCAGCGGTGGCAGGTGAACTGGGAGGTGAGGCTGGAAAAGGTGTGGTGACAGAGGTGTGGCTGAGGCAGGGTGCAGGCCTGCAGCATGCCTGTGAGAGAGGAATGGTCTCAGTGGTAGTAACTGTGTCTGGGCAGCAGGCCCATGCATCTTAAATGATGGGACAGGTCCAAAGCCAGGCAGAGATCTATCTACAGTACAGTGCAGGCTAGGATCAGGACAAAATGTTGGAGCTGAAATTCAAGTCTGAGCTGAGTGGGCACACAGTATCTGTGTTGTAGTGCAGGCCAGGCTGGGCAGGGCTACTGAGGCCCATTGGTGTCCTAATAATCCTCATCAACAATCTGAATATTTTAGACTTCCTTTGACTGTGCTGGAGAACAATGCAAATGTCACAGAAAGGCAGTAGGACATCCAGCATTGATTCTTTTATTTTTGAGTGTTAATGGAAATATTAAAATCAAGCACTTCCCACCAGAAGTAGTCTTAGTGACTTGAAAAAGTCCCATGGTTCAGCAGGTCTGTGGTTATTGCGTGCCCCATCTATGGATACTTCTGACTTTATTCTGTTTCTACAGACTCCTCACATCTATCCCTTGGTATCTCCCTCACAATTCAGGATGAGGTCTCTTTGGTAGAAGGATGGGATTTATTTTTATCACCTGCTTTTTATATTTTCCTCACCATGCTTTGCTCCCTGCCAAGCCCCTCATGCTTGAGTGGAGCTCTTCCTAGTAATTCGCAAAGCTACTTCATTATTGTCCTTTGAAAATGTCTTTATAACTCCTACGATACTGTGATACTTGACAGTTGTTAGGCAGCACTTTGAAAGCAATTCTGATGAAGTGCTGAAAGCATGGTCTGTCACGCTGACCAGTATTGCCTGTCATCCCGTCATGTATCCAACCCTCTGACAGATGGACACGGTCATTCCTGAGCAGCTCTGTGTGCTCATACCATACATCACCATGCTCAGTCACATCATCACAAACACCCGTAACCATTTTTGCCACCTCATAATTGAGCTTTCAGTGTGTTTCGTCGGTGTGCCGAGGCTTTTTTGGCCACATGCCACTTCTTTCTTGGCAGTATCGCTGACCAGACAAAGCACATGTTGAGCTATGAGTACCCGTACATATTTTTCCTTTTGTAGCCATTCTGAAGTTTTTCTCCTGAATGAGCAATGAGGATGTTGGGTGACTGCCTGTTGTTTTCTGTCAGCGTGGCAGAAGGATGAATGCCTCTGAACTAAGCTATGTTGGTGAAGCCCAAGCACCAGATCTGGCCTTGCCCTCCCAACTTGTCCCTGGTGAGCTACCAGGTGGTTGTGCAGGGACACCATGTGAATGCACTGTGTGCTGCTTCTATCAGAAGGAGGCAGAGGGTAAAGGGGAACGTGGCCAGCTCGGGGTGACATGACAAACAGTTCTTGTTCCCTCTGATAAAAAGGGGCATCAGTGGAATGTAACTCCACCAGAAACATCCAGCAAAAACTGCAGGGCAAGTTCTAAATGGGAGATGAGAGCATTTCCCAGGACAAAGAAATTCCCCTTCAGGAGTTCCAGGTAACAAGGACCATACACAACAATTTCACCAGAGCACACAGATCAACCCCAAAAACCTTCCAATTTGGCATGCTATAAAGTTAGCCCCTGGTGCATAACCTTCCTCCGCCTCAAGTGAATTGTTTAAGTTGGATGGATATTAGCTTTTAGGCTTGTAAGGATGTTCTTTTAGGCTTGTATGGGAACTGCTGAGTCGCAGCTTGAACCACTGAATGAGCACCTGAAGGAAAGATTAGCTCTGGGAGCACAGACGGAGGTGATTCACCTGCATGACTGGAAGGGATGGAGCCTGACCTCATTTAAGGGCTGACTGCCCTTAGGAAAGGTTCTCTTATTGGAGTGATTGGAGACTCCTCCTTTGTGGAGTTCCTTCCCTGTGAACCTAGATCTACAGAGCACTCATTTTCCTTCTTTTGTAACACGTCCTTGTTTGCCCAAGAGCATCTCTTTGCTTTTACAGCCTTTACAAGGTTGGGTGCAACAGATTGCAATACTTGTCCTGTGCACCTGAGAAGAAAGCAAGTGTTCCTGCCAGCTGGGCAGGAGGGAGATCAACCAAGGCACCTGGAGCAACATGCCAGCTTTGGGGAGAAGAGATGCTTGGGAATGCATCTTTCTGGCTGTCCTCTGCTGACAGTTTGTGATCAGGTCTGGGGAAAAGGGCTCAGTCCTGTAAGGCTCTGTAGGAGAGCCACCTGATTGAGAGTGGGGTATCTCAGCACGGTGGGCTGCTCCTTCAGCTAACACAGGAAGCAGAGGTGGGAGGAAGACTGGGAGAGTCTTGATAGAAGGAACAGTAAGTGTGTGGCTTGGCTGCTCTTGGAACTAGGGAAATGAGCTGCGGCTCAGGGTTTCTTGCCCTATTAAATCCTCAGTGGCAAACAGCACCACAGACGTAGGCAGTACAGGTGGGCTTCTCCCACAGAAAAGTATGGTCCTGTTTTAGAAATAGTCTTGTTTCTAGGACACGGCCAGTTTCTGCGTAGGCCACCAGGGGCCAGTGTTACTTGACCCACTTCTAAGTGTACGTGACTATTATTTATTTCTATATCTCCTAGAATGAAAGGATTCTGGTTTTTAGCGACACATTAGTACAAGATAAATAAGGTGCATGGTAATCCAGTAATGGTTCTTTATTTTCTGAGAGACTGTGGTGTGATTTTTCATCTTGTAAGCACAAATTTAGTGAACCAGTGGTTGAGAAAACTTTGAACGCTGTGTATAAATGCAGAGCTCAAGAATATGAAGTGGCAATAGCGATGGCATTCTCTGAAATATATTGGGTATCTGCATAACGAATGTTTTTCTCTTTAAGCAGTGATCTTTTTCCCTTGATCCTTCATATTCCCTGTTGTATGCGATAAGAGGTATTAAAAATAAATAAGCATGATTTAGCTATTTATTTTTTTTCATCTTAAAAAGTCTAATTGCTTCCTGGTAATTTGTCTCTGAATGAACTAAAAAAAGCTCCCGGATTTTGGAGATATAGATAGGAAAGCATGAAAGCATCACTTTCAACTATTTTGATCTGTCTTGACCTAAAATGCTTTTGTATTTTATACATAAATATATATTTTTATATTTGCTTTATATGTGTGTGTATACATATTTTTGCCAAGCTCTATAAGTGATAGCTGAAGTACAACGCCTCACTTAATGAGAAAGTTCAGTCTCAAAGTTATGATTTAAAAACTTTCATAGGAGTATTTGTACCTCTCTTGAATAACACTATAATGCTAATTGTGTTAATACTTTTCCCAAAATATAGGAAAATTGAAATGTTCAGAGGACTGTTGCTTGTCCTTTTCCATTACTGAAAGGGTTTTCTTATGTTTTTCTTATGTTCCCTTTTAAGTTGGTATATTTTACTGTGGTGTTGAAAGCAGCGATTATCTTGAGATATGCAAGGTGGATCAGGGCAGCATCCCGGTGTTATAACGTGTCCTTAATGGAGCTCTCAAGTTATATTAACAGTTGAATGACCTGGTAAGGAGACTTATGCTGCCTGTTTTCCTGTCGCTTTGAGGCTGTTCTGAGTCTGTACAGTGTGGCTCATGCTCCTGCCCCGTGTGCTGTAGTCCCTTCTGGGGCATGCATGACTTTCCCCAGCATCAAGATGAGATGAAGCTGGAGCCCCAACCAGGGAGATAATTCCACAGCTTGAATGTTGATTTCCCTTCAGATCTGTACCTGTGAGTTATTTCACTCCTTAGCCCTCCCTGGGCCAGGGCCTGTGCATTAATCCTGTAACCCTAGTCCTGCTTTGTTGTCCTAGCTGAGTCCTGCATTCACTGGAAAAAAATAAATCACAGTATCCAAACACTACACATACAAGAAGAAAGCAGGGGGAGAAGTTTGATTGAAAAGATCAGAAAGTTCTAGAAAATTGACATTCATCTTAGAGTATTTCATCGCTCGTATTTGTTATATTAAAGATATTGATGTCATCACTAAAGATCACCTTCAGTCTATGTATCATACTTTCTTAGGGTATTGACAGGGAAACCTAATTGAGCAGACATTAGAGGAAAGCATTAAGAGTGGAAGAAAGAGGACCTATTGTATGTGGCATGATTCATAAGGGCTCCTTGCCAATCATTAATCTGTGGCACGGCTGCAATATTACATCCATAATTAAATATGGAAGAGATGTATTAGTGCCAAAAGGAAGTTGCTTCTGGGCCAGTTAAGAACTGAAGAAAATTATTACTTCAGTTCTGCATACTTTTTTTCATCTTTAGATGTTCATCCTAAGGGAAGTAAATTTAGCAGCTATCTTAGTAGATCTCATCCTAAATTGCACCCACGTGGTTTGTAACAACTTGAATTCTTGATTTCAAGAACATACATGCTATTTTTCTCACACGTGATCTGTAAGAATTTAAAAGGTTTTATCCTGAGCATTTCTGAAATACTAAGTCATATTAGTAGGTTGAATAGGAGGATATCAGGACTCCTAAGGAATTTTAATCAGTATTTTATATCTTTTTTTTTTTCTTTAAGAATTTGGTGTTCTCCTTATCGTGTCTCCTCAAGGTTCAATCACACAGAATTTTAGTGTTGAAATTTGAGCAGATGGTGATGGATTGCTAAAGGGTCCCTGTCCTACACTTTCAGCTTCTCTTGTCATCGTTATATATGATGGCAAACAGGCCATCTTTACTTCTCCAAATCAGTGTCTATATTTGGTCACGCAAGTGTTTCTCTGCTAGTTTGGGTTTTCTGTTCTTCCTTTCCTACATTTATTGAACAATTTTTTTTGACAGTGCATTGTGTTCATTTAGGAAAAAAAAAAAAAGGGTGAGGAGGGGACAATAAAACACCCAATAACACTTTAACCAAAACAAACAAACAAACAAAAAGGCAAAAGATCCTGAACAGACCCAATAGTAAAAACATGAAAGCAACTTGCACTCATTAGCTGCTTGATGGTGGCTGTAAATGAAGTAGGATTAAAATCTGTCTCAACATGTATGGCAAGTGATAGGTCAACTCAATTGTGAGAAATGTAATTCCACATTTCAGTTCAGCTTCTCCAGAAATAGAACTTTTAAAACTGTTCTTCCTTTTATTTATTTATTTCGTGTCCATCTAGGTAAATCCTTTTCCTTTGTTGTGCTGTGCATTTAAATGAATGCCGACTGTGAGGTTTTCTTTATGGCCACCGCTAGGAGACAGAAAGGAATATTGTATTGTATTCTTTACAGCATAACAAGACTGCAGATGGCAATATACAAATTCTCTAGGGTTAGTTAGTAGCTGGATTAAATGATGGTCTTCATTAGTGAACCAAATGCTTCAAAACTGTGTATTTAATAAAAATTGCTTAACCTAAATGAAGCTCATTAATACCCAAGCCTAATAGGAAGCCTCTAGAGAAACCAAACTGCAGTGATTCCATTTCTGTGGAGAGGGACAAAAATTGAGACACATTTGCCAGATTTTAGCTGCTCAGTTGCCTTCCTTGGGATAAAAATGCGTCTTCTGCACATCAGCAGCAAAGAAAATGACATGGAATGTGACGGCTTCACCTGCCCCATTTGGGTTAAGGCAGGGGAGCAGCTCCAGGATTGCTATCCAGTGAGGCTGGAACCTCCCTGGGTAGCAATGAGAAGCAAACCCCCCCTCCCCCCCTCAGAAAATCCCTCTTTCCTGTACTATGCAATGACCTGGAGGCTTCCCTGACTGACAAGTTGCTCTCTTCCAAGTGCCATCAAATTTCTATTGCTCTCAAGGTGCCCCAGCTGATTTTCTGCAGCCTGCCTGCTTGAGACAGCGTCCGAGAGCCTGACAAGTCTCTTTCCCCACAGCTTAGTGAGGGAAGGGGGTACATTAGCATACAGTTGTTCTTTGTGTATGGAAATACATAATAACCCCTCTTTTCAGGCCCAGAGCAGCTCAAACATTGAAACAGGGGGGTTTCTTCTGTCATTTGTTTGCCTGAATAATTGCTATTACTAATAATGGAAATAACATACTAGGTGACTAGGTTACCACGCTGATCATGGGAGATTTGTGCAAACTGTTCCTATGGCTCATTTAGTTTGCAAGATTTCACACTCTGTGAGTCTTCTCACACTCAGTAGGAACTGGCAGAGCTCTGCAAAACCATATTACAGGCAAACAGCAGTGATGCAGATACATGAATTGGGTATATCTCCTTTAGAGAGGGGCCCAGCCTTTCAGGCAGCTGGAGCTGATGTTTGCTGGTAGACTTCCACCTAATTTCTGCTTAATGTTGTTGTTTTTAAGGCTGTCCTGTGAACACTTATCAATGCAAGCTGAATCATCTGTTTAGCAAAACTGATCTTTGGAGTACACATTGACAAGAATATGCTTTGAAGCATGTTTTTCTTTTTTTTCTTTTTTCCCCCCATAGATATATTTCCTTAACATTTATCCTTTTTGTAACAAATCCAGAAAGTTAAAGCATTTCGGAGCTGTCCAACTGATGAAAGCATTCCCTTTGTCTAATTATTTTTTTAGATTGGGAGAGAAATGTATTCTTTTAAAAGCGAATGTACACATATCATCTAAATCATTTGATGGTGCATCTGCTCTTTTTGGATCCTGCAAATATTTATATGAACCTTTATGCTTTCCTGTTCTCTGTAAGATTTTACTGGTTTGCTAATTCTGATTGCATCTCTTTCATCCTCTTAAGTCTTGCAATTCGACATGCAAAAACGTAAACAGGGAAGGCAAAAGCTGCACATTCCAGATTTCTGTTTCATTTCGGTTCAAGCAAAAAAAGTAATTGGATGTTACTTATTAGTTCTCACTAGAAGTTGCTTAGAGAGACTTGAATTGAAAGGCCCAGTTAAACCTTTTCCTTTTATTTCTGTGTAACATTAACCGTAGGATATGACAGAAGCATGCTGGCAGCGGATCAACTATCTTTCACTAAATGAGAATTGTTCACTGCAGTGTTCAAGCTCTTCCTCAAAGAGCTGTCATCAGAGTATTTTGATGGTGGGGTGTGAGTCAGGTTCCCAAAATGAGGGTGGTGGGATAGACAGCACTCCCTTCCTTGCAGTTAGGATACTTTCCTCTCTTCATTTTTAGTCACATGAAGTACCCAAGTGCTTTGAGCAGGCAATTACAGTACTGATAAAAACAAATACACTACTTTTATAATCTCTTCTACAAAGAATCTCTTTAGACTGCCTTCATATCCGTTCCCAGTCCCTTAGCTCATTAAGGTATATGAATACTGTTCTTAAAACCTGGGATCTTATCTTGCTCTAAGGAAGGAGGAGACCACCACTTTATAAAATTCTCTTTAAAACTGGACTGTATTTCTAAGAAGAGGGAAACCTTCAGGATGGTGGGAACAAGTGAGTCTAGTGAAACTGTGATCAGAAGAGTTTAAAGTGAGTTGGAGCATCAGGAAATAATTGTGGTGTAATCAGTCAAATGCATTTAAGTAGGTTTATCAAGCATATCACTTCAGGTGTTTATGTAGCAGCAGGTAGCATAGCTTCTGAATAAATACCTATTCAGTTTTCACCTAGGATTAAAATCATATCTAGTACAGTGTGAGTAAGGTTGGTTGTTAATACATCTGGTGCCTCAAGACAAATACAGAATACAGAGGTTTTGCTCTGCCTCTGGCCAGAGGCTGGCACGCTGGGTAGACGCAGCTTGCACCAGGAAGGAGCATCAATTTTGGTAAGGCTGTGTGATCAAGAGTTGTCAGAGGGCAAAGTACTTGGTCACTTTCAGGATAAGTACTTCAGCTGAGACAGGAACAGTAGCTCATCTGTTTGCTGTCTCCTCACTACCTGTAAAATGAATACCATTGTCAGCTTAGATGCTCCATGATGACCTGTGGTTTTGTGAACAATGAGTAGAGGCAAGTACATGCCTTGATTTGACAGTGATAATCTGTTCAAAGGGTACTTCTAAAGTGCAAGGGTTAAAAAGGGCAAAGAAAGAGTAATGTACTACTGGGAACTAAACCAGTTCAGGACCATGGCTGAAAGCTGTTTTAAAATGGTATTTTCTTCTGGTTGGATGAGATCTTTTGATTTCTCAGCACCAGCACCACAACAGCTAGGTCTCACTCAGAGCACATTCTGACACTGCAAGATTCAAAAACTCACAGAATAAGGCACATCTGCAATTAATAGGAGAATTAAGCAGATCTGAACAATCTCACTTTTGCTATAAGCTTCCAAATAAACATGTAAACTTGGCTACTGAGGATCAGCAGATACTTTGATTCTTTGACATTTAAGAGTGGTACAGGAGAGCCATAAATCCTGTTCTGTGGCTAGAAGCCTAGAAATAGAGGTGTTGGGTCTGAATTTGTAGCTGAGAAGAGCATGTGTCCATTTTACTTGGTTGTTCAGAAGGAGGAAAATGCATATTTAGATTGAATTTGGAGCACATCAGCATTATTGGAGTAAAGCTGTATTGGGGTAGCGCTGTTCATTCTTGGAATTAAAAAAGATTTCTGGTTTTGTTTTCCTTTTTGTTACAGCTTATATAGTATGTGGAAAATAGGAAAGTAGATCTTTTCTCTGCTGTTAACAGTTTAAACTGAGAGCTCCAGAGTGTTTGTAGCTTATGAAATGGGAGAGAACGTTCAGTATTGAAATATTATTCAATGTTACTCACATTATTACACATTATGATTGCCTTGTAATGTGTTCACACAATTAACCCAGAATACCAAAATTTTTCTATCCGCATTCCTTGCTATGAGTTTTAAGAAGTTGGAAAGAATGTTCCAACTCTGCATATTACTTGAATTCTCCGTGGCATAATTAATATTTCCTCAATGTTTGTTTGCTTTTTTTGTACGTTCTGGAAATATTTGAAGTTCCATTATCTGTATTTCAGAATCATTAATACTTCTTTTAATTTCACGCTTTGAATAACTTTACATTAGCAAACAGATGCGTGCTTTTGTTGTAGCTAGCATGACTGCATGCCTTATCCATTGCACATAATATCAGTGGTCCTGTAAGAAGACCTGTCTCTGATGTGATTCCAATTGGACCAATTTTTAATTTGCAATAATGCTTGAAACAACAGGGGAAAAAATAGCATAGCAGACACCTGCTTGAAGACAGTTGTTTGGATTAAGCTTTTGTATCTGTTATTTGCATTGGTTCTATGGAAACAGGGAACTGGTTGTGATATGATGTGCTGGTGCCACTGTATTCAAAAGTGCAAGACAGTGTAAACAAGTGGAGGACTGATCTGTTGATTTTTCAGTTGTGCCAGAGCTAACAAGCAGTCCTAGAGCTCTCCCTAGGGAATGCTGATCCTTCTGTGAGATGTGATCATTTTAATTCTTGGAAACACCGCTATCTTTTTAAAAAAAAAAAAAAACCTCAATGAATCTCAGTTACATTTTCTCTGTGTATATACAGCTTTTTAAGGTACCATTTGTTTCTATGAAACATAGCGGTAAATAATGTTATGTTACTTGGTGTACCAGTGGCTGTTAACTACTCTCAGTATCATCTCATCTAGCAAAATAAGAATTCTTTTTTTTTTTTTTTTCACTTAGAAAGTTGAAACAACCCTGGACTGCTTCTACATTTCAACCTCAATTTTTAAGTTATTCAATGCCTTCCCCCCCCAAATGCTTCCCAGAACAAAACTTAGCCATGAACTCTCTTGATTTCTGCAGAAGTCTTGAAAACTAGAATGACACAAATATATAAAAAAATAAACACAGATTTTGAAACTCGAGGGGGAAATCTGCATGATTTTTAAACAGGTTTCATGGTTTGAAAGCTGTTCTATCTAAAGCCATCCTTTTAGATGACCAGTTTTCATCTTCTGCACAGTTTCTAGTGAAGGAAAGTTTGGTTGTCTCAATTCATTGACAGGCTTCTTTCAGGATGCCCTTAGTGTGAAGATTTCATTACTAAGTCAGCAATCTTGCCTTTCAATGTTCAATTATGAAAAATGTATAAATATTGTTCTGCTTTGGCTTTTATTGCTTTTCTGCAATAAGAAAGCTTAGAATTAGGAAAACTTCCTTGTGAGAGTGAATGAAGTGGATGAAAAAAGAATCCATTCTAATACTCAGATGAGATCACGTTTATGTAACAAGAACAGGAGGCTTTTCATTCTGTTTAATGGAAAAATCAAAGAGGAAATAAACTATCACAATGAAGATATGTTTTACAATATTTTTTAAAATAGTCTTTAAAGTTCCCGAAGTTAAGGTTCTTTCATTTCACCAGTTCCTTTGCATTTTGCATGGTACTGTAGCTGAAAAACATTCTTTTGTTAATGTAACCTCAATGGCGAAGTAAACCATGCCACAAAGCCCTCAGTTTTACTGTAGCTCAGGCAACAAACCCAGAACACACTAGCACTGATTTACCATGGTTCTAATCAGCATTTCGCACATGGAAAACTCACCATGTGTTTCAGAACCCTTTGACACTCATCTCTTTCTAATACAAGTGCCTGTTTCTCCCTCTGCTGGTTTCAGAATAAACGCCTTGTCAAAAAAAGAATTAGATTTTGACAGCTTTTTTCCTATGGTTAATTGAGGTGATAGATACACTTGACATTTATCTCAGTGCAGAAAAGAAGATTAAGACATATTTTTCTACATGCATTCTCTGTATTAGAGGAGGTCACTTTCTAGGGTCTTTTTAATATGCCTGTGCAATTAATAGTGGTGATAATTCCGCTCCATATCACAGCGTCTTTAAAGTTCTCTTTCAAATTGACAGATAAAACTCTCTCTTCTGTATATAGGGCTTGAATTAGACTAATCTTTTTCAAGTTTGCACTCCAGGCCTTCCCCCTCACAGTCCTGAAAATTAATACTATCTGAAAATTAATGCTATCTGAAAACTTACAAAAGATAGTGTGCTAACTCACTTAGTTCAAAGAAAAAGAAAAAAAAAGTCATATTTCAGATTCCTTTAATTATTGCCACTGAATTTTTGAGGGCATCCCCCTAAATTGTTACTTTTACATTAATGCGATTTGAACGTTCCACGTGTTAAGTGTCCAATTGCATTGTGCAGCAGTTTGTTCCTTGTTGTAATGCAGAACGAATCTTCTAATTTTCGGAGAAGAAACTGGATGAATGTAAAGTTTAGATGCCCTAGCTTATGCAATATAGTTATATAATAATATCTGAAGAAGAATTAATTAATGCATTTCTGAAGAGTGCTGATTAATTCACACAGTTAAACCCTCTTAAGCAAAGTTATTTAAAAACATCAAAGCCCACATATTGCCCTTCCAAGAGCACAAGTGTTCAAAGTTTGCAGTTCATGCACACTTTAGGGTTGAGCACTGCTAGATATGCTTCCGAAGTACCATTATTATTTTAAGCTTGGTATCTAGCAGAAACATGTTATACACTTGTAGAATAATATTACTCAAATACATGTTTATGTCTCTTGACATTTTCTGTCTGCATTAATTACTTGGCTTTGGCACCAAATTTTTTCATTTATGTTCTCTTTTCCTGTTCTACCAGTGGTTTTCTACAAGCTAATATGTTCACTGATCATGTGAGGTGGGTTATTTCCCTCAGATAGGTTGTCTTTGAACAGTGGTTGAAGTTGCATCTAAATTAAGCAAAGGAAATCTTGTATGTTAGACTACAGAGAGTAGATATGCTAATGCTCTTGTAGACAGGAATATATACACCTTGGAAAGGTTTTATACACTCAAAGTATTCAGACAATTTTCTTCTAATAATTCTTGTTAAATCTTCAGATGATTGACAATGTTCTTGATGACATAAGAGAGAAGTGTTTGAAGGATGAAACATTCAGTAAAGATGTGATATCACCCCATTTTTTTCCAAATTATATTTTCAGAAAAAAAATGTTGTTTTTCACTAAGTATTTATAATTGTCAAATGAGACCAGAAATATGGCAAAATTTTCAAGTGTGTGCCTGATTGGTCCCTAGTGAGCAAAACAGATGTGAGAAAAGCCTTTAAATGGGAAAAGTATTTAAAAATTTTCAATTGAGACCTGTTTTGCCTTAAATTCTGATTCTGTCAGCAGTAATATATATACACAAAGTGCAGCCTGCATGACTGTCCATGCTAGGAAGCTGAAGTCCTTAGATTCTTCTTACCAAACACAGCTGTTCTCTTTTGTAGGTCTGTACAAAATACTTTTTGATAAGCAGTTCTGGACTAACTTTGTCTTCAGACTTTAATTCCCCAATGAGGATTTAATCTAGAAATTCAAGCATATTTTTCTATAGCTTTTTTTTTTTTTTAATAACTAATATTAAAACTGAGTGTTAAGAAATGTATTTGCATACAAAGTGACAATTGGAAATCTGTGTTCCAAGCAGATGCTTGCTCATTTCTTCCTAGTGAGGAAATTAACAGGACTTTGGCACGTAGGTGCCTGCTGCTGTTTCCATGGGAATAGAACTTTGAATTAAGGGTTAATGTATGAACTGTGTGTGCGTGTGTATGCAACACGTGTGTATTATGAAAAGCTGTTTGCATCTTCTGTCGGTGAAATGTGTAAAACTGATATAGCTCTTTAGACTTTTGGCTGGTGAACATGGGACAGCCAGAAGCAAACAGCAGATCTCTCCATTCAAGGTTTAGTTTGCCTCTTTCCTATTGTAAACTGAAAATGGAATTTTCATTATAAAAACTAAAGGTGTACATGTATATGTATATTTGTTTATTTAGCATTTTGTAGCCAGTGTAAAATCCATACTTTTCTTTCTGCAGGAAAATGTATTTGTTATAAGTATGTATCTGGGATTTACTTTCACAGTAGTTTTTCACAGAATCACAGATTTGTAGGGAGTGGAAGGGACCTCTAGAAATCATTGAGTTCAACCCCCTGCCAAAGCAGCTTCCTACACCAGGTTGCACAGGCAGACATCTCTTTTTTTGAACAGATCAGCTAACACTGTGAGACAATATAGGGACATGTTGCATTAGTTGTTACCAGACTTCAGATGCAGTGATCTTTCTGTAGAGAGTTGACTTACTAGTGCACCCAAACCCAGAAATTATAGGGATCTGAAGAGACCCAGCAAAGCTACTGAGGTTACTGTAGTGCCTTCACCCTCTCTTAGCAATCTGTCAAACCATTCACTGTGGTCTCTATGTATCTGGGAGGTTTTCTTTCACACTGTTTAGACTAAGTTCCATTCTTACCACCTCTTTTACCTACAAAATATGCTGGTTTATTTCTGGATTATATTTTTATTTTGGGAACATTGGGAACATGAAAAAAAAAAAGACATACTGTCCACCTGTTGTATGTGGGTTGGTTTTTTTTTTTTTTTTAATTCAAGTGATTTGTCTGCACTGTTTTAGTATACTAACTGAAATACTTGGGAATGAAGTAATCCCATGTGCTGTCCTAGTGGCTAGAGTTCTGAAACAACTGGGGTCAAGCGTGATTTAAAATTAATAAAACTAAGAAAGAAATACATGCCTTAGGAAATTTACCTCTATTCTACTTACTCCATATTATTTTATATCCAGCTGGTTTATTTAGGCCTTTGATCACATGCCTATAGAAATTTTTTCTATTTATCAGTATCTTGGGGTCAAAAAGCTGTTCAGTGCAACTGTCTGTCTTTTCAGGAGTATTTTTTGTTATCACACCCTATTGCTAATATTTACATGTGTCCCTCCAAAAGTGATGCTTCTCATTTATTTTCCTGGAAATGACAACAGATATAAAGAACACAATAACATTATTTGGTAGGGCAATTTCTCAGCTACCAATAATTATTTTTTCAATATAGGCACTGCCATTATCTATTAATTTTTGCTAGCGATTAACTAGAGCTTGCATGTAACGCTTCTGAAAATCTTCATGGCTGTCCAGAGCATGGTTTCTTTGGTCTCCATATACATTCAACAAGTGCCAATGAATTCCAAGGGGTGTCACTTTTTCCACTTGATGGAATTAAATGGCATCCCTTTGCTTCATAAGTACTTTCATGTAAGATGCTGTTTTGTCAGACTGCCCTTCTGCTGCTATCCATCGCTCATCAAAAAATGTAATGGAATATTTGTGGGATGTTTCAACCACTACTTCTGCGCCACCAACATCTGCCTCTGATATTGTGGGCCAACATAATGAAATAGGAGGCATTACTTTTGGGGAAGCCCTTAAATCATCTTCTGATACTGCCATTTATTTCAGCCCTAGTGATTTCTAGATTTCACAAATGCTGTATTCTCTATTCAGATTATTCAGATGCGTTCAATCACCAAAGAAATGCAAGTAGCTAATGTACTGAGTCCCATGTTCTCATTTCCCAAGTGTGATAAAAATTTGAAACTCAATTGAGTGTTTTAAGCACAATGGATACCTAAAATTGGGGCATGTCCAGTTCCTTTGAACTCTTCCAGCCAACAGGGTTCGTCTCATTAGTAGATTGTTTTCTCTCTATGTTAAAAACAATGGAGCTTTTCAATAATGATTTTATACCTTTCATTATTTTGGATGTCCCTATGCTTTAGTAAGCAAGAAATGTGATACTTCAGTGCATGTGGTGTGTTTAAGCATGTACAAAATTTATTGGCTTCTGTTCCTCGTTGAAAATATGATTGCTATATGTTGTTTTCTTAGTACCAAAATAAATTGGATTCATATTTGATAAACACATAAGAAAGGATTGTCACAGCACACCTGGAAAGTACAGCTTCAAACTCTGCTAAATTCATTTCATTGTCTTGTTCTACAATTTACATTCAGAACTGAGGGAATATTGCATGCAAAAGGTGTAACAAGTCAAAGCACTTTTCTATTCTAAGGCAGAAGGGCCTATGTGAGAATATGGCAGTATACATTCTTTCTCAAAAACAGGTGCCTGGATCATCTCTGTGGTGCTTTGAAAACATTAATCAACTCCTTGCAGTATCTGTAAGAAGCATCTTTAACTTGATGAATGGTAAAAGATGACAGTAGAAGTGATTTTATTTCAGCTCCTTTTGGAATTAAATAGCCCAGAGACTCAAGGTGTTGTGCTTCTTTCACTTGGGATTTTACAATACCTAACAGATGTTGTGGGATTCTGTTACCATTTATTTTCTTGGTTATATTTAAAATCAGGTTGCTTCAGGTTTTTGATTCTTTTTTTGTTGTTGTTGTTGTTTTTTTTCTTTTTTTGTCCAAATGGGAGTCCATCCACTCAAATTAGTTTGCATGCCATTGTGTCCCTGGGCATCTAGCCACCTTCACAGGGTGTTGTGGAGGAAACAGCTGCCTCACCCGTACATGATAGGAGAGATTTAAGACTTCTTGGTAGACAACATTAAACTAAATTTCCTGTACCACAGGTAAAGGCAAGATTATAAAGTGGTTTGTTTTTTTTTTTTTTGGTTTTTTTTTTGGTATTTTGTTAGTTTGTTTTTTACTTTCCTTATGACGGCAAAGCATTGCCGTGTGGCTCAGTGTGCCCAACTCAAAGCAGCATTTTAGTGCAGTCAGAAATAATACTGTGGCTGCCTGGTACAAGTGTTTGAGGTGCTCATGTGTTTGATGAGGCACCACTTACAAGTAGGAAGTGCTCTTTCCTTTAAAATCCAAGTAAAATCTGTACTGTATGAATTAGCATGTGGAACATAGTTCTAAGTTGAAATAGCAATGAAATAAAGTAGAATGAGGGATTTTTTAGACGCTGCTTTTCTGGAATATTTTATCAGAGAATGGAGGAAGAAACAATAGACAAAAGAAAAAGTATCTTGAATCCCTTTCTACCCCCAGTCCCCTTCAGAAGTATGGTGGGTGTATGTTTGTTTGAGATGAAAAATCTTGTTTTGGCAAAATGTTGGCTGAGCTCTCCCTATTAGTCTGTCGTCATGAAAAAGCAGATGTCAAGATCTCAAGCTGGCAGATGTTCATCTATCCATTAAAATTCCTTCCCTTGGAATAATAACAAGGAAAGAACAAGTAGTGCAAAGTTTTAACCATCCAGTGCTGGTTAAAGTGGTAAGCTGTGGATGGATATAGCATGTTCCATTTTTGATGTAGACACAGATGTTCACAAGGGCTTTGTTTACTTTCTAATATGTAGTTTATCTGCTGAGGGGAAAAATATAGGCCAATCTCTCTTTTTTTTTTTTTTTTATTTACTGTCTAATAGTAGGGAATAGGTTCATAACTGTACAGTTTTGCAAGGTGTTTTGGCTTAAAATGCTGTTCACTGTTCTAAATAAGTTGAAACTGAAGACTTAATAATAGCTGGAAATGAAGTGTTTCTGATCAAGTAAAATGTTATTCTGAGTTAATTTGTTGTTACTGTTTAATTTGGCTTATCAGTGGAAAAATAAATTATTTACATAGCTGTATTTGGGAATCTTTCAGGACAGTGTATAATCTCAATGAACTTTACACAAAGAAGTTCATGTCCCTTAAATGAAAGATACTATAATTGTAGCATATACCTCCTTAAGGAGTTTCTTGGATTCTAGTCAAGAATCTGTTCATCGTAGTTATAGCTGTCATAATTCTGGATGCCCTATTCACACCATCAAAAGTTGCTTGAAAAGTTTGACACAAGAAGTTGTGCTTCCAAAATAAACTAGAATTCCTTTCTGTCTTCTTGGGAGTTTTTTTTTTTCAGTGTGCTTTGAGATGAAATCGTAATTCAAATAAGCTCATTTTGCCAATTAGGACAAGACCAACAATTCTTATATTTAGATCTGATGTCAAACACTCTTTGCTGAAAGTGTAGTTTATTGAGCTCTTTGTCGTTAAGTGCTTTCTGATCTTTCCTATCGTCTCTTGGCTGTTTTTGTCTGTTTCCTTCGTTTATCAGAGTTGTGTTTAATTCCTAACGAGCTTCAAGCACATCAGGCTGACAATAGGCATGATACCATCTTGCGTAGTATAGCAATAACTATGGATATTAAAATGTTCTCCAGCTTTTGCTTATCTTGCAAGCATAACATTGCCATTGCTCCAGTTTTGCATATGTGTAAATTGAAGCAGTAGTTTGGTTAAAAGATTCAGGAGTATCTCCATGGTATTTTAAGGGCGGATTTAGTCTGCAGATGAGTGAACCAGCTTTCTTGCATATCCAGACTTTTGGCAAATTTGTGGATGACAGTTCAGTCTGTTTTATTGCCTGGAAACATGCTCCTATAGGCAACATTAGCCATTGATACGTCTGTTCCTATTTGTGTCACAAAAATGTGTGGTCAAAGGTTTGGTCTAAGCTGCTTAAAAAGGCTACTGACATGTGACGCAAGGTTATGTTGTATAGCTGGTGTACACAGCCTGAGTGTATTAAGTCAGAAATGGTCTTGTGCCCAGTTGCAACCCCAGAGGTGTAAGGTGAAGAGTACTAAATTCTACCTTCTTTATGCCTAAAGTCAATCTTTTCATTACCTACTTATAAACCAATAACCTCAATTTATCTCTGTATTTAGGAAAGCATAAACAGTGGTAGTGCACTTCTCATTCATAAGTGATAGTTGATAAATTTTGAATGTGGTGTTTTAACACTTGGCACCACAGTACCATTTTTCTTGTTGATAAAGGCATAGCAGCATTTAATGTAATGGAGGTCATAAAATGATTACTGAAAAGCTCAATAATGTAATCAGAGAGAGAATCAGTTTTGAATGCTTACAGGAGAGCCTGGGCTCACATCGTACAATTATTTTAGGGCACTTAGTTTACTGGATGACAATATATTTTCTTCGATCACAGATGGGCTTACCTTGAGTATTATTTGAAGGCTCATGTACTGCATCCTGTGACTGCTGGTCTCAAGGTATAACACATCTTTTAGCAGAAAAGCAAGTTTCGATATCACTGTTATAGATTTAATACCACTGATTGATAATCACTGAACATAGCTAGGTTTTGTAAGTCATAACAAAAATATTTGACTTAATTTTATTTCCAGATGAAACTTATCAGTGTAAGTTCACACGGAATTCCTTCATTGATGCTTTCAGTTTGTGGCTACAGGAGACTGTGTTTCAGAAATTTCTGTAGCTGTCTCGCTAGTGACTGTGGTCAGGTTTAGTGATAAACGTGAGCTTATAATTTGTATGGTAAATTCTGTGTTGCATATCTTAAAATTTTCTTATTACTGAATGTGAGTACAGATCAATACCAGACAGAATTATACAGATTCCCCAGACTCTTCCTTTCCAGCTGTAAGTTAATCTTTGCAGCACATACCTGCCCCCTGACAATTCCTCTAAGAACATCAGAGGTGTTTCTGATCATGATTATCCACAGTCCTAGAGGACTGCAGGCTGCATGGACTCCAAACTACCAGTGCTGGGAGGAGAGGTTGCAATTTCTTTTGTTTAGTTGATTTGCCCAGCATTATCAGTTTTTTGGTCTTAATATTGCCTAGATCTTTCATGGTTTTCTGTATCTTTTAGCACCTTGGATGTTTCTTGGTTGTATTCTTGTTTTTTCTGTGATACCTTATCAGAGATGTCTAGAGAGGAAGACATGGCAAGTTTGTTGTTTGAGAGGTTTGAAATAATGTCAGACAGAGATGGAGGAAGTAAAGGAAAAGAGCTGATGGTCTTGAGATAGAATGGGTTGCATAGGACTTTGTTATATAATCTAAATGTCAATTTTAAACAGAAAGAAAAGGTAATCTTTGTAAATCTCTCTATTTTATACTAATACTCTTATATTCCTTATATTGGTGGGCCATTTGTGTGAACTGTTACAGTATGTTTCGTGCAGCCTTTGCTGCTGGCTGACATGGTATGGAGCACGACCATCTCATTACTGTAGTTCTAGAATCAGTGAACAAACCTATGGGGATCCACGTTTTCACAATTATGGGTTTATTTGCTGCCTTTAGTCTCATTTTCTATTTGGTAATATTGCCTTCTAGCATTAATCGTTCATTTTGCCCAGCCTTTAGCTACTATCTTTGTAAATATTTCAGAATTATACTTCATGTACCCTGAATGCGGTCACTGCAAAACAGAAAGAGAAGTGGGCTTGTTCAAAGCAGATATTTTGGGTCTTTTCCTACCAGCCAAATAACAGAATTCAGAAATCATACTGAAAGTATTTTTTACTGTTTACTTTTTAGAAGACTTACAGGCCCCCCCCCCCCACCAGTTTAAAATTGTGTGTCGTTGAAAACTGCTGTTAGTCCTTAGAAAGCAGGAACTAATCTAAATTTTCCACAGTTAAGTACACATGTAAATTATATCTACAATAGTATGAAGTTAGGCTCCTCACATAGTAGGAGGATGAGAGCCAATGGGCAGAAGTTGAAACAGGAGCAGTGTACACTGATTTGAAGGAGAAACTTTCTCTCCATGAAGACAGAGAGGCAGTGGAGCAGTTTCTTGAGTGTAGTTTTGAGCCTTGAAGTGTTTTGAGACCTGTCTGGATCAAGACCTGAGCAACTTGGTCTAATTGCTTTACGGACTTGAGGGTAGAGAGGTCTTACAGAGAGTTTCTGACACATTTGTTGGTTAGACAATCACCAACTACTTGAACTTTAACAGGAACAAGTGCAAACGCTATGGGTATAAACTGGGGGATGAGAGGCTATAGAGCAGCTCTGTGGAAAGGAATCCTTGGATTCTGATTGATAGCAAGTTGAATGTGATCCAGCAGCATGCCCTGGCAGCCCAAAGGGACAACTGTATTGTTGTTGTATTAGGTGATTGCTGAGATTACACTGTACCCTGGGGTGCACCAGGTCCAGCACTGCTATCGGGCTGGGGGAGGGCTCGTCATGTTCTGCTCTGCGTTGTGCAGCCTCACCTCCTGCACTGGGTGTGAGTTTGGGTGCAACAGTGTAAGAAGGAAATAAAATCGTTATCCTCCAAAGGAGGGTATGGAGATGGTGAAGGGTCAGAAGAGCAAGCCATACAAGGAGCACCTGAGGTCCCAAACTGCCAGAGTTCGTGCAGCATTTGGTCACTGCTCTTCAGACATACAGTTTAGATTTTGGGTGCTTCTCCGTGGAACTCAGAATTGGGCTCAATGATCCTTGCAGATCTTTTCCAATTCAGAAGGTTCTGTGAATTATATCACTGCATTGCTTTTCATCTGGTAAATATACAAATCTGCTATGGACAAATTTCTATGAGGTACACCATTATCTGGCATCCAAATTCTTCAGGTGCTATCTTTTGTAGGAAAATACTCAAGTGATTTTTCTTATTTAGGGGTGTGAGGGAGGGCAGGGAAGAAAGAACAACAAACCAAACCTGTCATTTCCTGCTTATTGGAGAAATTCAGAGAAACATCTGGGGTATTATACACTTTTTTTCCTCACATTCTCAAAACCTTGAAACAACAGAAATGAAATCCTACACCTATGTCTCTTAAAATAGTATCATGGATGGTAAATAAATCATCTCCAATAATACTTACTTTCTCAGTTTGTTTTCTTCTCATAGATTCATAAAAAGGAAAAGGAACTGAAATTGTGGCTTCATAGTTGCAGCACATTTTTAACGTTTTAGAGTGATTGTCGTATCTCTTAGTAAGTGCTAGAGGCATAGCACAGCCAAGCACTGGTCTAGTTGCTTCACCTTTCTCAGTACGTTTACTAGAGTTTGTCAGTGGCTTTATGTTAACCACTTCTATCAAGGAAAACTTTAAAGTTATTTTTCTTGCAAAGAGGTTTGGAAGAACATGGAGTATCAAAGTTGAGAATTACAGATGAAACTCAAATGGGAAGATGCAGTAAAGCAATAAAAAAAAAAAAAGTAAATACCAAGTTAGAACTTAATATTATAAACTCTTAGTATTTGTAGAGGAAACACCATTTTCAGTGATACTGCAAGTGTTAAAATCCTCCAGGGGATAATTACTTGCTGGTGTCAACCTCTGTGGTAAAGATGCACTGGAAAGAATTTTGAAACACATGAGTGTTAATGGATATTCTATTTGTGCTTGGAACATCTTGAATATCTTATGTTTCTCTGAAAACTTTCTGAAAAATGAGGTTTCTCTTTTTTTTTTTTTTCTTGAAAAGTGTTTCATGAAGAAAAACTACTTTTAAAAATCAGTCTGGGTCTGATGTTTCTTACTATCTTGAAATGAATGTATAAAATCTATCAAGCAGTTTGTTAATCCGTTCAGTGTGCAGGAACATGTTTTCAGGGTATGTTATTTGGGCTCAACAATCCTCTAAATTGAAACATCTTCTGTAAGAATATTTCGGCTTTTCACATAGAGGTGTTGATCTGAGTCCCTGCAGACTTATCTGCTCCTTTTTATTGAGGCTGTCATCTCAGGATGGTAAACTGTTCCTTTATGAATTATCCATCCTCTCAAGGCTATGCCCCCTAAAGACCAAGCAAAATAATCATACATAAATATATTGAAACTCAAAGCTTACAGTGATGTTAACAGAAAGCAAAACAATCTTGGCAAAATATTTCCATTTATATGAGGTCTGGCAGACTATTGAATTGAGTGATGGCTTCCCTGTGATTGTTTTCTTCTTAGAAACTAATCCATGTTTACTTATACATTCTCTTAATTGAGAGGCTTTCTAACTTCTGTGATACATTAGGTTATGTAATTAAGGGTTGATTAAAGCTTTGGTTTCAGTTTAGAAACCTGCCTCAAGTAACCTAAGGTTTTAATAAAATTCATTGCATTGCTTTTTGTTTTTCCTCTTTCCTTTTTTATATTCTCTTAAGACCACACTGAATTAAAAATCCAGGGTGTAACTTTGTGGATATTTGAGACTAAGATGTTTGAGACTTCCTGTTAAAATATATTATTCCAGACTTCTGTTTCTGCATTGAAGAAACAGATGAGCAAGTGGGTTATATGGAACCTGGATAAAGTTTCTAGTAAGATTTGTTAATGGCTATGCAAACAGTCAAAATTGGCCATCAAGGGACAGAAATATTTTATTATGAAGCCTGAGTGAGTAATTTGTGCAACGTAAATGTTTCAGACATGGAGGTAGGCCTGCTCTTTCTGGAAGACTTATTTTTTTGAGGGGCAGAAACTTGATTAGATCACCCTGGAAACTTTCACCCGAGACCAATCATCCAATAAAAAGCAGAAAAATCCAAGCCCTACAGGTTTATTCTAATCACTATTTTTCTAAGTACTGAGCTGATGAAGAGACAGTGAAGTAATAATAAAACAAAAGGAAAAAAATTTAGGTGGATGGTCTGGAATTTTTGAGAGTGGAGTACGATTAAGACGGAAATAACAAAAAGCAAATGGTAGTCTGACATAGATGTCTGCTGTTTTAGATCTTACACTAAAACTACTTGAAGACTGAAGAGCTAGGTCAAAATAAAGGAAAAATCCTGGAACAACAGGAAAAATACTGTGAGTACTCACTTTTTTCAAGGGGTTGCTGAGTGAATGGATTGGATCTGTCTTTGCTAGTGTTTATTTTCTCAAGCAGTAACTGTTTTGCTTAACTGCAAGACTTTTAAAACCAAAGTACCTTCAGTTTCTTTACAAGTTATCTGTGTGTTCAGTATAGTTTAGTGTACCTAAAAACATTGTTCTTTGCTTTCAGAACTTAGTGTTTTAAATATCGTGTTGGGTATTAGGAAAAATTTCTTCTCAGAAAGAGTAGTGATCCATTAGAATGGGCTGCCCAGAGATTGGTGGAATCATAATCCCTGAAGTATTGAAGAAAGGTACAGTTGTGGTACTAAAGGACATGATTTAGTGGTGAAATATTGGTGATAGGTGAACAGTTGGACTAGATCATTTCAGAGGTCTCTTCCAACCTCAATGATGCTGTGATTCTTTGATGTAAAGATGGTACTTACATGTTAAATACTGTTATCAAGGTTCTGTTGGCTCAGTAGAGTGGATGTGCAGACTACATTAAGATTTGTCTCTATACTGATTTTTAAGTTGAATGAATGGTAATCCAAATGTGAATTATGATAGTGACTCCAATGGTAATCTTCTCAATCAAAGTATAGAGACTAACACAATAGCTGCTGTGGAATTAACAAAGGATGCCGTAGTTAGAGCTGCTCATAAATATCATTTGACTGTGACAAAAATTTTTATCATTTTTATAAAGATTCATCTATAGCTGAAACGAGATCTTTCAGTTGAAGGAAGTACTACCTGTATCACAAAATCTAAATACTCTGTTAGATGAGAATGGAGAATATCTGAAAATACAAAAAATATCTTTGCTGCATGTCTTGAACTTCAGCTGTTGGTTATTTTAAAGTACTGATATTAATGTAGATTTCAGGAGATACTTTTCTGTCAACATGTGGATGGGAGAAAAAAGTAGCTATCTACTTTTGGCTAATTGGTTGTTTTTTGAAACCTTATGTCACATCTATTAGTGATAAATTTATACTGAACTTGAATAATAACAGCAGTAGAAACAATAATTAAATAAATTAAGTTTAAAATTAAACAAAGTTAAAAATGAATGAATAAAATAGATAAAATTAAATGAATTGTTCTTTGTCCCTTGAAAATGAAAGATATGCTTATGTTTTGTTTTAGGAATTCATTTTATATTTTAGTAATTTCTTCTAATGGCTGTGTTTCATCCTCAATTTTAGGCTTTTAAATCTGATGTTACTACAAACTAATCCAAAAAGGGTGAAGAATACCTTCTTTTTTCTTACCTAGACAAAGGTGACTGATGTAGCACAAGTCTGATTTTAATGCTTTCTAAATTAAAGGCAAAACTTTTTCCCCTCATTGGCCCCTACATACATATGTAATGCATTTTAATACAGTATGAATCTTAATAATAATGATAAAGATATTTTATTTCTTCAATAAAAAATATTTTCCAAACAACTGCATTTCTGAAAACACCCTCATTTGCATGAAAATCTAGTATTTTCAAGAAGGAAAACTGTGTTTTCAATAACTGTTTTTAATCAGCTATACTACCAAACAGAATTTCAGTGTTTTGAGAAAAGGGATATGCTTCTTGGCAATATATTGTAACAGTGAACTGTAGAGGTAATCTGAGGTATGAAGGTAATTTTAAAATAGGCACCTTGTATGTAAAAAGTGAACCATGCTTTATATCTGTACTTTTTCTGGTTATCTAGTAAAGACCCTACATATCCATCATTTCACGGTACTCCTACGAAAATTATCATACAGCAGTTCAATATATTACAGTATTTATAGTGCATGCACTTGTGTATCCTGAAGAATATCAGTATAATCATGTCCTGATACTGCATCGTGATAGATATCCTAGTGTTTGAATTCACAGCGCATTTTTTAGTGCTATAGGATCATTTTTCCTATACCACAGAAAGAAAGAACTAAGGGAAAAAGCTTCTAACCATTCAGCTCATGATTTTATGCTAACTGTGGGGAGAAAGTGAGTTATTTTGATTTGTAAAAGACAGATGAACATCAAACATTTGACTGTACCAGGCATGCTGTTGAAATTAATGCTTGTATAAAACGGTTCAGGCTGTTGAAATTAATGTTTATATGAAAAATTGTGGAATGTAATGCCCTTTTTGGTAGCTAAAACATTATTTAAAAAGACAAGAAGTCACATTCAGTATTCAATTTCAGAAAGCAATTTGCTTACATCTGGATTTGAACTTGCATTTGAATTTGTGGGTAGCCTGAATTCCATTTTCCCTCTGTTCACCGGCATAAATAGGAATTGTTTGTTGTACTGCCAATTCATGCTTTTCAGATATACTTGCTAAGGTAATTATTTTGTGTATAGGGCATATAAACTACATTGTGGTCAGATGGTTTTTATGTGCAATTGCTGTACAGAGGGAGGTAAAGATGCAGCATAGTAAATAAATATTTTGCATCCAAAGAGCAGTTCTTTGCTGGAGTGCTCAAGCACAGCCTTCCTTTTCGAGTGCCATCTAGAGGAAGCCCTTCCCTTTCAGTCTCTCTCTCTTTAAAGCTCAGGAAACACCAGGAGAAGATGGAGAGGTTTTCCCCCCAACCCCTGTTGGGCTCGCTGCTCTGCTCCCAGCCCAGGGATTTGAGCTGCCGCCTTGTTAGCGGGAGCGCTCCCTTCTGTTTTGATGTTTTGGTGGTTTCGTGATTGCTACCAATTTCCTGCAGCCAAAACATAAATTTGTCATAACTGTAAGACTGTGAAAACTAATTGAAAGAAATCAGCCGTGACCACTTAGGGCCAATTGTGACGGTTAGAATAGGGGTAATGGAACATCATAATTAGTTGCTGTTTCATGGTGCTCACCTGAAATTTTTGCACAGATTGGGCCGCACTGGGTTGCTTAAGTAAGTATTTGCACGCAAACTAGTGATATTTGATCCACCTCAGTGTCAAGTGCTTCCATAACTTTAAAAATTAAAGAAGCGGAGAGTCTCAAGTGGATTCCAGTTGGCAGTTTGATTCAGATTTTATTATCAGCAATGGCTCTATAATAAGCATGAACTGTCCTCTCAGATTAGCTATGCCTCAGCAGCTCCCCGCTCTGCGTCTCCCTCCTCCCCTGCCTTTTGCTGAAAATGGAAGAGGCCATCTGCAGGCTTTAGCTTGCTATTCACGCTGGCTGCTAGGATTCTGGATGTAACAAGGCAATATATGTGCTTGTCTTCCCACGAAATGATCTTTCTTTCAGGCCTGAAAAAAATCCTTCGCTGCCCTCCTGCCCTCCGCTTTCTCCTTGACGCGCCCTCGATTCTCTTAAACATACAAACTGCATAATGGCAAATGTGGCACTAGGTAGACAAACATGAAACTTAGCCTAATGATTGAGCTTTTCAGTTGAAAACTGGTGGGATTTATCTCCTCCATAAAGAGTGGAATGAATGGAAATGATAACGCTTTTTAGATATAAACAGACTCCTTAGGCAGCTGCGCATACTTATTTGTTTTGCAGGAATTATGCTTGGTACGTTACTTCAACTGCTTTACAATTTAGCAGCTTGGAATGACATTGATAAACATGAGCTGTATAAAAATTGTAAACATAAGAACCTAAAAAACATTTCCTTTCTTGTGATGCTTTAATACTGGGTGGTTAATTACCATGATAATTAATCTCCAGTGATCTCCCTTTGGTAAAAATCTAGATCTTATTAATAAAACTTCTCGCTATGGGCATTGTGAACTTATGTTGCTCAACATGTACGCAAAAATTCTGGAAGTGAAGGAGCATAAGTGAAGGCTGGCAAAAACATCAACGATATCCAGCTTTTCACAAGGCAGGTTTCTAGGTTCCCCAAAGCCAAAGTCCCTGAGTCACTGTGTTGCATACAAGGGCACTTCAGTTGCTGAAGCAATGATCTCCTTCCAAATTGATTAAGACAACGCATGTGTCAAGGAAAATAAAATTTTGAAATTACTGAATCCGTTACATGGCAAATAGGAAAATCCATTTTGAAGTGGTATCTAGGCATACAGTGCATGATATTGTTTGCAATTAAACAAAACATGTATCAGAGATTTTCATGGTATAAAAGTGTGTTGCCAAATGCAGAAGGATGTACTTCAGCTCAGGTGAGGGATTGTAAAGATTGTTTTTCCATGTAGGTACAGTGCAAGGGAAGGTTCTCTCCTTTGGATTCTGATGCCAGCAGTGAAAGCAAAGTTGTATGCTTTCAGTTTTCTATATCTCTGAAGTCTGTGTTCATAGGAAGAAATATGGCGTGTAAACGTGTGTTCTTCGGTAGCATGGTTTTCTGAAGGAATTCTTTTTTTTGTATTTAATACAGTACAAGACAGTTTATCTACAGATTGTGTAACCAATTTTTGGATTTGAAAAGTTTACATGGAGTAAACAAGTCATGTAAAGCATGCTACTTGTACTGAAGTTAGGAAAGCTATAAGCTGATGTTTGTTATTGTTCAAGAGTAGAACATGAGTTACAGAAAAGGGCATAATTGGGAAAGAGAAAACAATGAAAAATCTACAGCACATGGACTATAGAGCTAATCAACAGATTAACCATAGGGTTATAACTCAAAGAAGACTAAAATTCTCATAGCCTAGGTTTGCAAGTTCTGACTTTTAACATCAGGAGATCTTAAAGCCTACCTAGGTATCTGCTGTATGAAAGTCAGGCCTTGGCATATGACTCATCAAAAATATATAGTAAATGTGAAAACTGGGGAAAGAAATGGAGATAATCTTTAAGATATTGCATAGTTTTCTAAATATTTATCTATAAGTACAGAGTTCTTTTCTCACTGAGGAAAATTACCATTTCCTGAAAGCAGGGCTTATATCTGTTTTGTTTGGAGATGTCTAAGCAGAAACTCTTGGAGGTGAGGAATGAGTTAGAAGTATACTAAATGCATTAAAAAAATAAAAGGCCAGGAACAAAGTAAGATGCCCTGGAAGTTGATATATTGCTTATGTATATCAGGCTGTTTAAAGAATGAGAAGTCAGAAGACCTGTAATATGTTGGGAAAGCTTTGTACTTGGCATGGTGCAGTTATTGGTATTCTAAAATGTATTTGCTTTCAAGATACTCCATGCAACATGCAGAGGAACCATTAGTCATTTATCACACTAATGCTCTACTGTGACTTAGTTCACAGGACTTCTGGACCTGAACAGAATGGACTGGATGCTGGTATAAATCCTGTTCCATTACTTTTGATTTTGTTCCTGAAGCCCTTGTTGTATTTGTATTAAAAATACATGACTGGGAAAGCTGATGTTTTATCCTATGAACTACAACCAGATGCATTGTTTAATTTCCAAATTAGGCAGTATTTCTTTTGTGTTATGTTGTGTGTGCTAATGGCCCTTAAGTGTGGAGGTTTATTTGGAAAAGCAAAGCGGGCAGGGCGAGTAATGCAGAGTGCCATGCCTGTCTTGCTGAACTCTCCCTGGTTTACTGCATTATTAAATATCGCATAAATTATTCAATGTCCTTTATATCAAACAAATATTTTTTGCAAGCAGTACTGTGTGAACAAATGGGTATTAAGTAAAACCCCCAGACAGAAATAAAATGGTGTTTCTTTTTCGTTCCACTGAAAGAGCCCCTGCTCATATTTTATTTTTTTATTTATTTTTTAGTATCTCTCAGACCCTGGAAGGAAAAATTGTTGACAGTTCTGTGTGCTGTTCACTTTTCCCGTGATATTAAAAGAATCCATTCTGGTACATCACATTACATTTAGGGGGAAAGGCAAATGCATCACGATAGGGCTGGGCTGCCCACAGTTGTTCGCTGTGGTAGGTGAGTTTACCCTCATGCTGCATTTTTTTGGTGTTTGGCAGCAAAGAAAACCACTTAGTATGAGAGCAGCCTCATTAGCTGCTCAAAACATGGCCACAAAATCTACTGCAGAAGAGAAAAGGCTTGCTGGGAGATGGAGATTATGCCACACAAAGCACAACCAGCCCTAAGTCTGAAAGCCAGAGACTACATTTTTTTTTTTTCTTTTATTTTTGAATCCCTTTGTGTGGAGCACGCTGCTGTACGTTCTCAGACACCTCAGGAGCTTTCCTCACGTGAGCAGTCCTGTTATATTCCTGAAGATGACGCTCCTGAGAGGTGCAAAAAATATTGCCTGTTTCAGCCCCCTCCCCCATCCCCCACCTAAAAAAGAGACTGCTACTACTGAAGAAGCAATGGGGTTGCCTATGCGGGAGCAACAGCAAAAAAAGACATAGCGTGGAATAAAAATGCTTTTAATGTGTACAGAGGTGGAAGTGGGGGAGTGATGTTTTGTTTTGTTTTGTTTTGCTTTTTTTTCCCTTAAACAAAAGCGGAATGTTCCCTGTACCAGCGCTTGTTGTGGATGTTGCGTGGTCAGATTAGACATGCTGCTCTGAGCAGTTTAAGGAGGTCTGGGAACTTGGTGGTACCTTCCTCTGCTCTCCCGCCGCACTCCCCACCCATAGCAGCAGCGAGACGGTGCCCTAAATAGCAGAGAAAATCAGGATCCAGGGATGAATAATGGCCCTTAAGTCTAGAATGAGGAATTTTAAGTGCGTTGCGGAGGTTTGTGCATCTTTCTGTTTAAACTAAGTGAAAATGTGTAAGGGGAGTCGGGCTGGGGAGCGAGAGGTCAGGGAGCCCGGAGACTCCAGGCTTCGTTACTGGGTTTTGTTCTTCATTGCTTCAGTTTGTCACCAACAGAGGGGTTGGTGGAGGGAATTCCTGTGCCTGATCTGTAGAGAGCTGGAAGGGGAGCCAAGGTTCATTACACCTCTCTTATTGTCACTTATATTCTCTTTACAGAGATGTTGGTTTTACGAAGGCAGATCTTTGGCTTCTGAGGAAAGCCGGTCATAGTTTCACGATTTAATACAATCTGATTTTTATAATGCATTATTTTGGGATATAATTGATCTAAGCACATCCCTGTTCTGGTCTGCATGTATTCATTTTGCTGTGGTTTTCCTTGGAGAAAATGACTGACTTCATAGAGTGTTCTTAGCATCCACAAACACACAAAGATTTTGTCACTTGGCCTCAGCCTGCCCTGCACCACATGCTGTATTACGAGAACCTTTCGTAGCGGCATCTATATTAGTTGTGCTCAGAGGTGAAAATGAAGTGGTATTGACACATTAGAGGCTGAGCAAGCAGCCGCACTTCTCCCAGTCGCATCTTACTAAAATAAATTCCCAATCGCCACATACTATTTGATCTCTGAAGAAGAGGCTTGCTGTAGTTGCTGTTATCAACAAAGCCATGCTGTATGAAGGGAAGTGTTTGTAATTATTTACTGTGCTGCTGCAGCATCCACAGGGTGGGAGCAGGAAGGGGCACCCTCTCTGCTTCGTGTCGTGTAAACAGAGGAAATCACAATGTTGTGCTGTTTTTTTCCCTTTCCTTTCACCTTTCACTTTAATCCTATGAGAAATAATCAACCGTATGAATTTTTGTCTTCATGAAAACGTTAATGCTTATATTGCATCAGACAGTTAAGTTTAAAATTGCTTAATGAGATAATTTATTGTGTGACATGAAAAACAGGGAGCAGTACGAAAGGGAGGATAGCGGAGGAATCAGAGGTGGGATTTTTAAACAGACACATAAAAAAACCACCACTATTTAGGAGCGTAACAGGGTTTAATTTTCACAGGAATTGTTTATTGTGCAGGAAAACTGCATAATTTATTTTAGACTACTGTCTAGATGCTGCGGACTGCCTCTGTGTACAATTTACTTTCAGAGAGCTATTTTGTTTTGGCCTGTATCACCAGTCTGAAGTCACTGTTGGTCTGGTCCTAAACTTCCATCTCTTCCTAATTATCTCAAGTGGTGTGCTTTGGATTGGAAGAGGGCAAAATTAAAGACCATAAGAGCAGCACAGGGTGTTATTATTATCATTATTATTATTACTTTTTAGACTGGTAAATCCAGATTTTCTGTACACTTGATATTGCAGGTAATTGTTATCCATTTTTTGGAGCTAGAAGAAATATGAAAGCAAGGAATTCTTTTCTTTGTGGATTAACTATTGCAATTGCTGTATCAGTTTCTCCTATGAAGCGTATTTCAAAGAATAGACTGTTCTAGGGCATGTGCATTACAACCTATTATAAAAATTGTTGTTTATTACATTCATCACTTTTGAGAAATGATGAAGAGACAGGCTTTTTTATTTCTGATCTCATTTTCACTCAATACTTCTTTGATATAGAAAGCCTTACTTTACAGGTTCTCTTTTCAAAGGGACCATATAAAATTTCCATAACAACACCTAACACTTTGAAATCTTTTGTCTCGTAATTTGTTCTTTCATCTGTACCTTAAATTCGTGCATTTGCTACATTTTCCTTATTAGAGGGTCTGACAACTCAGTGTTTGATTGTTTTGACTCGTTTTTAAGAGGAATGCATTCTAAATGAGATCATGGTGTAAATCTGTGTTTTTGCATTGTACAAGAGGGCAAGGGAAAGAAAAAAGCGTGGGTTAGAGGGGGCAGAAAAGAAGGACTCCTAAAAATGTAATCTGCTGATAAGGAATCTTGCTTTCCAAATACTGTGTGGCTTGACCTAACGGGTGTTTTGTGGCTTGTGTGTATGCCAAATCACATTCAACGATTTTATGTATGAAGGCCAGTAATTGCACTCCTGGCAGACCCATTCAATTGATACTCAACCTTTTTTTTTTTTTTTTTTTTTTTTTTAACACTTAACTGCATAGAAAGTTCCAAAAAATCCTCTACCTGCCAGCATTTTATTAGGCTGTAAATATTGTTAGGTTCCTGGTTGAAAGTTGTGTTTTAGGAGAAGCTCTGTGTGCACATAGAGAATATTTTGCTGCATTTTGTGCTCTAAAAATAAGTCTTTTTTTAATAGGAGAATATACTGCATTTGTAGTTTGAGACAGTACTCTGAAAGCTTTTATTGCTTTGGGCAATGGGAAGAAAACATGAAAGAATTCATTAGAAATGAATTAGTTTTGATTATACATCACTTTTAGTTTAATAACTTTTACTCATCCTTACCGATATTTATTATTTATTTAATAATCTTAATTTTACCAGAAGTAGTTCTACGGCATGTTTTCATTTACAGAAATTAAGTGCAGTTTAGGTTTGCCTCAGAGACCAATGGGAGTAAGAAATTATCTTCAGGAATTTGTTATAATTACATTATATCCACATGAGCACCAAAAGAATTTAGCATGATTAATGTTATTATAAGGCATATGAGGGTCAGGAACAATAGTTTGCTCTGGTTACAAAGAGAATTAAGTACTAGCACAAGAAGCAACTCAAAAACTTAAACTACATTTTTTTCATAGCTGGGAAAATAGAAACAGTGGGTTGTTTTATTAACTACTTATGCAGTTGCACAATGAGAAGCTTAATAGTAACTACTGACAGCTTTGATTTAGTTGTGTTGTAGATGAAAGCTGACAAGTGGAATAAAGTTGGAGAGAATTATAGAGCAAGTGTTCTTCCCTCATTTTATTAGTGCACGTTAATTGAAGTGACTCCACTGTGTAGCAGAACTTATCTATTATGTCTGCGTTCTCCTTATGTATAATATAATCTCTTTTATTAATATGTATTTATTTAATGTAAAGCATGATTTTTTTATTTATTTTTATTTTTAT
Organism: Callipepla californica brunnescens; assembly: GCA_023055505.1. NCBI lineage: Eukaryota > Metazoa > Chordata > Aves > Galliformes > Odontophoridae > Callipepla > Callipepla californica. The sequence continues at coordinate 59,171,498 of JALIRH010000001.1, forward strand.
TTTTTACTGTTTGGGTTCTAAACAAAAAAAAAAGAAAAAGGATTTCAGTGCTGACTGTGTCACATAAGCTACTGTCGATCGACTCTGCGTGCTGCTTCGTCCTCTGCTGTTGTCTACAGCGGCTTTATCTGGATGCTGTCAAAGGTAGAATGAAGTACTACGATGTATTCTGGATGTTTTTGCATGCAAACCAATGGATGATTAATACAAAAGCTAAATCTAGTATAAAGCAAACCAACAGGCAAAAAAGCAAATACAAAAACCTGCACCCCACAAAATAAAAACCTAACACTATTGTGGAAGTGATGCACAGCGAAACCAACATGATGTGAGATGCAGCCATATTGAAGGTAATATGAAGAAATAAGCATTTTTCCTTTTAAGCTTCCAGTGGTAGCCTGAGTTTTCAGTGCGATAGGATTTTACCCCATTTTTACATTTTTTGCAGCTTTGTGAGCGTATGCATAAATAAGAGAGTCCTGTTAACTATCTTTAGAAGCATTGTTTGGTGGAGTACTGCTTTAGTTGTCCCTAATTCATGGACTCGTTGCAATTATCACCAGGATTTTTTGTTTGTATGTTTCTTTGGAACAGCTAATTTTGCTAGGATTATCGTTTGTTTCTTTTTAAATATGATATTTAAATTAGTGTTACTGTTATATATATTATGTATATCTGTAATGGTTTTCATTAAAGTAGATTTTGGGTGTTGTTTTTATTATTTTTTTCTTTGTTTTTTTTTTTTTTTTTTTTTTGAGAGAAGAAAGGGGAAGAGATAAAGAGTGGCATGCCTGGCTTTAGCTGTACTCTAAAATGAAATTTTGAGACTGAGGTTACGTTCTTAGCTAGTTAATTCACTTCACTAATAATAATTAGAATCTTCATGTAACTCTATTGCTAGACTGGTGGGAGTTTGCTATGAATTCTGTGGTTGGATAATTTCCTTATGTTATGGCCAATCAAATTAAAAGACTCTTTTAAAATTAATGGTAGTCAAACAGTAGCAATAATTGTGAATTTATTTTCACTGGAAAATAGTAACACTTTTTTCTGCATTTTATACTGATTCTTCAATTTTTTCTTCTACCCTGTATAATTCTCTATACTTTTTACTATGTTTTTTCTTCCTCTTCTGCCCACTCTTGATGACAGTATATAAAAAATAGCCTGAAAGAACATGTTAGATGGCAGTTTGAGTTTAAAGGATTGCTGTCATACATCTTGACATTTATTTAGTAGATCTGTTGTTTTCATAAGTGAATCAATATTTTCATAATTTACTGTTATGTCAGTTGTTTTTTTTTTGTTTTTTTTTTTCCTTCTTTGTGCATGTTTTCTACTCAATAAGTTATGGAAAATGAGTAAAAAAGAAAAACACCTTTTTCAGGGAGGGGAGATGACAAATACCTTGTTAAGAAAAATTTTCTCTGTATTCGAATGAGTGCTAAAGCACTGTAAAGCATTCCTTTGTGTTAAATGTACCAATTCCACGTGTGTTACCATTCTCACTTTAAAATATTCAGCAGTCCTAAATCAAGATCATCCCTTTTGATGAGCTGAGAAATTTTGAGCATGACTGACAGAATCACAGCATGTCTAGGGTTAGCAGGGACCATGGGAGGACATCTAATCCAAACCCTGCTCACCTAGAGCAGGATACCCAATTCAGACCTGGGGCTTTCAGCATGAGAAGGGCATGGAGCCTTCGGAGCAGGTGCATTGAAGTGACGTTATGATTGTCAGAGGGCTGGAGCACTTCTCTTATGATGAAGGGTCGAGGGAGCTGGGCTTGTTAGCTTGGAGAAGAGAAGGCTCTGGGGAGACCGCACTGGGGCCTTCCTGCTCTTGAGGGAAGCTTATAAGCAGGAGGAAATCCAACTTAATACATGTGCAAGTGGTGATAGAACAAGGATGAATGGCTTTAGACTGAAAGAGGAGAGATTTAGCTTAGATGTTAGGAGGGCGTATTTTACTCAGAGGGTGGTGAGGCCCTGGCACAGGCTGCCCAGAGAAGCTGTGGATGCCTTGTCCCTGGAGGTGTTCAGGGCAAGGTTGGGGACCTGGGCAGCCTGAGCTGGTGGGTGTTGGTGCTGGCTGTGACAGGGAGTTGGGGCTGAGTGGGCTCTAAGTCCCTTCCAACCTAAGCCATTCTGTGATTCTTTTGTTTTGTCTAATAGCTACTCAGCATTTTGTATATGCACTTGTAATTTTCCCCATTGCAGTATAATATTCAAAAGAAAAACAGTCACTTGCCCTTCTAAAAATGACCTTGTGTCTTCTATAAATTCGTGGTTGAAAGCCTGTAGAGAACACTCAACAGTTCAAAAGGAACTTGGGAAATGCATTTCCTGCAGGTCCAGCAGGGGACAGAGAAGCAATGGGCATGCGGAACTCTGCTCATCTGAGCTCCATGAGCACACAACCATGTGTTTTGTTTATTCCTGGAGAAATTGATCAGAAAGAAGTTGGCTTTAGATTATCATTGCTTAGCACATCACTCACATGCACAGGTATACTTGTGCTTCTGCTGGCAGGAGTCAAGCAGAATACATTTATTATATTTATTAGTAGATGTTTCAGGATGTTGTGCAGTGAGTGCTATTATAGATGTGCAGAAGAGTGCCAATTTGCTATACATGGGAAAGCATCTGCTTTAGACCAGTGTACAGAACTGAATGTTTACTTGAGTTGGTAATACTCTTTTCGACCCTCTGCATTTTGAATGATGCATCACCTTAGAACATATCACTGATGAGGTTTATTTTAAGTGTAGAGTTTATTTCTTTAAAAGCTGTGTTTCCTGCATGGAACAATAATTCATTAAATGAGTTTTGCCTGTCAGTTTGAAAAACATTAGTTCGAAGTAGAAAAGCCAAACCGTGGTTGTTTTCTCATTTCTGTTTCAAAATCTGTCGTAACAATCATATATGCAAATAGATGAGGTGTGCATCTACCTTGTGACCTTTGAAACTCAGCTGCTCATCAGTGGAATATGAAAAGGGACAGCCTGCTCATACTGCCCAGAATGACTCATACTGTTCAGAATGACCACAAATTATACCTTAAGATTTTCACCCAAAAGCCAGAGGAAGTCTCCCTTAAAATTGTTAAATTTCTGCTGATAAAAAAGCAGCTTGAAATAATTTCAAGTTGGGGCCAAGTGGAGTCTCATGTCTTTTGCTTCCACACCTCCAATTTGGATAATGCATTCATTTACCTAACTTGCTTCTGCGTGCGTAAGACTCCTGCATATTTAAAGGCTGGGTATTCAGGGATTATCTGTCGTGCTTTTTCCTTTTGTTTTGATCACGCAAGGAGAGGCCACCAGTCCACATAGCCAGTGCAGGAGGGTGGGGCTTTGTTCTGTTGTATTTTTTCCCTTCCTTAAAGCTTTACTACTGCCACGTATTCCTCCAGATATTGCATTTGGGGAGAAGAAAATGTTCTGATCTGTGTGAATTTATAAATCGTTTGTCCATAGAACACTTAATAATATATATGTTAATAAACATATAGAGACATTTAGCTTAAAGGTGTAATATTCCTTTTCAGTCAGCCCTCGACAGTGAAACAGGAAATCTTGAAGGAAGGCATATGAAAGTCAAAACACTGTTGTGAGCAACTGCCAGTGCAGGGGAAGAAACTATTGGAATTATAGTTAACTTTCAAGGAAATCACAACAACAAAGTGCTTATGAGCACCAGAAGATTAAAATTTCATGTTTATATATGACAAAATTGAAAATTGTATTTATTCTTCCAAAAAAATAAAAAGGGAGTAACACAGCAGTATGCAGCATCACTTAATTAGCTCTTAATAGTAGATTTGTTTCTCAACTCCTTACATTATTTTTCAGAAAAGATTCAAGCTCATATACAGTCAATAAAAAACCTGGAATTGGTAGCAGGTGTATTGCTAAGTAACTAAACAAGAAATCAGCCTGGTATATCAGAGAAAAACAATCTTATATTACACGGCTTAACTACGTCCCAAGTTGTATAAAAAGAGGTTCCATGTTCTGACTTTTCTTTCCAATCTAGTTTCAATTTTCTTTTTCAAATGAGTTTAACTGATTTTAAAAAGTCTCTTAGTCTTTTTTCTTCTTAATGTTAAATCCTTAATCCCATTTTAAGTATTGGCAGCATTAATGGCAGTTAGTAGTTAATTACTGCATGTGTACTTTGTTTCAGAAATCAGAGGTTTAGGGATTGGTATCACGCTACTAGTATTCTTTGTTGCAAATTATTTGCAGATGAAGTTAATTGAGTCATCTTGTTCTATGGCTTTTATTCTGACATGTAGGTCACAAATTGAATCTTAAACCCATACAGTAATAATCAGCACATACCCTTTAAAGACTATCCCTGATGAAACTCAGTATGAAATAAACAGTTATATTTCTCAAAGCCTGCTCTGAATTAGTATCTGTAGCACGCTACATAGTAGTAAAAAACATTTAAAATAAGAAAAAAATAGTTTGAGTCTAAGTTGTTAAATATTTAAAAATAAAATTGATATTTAAAATATTAATAAATATGTTAATTTGTGGTATTTGTATAAAGAGGATTAACTTTTTATTCAGTATTTTGTTATAGCAAATATCTTTAAGAGTCAAAACTGAGAATTTTCTTAAAGGTGATTGCATGGCATAAGAAAGTTATAAAACCATGTATACCATGTCTTAAACATTGATACTATGATTTGCAGTGCCACACAACTAGTTTGTCTTTATTCAGCAGAGGAAAAGTAGTGTGTGTCCCAAAGTCATAGTAATTGTGGCCAGCAGTCTTTAACACAATGAAAGGAATAGAAGTAAAGCCCGTTTTAATAGTTCCTCATCTGTAAGTGGTTTTTATGCCACTTTCCCTCCCCTGTAGTCAACATGAAAATTTGTATGATATACCTGTGGCTTAAAAGCATGAGAAGTGTGTTTCAGTCATTTGTCTTTCTCAGTGTTGCACTTCAGGAATAATTGGGGTGTGTTCACAATATGCAAGTTACAAGTACAAGCAAGGTACAAATCAAGTTATGAAATGAATAGACTTTCTAATATTACAGTGGGAAAAATATATTACCTAGCACAAATGATTTCATTTATTGAATTATTTAGAATAGAACATAAAAAGCAGAGGTTAAAACCTTGTGAAGAAAGCAGTACAAAATACCATGATTCTATGATCTTGTAATACCTCCGATTTCACTATCTTAAAGCTGCGCAATCTCTGTGTATAGTAGATGTTACATCATGATTTAAATAAGTGAGATTTGCTAACCACTGCAGGCAGATTCTCTTGTGTGTGGACAAATTTTCATCACAAAGCATCTAGCAACCTCGTTATCTTACTTGCACACTTTAGCATCGTGTCAGTTCAGATCTACAAGAAGTGTGATGCAGCACTAAACAGAAAACTTATTCAGAGAAAAGAACATTTTTAATGTTATGTTTCCTTTAAGAAAATAAGACCTCAAATTAGCAGTAAAAAATGCACAGTATATTATCATGTTGTGCTTTTTTTTTTTTTTTTTTTTTTTTTTTTTTTCAGTTGAAGGTCAGAGAAACAAAAAACAAGGGATGACACTTTTCAGTATAAAAGCATGAAACATGTGTGGTAGCGTAGCACAAAAGACGCTGGCTAATCAGGTATTCTGCATTTAAATATGGGTTTAAACAAGATTAGGAATACAGACTGTGCAAGAGATTTTCAAGTCCAGAGGTCAGAAAACATGCTAATGAAGTAATAGGAAGTATTCACTGAAGTTTATGCACATTAGGAATTTGCTTCTCCTTGAAGAAATCCTTCAACCAAAATGCTTTTGGCCGTACATTTTGACCTACTAATACCTAAATTGTATGAGACTACTTGTTAATTTGGAAATAATTTAAGTCTCTTGTGGATTCTGCCCCCTCCCCCTGCCCCCTTGAAAGGCTTTAAGTAATTTCTCGATATTCTTTGTGGGACTTGATATATTGTACTTCTGAAGACTGATTGCACTCTCTGTTATACTGGGGTAAAGTAGAACCAGCCAAATTGTTGCAGGGCCTTGGTGATGTATGAATATGTGGAAACAGCCTAATTTTTGGTTGTCTTGCTTCACGTGCAGAAATAGTAATGATCACAAAAATAATCCTATATTTTTAAACAGATTCTCACTAGCAGCTACAATGAACTGGTATTTTCATGTTGACCTCATGAACTTGGGGTTGCTTTGCATATTTCTCTTCTCTTGAAGAAACACAGGACTGGGCTGTGGAATGGATCATGGCAGGTAACTGCTGAGTCTGAGTGGTACACGGAGTAAACTACTTGTCTCCCTTCTCTCATTTTCCAGCCATTATTAAAAGAGAAACTGATTTCCCATATAATCTAGCCAAATGTGATGTGGCCTTATTATTTTTAGAGGTGAAACATTGTTTCCAAATTTTCTGATGAAAATTCTGGAGAAATATTTGATTTTATGGAACCATATGTATTTTGTAGACAGATAGGAATGTTTTTAGCCCACTCAAAAACATTATGAGCATTACCGATCAGCACTTAATAATTTAACTCAATGCCATTTTAAAATCTTTTTAAAATTCATGATTATCTTGATTCAAAGTGGGAGCTTAAAAAAAAAAAACAAACAAGCTTGAGGTTAGCATTTTGAAACAAACCATTCTTACACTTTAAATCAGCCAAAAATCTGTACTTTTTTTTTTTTAATTAGTCTGACAATATGCTCTGTTAATTGTAGAATGCTTGCATAGGGTGCCCTACAGTGAGGCACAAAAGCAGTTGTGTTTACCGTAATAAAATGAATGTTTGTGCTGAAAATATTTGGTGGTGATTGTAACAGAGTTAGGTAGGTATGGTCTCAGCCCGGTTTGCTCAAGAGAAATGAGTTGTCATCATTCAGGAATCAAAAATTCTCAATTCTCAATGATTGCTACTCATGCTTTCAATTTTTCCGGAAATTAGATGCTTTTTTATCCATTGCTCTACACCATTTAGAGACAGTTTTTGTTTTGTTTTGATTTTTCCCCAATAAATTCTTCTGTGAAAATTTGTTTCAGTTCAGAACAGAGAAGCTTTTAAAAAATCACTTTTACCAGTGCAGGATATTTTTGTTAATCAGTTTAGATGTACTGTGGTTAAAAATCAGACCGAACAAGAGGTCTGGCAGGACAGTGCATTACATTCTGGGTAAACTCATTCAGAATGGTAAACCTGTGGGGAAGAGTAATTACTCCAGGAAATGTATAGCTGCTGCTGATCAGACTTTATTGCATGTAATGTAAAAGAATGTTGTTGGTGTTTTTGCCTTCTCTTTCTTGGCAAGGAGGAATTTTTCCAAATATTTTCTAAAGCCATTCTCCCTCCCCCATCTTTGTCTTGGAAATGAGATGTCATTCATAACTATGTCTGCACCAATTGTGCTTTTATGAGCAATTAAATAATTAACAATGTTGACATCTGAATTATCTTTGTTTGCCATCTGAGTTAACCCCTTACTGAGACCTCTGGGAAAATTGTACTTCTCAGAGCCAACGCTTTTGAGTCAAACAGACATTTTTGCTTCAGTTCTGTGGCTTTGCACTCATGTTTTCTTTCTTGCTGTTACACTCGGAGATTTAGGAGTTGATTCTGAAATATATTTAGCACTTCGACGTAATCCAGTGAGATATTTCAATAGCAAAGTCAATGAGACCATTTTTGCACTTCATGTGAAATACATCCTTAAAATACTAATTGGAGAAGCTTTGTTACTGACATTTTATTTATTTATTTATTTATTTCCTAAGTGGAATTAAATTAACTTTTTTTTTTTGCAAGAAACTGCGAATATTTAAGAAATCCACTTAGAATATATGTTTGTCTCTAGTTTACACCAGAAAGTTTATTTTAGTATTTCTTAATCTTTTTTCACCAGAAAATATGACAGTGCATTTATATTAAACTATAGCAAAGGCAGCATTGCTTTGCTAGTTTCAGTGAGTCCTCTTTCTTTCAGTGCTTGGATGACCAAAATGAAGCCTAGGAATTAATTGATGGTCATATATCAGCTTACTTTGGTTCCTTACATCTTAACTGATGGAAGTAATGTAGTCTCTATTGTTTCAGTACACCTTAAACATTAAAAACTGTGTTTCGATCAAGTCAAATCAAAGCGTGTGCTTTAATGGGAGATTAAAGAGGAGAAATCCTTCCCTCAGCTTCTACTAGCCATTTATCTCAACAGTGCAGGCTATTATCAGGAAATAAACTCAGATCCAATTAGCTTTATCACTTAATTAGAGGCATATTTTTAGATTTATGCATTACTGACCTTAGTGGCATTGAAATGAAAATATTTAACTTGTGAAGAAACTCTGGAACTTCATACCTCTCCATTCATCAAATTGTGTTGTTTGATGCCAGGCCCCACAAATAATGTGATAAACATATGCAGGTAGGTGCTTACTCACACAGACACACACACCCAGCACCACACTTAAAAAAAAATAAATTAAAAAAAAATAGTAATAATAATTTAAATCATTGTGACAAACACCATAAAATATAATATCTGAAGAAAGATTGTGTGAAATCACAAGGGTCCTTGGAGGATCTTCTCTATGACTGAAGAGAATGACTGTGCCACTGTTTGTTTTTATGTTTTTGTTTCGTTTTAAGAATGGTTGGCTTTTTAGTTGGGAAGCATAGGGGAGGGGTTGATAGCTTTTTTAAAATATTTTTCCCTAACTTAACGTCAGTTGCTGTGATGCCCAGACTCCAGCCTTGTGTCAGGAGCTAGCTTCCAAACAGTACTGTTCTAGGATTGTGTCCCAAGGAAAGAAGTTGTCCTGGTTTTCTGTCCCATTCAGTCTTTTTCTCACATCCCAAACAATTCTGTAATTTTAGAACCCAGTCTTTACCAAATTAAAAATGAAGCTGAAGTCTCAAAAATGATTAAAAGTAGAATACATTTCCTTACAAATGTTCACAGACAGGAGAAAGTAGAGTCTGAGTCATTTGAGTTGGAAGAGACAACACCTAAAGGCCATTTAATCCAACTCCCTGCAGTGAACAGGGATATCCACAGCTAGATGAGGGTGCTGAGAGTAAAGTGCAGCCTGACCTTGAATGTCTCCAGGGATCAGGCTTCTGATACCTCTCTGGGCAACATGTTACAGTGTCTCATCACCCTTACAGTAAAAACACTTTTTCCTTTTATTCAATCTAAATCTCCCCCCATTTAGTTTAAAACCAGTTCCTCTTGTCCTATCAGACCATGCTGATGTGTCTGTCTCTTTCTTTCTTATAGTTACCTTTAGATACTGAAAGTCCACTGCCAGGTCTCGCTGGTGCCTTCTCTTCTCCAGGTTGAGCAGCACCAGCTCCCTCAGCTTCGTGTTCCATCCCTGGGATCATTTTTGTGGCCCTCCTCTGGATGCACTCCAGCAGGTCCATGTCTCTCCTGTACTGAGGACTCCACATCTGGATGTGGTACTCCAGGTGAGGTCTCACAAGCATGGAGTAGAGGGGCAGGATCATCTCCCTCGACCTGCTGGCTGCACTGCTTCGGATGCAACCTCAAACAGTGCTTCAGTCGAGTGAGACTGCACTTTGCATAGGAATTCCATTCAGAAACTGGGTGGGTTATTGTTCCAGAGCAGAAGACAAAGAAATTGTATTTGGCGGAAAAATAACTATGGGCCTTTTGCCTTTATTAAAAGGGTTTCATTCCTGTTAGTCCTCTAGAAGGAGGTAAAAGCTGATGTCCTCATCCCTGCTTTGCATTTGATTCTGTAATATAAATTATGTTTCTTCCAAAATTTCTCATCCTTGTTAAATTCTCTACTTATTTCTTTCTTTCATGGATGTTTTATTTAGGACTTATGTGTTTACGGCATTAGGGTTTTGTCTGTTTACTCATTTTGCCAAGCAAGGAATTGTTTTCTTTCCAGTAATTGAAAGAATCCTCGTAGTAGATGTAATTTTTGTGCATTGGTTTGTGGTTATTATTTTGTTAGTTGAAAATAGATTGAGCTCCAAGTAGCTATGAAGTATATGGAGATTGGAAAGTCGTCCTGTGAAAAGAGGGACACTGTTTCCCTTTCAAGTAATTTTGAATGGGGTGCAGGTTGGAAGGATCTAGAAATAACATCAGGAAGAATACTCTTGGAATATTCTTTAATGGCTTTTTTTTTTCGTGGAAGCAATCTCGTCTCTTGTACTGCACTGATTTTGTCTTGTTAAATTCTTGCAGTTTTATTGGGTTATATAAATCTATATATATACTCTTCAGCTTTCCTAGATTTGATGTTTCATTTGTTCAAGTATTGTTTTGTTTTTGTTTGTCAGTTTTTTATTTAAAATAAATTAATAATTTTTTTTTGTTTGCTAGAAGACTTAAGTTTTTTTATTTATTTACTTATTACCAATTTACAGGGAGGTTAAGAAAAGGAATAAAACAGAAGACTGTGCAGAATTCTTCACTTAGAAGCTGCTTTTTGAGATTTCCGTCTGTAATTATCGTGGATGTACTGCAGGGCAGATTAGCATCTGCTAGCGAGAGTTAGGAGAATTAACCCTGTCATGATTGATTATAGAATGGTCTCTCAAATTCAATCAAATTTGACCAACAGTTTTTTTTTTTTTCTGTTGTTGTTGGAGCAGTGATTTAAGCATGGGTTGAGAACCAGAAATGCCTGGCTTCTAATCCAGGCTTTCATGCCGTCCAGGCCTGACCTATTGCTCCTTCCTGATGTACTTCTTTTCTCCTCCTTGGCATAGGAATGACACTACTTACCTTTTCTGACATGTGTTTCTGTGGTCAATTAAGATTTGTAAGCTCTCAGAAATCTTTTGCTGAAAGGATGTGAGGGATCAAAACGTTTTGTTTTGTTTTTTCTTTTTTTCCCCCCAATCTTAAAAGAACAAAATTTCTCCTGTTTTAAGCAGGGAGTTATGATCAGCATTTCACTGAGTATTTCTTTCATCCTTTAGACTAATACAAAAAGCTTCTGTTTGGATAACCACGTTGAGCTGTGAGAATTATCAAGAGCATAATTTTAATTTATTTTGCTGAATTCAGTGGAGGAAAAGCTGTGATGCTATGTGTTCTGTATGTTACACAGCAAAAAAGGAGTGTTTCCAAGATAAGTTAAGAGCTAATGAGAGCAGTGCTGTGTCAGTTAACTTGCAATTTACTACTGCTACATCAGTATTTAGTAAAACTATATAAATATATAAATATAAATATATAAGCAATTTCAGCTTATTTTCCAGCTTTTAGTAGATCCCTTCTGCCAAAAGATATTTCATTATTTGCAGTTTTACACAGGTTATTAGAGGAAGATCATTCATCATTTGGGACTTGAACATGTTTCTCTGTTCTAACATTTACGTGTTGTAGGCCGCCTTCAGAAGGGTCAGTCCTTGATGCCATGGATGCTATAGCTATCTTCTTGTATTTGTTGCTGTAGGTATATTAGGTGAAGGATGGCAAGTAGTTGTTGCATGCAAATGCATGGGAGAGGAGGGAGGGAGAGAATATCAACCAGGGGTATATAATTCACCGAACAATTATGAGATTCCATGAGGACTGAAAGATGAGTCAATACTGTGCATGATTTTCCCCCACCTTTGAAAGGAGCACCTGTGAACCCTGGCACCATTCCTGACCAGGTCATGTTTGTCCGACTGCTATATCATCCATCTTGAGTTATTTAATCCAGTTTAAAAAAAGGAAGTCAAGTGTTTTAACTGGTTTCCTAAGGAAATGAGGCTTAAGCAGTCATTTCACATGACAAATTTGACAGAGTTTTGTGGGAGCCAGCATCTGCAATCAGAAGGGACTAAATTAAAGTCCATACTTGAAAAAAGCAAGACAGCCCTCTTCAAGATGATCAGCATGTGGGGGACTGGAGTGATAGCAGCAGTGTCTTTGAAAGAAGAAGGGATATACAGGAGAGAGATAGCATTATAACAATTACAGGTAGAATAGAATGAAGCGTAGAAACTTAGGTGGAGGCTAGGAGATATCAAAAGGATACAAAAGTATTGTGATGGGGATGGCGTAGAAGACCCGAGAGAGAAATCTATAGAAAACTCATTTTATCTTGTTTCACTGACTAGGAATCAATGCGCTTTGCTGTCCTGAGACATCATGAAAGAAGAGATGAATCATTATGCAAGAGTGTTCCCACATTCATAGAGGGAACAAGAGGAAGAATTTCTTCACAGTGATTCTGTGGCCACTTACAAGTAAAAATGTGGGTTCACAGTGCTTGAAGTTAGTTCCTGAGATAGTAACACCAGTTGCTAACATTCTCTACTTATTTGGAAAACTGATCTCAATATGCAGTTTCAGGTCTGTCCATCTTGTGCACCTGATCCCTTTTCTCCAGGACACCATCTGCTGCAGTACCGGCATTTTAAAAAGAAGAAGAATTTGGCATGAAGCAGTGAGGGGAGATTGGAATAGAATTAAGAAATGCTAAGAGGAATGTGCGTAAGTCAGAAACAATGAAACTTAGAGCCTTGAGTAATAGCGATGGTGTAAAGAATAAGTAAGGAGTCAGGGCTTCAAGTAGAAGAAATCGTCATCATGAGGTAGGTAAAGAAAAGCTGAGTTTTTCTTGGCTAGATTGGGAACAGAAGGGAGAATACTGGCAGTGAAGAAGGGCCTGAATGGGTAATTGAAATGGGCTGCCAAATATGGGGAACCAGCCAGGGAGTAAGCTGAAGTCTTCCGTTGCTTTGTTTTCTTGTAGGGTGACAGAAACAAATCTATTGTATCTAGGAACAGGTTTAAGTGCCTTTTGAGTATTTTTCATTAATGACTCTCCTGGCAGTCCTTCAAAATCCATAAGCTTGTTAGTTCAAAGAGCTTTTTTTTTTTTAAACAAATAAATAAATAAATTATTAACACACTCTCCTTAATCACTTTCTGTTGTTCTCCTTCATAAAGTGAAGTAAAAAATAATTATTATTTTTTTTTTTAAAGGGAAGGTGGTTTGCCAGTTATGGAGGTGGTACATTAATTTGACATGTGAACATTCAGATATATATGGCAATATTGACCATTTTGGTAGGACTATTCTACTATGCACATTCCTACTACTATAGAAAAATAGGGATTGTTCCTTTCACTTTGGCTATTTTAAATGAGCAGCACTTTAAGCCATTCACCGTAGAAGTAAGACAACTTATAAAGAAGGGATGTATTGCTAAATAGAAAAGAATGAATAAACTTGAGGTGAAGTCCATGTGCAACCTATTAAATTATCCATGATTTAGACTGTGTTCTCAAGTTTTATACACCAAAATGTCTAACCTTAGACAAGCAATGTAATCAGCAGGTCCCCAAACGTGTAATAATGTTCTTCATAGGGTTCTTCTTCTTGTTTGCACAGCTGCCAGATGGTGTATGGCATATCCCATTTCACCACATTATTATTTTTTCTGTCTAAAGGTTGGTGAGTGCTACAAGCCGGATGGGATATTTCACACTCGAATCTCATCTGTGAGTTTGATCCATATATTAACAAAGACTGAACCTTTGCAAAGTTCCAAGCTATGCAAGAGTTCTTGTTTATGAAAAGTGTAACTTCTCTGGGGCAGATGTCTTAAGGCTAGTCCACAAAACTCTTAAGAATCTTAGCCTAGTACCTATCTGTCTCTTCTGCTCATCCTAACTTACAATCATGTTTTCTTTTCCTGCAAACATGTACTGTGGTCATAGGTGTATTAAGCTTGTTCATATCTAAATGCTATCTTCTTTCTCCTTCACCTCCCAGTGTCTTAAATAACCTCTCTGTATTTGTTGTCTGTACCTCTTGCCCTTCAGGTTCTTGTATATTCTCCAACCTCTATCTTTTCTTACCTACTTCACTGAAACGACACCATCTGCTACTCCTTCCTGTGTGTTACTTCAGTGCGTGTCCTAGGGTAGTCTTTTCATGTAGGCTCCCATCCATCTTCCCACTGCTTGTGTGGATTGACTTTCAGCCACAGAGACCTGTTGCTTGTTTGTTATCTTTTACACAAACCTTTTTCTTTGCAGGGAGAAAGTTAGAAAGGCCAAAGCCCATCTTGAACTTGGCTTGTCCATTTGGATAAAAGAGAACAAAAAATTTTTTTTACAAATGCATTAACATTAAGAGGAGGTCTAAGGTGAATCTCCAGCCTTTACTAGATTTGGCAGGGAATGCGACCACTGAGGATAAGGAAAAGGCTGAAGTTCTCAATGCCTTCTTTACACCCATTTTTAAAAGTAAGAGCAGTTATCCTTAGAGTACTCTACCCCTTGACCTAGAAGTCTGATGGGGAGCAGAATAAACTCCCCACAATTCAGGTGGAAAGAGTTAGAAGCTTACTACTCCACCTGGACTGCTACAAGCTCACAGAGTTGGATGGGATCCACCCAAGAGTGCTGAGGGAGCTGGCAGAGGTGATGAACAAGCCACTTTCCATCATCTATCAGCATTCCTGGTCAACCAGAGAGCACCCAGAGGATTGGTTGCCAGTGTGACTCCTGTCTACAAGAAACTTTGTAAGGAGAATCTGGAGAATTCATGTCTGGCTGACCTTGATGCCGGGAAAGGTTATGAAACAAATCATCTTGAGGGGGATCACATGGCGTGTGTAGGACAGATAGAGGGTCAGACTTAGCCAGCGTGGGTTCATGAAAGAAATGTCCTCCTTGACCAGCATGATCTCCTTCAGTGATCAAATGACCCACCTGGTGGATGAGGAAAAGTGGGTTGACCTGAAGTCTAGCTAGGCTTCAGTTAAGCCTTTGACATTGTCTCCTACAGTATTCTCCTGGAGAAGCTGGCAGCCAATGGCTTGGACTGGTACACTCTTTGCTAGGTAAGGAACTGTCTGGATGGCCAGGCCCAAGGAGGTGTAGTGACAGAGTTAAATCCAGCTGGAGACCAGTCATGAGTGGTGTTCCCCAGGGGTTGGGATTGGGGCCTGTCCTCTTCAATACCTTTATTGAGGGTATTGATGAGTGTACCCTCAGTAAGTTTGCAGATGACACCAAGGTGGCTGGAAGTGTCAATCTGCCTGGGGGTAGCAAGGCCCTTCAGAGGGATCTGGAAAGGCTGGATAGCTGGGCTGACTCCAATGGGATGAGGTTCAACAAGACCAAGTGCTGGGTCCTGCACTTTGGCCACAACAATCTCAGGCAGTGCTATAGGCTTGGGGCAGACTGGTTTGGAAGGCTGTGTAGAAGAAATGGATCTGAGGGTATTAGTTGATACTTGGCTGAACACGAGCCAACAAGTGTGCCCAGGTAACCAAGAAAGTCAGTGACATCCTGGCTCGTATCAGAAATTGTATGTCCATCAGGAGCAGGGAAGAGATCATCCCTCTGTACTCACCACTGGTGAGGCTGCACCTCGAGTACTGTATTCAGTTTTGGGCCACTCACTGCGCAACAGAAATTGAGGCTCTGGAGCATGTTCAGAAAAAGGGCACCAAAACTGATGAGGGGTCTGGAGCACAGGTCTCATGAAAAGTGGATGAGGGAACTGAGACTGTTTAGTCCAGAGAAGAAGAGGGAGGCCTTATTTCTCTCTACAACTATCTGAAGGGAGGTTGTGTCGAGGTGAGAGTTGGCCTCTTCTCCCATGTAACTAATGATAAGGCTAGAAGGAATAGCCTCAAGTTGTGCCATGGGAGATTCAGGTTGGATGTTAGAAAAATATTAGAGTAAACTTCTTTTCCAAAGGGGTGATCATGTACAGGAACATGCTGCCCGGGGAGATGGTGGAGTCACTGAGCCTGCAAGTGTTCAAGAATCATTTAGACGCTGGACTGAGGGATATGGTTTAATGGGAAATATTGGTGATAGGTGAATGGTTGGACTTGGATGGTCTTGGAGGACTTTTCCAACCTTGATTCTATGATTCCTGACTACACATTCATAGTGGCTAAATCTTTATTCCTAGGAACACACGCCCATATCCTGCCATCATTTCTTTAGTCTCAATTTCAATGCTTGTGCCTCATTTGAAATGCTGTTGTGCGTAAAACTAGTTACATTAATTCTGTCTCTTCTTCCTATCAGTCGTTCTCCTTTCGTTTCAGATCATTGCTCTAGTGTGTGCATACTTTCTAAACTAAGTCCTTTCCTGCTTTTATTTATTTATTTTTTTAAAGATGATTTTCCCTGGTGTATGTGCATGTGTATTTGTGCTCATTTTCATAATCAAAAACATTCTTGGCAAAGGCAATTTGAGTGAAGAGAATACCCCAGCTGTTTATCTATTATGGCTTTTTATCTCCGTGGAGTCAAAAGTTGGACTCTACTGCAGAGCAATCAGTTGCATGGAATTTGGTCAATTCTAATGTGAAAGGAAGATGGCAGCTATTAAAATATCTATTCAATAGATCATTTTCTGGTAGTTTTTAGTAATGTACACGTCTCTTTTTTTTTTTCATGATCAGTTTTTTTTCTCCAGCATCTGAAAAAGAGCATCTCCTCCTCCTCCTCCAAAGAGTAAGAATTGAGCAAGATGTCTTATCCCGGGCAGCCATCTTTCCAGTAATAAGGAGGTAAAAAGTGGATTTGGTATTAGAATAAACTGAGGTTCATCTGTCAGCATGTAAGGCTGATTTCAGCCATCTCTTGCTTCTTCCACAGATGCATGTTACAGCCACTATTAAGCTAAGAGCATCTTACTTCATCTGCTTCTTGTCATCAGGTTTCAATAATTCTCCAGAGATGAGTATCTCATCTGTATCCCATGGGACAAAAGAGCACGTGATCTCTTGCAATAGAAGTGGTAATTCCTTTTAACAGCATATATACTGACAATGAAAGGAGACCACTGTTTAGTACACTTTATTTACAGTTTTAAAGTTTGGGATCATTTTTCATCTGGTGTCAATTCCATTCACTTCAAAGTCATTCCAATAATTCTCATGGGATTATCATTTAACTTCATATGTTGCATCCCCTTTTGTATTTATACAAGTGACGGAGCTGTAAAATCCAGCCTCATAGTATGAGGTAGAATTTAATAACCAAATAATCAAAATTATTCTCTTTCCCATTTTCCAAGTACGTTCAATAAATTCAGTAAATATTCCCAAATTTCTAGTTAAGTGGACCAAATTATTTAAACATAGTGGATTAATCTGATTCATAATTTGTCTTCCCAAAAAGCTTAGCTTAAATTTTGAGGAAAATAAATGGTTTTGCATGAATGCAAAAGCTTCAGTTGGCAGCATGGTTGTTTCATTAAGTGTCTAAGTGTGGATGTGTGTGTTCAGCCCCAGGCACTTTGATCGATGTAATCATCTTGGGCAAGACTAGGACACAGTTTAACCTGTGCAACAGAAGATGACAATAAATAATGCAGAACATCCTGAAAGAAGCAGAGATGAGTAAAAGCCTTCAGTGTTTTTTGTTTATTCCCTGTTCATATCTTAATAACAGATCTTCAAATGTCACCTTGCTGGACATACCCACATTGAACCTGCTGCAATATACCCACCTCATGACACAGCTGAGCCTGCCAGCCAAACTGCTGTCACCTCTGGGGAGAATGCATGTAAGAAAGAGGGCAAAGTTTTGCCTGAAAATACCACATTAAGAGAGGAAGGAAAAAAGAGGAGATTCTGCAGCCTGTTGGGGAGAGGAAGTGAGAGAGTGGCTAGGTCTGTCAGCCAGCTGAGATCACCCCATCACAGCCAGAAGAGACTGCTTGGTTCTGCTTTGTCAGCGGTCCTTCAGCATCACAAAATAGTGATGTTGTACTAGCAGCAGCAACGCAGGAGGTAGATGTCAGTAGTGACTGAGCTACTCATGTCTCTCATGCTGTGAATTTCAACTGAACTAAAACTTAACTTCTGGATTAGGTATGTGACCACACACCCCTCAAAAAAATAAAAACAAACAAACAAAAAAAGCAACAGCAAACCCAACAGATTAGAAGCACAAATTATCCTCAAATACCATTTAGACTTATCTCGTACAGCATTAGCACTGAAATGCCCAGTCAGAACAGACATAAATTGATTCATGCTGTGTTTTATTTTCCCCTAGTCAATAAGAGTTGTATTCATTAAAGAAATATAACTTTGGCTTTCAGATATTTTACATCAAGCCTATTTCTTCTGGGCCAGGGTATGAACTTTAATTTAAGATCAGAGGAAGAAGAAATTTTATGTTGATGGGTCTTAAAAGAAATGTCTGAACCCCATTCAAAAGAAAATTCATAGACTTAAGTGTGTTATTGATCATTTTTGCATTATGGGAAAAGCTTGGAGCTCCAGTTGGATCCTTACAAACTGTGTGTGCAAGGTACGAGTGTGAGACCTGGCACGTAATCTGTCTGGACCTTTTTATTCTTTCTCCTTACAGTTGAATTGTAACTCCAAGTTTGAATATTTGCAGTTACAGCTTTCTACAGATTGCAGCCAAATTTGCAAATTCCTCTTTATGCTTGTATACTATTATGTTAACGTCTGTTTCAGTTTGAGAATATTCTGTCAGTAAGTCAAAGTTCTCTATCTGAATGTGGGTCTCCTGTGGATGTGCTGATAGCTGTGCTGGAAGAGGGAAGCCAAAAGAAAAACGCTGTGGGTTGAGCATCAGTAATGTTATCACCAGCCAATGGAAAAGAATAAGGGATTCTGCAGCCACTCTGTTTCATGCTTTTTATGGTAATGTGAAATGCCACAAGACAAGGAGGTAGACCAATATAACAGAAATTTAGAAGGAGGAAGTCTTCTGTTCTCTCTCTGTAGTGCTTTATTTTCAATCTCACTTACCTCTCTTGTGACTGAGTATAATTTGGTAAAACAACTTTGACTATTCATTTCTGGACTAGGATTGCAAGGAAAATATTTGTGGGATTTTTGTTGTTTGTTTTCTTTTTCTTTTAAAAAAAGATATTTCTTCAGAAATGCAGAACTTGTCAGAACTGTTGCAATATGCCATATAACTTAATGAAGATCTAAGAAAGCTCCCTCTTTTAAGGATGGCTGTGAAGGTAGTACTATATATTTTCATGTTAATGAATGAAGACAAATAAATGAATGGTCTGAAAAGAAATACACAGAAAAAGACAGTTTTATAAAATGCTTATCTTTTGAAGTTTGTGTTTTCCTCATTATTAGTGATATAGGATATTGAGTAGGAGCATCCCCAAGTTATTCACACAATTGAACAACAGATTTTACAGTTGAAAAATAAGAAAAAGCTTTTTAGGTATTTATTAATAACTTGTTTTAACTGGAGAATTTGATGTTTCTGATCAATAGTTTTCACACACAGTTTTAAATCTGATTTGCAATATCATTATTTATGAATATGTCAAAGCAAAAGGCCTTCTTCCATCATTTTAGGTTGGTTATTTTATTTTATAACTTATCTACTCTACTGAAAATAAGTTAGTCTGTACTTTCAGTTTCTGGGGGGACCATTTAAAACATTTAAACGCTACACCATTTACCTATCCAGTGCAGTTCTTTTTAAGAAAAAAGACTAAAAAAGTTTACTATTTAGAGGCAGATGTATTATTTAATAGTTTAAAAATGTTTTCTGAAATTTTTACATAATTTCCTTGTTAGAAATGTTTACAACTGATACAGATATTATTATCTGTTACATAAGTATGCCTTTACAACTTAAAGCCACTGAGAGTTTTTACCACTATGGGAAGTAATTAAAAAAAAAAAAAGGAAATAAAACTACAGAAAAAAACAGTGATTTCAAGTATTAATTTGTCATTTAGATATCAAAGACATGGTACTTTTGCTGCACCTTGAATGGTATGGAGAAATGGAGTAGAGCTGTTGTCTGCTTTGCTTGATGAGACAGTATTCAGAGAAAATACATTTTCTTCTTGTCTCCTGGGATGTAGTATTTCCAAAAACAATGGCCAATGAGCATCTTAAAAGAATTAATTCCCATAGAGTATTCAACAAAGTTCTGTCTGTGAATACCAGTAATAACACTGTACTTCATTTCTCCATTTCAGGGCACAGTTTGATTGGGATTCTTTTTGCCTCTCTTCTATTCCTACATTTTAAACTACTATTTATATAAGCAGGTAAGTTTTCTTTTTCTTTTTCTTTTTTTCTTTTTATTTCACTGCTTGTTCTTTCTTTTTATTTTTATTTTATTTATTTATTTATTTATTTTCTGTAATGTATAGTGCTCTATACTCACTCTACTCACTCTCAATAATTTAAATAGCTGTTTTCCAGCCTGGCTGAAGAATGTCTGAAACAGTTTGAAATTCAAGGGGATGTTTGTGTGTGTTTTGGCGTATGTTAAGAAGTTTTTCAAAAAATGAGTGCTGGCATCTTACTAGAGGAAACTTCTGTCTTCAAACTGAGAACCTCTCGAGAGCTGATTTGTTGCTCTACATGTTCTGTCTGGTATGGCAATGATACCTTTCACATTTTAGAGATTTTACTTTATGAACCCTGCTTTTTCTGTGAGTACTGCTTTTCTTCTTCTTTTCTTTGTAGGAAAAATAAAATTAAAGCAAACAAAACAGACAAACCAGAAAACCCCAACCTCCGACAGTCTCTCTGAAAAGTATCCTGCCAAAAGGAGAAGAGGAACTGTACTGCAATTCCCTTACTGCATGGTATGCATAATGGTGGTCAATGACCAGTTTCTTGGTTATTATTTTTAACTGTCATTTTTTCCAAACGTGTTACGAATCTCAGTGACCCATAATAATAATAGTAGTAGTAGTAGTAGTAGACATTTTTTTCTGATTTTATTTCCTGTTTATTTCTAGGAAAATTCTGTTTAGGCTGAGGATGAATTGTCTGAAACAAATCACCTTTCCCTTTTAGAAAGATTATAAATGTATACATTGACTACCCTTTTAAAACTCAAAGTCTTTGTCTGATTATTTGGTGAGAGTACAGAGTGTAAATGCCTGCACCTACCAATTCGTCATTGACCTTTTGACTTTCTTACTGTCGGGGGACACAAATTCTGTGATCCTGTCCTCATGCTGTTTCTTTTGTCATTATCTATGATTCATCTTCCCTACGACTTGTCAAACTTGAGTTATTTTTAATCCTTTTCTCGGCCTCCCTAAAGGCATTATATCATATCTCTTGACACTGCACATGATCTCCTAGTCCCTATTGTCCTGCACTATTCAGATTCCCTGAGTTTCTTAGCTACCCCTGACATGGTGCCAACTATTATTCCTGTGTTGTAATAAATCTGCAGACTTGAACAAACTACAGCCATTGTCATTTTTCCAAACAATTTGTATGAATGCATTAAACAGAATCAATCACAGTAACAAATCCTTCAGGGCCTCAGTTGTTATCTTCTCATTTTCAGTAGATTGTTCTGGGACACAATTTTATGGCAAAATATAGTTTGGCTGGTTTACTTTAACCTCTCACTTCATTAGTCAGAGTAATATCTGGAAAAGGTTGCAGCTCTTCTCACTATTTGGATTAACCATTTCTGCATCTTTCAAGGGCAGATTGTACTTGAAAACAATGTATTTTTCAATTATTTATTAACTGTATTCAAACTGAGTATCTTGCAGAGGAACTCCTTTCCCTTTGGAATTCTTTTGTGTTTACTTGAGACGTACAATATTTGCAGGGCTTTTCTCTGCTCAGGATTAATACTTTCTGCACATTGCTGAGGCTGTAGATTCCATCCTGCAGCATCTCAACATGTTCACGTTAGTGAAATGAAGCTGGCATTAAGCTTATCTTTTTCCTTGATAATGTAATAGTTAAACCCTTGCAACTAAAAATTTCAAGAATTGTAGCAATTCTCCTAAAAGTAATCATTATAAACCTCAGGAATTCAGACTATAATCTCATCTTTAAAATAACCAAAATACTTTAAAACAACACCATAAAAAAAAAAAAAAAAAAAAAAAAAAAACAACAAACCCAAAAAACAGGAAACTCGCAGTTTAAACAAGCAGTAGTAATTCTGCCATGTCATGACTTTTCAATTCTTTTCCATGTAAATTACTGTTTCCAGGATGTAGAAAATTATATACAAGTGGTAGATAGTGATGCTGACATTGTTGCACAAGTTTCAAAAGTCAGTTCCAGTGACACAAATGTTATGCTGACCTCACATGGAAAACAGAAAATGGAGCTAAAAAATATAAGCTGATCTGATACTTTTAAAGTCTCCATTCAGAATTTATATCTGTGTTCTGAGTTCTGTATTTGATTTGCAGAATCTTAAGGTCGAATAGTAAATACTTAATTTCAGTAGGAATGGATGTTTAGACAGCTGTGGAATTCATATGCAGTCTAGCCAAATTTGTATGACTGTGAAGAAATTTAGAGTTTTATAGTGCCCATATAAAATTACAGTCAATATGTTTGAATATGGGGCTAAACCAGGAAGTATTTAACTAGCTAATATTGTTGCTCTTTGTCATTATTTTTCCATGTGCTCTCTATAAGATTATCAAGAGATCAAATAGACAAAATAGAGTTGTATGTTTTTACTTTTCAGTTTTAGGGAGATAAATTAGAATTCTCTACATTATGTGATAATTGTGAAATGTAAAGTCAACTTATCTTCATGGTGAGGATAAAGAGAATGTTAGCTTTTAAATGTCAAAAATTGGTTATTCAGAGTTAAAAATGTATTTCTTCAAGATGTGCAAAAACTGTCTTCAGTTTCTCATTTTGTCTAACATAGAAAATGCTGAACAATCCATGCTTGATTCTTAATAGTATCTGACAGTTCTCATTTGGCTTCAAGTGTTTCTCTGAGGCTTAAAAAGTCCTGAGACTAAATCACTTTTGCTGCTAATGACTAGATGCATGCTAACCACCAAGAAGTGTATCTCAGAAACTGGGGGGCTGCATGACTTCACGTCCTGTCCAAAAATTCAGTCTCTGCCCTCACAGCTTCTAGTCAGATCTACTCAACTGGGAATACTCAAACTGGTCATCAAACTGCCAAAACCTCCAGCTCTTGTAGACTTCTGTCCAAGAATAAATGTCTGCCTCTGTAAAGTAAGACAGGTCTGATTATTCTGGATTGGTTGTAGGTGCCAAAAAGTTGATGTTCAAACTCAAGCAAATACTTACTAATCTCACCAAACTAACAAATTTGGAAGAAAAATAAAGTGAGCTATTGAAGATTAAATAGTTCCCAAACTCGTGAAAAGTGCTCATTTAAACTTGCCAGTAGTAGGTGAGAGATTAATGAATAGATCTTGCTCCACCAGCCAAATAGTAAAAAGTTCTTTTCCTACTTGCATGAGGCTTCTGGGCAGATTATGGTCCTAATTTCTCTCTTTTTTTTTTTTTTTTTTTTTATTCTTCTGGAGTGTTCTTCAATAACATGAATCTATGGATGAGTTCAACTTATTGCTTCTGATATATGTGCCTTGCCAATAGTGGTTTATGAATTCTGCAGCTTGTTAGATAGTCAGCTGGATATATCTGCTTCCTATTTGCACTCTTGGTAATGTTGATCAGCTTATACTTCACATTTCTTAATTTAGAGCTGATAAGTGCTCAACTCTTAAACATTGACATCTTATTGATCTTATTGATGTCAATGTTTTTAAATTTTGTAAAAATTAAAACTCTTGTCCCAATCATTTCACTTTTTCAAAAACTAAACAGGATGTTATAGATTTTTATAATCTTTTATTATAAAACCTTACTTGCCTGATTAACTGCAAAATGAATGTTATTTTATAATGTTCTACAAATATATTTTCCTTGAATAGTAGTGATAAGAAAAGATCGAATATAAAAGCTTTGAAGTGTTGTCCAATTATCTCAATGTATACTGCATTAAGAAATGTTTTATTTTTGTGGCTTTGAAGAGTGTCTTAACATTAAGCAAAAGCTGGTGTGCTTCTACACCACATCTAAGTAAGAGAATTTTCAAATGCGCTATTTCCTTTCTTTTACTGAGTGACCACTTTAAAGATGAAAGCTTTGCTTTTATGTGTTTGCATAGATCTTGGCTCCAGCCTAGCAGAGGCCTAAGGAATAGATGTACTACAAAACAACTGTTCGAGTCTAGGGAAAAAGTATTTAAATCTCACTGTTGTGAAATTGGAATCTCAATCCTTAATTGTAAGAAATTGCTATGAATATGGCTTGCTTTTTTACAAATTAGAGGAGAAGATTATTACAGAAAACTGAATATCAGGAGAAAAAAAAAGCAGGTAAATTTTCAGAAAAATGAAAAACTATATATTTTTATATCAATCCTTTTGTTGATAGTGGAACAAAAAAGAGAAAGAAAGCTAAATGTGAAATGTAAGTAAATAAAATTACCTCAGTCATACAGAAATATTTGTAAATCAGACAAACTAATGAGAGCTCTTTGGCTTTTAGTGTAAAAAGAAATTCTGTAAAATATTCTTCAAGTGAGAGAACATTGGCTGATCCTAGTAGCATCAGTATTTGTAAAAAGGCTATCCATCCTGATGCCCATTAGTAGTTCACTAGGTTTCCTACTGGCGTAGAGCAGTGGTTTTATGTAGCACTGCATTGAAATACCCACAACATTCCCTTCTAGCAGTATTATCCACAAGCAATCAAACAACCTCATTAATCTCTCTTGAAGGCCATAGACCATTTCATACGCAAATAAAAATGAACAGTCGTGCCTGAGTGAGAGGCTTTTTATTTCTCTGTATCTATTTTCTCATCCTTTTTCAAAAATCCTGAGCAGGATCTTAATAGTAGTTAACTCCCACTGGAGTTGGGAATTTCAGTGGGATCAGACTTTTTAGAGGTATATAGAAACCAGCAGAAAAATAAGTCAAAGGAAAATTTTTGTTAGATTTTGGGATGTATTTTCAGATTTTTATTTGACCTAGAGGCTTTACTATTCATCAGCGGTCAATCTGGAGAAAAAAATTGTGAGTGCTGTAGTAAAATCTGTTGGAATTAAGCTAACCAGTCTTGGCTGTACCAGGTTTTCTTTTCCTTGTCTTAGTGGATCTGACATCTTGTAAGTCCTTCAGGCTTTGAGAGAGAAGGCAGTGACAAAGGAGGCCAGGCACATACATCTTCACCATGCTTCTTTCTGGTCAGTGAGTATAGTTTGTCAGATAAAAATTAGGCAAAAAAAAAAAATAAAAAAGGACTAGTAGAGGGGTCTTCAGAAAAATAAGGAATGGAATGAAGCATTAGAGGAATATATCTTCAGAAATATAGGATTTCTCCCGTGCCAATCCATTGTTACTGTTGGAAATGGAGTACCACTGTAGAGTGGAAACACAATATGACGTCTTTGGTCTATGCATGGGGCCATGAGAGAAATCTGAAAAAATCCTTGTCTGCAACCACTGCAGAATTTTATTTATTTGTAGTCTCTTTCCTGGTTCCTAGGCTGGCATCTGTAGTTCTTTTGGCTGGGTTCTCCTTCTTTTCTACATTTAATATTTTGACGAGACCCAGGGTAAACACTGTGGAACACTTTGGCATGTAATCACACAAAAGAAGATGAGATTGTCCTTGCCTGCACTACAGTTTTTTTGGTGCCTTTCACTCCAATGAACCCTGCTCTTGGAGAGCTAGTTTGGCTTCTAGCTTTTTTTCCAATGTTTTAACTCTTCTCATTTCAGCTGCTAGATTTCCTTCACTGCAGAGCTATCTCTTTTCCCAAGTATCCTCACTCAGCTTGCTTCAAACACATGGTCACTCTCTTCACCATCTTTTTAAATACACCTTTTAATGTGAAAAGGCTGAGAGAGGGACTTAATTGCCTTTTTATTCAGTCTTTTCTTCTGAGAAGAAATAAAAAGGATAGATATCCCTTCGATTTTGCTGCCTCTAGGTGCTTTGAGCAGCTTTGAGTAAGAGTATTTGAACTGATGTATTGATATTTCAGATGGAACACCAATGGCCTTTCACAGCCTCTATTTTCCAAAATGTGGTTTTACATAGCAGTCTTCTTAAAGCTACTTTGTAAAACTTGCAATGCATGTGAGATATTCTTCTAATATTTCATATTTTAAGTAGAAATAAGCATTCAGAAGAAGAGTGAGGTTAAAAAAGATGAGACTAGAAGAGTGAGGTTAAAAAAGATGAGACTGAAGGTGGACAGGATTGTCTAGCTCACCGAAAACATCCTGGTGGCACAGAGCTAGTAGCAGAGCTCCTGCTCCTTTCTGCTGTGTCCCCAGGCTGTGTGCTCCCATCACTCTGGGCAAAACAGGAGGTATTCAGGAATTAGTTTGTGTAATTGGCTGAATTGGTGAATTCCACCTGTTGCTGAGATTACTTGATTTTAGCCAGGAAAAGGTGTAGCATAACTTTTCCTCTCCCTCATTCAGTGAACACCTTGTAACACTTGCCCAGATCTTATGGTGGTGGGGCTTTCAAGTCCTTAGGTGCAGACAATATTGCTTATTTGAGAAGATAGTATTGGTTTTTCAATGGTAATTATCACAGAATCATAATTATCTGAAGGTAGCAAGAGTTTTTGAGTAGCAGTAGTAGAAAAACCTTTAAAATGGAGAGCGCTCGGTTGGCTTTATGACACCACTTATTTTGAAACCTATAATGCATTGCATTTCTGCTCCTTGTTCTGTAGGGGAGAATAAGTTACTAGATCCGCATATTTTTCAAAGCGAGTATTGATGCTATATAGGTATTTTAAATTTTGTGTTTGAGAAGCTCGCAAAACAGCAATAGAACTGATCCTTCGTAGAACACTTGGAATAGCAGCTCTGATATTCAACTCAAACTAAGTATATTCTGAGAAGGCTCTCTGAGGACGGAAAAGAATACAGTACTGACTTGATCGTGGCAATTACTGTTGTTTGTTGTTTTTTTTTACTGGGAGCTGTCAGCAAGTCTTCTCCTGTAAAACATTATAGGCCAGATAAAACGAGTTGAGTTTTAATGACTGAATGAAGCTCAGAGCAACCTGAATTGCAGGTGTCCCTGTTCATTTCAGGGGACTTGGACAGGACGACCTTTAAGGATTCCTTCTGACTCAAACAGTTCTACGATTCTTTAAAATTTCTGTAATTCTTACATTAAGGCAAAGATGAAGAAATGAAGAAATATTCCAAGTTATGCAATGAAGTAAGAAATACTGAGGGAATGAGTTCTTTCACCTCCCATTAATCTCAATATGAATCACGATGCTGCAGTCTCAGCATCTCATTTAGAATATGCTGTTCTGTGTCCAGTGTGATCTCTATCGTTTAGATTATATTGCCTAGCTTGGAGAGCTTCTTCTGACTCAAGTGTGAAATAACATGATATTCAAATATCTGTGCTGACTGTAATGGTTCTGCTCATTTTAAACCTAAATGACAAACTACTATATTAAATCAATATGATTTTATTTTTATATATGTATATATATATAGGTTATTTGTAGGTTACACTGAAAGTGGTGCTTCCTATTCATTTCCACAGATACTAGGACAGATACAAAGAGAAAAATAACATGAGGCAAATTCTCTGCCACAAAATGCTATTTTTCAATGTAGTCACTGCCATTAACTGTGCATCTCTGCCAGTGATGAACAAGAGCCTGCATGCTGCACCTGTAAAAATCTGCACCAGTGAAGGTGACCGCTGTTGCAGTCACCACTGCTGAAACACAGCACTTCTGTGTCAGACATCATTTTGTCAGACTGCCCCTCTTCCGCCAACTGTCACACAGCAACAAAGTCAAAGGGAATATTGGTAGGAAAGTTCAGCCTTTACTGCTGTACCACCAATATCTGCCTTTTACATTGAAGGCCAACATAATTAAATAGGAGGCATTACTTTCAGAGCAACCCTCATGTATATTTGTGCCTCTACACATAGGCTTCTATTTTTGTAAAAGCTTTTTAAAAATTGAACAAGATTGTGTTAAGGATTTCCAGAGAGTATGTTCTTGTGGAACATATGCTCTTACATTTTTTAAATTAATAAAATATTTTTCTGTTGTCCATTAGTCCTAAGAGTTGCATGAGAAGAATTTTTCTGGAAGGACTCAAACCAAACTGTGGCATTTTTGTGCACAGGATTATGAATCTTCAAAATCCAAATGTTCTTGAAAAGAATGAACATAGCCAACCCAAGGTAATTCTTTACTGAGCTCTCCTGATTTATTTATTTATTTATTTTTTTGAGATTTTCAATGTTGTGATTTAGATCTTTTTCCCATGCAGTTTTTTCTAAGAATAACTCTCTTAGATAAAACTGTCCAGTTTGGACTAGGTTAAGTAATCTTTCTAAATCCATCTTTGCAGGGGGTTTTATACCTGTTCCTTAAATACACAAAATGCTCTTTGGAGAGCCCATGTCTTTCTGCTAACAAAAATGATTGCAGCCTCTTGAGGGCTTTATGCAAAAGTTCCTCTAGGGACACCTAGTCATATCAAAGCAGATGCAATTGCGGTGCTACTTTTTCTGGAGGGTTAAATCTGTTTGTATTTAGTAAATGCTGAACTCTTTAAATACTGTCTGTGAGTCTTCACTGGGATGCCTGCAGTTTGAACTGAAGACAGATACAAATTATCTCTGAGCAATCAGCAATCAAGAAATGTCTACTTGCTTTGTAGTTTTGTTGGTTTTTTTTGCTTTTTTTTTTTTGTATTTGTCTGCAGATGTTTATTTTTTGTTTTGTAGTTGTTGTTTGTTATGCATAGTTGAGCAGCTGGCCAAAATTCATTTAATATTTTAAAACCTTCTCTGTGGTCAAAGTAAAGACAAAGCAGCCTTTTTAAGTTTTATGTGAGCATATAAACTTCACTTCTCAGTGCCTGTGATTCTGCCTCTCTGTAGTGGTTGGTTTTAATGACCTTTTGTTAAATATTAATTACACAAACCATCAGAAGCTCTAAATATTCTCCTATATATTCTTCCTACTATATGTATTTTTACCCTTTATGTCCATTCTTCCAAGTAGCATAAAGACAGTTTGTTCTCTTCATGTCCTCTTTATAGTCTAATGCATTTTCTTATGTATTGTGTAACAGTATTCCTACCATACTGTGTGAAGGCCAGGAGGAGAGGTGTCATTATGATGTTACTCTTATATACACAGGTATGTACATTAAGTGCTTTGTTTCCATTCACTTTCAAACAAGTTTTTTCCCATGATGGATTAAAAGTCTCCAGAGAGCTGCCTTGCAGTTTGTATTAAGAGAGCCTGGTAGAAGAAGACAAGTATCTTAGTGTAATTAAAAAATGAATACAGCAAATACTTGCAAGAAGTAGTTTGTTGAAAAACTTTACCATCGCTGATGAAATTGACACAACAGCTTGATGAGCATTAGAATGGGAAAGTGGAGAAAATAACTAGATGATGCTAGTCAGTACACCAGGAACAGCTGCTCTAAAGGATTAACAAAAAAAAAGATAATAAAATAACAAATTATTGAATTTAACAACTGAGCAATGTGGTTTGACATCACCAGATAAGAAATTGAAATTAATATACAGGACCGTTCTGGGCACATACTGAATGAGAGGTGCACAGAGGGAGAATATGCATGAGTGTGAAGGCCTTTGAAGATGAAGGTTAAAGAGCACATATCCAATATAGCAGCAATTAGGGAGCAAGGGGAAGGATAGCAAGAGAGAAATAAAAATGACCATCTAGGACAGTTAAAGTGCATCAGATACAGATGAGCCTGCCCAGAAACAAAACTGTTTTACATCTACAGATAGCTGAGAATCCTCTAAGGGAGCTATCTCGGGTCTAAAAGCAGAATAACTATCTTTGTTCAGACTCTTGACCTGGATAATAAATCCTAATACACAGTATAATTCTGCCCTGGACTGATCTAGTTCATTTTTATTTTCTTTTTTTTTTTTTCCTTTGGTGCTGTAGATACAGCACATAGATTTACTTACTTACAAGTAGAATTTTGACTTATTGCATTGTGTCTCACTGAGCTGAATGGATATGTCCATTCTTTTATCAGAATTTGGTATGAAAGATTTTTTTCTGCAGATCCAGTTTCCAAAGTAGATGTTATCTACAGATTAAGGCTGAATAGCATTACCTTTGCCCTTAAGGCACTGAAAATATTCTATTGAGAGCCTGAAGAGTTTTCAAGATTTTTCCCAAGGAATTCAGCAGCAACAGTGAGAAGACCAGTTGTAATGGCAATTTTGGAGTAGTCTAGGAGGGTTGTTTCCTCTTCTTAACGAGAGGTGCCAGGGACCAGCTGTTGCCCTTTATTTGTACCTTGTGCCAGTAGACCCATGTTGTACTTCCATGATTTGTCATGAACACCTTCAAGACCAGCAGTAGCAGTGGCTCCCTGGCACTGCCTAAATCTGGCATTTTTTTAGCTTCAGAGTGATGGAGAATACTCTATGATGTGACTTGCTCTCATTTTACAGGGTACATTTTTTCTTGTGGAAAATCCCATTCCATCACAAAATTAAACCATGAAAAAGCATTTGCCAGTTGCACATGTCAAGGATCTGACAGGAGAGAAAGAAATGAATAACACATTCTTTCTGATATTAGCTTATTTTATACAGCCATGTTCTCAGTCTCCAACTTCTGTCCTGATCCCACAAGCTGATCAATGGTTCAGCCAGCATCATTTAAATTACTTGGGATCAGAAGATCCTAGAAATGGGTGTTGCTCTATGGAGTGTGTCACCAGGTGGTGGAACCTCTGTCTTTCATCAGGACATCCTCTCGGGGATATCATCATTCCTAGGGGCACAGAAAGAAGAGTGGATAGAGGCAGGATTCTTCCTCAGGGAGACTGCAGTGGTGAACTGTGGTGAACATGGGGAGTAGGAGGGGACTATCTTGGTTGGTCACAGCATACAGGGCTTTTGTTTTTCATTGATTAATTTTCTATTTGTATTTATATATTTATATAAATTTATATAAAATACATAAGCATATAAGTATATATATATTGTTAGAATAACTGTTGATTTTTAGGAATGCGTGAAGACTGCTGGCAAAAATGGAAAAGATTCATTTGACTTTTTAATGAACCAGATTTTACTGTTTTTGCTATTTAATTTAAACAAATATTCTACAGAATATAAAGGGAATATTCACTGGAGCAATAAATGATATGCTAATTCTGTGGGACAGAAGTTGAGAAGGGAGTTTTGAGTTCATAATTGTGAGTATTCACAGTGATAATCTGCTTTTTACAGTACCCATCCAAAATCATGCTTTGAAGAATGTCTTGCTTTTTTTTTTTTTTTTTTTTTTTTTTTAATATCCTAGTGCATTTTGAAATGTTTTATTTTTTCTCTCCTTTAGGTAAGAGAAGATTTTTCCATAAAATCTATAGCAAGGAGTGTGACATAAAAAGCTTTGTGAGTTTGATGCTTAAAGTTTGCCTCTTTCTGGTGTTTCCAGCTACCACTGAATTTTCAGTAATGCAGCTAGAACTGTTTCCATAATGCTGTTAACAAATGGTTATATTTCATAATAGAAAACAAACCACTATCTTACAAATAACTGTTTTATATTATTTTCTTTTTAATAATGGTGTATTTTGGTGCATTTTCAGGAGTGATTTAAAGCTATTTTGACTCCAAGCTAAGCCATTCAGCAAAGCTTTTCCTCTGAGACTTTTTCTGCCCCAAGAGCCTCCCTCAGCACATACAAGTATTCAGACACTGTTACATGTGATAATGTGTGTGCTTAAATTTAAAATAAATGTTGTCTTTTATTTCAATTTAAATCTCTTACAAGCATTGTCATTGAATAGGCACTCTGAAATCTGCAGTAAGTGTCCAGAGATGATCATTTCTGAATCTATTGCATATATCCATTTAAATGCATTCTTTGTGATATTGAAATGTGTTCTCTTGTACAATGAAGAAAGCCTAATATTTACAGACTACAAATTTTTATTTTATTGCCAATACAACCCCAGTCTAGAGCCTACCACTAGCCAGACTAACACATCAAATCTTCAGCACCAAAACAGCTTGTCCTTTTAATTCCCTTCCAACAAAAATGTAAATCAATATATAGTATTTAATTATTTTGTGCATATGGATAAGTTGATTTAACACTTAATTTTATTTGTTACGTGTTCTGTGGCCAAAGGGGCAGCTATAAGGCAGTTGATTAATACACTGCCCTTTCACCTTTGAAGACCTCAGTTTAATTCTGGCATAGGTCACTCTGAAAATTAGTTTCAATAGACATATTTTACCGTTTACTGCATTTTTGTCCACATCATAAAGCTATCAACCAAGATGACACAGTTAACAGTCATTGCTGTGGACAAGCTTAGACCAAACAGGATTGTGAAGGTAATTTGTGTCCCTTGGCAGAACAGTGACAGGGTGGAGCCAAGCTCATTTCTCCTGGATTCCTGATTCTAACTGGTCACTCACTTTCTTAGTTTTCATGGTTAGCAAATCATCTACTTGAAAAGTAAGATCAACTCAATTATATCCCTGAAATTTCTTGCTGCAAGTTTTAAGGACCTAAGAACGCATTTAGACTGGGCACTGTTATGCAATCAGTAAGCATCTGTTTGAGAACACCTTTTGTTTGTTGGATCTTCAAAGTCACATTTGCAAAATAAATCTAACCCTACTATGAGCAGATGTTCTCAGAGGCCATGCTGATTTGTACTCCGGTGTTACCTTTGTTTTCTGAGCAGCTAGATGACTTTGTCCTGGTTAAGCACGAACCCATGAGGTGTATGCGCTTGGCACTGAACTTGGAGCTCTGAAATGGCAGCAATGCCCCTCTGTGACTTGAGTGCAGTTAAGAGCTTTATTATTTCTAATAATTTCTCATGCTCTATGCATGATTTCACCATATGAACTTTCTTCTTTCTCATAAACTCACTGCATGCTGAGCAGCAAAAAGGAAAAGTTAAATGGAAACCAATAGGTATCTGTCTGCAAGAGGCACTTGTGCCACTTACGCATGCAGGTGCATTAGCTTCATCAACTACAATGCCACTGCTTCACACCAAGCCTTGGGTGAATAAAGTTTCTAGGAGTAGTTATGGGCTTTTTATTTAGCTTTTGACTTCATTTTTTACGCAATCATTTTGTAATCACAGGAAATAATGTTGATGAATAGCAGAGGAGGAGAGAGATGCTCTCTGAACACAGCTGATGCACATATAGTCTTTTATGTCTTGTCCATAGGTATATGAAATATGGGAGGAAACCCCTGGGAAACCAATGACACTAATGGAAAAGTTAAGTGTGGCACTGTACAGTTGGACTTAGATGTCTTTTATTCAGAGCTGTTATTAATTTAGACAAAGCAATCTAGAGCTGTCGGGGCTGTAAACTCTGCACTCGCCTCCTTATCATGGATTTATTATCACCTTTCATATTTGGGTGTTTGTCTTAGAGGTGAGTCTCAGTGTACTAGGCAACTTGTGATTGGAACAGAAGCAATTCACTGCTGTCATCTCATAAGTGTCTTCTCTTCACTTTTTTAACATTTGACCTTCTTGAAAGTGTTGAGAAGTGAAGGTTCTAGCTGATATCACAGAAAACTAGTTGAGTAGTAGGCAGTGGGCCTTTTGTCTAACAAGAATGCATTCAGCCATCAGAGGAAAACAGTGTAAGTTTCAAATATTCATACTGATTTTAGATATTGTAATGGTTGATGCTAGCGGTGGTGAATTTTTGTTCTCATTTCCAGTTACACTTGCATACCATCCGTACCATGTGACTGTTGCAACAGTTCTTTAAATGACAGCATCCTTCAACGTGATGAGAATTGCAAACTTAAAAGACCATTCTGATTCACTAGTCCCAACTGCCACCTCTCTGACCTCCCAGAATAGACTTTTTAGCTTTTGTGTATCACTGCCTGCCTTCTCTGTACCCTCTGTGCTCTGGTCACTTCCTCCTCCATGCTGCCGTTTGACTCACTGAGCTGGGTTCTGACAGTGAAATCTCATGCTAGTTTCTCTTTTTGTGAGACTGATAAAGCCTTTGCAGTAGATAAACTTCATTACAAAATTTGAAATAGTCTAGTATATACCTGCATTTTGTGTGTGATTTTTTTTTTACCTCTACTGAGTAAGGCAGAAAGCAGCTTAAGAAGCAGGGTGTCTGTTTCATTATATTTTTAAACCCTGCCGTGGAGAAACAGAAGCAATTTCATGTAACATTCAATAACAGCTAGGTCTCTTTCTTTATCTAAGGAAACATAACTCATTCTATGACTGCATCCCTAATTAGTAACACTTACAAGTCTTGACCTTTCATCAGAGAGCTGGGTTCAACTTCATCTGTACTGAATTGCCCCTCTCATGTAGCTGTGCATAATAATAAAAACAATTTTAAACACATTAAAACATTAAAAAAAAAAAAAAAAAACACTTAAAAGCTTAGACCCAGACTTCTTCACATTTATTCATGTTGAGCAGTAATTTACTCTGGTAATAGTCCCAGTGAGACTGTTGTGAGATACTATGCAATGTAAGTAAAGGAGGCAGAATGTTGCTTAATAAATAAGCAGTTGTGTCCTCCTGCTTTGTTCCCTTCCAACTCAGTGGTATTTATATCCAGTACATGATTTTTTACTAGGATCAGCCTAGATCCAACAGCCTTATCACCTTATAAGTACAGTTGAAGTTTTGGCTTGTTTTTCTGGTTATCATTTGTGACCTCCGGAAAATAGTAGTTGTTAAAGCAACATCTAGAGTTTAATAGTTTAATGTAGAGCAGTGTCACTGTCTAAGAAGACTTAAAGTGATTGAAATGCTTATTTTCCAAGTGGCAGTGTAGGCGAGCTTACTCTTGTCACAGATTTCTAGCATGGAACAACTGCGTCTTGACAAGTTGAGTGAAATCAAATTGCTGTTGCCATGATCTATCATGCATTTGAGAAACTTCCAACGTGTGGAAGAATTTTTCAGAACTGTATAGTCCTTTACTCTTACTCTTGCTTCTCCTCTCCATCTCATCTTACCTGTATTACCAAGCCCCAAAAAAGAAACAGAAATAATTTTGTGCAAGTATTTATAATAATAATATCTTATGTTCAGAGAGTGGTTGAATTTGCCAAGACCACGTGCTGCAAAGCTCCAGTTCCCTCCTTCAGATGATGAATATCTCCTCTGACAAAATGATTTTGCAATGTAACCAATTCTTACTCAGAAGCTGTAATTTAATGTATTTCCATACTATCTAGTTCAGAAGGTAAAAACGTAACACGACTCCAAAGGTGTTATGCCTCTGAGCTGGTTCTGTGTTCAGAAGAAAACCAATTCAATATGCAATTCTTCTTCTGCATGAATCAGAGTTGCTTGTTCAGGGACTCCTTGGTCCCTGTCTCCTCTTACTCCAAACTGAATCGTTCCCTTTGTATCCGTCTCTGATCAATCAAGTGATGAGAGCTTCACAACTTATACTAGGAGAGCTGCTTTTGGTAGTATCTTAAATCTACCTCAGGTAAGTTCTCCTATTCTTTTATGTTCACTTAGGCTCATGGAGGAAATAATGACTTTCTGTTTTAGAGAAGAAAGGAAGTTAAGTTCTTAAGCTCGCCGAAGTATGTTTCTATAGTTTCTTCACCTGCAAGGTTTTAGACTTTAGAGAAGAGAACTTTTGCTTTTAATTAAAGATAGAGGTTTACTGTTCCACCAGAAAAATTTGAAACATAATCTTAGCATGCTTTCTCATTTTTTTTTGTGTATGCAGTCAGTAATTTTGTTTTCCATTTTCATACAAGACAGTATTCCAATGTGCATGTTGTTATGCAGCTTACTACCATCTGCCATGAGAACTTCTGCAAGGGAGGTGCCAACCTTACCCCAGGCAGAAGGTACTCTTTCAAGTCCCAACAACTTCCCATAACCAGTGTGCTAACCAGTGTGCATGTTCACTGTCTAACTAATCAAATCCTTGCTATACATCACATTAGTGCTATGCAGTAGTTACCTACCTCAGGTTCGGAGGAATATGTTTTGTTAACATTAAAAAAAAGTGTGAGCTTGATAGAAAGAGTCCATCTGTTCAAAGATTATGTGGTATCCACTGCAAGTGTTAGCGGAGGTTGCCATTGACTCTGAATCCAGCCTGACATAGCAGTTATGTTGGTAGGCAGTTGTGGAAGACTGTTGAGTTTGTTTTTATCACAACTGTTCTCTGTAGTTTTCCTCAATAACTCTTCAAAGCTGTTTTT
Organism: Callipepla californica brunnescens; assembly: GCA_023055505.1. Lineage (NCBI taxonomy): Eukaryota > Metazoa > Chordata > Aves > Galliformes > Odontophoridae > Callipepla > Callipepla californica. The sequence goes on from JALIRH010000001.1 coordinate 59,207,543, forward strand.
CGAGGTGAATACAGAATAGGTATCGTTTGACTGTATTGCATTATTGTCATTGAAAAGTAGCAATGCCACAGTGAAGGGGTTTTTATTTCTGTAGAAAGCATACACAGGGATCTGTGTAAGAAATAGTGAAAGCCCTCCAGAAAGGTGAGCTGACAATGGAATCAGGTATGTAATAGAAGAAGTGTGCACCAAAACAACCAAGCCCTTTCTCAAGTGCACCTTCATGCAAGTATATTCTATATATATATACTTCAGATTATACCTTCATAGGCTCCTTTTTCCCCCAACATTTATTTTTATATTATTTCCATTGGTGATCATTACTCATCTTTGGTTGATACATGCAGATATTTTTCTTCAGCTAAAGAAATAATACATCCCTTTGCGAGTTTTTCTGTAGATTGTTTAATAACTAAAATGATGTTGTTAAATGTACAATTTAGCATAGTTTATAAAAAGTATTATTTTATTTCACTTTGTATTCAGTAGAATTTTTCAGACTACAAGATCCTGAAGAGAATACTAGGACTATGTAAATACAATCCAAACTTCTGGAGTTGTGATGAAAGAGATTTTAAAGAAGAAATCATTCACAATGGATTATAGCAGGAATGGTAGTGTGTTTCAGGGGTGTGTGTAGTGGTAAAGAATGTATGGAGAAGACAGGAAAGTATTTTTACCTAAGTGCCATTTTAGCAAAATTAGCTAAATCCATTTTCATATATGCTAAACTACCACAGGTATGGACAGAGGAGAACTAGGCCCTGCTACTCAACGCATGCACTTTTCTACATTTATCTGCTAATGTTTTGCTTTTACAAGCACACCTTATACTTTTACAAGCACACTTTTCAACAGCTATCATGCAAAACACTGTGTAATTTATATGGCTGAGGTCATACCAACTTATTTCCGCTAAAAGCCATCAATTTAATTCCTCCTCCTTTCTACTTGACCTAAGCTCCTTCTGAACCATTCAGGTGCGGTAACAACTCAAAAGGAAACAGATAATGATGGTAAACTGGGTGTCATCCTTCTCTTAATGTATAGCCATTGTAACTCAGATACAGCAGACCAACAGCGACTCATCAGTAACACCAAGCCTGCAATTTTGCTGTGTTTGCAATTTCCAAGAAGAAAAGCAGCTCACTATTACATGTATTAAGCTTTCAGATGATGTTGAAATTATGATGTTACATCATTTATATTATCAGTCAACCTACAGGGAGAGAACGTTATGTCTTTGTGGCCCAGGTGCACATTTCTTATAATTTAATCTGCACAAAGCGTCCTCATTTCACTAGAGAACTCTAATTCATGCTGTGAAAACCACAGCATGCCCACTGTCCTCCCCCTGGTTCAGTCAGTAAATTACAACTAACAGTTCATAACTGTTATCTGCATTTAATCTAGCGCCCTTTACAGTGAGTTCAGCCAGCTTCACCCTATAAGCCAGTGACATTATATAGAATGCCATGAATTACCTCCATGGATGTTATGGATAGCAAAAGGGTCTGCTTCAGAAGAAATAAAAATTAAAAAATAAAGAGTTAAAAAAACACACACAGCTAATAATTGGTTTTAGACAAATGTGTGTAGGAAAAGCATTGATATAAGACTTTCTGAAAAACATGTCACTCACCTTAAAAAGGATACATCAGCAGTGGGAGAGAGCCAGCTATCTGCCTGCCTTCTTCTTTGTTTTTCTTGGTCTTCCTTTTGTTTATCAATTTCTACCTTCCCCAGTCTGTTACAGGCCAGGTATAAGGATGATGGAGGAAACTGAACTCTCCTCTTGGCCAGCTCCCACCATCAGTGTCAATTTTGGAAACCCAGGAGTACAGTGTTGGACAAGAGGGATTAACTTCTCTCAGTTAACATCAAAAGCAAGGGTGTCCAACCTGTAGTCCTCAAGCCGTGGACAGCCCAGGACTGCTAGTAATGTGGCCCTAGAAGATCTTAATTTTTTATCATTCTTATGTGAATTTAGCGTTCTTCATTTGTGTTGATTGAATGTAGCTCAAACATGGAATGAGTAGTTTTCGGCAATGCAAAATCTTGTGGAGGAGAGGGTGCAGGGTAGAGACAACCACCTCTTGTGCCCACCTTTCACTCAGTCACGTTGAAACCTGTGTGTGTAACACATCTCATGTACTTGTGCCACGTGGTGAGTAAACCACACTGATTGCCTGTGATTATATTTTAGCCTAACAGTGTATGTGTGCCTTGAAGAAATGCTCACTGGACTGTAGTCATGCAAACAAAAGAAAAGAAAATCTATAAAAAGAAATGTGGAGAGTAAATCTGCTCATTTTGAATTTTATACTTTGACAGTAGATGGAAGTACTGATGCTACAGCTATGGTTCAACTTGTTATTTATATTAGAAGCATTGATAACAAATATAAAGTCACAGAAGAAATGGCTTCTTTGGTGCCATTAAAAGACACAACTTAATCTCTTGATTCGTATGAAGCAGTAGAAATTGCATCAAAGTGATTTTTTTTATTTTAATCTTCAATGTATCTGGTATAGTTACTGACTGAACCCCAGTGATGGCTTGTTAAAAAAAAAAAAAAAAAAAAAAAGACATATAATTGATAGGATGTGATGCAATTGTTGTTAGCAACTTGTATTTGATGAAATACCACTGCATCAGATATCAGGAAAATGTATTTGCAAAAGCCTGAAAATTGATAGTGTTAGCAATGTTAGCAAATCATAATCGAAACTGTGTATTTCATAAGGTCCAAGGAATTGAATCATCTCTATTCAAGTTCCTTAAAAGTATGGAATTCAATTGTGAGAAAGTATTTTTCTTTTCTTTCTTTTTTAAAGGAAGGTGATTAAGTTGAGGTAAAATCATAAAAAGACTTGCAAAGTGAAATCAAGAAATTTATGGAAGCAAAAGGAAAGTTTGTGCTGGAATACGAAAGAAGAAAAATGGCTCACAGATTTAGAACTTTTGGTGGATTTGGCCGCTTTTTAAATGAGTTAAACATGTGTCTCATAGGTGAAAGTCAACTGATCTATGCATGTTTCTAACCATAATGGTGTTTGAAATGAAACTTAAATTATGGCAAGCTCAAGTTATGGTAAATAATTTTCTTGGCTTTTTGAAATATTAACGCAGTCCTGTGAACAGTGAAAAATACAGCAGCCAAGCTTTCTGTTTTGACAAAGAAATTACAGAATAGGTTTCAGGATTGCTGAAAAAATAATCAAGTTTTAGGTTTATTTGCGATTCCATTTTTAGTTGACGTAAATGCAATAGCTGTCATTTTCAAATGGAATGTATAGAGTTGCAATCAAACATTAAAACCAAATTAACATTTGATCATGTCTTTACTTTTATAAGACCTATCTTAACAGACAAAAATATTCCTAATTTCACAGCCATGTCTTATTCGTGTCATCACTTTTTGGCAATATGTACATTTGTGAACTAGTTTTCAAGGATAAAGCACATAAAGAGTAAAATTTCATCGAAAATCTCTAACACCTTGAGAGTACACTGAGAATGACAACCCCTGCCATCAAAACAGACTGATACATTAGTTTCAAAAACAAGGTCACGTATCCCATTAATTTTATTTTTTACTCCTTTTTTAATGAAAATATATAAAAACAAGAAGTATTTGTGCTCAAATATGTTAATTATTTTGTATGTATTATATGCAGCCCATGAAAATTCCTCTTTGCTCAGTGTAGTTGAGGCAAGACAAAAGTTCGGACACTCATGCTGTAGAGGACTGGGAAGCATTTTCTAAGCATATAGATGTGATACAGGACTGGGAAGAGGTTAGCTTTTTCATTATTTTTATTAATTTATTTTTTATATTTGTTCTACCTTAAAGATGTCTGAGCTTGGTGCCAGTGCGTGTATGTGTTAATTCCTTTTGAATTTCTATGAGGGGTGTAGAAAGAGGTCAGATGACTGTGAAAAGCCATCTGTCAGAGTAGTGGGTTGCTTGGGAAAAGCAAGCATGTGCCTGTATTCCCAAAATGTCCCTCAGATTGCATCACCCCAGAAAGATCCTTGTGATCGTATACTGTTAGAGGTGGAACTACCTAATTTATATTACCCAAAAAATCAGAATAAAAAGGTTGAGGATGCTATTTTGGAACCTGTCCAAGGAGGAGTTAGACGGTCAGCTCTCATTAAAAACTGGTGGGAAAGTAGGTGCCAAAATCCTGGCTTTAAAATCATAAATCTACCTGCACTAAAGAAAAGCAAGAGAGAGCTGAGAAAGACAAATGCCTCTTTAGTTGACTGGAACTAGCTGATTCCATGTCAGGTTCAAAGAATTTATTATTCTCTTTCTGCTTTTTCATCTTTGCCTACTCCAAAATGAAGGGCAGGGATGGGGAGAAAAAAAATCATCCAGCAAGTGTTACAGTTACTTTGATTTTTTTTTTTTTTTCATTATATTCTTCTTTCTATTTAATTCATTTTTAAAGGAAAAAAAAAAAACAACAAACAGTAAAGAAAGGTACATCTGGATAGAGGAACTGCCATAATTTGTTTCTCCAGCCATTTTACATATATCCAGAATTCACAAGAAATGCTTATCTCTGGTGAGTTTAAAAACATACTGGAACTGAAAGAAATGGTTAGCAATGGCTCCTAGATAACTCGCAAAGGAAATGATGTATCTTAAGCTTTATCTTATGTTGTAAGCTTAAATATGTTAATCATTAATGATTTCTAATGTCTTTAATCTTCTAAATAATCATATGTTGAAAAGTTATAGAACTTCTAGGACAACATTTATATTGATATGTATAAGGTACCATTCCTGGGGTCTCTAAAAACTCAAACTTGCATAGATCCAACTAAATGCTGCTGCTTACCATATTAATAAGAGTTTGTCCATAATAGGAATGTGTCTGATAGTCTAATTCATTTTGGAATTTGCCCATGATGTCCCAAGTTAATTATACAGTTTTCAGTTTCAGTTGCATACATTAGTTAGTGTTATCACAGTAAAAAACTAGTAGGGCTCCCAGCGCATAAATGGGGGTTACTTAGTGTTTGAGTTTCACAGTTAACACTACAATAATCTTGTCCAGATTCTTTCCCAAAAGAATCCCAAGTATGTTTGAAAAATAACTTTGCTTTGCTACGCCTTACTGCAGTGTAAGCCTCCTGACTCTGAACCAGATATGTGACAGATAGAAATCACCAGATAAGAAGTCTCATGTCCTCTGTATGTCACTTCTTCAGGTTGTAGCACATCAGTATCATGGATCTCAACCAAAGGTAAGTCTGATGACTTCTCTTTAGTTTGCTTATATTCTTGGTGGTCTGGAGGTTATCCACATTTGAACTTAATGTAGAATAACTAGCTCTGCTTTTTCATTTCCCTTCATTTCTTATTTGTTCCAAATTTCTCTGTAGAGGGAAGTCTACTACTGCACTAGCAGTGGTTGTCAGTATCTTATAACTTAAGCTCTGCCAAGGACTGTCCGATACAGTTTCTAACACTAAATGCAAAAGTGGGAGATATGGAGCAACAGTTTGGGATTGTGTAGTTTTTAAATTTAGATCAGAACACAGAATAAATTACCATTCTGGGAGTTTCCGAGAAAAGAATTCACAGAACTGTAAATAAGTCTGCTTCTTACTGTGATGATGACACACAGCACTCCACAGGTTTGTCTAGGATTGTCATAGCAGCTGAAGACTGTAAGTTGTTACTGGAGAGATGTAGAGAAGATATCAGTGTGTGTGAAAGTTATGGGTTTTGTTTAGTCTTTATATCTTAACATTTTTATTGTCTTGTATTCTTTTTTGTGAGTAGTAAACATTAAAATTTCAAGAGGGTTCAAGTCCAATAGACTTTCCAGTGCCACAAAAAATTAAAATGAGCCGTTTTCCTTTAGCTTCTTTATTGAAATGCTTCCACTTACTTATTTTAGAAGGACCACACATTCCCCCAGACAATTTCTTGGCTTTCCTGTACTTGTCAATGCCAGATACTAGTGCCGGTGATTTTTCTCCAGCCTATTGTGGTTACAGTATTTCTTCTATAGAAATTGTCTGGAGACCACAGACTAATTTTACTAAGTCAGTAGATGGGAATTACATGGCATTGACTCTTGGGCTCTCTCCGTCTGTTTCAGATTATAACTATTGACCTAGAGGTGAAAGGCTCTATATCCCATTACCAATTCCCTGAGTCATACAGTTCCTTATAATAGCACTTTAAACAGATGATGCGGAATGCTAGTTTTCAATAGCATCTCTACTAATAGCACTTGCTCAAATTTGTTGGCAAAAATACCTTCCAGGCTTTTTTTTTTCCTCGTGTTTAGCTGCACTCATGAACTCCTGGTGGTATCTTGAAGTCCTTATTAATCTCAACTTTCCACTGAAGACAAATGTCTTAAAAAAATGAGTTATAGGCAAGAAGATCTGTGTTTGCTTTATAATTCTGGCGTACTATTATTCATAGTAATATACTAGATTTAATAAAAGCTGAATTGAAGAAATCCTCTGGTATCATAATTTCCTATTTTGAACAACAATATAGTTCTTTCCATTTGTGATTCCATCTTAGCAGAGTTTCTCATTATCGCTATCTAAAAAGTTACAAATCTTTACATTTCTTTCCCATTGTTTAGTATGTGTCTGACTATAAAGAGCTGAGATAAAAAGGAGAGTTAAGAAGGGCAACCCTACTCTCTATTGAATGCATATGGAAATCTGCACTATAACCAGCTGTTCTGTGTGTTGCTTGGTAGCTTTTTTTTTTTCCTTGATTGTACCATTACTTCAAGCAACAGTTATTGGCTTCTATTTCCTATGCATTATCTTCTGACCAGTTTTTGGTTACTTCTCACAGGACAAACTACTAGAAATCTCAAAAATTGTTACTGATTTCCTATATTCATATGATAACAGTACATAATTAGATCCTTTGAAGACAGTCAAAACACTGTGCCTCACTATGGAAGAACTTGTTTTCTTGCTTCAGTATAATTTGATCCCTGTGGTCTGATTTATTTTTTCCTCACTTATTCTAAAATCCCTCCACATAAATCAAAAGGGCTTTATCATCAAAAAGTTAGCATGAGATAATTCTATTCAGAATACATAGGTAAAATTTACTTGCATCAATCCCAGATAACCTTTTGTAGAAGTATTCTTATACATATATGCAAAATACCTTTTGGTAACCATATAACATAAAGAAGCCAATTTCTGATCTATGTTGAACTTTGATAAGGATTATATTCTGGAAAGCAAACTGGCTCCTGACACATTTCAGCTGTTAAACTGCTTTCCTGTACTTCAAAGCAGTGTGTGTATTTTAGAGACAAAAATCATAAGTTACCATTGTTTCTCAGGCCTCAGTTATTTCCCATGCTGTTGTGTGGCTGTAGACATCTGGATTTTTGTTGTTTTTTTGTTTTTTTTTTTTACTGTTTTTCTTACTTGTGTGGTGATAACATTGTCATGGATTGGCAATGCCACAAAGAAATAGCTTTCTGATATTACCCTTAATATATTTGGCTAACAATGAACTACACATTCTTACAAGTAATTTGAAGCATTTCAGAAAAATAGTTGAAGATACATAAGATGTAAGCAGTGAGCTATTGAGCTGTGTTTTTTACCTATTTATGCTCAATAGCAAGAAACGAAGTACTGGTATTGAATGAAAAATAAATCACACGCAATTAAAAAGAACACTGTTAAGTATGAAAATGCAATCTAATTTTCTCAGCACTTTTTGAACATGCAAGATGTGTCTGACTGTTTCCTCTTTCCTCTGATGGGTATACAAGTGAAACGCAATCTAGTTTTTGCTATTGTTTTATGCATTGCTACAAAGTGAGCAAGTATCAGATGAACAGATGTGGTCTAAAATGGATTAAGTTTTATTTTGTATATCAGTGTGAATTACTTAAATGAGAAAAAGTCAAGATTTGAAAAAGTGATAAGGTGCAGATACTGTAACAAAGGTGGTAGCAAAAAGGTTAAGCTATGAGGAAACAATGAAATAGGGAAAGGCAGGTGATAAAATGTAAGCATCAGGAAGAATCCTGAAGAAAGGCATAATATGGTATGATGAATCAGCAAATTCAGAGCAACATTATCAGTAATCATGGAATCATAGATTGGCTTGGGTTGGAAGGGACCCCAAGGATCGTCAAGTTCCAACCCCACTGCCACAGGCAGGGCCAGGTAGTACTTATGGATATAAAATCCTGAATGTAAGAAAATAAGTCTTACCCGTCTACTGCTATGCTGAAATATGGAGGGGAAAAAAAAAAAAAAAAGACTCTGAGGAAATATATATATATATATATATGTATATAAGCTTTTGTTTGTAAATGAGCACCAGAGACTATTTATATTGTTTATTGCACATCAGCTTAAGAAAAAGACTTAAGTTTTCTTCCTCTTCCTGTCTAGATGCTTTCTAGCATATGAGTAGAAGACTTAAAATATCTAGAAAATGTACTTTGGAAACTCGGTTGAGAATATTGAGGCTACAAAGTGAAATATCTTTAGCCAAAGGAGAAAAGATAGATAAAAAATGAAATTTTTATTTTTTATAGGTTTCATTGCTGTTTACTCATGTTAACTAGAAAGTGGAGCAAATTGAAAAGAAAGAGGTAGATTAAATACAGTTAAGTCTTTCACATTCCCACATGCTTTTGTGTACATAAAACACAAAGGGACACCTGTTAATACGAAGTGACACATCTTGTTTAATAATGCAATTAGTCTTTTTTTAGCTAATCATCTTAATTAGTTTTGAAATCTTTAATCATACAGGAAAAAAAGAAAAAGATCAAAACAGTTTTACAAATGAAAGTAACAAAAATACGATGAGTAATCAAATGAGTTCAAGATAAGATCATGAAAACTGCTGCATTTACAAAATTGTGATTAAAAAAATAATTAAAAAAAACACCAGTCAACACAACTAAACAAAGCATACGAGAAAAAGGAACAGGGAGAAAAACAGCAGAATTTATCTCTCCTTCATCTCAGTATCTTTCTTGCCTCAAAAATCACAGAGTGTAAACACAGGCTGAGAAAAGGAAAACAAAACAAGCTCTGTTTACCATATTTAAGTGTTCTGCTTAATTGCATAGACCATCATAGAGGCTTCAGCTGGCTCTTTTTAGGCTACTTGTTTGACTTCTTCAGTTACGTTCATAAGATCACAAAGCTATGTAATTTTTTTATAAAAAAAATTACCTACCAAATTGAGAAATGAGTTCTGCTATTAGAGACTGCAGAAAATATGCTTCTAGGTTTTCTCGAGACTTTTGTCCGTTCTTGTTTACTTTTGTTGATTCAACACTAAATTCAACCGTGGGATCTGTATACAACAAAACAAGAACATTGTGGTTCTGTGATAATTTTCACTGAAGGGTAGAGCCCTCAGATGCTTTTTGGGCTGCTGGTAGAAGCGCAGCTCTGTGGTAGGTACAGGACTAGATTTATCTGTCAGTACTTCTTTCAGATTGCTTTTTCTGGCCCTCACCACTCAGCCCACCCAGCATCTGTCCTGAGCCACCCATCAGTTATAGGCAGGTGAGTTGTAAAATGTCCACATAGAGAGGGAGTGGTGCAGGCAGCTCACCAGGTTGTCCCTTTCCTCCTACAAAAGTAGGATGACTACTCACAGATGAGCTGTATTTGCACCTTCACTGTCTTCGCAGAAGGCAACCACAGCTCCAGTCCTATGAAGACAACCTTGAAAGAGCAGTGTATGACTCAGTGCTGCAGGCTTTTCACTAGCATCAATATGTAATATACTGCGTGTGTTTTCTTAGGAAATGCTGTTTCATGCAGCAGAGCAGTGCTGACGTTTTGCACTTTGGCTTGCTACGAATGTGTTCCCGTAAGTGAAATGTGTTCAAGGTGTGTCTGCTCATGTATAGGTTCCATTTTGCAACACTTTTTTGCAATCCAGTTATCTTATGAAAGAGAGCAAACAGGTAGTCTGTAAGATGTTGCTGGAGTGTCAGGAATGACAGAAAGATTGGCTTTTGTTCTTTTAACGTGAAACAGACTTTTGGAATAAAGATGAGGAAGAATGAGTTTTAATTAAAAATCCTCTCAGCTTATCTTCTCACTCAAGGGAACGTGATTTTTCAACCATTAAAAGCAACTGGAGCATTGCAGTCCTTTTTCTGGAAGGAAAAATAGGTCCTAATAGAGCAAGGTCTATGCTATGCAATTTGGAAATATGCAAATGTGATACACTTGCTTTGCCTGAATCACAGTACTGTGTGCAAGATGCAATTTCTCCACCCTGACATGCTTTCAGAAATCAGCTGCACACAGCGTCTGGAGCTGGGGGTGCACACACTGTTGACTTTGCCAAAACAGCCTGGAGAAATGGGTGTATTGCTCACAGACTGGCAGCTGTTCACAGTTTGCTAATAAATCAATGAACTGATTTGATCTGAACTACGCGAATAAAGCTCTTTTTATTTTTTTTTTCTGGTCTGCTGATCAGAAAGATCAGACAGTTGTGAGTGAATGGAAAATGAAAAAAAAATACAATAATAAAAAGATAGAGCTGCAGAGAACATTTTGCTTTTCTACAGCATTTGGCTATGATGTTGCTCAGGAAAGTTATAACTCCTCCATGTGTTTTCACCACAAATATGTGTCCTGATGTTGCTGTTTCTTTGCCTCGTAGTTATAAGAAAAGTATATTTTAAGGTCTACAGCAGACAAAATGTCTACTTGTTTTCCTTCTATATAGTATTTAATATGCAATGGATAAAAAAGAGGAAAAGAGAGGTAAATAACCACACAATTCTAACCTCTATGTCAGTTACTAAAGAAAAAAGAAAATGAGTAGGTGTTTGAAAAACCTTGTCATACAAGGCTTCCACTTTGCTTGGAAAGCAAGAATGCTGAAGTGAATCCATAATTGCTGGATTCTTTGAGAAACAGTAACGCTGACCTTCCTCTAATCCTTTTGACCTACTGTCGTAAGGCTGCTTATAAACAGAAATAGAAACCACATGCTGTCAGTCAGAGCATCCCTAATTTCTCTCTCTGAGTAAAACAAACCTATATCCTTTCTCAAAGAGCTCTTATTTTTTCTCCTTTTAGCTGAAAAGGAGCACAGTGAGAAGCAACACTGGAAAATCAGAGGTGGGGAAAAAGATGTGGAACCTTCTCCTTGATCTGAAAAATATCCATTCAAAAGATAAAAGTATGATTTAGTTTATTTTGTTTGTTTTGTGTGTGTATACCCTGCTACAAACAGCTTCTTACTTACCTTTAAGTGGACAATTTCCCCAGCAGATAATTCCTGAAAGAGTCATTCACAAAGTACAAAAGAATTGGTCACATTCATGGTGAACGTTTGGTACAGGCAACATCATTCTCCTTGTCCCTCAGTGTGCAAGAGAGGCGGCTGGTGGCCAACATGGGGTGAGGAATAGAGGCACTAGAGATGGAGGAGCAGAGTAGTTTTGGTGTGTCTGGGGGACCAAGATCATTATATGTACATCCCAACTCATGCTTTGATGGTTCACTGAGCAGTTTCAGTGCATGGGAACTAGTTAAAGGGAAAATAACCTGTTCCAAGTCTGTACAGGTGAGAAGAGCATATGTATCTAGAGCAGCAGCTCTTGTTCACCCAGCTCTGAGCTATGTGCACAATAGAATTGCTTGCTCAGGGGACCACACCAGCTGTAGGCGAACCCCAAAATGCCTGTATCACTTAATGATGTATATAGAATCTAAAGAGAACTGTAGGTTATCGAACTGGGCATTCTCATACAACTTTTAGCTATGAAGGTAAATATAATAGTAAAAAACTGAATTAATTGAACAGAAAGGCAGTTTTTAGAACAGTTTTGACTGCTTTTGATGCATTGAAAGGTATTTTCTAAGTGAAAACAAACCAGAATTCAAGTTGCATGTAATAAATAGTTTATTAGAAGGGATGATATGCCCCAAACTTCTACAAGATAGCGTGATTCCCACCAACAATAAAAATAACAGAGGTTTGTGACTATTGCTTTTTGAAAGTTAAATTGTACATCTCATCAGTTTCTTAGTGTTTTATTCCTGCTAACCACAACTGCCCCTGTACCTCGAGACCTCATTGTGACATTTATGCTAAGGAAGTTTTGAGTACATAAAAAAATGGGTTGTACAGACATCTCTCAGAACTGGTTTGGGTATTAATGGTCCCTGCAGTGAGGTTGAAGGCTGCACTGAATCAGTGTTATTGATCCTACAGGGCTCTGTTTTTTCGTTTTTTTTTTTTTTTTTTTTTTTTTTTTGTTGTTGTTGTTTTTTGTTTTTATGATTTTGTATCTTCTTGTTAGTGATTTTTGTTAAGACATTGACTGGTATGCTATACAGCAGGCTGACAGATTGCCTTCGCAAGTAAGTGGAAAAAAAAGCAAATCAGGTCATGGATTTTTGTTTCAATGACAATTCAGGACCAATTCCTCTAGGGGTCAAAACAGAACTTACAGAGCCTTGGTTCAGAACAGCACAGGGATTATAAGAAACCTTTTGTTTCTCTGAGGTTCCTCATTTGTCCCCAGTTTCCTCGTATGTAGTAAATAAATGTGCCTGCATTCTTCAGTATCCCTTACCAGCACAGCACTTGAGTTTAGAAACAGTAATGAAAATTAGATTTGGTTGAATTTCTTTATTTTTTTTAAGCTAATTAAAGTTAATTGAGGTTCAGGCTCATGCCTGCGTGCAGTGGTCTTACTGGAGACTCAGGCCTGTGTCTGCAGTACCTGAAGGTAGGAACCTACTGCTCAGGGCTTCACATGCTCACACGAGTCCATTCCACTTCACACAACTATTTCATTGGATCAGAGGCTGACTTTAACACATTCGCCCTGTGTTAATGGTCTAGATTCAGTGTATTATTCTATTGTTTGTGTGTTTGTACCACATGGAAGGCTACCACCAAGAAAAACCAAAGCATCCACTGCTACTAAGAAGTGACCTAAGCAAATTCTTTTGTCTGATTCTAGTTTGTGAATTCTGACAAAAAATCTTTTAGACAAATACCATATTAAGTCACAAATGGATGTGATTTTTTTTACTGAAAATCTAATTACAACATCTATATTTATTTTCTTCTTCAGGTTGTGCTTTAATTTGTTAAATGTCATCAGTTTGGGGGAAAAAAAATCTCTACCAAGGTCATTTTATTTGCTGCATAAACTTACATTTGTTCACTTACATTAAGAGGACCCTGCAGTGCACAGTGGTACCTCGAGATGACAATTATTCTGATTTGGAATTTTGTGTACAATAATTAAACAGTCAGGCACCAGCAGACATGTGTTGCCCTGAGATAACATGCTCCTTGGAAGTATCATGAGGCAGAAGGTGAAATTAGTGCCTCCAATGACCTGGGAAATACATTATCTCGCTGCTGCACAGGCTTCAGGGTGTATTGTTACTGTATACCAACTATTAGTATTATTAGTTGCATTGTGATTGATTGCATCATGTAAAGCATATGTTTAAAACATGTTCACCGTTGTGCATCATGCAGTAATGATATCTGACACTGAAGAACTGATAGATATATCAGGTGTGAGTTGGTAGGTGCATGCTTTTTTTTTCCTTCCCTTTCCACTGGGATCTCCAAGACTGGCAAAAGTTATCTTGAAAAGGACTTTAACATCAGAGTCCCACGGCTTCAGCAAAACCAATATCCACGTGCATGATTCTCCTGTAATCGACTGAGTATTCACCACTGTTAGGTATTACTACTACACAACACTGTATTATGAACACGTGCATGCAGAAGCATCTTCAGGATGTTTACCTTTAGCCTGCCGTTACATCTGCCCCCTCACCGTGCCTGGTGCTGCCCCTTGTCTCATTGTCCAGGTACTGATGGAAGCCCTTTCCAGCCCAGCCCACCCTGTGCAGCCTGGCAGTACCCAGGACATCAGCTGGTTGATGTGGCCATGGCAGACAAAATCCTTTGTGCTGTTTGTTCCTTTCTCAAAACTCTGCAGCGAGAGGCAGCATCAGGCAGTGGAGAAGGTCTATCTTTAATCTGAGCTACTCAGGAAATCAAAGGAGGCAGATTAAAACAAGAGTGGTGACTGATTCCTGTAGGAGACCGCTTTCCTGTTCCTTTTGATATAATGAACAGGATAATCAAAGCAAGGTTAGAAACCTCCTGTGCCTTTTCTCCTAGGATTTTTGTGATGTCAGTTCACAAAGTATTACAGTAGCTGAACACAAATGTGATAATGATTTAAAAATAGTTTCTTTCTCTTTTTTTTTTTTTTTTTTATCTTAGCATAATTTACACTTAGCGGGTCTGTCAAGTTACGTGTCTTATGAGTCATGAGGCTTATGGCTGAACATGTTAAACTGTGCTACAGCTGCAGCTGCTTCATTCTGTGCATCTTGTTATCCTTTTCATAGACTCACAGAAATGTTTGGGTTGTAAGGGACCTTAAAGCCCACCCAGTTCCAACCCCAGCTGTGGGCAGAGCTGCCCCCGACAGCTCAGGCTACCCCAGGACCCCAACCCACACACCCCCAGGGATGGGGCATCCACATCCTGAAAATAGTCTTAGTGAAGCTAGTTAGAGAGACTGCGAAAGTCTTATTTTCAAAGAGATGGTGTGGTGCTGCTGCTTTTTAAGTTAACATCCAATAACGAAGCAAAATTACATTTCATGGTAAGAGAGATGAGAGTATGACTGAAGGCAGATGCTGTGGAAAGAGGTACCAGGTTTGCAAGGGCTGCAAGGTAGGAACCTACTGAGTCCTAGTGACTGCTCCTTCCTCTCAAAGATGTTATGCTGTTTTTTTTTTGTTTGTTTGTTTTTGTTTTTTTGTCAAGGAGTTCCAGAAGAGAGTGAATGAGCAGCTACCCCCATCCTGTCTGTGTGCTGTGGCCAGGTGTGCATGCAGTTGGTAAAGATGAGGTATGTCATCCCTGGGCTCCTCCAGCTCCGTGTCAATATCTCCCTTTGAGTGCCCTGCTCCACACGCAGCTGGGGGTGGCCCACAATCCATCTCCTGGTACATTTGCTGCAATATCCCCTGGGAGTTCAACAGAAGTGTTTCCTGAGATGGCACTAATGCTGTGACCCCAGGTCCCCCTGCCAGCTCTCATTGGAGCTGGTACAACATGAAAGCCCAAGTAGTGCTTTACTGCAAAGGGGATCATTATGTCCTTTACTGGCAATACCTGTCATATAAGTAAAATGTACTACTCTAATGTGTTTTAGACACATAGGTGATTTTTTTTTTTCTTTCCTTTCTTTCAGTGAGGTTAAGGTAGCAGTGCAGGATCTCAGCTAATTCCGTGCTGGCTTTTTCTGCACTTTGGTTGAATCCACATGGGATGGTGATATTCTGCTCTGCATTACTGCTATTTCTCACTTTAATGACCCTGGTAAATCTTTAATGATTGCCATCACTGTCAGAAGGGTACAAAGGGCCCTCGTCTGTCTTGATGCAACCTCAGAAAATATGCTCACAGATGTCAATTAAAATAATGGCATTGGTGGTAGGTCATTTGTACTTTTATGGGTACCTACCACTTCTCACAAAAAGCGATGTAAGAATTCTACTCATGATCACTATGTTCACTAAAAAAAGTAAATGTGGGTGTCTTAAGTTTTGTTTTGATTAAGCAGAGCAGCACATTCCAGACAAAATGAACTAGGACAGGCACCGATCATTTCAGTAAGCCAGAGTACTGAACATATAAGCTGTTATTTCAGATTAGGCATTCTGAAGTGTGAAATTTTCATCCTGTAATACTTGCTTGAAAGTCCTATTGGAGAAATTCATTTGTTATTAGAACCAAGATTTTTCTACCACTTGGACACTGTTTCATCATGAGTGATTTCTGTCACAGCATAGCCTTTAAGACATAATTCTCTCAAATTATGGGGTATATTAGCAGACTTACAAGCCAGGAACTGGGTACACACATCTTCTGTTTTCATTAATAGCAGTTGCATGCCTAATTCGCTGGGTAGCTCAGAGAAAATATGGCTCCGATGAGTCAACATCAATGCATTCTATTAGGTCTTCACCATCTAAAAATGCCATTAGTGGGAGTAATAGCTGGCTGTGGGGACTAGTGCTCACTCCTGCAGCAGAAAACTGGCTCTCTGGAGAGCAGAAGTCTGACACAGTGGTGCTCAAGCTCATTTGGGGATAGTCCCATCCATTATTTACTGCTAGCCAGTCATGTGGGGTCTCAGTAATGCTGAAAACTTTTTGGAGGGCTAGACCTTCAGCCTAAAATTAGACTCACCTTGATGAGCTGTCTAGGTGAACTGTAGGCTATATCTGACAGGATATGAGTCAAGTCTACCCCTTTCTCCTTCCTTCCGATTACCCTTTATCACCAGCTTATCTGAATGCATTGTTAGACCCTGATCCATTGCCACATACTTCCACCTCTCTCAGTACTAGATTTTCATGCTAAGCCAGTCTAGGTCTTGAGCAGAATTTGTGTGTGTATGTGAAGAGTTAGTAGGTGGATGGGAAGTTATTCAGTGCTATTCCATCATCAAGTGCTCCGTACAGGTTTTCATGCCTAGTTCAGTTGCAAGGCTAAAGAGTCAGCTGACAGGATGTGCTGTGGGCTCTATTCAACAACTGAGGAGTATTGCATAGTCAAGTTGAAGGCAAGGTCCGAGTGACATTTCTGCCTAGAGGCGCTGGAGTGTGGGATTACACATTTCTTAGTCAAAATTGGAATCAGATTTTTTTTTCTTATCGTACTGTGTCTATATTATAAAATCTAATGTTTATATTAAAATCTAACTTCCTGTAGAAGAAGTAATAAACCACTGACTGAAAATTATTTCCACAGAAATTTTAAAATACTGTGGCTATCAATATGGCTGCTCTTGTTCTGTATTTCGATACAAAGAAAACTTGAGAACATTTCTGTGGTATGTAGCAGTTGTTAGTATTTCAACCCATGCAAAAACCTGAATGTGAGAGTAAGGAATGGTGGGTGACCTATAAAAACAGTGCATTGTCTTAATTCATTTAAAACAAAAAATTAAAATGTTCAAGCATTAATACCAGTAACTATATATTATTTTATCCATAAAATATGAATTCTCAGAAGATTTTTATTACATTTATGTGTTTGCCTAACTTTGTATTCTCTTCGGATTTTGTGCTTTTTTTCTGTAATTATTTTCCACTTCGAAGTCATTTGATCTGTGTTTTCCTTTAGACCTCTGCCTCTTTGTATAGATTACTAGAAAGGAGTTCAATTACAATTTTGTCTCTGATGTGGGTATTTCCTTAGTGAAGATTGTACAAAGACATCTCCTTCTTAAGGTTTCACTTCAAACAGGACTTCACATACAAAATAAAAATATAAAATACAATTAAAATAACCACCTTAATCTGAACAGTTCAGGCTTTTATTTCAGCTTTTCTCAGTTCATGCTTGATGCAGTAGCATCAACAGCAAATGCTTTATGTTCTTCATTACTCTAGATTCGAGTAGTGCCAAGTTCACTAATTGTCCATTTGTGAATTTTGCATGTGCCTCTAAAAAACACAGTAAGCTCTCCAAAAATGAAGGGTATTACAAAGTTCAGTTATATTTTTAGGTTACAAAATTCCTTGGCTAAATATGCTTTGTTTGTTTATTTGGATGTAGGATTTCCCATCTGTTCTGTTTTTTGAAGTACAGCATAGATCATTAAAATAATATTGAGCGAATATATATATATATATATATATATATATATATATATATATATATAAAACATACTTTAATATTAACTGAACAATACAGCCTTAGTTAAATTTTTTGGTTAAAGTATTTTAAACTTCATTGTCAGATCTGAATTATAGAAAGATTGTTCACCCTACACTTACAGCACTTACTTTGATTGCTGACTGAGTTTTCTAAGAATTTATGAGTAACGGTATTAATTAGTTTGGGTTATATATTTTATTAGATACAATATTTCAGCAATATAATTCTTGAAATTAGAAAAATGAACATTAACCTACTTGGAGTTTATCCTAAAGTCAAAGCTATAGATTTTTCTCTTTTTTATAGGTATATATTTTTAATTTTAAATGTCATAATTTGTATCCCTTTCCATTCTACATTGTAATATATACTTGATAATATTTTTCCGTCAAACCCTTGAGAGCTGAGAGGCCATGCAGAGAGATCTTCATAAATTAGAGGGCATCATAAACCCCATGAAGTTTAGCAAGGGCAAGTGCTGATTTCTGTACCTGGGCTGGGACAGTCATGGATATATGTATGGACAGAGGGATGAGAGGCTGGAGAGAAGCCCTGCAGAGGGTGGTATAAGGTTCTGATGGCCAGCAAGTCGAATGTGAGCCAGCAGTGTACCCCGAAAGCCCAAAGAGCCAAATGTATCCTGTTAGCACCAGGCCCAGCGTTGGCACTGGGCAGAGTTAGGGCTTGTCCTGTTCTCTGTGCTGTGTGATCTCACCTCCTGAGCTGGGTGCACCTATGGGTGCCACAGAATGTCAAAGGGAGGGCATTGAAGATGGTAAAGGGTTTAGTTTGGAGGGCAAGGTGTATGAGGAGCAGCTGAAGTCCCCTGGTTGGTTCAGCACAGAACAGAGGAACTGAGGGGAAGGTTCATGGTGGCTGTAGCCCCTCACAAGGAGAGGAGCAGCAGCTCTCTGTGACAACGACAGGGCTCGAGTGAACGCCATGGAGCTGTGTTAGGGGAGGGGCAGCTGGGGGTTAGGGACAGGGTCTGCATGAGAGCATGGTGGGGCCCTGGAACAGGCTGCCCAGAGCAGTGGTTGCAGCCCCAAATGTCAGAGTTTATTGTTCGTACAATGCACTCACACACTGGGTTTGGATTTTGTGTGGTGTTACGTGGAGCGTGGAGTTGGACATGATGATCCCTGTAGGTCCTTTCCAACTTGGGATATCCTGTTGTGTTCTGAGATAGCATCCAAATGTGCATATTACTTGAGAGGACAGGTACACAACTTCACTTTCCTCAGTTGAATTAAAGATAAAAACTAGATAAGAATGTATTTTCTTAAATAAAACCTGGCAATCCCCCATAATAACTAAACATTGCCTGACATGATGTTAAGCAGCGATTTCAGGGATGATTCCTTTTTGTGTTTAAAGTTGTTGTCTGCATATTCAGATCCATTTGAGCTAGTCTTCTAACTTAGAAAGGACAATCTTACTGCTAATCTGTTTTCAAGCAACTTACAGCTGTATCAGCTAGTCTGATACAAACAAAACACTTGCTCTTCACAGCCTTTCAATGGTGATGGGAGTTAAGCTGCACTTGCATTTTGTGGGAACAGGAATTGCCATGCTTCCCAGAAAAGGTCATCTTTTTTTCAAAATATTTGAATGCAAATCTGATTGAAAACAACAATATGCTAAATGAATACTGGAGTGAAAGAGAGAATGCTTTAATATAAAATAGATTAAAGAGGAATGAAGTGGCATTTGCAAGCTGAAGTCTAAATCCTGGACTCCCAGCTGCCTGGTTAGCCAGAAATCCTTCAGAGTCAGGGACCTCTGTGTACCCTGGGGTAAGACCTGGATTCCTCAGCTTCTGCCAAGCAGCTATCTCCCCTGGTATCATCTCATGTTCGTGCTTCTTCTGTATGTTATACTTGCCTATGTAGGGGAAATGGTTTTAAACTGGAAGAGGGTAGATTTAGACTGGATATTAGGAAAAAATCCTTTACTGTGAGGGTGGTGAGACACTGCAACAGGTTGTCCAGAGAGGTTGTGAATGCCGCCTCCCTGGAGGCATTGAAGGCCAGGCTGGATGGGGCTCTGAGCAACATGGTCAAGTGGGAAATGTCCCTGCCTATAGCAGAGGATTGGAACTAGATGATCTTTAACATCCCTTACAATACAAACCATTCTGTGATTCTATGATTTTATGTGTTTTAGTAGTATTTTAGAAGTCTGTGAGTTCATAGAAATATTACTGTTTGTGGGAGTGAATTCTGAATTTGCTTATAAGATGTGATTCTCTCTTTGTAGATTTTGCTTTTTAGAGAAGATGTAGCTGAACAGTCAACTATGTGTGTAATCAAAAAAAGAAAAGAGTAAAGGAGTTGAGACAACTGATGGATTTGTACATGTTAGCAAATGCTCACACAAATCCTAACTAATTTATTATTTTTCCTCTGACAGACATCAGAAGTTACTGTTTCCGGAAGTTCTTGAAGGCATACATAACTCATAAAGTAGAGGTAAGCCTTTATGCACAGGCTGCTTGCTCAAACGTTTACGTCTTTCTTCTTCCAAACAAACACACCATGTTGCACTTTGTAGTAGATTTTGAAATACGTATTTCATATCTTTATCTACATCCCCGTATGTACTGTTCCTGCTGTAGAACTCGTGGGTAAGAAGTTAATCGGAACGTTTCGTCATTTGTTCTTATCTTTCTAAAAACAGATTTTCAGTTGAATGTTTGAGAGACATCTAATTACAGGTACGTCATGCCGTAATTCAGCCACATATTAAATCAAAACTGTCACCAGAAGAAACAATGTTACTCTTTCTCTTCTGTTCCAACAAAGATCTTATGACGTTGTGCATTGATTTTTTTCAGTCTTGATATGGTCTATCTACAAAACACTCAAACTTGGTGCCTTCAAACAGGTCTGTTGACACTCATGATATATATACATATATATATATACATATACATACATATATATATATATATATATATATATATATATATATATATATATTTTTTTTTTCCCTTCTGACACAGTTTACCATGAACTTCATCCAGAATGGTTATACTATAGCAAACTGCCTTATGGTGATTGACTGTAGAGTATGAACCAACACTTTTTTTCAAATTATCATATGGGAAGGCAATGTCAAAAATTCATTATATACATCAGTCCTTGGATATTTATGGCATAATGAAGCTTGATTTTTATGTGCCATTTCCAAAAATAAATGAGAATATTTACATTATGTGCACAAGCAGATTTTCAAGGATTTTCAAGCTGTCAGTTAAAAAAAGACAGAAATGAAGAAGTAATGTGTTTGAAATCTGCTGGGCTTGTGACTTGTGAAATGCTGATTTCTGAAGAGATCAGCTGTGAGGGTCTTTCTCCAGATAACACACTTTTTCCAGCAGGAGTTCACAGATGAGGAGGTCACAGATTTTTACACACTACCTTTTACCTCTGCTGTCAAAAGTGGCTAGGACAGCAGGAAAATCCTTCATATCTTCCAGTATTTCTCTATTTAAATAAAATATAATACTTGAAGCTCCAAACTAAAAGAGAGCAGTGAAATGTAAATTTTGTGTGACTGTGCATGAAGCACAAACAGTGCCATCGTTTCTGGGCTAAAACTCTGCTGTGTAAGTGCCTGTGTTCATAAGAGACCAAACTGATCCAGTAGATCCCTTCTTATCTTATGTCATGGTCTTAGAGAGGTGAACATTTGTCGTAGCTGCCATTTTGTTAACTGCAGGTACATGGATTCCTCTTGTAATCCTAGTAATTTTCTCCCATAAGATTATTATCTTATATATTATTATGTGACACTTTCACCTTCAGCACACACACCTTTTATTTTTGAGTCTGGAATTGGAGATTTGCTAATTGTTTGGTCTTTATGAATATGCAAGAAGCCTTTTCTTTTCTTATCATCACCTTACCAGCAACCCATACCAAATGAGCATAGACCTCAGGCGTGCATTTTGCATGAAAGCAAAGCTAATAGTATTCAGTTTGTCTTGGACAATAGGGTCCTGCAGGATCATGACATTTTGCAAAGAGGACTCTCTACACTGAGCATTCCTCAGTTTGTAAGCACCACTACAAAATTATTTCAAGTGTTTGACGTCTTCAGCATCAGAGGCTGAGATAACATGGATAGCAGTGCTTAGAGAAGTAAATGTGAAAAAAAACAAACACAGTGAACGGCATTCAATTCTTTACATGTAGAACGTATTTTACTGGATACTGTCCTCTGTTTCACTGGTTAAACCTGTTCTTCATTCCTATGTTAGTATTCTGGGGCTGATGAAATGATGACAAATAAATATCTGCTGTGTGTTCATCAGATTGGTTTTGTTTCTCCTCTGTGCCATAAGAACCCACTGCTAAAACCTTTTCACATCATTTCTGTAAATATGAGTTACACTAATAGTATAGACAGGAAAACATGTAAACAGAAAAACGTAAGTGATGTCACACATTCCATTCTGGAAGACAAAGTAGAGTGTATTCATCTTGCATCCATGCATTAGTCCAGCACTGGCTGGATTAATCATACAGAACCCACTCTGACAAAATATAAGATTACTGGCCCTACACTGCTCTTATTCCATTTCTGCTGGCCTAACAAATCTTGTGAATGGTCTCAAATCCAAATAAGCCTGAAGTCTACAAATATTTTCATGAACAGTTTGTCACTGACTTTCTGCTATTTCTTTCATTTCTGCAACTAATTTTTTATTACAACCTATCAAGATTGGCTAGGCATCTGATAGTAGAATATTTCCTTTGACATAAAGCTGCTCTTATTTTATGTGATAGCATCAAGTTTTTATTTTTCATGTACAAGTAGATAAAGATCCTAAATCCCTCACGTACATTCCTTCAAGATTTTGCTGAATTTATTTTATTGGTTCAACTAATTCAGTGTTTTAATGCTTACCTGCTAATAGTTATTATGTCAGTAGATTTATATCATAGGTTGTTTTTTTTTCATAGCAGAGCAAGTCTCCAAGATTTTGGATGCGACTACATGCATTGCTACTTCAAAATGCTATTTTTACTATTTTATCATTTTTTATCATTCACAGACAGTACTTGATATGCTGAGACTTTCTTTCAGTGGAATATCAAAAGTATTAAAGTAGAAGATGTGAACTTATTTCAGAGATAACATTTTGAGCACTTTCTTTAATGTATTCCATGCAGTGCAGCTTTGGAAGAGTGAGTTGATACACACAAGGTAACATTCAAAAACTACAACTAAATTATACTGCTGCTGGAGAAATGTGAGCCAAAAAGAATTCATCTTGATATTCTGATCATAGCAGTGAATGCAGAGTTTGCTGGTAAGAAAAATCAAAAAACAAAAAGCTGATTTTATATTGCTTAAGGGTACGTGACGCCACTGGGAGATGTGATGCTTTTGTAGAATAAAGTAGGACTTGGAGTAAAATGTAAGCTTCAAAATCTGTTCGAATGCACATAAATGGGACACATTTGCTCTCTCTGGAAAAAAATAAAATTGATACCTCTTTAATTTTATTGTGTATGTGAGATACTTGTACATGTGTCTGATAGAAATGTCAGGATCAAAGTAGCTCATGACATGTCACTATAATTTGAACTGGAGGTAATAAGGGCTATGCTCACTTACACTAGAGATCCATTTGGCCTGGTGTTGTTATAATAATTGCGTAGACATGTCTAAACAGCGAAATTATCCTAATTGCTTTCTTTATTTTGATTTACTACTTTTCTAATTCAGGGAGTCGTTCATTTTCCTTTTTCCCCCACCCAAGACCTTCTTAATGGCTGTTCTTTTACTCTATAGTGAAGAATTACTGTTACTGCTATTATTATAACTGTTATTATTACTATTGTTATCTTTACTACTGTTATTGATACTATTACTATTATTATCATAAGAAATACTTTTCAGCACCTCACCTTTAAGACAGCTTTTGGACTTTTTTCTTTTGATTGTCACTCTTTTTCTTTCACCCTTACGCAAACTTGGATTTACACTCCATCTCATATTGGCAATCTGCCATGTCCTTCTGTGTTCTCATTTACTTGTCTCTTTGTTTCGCTGCTATCTTCTGGTGCGTTTTCCAGTTAAATTAACAAGCTCTAACTATCCTGTGACTGAATTTGGTCCACTGACTGATCTAAATATGCTGTTTGTGTCTGCAAATCCTTTGTGTCTGGAGCGAGTTCTGCTTTAATATTGTAATTACGGTTAGAGCTGGTTGGAAAATCAAATTTTTTTCATTACAGCTCCTTCACAAAAAGCAAGTTTTAAAAAGATACTTGCATGGAACACTGTAGAAAGGTTCCCATTTTCTCCTTGAAAGACTGCAAGCAAATTTTTGCTTTTTAATATTTCGTTGAGACATTGATATATAAAAAAATCAAATTACATTAATTTGTGGCTTTTTTTTTAATCATAGTAGTTACACAAATGTGAAAAAATATTTTTCTATGCTAAAGTCTTGGGTCTGCGTGTGTGTATATGATAAAGAAAGATGTTAGCAAAGTATGAAAATCAGTATTGTATTGTTTACTATCACTAATGTATCTACACCATGGACTGATTTTGTTTCTCCTAGGAAATCACATCATGAAAATAGCTTGAAGATGAACCATATGGTTTACTTTTATTTTTCAAGTTTGGGCAAGTAATTTTACCTAAATGCTTAAAATAGCTGAGTTTTAATACTGTCCCAACTGTTCTTATGGCAGAGTGGTCTATTAATTGCAGAGCACTCAGGAAATTAAATTGCAAACATAGGAGTTGTGCATGATGTAGTCACCTCATTTTATAGTTTATTATTAAAAATCTGGAAAATGCAACCTAAATTTAATAAAACAGATAATGAATTGGGGGGTATCAGTGCTCTGAATATGTAAATAATATTGCATTCTTATATTTTATCTTTTTACTGTGAAAAATGGAGTCTGTCAGATTTTTAGTCTTATGTACTGAAACAAGAGTAATTATTGAGAACATTGACTTCAAAAACTGACTGAAAATTGAAATGAAGATGTTTTTGGTGACTTTGATACATTTGATGGTTTATCTGAAAGGATGAATATCACCTGTTGGTCTGCCAGAGGAAATATCTTTGACAGGGAGCATGGCATCAAATCAGCCTGATGGCACCCAGCAGAGTCAGGTGGGGAGGGTCTCAGAGATTCTATTCATGTTGCACATAACCACATTCCTCCAGTTCATGAAGGGAGAATGGCAGCACTTATGTTTGAGAACCATTCCAGCAGTTTCACTATCTGCAGAGGATAATACAGTGTATTATTTCTTCAGTTGAAGGAATAAAACATCCTTCTGGATTGTGCTTGTTGTATGATCCGGTTGTAAGGATGTTAAAGCAAACTGTGTATGCTTTATTTGGAGAGCAATCTAAGCTGAAAAACATTGCACCCAGCTTTATCTACCTCTGGGGGATGAAAGCACTGATCTCCATCATTAACCCAGTCCTAGTGCTTTGTACGCTCTCGCTTTCTTGCAACTGAATAGAACACATTTATGTACATATTACACGATTTGTAACAGAGAAGCTGACAATACAGCCTTACAGGTGCTGTTACTGAAGCTAGTGTTTGCCTTTCTCCTGTTTATTTTCCATAAAATTTATAACTCATGGGAGTCATCATAACACAAACCCTGGCACTGTCAATCTTCAGATGATGCTTTGTTTTTTTCTGTCCTTTATCAGGCTCAAAAATACCCTGTCAATATCCATCAGCTCTCACAGCATAGCTGTGTGAAAGCACAGGGAAGAATTTCTGTCCTGCTTCACAGATGGAAAATGAGGCAATGCAAGAAAGGATCTGCTGAAGGTCATATGTTCTGTGTGTGACAGAAACAGGATCAGAACTCAACACTTGGCTATTAAATTCACTTTCTCTCTTTTCTTCTCCTCAGTGTCAGTGTGTCTTTGGGTGGGGTAGATCAAAGTGACCAATTTCATTTTAAAATAACATAGGGGAACTTGTTATTCATCATTCAGTACTGACTCATGTTGGACCATCCTGCTTTGTATACTTCTACAGAAACTTAATACTATATAGCTGGCATTTATTCTGAAGTGGAGTTTTGTCACCGAAAGGCTACGAAATCCATTATATTGAACTCTGTGTCTGAAGTGGATATCCAAGTAGTGAATAAGTAGTCCATATCATAAAATATTGCTGCTTCAGCCATAGTGAGTGTTCCAAGAAAGATCCCATAGTAATTCCTGAGGTTCTGGTCTGGAGCAAGGGAGTCTTGTGTGCCACCATCAGGTCTTCTTGCATTGTCTTGAGGAATTCATTTGCTGATTTTCTATCTCGTTTCTCCACATATAAAAAGGACAATAATCTTCCTTTCAGGACCTGGACGAGGGTCTCAGATGCTGTGAGGAGTAGCTGAGTCACTTGATAAATATGTTCAGAGTTCTTCAAGGAAAATTAACCAGGAACAGGGGAACATGTGCTAGAGCTAATGACTGCTTATATCTGAAATAACTTCCCCCCCCCCCCCCCCACACACACACACTTTTATGTCATCCCATGGAGAGTATAAACTGTATGGACCTACCTCTACTTCACCTACCTGGACACTGCAGAGATCTGAAGGTGTGACTAATGATGTGTGACTGTTTAATGTTGCTGATAATGTTTATTTTAGAACTAAATTTCAGCATTTTATTTTATTTTTTTGACTCATATTGGTAAGATCTGCTTCTGTTGTTCAGTAACAAAAGCAAGGGGATCTGCCAAATTATTCAAAAATAATTAGAACAGATGGCAAAGGATGGCAGCTCAAACCTTCCAGAAAGAAACACCTAACATCCTGATTGCATTTCACAGATTATACGTCAACCGAGATACATGCAGTAAGGCACTTTTTATAAACTTTTATTGACTGCTTTTATTTCTCACAGACAAAATTTTGATGTAGTTAGATTATTAGACAATGTGGGGTAACTTAAGGCAAATTTCACAAACAAAATAAGGCAGCGTGAATGAATGAATTCTTTAATTTGAAATTTTTTGCATGACTAAGAGAGAAATAATTGGTTACCAGTGCTTTTCTGCTTATTGTACAGTTTTCTTTTTCACTGGAATAGTTTCTAGTTCTGACAGTCTCAAACCTCATCGCAATATCTGGTGGAGTGAGTCGGCATGTTACAAGAAGACTTGTGAGGAGTGAATCATACCCTGGAATTTGAAGTAGCTCTTTGGACCCTTTCAGCTCGTCAGAACTTCCCAATCTCCTGCTGTGAGGTAAAAGTAGATCAGCACCTGTGAAGAGTCTCTCCATCGCCACCTGGCCGAAAATGGCCTCTTTAATCACAACCTGGAGGGTATTTCAGTCCCAGAAGAGCCAAGAGTTTAAAGCTATAAAATAGTAGGATGAAGGAAAGAAAAAGAAGTTTTCTGTCGTTCTAATGGCTTTAAATCTCACTTCAGGACCATTTTCTGACTTAGAGGGTGAGATTGAAAAGATTTCCAAAGATGAGCGGTAAGTAAAGTGAGAAGGAGGAAGGTGAGGTTTTTTCTTCGTGGCTAACTTTCAGAAGCTGTAGTTTTAAGAAAAGAGCAAGTGAGGGCTGGCAGTGTCAGCAATAGACAGATTCCATTGGTTCCAGTATACTTTCAATCAGGTAGTGCCAAAAGAAAAGCCATTTCATCTGTAGGATAGGTGTAGGTGAAAAGATAAATTCTGCTTACAGATGAAGCTTCCTGAGCTTGTAGAGCTAAAGATATCAGGCCATCATCAGCACTTGCACCCTAGGGACAAGATTTTAGTTAGCAAGCCCTGGAGCACTCTTTTAAGGTATAGAAAGAGAAAATTGGCAGAAAGCTGACAGTTCTAAACCGAATGGAGTCGAGGAACACGTTTGGTCTTTGTGTGCAGAGTTCTGGATGCTCTTACATTGTAGAAGTTGCACTGCAGGAGGCTGTGATTCCATGGAGGGATGCAGTGCTGGAAACACTGCAAGTGGAGATTATAGCAGGGTTTTTTTGGAAGGAATTTTCAGAAGCATTAATGTTTGCAGACAAGCTGAACCTGTAAGCTTAGTAAATTGCTTATTGAATTTACTGTCTTACAGCGAATAGAAAATGGGCTAGAATGGGACAAAGATTTTGAGTGAATATTATCAGCTTGTATCTCTGACCTTCGGTGATGAAAGAGGAGAAGGCAAGAACCCACTGAAGATGCCATAGGGGGGAGAGCAGTAGATGCAAATTTCAACCAACATCTAGTACTTCTCTAATTCTGATGATACTTAAAGGTCATTTGGGTGAATAAGTGAGACAGAGTACTACTGCCTGTGCTACTACCAATGCCAGGTTGCCAGAATGGATTCTGTTGCAGGACCGTGTTACTTTGGGTGGTATTATCAGAAAATAAATAAATAAATATGGGTCTTGGACAGAACAGGAAGTGAAAAGGGAAGAAGGGAAACTTGACGTGAGAAAGCAGTTTCAAAATCTTTCTTTGAAATAAATGTAGCATCCTGGTAACTTTATAGTGAGCACATAGTATGTACTGTGCTATATACAGAAGCCCTCTGAGGGGAAGAACTGCTTACAGAAAATGGAGCAGCAAAGATGACTTCTTGTCAGGGTAGTGAGAACACGTTTCCCAGGTACATTTTAGGCTCTTCTGTTCCAGGTTTCTTTGTATCTAGCACAGCTGGAAATGTAACCCAGATCATTCAGATCACAGAGAGAGGCTTTAGCACCAGAAACTCAAAAGCATCTGTATTGGCATAAAATGACCCCTAAATCAAATGTCAAAACTTTGAAGTATTTTCTTAAAATGGTAATTTTTTTTTTCCTTCTTCTGATATTCTGCAAGACATTCAGAAACGATTTGCTTCAGGTTGATTGCTTCACCTGTTGACAGGCTTGGGCTCAAGCCGAGATATAGCTCAGGGAATGAACTGGTTTCTGAAGAAAATGCTTAAATTGAGTGTGTGCAATAACTCTCTATCCTGATTTCTCATCTCTCCTTCGGGCACTCATTTGCTTGAAGGGGGTTGCAGCCTTGGGATGAAGGTGCAGGAAGAAATGGTCTGTTTAGGGTCTCAGACCAATATCCCTATGGAAGTAAAGGGAAAAGCCCACAGGTTCAGGCTTGGACAAGGGGAAAAGGCCAAGAGAGCACAAGAAATGGCCAGTGTCATCTGGAACTACGGAAGCAGGGAGCCCCAGCAGAGATGCAGTAGGTTTTGTGTCTTTCCTGTCCAAAGCAAGAAGTAAAACATCTAGGATAGGAGCAAGCCACTGGGAGGGAGAAGGAGAAAGGAAGAATCACTCATTCTCTCTAGCATGCAAAAAGGGAGGGAACTGAGGATGCTGAGGGGAGAATAATGTACCCAGGTGAAATAGTCCTGAGACACAATTTTCTGAAACCTTGAACCATTTGTGCAGTGCCATAGAGAAATTGCAGTTGATGCACAAGTACCTGTGACTACCAAACTGACAGAGGAATTCATATTGGAGATGCAGAAGGAGCTGTGAGTCAGAGGCTTTGGGCATCCTTCCACTAACTCCAAGGAATGCATCTTCATTTCTTTCCTTGCTTCTTTCTCATATCCTCTAGAGCCTCTTGCTTCTGCTCCACGTGAGCAATTTCATGAGCTGTGTGCTGAGGAGACCCAGGGAGTAATTTGGGTGCACTGGTGAAATCTCAGTGCTGTTGCTGGAAGGGTGGAAGGAGAGGACCCAATGCAGAGAGTCGTCATCAGTAAAGAGCCTTGCTTTCTATTTATTTCTTGGTTTGGTAAAGGCACCTCAGCTAATGCTATGTGAGATCCAGGGCTAGGTATAACAATGAGATTGGGGTGTCACTGACATTGCAGAAAGGTTTAGAAGAGCAGCAGGATCTGGTGGGTACAAAGTCTGCAATTATTTTTGGATGTGGCATGGTTTTAGCTCTGTGAACTAAGTACCATCAGACTATCCTTACAGTTAGTAGCAGATGCTCTTATCTAAGCCTTGCATATGTTGTGGCATTAGACCAGTTAAAAACTTGCATTATTTTTATGACTCAGGATGGAAGAAGCTCAGGTAAAGAGAGGCTTTAGAAGCATTACCTGTGCAAAATTTAGAGCTGACTATGCCTGAGCCTGAGATACAGAACAGGAAAAATTACAAACCCAGGAGAGTTGGAGCAAGATGAATCTGACTGCATTTTATCTCTGTATTATTTAACTCTAGGTGAATAAATTGGTACTGAAGTAATGGCATGTGTGGCATAGGAGAGCTGATACTGCTAACCGCACTTGCACTTTTTGCTGTAGCAGCTTATCTGAGCTTGGTCCCAGTGGTAAGCTTTGGGCTCTGGAGATAACATGGTAAATGGTGTATGGTATACACAAAGCACGCTGCCGGCTTGAGTTTCTTTTTTATGGTGTTTAATTTTTGTATTACCATAATTGAAAACTGCCTGCATTGTTTCCGGAAACCTAGGGAGAGGCAAGACAGTTGCCAAAGTAATATCATTACATTTCACCAAGTCACCGTAATGAAATTGCCTTGCCCTTAACATCTTAAAAGAGTAGTGAAATGGAATTTTACTTCAGAGGAGAAAATAAGTGCAGGTTGCAAATAGAACAGGATTCTGTGCCGTTAAGTGGATTATATTCCTGTCAGGGTACTCCAGATTTTACAGACACAAATCTGAATTTAACATATGGCCCCAGCCCTAGGCCAGGGTCCTGTTTGAATTATTCCAGGCTTGTACGTAGAAAGCTGTGCTCCAAACATGAATCCAATTACCAGCTGTAGTCAGGCAATTGAACAGCCACAGAAGAAATACTCTAATAGATGGGGGTGAAGGAAGGAGGGGGAGGAGAGGGGAGAGGACTATGATTTGTGTGGTAATCAAGAAGAGAAGGTCAATTGTAATAGAACAGGCTGGTTTAGAAGACAAAGCTAATGCAGGATGCCTTCCACTCTGTTGAGGGATGCTATCAATAGATCTACTGCTTTCATTACAAAAAACGTCACTAACTGACAAGATGAATATAGGCAGGGAAAGAAAGGCTTTTGATGGATCAGGTGATTAAAACCTAGACTGCAGATGAGCAATTAACAAACGCCATACTGATGACCTGTACAGGAACTTAAGAATATGAAGGGAGGAACAGAGAAGGTGCAGCAGTGTGCACACACATGCAGCTGGTTTTGATTGATGACACTGAATAGGCTTTTAAGTATGTTTCAAACTACTGTAGAGTACTGAATAGAAACACCAAAAATGCCTATTGTCCCCTGAAAGTATATGGTTTTGTTAACTGTGTTACTGCAATTTGAGCAGCTAGCATTCTGCTTTTCTAGAGGCGGCAGGACCAGAAATGAATACCTATTGATCACTCTTTGTATGATGACTGTGTGCAATAGCTGCTCATAGCCTGGCTTTGAAGTGTCTGCTGTGTCAGTGGATGAATTGTACATTTCAGCTGCTCATTTACAGGCAGCTGGACACCCTGACTCCTAGAAAATATCTTGTTTTGTTCCCTCCCCATCTCAAAAGATCAGGATTTCTGAAGAGATGTGAAGACGTGCTTTCTGCTAAGTTTGAGAAACGTCAGCCCTCCCCTTTTAACCTATAAATCAGAAGGACAAAGTTCTTGGTTACTTATATTTTGTTTACTGCTGTTAACATAATGTTATGTGTGATTCTTGAGATATGGTAAATGAGCTAAGACTTTCATCAGTTTTAAAATGCTGGCTTTGATCAATTAGAGGAATTGATGGTCAAAAAGCTTCTAGAGCAGTGAACATTCATTTTATGGTTCAAAGAAATGCTATGGATTTCTTGAAATAATTCTGGGATTTTAATTAAGTATTTCATAGCATGAAGTGCTGAACTACAACATTTAGGGAGAAGATAAGAAAACCTGCATACTTTGTTGGAAACATCTGCAGTTTCTTTTCAGGAGAAAATAGCTTTTTTAAAAAGTGGGGCATCAGAAGTTATAACGAAATGTCAAAAGCTATTTATTCTATAAAAGCATATGGTGTTAATGTATCCATCAGTGCTGATAAATCCATCATGGCTTAATCTGTTGTGCTCAGTGAGGTAACAGGACAAGAAACAGCCATCTGCTTACCATATTTGATTGCTGTTTCTTTGCACAAATACATTCCTGCTTTCAGCACTTAAGAATGATTAGCTGTAACTTATAGAGCTTGCTGTGGCATACCCACTGAGTAATTACTGGAGAAAGCAATCGCAAGAGCATCTGAACATGGGGGCAAATTGTTAGCAACTACATTTGTGACAAGTTTAAGGTCTAAAAAATCTTCCTACAAGTGTGCCATAAGGGAAAGAAAAAAAGGGCAGAGCGCAGTCTGTAGAGGATAGGGATGTCTATTACAGATATTTTCCAAAGCCTAACCCGCAAAAGCTTGAAAAGCCTGATTTCCTTCCCCTCCAAGCCCCCAAGGCAAAACAGTCCTTGATTAAAAAAAGGGGAAAGATTTTAATTGCTCTTTCTCTCGTGTTCCGAGCTGGGTAATTTATTTTTCCAGTAGCTACATTGGTACAGGGATGGGGCTTTGTGCTGCATCTCCCTCCCCACGCAGACCTGGGGTTGGGATGGGGACAGGGGCCAAGACAAAAGCTTCTGTCCCACTGCTTTATTAGGTTATTTTATTTAGCACATTCAAAGGAGCTAGTCCTTTTTTTTTTTTTTTTTTTTTTTAGAATGTTCATTTTTGAGAGAACGACATCCAAAACCTAGCCTCCATAAATGCCCATCCTGTCCTCAGATTTCATCAGCCAAACATTTGTTTACATAGTAGCAAATTAAATGTATAGCAAAAGAGAATTCATTTAGAAGAACAGCCTAAGATACTCAGAACAAGCCCAGAGTGCCTCTTCAAACACTGATTTTGTCCTATTTTAAGTTCTTAAGTAGCCTTTGAGGTTTTCTTATAACTACTTATGACACTTAAGGCAATTTTCTTTTTGATTGCCTATAACCCTTCTCCTTTTGCAGCATTATAATACCTTTTCTCCCTACTACGCATGACCCCAAATCTTCTTTTTACCCCACTATTGCTCTAAGGGAAAATTAATATGAAACTTTATCTTGCCTGTCACTGGGCTTTCCTCCAAAAAATGTCTTAACAATGCCTTTAGAATTGCATTGGCCTGACACAAAAATTAATTTCTCTTAAATGCATGATGTAGCTCTCTGAAGTGCTTTGGGAGATGTGCAAGATTTTAGATGTCATACAAATAGTGTATGTGTATTTTACCTCTCTGATAAGAGTCGTCTCTGTCTCAAGATTGTGCTCTCTTTGATCACTGAAATAGACTTCCTCCTGAAGCAAGGGTAACCTTAATCAACCAAACAAAGCTGTTAGAACTGCAGCCATGTTTGAGGGGACTGCCTTGAGGGGTTTTTGAGAGATAAGACAGGTCTTTTGCAGTGCAAGGTGAGATTCTGTCTTTTGTGCAGTTCTGACCACAAAAGGTGACTTAGAACATACTGACAAAGGTTTTCACTGGTGCTCTTGGGCTGCACAGTCAGAGCACACCGAAGTTGAATTTAGGTGAATGGCTGAGGGTGGCCTGAGGCCTGGGATATACTCTCTCAAAAAGGGTGGCTAAGATCAAAAAAGACATAATTGTGATGGAACAAAAATAAAAAGAAAAACTGCTTTTGCACATTAAGGTCAATTAAAAATGCCTGAGTATAACTGAGAAGGAAGGAAGTCAGAAAAAAAGAGATCTTATACAGTTCCTCCTTGCTTGCTTTGTTTTTTCCCGGAAGGGTTTGTAATGCCAATTTTCAGCCTGTTCAGTTACAGCAAACCCAGAGCAGCCCTCTGTTTTCCAGGGGTTTTTCTTCCCCCACTGAAGAGGCTCAACCTCTCTCTATGGCAGCTGTTGCCCTCCAGCCCCTTGCAGAGATCCATGCTTTCTCCACCCCATGCTCATCTGCTCCCCAAGAATGGATTCAACTTGCCTTTCCCTCCTGAAGGGAGGAACATGACCCATGGGCACACACATACTAACAAATATACCAGTTAACTGAGACTTCATCGGATCTCTTTACTTCCTCTTTCTCAATAGAAAGTGCACAGCCAGGCTCATATGTTGGCTACCTCAGACCAAAAGCAATCAATCAACTTGTTTGCAAGCATCTCCAGAGATGCGAACATGCAATGTCAGTGCAACTCCAGAATTTCAAAGCTAATACCAAAATGTTCCACATATTCATTTGAAAAAGGATCCAAGAGGAAGATGTTTGGTCCCAGCGTAATGTCTGTTGTAATTAAAAAAGATAGGAAGAACAGTTAGAGAAAGAGTTTACTGTGGCAGTCAAGTCCAGGTTCTGACTGTTCCAGAGTAACCAAATCTCTCTAAATATATATTAATCTGCGGCATGTGCTCATTCTAAGTATTTATTTTCTACTTCATACATTTTTTGAGTGAAGGTTTAATCCCCTTTACATATCTGGTGACAGAATTCATGTGTAATCTGGAAGAAATGGAAAGATTTTTTCCCTAGGCTAGTCCCCACTTTGCCTCACGATAAGCCCTTTGCATTCAAAGCAGCTGAATTTTCTGTCTATGCCATAGCATGTTGCAGTACTAATTCTATCCTTGCTTTAAGAGCTGGAGTCACCAACAGAGAACGATTGTGTTGTTGCTCTTTACAGTCGCTAGGAAGTGGTGACTTTCGTTTGCTGCTGTTGATTGGATTTGTGCCAAAGCCATACAGCAAATTGAATATTATACATCACCCATACAACCCCTGGCTAATTTAGATACAAAGTGATTGCTTTTAGAGTAATCAGTTTACATCTATAGCTGATACTTCTGTGTGTCTTTTGTTGTTTTAATTATCTAATGATCTGTTTGTGCGAGCAATACAGGAAGAGGTCTTCATGTTTATTTGGTTTTGCATCATAGAAAGACAACAATTTGAAAAGCAGAGATTTGCAGTCCAAATTACATAGGACCTTTAACCTGGCCATCAATTTGACCTGTTGGCAAATCAACATGCCTTTTGAAGGACATACATTGCACTTGAAGAAATATCCTCTATTGCGCTGCAAATAAGTACTTGAGTTCCCTGATTTATTATGTCATCATAGGATTTGCTTTCTGACAAAGAATGAATCTGTGTACAAATTTATTAAGAAAAAAGCAAGATTGAGGACAGGCTGGTGGTTTTTAGAGGTATTATGATTTGATGTTTTAAAGTGGGGATTATTTGAAATATAATCATTGCATTTGGGAATGTAGGATGCAATCAGTTCTTAGCTGATTACTTTCACTAGTTCATTATTATTAATTTGTAATTCAGCTTCTCTCCCGGTATAATGAGTTAGACTCTCAGATATGACTGCAGCAGTGAAAAATGTGACAAAAGAGCATAGGATCTGTGGAAGTATGGAAGGTGATATTGTTTCACGCCACCGCTTCTGGCTGTAGAATCTGCTTGTGATCACAGGTGGAAAGCTTGTCATCAGCAGGGGGCTGGAAGCTGGAAACCCATTTTTGGGTCAGTCCTCAGTAATTATGGGAGTCTGAAATAGAGAGGGCAAAAAGTTGATGTTGCTTTTGTGGAAATCGGAGTTAAATGGACTGAAATCCACACAAAAACTGAAGATGTGAAAGAGGACAGTTAGGATGAGAGAAGGAGTGATGGCAACACCCAAAAAAAATCTGTGAAATCTATGAACGACACAGAAAGCAAACTGTTTTGACACTCTGGGATATCAAAAGCCTTCAAAAGGAGATGTTCCTTCAAGCACCTTGTCAATTATTGTATTGGAAATAATCTCAACTCTCACTACATTGAAATTCATTGAAATCATGATTCAAGAAACATTTCTCGAGGAGATTGGCAAGACGTTTTCTCTGACAATATTCAAAGTCGTATCTTTTATTGTTGATGCTGGGACGTGAGATGTACGTGAGCAAAATAAGGTCTCTCATTGTCAGAGCCACCAAACTTGATCAGATTTATGCAGATTATGTTCCTGCTACATAAAAGACCTGATACTACTTACTCTCTTCTTGCTCTCCCCCATGCAGTTTTCTGTCATTTAAACAAAAAGAAGGATATAATTGTGATTTAGACCAGTACTGGGCTTTTCTTAACAGTCTAGTGCAGGTTTTCTGAAATGCTTTGTAGCCTTGGTGCAATCAAAGTTTTTTGTCCTTTTAAGTAGCAGCAAGTAGCTTTATGTCCACTAAAACCTTCTTTAGCCTGTATAGTGCCCCTTTCAGAGAATTATATCCATATTGCCTCCTACTTTATCGGTGTTAGATTTGTTATAGCTTATATTTATATTATTTTCTTTGTAAATACAATTTTTTTTTCTACTACTTCCTTTTGCTGTATGTTGTATATATTGTTTTACAAGGTTTACAAACTGTTTCCGTAACTGTAAAATCCATGAAACTAAGAGTTTAAAGTAGAGTCACATAGTGCTTTGAAAAAGTTGCTCTCATTTTTCAGTCGTTTGTCAGGTAATCAATTTAAAGGTCTTGTATACTGCCTTTTCAGTGTGTAGGTGTAACTCCTGTAAGCATTAATAGGATTTACATTTCCTATTCACTGGAGACCATATTTTTTAATTTGCTTCTCATTCTTTCATCACATAGATTACAGTAACCTGATGCAGATTAAAAGGCTACAGTATATTTGCAAGTATTTTCAATATTCCACTTTAGCAACCTTGCCTTAAAATTTATTCTAGCCTTAGAAGTGAAAAGTATTGATTTTATCACATCTGTTTCCTAGTAACGTGTTCAAAGATAACATGGCACCCTCTCTGGGTTTTATTTCATAACCTATATATTTAGATGAACATAAATCTGACTCTCTGCATTGATTACCCACCCCAGGGAAAAAGACTCAGCGGATTAAAATTCTGACACAGGAAGCTCCTGAGGGAGCTGCTGTCAGAGCAACTGTCCAGGCAAATTAGAGGTGGGTCCAAAGCAGGGTGAGCAAGCAGAGAACTCAGAGATCTGTGGGCATACCAAAGCTGAAACCCCCAGCAGTTTTAAGAAGAAGAAAGATTTTGAACACAGTCTTGAAAAGCCTGGATTAAAGAGATTGAATTTCACCCTGCAGCAAGTGGGCATGTTGTATGTCTCCCTGCTGTCTTGCATCAGTGCTGAAATTGGTCTAGACATCTGGAAGCTACTACATTGTCCAGATTTTCCTAAATTTTATATATATATAGTATATAGAGAGAGATTTTTACAAGGGCAACCTTGTGTTCTTCCGTAGTTAGGAATATCTGCTGTGTTTCAGCTGCAGTTTTCCATAGGGAGAGTTTTCTTTAGGGAGATTAAGACAGATATTTTTGGTATAAGAATATGGCAGAAAATGACAAAGTGAGTTCAGTTGCTGTTAAAATTGTAAAGATCCAGAATTAAGATTTCAGCAAATCTGCCACATAAATAGCACTAATCATTATAGAGCTTCCTACAGACTGCATTTAGGACAATATGCTTGTAAGGACTGCTAGATCTTACCAATGGAAATTCAATGAAAGCCATAACAATTTTACAGCTTAACAATTCCACAGTCGTTTTCAGGCACTTGATATCACATATGATTATTTAAGAGTATCTTACTTTTCTTTTGGTTCACAAAGAAAAAATATGCATTTCCTAGCTAACTTTCCATCCGTGCCTCAGAGCTTGACTGATCATTTCTTTCATCAGAGGTCATCTGTGCTTCTAAAAATGAAACCTGTGTGGCCATTGTTTGTTCAGTTGTTGCATATTAGCTCCTCAGTGGTTAAGAAGATCTGAACAAATAAGAGGGCTTACCCTACATTATATTACCCTTTATTAGTAGGAAATTGAAGTCTAGAGATTATTATTAAGCCTCAGCCACTGAAGGCTACCCATAGTCTGATAAAGACCCCTCAAACTGACCCTTGATCAGGCTGCATTAGGCGGATTTTAGCCTTGTTACTAATTAAACAAACAGATCTGATGGTATTATTCTTTTTCATAGCCGTTTCATGACATCAGCTCTCCCTTGCACTCATGGACAAAGAGAATCGTGTTCCTCTTTGAGATGCAACGGTGTATTAAGGGCCTGACACTGGGCCATCCAGTGCTCAGTTGCCCTGTTATGTTTAACATAGTGCTGTATCAGGTGTCAAAGGGCTTCTCATTGAAGTTTGGGGAGAATAAAGACAAAGTTTCCATTAAAATAGAAACTTCACAGACTTTGTTTCTCAGATGGAAGAAAAGCAACTTAGTGTCTGCCAGAGAATTCAGGAAGGAACAGCTTGCTAAGTCAGAGGCACAGGCATAAACAGAGAGAGAGTTTAGGTGATTTGGCCTCTTTTCTGTTACTTTACTCACCTTTTTCTTAAGACTGCATCTTTGCAGATAAGTTTCTTCACTTCCAGGTAGGTGTAATGTTAAGGTAATGAACCCTTCAAATTCTTCAGAGATGCGGATGGAAATTTCATTTTGAAGGGCATAATCTCTGCACCAATATGACCTAAAAGTAAATACATTCCAAGCAGAGTATTTATTATTTTGTGGGGAAAAGTCATCTCTACTTTATACAAATAGAGTTCACTGGAAACAAAATAGAAATGGATCTGAGGCTTATTTTTTTCTTCTGATTTTGACTTCATGGGGGAAACTCAATGGTTTATACAAAGCTACTGTCAGATCAGAAGGCCCAGCCTGGATAACAGAAATCCTTGTAACTGTTGGATGACACAAAGAATCAGGATCTGTCACCCTGCTACTGACTCCACCACCTTCTAGTCCTGATGATGTAAAAGATGTTAGCAGGAGACAGAAAATAGTATGTGCCTGTAATTAAATAAATTATCAGCTCTTCTTCCCAACGTTACTTGTTTAGGTTTTTTTTTTTTTTTCTTTTTGTTATAATGTGCTCTTGGGGAAAACCTGTGGGTCAGGGGCTTCATCCTCCATGCATGGGAAGCCTGACTTCAGCTTTTTAGAACCTAAAATCATAAGTAAGAAGCAGTTATGTATTCATACAACAGAAGCATTATGACTTAAGTAACTTGGTTCTGACTTTACTTCATATGAATTAGAAAACATATTTTAAAAGATCAGTTGAAATGTTAACATTTCTAGTCAGGAAAATAATGTGTTTACAGTTGTTGACATTTTGCTCTAGTTGCTAATATTTTCTCACCATTGAAAAGAATGGATTGCATCTTACTTTTTTGACCCTAATTTCTTGCATAAGGATTTATGAATAATTTTCCTTATTCTTTTTTTCTGTTCCAGACTGCCCAGCCAAACTAATGAATGTAACTTGACTGTCCTGTCTTTCCTTCTTTCCCATGTTTATGAATGTGCACGTGTAAGCCCCTCTACCAGAAAATCTACACTTGGAGGTCAGTGAAATCCCATGTTGGTGTCACCTACCTTAATGCCTCCTTTACACTAACCAAGGCATAGAGAGTTCTGAGGCTCTCCATCTGCTCTTTCGCTTCCTACATACTCATCTCAGCTGTCACATTTACCAGATCAAAAAACACATCTTTCAAAGCAGTGTACCCTGCATAGAGAAAGATGGATTTGCCAAAAAATTACTAACAATCTATACATCTTTATAAAAACAGGATCAATTCTGAAGAAACTCCCTTTATTTTATTGCTTTGATGACATAAGAACTTGAATTTCAAGAGAAGCAGTTTTTTGTCAAACACAATAAATTGTCATTAATGCAGCTCAGAAATTTTTCTTTGAAGTGTCTTCTGTGAGGAAATTAAATCTTCTGGAAAGCAAAACATTTTGTAGGAAAGTTAACCTAGATCAATCTTTTTCTGTAGAAGAATTGATGAAAAAGAGTAAATGGCTGAAGATGATGATTTCATTATTTCTGCAATATATTTTTTTCTTTGGGTTTTCAATACCGTTTATAGTTTTATTAAGACTCAAAATTGAAAAAGGAAAATTTAATTTTGGAAAAACAGAATTTATATTAACCTTAAATGAATTTTAGTGTTTTTTGTTTGTTTGTTTGTTTGTTTGTTTTGGGGGGAGTGCTTCCATATTGCGACAGGAAGGTCTAAAAACCACAGAAAAAGCTATTTTGAGAAGCCTATTTGCTTGCACTGTGGAGGTTTTAACATGAGCTTTTGCTTGAAGCTATGGTGAAGCTGAGAAACTTGTTTTCACGACCTGCTGACTTGGGAAAATTAGATGCAGGAATGGAGCTATCTCCACTGTGAGCAGTGTGGACATCAGATAGAACTGCTGCACAAGCCTCAGGGCATGGTGCAACTGAACCTAAGCTCATCCATGGGTGGTACTGAGAATATTATGTAAGTTCTACATGGGCTTGTTGTGTGATGCAGTGTATGTATGTGATTGTGTTCTCATGGTTCTCAAGAGACCAGAAGTCTTAAGGGAGGAGAAAAAAATATTTACTTCCTATTGATGTGATATGGAGATATTAAGGTTATACTTAATGTCAGTGAAAATCTGCAGTTAGATTCATGATAAACCCATTTTTCACTTTAATATAGTTCCATTTTTAATTTCATTTACACCTCATTCTTCAAGGCATATGTACCTACACGTCTTCTGAGGCAAACCTATTATTTATAGTTTTTGTTTGTTCATTTACTATTCCTCCCTTGTTCTGTTAGAATTCTGATTCTTATGAAGAATC
Organism: Callipepla californica brunnescens; assembly: GCA_023055505.1. Lineage (NCBI taxonomy): Eukaryota > Metazoa > Chordata > Aves > Galliformes > Odontophoridae > Callipepla > Callipepla californica. The sequence goes on from JALIRH010000001.1 coordinate 59,247,946, forward strand.
AACATTAATTCATTCATAATTATAAAACCATGGTATCTGAGATTTTTCTGAATATAAGCTGTCTTTCAATAGCCACTGTGATAATTAAATATTAATAAAAGTGTTAAAAGACATGAAAATACCCTTTCTAGAGGCATCCCATTTTAACAAGGATCATCAGTGGATATTTTTCCCTAGTTTTAAAACTGGGAACTTAGATTATATCAGAATAGTGCATAAATTCTTCCTATGTGTTTTACAGTATCACAGTATAATGTCATACAGTTTGCAGTTGCATCTAATAAACCACAGAATCAAAGTGGCCTTGTCCCAAGACAGCCTGTTCTGTTTTGTTTGTTTGTTTTTCTTTTTCTTTTTTTATTTTTTGTTTTTCTTCCCTTTTTCATGGGAAAGAACATCCCCTGAAGCTGGTGACGTATCAGCTGCAGAGACACGTGCATGTTTAACGCGTTCTGTAAGCTGGTACTGTGAAATTAGGTTCCCTCCCTGTAAATCTCCTCTTGAAATACAGATGTGCTGTGAGCTGATGTGAAGGATGAAATGTGAAGTAAGAAGGAGTCATACCTGTTGAAGCATGTCTAGAGGAGGGCCACAAAAATGATCCGAAGAATGGAACCCCTCATCTATGAGGACACTGAAAGAACTGGGGCTATTCAGCGTGGAGAAGAGAAGACTCTGGGGAGACTTGATAGGGGCCTTTCAGTATCTAAAGAGGGGCTTTAAGACAGAAAGAGACAGACTCTTTAACAGGATCTGTCATGATAGGACAAGGGGAAATGGTTTCAAAGTTTTTAAAAAGGGAGATTTAGACTGGATATAAGGAAAATGTGTTTTACAGCAAGGGTGGTGAGGTACAGTGAGCAACAGGAGCAGGTTGCCCCACCTCTACAGTGATTGTAGGTCAGGCCAGAAGAGGCTCTGGGCACCCTCTTCTAGCTGCAGGTGTCCTTGTTCCTTGCAGGGAAATTAGTCTAGATGGGCTTTAAGGGTCTCTTCTAACTCAAGCAAAATCTACTATTCTTATGTAAGATAATAAGGAATGGGAGAATGAAAATAAATCAAAATAGGCATGTTAAAGCATCATTTTATCTGTAATATTCCCAGAAAGTGAAAGATGGGGAGAATATTGTTGGCTTCTTTTTTTTTTTTTTTTCTGAAATTTCTGTCTGTCGGTTGTGAAACCATTCTCTAAAAATATCTTGGGCATTAGGAAGTTGTGTTCGAGAGAGATCAGCAGTGCACTTCTACATCTCTCTTTAGCACTATGTTCGATTGGTGTAGAGACAATTCACTGCACATCTTAAGAGAGAGGGAAATCTTTGCTCTTTTCCTAAAACTTGCTCTTACTGATGATACCTACTGGAAAGAAAAGTAAATTTCATCTGTATAGTTACAGACATTGTCAGTAGTGTGAAGAAATGAGTTGTTTGGATCTAAATTCTTTTATTTGACCCTATCTGTAATTCAGGAATAAGTCTTCTGCAACTCCTGAGAATGCTTTGCTTTAAAATTTTATAACACTTTGTATTGAGGTCTTCATTAGCTGCAGCCCTTCAGAAAAAGCAAGGTATGGAAAGAACGAAGAGCGTGAAACTGCATCTGTGTAGCAGTTACTCAAATACGTTGTTTATTTTACTTGCATATCTAAAAAGTATGAGCAATTCTAAGGCTACAGTTTCATTTCATTATGCTATGGTAGATTAATAGCTGACTTAAATTCCCTTTTTTTTTTTTTTTTGTATTGTTTGAGGTTAAAATTCAGCAGAAAAACATCAAAACTATAGAAATTTGCTATAAAAGTATGTGTTTATATGTGTAGATATGTAGACATATGCACAACTTATACATGTAGACACACATATAGAAGTGTAGATGTCTCCGAGGAGCACGCAGTAGGTGGTTAGAAAGAATGTTTCAAAACTTCAATAACTCAGTCATTGCTCTCTCCTTATCCCTGTTCAGATAGTGAACTTTTTGCTCCTGTCTCTTTCCTTGTATAATTGCATTGGTTTTTGCTGTGTGTCGATTTGAGTCTCTTCCAAGACAAATCACTTGGGAAAACAATTCGAATCTTCTCGTGTTACTTGGGTTGTAGGATAAATTCAAAGCAAGAGAAATTGCACTAGCTTCTTCTTTATAAGAAGTTCTCAGTGATTCTATATATATTTTTTTTATCTCTTTGGGACAGTGGAGAAATAAAATTTTATATTTCATAAATGCAAATAGTAGACTTTGCAGAGAAACCTACTTATATTTTCTTTCCAATATCAAATGTTGTCTTTAGCCCTTGATACTTAAAAGAACTGTGAATTTTATCTGACATTTTTAGCTACTGAGGTTGGATTAACAAGATGCTTGAAGAGTAGGAAAGAGAAATTGTCTTAATGTATATATACTATACAAAAACTGAGATGTTGTTAGTGGTTGAAAAGGAGATTGTATGTTTTGAATTAATTCAGTGATGATGGTTTGTGCTTTATTTGTTTCAATAATTCATTGTATTGGCCATAGTGCTTTGAAACTTCATAGACACGTGTGGTAAGTGATAACTGGACAGGTATTTTAAAGTCCTGATTTAAGAGCTTATTTTGGCACATGGTGATGACTGTTCAGGTAAAATTACAGTAAATTAATGTACTGCCTCGAATGGAAGGAAGTTTGAGCTTGCATGCCTTCCTGAGTCATGGTCAAAACAAAACTCTTTCAAGTTAAATGCTGCATTCCTCATTTTAGTGCCCTAAAAATGTTGATCTCTAGTCTTAGCCACTTAGTTTTTGAGTGAATTCATTTTATTCATACCAAAAAAACTTTCTCCAAAATTATCACTGTTGGAAGGAGGACAAAGGATTGATACCAAGCCTTTGATCTATCTGGAATGAAACATAATCAGCACCATCAAGAAAAATGACTTTTCCAATGATGTTGCTATGGAAATGTCAGTAAGCAGGGAAGTAAATTAAGTGATCTTGAAGCACCTTTTTGTTTTTCTGTTGTTCTTTTCTATCTGTGTCTGCAAAGGAATATAGCTAGAATATCTTAGGGTTATGCCAGTGACTGTCACTTGAATGTCATACAAAATGGCCATTAGATCAGTAAGTCTGCCGTGGAAGAGGCAATCTGCTTCTGCTCTTGAAATGAGAGACTGAAAATCAGCAGCATTCCTTCAGAAACTATGCCAGAGCAGAGATCTCCCTGCCCAAGGGCAAAACAGTGCTGCATCAGGATGCTCAGTAGCAGCCCTCAGGTCTGGTCCCACCACCGTGGCAGCAGGCCGCTATTTGGGCCTGCCAGCAATGCCCAGCCTGAAGGGTTTTAATTGCTGGCGCTGACTGGCCTTTTGTTTTTATGTATTCCCCCTCTCAGTGTGCCTTCCATTATGGTTTGTTGGCAGCTCTGAAATGCTCATAGTTCCAGCCGTGATTGCTTTCACAAGAGTCATGAGAGAGTGCACCTTTAATATTATCTGCACTGTAGGTAGAAAGCAATAGTTATCGTTGGCAGCACGCCAGTGAATAGAAAGTGACATTTTAAATGGACACTACTGGTGCATCAAGCAGATGAAATTAAAGGGAGGCTGTGACAGCTAATGAAAGGCTGGTATGGGAAATGTCCAGGGTGAATGTGTTGTTTACCAGCAAGTGTACCTGATTGGATGGGGATGCAGCTGATTGCAATTCACAGTGGGAATAAGGAGCTATTGCGTGACAAATGCGGCTCTCCCAGGATGGAGTTAGTTAGTCCTTGCCTGTGGAGATTCATAGGTTAAGCAACATCATCTGAAGTGCCATCAGCAGTGACTGGGGTTTCTTTGGCTGAGAAGGAACTTTTCGCTGCTTCATGTGGGGAAAGAAGCCTCTTGCAGCTCATTTCCAGATAAAATGCACAAACATACAGAGAGCAGGTTTTAGAAACAGAAGAGCAGCCTGGTATCTTGCCTTCAATGAAAAGGTTTAAAAAATAAATATAAAAATTGAAAACTGCCGTGACAATTGTTACTAATATCATATGATAAGTTAAGGACAGTTAATTGTACTTGCATAACTCATACCACTTGCCAACAATGGGTAAAACTGACTTACAAAAAAATTGCGTATAAACATAACAGAATCTACATAAGCTTAAGAAAGCCTGTGTGCCAACTTCTAGTCGCTGTGAAGTAAGGCCTTAAGTGACCAGGATTAGGAATTCAATGTGACCAGGAGTTGGATCACATTGGCAGTGAGGCACCACTGCTTTCATCAATGTATTGGATTGCATAGTCAGTTTTCAATACAGCTATTTTTACAGGCATTTATAAAACACTGATTTTGAAAAGGTTAAAACCTATATTAAAATTTGAAATAAAATTTGTTGTGGCCATTCTGCATTAGTTTTAAGACTTTTTTTTTTTTTTAAGTGAATGATTTTTTTTTTAATCTTCTTTTGAGCCTGTTTTCATTTATATGCAGTCACAGTCCAGTGTTGAAATTACAACAAAAGAAAGGCTATAGTTTGAAAAATTTCAGGCACTGTTGGCATCCAGTAACTGTTTTCAGGCCAAAGTTCCAAACACAGAGACCCAAGCTGGATATGTAAAGATATTTAGCAAATGTTAGGAATAAACGCTAAGTGCGTTCTAGCCTTTTTTGCATGCTAAAATAAATGCTATCTATCACACATCTTGAGCTTTCTCAGGATCTGCTAAGAAAGAAGGGGTAAGTTAAAATTGTTCTGCCTGTAAGTATTTGAGTATGTATGTGTATGTGTTTGCTTACGCGTGCATGTATAACAATTACAAATTATCTCATATTATCAATATCAAAATCCAAAACTATTTTAGATGCACAACTTTGCCATTTCTTTACAAAGTGAATTAAGCCAGGTAGTTGCTAAATAGGGGATTTTTTGGCATAAGATTTTTGCTTCCTTTGTGGAGCTGAAGGGCTGGCAGATACTGAACTGCTGAATTCTGTGAGTTCCTAAAAAATACCACTCAAAGAAGACCCATATCCATGTAATCCTGAGAATGCTGCCTGTTTCAATCTGCCAGTGGTTCAGTGTTTAACTAATTTAGAGGCAATTATAGGAAACTACAAAAAAAAGAAATAATGATGTTATAAGCTCATGAAACTATAACTAGTAGATAACTATAACTAGTAGATATTATTGTTTCAAGGCATGATGTGAAAGGAATTTGAAGGTATGTTTGTGTTTTTTTCAAGCAACTTCATTCTTCTCAACAGGGACCCTTCTCAGTTATTTAGGATCAAGTTGTTGGTTGTGATTGAACAGAGTTCACATTTAGAAACCAGGAGGCCAGTGAAAATGAGAAACGGGGTCTTAGACTCAAATCCTTATTTCTTCTACAACTGAATTCTCATTCTGCTCATTTTCTTTGGTTACAGAACTTGTGAGTGTGGATGGCATTCAGAAGGCATTGCTAAGACTGATTGTATGGATTTTCCAGCCTTATAACTGGCTCACCCTGAGAAGGGCAGATGTTGAGACTAATAGTTTCCACATAGTACTTATCTGGAACACTAAGAAGAAATCCCCTTTTGACTTCTTGTAACTTCATCTGTTCCTGACTTGATAGGGTGGCTGGATATGATGGTCTTAAAGGTGTTTTCCAACTTAGGAGATATGATGATTCTATGATTCGACTTGGTTCCTGAAGTGAAAGGGGAACAAACAGAAAACGCCAGGCTGATTTCTAGGTCTGAAAAAGGCAAAGACATAGATAAGAAAGGGTCACAGGGCTAAGGGTGTTATCCCAGTGCTGCTGTGAAAGCCAGGAAATCCCCACTCTCTGGGAAGGGAAGGCTGCATCAGGAGATGTAGGGATGTGTGTGTCAGGGAAGCAGAGATGGGCTGAAAGACTTGATTTTCTCTGAGTGTCCTGTGACCATGGGGCATAGGGCCAGATGAATCTGTAGATGCGACAGTTCAAGTTTGAGTTATCTTAACAACTGTAAGACGCTATGCTGCAGCATAGACATTAAAAACACCCTTGAAAACAATCAGTGTCCTTTCCTAAGAACTAGACATGCAAATGGGTCATGCAGATGAGCACTGGAATGTATTTGGATTGCCATCGTTGTGCAGAATGCAGCTCTGTCGTGTGGAATTTTTGCTTCAGTCACACAAAAACTGCTGATTTATTCTCAAATACACCTTGATTTCTGAGAATAATTTCTAGTTGTTTGACATTTTTAACAGAGACTTAAAAGATATTCTTATTTAAGACAATCAGAATTCTCCCTGATGTGTGGCTTGGGATTTGGGAGACATGTAGGGTGTTAAAGTGTCACTTGTCTACAGTATTTCTTCCTATAATACTGTATATATAAGCTGACAAAGAATTTGAATGCAATTATTTTAACGGGTGCAAGAATGTATTTTTTCATTTACTGAAAAACATGAACTTCGTCTGGAAATTGCCATGTGAATGTATGAGTCCAAGTTCTGCAGTAGCATTGGGCTTCAAATTGAAATTTTAATAGATCTGCTATGCTCCCTAAAGATGTAGGTAACCAAAGACGGCAGAATGGTATAGAAAGTTCACAAATTGAAAACTTATCCTTTGCAGAGAGATTGTTCAAAGTCAACTCAATTTAATGTAGAAGACAAGGAGCATAAACAATGAACTGAAGACATACATTTGTTTTTTGGCAAGCCAGGTAAACGTTGTTTTCCTTTGCTTTCATTTTATAGAAACCAGAGATCTTTTCTAAGTATACATAACAAATTGAAAATATACATGCTTATTTACCATCTGAAAAGATTTATGTTACTATTGTAAGTAGATTAAATGTTTAGCGTTGGATGTTGCAGTTGGCAAATATCTGAGCTGCAGTAGGCAGGTGAATAATTATTTGGGAAAAGTAACTTGAACCATCTACTCAGAGCACATGAATTGCATTTCCTGTGTTTTCTAGAAGTATGTATTTCCTTTTGCCCGTTCACTTCTGATCAAATCAGAAACCATTTAGCTCAGAAGCAGTGTGGCTTTTTTTTCTGATGACCAAATCCGTATTTAAAGCAATGCAACAAAGGAAATACCTTCTCCAAAACAAAATCTTAAGTATTTCAAACTCATAATCAAGTAGAAATATCATCTAGCAAAAAATCAGAGCATCGTGATAAGCTTGGATGTATGGCTCCTAAGCTGTATCTTTTAGTTGTGGAATTTGAATAGGAACATCCAATCAATTTGAATTTGAAAGCTTGTAAAGACTCTGAAAGGCCATGCTGATTTATTCTTGTGGAGGAGAAAAGTCTTAAGGATACTTTCTTTGTGCTCCCTGCTCTATAGATTCCTAGTTCATCCCATGTCAATGTGCACAGCAAAAAATGCATGCCACATAGGTGGAAGAGGAGGAAAAAGGAGCGTGGACCTGATGTTTGAAGAAATGACACAACAGAGAGCTCCTGCACTGAGCCGTGCAAACACAGCATGTCTCAGCTGGCCCATGGCAAACAGTCAACCTGTTATTGTAAAAAGATAAGCACAGAATTAGCTATTTTAGAATAGTTGGCAGTAAAAATCTTCAAACAAGAAACAAGACCCAAATAGAGCAGTTTAAATTTCTCTTCATTTGACATTCCTCAGTAGTGTCTTAGATTCACGTGCAGTTTCTATACTTATGTGTCTGGAGAAGGCAGTAGGAAAATGTCACTCATAGCCTGATTAGCATGAACTCCTTAAACTAAGGCTTCATCTTTGACAACTGTGATATAAACTTATTCTTCCAAGAGTAACCAGAGGACAGGTACCTATAGATGCCATCCATCACCTTCACATCTACTGTCTTACTTGCAACTGCCTTCATAGGCTCACTTTGAATTACATGACCTTGGTTAGATTTTTCTTTTAAGAATTTGAACTCTGTGCTGGTCAAATTCTGGCCTGAATGGAATTTCTACAGAGACATAATATATGATATAAAATCTTCATCTAGATGATTACTATGTTTGTGTGCTGTTTTTGTTTGTTTGTTTGTTTGTTAAAAAAAAAAAAAGCAGTAAAAATGGAGAGAAGTGTTGATGAATTTGCAAGATTTCCTCAAATCCTTGAGTATGGAATCAATTTTTTTTGCTTTCTCTGACTAGGTAATGGGCCTCTTTGAAAGCTGAAAAGAGACATGCTGAGAATGCAGGGAAAGCAATACTGAAGACAAGGATGTTTGTAAGGCAAGAAGCAAGACATGCCATAATATTATTTCCATTCTCCTTGGACCACGGATTTCAAGGATGTTTGAAGGAAGGTGCAGCTGCTGCTCCATAGTCTATGTGAGTATCTGATAGCAATCGTATCTCAGACATAGCAGCTCTTTTGCAATTAGGAAATGGCCAGGACTTCTACCAGGCTAAATGATTTGTATTGTTCGCCTACTTTGTATTCAGTGACTTGGATTTGGTTTTGGACTGTCTTTATTTCATCTTAAGAGCACTAGGTAATTCTGAACATCTGGTCATTCACTCTCTTGCTGATACAGTAAATGTAAGATCTCACAATGACAGTGCAGAAATTTGAGCTCAAGTGATTTAAATTAATCTCTGTATCAAGTAGGAATCAGAAATGGAACCACAATTTTGGGATACACCAATTTCCTTGTTCAGGACTTGGTCTTGTTCTCAGCAAAGTAAATAATGGAAATATTTGCATCTCCTTTGTGGAGAGCTGAGACAAAACCCCTGACGGCATAGTCATGACACAGATCTCAGCACAGTGGTCTCTGAATTTGTCTTCTAGCATAAGATCTCTGGCACTGAATCCAGGCTCATAATATTCAATCCCTCAGCATTTCCATACGTTAGTGTGACAAGAAGGTGCAATGCAGAAATGTTGCCAAACACCAAGGCATGTATTTGGCTGCTTCCTGCCCAAACCCTGCCAGCTGTTGCTGTGAGCGGTGCTCTGCACTGCCATACACGCTCGTCTGAATTTCAGAAATTGTTTATCTCGTTGATGAAACAAATGTACAGTCAAAAGTAAAATTATTCATTAACAGCAAGGAGGGACATGAAGACCCCTGCACCAGCATGGTATTGAACTCCAAGCTCTGTCAGTTGCTCAGATGACTGCTTCCTAAGTCAGTGACAGGCACAGAGTCTCCCTAGGTATATAAATAGGACTAGGCAATTGTGTCCACTTTATGAACAATAAATTACTGTCTTTGTGAATGTTTATTTCACATACAGGCCATATAATTCTTTCCCAAACCCCATGCTTTTGAGTTCATTTCACCTCTCAACCCCTCTTTTACTTTAAACAACACCAAAAATAAAGTCAAAATAGAGGAAGGAAAAATCAGTTGGAAAATGAAAATAAGCATCTGCACACAATCATATCCTCCATCAGTGTGAATACAAGGCACTTGAGTCTTATACAAAGCTGTGAACATTATGTGCCAAATTTGTTGCAGGTGTGGGCACAAGCTAGAAAATATTCAAAGTCAGAGAAAAGAGGGTTAAAATACAGGCGTACAAACATTTATGAAGGAAAGAATAATTCTGAACGTGTTCCTTAATATTAGACCTGTTACAGCTCTTTGACACAGAGTAACAGCTCTTCTTTTTTTCTCCCTGATTATGAAATATTTTGCAGCTAATAGATGTTTAGTGGAAAAGTAACACAAAGACAGATGGAGCAGATGCCTCCAACAGTACAGCTTTTATCCAGATGTAATTTTTAGAAGCATATTTACAGTCATGAAAAGTCTCAGGGACAAATTTTAGAAGAAATTAATTTCTCAGCATATTTCAGTTTACTGTTAATTATGAGGTTGGTTAATTTGACTTTTTTTCCCTATGGCTACCATTAATGTGTTGCTTTATCAAAAAACATGCTGTATATCATGTCATCCCATAGAGAAATTTACAGAGATTTCATAGTTGCTTGTGCAGTTTTCCAAATAACCTGTCTTCTTTTCTTAGTTTTCTTTTAAATAAAAAAGTTAAAAATATAGCATACATTTTTTGGACCTTAGCCTAATTAAAACCAAATTCAGAAAAAAAAAGATTTCTCCCACATTTTTTTCAATTAGTCATGATTTCAATAAAAACATTATTAGAGCTGAGCACCAGCAAAAAGTGAGGAAATGGATTTTAAATATCAGATCCTGATCTTGTAGTTAATCTTTTGTAACAGACTTCAACAGATAATCTTAACAGTAAAAATCCAAGAAGAGATTTAATTTAAATATCATTTACTTTTAGAGATTTTCAAAGACAACCTCAGTCTTTTTTATATCCTAAGTGGATATTTTTATGTAATTTTTTTTATTATTTTTAAGACAAAGATTAAAAAAAAAAATCCTTTAAAAAGAGATTTGCTTTTCTCATGGGAAATGCTAAACATTTTTGCCTAAAAGTTGAATATGGTATGGCTTAAGTCCAGAAACCTGCTAATTATTTAATGCCTGGTGTGATTTGTACTTTGGTACTTCATGAATTCATCTTCCTCTCTGGATCAGACTTTGCATGTCATTCCACAAGAAGGGAGGTGACTTTGGAAATACAGTCTGACCTAGATATCCAGCCCTGCAGGGAAAATGGGAACTCTTCAGGCTCTAACTTCTATAAATTGCCATATTGATATTCACTAAAAAAAAAAATCAAAATGTTTTATATCTTATTATTTCCATCAGAATGTACATACTGGTGCATGGAATCCAGGGAGTGGCATGTGTAACATTTGTTGGGGTTTATTTCTCGCTCGTTTTTTTTGTTGTTGTTAGTATATGCTGTTCATCTAAAAAATGAAATACAAATGGATGGGGATAGCTGATAAGTTCTGAGTGCTGCTTTCTGCAGATTTTCCTAAGAGGGCTGAGTATATCGTTCTCTTAGTAAACTATCTTATATTATCATTGCAGTTTTGGAATCATGAGCTGGCTCATGATTTCTCCTGCATAATAAACTTATCAGTTGTCTTTTTTCCTGGTGGTTAATTAAGATGTAGCTAATTGGCTTCAACAATATTAGACAGAGTTGCCTTTCTCTAGGGCCATCGCTAAAACAGACTGTTTTCAGAAAATGTGTATCAATAATAAGAAAAGAAAGTAACTGCTCCTTTTACCTCTCTGTTATAGGAGCAGCCTCTAGAGGACTGACAGACGTGGTTTGTAAGCTTGAGTATCTTGATGGAGTTGTGCATGTGCAGCCTACATTGTTTTGATTAGGAATATAACCTCATTTGTTTCATTTTTTAGATGTTGTACGGTATCGTTTAGTTTGTAGCTGCCCACATCTACGTAGGCACATACATATGCAAGTCTGCTTTCCAGAATTTAATTTAAAAGACTGCTGTTGTTTGAAGTGGAATGTCTACGCAAGTAACATAGTAAATCCACTGTATTAGTAAGATATTTGGTGGTATTATGATTTCTACAGAATAGTATATTTTTATGAGATGCTATTTGTGTTGTAGCTTTCTTTAGTCACAGCAGTCAATTGATTTCAATGGGTATTGCTTCTGAGCTGGAGAAAAGCTCACTGTAATGGATTACTGCATCTGAAGCAGTAACAATCATACATGTGTCTGTATTCCACTCATTCACACACACAGTATTGGAGAAGAATATTATCAAATAGCAATAGAGGGGATTGAATCAATTAGAAATGTCAGTATTTGATTATTATGTAATATATTTCAGCCTGACTGAGAATGTTTTCCTGCAACCCTTGACTGTATTTAAGTACGTACTGTTTTGTTCCTATTACCTTTCTTTGGACTGAGGATGCTCAGCAGACAGCTATGCAGTATTTTATCCTCTCCTCTGTGTTCTGAATCTAGGTAGAGTCATACCTTCTGATTGTATAATCTTCAGCACCAGACATGGAAGAGATGAGCTTTCTCTTCAGACACTTCACCTAAGTTTGCTGACTGAGGAATTGTAACATGACTCAGTCTACAGTTTAGACCCAGCACAAACCTGAGGAGTTTACAGCTATTGCCAATAAAAAAGCCATACCCAGCTTCCTTAGCTTTGGAAAGCTGAGTTGTAAACTGTGCACTTGTTGGTTATTTTGTCCCCAAAGTCTTATTTCTCATTTTACAGGCATTTTGAAGAAATGGAAAAAAGGAATACCACTGAGGTGAAAGTCATCCCTGCTAAATCACATTTGCCTGCTCTGACTCACTCCCAGGAAGAGCACTGCCAAAGAGAAGGTACTTCCTCAAACAGATCTTGCTGGAAACAACTGGATCAATTGAAATTGTGAGAGAAAAATATAAAGGAAGTAAATGGAGGTATGTAGATAATTTACAGGAAAGTTTTAGCCAAAGTGTCTAACTATTTACTAACATACAATTAGCTGAAAGTGGTGGATTTTCTTCAAGTGTTGGGTAACTTGCGAGTTAATTGTCTGAAGTGTTTTTTCTGAATCTGTACAGAGCTGGAAATGTTTTTGAGTCTTCTATTTCTATCAACAGACAGAGCAAATTCTAAAGGACAAAGCAAAACAAAACACATATGCATAAAAAATGCGAAATCAACAATAGCAACAAAAACCTCCATTGATGGGTTTTGGAATTTCTTAACACTATTTTTGCTTGTGTCAATACGATGTGCATTTCCTGAAGGGGCTTTTGTGCTGATCTTCACTATTACCATATGTTCCACATGTGAAATAATTCAGTGAGAGTAGTTGTCTATGTTTGTATGCAATGCATACACACAACACACTCACACATATTCTTATTTATACTCATAAATCATTTCTTTCAAGAACAGATGCTCTTCTACTGTTCTGTACTTTGGAGTTTCTACACTCGAGAGTGCCTTAATTTGGAAAAAATTGCAACTGTCACAGCTCTGTTGCAGTAATGGTTTTGTAAGAACCAACTTAATAAAAACATCAAGCCTCTCTGTTCCAAACAATTTTATTATAGTTAACAACTCAGCCAGTTATCAAATATGTTGTCACCAATGCACTCTGTGACTGATGACATGGATGAGCTCTCGATTTCTGCAGTGGTTTACATATATATGCACTGCCTTACAGCTGTGTAGCTGTGTTTCCTTAAGGAATAAAACCACACAGGAGGGAAGAATAGATATACCCTGCAATAACTTCTTTTATCTTTTTAATGAAAAGTTTCTACATCAAATTAGTTTACACGTACTAATTTAAACAATAAAAAAAATTGCAAGGTCCAACTTCTGGGCCTTGACTTTTCTAAAATAAGTATAGAATTTGTAATAATCATGACCTTAACCTTCAGCCCTGACCTTCATCACTCCAAAACATATCACTCTGCTGACTTTGCATGGATGCTTTAACATGAATCACTTCCTTAATGTAGATACTTCTATATGTAGACTTCACGGAGATTTTTATTTGCCTCAAGTATATTTTTTCTATAAAATGTGTGTTCATATAAGAGCCATGGTCTTTCACTCGATACTTTTTTTCTTTTAAAAGTATGCCTGTGTCACCTGCACTTTGCCCACTGGTAAATCTGTTTGAAATGTGCTGCCTTTTTATTGTTATTTTTCAAGAATATGCCACAGAAATGTTCTCTGTGCATCAGCTGAATGTGGAACTTGGTATTATGCTACTCAGCCTTGTACCAATACACAGTTTTTCTCCACTGTTTAAAGGTCTGATATTTCAGGGACAAGTTGGTTTAGAAATTGAAGCTAAGAAACATTGAATTGAGAACTGTGACAAAATGTCAGTTCTGTAGAGTTTTACCTTTAGAAAATACAACTGGGTTTGATTCACTATGGTTTCTGGTAACCAGTGAATAGAAAATGCATTCTTAACTGATTTTTCTTTTTCTTTTTTTCCCTGTCTCCAGAGACACATTGGGTGTATGGTGAACTAAAGCCATTATATTTTTCTAGAAAACAGATGTGATAATTAAGAACAGGGATAAGTTTCAAAATTCTGTGGAAAAAAAATAGTTGTCAAGTTTATTTCTGAAGTGAAGCACAAACAAAATGCATGCCAATGTGTGGATGATTAATGGGGGAATGCCAAAGTCTTTCCATTAGTTCCTTTATACTGCTGTACACAATCATGCATGCTTTGTGTGACCATCAGAATTTTACTCTACTCAATATACTTGACCATAATGCCAATCAACAGTTTCTCCTGGCAAGTAGAAAGTGTTAATAACTTCAATATAAAAAGACTTTTTCTGCTGCAGATGGAATGGCAGAGCCTGTTTGTCATTATTCACTTCCTTCCCAACCTGCTCAGTGTGCATCTAAATTAATTCCTGTCACTTAGGTGCTCTCTTGATAAATACACAATCTATTTTTAATGTCTCTTTATTCTCATTTTATTATACTTGTATGCAGCAGTGAAAGAAGATAACTGACAGAACAGTGTATCACAGCAGAGAATTTGCTATTGCTTCTTTGCACTTTTTGGTGGAACAGCTATATTTAGAAACACAGTCTATCAGCCACGAATTGTCTACCTTGGTGCTTACTTTTTCCATTCCATGGTATAGAATTCTTAGTACTCCTACACTGATAAATATCTCCAAGTTTCACCCATACAGCTATAGTATTTGTTTCCATAGTAACTGATTAATTTACAAATGTTCTGAACTGGAAGATTAATTGGAAGAGGAGCAGAGGTGTAAATCCAGTATAATAGGTGCTCGTAAGTGTGCAGTAAGGGTTTTGTTGCCTGTGCCATAGGCAGTACTTCAGTTGAGGCAAATGAGAGGTTGAAACTCAATATTTTAGGTGAGGTGTGATTTACAATTGCAAACATATAGGAGTGTAGAAGTCAAAATAATAAAACTTTGGTGAATTTGCACACTCCCCTCTTTGCTATATATAATTATTTCCTGTATGTGGTATTAATACCTCATAAGTAAAAAAAAAAGTTATTCGTAATGTGCTCTGCTGCAGTGTTGCTAAGTTCACCTATTGAATACAGTTGTTTGTGTGCTCTTAGTTGTTTTTATTTGTTTGGTTTGGTTATTTTAATACATACTTTGTCTAAAAAGCCATTGAGGCTTTTCTGTTATGGGCCAGGAAATTTAGAAGTTCCCATTGTTTTTCAGTGCGGTAAAAATATACTGAGAACTTCCAGTGTATGCACATTACATTTAGCGTAAACAGGAATCACAAAACTTGTTCTTTGTGAACGATGAATCACTTGAATTTGTGGCATTGTTTTTTTTGTTGTTTCTCTTCACAAAGAGGAAGACACTGCTGGGGATACAAGCACAGGATCTCCTTGCAAGAGTGTAGTCATAGGTAGTGCAGAGTAGTTGTAGTCACAAATATATTTCACACCAAGTTTGTTTGCTAAAAAAAAATCATATTTTTCCTCAATAATTTGAATCTCTTATTGTGTACATCATTAGTGAAGTGCTTTCTTTCTAAATCTAAAAGCAAACAAACAACAACAAAAAATAAAATCATCAAATTGGGACTGTTACTTTTAAGGTATTTATATATGAAACTAATAATGATAATATAAATGTTTTACCACGTTGTGAAGCATACAAACAACATGCATTTTGAAACCTGTTTTTACAGCCAGTGCTTTCTATGTTTATGTTCTCAGGGCTTGAAGAGCCCCCTGCCCAAACTGTAGGCACTACAAATGAGCAGTGTAATCTGTCCTAATCTCAGTGACACCCAGAGCTCAGGCTGGGTGCTGTGCAAAAATTCTACAGGAGAAGAGTACATCCTTGTCTGATAATCTGATGCTCCAGGAGTTGTTTTTGTTTTTTGTTTTTTTCCGAGTTGGGTGCCTTATTAATGTCAAAAGACAGCTAGATATACAAGAAAAAGAGGCAGACACTCAGGGCTTGGCTTCAGGCATTCTGATGAAGTTTCATAAAACATAATGAAAAGTCGACATGAATAATTATTTGATATACTAGGAAAAGATAAAATTCTCCTCCAAAAAGTGCATGCAAAACATAATTATTTGGGAAAAGAATTATCTTATTCACTGATGTTTAACTTTTCAGAGGGCATCATTTTAGTGTATGAAAAGTCAGAAAAAGTGCAAGAGTACTAGGATGGATAAAAGTTTGAGGGAATTTTGAAGTTTCTACTTCAAGCCAATGTTAATAGCCAGGTAATATTGTTGCATAAAACCTTTTAACAGCCAAATGCTATTCCTAATTATTTTTAATACTGTGCAGGCATAAGGACTAAACGCCACATCAATTTGTTCATAAATCTGTCTATTTGTGGAATTCAAGACTAACTTAAATCATGTGAAAAATAAAATCTAGCATCCATGCAGCCCTGTTACATATTCAGAAGTCTGTAGTGACATATCAAAAGTTTGAAATCCAAAGTCTTTCAAATTCTCCTTCCTGAAGTGTACATGTAATTAAGGCTGACTGGTCTTGCAGTCAGTTATAGTAGGTGCTGAAGTTATTTTCCTCCCTGACAAAAGGCAGAATGGATGAAATTCTCTCAGAGATTTCCTGATAATGGGGCAGATTGTGTCTTTGAATGAGACCCTGAAGTTATACAGCATTGATACTCCAGCTGTTCACCTTCTAATCCCCCAGGTCAGGAATCGTTCTGTGATTCACAGGCTTCTGCTGTCCAGGCATGCACAAAACATACAGTCTCTCCCCATTTTGATATGAGGCTGCCTTTGTACTTGCGAGCAGAGCCTGGTCTCATGCTGCATCTCTTCACTGAACACCTGCAACTTCTTTAGGTTGTTGTAATTCCACAGCACATCACTCTATTTTGCCAGCAAAAATATCGAGTTCAGACACAGCTGCATCAATTAGCTCCTCAAGTCTGCAAATAGTGATACCGGTGACATTTTTTTGGATGAATGAGGGACCTACTGGCAAGTACATAAATGAAATGATCAACCTTCCCTTTCATGTTTCTTTGTGTTTAAACATTCTTTTACCATCGTATACTTTGAAAGTGACGATCCTCTGCCCTTAGCTCATAAAACACTAACAAATATTTTGCATCTGTCACAACCATGCTTTATAGATGCACAGATGTGCATGCTGATTAAACATACAGGGGCTGCTCTGAAAGTAATGCCTCTTTATTAAATTGGCCCATTACATCAGAGATGAATGTTGATGGTATGGCAGTAGAAGTTGAACCTTCCCTCCAATATTCAATTACATTTTGCTGACATGCAACAGATGGCAGCAGAGGGGCAGTCTGAAAAAATGGCATCTGACATGAAAGTGTATGTGAAACAAAGGGGTGTCATTGAATTCCTCCATACAGAATAAATGGCACTTACTGACATTTATCAACACTTGCTGAATATTAATAGAGACCAAAAGTGAATGTGAGCACAGTGAGGTGGTGGGTGGTTCACTTTAACAGAGGTAACCATTACATGAAAGACAAGTATGGCACTTAAGTTCTTGTTCAATGCTGGCAAAAATGCACAGCTAATGGTGGTGACTATGATGAAAATGTTGTTTTGTAACTGAGAATTTTTTCTATCAAATAGTGTTGTTTTGCACTTTTTATCTGTTGTATTTTTCATGGAAATTAATAGGAGGCATTACTTTTAGAGCAATATATATATTTTTACCTTGGTCAGAGGTAATTGATATTTTGTAATACCAACTACCATATTATGTAACTAGTATCTTGCAATCACTGAATTTCATTACATTATTGTTACGCTGTGCTGTTCTGGATAAAGTTTCTCACCTTGTTGTCTTTTCACAGATACTCAGTCCAAGCCAATGGAACTGCAGCTGGCTGTATAATCAGGAGGATGAATCCCTCCTCTTGTTTTATTTGTTTTTGTATTTGTTTCTTTTTTGTTGTTGGTTTTTTTTTTTTTTTTTCTCTTTTTGGTAACCAAATTCCAGATGTACTAGAACACATTTTGCGGAGTAGTTTGTTGGGATGTTTGGGAATGTATCCACCAACAAGATGAGGAAAATAGGACCAGAGATCAGGAAAGTAAAAGTCAGCAGAGAAGTCTGTGCAGGTGGATTAAAACTGCAATAGTAATAAACAATATACCTTAAGGTTTATGACTGACTTCATGGGCCAGTCACTGTGGCTGACAATTGGAGAAGAGTACCTATTTTCTGATGAGTATAAGGTTTTGATATGTTGTTGTTTGATATGTGTTTTTTTTTCCCCAAGTTAATGCAGAAAAGCAAATCTTCTGAATGTTTGCCCCTAGCTGGAGCCCTCAGAGACAGGAAAGTTTACATGCATTAGGCATCTACTGTACCCAGCTGATTTTAGGCAATGATTTGGAACAGAAGATATGAAGATATGAGCCCTGCCCTGCTAGGCTTGACACAGAAAAGATTGTCTGTTGATATCACTGCTGGGTAGAACTGGTGCTTGACGTTTTCATTAAAATAACAGATACAGCTCTAGTTGCTGCAGGAGCTGCAAAGCCCCTTGTTTATATTGCCTCTGTTTTACTTTCAGGGCAGGAACATCCCTTGGTTCTCAGACTGTTTAGATTCAGGGAAGCAGTGCATGTCAGTGTATGTGTATGTATTCAGTTCTCCCACCGTACACTTAGAAATTGTAAAGGGAAATGTATTATGAAGAGGAAAAAATAGAGGACTGGTTTCTGTCTGGTGAATTAACTATATTAAAAATAGAGGACTGGTTTTAACATAGGTGAATTGCTGCTGCTTGACATGAGCCTGGGTTCCAAGGGAACATCCTTGTAGTACCTAGAGTGCCTGGGCTACCTCTTCAGTGAGGTTCAGTAGGCAGCCGAGTAGCTTTATTGTTTGTTGTTTCAGTTCTCAGCTGGAAATTATTTCTCCTTTCTTCCTCCTCTTCCTGTGATACACAAATGTGCTGTGTCAGGCTCGCCTTCAGGTCAGTGTCCTGCACAGACCTTGCAGTGGTGTCAGCAGTAAGGAGATTTGAGAAGGCCAAAGACAGGGCATCAACAGAAAAAGAGCCTGAAAAAAGGGAAGTCAGGATGGATGGCTACCCATAATGTCTTTCCTCTCATGAAACATGACAGAAAGGCACAACAGAAAAGGCTGCTTTTCCTTCTTATCTTTAGCCTTTCACCTGGCTTTGTTTTTTCCTCTGTTCTAATGGTTCTTTGTCAGCTTTTTCTGCGTCCTGACTTCCTTTCCCCCGAGCCTCTCCTGAGTGGCAGAAGAGCAGGGTCTGAGCAAGGGAACAGTGGGCAGCAGGCTACAGATGTGACAGATTATGAACATGCTTCAGTGTGCTGTGTAATCTGTAAATCAAAATACCCTTTTTAAGACCAGCAATGAATTCCTGTATTTCAAAAAGCAGGAGATGTTAGAATAGGAGTTGCTGGCTCTCACAATAGGTTCCTCAGAAACACGTTGTGTGAAGGGTATTGTATTCATCATTAAAATTGTTTTCTTTCTTCCCTTAGCTGCTATGCGCCATGTATGTATTAGAAGTTATTGCTAGTATGACTTCATTGATAAAGCTCCATTGTATCTAACATGAAAAGAGAATAAAAGATGTAATATTCTCTGGCATATCATGCAGGCTCTCTTTGTACAACATGGACTTCAAGGGGCAGAAATATCTCTCATTAGGTTTTTTTCTCTGCTACTGAAATTCTGGTGAAATCCAAGCTCACAACCTGAGCTTGAAACTGAAAGGGAGTTGAGCATGTCAAAATGCTTTATTAACCAAAGGCACAGCAAAGTTTCAGAGATATCTTTAAAATACGTGCATCTCTTTGATTGATACTTTATAGTGGGAGACTACTGTCACTCTGGGCAGACAAAAATTGCCCTTCTCTGCTTCAGCAGATCAACCCACATCCTACCTGGTTAAGTTCACTCCCTCAGCAAGGGACTTGGATGGGGACTGCTTCTGGCTGCATGAAGAGAAGGCATCAGTCTGTGCATTTCCCCGCTTCTTTTCTCCTCTCCAGAACGAGCACAGAAGTGCAGGACATGAGGTAAATACAATTTCTATGAAACAAAGCTTCAGCTTCATAAGTGCTTTTGGTATTACTTGGTCATCTGTTCTCCTAAGAAAGCCAAACTAACCAGAGGATGCTCTGAAAGGAGGAGTTACCCAGAATTGAATTACTTGATAGGCCTGATCTTGAAGCCAAGAGAAACTTGGTCTTGCTGTTTACCTGACCAGAGGAAAACCATTTAAAAAACAAAACCACTCACTGTGGAGATATAAACTACCTAAAAAATGCCAGATGCAGACCAGAATACTTGAAATCATAAGCAAGACAAGAAGACAAATTTTTTTTTTTTTAGTGATTCACTGACAACCTAAGAACACTGCACTAATACAGTAACCATCAGAAGCCAACACAGACATAAGAAGCATTGTAATTCGTTCAAGTTTAAACACCGGAGCTATGTTGAAAGGCATCTAAGCCATCTGAAAAAGGATCCTTCAGTCACTGCAAAGCAGGTAGCTGAAAATAATCATTTCCAGAAACCAGAAGAATTGTTCGTGGAAAGACTTCAGTATGTCATGATATCAGAGCTGTCTTATACATTCCAGGGCACCAGCATCAAGACAGACTAATATGTCAATATGGTAATTGGGGCTGTAATACATGCTTGCCAAATCAGTAAACTATGAGGAAAATAGGAAAATCTCTGCATATTCTGAAAGCCATTTCCTCTGAACTGTATCCCGAATCGCTGCTCACTCAGGTACCCCTATGATGTCTCCCATAAAGAAGGGACTCAACCAACACTAGAGTCTTAACAGCCTCCTCAAGATCAACACATAAGAGACAATCTCTTATTTACAGCTGCCAGGAAAGTCTTGTGTCATGTTCACCTCTTTTTCAGCAATGCTTATGGACTTCAGGGAAGTTAGGGATCTATTTCCATGGGGAGAACACATCAGATAGAAAGACTGTAGTTATTGACTTGCTTTCTGAAGGACATTGTTGCAGGACTTTTACTGTGCTTTCCATACGACATAGTTGCAGAGGCAGGCAGGCGATGGCCTGTGAGGGATGGAAAAGTATCTGGTACACAACGATTCCTTTGGGATTGTACTGTCTAGAAGATGGAAAAGGGCCAGGAGAGATCAAAGGCACAGTATCTGCTCAAAAATAGTGATTACAGCTGTGCATATACATGGCTGTGGAGGATATTCTGTTTTCTGTTTTGATTTACTTATTAGGCTGTTGGAAAATATCATTTCAATTTCAAAACTATTTTTTTTTATTAAAGATATTCTTCCTCACTCAAACATAAATGTCTTTCTGTGTGTGTTTACATTGTTGCAGATGCTTCACATTGTAGGGGTATACTTAGGTTCGTATGCATTTACATTATGAAAATTTGTATAAACCCGAAATGGTTTACTGAAAGGGAAACAAAAAGGACTGTATAAAGATTCACGATCTC
This sequence comes from Callipepla californica brunnescens, assembly GCA_023055505.1. NCBI lineage: Eukaryota > Metazoa > Chordata > Aves > Galliformes > Odontophoridae > Callipepla > Callipepla californica. The sequence goes on from JALIRH010000001.1 coordinate 59,269,232, forward strand.
TTACTGGTCTTATTTTAACAAGAAGCTATAAAAGGAAACATTCATTTTCCACGTTAAAAGTAAAGGTCACTGAGTAGCTTTAGGTTTTCTTTCCTTTTTTTTTTCTTCTCCTCCTGGTACTAAAGTTGGTTTCTGAAAATATTTCATTCTTTTTTCTTTCATTTCTCTCCTTTCAAGCTCAACATCTTTCACTCTAACAGCTTCTTTCTTCTGTATTGTTATTTCCCAGCGAACTAATATCCTTAGGGGTTCTTCTGCCTTTTATTGCAAAGAGTTCATATAATCTGGCCCTATGAACTGGAGGGCAGACAAGAAACTATTTTCAGCACTGTAATGTTCTGGAAAGAATCTGCAAACCAATCCAAACAAGATTCGTTCTTCAGTTATTGCTAAACTTTCTTTTCTGTAGAGCTTCTGGCGCATCTCAGACAGATGGCAGAGAACCAGTGTCCACTTCCACAAAATGACTTAGAAGCATCAAAAATTATGTACCCTTGAAAAAATGGATGCTACTGGCACTTCACTGTTTTATTGAAACATAGGGTCAGCCACCTCTAATTTTTAAGTGGTCAGCTACTCCGATTATGGAGTAGTCAGAGAATCTATAGAATAAAGCATAATTTCTCTTACGCCTCGGGTCTCTTGTGGGTCTTTAACAAACCAAGAGTATAAAATATATTAAGTAGCTACATTTGAGCAGAGTTGCTTCTGCTTTCCTGGCCAAAATCTATGCAGTCAAGTCCAGGACCATCTAAATAACTTCTCCTTTTAAAGTATTAAAATTTCTGATGAATGGAAGTCATGGCACATACACAACCTTTTCAAGGTGCAAGAGTTTATTGCAGATGTCTGTCCAGAGAACAGTATATTTTTAATGTATTTCATGTCTTGTAGAAATTCTCATTCAATTTTCAGCACTAAGATTTTTGCTTTACAAGCAGTTCATAGACTTAAGGATTTAATTAAATTACTGACTGATTAGACATCACAAGATCTTGAAAGTCTAACTATAGCGTGACATTTTTGCTCTCTCTGAAGATAAGTTTGCTTTTTGCTGGTGTTCTATTCTTTACATTTAGTGTTCCTAAATATTCTCAGTGAAGAAAAACATATTTCCCAGTTTAGTTCTGGTTCTGAAGATTATACTTTTGGTAAGAAGTTTTTACTTTAAAGCAACATCAAATTGAATTTTCAGTTTCCATTCCTGCTCTAGCAACATTAGTGTAGTTTGTTTGGTGGTATGTCAGCTTCATTTTACAATAATACACACTTTGCTTTTGTAAAGCTGCAAACTGCTGGAACTACTGAATGACCACATGGCAAAACTGTTTCTTTCTCCTTCCGAATGGAATAGAAAAATGGAAAAGCTCTTCCTTATTTTTAGTTTTATTTCATTAATTTCATTCAAGATTCATCTAGTTAGCATTCTCATCACGTCCTTCATTTTGAGTAGTCAGGGATAAAAACGTCTCCACGTTATTTTTACTAATTGTTTGATTTAGTGAAGTAGTGCTTTGCTTGCTTTATATTTCTCTGGAAAAACAAGTGTTTCCTTTCTTTCTTTCTCTTTCTCTCTTCTCTCTTTCTCCCTTTCTTTCTCCCTTTCTTTCTTGCTTGCTTTCTTGCTTGCTTGCTTGCATTTTAAGCTAACTTGGATATTTAAACGTGAAAAATAAGGTATTGCATACATTAAATTCTAGCTGAATTCTATCTAGAACAAACTAACAGGTGAGAATTCTGAATTTCTAAGCAGATTTTCTTCGAAATACTTGCAGATTTATTGTAAAATGTTCTTCAGATCTCCACTGATATACTTGTAAATAATCCCTTCTTGATGAAGGTGATCTACTGTGTTGGTTATGACTATCCTGGCAATACCCACAATAAAATCCTCTTCTCCCCTCCCATAGTGACCAGCACAAATCCTCAATATATCATGAGCACTCATGACCCTTGCTCAACAGAACCCCCTTCACTGTGCTACCAGCACCATCTCTCCAGATGGAGGGTCCTTTCTTCATATCCTCTTTCCTGCCCTTCAGTAAGGAACAGAGCCTCCCGAGGGCAAACCTGGGGACAGGAAGCATGGGTATTTCAGTGATTTATACTATTCATTCTTTTTGAAAATTTATTTTGAAGAATTTACTTGACAGATATCCTTCGTGATTGTACTGTTTGCCTCTTTTTCAGGCCACGGTGCCAGCTGCCATCTCAGATACTTCTGGGGGCTCTGGCAGGATTGTTAGGAAAGGAGTAACTTTGGCCATGACTCTGATGAGTGTAATGGTGTGGGTTGCCCTTTTGATTACAAAAGAGAAATGAAATCACTGGCACACGCTGTTGCTGGCAGTGGCTGCCAGTGCTTTGATGGATGTCAATACATTGGATCTTGCTTCTGTTTTGCATAGAAAATTGCATCTTCTTTTGGAGCTCATTATGACCAGTGTTTAAGGTAACTGTGTATGTATTGCAGAGAGCTTCCACTAAATTAATAGCTGTGAATAATATAAGTACTATGGATTTAAAGTCATGACAATGAAATTTTTTTCCTGACTCTTCTGGCAGAAGAGTCTTTTCCATGCACACAGAACTAGATAAGCTGCAGGGGTTAGATTTGAATCTTGGAGGCTGTTTGTGAAAGATGTATGACCTACACAACAGCAGAAGAGAATTTCCAAGGTGTTTGCTTTCAAGAATAGTGGTGGTAATACATTTTTGAATACTTGCTGCAAAGAGAAGAAATCTGGGAACTTTTTGAAAGCCTGTGGCTCCACTGCATATTATGCCAAGTAATCTGGCCTTAATCAGATACAGCAGTTGCTAATCTTTTTAAGCACATTACTTACTATGTCTTTAACCATAGTGCCAGAGAATGAATGGTCTGCCAAATTGAAAGCACTGTAGAGAGAATCCTGGGAGCTACATCCTAATTGGTCTGATTTCTGTTTGTGACTGACAAGATGATACAATCTATTATAAACAAGGGCACTGACCACACAGATAAACATTACATCCTGAGAAAGAGGCTTCTATGAAGGAAAAAAACCCCACCATCTCACTGCAGTTGCATTAGTATGATAATGTATGTGATGGACTAGTGAAAATCATCAAACTAAAATTTCCAAAGTCTTTGATGAAATTCCACACGAAAAGTTCCTAAAGAAATTAAGTGGCCACAAAACCAGAGGAGTGGTCTTTTTATGGGCTGACCACTGGAGGAAATCTAGAAAGCTAAGGGTAGTGTTTAATGCAATTTTTTAGGGTGAAGGTCAGTCAGCAGAGAGTTGACTTAGATATTTGTACGGGGACTGCTTTTGTTTATACTTGCATTAATAACATCTAGAAGAAAGGTAAGCAGTGAAATCTCCAAGTCTGCAGATGTTACTAAGCTGCTTCCAGCTAGTCAAATATCATGCTGATAACAAAGAATGATAGAAGGGTTTCAAGTACCCAAATGAGTGGTCAAAAGGGTAGCAAATTAGTTTAACTGCACATAAATGCAAGACAGTTATGGAAAGTACACATCATGCCTCGTGCTGACTTTTGTATGGGCTGTTATGGACAAGGAAAAAGATCACGGAGTCAATACTCATAGCTCTCCAAAATCATTGTTCTGATCTGCAGCAGCAGCCAAAAAAGTGGGCACCACCAGGAGAACAAGGCAGAAGGTCTTGTTTTGCACTGTGTAAAATGTATGTTAATTTTGTACTGTACAAAGTTCTAGTCTCTGTGCCTCAAAAGAGAATTGCTAGAGTTAAAGAAAATAAAGAGAACGATGATTAAAATGCCATAATGAATGGAGCAGCTGCTTCTGCAGGGGAACTTAAGAGGCTAGGACTCTTCAGTTTTGAGAGGAGAAAGCTGAAGGGAGTATTCATAAAGGCAGGAGATAAGCCAAATACAGAACTCTTATTCACTCAGTCGCACAATAGAAAAACTCTTTGAAAGCAACAAAATAAATTTAAAAGAACTAAAAGGAAGTATTCTACCTAAATTATAATGAACTTACAGAACTCATTGCCACAGAAAATTGTGGGCACTCACAATATTAGTAGACTCAAAAAAGTGTCGGATAAATCCATATACAAGAGGCCCATTTAGAGATACTAGAAGGAACAGTCCCCACCATTCTTAATCCACTTTTTATGGATGCCAGGGTGGTAGAAATGGAAGGGACTGCAGCCAGTGGTGAAGGTCATGATGTCATTCCCAGTGACCTCCTCTAATTGCTTCTGGGTTGGATGGCACACTGGTCTGATCCAATATTTAATCTATTACCACTTGCATAAAAGCCACTTGCATAAAAAAGAATCTGCTCCTAGATTCAAACCTGGTTAAATACATGTAAATGTTTTGAAGGACTGGGCTAAATAATGCAGGATAGTGCAGAGAGAGTACAAAGTATCTTAATTTTGTTTCTACAGTCTGTATAATTCTTCAGAAGAAGTACTGTAGAAAACTAAGATACCAACGATTGTGACAAAAAAATATTCTTAAGCACTAGTATGGAGAAAATCTGCCCAGTTGAAATGCACCTCCTAACATTTGAGGAAATTGAGTAAGTGCATTGAAGCAGAAAACACTGTCAATTTTGACAACTTGTTCTAAAATGCCACTAAGTAATGCAGAAGAGAGCAGACCAGATTTCTTTTGTGCGGGCATGTCTTCTCTTTTTCTCACAGTTGTCTTTGTCTACTCTTTATGCAAATACCTATACTATGTGCCTCATGAGTTTTCTGGCCTTTTGTGCATTTACAAGGTACTTCATTATGCTAGGGAGGTTGTGGAAGTGTTTGTGTATGTTTGTATGCACAGTGAACAACGCCATAGACTATTCACTGGAGTGATAAATTGTGTTCACTCTGATGTTAGGTACCTCTCATTGACTTTAGTTTTTTCCTATTGGATATGCTTAAGATTAACCAGGCATTAGGCATTAATCAAGGAGGTAACTGCAAATAAATTTTTCATCATAATGAGCTGTACAATTGAATTAATAGTATTTGCACTTTCATTATTTGTCATGATGTGTGGGTATGGGACCAATGCAGTGCTTCCATCTTGGCTGTTGGTGTTGCTGTGAACTCAGCAACAAATAAAAGGCTCATGTAACATGTAATACCATCTTTTAACAACACCAAAAATTTACTTTTGATGTTTTAGGCACTTTGCTGTAGTTTTCTCATGATATATATGTATATGTTAACTAGTTTGTTTGGTATTGATAATGTCCTGCATAGTCAAGTAGTGAGCTTAAGCTGCGACAGTTAAAAGAGAGTTTTTTGAAGTTTGTGATGTAGACATTGCAAAACATCATTTAACCCTAGATGTTTTATGCACATTTAAAGTTTCACTGTTTTTTGATTCTTCAAGTTCTACTGTGATGAGTCAACAAAATCTTTTTTTGTGGTGGAAGTTTAGTTTTTAACTCTAATGTTGACTTTCTTGGTATACTGATTCTCTGTATTTTAATTTATATTGGCTCTGCCTAATGGATGTGCTACAGAGCAAATACTCTTCATGAGATGAGCACTAAAGTCTTTTGCAAGAAATTGTCATTCCTCTTTTTTACACTTTTCTGTGTCACTTACTGTAAGGTACCTGCTTTAGCAGATGATTGGGCTCTATGATCTCCAGAGGTCCCATCCAATCCCTATGATTCTGTGATTTTGTGAAATGTTTGCAGGAACTTGACAACACTGACAATCCTCATGCTCTGTGAAAACTGCATTTATTCTGGCACAGTCACTGCTGGTGTCCTTGTGGATGTGTAAAAGAGCAATATGATTGAGGAGAGCTTGTCCCATGGTACTTTTATGCCTGGATTTCAGTCCCGTTGTGGCACTGAAAAGATCACTCATCTGTTGCAGATGAGGCAGGAATACCCAGCGCAAGACACAGCTACTTGAGGTGTTCTTTGAAAAATGTCTGGGTCTTAGATTCTTTCAGCAGCATCTGATTCTGACCTATAGCACAGGATTAAGATTGCTTTACGTTTCTAATTCATATTCTGAAGCAACTGGGCTCCCCAGAGAAGCATACGGTCTTCACAAGATATCATTGCGTTGTCTTTGAAAGGGAAATTCTCTTTAGGGGCACATAAAGATTAAATCCATTGAAAAGTGCTGCGTGATCAAGCTAGTTCAGCAAACACAGCTAGCTACTTTGGGACATAAATAAATCTAAACTTTCATATAGAACAATATGAGCCTTTAAAATTGTGTAAGTTACCTGAAAAATCTTTAACTAAACGTGTAGAATTTGTTTTTCAAATCAGAGATCACTCTTTTCTATCTTATGCCCCTGGCTGACTCAAAATGAGGTTGCAATTTTTCCACAGCTTTTTTCTAGAACTGATACACAGTCATTATTTGTTAATCAATGACACTTGTACTTGTGACACCTCTCTGCTCATTGCATGTCTTCTCACTGTGTTGCTAGAGCATCCTCATGGCCTCTGGTGTTCCCTGGCAGCAAGCTGTGCCATATATCTGGAGTCCCAAATTCACCCTGTGTGATCTGCTTGCTGGAGAGTCTGGAGCCATAGAACAGCAGGTACATTTCCGAAAATCTTTGCTTACAGTAGTAAAAGCTACAGTCTACCAAGAGGAATAATAGTCATAATTATCACTGAGGTGTTTTGACATATGTTTCATAAAACTCCTCAAGAACATACACAGAATGTTTTACTTATTTTAATGAAATTCTGTCTAACTTAGACTATTACTCACGCTCCCATCTTTGATTTCTGTGAAATGCCATCTCAGAAATTGCTCTTAAATATGAGCCTGAAAAGCTGCTTTGGATTTGCAGACGTGAGCTTCTTCTAGCATGTCTGGGTTTTCATATACTTGACATGATAGAAAACTCAGAATATGGAGGATTGCCAGCAGAGGGAAACTCTCCCAGTGATATTGCTGTATTTTCTTGCAGTGGAAAACTGACAAAGAGGAGTTTAGCTGGTACTTGTTGCAACTAAGGGGCACAGTATGGGTGGGAGAAAGAAAATGGAAGAGTCTCTTTGAATCCTTTGAATCCCCTTCCCTTCAGGCAGGAGTGGTTCCTGTATCCCTGTGTTACAGTTTGTTGTGTGCTTTGATTTACAGTGTGTGAGAGAGCATAAAATGACAAATATCTCTACGGCTCAATTGCCACAGTGGTCTGTAGACTCTCATTGACAAAAGGACTCCTGCTGTAACAAGAGCATAGTGTGCTATAGTCATGCACACTATGCGGTCCCTCTGCCAAGTACTACAGGTGATAGATAGGTGGGTGTACTGGAGAAACCCTGAGCATCGATGGCGCACGATACCTGCTTGCCAAGTGAGTGATGCAAAGAGATAAGGCTGGGGCAGCTGGTCCTAAGAAAAGATATCACCTTGTTGAATGAGATTTAAATCAATGTGAAGTGCACATTCCAGCTCTGATTCAGGTATTTATAAACCTGACATCTGCATTTCTGTAGAAGGAACAGTTAACGGGTTGACAAATAGCCAAACTGCTGCAGGAAATGCAAAGGAAGAACGTTTGGAGGTCAGATAATATTTAATCAGGAAACTTTCAGCACATCTTTGATCTTCCTATAAATTTTATCTTTTTCTCCAATTCATAAATAATATTCCATATGGAGAAACTTAGACACATTTAGTTATGTGTTATTAAGCAGGAAATAATCCTCTGGTCACACTTTTTTTAGGAAACCACACTCGGCTTTATCTCTTCTTCCCAAGGAGACTAGAATACATACATAGTAAAATCTCCTTCCAGTTATCTCAGCTACAACCACAGATTTTTCTCATTTTGCTCTCTTGTCAGATCACCTGAGAATAAACCCAAGCACCAATAAAATTTTGTGTTTACCCTGGATGTCTTGAAATACCATGGCTCTCAGGAATTACTTTGTTGTTTTATTTAAAGGGTATGTACTACGATTGATTCCAGTGCATCATGACATTTACAGAAGTGCTTTTTGCAAGAAGGCTACTAAGATAGGTGAGAAAATAATGCATCTGTAATTTAAGGTAATTCTTGCCATTTTATGGTAAATTTTATGTGTGTTAAAGAAGTAAGCCTTCTGGAAAGTGCAGGGAGACAGCAGCTGGTAACAGAGAAGTCATGGTGGGTGTGCAGTCAGACTCAGGACTACCCCACAGGACAGGATGGCACACACTTACCTACGTCGGCCCAAGTCACCATACCCATGGACATCCTACACATCCTCAAGGCTGGAATAGTGTGCACTGTCTGTGAAAGGACACTGTCATGTCCTGTCTGTAGGATGTAATCTACTTCAGCTCTTTTGACCTTTCAGTGTCTCCTTCTATCAAATCTCATACATCGCATTTCTGCCAAGTAGCGATGAGAAACATCCCAGGCTTAAGAGAATACAACAGACCCCCCCCATGCATGGCTATCGTGGATCAGATCAGTCAACTTATGAGGGCCCACCAGCCCTGCCTGACCCTGCCCAGGCTTTTTCTAAGCACACAGGCAGTTACTACATGGTACAGCATGCATTTTGTTAAAGAAATGCACGATAAAATTTGTTGCTGATGTCCATTTCTTTTACAACTGAACAGGAATTACCTTCTGAAAGACGTCCAGTTTAGAATTTGAGGTGATTTGAATAAGAAATTTAAATAGGGATTTTGTGCTTTGAAATGGTGTTTTAAACAGGGTGTTTTCCTCTCTTTAATTGGTAGCAGAGGAAAGATAGCTGAGTCTTTTTTGGCTATCTGTTGTATGAATGCCACTTAGTGGTCTGTAGTTAAGGCTGAACTTAGCTACTTTTTAAAACTGGAGTGGTTTGTCTGACCAGCCAATATTGAGTTTTCTTTCTGCTTTTCTGAATTGGAAACTTAATTATTGTCAATTAAGGATAATTTTTAAATAGATTCTTAAAGACTTGTGCCATCCACTATCATACTACTTTGTTCGATTACAAGTTCAGTTGTAAGTTCAAAATAGTAATCCCTTTCAAAATAAGTTCCTGCCTTGTAAAAAACTTTGCATGCTATGGTGTGAAATTTTGAGAAATTAATAATTATCAGAAATAATTTTTAGAGTGTGACCTTCTACTTTATCAGGAATTGAATGATAATACTCGACTGCTAAGGACTTGTAAAAAATATTTGTTGTTTTCACTGAAGCAATGATGACATGTTTGCAACTTCTGACGGACCTTAAATGTAAGACAGGAAACTTGTGCACCAGTCACTGCTAACACAGTACATTTTGAAGAGGAAACAAGGTCTTACATTTAGTGTCAAAATTACAGGTATTGCAAAAGTTGTGAGAAAACTGTTTTGTGTGGTCTGCTTTCCCATGGCACTTTGGGCACATCAATACCAACCAACAAAGCTATTGTTTTCGCCTGTCCTTGAAAAGCTATCTTCTCTCCATCCCTTACCTCCCAGTGGCTTATATTATGTCTGTTCAATTTTTTGTGCAGATATTATAGAAGCATATCCAGAGTATTACATTCTTGTTTCTTGGAAAAATATGTAATGCGATCAGTAGTGAGATTCTAGTAATTTCCCAGGCAGCAGCATGAGCTCAGCCCTTTTAGACGTCAGTGGATCGATGAAGGAGTTCGTACTCAGAGCAGAAAAACATTGACTTCCATGTCTCTTATTCAAGAGACCTGAACTGCTTTTTATCAATGTAGGCTACATCTACATTAACAAACAGGTTACAGTAGGAGTGAATTAGAATCAAACAGCTATGTACTTTGAGGATTTTACCTGAGACCAGCTCTCACTTGGTAGAGCAGGTGCTCCCCCAGCGAGCATGTTTGAGATATAGCACTTCCTGATCAGAACCAAGGTAAGCCAGGTCATCCAGGAGACCTCCTCAGAAGTCATCCAACACAGGCACGACTCTATGTGCTGCTAAGGATGCACATCCTTGTGCTTACTTCGCTCCAGGATGATGTAAAAGGTATCAGAACGGGATCGTCGATTGCATGGTGCTCAGAGTATATCAGTGACTGACACTGTTGGTGTTGCATTTCTTAGGGAGGAGAAATGGGAAAATGACTTGGTCAGGGTCACCTAGAAAGAGGCTGATGGGGACAGCTGCATGCAGAACTATCCAAAGAACTGCTTACAGCAAAATTACTAATATAGACAAGCCTAATTTGCAATTCTATTGTTTGAATGACACATCTGTACAATGTTAGATAAATGATTTGTGGAGGCAGAGCCTCCAGGGTGTACAGAGTGTTCTCACAGTGCATAGAATACTTTATATGTACAGATACATAACAAACAGCTTAAGAGAGTAGTTTGGGAAAATTGAACCATAAGTAATGTTTTTGTCTGACCTCATCCTCTGAGGCACATTTTACATTTATTTATTGTTAAGTGGCGAACGGTTTGTCTATATTCGCTTTTAGTTTTCCCAAATGATAATTCCCTGCTTCCACCTGACTCTCAGAGTCATTAGTGGGTGACAGCTATCTGAGGCATCCATATAAGTCTTCTGGCCTGTCTGTTTGAGCTGCCATGTTTCAGATGTGTTATCAAGACATTGCTATTGTGCTGATACAGATTAGTTCTTGAGACTGATTTTTCTGCTTCACCAGTTCTTTTGTAGCTGCCAGAACTAATTGCTTACATTACATTACCAGTCTGTGCCTCTATCACTCCTTCTTGGATGATGCCATCCTTTGGAATACAGCTGCACACTTAAGTGCACTTTTTTACTACTTCTTGCTATTCCTATGTACACAATTTACAGAATTTAGTCTGATTTTTCTTTGACCTCCGCTACGTGCTTGAGATTGTGTGATGATTGTGCTGTTTCATTTGTTTTCTATCTCTGAGTTTTTCTGAATTTTCAGAGACTTACTGGTAGTTAAACAGAGCTGCCTATAAATTCTGTAAACAGAATATTTCCTTTCTGAGGCAAGGTAAAGCTGCTCAGTACCAATTCTGTAGTTTATTTTGTAGCCATATTTCAGAAATGTAAAATTTAAGAAAAGTAAAATTAAAATTAAAAAAAGGAAAAAAAAGAAGAAAGGAATTATATCAAATCTTATCCTGCATACAGAATAAAGTTGGTGGGTTTTTTGTTTGTTTGTTTTTTGTTTGTTTCTTTTGTTTGCTTTTTTCCCATTATGGTTTAACTGTATTGCATCTTAATTCAAAGACATAAAAGCCCAGCATTCACCAATGGTGATACACCCTGCGCAACACCGGCGGTCAGTACAAACTGCTGGGTGATGCCTCCACACCCTCAGTCACTCATGCTAATGTTAGCTGAATATTTTCTTATATAATGCAAGATAACTATTTTGTATGATACTCTATAAGATTTACTTAGAAGGAAAATTACTGAGTAAAATCAAATGAATGCATCTGTGGTTTTTGAGGAGGAAAATAACACTCTTTTTGTACTTTTAGTTATGCAGAGTTGTTTGGAATTATGAAGAACTCCATCTGGATTTTTTCTTTGTATGTTTGTTTTTTAATATCATTATTACATCACACCGCTGTTCTGTGGTTGAAAATTACTTATTAATAGTAACTGTAAGAGTGATAGCACACGCATTCTTTGATACAGAGTGAATAAAACATTTATTTAAATGACATCAGAGTAAGATTGTGCTAACTTCTGCTACTGGAGATTTGCTGCAAGTGTTAAACCTTGGTTATACACATTCAGTATAACTTATGCAGGAATTCTGTCAACATTTGTAGTGACTGTATGAACTGCATTCATTTTTAGGGTAACATTTTTGATGCTAAACGGTATTTTTTTCCTATAAACAGTAATGTAGGAAAGCCCTTCAATGTGAAGTGTTATTTATTTGTAATCCTGGGTTTTATAATTGGTGGTCTGGTTTACAACACTTACCCCTTGCGCTAAGGAAGGCTCATCACTGTTCTACACAGTACCTGGTGCTTGTTAAATTTCTTAACCGTGGCACTCAGAAGACTTTGTTCTAGCACTGACTTTTTCATGAGAAATGGTGCAGACTTCTCAGTGGCTGAGAGGACACAGCTGGAGGCATTTCACTAGTTTCCTTGCCTTCTGAGTTACTAGACTCTCACGCACATGTTTGGTATGGCGAGCTGAGTTTGTTCTTGGATAAAGGCAGATTTTGAAGCAGATGAACATTTTGGTAAACCGGGTGCTCTTGTTCTTATGATATTTAATTTCAAAAGCGAAGAACTGTACCTAATGCATAGAACCTATCGCTTTTCCCAGTTAATGTTTCACTATTTCAACCTGACCAATTCTCTACCTTTCACCTAGCTGTGAGATGGACTGGGGCCTGTGCTGGCCCAGTGCTATGCCCAACATTTTGCTAACTGGTTCTAACTCTAAGCTCCTATGATGGTTTCCAAACCTGCACCCAAGGAACTTTGACGTTCCAGCGTGGGACACTAGAAATGAGGTCTCAACTGGACAGTGGGATTCCCAGTAATATGTCCACCACAGAAATCACAGAACAAAAATAGAGGAGGTGGGAGGCTGAGCTGAAGGAAGTCTGCTGATGTCTTGAAATAGCATGAGCTTGAAGGAGAACACAGCACCACAGCTAAGCCGTACTGTAATTTCCTATAGACTGTATCTGCTCTAAAATCACTGCAGCTATTTCCCCGTGGGAGGTGGGGAGTGAAAATTATTCCAGTAGTTCCAGAATTAGATTTCTCAAAGGGAGAAAGGAGTGGGGAGAAACACAAACTGCTGTGGTTATATTGGATGCTGATTTAATTTACATTTGTGGTGATTGGATTGCAGTAATTTCCCTAGGGAGCAGCTCCTGAGATAATAATTTCAATAAAGAAGCTCAGCAATGGTGAGCTGAGAACTTCCTGAAACAGGATGGTCTGCAGGAGAAAATCTCTTTTTAAAGGCGTGTGGGTTCAGCCAAATTGAATAGAACTTCAAAGAAAAAGAGAGCATAAAGGAGTTGTCTTACAGGCAAAGCCAGTTCATTTGTGGGAAAAATCCACGATTGTGAAATTGTTTGCTATAAAATAATCTTCCAGGGAATTACATACTGTGCTCTTTAAAAAGATCTTTGGGAAAATTTGGAGAAGAGACTAATATAGAGCCTTGTCTGTTTTCTTCCGAGTGATCCATGTCAAGAATTAAAAAATCTTTGCAGCCATAAAGTGCTTAAAGCACAATTGTGGACAGGGCTTGGCCAGGGATCATACCACATGCCCACTAAGAATGGAACACGGCTCAATTCTAGTTTTGATTTCTGTCACGTTTTTTGTGCCAACGTTGTCACCTGTCACCCTGCAGAGAGGGGTTTCAATCCTTCTCTACAGCCAGAGGGCTTCAGTTTAGTACAGAGTGATCTATCTCGGCAGTTATTAGACACTTCTCGGAATAATAAAGAGGGAAAGGCTGGAAGTAATTAGGGTTCTAATTAATGCTAGCGCAAACAAGGAATGAAGCCAAACAAAACAAGGAAATATTGTATTGTCTGTCCTGGAGCAGGATACATTAGAGAGCGTGCTTGAGACAGATTTTCAGGTATATTTGGGCTGCCTTTTCCAGCTGGACAACAGAGCAGAGCTGCAAAATTTGCCTGCTCTGAAGTCCTGGAGTAGTAGTGATTCTGGCTCTGTTACAAAATCACTTTTGGTGTCTCAATTAATTAGTCTGCAAGGCTGTCATGCTGACTTAGCCATGATCCATTTGTTAAACGCACTTTTATGCTAAAAATAGACCCTTCTGGTTAGCCTTCGCTTCTACAGGGTAAATCCTTCTTGATCTGCAGCTCCATATGAATACATAGAGGTGAGCCAATGTGACAATATAGGATGTCAAGTAACACAGTCAATCAGATACATGCGTAGAAGACAAGGCCAAGAATATCTCTTGTACCAGGAGAGACAGTCCTCAGAGAGACCTTCCTTCACCACACAAGAGAGAAAATGTTTCCATCATGATTTGTAAGCTCTCTTTCATTTCCTCTTTCCCAAAGCCAGTGGTAGAGGTGCCGTGGTGGGTCGGTCCCAGCACAGCGGTTCCCTCACCCTATTGAGCCAGGTGCTTGTGTTGGCACTGAGTAAACCAACACGCTGTTTACAGGTAGGTGAGTAGGCAGTCATGTGCTTTGCACACTGATTTTACACATCATGGTGTGTGTCTCACGCTCTCTCTACAACTGTTCTCTGCATTTGATCAGTTCATTCATTTTCTTAACGTTTCTACAAATATGGCAGTGCACTTGAGAAGAGAATTTGTGTTTTGCTTTATCATCTACAAACCCCTGATCCCGGTCAGCCTTCTCTGAGACTGATCAGGTGTTGTTTTCCTCTTTGAATCTCTTATTTTTCCTCTTTCTTGGTCTTTTTCTTTTTTTCTATCAGAAAAAAGTTGATCTTCAGTTTGCTTACTGGTCTTCAGCTGCTGATGGCATACAATAAAGATGTGCAGCCAAGGTGCTTAAGCAATGCTCTCTTGACTTTTTCTCATATTACGATGCTAAAGTCCCACATTATTTGAACTAATTATACACCTAGCAAGAGCATAGCAAAGCAATTTTTCTTCTTAAAATACAGACTGTGTCTAGTTTAATGAACTTATATTCTTAATTATAGGAGATTTAAAAAATAGTAATTTTTGGCTGATCAAAACTATAAGGTACATCAAGAAACAGTTCCATCTCAGTGAAGACTGTTTTAAAATTTGTGTTACCCACTTCAAATGAAGAAAGAAATACTTTCTGTGTGTATTCAACTAGATTTATTTTTTTTTCAAAACAAATAATTCGATAAAATCAATGTAAACCAATGAAATATTCCATGTTGAACCCATGCTTTTTGCTTTCATATCCAAAAGCAGAGCAAAATCTTCACGTATAAAATTTCCTGCAACTCAGTGTAACTCCACAAATATACAAGATCTTACACACTGGGAGAATCGGAGCATAGGACAGTGAGTGCCCAGACAGGACTGTCAGATCAACTGTCAGCCATTGATAGGCTTTCTTTAGATGTTTTCTTCTTGTAAGTCCTACAAACCAAAACACTAACGCTCCACCCCTAGTCATCTTCAAGGAAAAATAAATAAATAAACAAATAAATGTCACCAATTCTCCTTTATGAAAACAAGGAAGGATTCATTTAGAAATACTTGAAAAATTGCAAGAGAGCCTGTATGGTAACCACTAACACCTTCTTATTGCATTGGTCCTGTTGTCTTATAGGGCCATACAACTACTGAAGATAATTTCCAGGCCTTAAGAGTTTTAAAAATACATTTGAACCCTTTGGTAACTCAGTTGACACAAGGATGGATACCATCCTACTGTATTCTTGGGAACACCTAGAAGAGATGGCATAACAAATCAGCAGCCTTACTTATACACAGTGGGATTGAACCTCGCAAGGATCCATTCACCATAATACTTTTGCTTTGCAGTTGAGAATCTAGGTCATGCTGATTTTTAGCTCTAGTGATTTTGAGTGCAGGCTATGTTTGTTCACTGTGAGAGGACTGGGTATTGCAGTTATTCTCTGGCAACTTGCCTCAGGATCTAGCCAAAACACAGCATACTGACCACTACTGTGCAGAGACCACAGATCAGTGGAGTTCATTAAAAAAATGATTCCCAATGAAGTTCTCAGTGAAGTCAGATTCTTTGCTGAATGCTGTCATTGTATACCATGTTACTGTTACAAAGGCAAAGTAGGCTTCACCAGCCAATTGGGTCATTGTCTTGAAGGAACCCTCTGAAACTGCATTGGTTTGCCTGGCATAGGGGAAAATCCAGTATAACCAAGACAGCTAAGAAAGCTCATAAAGCCAGATTTCTCCTCCTGTCCAGCTCTCTGGAAGGGTGGATATATATACAAAGAAGGCCATGAAGAGGCGTAGCGGCTGCAGTTCAAACCCAGAGACCTCTTAGTTTCGCTCAATGATGGATTGATAGCATCATTGGACAAAGGAAGGGTAGCTGATGTCATCTACCTGTACTTGTGCAAAGCCTTTGACACGGTCCCTCTCCACATCCTTGTTCTTGAATTAGGGAGACATGAATGTGAAGGCTGGACTGTTTGTGGTAAGGGATTGGTCGGATGAATGTAGCCAGAGGGTTGTGGTCAACAGCTCTATGTCCAGGTGGAAACTGATCATGAGTGGTATCACCTAGGGGTCCACCATGGGGCTGGTTCTCTTCAATACCTGTACCAACAACCTGGATAGTGAGATTAAGTGCAACCTTAGCAAGTTTACTGATGATACTGAAGTGAGTGCTGCAATTGATAAAAACAGAAGGATGGGGTGCCACCCAATGGGACATGAACAGGCTTGAAAATTGACTCATGTGAACTTAATGAGGTTTAACAGATGCCAGATATGTGTACATGCTGAGTGAAGAATTCATTGTTTCCAGAGGAGGGACACAAAGATTATCAGGGGACTGGAGCATCTCTCCTATGAAAAATGGTTAAGGGAGTTTGTGTGCTTGGAGAAGATTATGGGGAGAATTCATTGTGCCCTTCTAGTACTTGGGGAGCTTATAAACAGGAGGGAGACCAACTATTTATGAAGTCTGATAGTGAGATGGGATGGCTTCATACTAAAGGAGGGGGTATTTTGATTAGATGTTAGATGAAAGTTTTTCACTCAGAGAGAGGCAAGGCACAGGCATAGGCTGCCTAGAGAAGCTGTGGGTGTCCCATGTCTGGAAGCATTCAAAGCTAGGTTGGATGGGGCCTTAGGTAGTTTGATTCAGTGCGTGGCAACCCTGCTCAGCTGGGGATTGGAACTCCATAGGTTTTCTTTGAGGTCCTTTCGAACATGAGTCATTCCATGATTGTAATTTTTGTGATGGCCAGGAAAACTGTTGACACTGTGTGTGAGAAAAGACTGGAAAAAAAGGGGAAGACAGAGTCAAGAATAAGAGTGATACAGTACACTGGTGTTTATGTTTGATTTTAGTGTAGCCTTCACAAGATTGTTTCTACCTGACCCATGCAGGTATAATACCTTGAAAGAATGCTGTCAATTACACCTTGCTTCTCTAAAGAATTTATGTTAGGAGAACCACAAAAATGCCTTTAGTAATCTCTCATTTTAAGTATGCATTATAAATATTTCTTGGCTTTGGCACACATAGCATAAAATGTTATACATGTAATTTAAAGGAGTTCCTTCATCAAATCTTTAATCCCAAGTCTCTTATGTGCCTAGGTGATATGATCCATCTAGGTTGCAGAATAGCATTGCTTAACAATCTCAAAAACATGGTTTTGAAAAAGAAAAAAGCATGTGTGATCAATCTCTTTGCCATCCTGCTGTCTTTTACGCTCTCACTTTCACTAAAAAATCTTAAGATGGAGGTGTGACCCTTACTAATACATTCCCATACGTGTCTAACACTTCTGCTTAACAGCCCCAGACTTCTTCATGCACAGCCATCCTTGGAAGTGTGGATTTATTCTCTTATGAAATCTTAGAAAAAGGTGTAAACTGAAGTGTAAATAACATTCATCTCACCAAATCAATTGGAATACGACTGCTGCTTTTAAGGTGGATCAGAGCCCAGGAGAAAGTAAAAAATTTCTAATACTGGGACTGGATAAGGGATTGCTAAAGTACAAAGGTCTCGTGTTAGCAGAAACCAATTTGGCTCTTAGCTTTTTCTGTTGTGTGGTGGGTATTATTTGAAGAAGATAAGACTTGGCTACACTCAGGATTATTTCATATTATAGATGCAAAGTATGTTACTTTTGTAACCCTGTTGCTTTTTATTACTAATCAATTGTCATGCATAAGAAGAAAAACCATTTGTTGAGAGATGAGCCAGAAATGTAAACACTAAAATGAGAAACCAACACTGACAGCTCAGAGATAATTTCCTGACATGGAGGAGAATGAAGCAATGGTATCTCTTTTGCCACAGTCTCCTATCAGACCTTGAATTTATTTTCAGATGGCTTCAGAGCATCTCTCTAGCTGTCAGCACATCAAGCCTGCTCCAGTGCCTTTCCATTCACTCTGACTAGCTTTGATCATATTCTTGAAATGTTCAGACCACATAAACAGATTTGGGGCTTTTTAAGTATGGGGCTGGATCACTTTTATTTCCATGTTTATTAGTACTCCTTGAAATCGTGTTTATCAGAACCCTCATACCATGGAGCTTTAGCTATCTGTGAAACATGTATTTTATTACAGGGAAGATTAATCTGAGAACATTTGATGTCAATTGAAGCCCACCCAAAGTTGCTTGAGTTTTTGTCATCATTTATGATATAGTGTTAAATAGTATTAAATATCTTCCTGTCATTTGTCATTCTACAATGATGTGCTACTGAAGAAAAATGAACTCAACATAAAATCTGCTAATTGGCTATTTCCAAAAGGAAATCTGAAACCTCTATGACCCCTTCTGAATTAGCTACTGTACAGACATCCATTCTACATTACAGATATTTTCAAATGAACAGGAAATAGGCCAGTAGTTGTAGGAACTAAACCGTCCTTCACAGTACTGAAAATCTTTCTTTTGCTTGAAGATGTTTAACCATTTCATTTTCGAAAATGGAATTTCTAAGTTGTTGACTACCAGAGACCTAAGTATTTACAAAGAAATTCAGGGAAATTTCAGAAGTCCAAAACAATTTCAAGTAGAAGTTATCATATGATCAGACCTCAAATAGTTCTAAAAATGGGGGAAAGAAGTCTTTTGCATTTCAGATTATCCTCGTAAGTAAGATATATTCCATAATTTTATTACTGAGCTTTGGGGCATGTTTTTACTGGAAAGTCTGCCCTCCTAACCTTTATTTTATATGTATAGACAATTGAACTGCATGCAGACACTACTTCAGTCTTGCAACACTTTTTGCTGACTATCCTAACCTTAAGTCATAACCTCACCCTTTTAATGAGGCTGATAATTTAAATAATTGTTAGATAGAGCAAGATACAGTTTTAAATCAGTGAATTATTCCACTATGGACCATAGAGTACTTTTCATAAAAATCCAAGTCCCTTTCTTCACTGCTTAATCAGGATACTTTGGAGCTAGATCGCTAGATTGACAGACAGATAAATAGATAAGGAAGGGAAGTGATTAGCATTCTCTTGCTCTGGTATTAAATATTACAGATTCGAAGAATTAGCTGAGAAGTTGGTTTAGAAAGGTATGGTATATCATTGGTATTTGGATCTTTATGGCAAGCGGTTTTTGAAGCATTTACAGCTGAAACATGTTTGGCTGTGAAGCAACATGAAGGTACTACAGTAGAATAGCGTGAACAAGTCATAGAAAGCCTGGGAAGAGCAGTTAATTACCTCTGCATGGACTTAGACCAATGTTCAGTAAGAATTCATGAACTGAAGAGGGCAGGAGAGGAAGGAGATCCAAGTGGATTAATTTAATGATAAGTTTAGATGGTGGTAGAGCTGCAAAACAAAGCTGTAAAAATTCAAGTATAGATTTTAATAGTGTTCAGGATACCTTAGTGCATATTATACTGGTAAGAAAAGGATAATTTGTAATACATACAGTTTTGGACATTCCTGCTGAATCTTATCCCTGTTGATAAATGGGATCCATAGAGATGCAGGGAAAACCTCACAGGATGAGGGAGTGAAATGAGTTCACTCTTGAGATTCTTGTGAAAGAACTCCTCTTGAGAGTTTGGTTTATGAAACAAACAAAAAAAAAAAAAAAAACTGACTGAGATGTGGATATATGCATCTGGAGATGAGGGGAGATTATCGCTATAGAAGAAGAGACTGGTGAAAAAATGACTATCAAATAGTTACAAATAAGATTAGATGGGAAATTAGAATGTTTCCAATCATCAGAAGAGCAGGGTTCTAAAACTTCACTTAGGCTTAGAGGAGAATAAGCTATTTTCAGATGGAGTTTTTGAGACTGGATGAAGAAGCTCTATTGTTTGTTAAAAGGAATTTAAAGTAGGTGCAATCACTTATTGCATGCTATTTGTTTTGTACTGGTACTATTTGGAGGCCTACATTAGCCAGCTACTTTGTAACCTCTCCTTCGTGTACATCCTTGAAATCATTTTCTCCCCACAGTTTTTTTGATGCACTGGAAGAGCTGACAGAAATGTGATGAAAGGAGAGGGAGCATCCCAGAACTGCTAAAATCTGTAGAAAATAATTTGATGATTTGTATCCAGTTCACCAAGCATAATTGACAAATCTGGGACTGGAAGAGGATTTTTCCTTTTGCTTATATTACTAAAAAACAGATTTTGTTTTTTTTTCACTGCCTTCTGTGGTATGGAATATAGCAGTCTGCTTAGAGTTAGCTGGGACTTTTATTGATTTTTTTTTTTTTCTTGTTATGTTGGGAAAGTGGCTTATTGGCTTCTTGGCAATAATTCTAGCTTTTGGGCTTTTGTTGTAGGCTTTAAGTTTGTTAAGGAAGTTAAGAAAGTTTTATGGCTTATGTCAAGTGAAATAGATGTTGTAAAGTGTTCTACAGTAAAACGTCTATGGGCATGCTTGCCAGGGACAGAATCAAGGCTCAGGACTTGGTCTACTTAGATAAATCCAATCCAATAAAACAACCTGTTATTTTCAATCAGATCTCATAGTGTCTTCGTCATTCACTATTCTCCCCGTGCCCCTCCCCCCTCCCCCAGACACGCACACTTTTTTTTTTCTCCTAGAGCTTTTAGTTTTTTTGTATAATTTTTTGTATTATTTCCTCTTAAAGTCATTAACTATGGCTCTATTTCAATGTAAAATACGAATCTGGCAAACCAGTTTGGAGACTTAGCACATTTAGTGATAATGGTAATTGAACAATAAAATTACTCAGTAGGAAAAGTTTTTCAGTTTTATTTGTTTCTTATGAGAAATTTTAATTTTGTTTATTTTTCTCTGTGGTATGTGAGATACTTTATAATGATGAAATAAATGTAGCCAAGGTGGTGGTTTTTGTTGTTGGTTTGTTTGTTTGTTTGTTTGTTTTACTGTTATAGAGATTTGAAAGCAGAAAGAAGAAAATAATGTGGAGGTGTAAAGATTCAGTGGCTAAGACTTATCTCAATATTCCTACCCAGAGGATGTGAAATCTGCCATCAGTTACTAAGGTGGCAACTCACTGCCTGGGACAGGTCAATACCACGTGCAAGGCTTGTAGGTTTCAAGGATGAAGCAGTGAGTCTCAGAAGCCTCCAGGAAGTGGATCTGTGCTGACTAGAAAGCTGTCCATAAGAAGAGAATTGCTCTAAAAGTACCATTATTCTTTTGAAGAATTATAAACTTTTTTTTTTTTCTTGTATTACAGATTGTTTCCTGTCTAACTGAATGAGCTGAAGAACGAGGAAGTGTTGTTCATCAAAATATTTTGGACATGCAGGTGCACATTCTCAAACTGGTTGCAAGGAATCTCCAGACAAAGTCTCTTCTTTTAATGTTATATCCCATTTGATTTTTATGGCAAAATTGCTACAGAGTTTTGTATAAGCAGTGACTGAAAGTCACAAATTTTCAGTACAAAGCCAATGAATGCAGAAGATTCTGCAGCAAATCTGGTGGACCACCCTTAAGTTCTTTCTTAGGAAAACTAATAATACTCTTGGAAAAATAATAATATTCTATTATTTACTCTAGCTCACACTAGAGTAAAAAAAGAAAGTGCTTTTCAATTATATTTATTCCATTAAGATAGTTCTGCCAAAAGGTAACAGGGCTATGGATTACCAAGGCAAGGTCATCTTTCTAGCCATCTGAGTATATTAGAAAGTACAAGACTCAGATGTTTCTCCATGAGAGCTTTGCAGAAAAAGGAATCCAGCAGTCTCAGAAGCTGAGGTTATTGGCACTGTTGGGAACTACTACTCTCTGTCCACATATATTATCTTTAGCCTGCCTGAATTCAGCTGCCAGCTGGTGCTCATCCCAGCACTTCAGCTATCTTCACATTTTTATCTTGTTGGGTGTGATCGTGCTGTCCCATTAATCCACCTAAACTTTATATATAGGTGGCTCAAGAAAAGACGATGGATCCTTTCACTGGGAGACTGAGAGTCCCACAAATCGGTAGTAAACTGTGGGAAGCAGCATGCTTGGATGCACCCTTTGAGGAAGAAACATTTTTTCCTCTCTTTATGCATGAGAGCAGCAGCATATCATGCCCAAAGTTGCTGAGTGCTGCAAGAGCTCCAGAAGAATGACATCTGCCTTTCCTCACTGAAGTGCAGAAAAGAAGATACCATCCTTTATTTATCAGTTAGGAAGGCCTTCACCTGTACTAGCTTCATCGAAGCACTGAAATTTCTTGCTGAGTGAACTTATGTAGATGACTCCAGAAGAGATGCCTCCAACTTAGTTTAGTTTTGTTCCCATGGAAACTACAACAGATGCAAAGAGCACTATTTAATAACACTATTTGAAAGAGCAAATTATCAGATAAACAACACTACTTTTCATTGTCACTGTCATTAGCTGTTCATTTTCACCACCAATGAATGCTATCCTGCATACCACAATCTGAAACTCACCACCGCCTCACTGTGTTCACATCTGCTGTTTGATCTCCAGAAATGTTCAGCAGATGTCAATGAGTGCCATTTTTTCCACCTGTAAGAACTCAGTGACACAAACTTGCTCCACCTGCATTTCCACATCAGGTGACAATTCTGTCCTACTGCCCCTCTGCTGCCATCTGTCACATGGCAACTACAAGTAACTGAGTATCGATGGGAAGGTTCTCCTACTCTCGGCCCACTTTGACAATGTGGGCGAAGAGAATAAAATACTTTCAGAGCATTTCTTGTACTAAATCTGTGAATACAGGAAATAATCTAAAAACTGTGTTCACCTAGTTGTCTACTTTTTTTCTCTTTGATTTTGAAGTGAAAGTTTTGGAAAGGTATAGCTGTCTCTTTTTGATAACACCATTTACTTTAACAGTTCTTTTTTTATTTTTTCCCTATTTCATGACTTCTGCTCTTATTTGAAAACAAACTGTACACACTGCATGCTTAAAATATATATATATTTATGTATTTGTAGATATAAGTGCTCTTTTAGCATTTTGAGAACCTTCATGGTATCATTTTCTGGTAGTCTGTTCGTTCTTGTTAGATCAGTTACTTAGGAGTACTATAGTTCTTCACTAGCCTCATAGTCTGAGAAGGTGTCTTGTGCTAAGATACTCTGCAGCCAGTAAGGGTGTAATCAGTTTTGTTAGCAAAGATTTAAAGAAATAATAATAATAATGTTAACAGTAATGATCCAAGTAGCTGCTGGGAGTCTTGGACATGCTGATATTTGCTGTATCATAATTTCACTATTATCCTCGTCTGTTAAACAAAACTTTGTATTGCACAGTATGTGCTTCATTCATATTTTCAGTTCACGATAGAGAAGCTTACTGAGGGAAATTCAGCCAGTATCTGCTAAGTTCTCAATTCCTATGGTAAAGCTGCAAATTTTCAACACAGGCGTGTATTTCCTCTGAACTTGCAGGAGACCACAGACAGGGAAGTTTCCACATAGCCAGGAAAGAGATGAAAATAGATTCCCACTCCTGGATAGTACGCAAACAGCAAAAGATGACAACCAGTCTGTGTAATGTCTATGTCTCTTTACTACACGTAGCATCTATCAGCATCAAATCTTCAAAATGGGAAAGATGGTTTTCTACTGAGATAGTGTAGGTGTACAAGGAAGATGAGGAAGACAAAGAGTTGAATGCATCTCCTCAGTATGAATCTCATCTGTCCACCTCCAGAAGAATCAGGCTGTTTATTCAGGGTGATAGAATTATTATTTTATTTTCTAGCTGGAGATACTTGTATTAATCTGTGTAAACAAGAATTAATCTTGCAGAACATGCCTGGAACAAAGAGCAAGACGGAGGCAACACCCGGTCAGGATAGCCCTCCTTTAGAGAAGATCTAATTAATAGTCTCATTACTTTTCAACCTAGGTTTCTGTGCCTCTCAGAGGGAGAGCAATGCAGAAGGGAATGTCCCAGATAGTACAACAAAAAAAGGCTGAAAGAAAGAGATTTGGCTGTTGCATATGTTAGTAATGCATCAGTGTGCCTAGAAATTGATGTGGCTGTAGCCAGGAACAGAACCACAGCCCGGTGCCAGAGGTGGCACATTCATAATGAGACCAAATGAAGGGGCTCATTAGTTTCACAAATGGTGAAGAGCTGCCTGTTCCCTCTCTTATTATCTCTCCTCCATCTCCATTATGAAGGTGCGAGTGTGAAGGGGTGGGGAAGAAAAGCAAGCGCTACCCGTTCAGGCAGTGAGCTGATCTGCATTGCCCTTCTGGGAAATTAATGAATATCCTGGTGACTCCAGGCTCCTCCCTCTCCTCACCTCTGTGGCAAATTAGAAATAGGGGAACCTATGGAAGGAACAGATTACAGATGAAGCATTTCTGTTAGTCTGCTGTCGCAAAGGAAAAAAAGAAGAAAAAAAAAAAGAGAGAGGAAATACAAAAACAAGAGCTCTGCAGGAAAACAGAAATAAAAGGCATGATGGAGTTTCTGTTCTTTAATTTAGATGCCTGATGATCTGTGGATCTGAGACAGGTCATAACATGCAACAAAGCCACCCTGTGTGTGATTTACCAAAGCAGAAATGAGTTTTGACCTAGAGGGTCTGGAAGGCTGTGCGAATGACCCTTGGATATGTCAGAATGGCACTCAATAAGTAATTGCAAACTTTTTTTTTCTGTTACAGTTTTTGTTCAGAGCCAAGCCGGGCAAATACTCCATACTAATCCCAACACAGAGCAAATAGTAAAAGCAGTCTTCGCTGGTAGTGCTGGGAGAAAACATTCAATTAAGTTGCTGCAGTGGCTTAGTGACAGCAGCCTTTCACCTCTGGAAACCTAGCTGCTAGTTATCTGTCTTGGGTCACCAAGGAAAATGAGTCGATGCTCTCAGGCTAAGCCCTAGGGCACATTTTGCTCAGAATCACCAGACCACAGCATAATTTGGAGCTTTTGTCCATGTGTACTTAGAAAAGGTGTAGGCCTGGAAGAAAGCTGAAATTCAAGATTAGGGTGCACTAAGGATGATGCGGTTTCCCAGAAAATTAAACAACTGACATTCCCAGCACTTTAATTGACATTAAGTTCACTAGCTCATTGAAACCAGAAGAAAACTGGGCAAAACAATAACATGGGCATTGTGTAACATTCCTAGGTGGTGGGAACAAAAGGCAGCATTCATAAATGTAAGGAAAAGCCTCATCATGTGCTCAGGGATCTGAGGCAGCCATTGAAGCCTGACTACCCTCTTTGCTATAGAGCTGCGCTTAACTACCCGATTTTGGTTCAGAGTAGCATATGTACGAGGATCTCCAAAATCACCAGAACCCTTGTGGCAAAATAGAATTACCAGGTACCAGAGGAAGGAAAACCACAAAACAGGAGTTCAGAGCTGCCAGGTGAGCAGAGCAAGCCCTGGAAGGGTTCCTGGTGGATATCTTTCCTTCACGCTCAGTGTCCACCTAGCAGCACTCAGCACCTTCCTAGCTTGCAATACACAGTTCCTGTGAGTCTCTGCAAAAGCCTCACTCTTTTTGCTACCTCTGAGGCTTGGCTTTCTGCCTGCCACAGATCAGCCTTCTCCAGGCTCTCCCATTGTGCTGCAGCTGGCCCCAACACCACACCACCTGCCTGCAATTTCACTAGATGTGACCAATAAAAGGTGGGGAGGAGGCACTAAATCTTCTTTTCTTGCCCGGTTTGCACCCAGTTCAAGAGACAGCAACCACATCTGTACTAGTTACGAGTTCTCCTCTCCCGTATGTGTAGCCTCTCAAGTGGTAAGTGTTGGTATTGGGTGGGTGGTGGGACTTGCTTGTCCTCTGTGTCTTGAACAGATTAGAAGTAGAGTGAACCATTGCTGTAGCAGAAGTAGGAAGCTCTATCCTGAGTATTGCTCAGCAGAGGAAGGCTGGAGTCTCTCATGGTGCCTGAGCAGGCCCTTATCTCTCTGCATTCTTCCTGTGCCCTGCTTAATGTTGGAGGGCTGTGCTCAATTGCTTCTGGCTATGATAATGAGTGTCCTGCTTAGGGAAGAGGTAGGGTGAAGCCATAGCACGGTGCAGAGCCTGATGTCTGTACAGCTGCCACATCTCTGTCCTTGCAGCCTCGCAGAGGGCAGACAACAGGAACGTGGCCTGAGCATGCCATATGCTTTGGAGATGCTGGGCCTCAGTGCTCTTGGTCTGGGTGTTGCCAGTCTTGGAGTATCATTTCTCTGTGTTTTATTCCACTTTAATCTCCCTTTTGGGAGAAAGGGTGATGAAAGTTAAGTTTGGAAGGATTGTGGAGTCCTTTGGACAGTGAAGGCTGTGGTGAGTGTTGTCAGGTTAGAGCTGTGGTTGTCCACTGGAGAGTAGGGACCGTGGGTCCTGCCATTCATTCTGGGTCCTGTTCTGTGTGTGTTCGTGTTTCCTATTGCTGCAGACCTAGAATGCTGTCATTTCCCAGGCTGATTAACAAGATAAAGAAGGAGGGGGTGGGAGGCTGTTGAAATAGCAGAACTGTCCTGCTTGTCTGAGTTTACTAGCAATTTAAACTTAAAAGATTTTCTTTCTATAGAAAGTCCATCAAGAGTCTTGCTTTGTTTATTTTATTTTTCAATAGTGGAAGAATAATCAGTTTACATGTCTGCATGTGTGTAGATATAAGCCAGAAAGCAATCTTGGGAATGTTTTTTTATGATTTAGATTTCTGAATCTTTGTAATTGAATTTTTTTTCAGTGGTGTTTTCCTTTCCTTACAGAGCACAGAGCTCTCTCTCCATGCTATGTGCTGCTTTCACTGAAGTTAGGGGCTGCTATTCCTATTACTCGTATGGCTGAAGTTCAGCCTCAAGTAGAAGAGTAGGATTAGGCACTGATGTTTGCCAGCCATTGCAATGGCTGGATTTACTCTTTCCTATCTAAATGGAAGGCATAGGAAAGAATGGACTATTAATGCAGTTTAAGCAACTGTAGTAGTAAGGCTTTATGCTTTGCTAGATACCTACACAACACCCCAATTCCAAATAACCGTGTTATGGCTTATGGTAATTTCTGCAAAGGAAGAACATTGGCGGAAACCAGCCCTACAGGAAGGAAGGAATCCAACAGGAGAATTGTTATCATCTTCCTTTGCCTTTTGACTGTAGGTTGTCAGCAAATAGCCTTTGGAGTTTAATTACATGATCAAGATTGCTGAGGAGTGTGAAAGTCGAAAGAACGAATAAGTAATGGAAAGCAATTTTTTTTCCCCTCCTTTACTCTGGGGCAGCCTTAATTACAGTTAAAGTGCTGCTGCTTTGCTGGAAACTGAGTTAGGGGAGTGAATTGTAATTGCAAACACTGTTTGCTCAGTCACTCTTGGCAACAGCATCATGTTAACTCAGTCTTTGTGTCTCCTGTGAATCCTCCGGGTTGACGAAAACATCTTTTCTTATCCAATTTGTTATCACTGACTTCAGAAAGTCATTAAAGAATATCAGTAGAGCAGATTGGGATCTGGATTAAGAAATCAATTATTGCCAGGAAGTACATTTATAGACGCTAATTAGCGTTGACTGACATTTACGGTATTCCTTTAATGGTACCTTTGGTCAGTTTTTAAAAGTACAGGGCAGCTATCAGGGCTGCGCACAACACCTGTCTTTTTTTCCTGATGTTCCGGTGCCAGCTCATGCTAGATGGATGCGTGCGGTGAAATCTATAAAATGTGAATTTTCATACAAGTAAAAGTAAAGTCATTGACCTGTTCATTTAGCCGGAAATTAAATGCTGCCTCTGGCCCCAGATAGCTGGTGTTGGTCACATTTAGCAGGATGGCTCTGCCATTCACAGCTGTTCTGCAGATTGCCAGTGGCAGATAGATTAGGTCTTCACAGGAAGGGCTTAATAGATATACGACAGGCGTCTATAGGTTTAGACATCTGTGCGAGAAAGAAAGGCCACAGGACAAGTAATCTCACTCTGTGAAAGATGGGAAGCACTACAGGGACTTGTAACAGAAACAGCCCAGACAAGAATAATTTAACAGGGGAAACACAGAGATGGGACAGTGTAGGGGGACTGCACCAGAGATGAGGTAGGAGCATGGCTTCTTTCTGCCTGCTGATCTCACTGTGGCTGGCTGCTGAACTCCATCAGCCTGTCCTCTGCACGGATGGGCATTGATTTGCTCTGCCTTCCCTAGCATCAAGTGAAAGCATTATTAGCCTCTACTTCAAACTGCATCTGATTCTTCCCTTCTTTCATATCCCACTGAGGTAAATATCTCCAGGTATTTTTGTATTTTATGCTCCCATCCATGCTGGTAGAATACAGCCAGTCCTACAAGCTTATAACTACACATAGGATAGAACTGGTTTGAAGACAGCTGTGCTGTCCACCCTCATACAAGACATCACCACCACCAAAACTGTCAAATAATCACACATCTGCTAAGAAACAGAAGAGGAATATTCACTGCAGAAATAAATGAAGCAGTTGTGATTTATATCAGGGTAAATGTAATCGGAAGATTTGCATAAGAGCTAATGAAGTTCAGCATTACCTCTTTTATTTGACTAGCATGTAGTCACCTGTAATAAATACTTGTGTTATGCAGGGATGAGGAATTTTAAAGGATGATTTAAGTCTATGTTTTCTAGTTCTTTTGGATTCGAGGCCAGATCTTTTGTACTTGCTTGCACTGGCGTTAGAGGACTGTAAAAGTGTATATATCGTAAGTCCTAGCCTAGATTAAGTACTACATTTGGTGTCTGTAAAACATCCTAAAATATAAACTCCTTCATCTTACTTATTTCAAATATCTTCTAACATTGTGTTATTGCAACTCCTCGTATTTGAGGTGTCTAAGTACTTCAGAAGATGAAGCTCTCAATATAGTCAACGCAAAGACAGAAATGTTTCTTCTGAGAGCAATTCAGGACTCTGAAGTTAGGATCTATTTCTGTTGATAAGACATGGAGCTAAAATTTAGCTGGACAAAGGTAGACTATTCTTCACCCAAATGTCAAATAAAGAAAAAACAACCTAATTTTGGCATTGTAAAATCCTGGTGAAATGTATAGCAAGCTTGTGAGTAGTTTTGTCTACGTAGTGGTTTCTCTTACCAAGTGTGATGAGTACTGCTGGATGAATAATAGAAATATAACTGTGCTGCCTCCATATAATAGAAATACAAAAAGGATATCACCTTCTTAAAACTAAGGCAGAATATTAATGGAGTGAATTAGAGATGTTAGACTGAACTCATGAACAAGTGGGTACTGACATGACAATAGATTATTACTGCAGCGTAATTTCATATGTTCTATACATATTGTTAATGTCCCAGGCCAGGATGGATGGGGCTCTCTTTGGGCAATGGAATGTGCCTCTGCCCATGGCAGGGACATAGGAACTCAGTGGTTTTTAAAGCCCCTTCCAGTCCAAACCAGTCTATGATGTAGAAACTGATATATAAAATAGTTCTGTGTGAGGTATGGAATTCAGAATGTCAGTTCTTTAAACTGAAGTAGAAGTACCTTCTATGGGAATTTTTTCCTCCAGAATCTTCAGTTATGGTTGTTTGTTAGTTAACTTTCTCCTTGCTTCTTCTACTTGGCGCAGAGCGGGTATACTGCATGCCCGGGGAGAAGTTGCAAGGGTAATCATACCTTTAGAGTACTGGTGTGAAATTTGTCTTCCCACGGATTTAATTCTGTAGAGATTCTTCAGATCTCTGTCTGATAAATTATTAGTCATTACATGTAATGTAAAACATGCTGCAGTACCAATAAATATCCATTCTTGACTTGAAATATACATTTAAGTGAAGCACTGAATCAAAAGCAAGTATACTCCAAGGCTATCTAATCTAAATACAACTCAGTATTCTTCATAAAGTGTTTTTCCTGCAAGCCACAAGTAGCAAAGAGGGATGCAGAACTATTCCAATCCAGGAAGATCAGCAAGTTGTCTTTAAGGTAAAATATGAATTTGATACCTAGCATTGTCTTCATGACTCTCAGACTTGAGATGTACTGATAGGGTGGAAAGCTGCTTCAGAAACATGCTGCAAAATCCACAGCTCAAATCACATGAATTTAAATTTGTCTTTACACGAATATAAATGACGAAGCATTGTGTATTCTTAGAGAACAAGCCACAGTTTTCCATCTCAGAGGAAAAAGAGGTGAACAGAGGGGAGTAGCTGTAACTTCCTGACTCTTTTAAGATCAAATTCTCCAAAAGTGGTGGGGTAGGTGATGTGGTTTTGAGGCTCCGCCTATATGTGCAGGGAAATGCTTTCAAGCCAGACTAAGATAGGAGCCTGTGCAAAGAAGTGTAGTGCTTCCACTACTTCTGTAAGTAGTAGAAATAATCAGGTACAGCAATATCTGGCCCAGAATTTCTGGAGTTTATAATCAAAGTCTTTATTCATTTTGTGAGTTTATTAGAGAAGGCCATTAGTCTGTGTTTAGGCTGGAAAGCTGGATGATAATCAGTCCTTCAGCAAAATGCATTTCTCATGGCATGAGGGGAAAGTGTCTCTAACCCAGCGAGTATGCAGTGCAGGCTGAAGCAGTGAAGCAAGATTTTCTGGAAGCACAGGAGAGCTCCTGACTGCACTGTGCGCCTCTAAAGAATACATTAGAGCTGCACTCCACAAAAGGGGGCACCTCCTGAGATAGCAGCCCTGTTAATTACACTGATGGTTTCTATTGCCTTCATTCCATCAGCGTATGAGGAAGCAATGACAGATGGGCAAGCACAAAAGCTGTGAAAAGTCAGTGATGCTTGGGGTTTCTGCAAGTGTGATAATGACCTCGAGACGATCTGATTTTTATTGCGAGGCTTTTTTTGTAATTGTCATCAGCACAGTCTTGCATCAGAAAAGGCTTGCTTTCTTTATTTATGCAACTTTGCTTCCTCCCTTGTTTTTTGTCAGTCATATTTCCTATACTTCTAAACTGAAAAACTAACATTAATTCCCCACGTGTCTGACAATTGAAGTAGGAAGAGCTGATGAGAAGTTCTATTTGAGATTCCTCTGTTGATTCGGTGGTGGGGGGGGGAGTGGGGGGGAAATCTTATTTCAGGTTTCTCATCTGTAAAACCATTCAATTTCATAGATTTGTTGTTTTGTTTTTGTTTTTGTTTTTTTTTAAACAAAAAATGACGTGCATGAGGAGAGTAGAAATACATTTCTTATGATTGTAGTTAGTAGATTTATATTTTAATGGTTTAGAATGCAATCAAAAAAACTATTCCTTTCTCTTATGAATTCATTTAATGCATCTGAATCAGTGCGAAGTGCCATTAAGAGCACTTTAACTTTTACTACTGATATTGCATTTTGTCTGAAAATAGATAAAAAATAGTAGTAATGCAAGCTGTTACTCTGCATATTTGTGTTGATTTTCTTGGGTGAAAACAGATTTTATACAAATATGCAAACTGGATAACTGATTTGAAAAACTGAATAAGGATGAAGAATGGACAGTTCTTTTAAAATCTGCTGCAAGTTTTCATTACTGTACATACAGCAGTTCAAATGAATATATTTGATAAGATTAAGGAGTCATGTATAGTTCGTCTAAGGCACGGTAAGGCAAGTAGCTGCCTTGAGGTTGTGTGGTTCCTCAGCCTGCACTGTATTTCAAGTAGAGCTCTTTCACTTTACCGTAGTCTCACTAGAAGTTCCTTTGCTTCAGAAGCAAAGTTCCTAGAAGTACTAGAATCTCCTAGCCCCACTAGATGAGCCCTCCAAGCTTTGCCTTGCTAGAGCCCACATTAATTTCATGCTGTTGTTGATTTACATCACTTTATGACTCAATGCGTGCAACAGTTTGAAGGCTGTACATGGGTGTAAATCTTTGCCTGAAGCAAGAAAATAAATAAAAACAACTTAGAACCCTTTTTAGGTCTTAGGCTTCTTTTGTAAATTGCAGGAGCTGGATAGTGCTCAGAATGACATAGGCATGTCGATACTGAACTAGACTAAGTAAAAAGAAAAAATAGATGTGTTCCAAAGTAATGTCTTGAAGTTGCTAGCATATATTCATAAATTACTTTTGCTGAATACATCAAGCCTGATCTCCTTCTGTCTTACAGTTGGTGCGGGTGTTAAATCCTATGCAAAGCGAACACTGTACCCTTGTCTTTTCACTGGATTGCCTATGTTGGAGCAACAATTTCTAGTTCCTCAGCTCCAGCCAAAAGCCATCAATCCTATTTGCTCACACCACCCCATCAGGATTGTTATGTTGAATGTTATGTACATTAGGGAATAATCTTAACACCTTCAATGTAGAAGCACGTGGGCTTTGGCCTTAGGGTTTTTCTGTCATTCATACATAAGTTTGGAAAGAGTATTTAGTAGTAAGAGCTCCCAAAAAATCATTAAAATTTAATTTGCTTGTGAGGAGGAAGGCGTAAAGCACAGGAGATTATGTTCAGTTTATGAGCCTTGACCTTTTCTGCTTAGCCATTTCTCCAGTTTCATTTTGGTTCATGAAGTACGTATTTCATATAGCTCTGGTTATTATTACGTACTTCTTATTTTATTAATATTACTTGAATGTATATGGGAGGCGATCATTTCCTTTATTGCTGTGGGAGACAGCATCCTGTATCAGTCAGGAAGTACACGGGGGTAACCATTAAATGTTCTCCTTGCTGAGCCTATGGTCAACATTAGAAAAGGGAACTGAACAGATGCTCTATAACTTCAGATGTGTTCCTGCTGTCAGAGCCAAGAGGACATCAGACTTTCTAATAGCAAAACCCCAGGCATGTCTGAGCCCCCCAAGCCCTACTGAATTTCCAGCCACCTGAGCGGATGTTCAGCTGCCGTAGGAGCCACTACTTAAAGACTCCATTGCAGCTGAATGACGTTTCCCTTTCCCAACACTTTTGTGGCTGCTCAGTAACGATCATCATGGGTCACTGTTTATTATCCCAGCTTCACTGTAATGTTATTCTTCGCAGACCCCCACATGACTGTTTTCATTCTCTCTTTCCCTTTGGACTTTGAACACTTGTTAATCCAAGACAGGGAAAAAAGACAAATAAGTTCAAAACCCATGGACAATACTAAACAAATAAGTGTATCTGGCTAATAGCCAGATCCCTCTGATGGGTGGGAAGATGTGCCCCTATGTGTCCATCCACTGAGTTTCTGCAAAATTCTTCCCATCCAAAAGAGCTACAGCCAAGCAAGTAAATGAAAAGCACCTGATGTAAGATTTTCTTCATGCACTCCTCATATCTGCACCCATGGTGAAGTCTCCAAAGGTCAAGAAGGGGCAGGGATACCAAGA
The DNA here is from genome assembly GCA_023055505.1 of Callipepla californica brunnescens. Taxonomy (NCBI): domain Eukaryota; kingdom Metazoa; phylum Chordata; class Aves; order Galliformes; family Odontophoridae; genus Callipepla; species Callipepla californica. Next base: position 59,302,497 of record JALIRH010000001.1, read on the forward strand.
TCAATAAACTGTTCCAAAACATGCAGCTAGTAAAACTCTTAAAAACAAACAAATAAAAAAACCCACCCTGGTGCAAAGTAACAATAGTATTGCATGGTACTCTTCTACAGATTGCTTGTTGTGTGTTGTGTGTGTGAGTAAATATTTCAGTTAAATAGGAAGGTAAAGGGTAGGGCTGCTGGAAACAACAGTACTTGCAACAACATTTTTGGACAACAGTCTCTGATCAACCCGTTTAGCTTTTCCCAGCAAATTTAATGAAGGGAGAAAAGGTGAAAGGAGCTCAGTAAATATGTCTGAAATAAACTGTCACAATGCTTTGTGGAACTGGAGGCAGGAGATTAAGGCCTCCTTTCATTGATATTTGATTTACACCAGGCATTCTTTATTTTAAGTAACTTCTCTCTGTATCTTGACAGGTGGGTTGGCTGCACAGCAGTCATCAACATAAAACCTTTCAGTGCTGGAACTGTGCTGGAGTGTGAGTTGGCAAACTACATCTCTGCATATAGACCCTTGCCCATTCTTTACTAATCTTCATTTGCAACAGAACACACAAGGCTCATTACATGAGTGGCAGCTATGGAGGAGCAGGTATTTAGAATTAGAACAGAACAATGTGAGTAATACCTCCTCTGTGTTGAAATAGCTTGTAAAACATGTTTTCTGAGGAACTGCAGTTATCAGATGCTGAGGAAGGCTAAGCAAAAAAAGGTCTTTAGTGAACTTCTGTGTGCCTGAGCTAGTGAAGTATAGCAGGAATGTACAGCTTATCTTATCCTGGAGGATACAAATCTTAATATCTTTCTATTCTGAACATTTCAGGAGTCCAGCCTCCATTAAGAAAACATTTAAGTATGCTGTAAAATATGGATGGCCTATGCCACATAATAAAATTCTGTCTCAATCGTGAGATGACTATAGAAAATTGGTCTTTCAGGTACCATTTTAAGGGAGAACAGGCTGCTTTTCAGGAAATGTTAAGAAAATTTATAAACAGTTAGCTTTGTTTCTTTACCTTGGGGTTCATAAATTCCATTTCATGCTATCGGAATTGCTTCTTGTCTTCTGGACATTCTATTAACATCTGACTGCTGGAACAGCTAAGCTTGAAACAACAGTGTCTTAGTAACAGTAGGATGTTAGCTATTTTGGGGAGACCCCACGGGATAGTAACGTGCAACTGATTCCCATACACTGAGTAAATTACAGGTGAAACCTGAGTATGATTCTTTTCCACAGTTGTTTGGCTGAGGCTGTCTTGGACTAGGAAGATGACATGACATATTCTTAAAGAAAAAACATTTATTTGTATAGTTTAATGCCATTGGATTTGATTTTAGTTAAGAGCATCTATCAGGGCAGCAAGAACAAGAAGGGAGTTCTTCATATGTGTTCTCTGCAGCAATGAGAATGTGCCTCTTTCTTCCACATCAAGTGCAGCTTCAGTGTCTATATTCTCTACAGGCGTAAGCGAGTGCCTCTCTGTGCCTTCCTAATCCCCAGGCATCTATTACAACTTCATGCACTATTTCTATGATGTAGAAATCTTTGCTGATGTAAGCAGTGGAAAGGAGTGCCTAGGAAGTCTGAAAAATTCCCATCACTAAAATCTTTTAATATCAGTTCAAACAAACTTCTGTGAGAAATGCCACAGCTCAGCCTGATTTTACAGATCCTCCTGATGATTGGAAAGGATCCAATTACTGGTGCATCTCAATAAGTAGTCAGTGTCCAAACTTGTGGTTCCTGTGATACTGAGGCTGTAATTGACCCAGACATTTTGGATTTAAAATTGTTCTTGTTTCCAACCATCGACCAAAGTAGCACTGATATGAAACTGCAATGCTTCAAGAAGTGGGCAAACAGAAAAAAACTGTGCTTACTTAGAATTGTCTCAGTATCATCTAAATTCTGACCATTGCTTTTAAAGTGCCTCTCATCCTCCACTGCTTGAGCACTCTGTAGTCTCTGAGGCTGGGTCAATGAAGGGACGCACTGTATATCTTCAAAAGAGATCAATTGCAATCCCCCAAAGACCACTGCCATTACAGAAGATCACTAATCAGCAACAACTTGTTATATAGCATTGGACACATGTAACATATCTCCATGCATTATCCTCTTTATGTATTTCAATCCCCCCACCCTTGTTTGTTTTGTTTTGTATTAATCACTGAACAGCTATATGTAGGATTGAATGAGATTATGCTCTTGCCCTGCTGGGCCTGGGGTAAACAGACATAGGAGAAGGTTGGGGGTTTGCTATCTCTGAAAGAAGCAGGTTTTTTTTTTTTTTTTCCTGATGTTTTCTCTGCTTACTTCTCTATGAAAATGAAACAGTGTGAATTTTGGGACGTATTAGCAAATGCTTGAATGCATACATTTAAAGTTTGAATACATTTCAAATGTGTGCAACACTGTACACCACCACCCTCCTTCAGTTCCTGCATGTTCCCCTGCACAGGTGCTTAGGGCTACAAGGGAAAGCGATCAGTGAAGACAGAAGTTGCTTTGGCAAAGTTTGATATGTCAGTGTCTAGTCCTACGTACCATAACCCCCGGCGGCTCTGAATGACTGTGAATGTGTGGACTGAAGAGCAGTGGGAGTGAAGAAGCGCCTGCATTACATTAATTGTTACCCACTGTTAACAGCAATGGCTCAAATCTGCCATTGGTAACAACTGAGTGATACAAAGTCTAAGAAGCACTGGTTGTGAGCAGTGCTCTCCAAGGCCTTCCTTTAATTCTGTATTAAGAAGCAGGGAGTTGTATGAGGAGCAGCTGAGGGAAGAGGAGGCGCAAGGAGACCTTATTTCCCTCTGCAACTCCCTAAAAAATGGGTGGCAGTTGAGGTGGCAGTCAGCCTCTTCTCCCAGGTAATACCGATTGGATGAGAGAGAATGGCCTCAAGGTGCCCCAGAGGAGGTTCAAGTTGGATATTAGGTTTGGAAACCTTTATTCTCAGGAGGGGTGAGGCATTAGCACAGCCTGCCAAGGGAGGTGGTGGAGTCACTGTCTCCAGAGGTGTTCAGGGGTAAACATGATACTGATGGACATAGTCTAGAGTGGTCAAGTCATTAGCTGATGGTCTAGATGATCTTACTGGCCTTTCCATACTTTGTTTCTGTGGTTCTAAAGCAATGGCTTCAAGATCTTAAATAGTTGCTAAAAGGGTAGTATCTTGAACTACACATGAAGAAGTACAGTTTTGTTACTTAGGTGCAAGCTTCTGGAAGGAGTTCTGAATGAGGTCTTTGTTTACAGAGACTGCAAGTGGCCTGTTAATCACAGTTCCCTTCTGTTTTGTTCTATTTTGTGTAGTGTTTATGTGAGTCTGTGAAGAATTGGCTTTCTCAGATACAGTAGGCATTAAACGTTGTTTTGGAGCATAGCAACTAAACAGAAGCAGCCAAAACTTCTCGAACTCACCTTCATATTCTTGACACTGGAAAGTAATAAGCTATCAAGCACACTGTTAAAATGGAAGTCACGAGTGCTAAAGAAGCTGGTATTAGGTATGGAAGTAGATCTCAGTGATAAGTTTACCCATATTTGATGTGTTCTTCATATTAACATTAGAAGATAGCTGTTTCAGATGACTGTGTACTTTACCTACTGTGTACTGATTTAATTGCTTTAGTTTAAGCGTCCTATTTGTGGTAGTGTTTTGCTACTTACTTACTAAATATATTTACTCATGGTAATTTATTTTTCTAAACAAGAGAATGGGGGAAAAGTACGGGGAAGGTACGAAATCCATTGGCATTTCAACCCTGCTTGACTTAAAATACAAACGTCATTAGTCAGAGGATTTGTTGCAGTTGCAACGATAACTGTACTCCCAGCTTACCCTGGCACCCTCCAGAATAAATAACTGCAGGCATCCATCACCTCCTCACTGAATCACAGTCTGTTCCCACCATGTGTAGGCTGCAGTCCCCTGTGATTCACCACAGCTGCCTCAGCAGCACTAACTCAGCTTTGTTGTCTCTAGGTCTTTTTCCCCCTGGAAACAATATTTATGATAACTCGCTACTAAATCTCTTTCTTAAAGCAAGACGTTTATTTAGAATCAAACCATAAAGAAGTAAATATACTTCCGAACAGGGAATGATCTTTATTCCTGTTTTTCCACGTGGTTTCCCACGTGGTATTGGTACATTCTATTAATCCACGTGGGTTATCTTCTTGATCAAACTGTCCCTGCAAGAGTTGCTGTCTGTGTCTTAACTGGAAACCCCTTGAGGCTTATTCCAGGCCCCGTTCTATTCTCTTATCAACCCTACCTCCTTTGAGAGGGCTTTAAAGTACTGTAGGGATTGCTTCCATCCCTCAGCTGCTGCTCTGGCAAAATAAGGAAACACTGGAAACAAGTTGGAGGAATGACAAGTGGCTGGAAACAACAGCATTGGGAGTAAGTTGCACCATTCCAACAGCTCTTTTTATTTCCAAGTGTGTACTGAGATGTTCCAATTCAAGGACCCACTGCAAGTATTGCTGTTCACTCTTTCAGCAGCCTCATTAGGGCCAAGCAATACAAGCTTACAGTACACGTAACAAATAGTACCCACAGCATCTGTAAATAGACCAAAAAAGAGTATTCATAAAACAATTGTGTAGCAACACAGCATTGAACTCAAGATTAAATTCACTTTCTAGTCTAGTTCTCTTGATTAATATATATATATATACTTTTTTCAGGTACAATTTTGTTTGGAAATGTTATGTTTTTATTCATGCTTTCTGTGCTTGTCAGTTATACAGTGGCCAAATGTGCTATTGTGCTGGCAGGAACTAGAATTGTTTGTCATTATTGTAAGTAAGCAGTAGTTACTGGTATGTAAAATCTGCAAGTTGTAATGTCATCTTGCAGCAAATGTATTATAGCCCCTTTACCATATGTAATGATTGTATTATAATAATTTCCTCCATTTTCCCAGATGCATAAGAGTGATTATAATACCACTTGTTTCAAAAGCTAAGGAATTTGCTAATAAAAATGAACTTTAGACATTTATTCATAGGTCAAATATGGTGCAGAAAGTGTGAGAAGTTTAACCTCTGTAGCAACAAGAGAAGGGTGGGAAGTGTTTCCAGTAGATTAATAGGAATAATTAAAAACAAAAACAAAACATCCACATTTATCCATTTTCTAATGTATTTCAGTGAGGAAGGTAAATTTGAAAGTTAACAGCTTGCTTGTAAAACTTGAAAATAGAGGCCATTTCACTTAGAATTGGAAAGTCCAACCCTGGTCATACTTGATTTGGAGTGGTTTTGCTAATCTTTGAGTCTCCGTTTATCTCTGGTATTGCAGTGGTAAATTGAATAATCTAATCATCTTTGTTTGACAAAGAGAGGAAGCAACTCCTCACCTGGAAGAATCAGTAATCATCTGACTCCAGCTAAAACAAATGTAGATGTGTTCATCTGCACTTACAATGCGAGCACCTCTTTGATTATACCAACTACTGAATGATGTAGAATTTACTGAGTGTAGGATATTTATTCGAAGGTCTTTAGATGTGAGGAAAAAAATAAAAAAAAAAAAAAAAAAAAGGCCCAGTATTGTTAATTTCATGCACAGTTTGTCTAACTGTAGTGGTAGTCTTTCTTTCCCTGGCTTTAGACCCCACAGTGAATGTAGTAAACACACATTTCGTCACATGAATTTTCACAGAGCTCAAAAACCACTGATATCTGTACTACGAAAGAAAAACTGAAATGCTCCCAGGTCATTAAGCTGAAACTAAGAACTAGGCAGAAAGGTAATAGCATTTGATTTCTTGCTTCTTGGACTCTTCCAGTTCTTCAATCTCTGTCTTAGCTGTATATAGTCAGTGCAACATTTCCCTGCTTTTGTTTTTTTCATCCAGATACTTTGACAGTTGACTTAAGAACTGAACATCTGCAGACACAAGCTGAACATGCAAAGTTACATCTAGATTTTTTTTAAAACATGGAATCCCTTTTTAAATTTAAGGTCTAAGTTTATGTTGACAGTAAAGTAAATGTTTTGCTTTTTTTTTTTTTTTATCCTGTCCTAGAAGGCACTGCTCATTACTGTAGCCAAGCAGGACTTTTTGTGAATCCATATGGAAATGCGGAACTGGAATGTATGTCTTCTCTCTTATCTCTAATAGATTTGCTTTATTCTACCTTGGATAGATTAGTTTTAGTATTTTATTACTATATATAGCTAAGAGTTTGAGTTAGTTATTTCAGTGGCCTAACAAGAAGAGAGTGAGGTAACTATAAATATATTATTGTCCATTTATTCATTTTACAAATACAGTATTTTGCAATGTACTGTACAACGAGGTCACAGCTTCTTACCAGCTGCTGTACAATTATTTTCATGCCTTTTAAAAAGTGAGCTTCTACTGTACCAGAATTGGTCAAAGTGGGACTTGTGTGGACCAATGGAGGGCCCAAAGCAAACATAAAACAGGTTCAAATCTTTGTAACATCTGAACACTGTTTCCTGTCTCTAGTTCTCATTTTTATATTTGGCATAAGCTACTATGACCTTTAGTCCTATTCTTTAAAGGGATAACTTTTATAGCAGCGGGGGAGATTTGGCCTCAGATGTCTAAAACTTCTACTGAATTCCACTTGCGCCATATGTGCCTATAATGGTGCATGTTGATTTAGTGCCGTGAGTTGTAATCCCATTCTCCCCACCTCCTCATCCCAAAAGGGCTTAGAAATCACTTGCACTACTTAATTAAAGACTTTATTACACATAGCTGGCTGTAACCAAAGTTGTTAGAGACCTACTCCTTCCCCATGCCCGCTCCAATTTTTATACTAGTAAATGTTGAGAAGTTTCTATTGCAAATGCCTAGAATTATTAATATTAATGCTGAGTATTCCGGATTAATGAAATGTATACTTCACACCAATGTCTTTTAAATCACACATACCTAACCCTTGGGATATGTGGCCACAGTCAAGTAATAAGGAACTTAGAAAAGCAACTGTATTGTGGTAGTATCACTCAGATGTTCTTGATTTAACTTAAGAATTCTTAGGGATCTGCAAACTGAAAAATTTGAAAAAACACTGGATTAAAGGCAGGGGCCATAGGAAGAATATGAGGGATTACTCTTTCCCTGTCTGAATTAAAAATGGTTGAAGGAGGTGATGGAACTCTCCTTACACCATTCCTGCATTTCCATACAGAATTACCCAACTCGTTTTGTCTAGCTGGGACAAAAATAAGGAAAAAAAAAGATGCATAATCACTTTCACATTTAACTTGCTTGAGATGCATGAATATTCCCGTTCTCTCATGAAGATCAAGACAAGTGTTACTCTTACACTTGGTACTCTCACACCTCTAAAACACACTATTTAGGACCAGTCTCTGGATAATAGTCAGCAGTATTTCAAACTCTTGCAATGTGTTGTCACTATAAATTCTGTAATACAAAATTTCTGTTCATTAAATATTCACCTTCTCAAAGTATTTTTGGAACACAGATCTCCCAGCTGAGCAAATCTAAACCAGTTGTATTTAATCTGTTTGTCTTCCTTTGCTCTTTCACTGTTCGTTGCCTATTCAGAACATTTGTATCTTGTTCGCTTATATACAGAATACAAAGATAAAGAAAGTTAAGCTTGATGAGTCTTCTGCAGCAGTGGCTCCCAATTTCTGTGTGGGCCCCTATATGTAGTGGCAGTTCTGAAATCTGAAGAACTGAATTCTTTTCTAGTGGTATATTTTTGCTTTGGCTTGAATTGCAGTTATGACAAGATCATTTTTTCATTCATTCTTGTGGTATCCTGCTGTTATAATTTTTGTGCAAGTAAGAGCAAAATTAACCTTTTGGATCTCTGAGAAAGCATGAATAGTTAACAGCATAATGGCATGTATCAGTTTAATATTCAATTTGCCTCAGTGTAGCACTGATAGAGCAACTCCTAATCCATAATCAGATCCAATTAGTATATAGAGCATTAAAAACATTTTTGAATAAGTCAATAGGTTAATAATAATCTGTGAAATTAATTATAAAATTGTACTTCTTGCAATTATGCTCATCTTAATCAGAACAGTCAAGACTTTTGTCAGTGTTTAAGGATTCACTGTTGAACTCCAACTTAATGTATATTAAATTACTGTGCAGAATTATGGTACAAGAATTCAGGTAAGTTGCTATGGAAATAAACTGTTTTATTATTTAAAAAAAATAAAATAAAAATCGGAATTTGATATTTAAAAGCTTTAGGTATTAAAGGCCTTGTGCTTTTGTCCTTAAAAATGGCACAAAAAAGAAATATATTCAGTGCTGAATGCATCAAAATAGCAGGCTTACAGAAAGCCACTTCTAGTCTTTCTGGCAAGAACGAACAACTTTCTTTTCTGTATTGTTTTTCAGCTGTTTTTAAAATGATATACAACTGGTGCAATCTGTATGCTTTCCAACAAACAGCTGGAATTAAACTGCTACAGAGCAAGTCTGTCAGGGCAAAAAAGGGTGTAGTATGCCCTGATAAACCTATGGCCCTGTTCATCTCTCATAATTCCAGGGGCTGATGAATTCTATTGCCAAGGGATTTGGGTATGTAAATCTCCCCGACTAAAGCTTTGCTGAATTTTATACGAACAGAACATTGTCTTTGTATTACTGAACACAATAGTTAGTGAGTCTTGTGACCTTACTCTCTGGGGATTGGATCTTTTTAAAACGTAATGAAGAAAAGCCCCACAATGCACTGTGGAGTACAAATGAGACCCCAGAGATCCCTAAACCAATCTAAGAGTTTACAATAAAAATTTGCAAATGCAAAAGAAATTTTGACAGAGAATGAATAGATGATGACTGGATATGGTTATAAAAGGAGCAGAGTTTCCTAGTGAAGTTTTCATTCATGTGGTAAAGTGCTGGAGGTGACGGTTCACGAGCTACACTCTGTCTTACTAGGAGATTGCCTCCGACTTAATAGAGTAGTCAGGGCAGGTCAGGGGACTGCAATAGTTGATTGCTTAAAAGAGTTAATGCAGCAAATGAGTAAGGTCACTCAGGCATGTGGTTGGCTTGTTTCTTAAAGCAAGACACAGAATGAGTGACTAATTTCTTTGTACCGCTCTTCCCCTTCGTTTCATAGTCTGAGCTCCCTCATTTCTGAACAAATATTGCAGCTTCAGTGAGAGTTAATCTCCCAGTGGCTGCTCAGACACTGGCAGTATGTCCTTCGTTGGGTTTCCTTTTCCCAAAGGGATCAAGTCTGAGCATTTGCAGAAACCAGATCTTGAAAGTTGAAGCTGAATCTTTACATTTAAAAGGGAAGATTGTATTAAGCAAATGTTTTATAAATGAAAACTATTATTAGAGAAATAAAAACAAGTGAAAATAAAAATACGTAAGATCTAAATTCATTGTTCAGAGAATATATAACTAATGTATGCTAAAACTTCAGCTTTTCTTTATTTAGGCTGGGAACCTTATGCTCCTTTCCAAGAATGATTATAGATCAATCGTCTTGCTTTTTTTATTTCTTTCTTTCTCCTGTGTGTATTTCTGAAAAGCGAGAGTTGGGAGATGGACAGAACTGAGGTCTCTGTCAGTGGAAGGCTAAGTTTTAGTCAGAGGCAGAAGGTGATGCAGCTGGAGTAGCTGGCTGCTGATGATTTTTACTCACCATGTGTGAGAAGCATCTATTTCTTTAACTTTTAAAAGGCTTGAAAACGGTGGCTCTTTCCCTGAAGCCTAGGCCAGAAGGAGGCATTGAGCTAAACTCCTTTCTGCCTTTCAGCCCACTCTGGGCTCAGGTCTAGTTGTATTCTGAACTAGTACAGTTTTACATAAAACAAAGGTATATTCTGCAAAAGTGATGAAAACTCTAAACGTTATTTTCCAAATAGAAAATATTTGAAACGTGTTTGTCTTTTTTCTGTTTTTAAAAGTCCATCCCCAACTTGAATGTAAGAAAAAGAAGAAAGGACTAGAAAATTTCCTTTCATATAAATATGTATAAGAAGATAAAGATTTGTTTGCAATTCCATTTCTGCAAAAAAATGATGAAAGGAATGGTCCAGGCTTTTCATAAAGAGCCAACAAAAACTTTTTGAAAGAACTTTTGTCATTTTTTTTTCTTTAAAAGTTTTGTCATACAAAAAACCATGTAAGAATGTTTCCTGATATTTGATACTTATTCACTCCAAAGAGGTTTTTTTGGATTGAACCCATAGGGAAAACTAAAAGGCTGTTTATTTTTTAGAACAAGAAAACAAACTTTAAGAAGTTACATGGAGGGAGGAGAGAATTAAAAGAAAGTCTTCTGTTAGGGAGAACCTTTTTAAGTTTGGATAGGAAGGGTCTTTTTATTCTGTCTTGTGCAGAACCAGTATGCATGTTATTTACACTGCTTCCAGTCTACCTGGTAGTGAGTCTTTTCTGCATTTTTGGTAGTTCGGTGAGGACTAGCTACTTAACAGTGAGGAGGGGGAATAATTTGTAGAGTTTCACCTGAATTTTGCTAGGGTATTTGAATAAAATAGAGATTATATGGGTTTGATAAAGAAGCTGAAGAGTGATGCTGAATTAAATAGAGTCACAGAATTGCAGGGGTTGGAAGGGACCTCTAGACTTTTAGTCCACATCCCCCCCTCGCCCTGCAAAGCATACTCCCTACAGCAGGAATTTCTAGAGACATTCAGTTCAGTGTGTCTTCTGAGCCATTTTTCAGAAATCTTCAGCTAAATGCTGTGGATTTACTTGCCTTTTAGTTTTATCCCTATTTATAGCAATGTTTGCTGAAGAGGCACTAGTATTTATCATGACAAGTTCAGTCACCAGAGTAAATATCTACTCTCTGCCTTATTCTGATTTTGACTTACTTGATTTATGTTGTTGTGGAAACACTAATATTAGGATTCTAAAGATTAAAACAATGTTTCCACTAGGGTAGACAGTAATTAGTATTTGAAAAGGTTTAGTACAGTGATTTATATGATTCATTAAGAACAAAGATTTACCTTTAAATACTTTTATACAGTTCCTATCTCTTGTTAATAGCTAAAATTAAGTTAAAGAACATTAGCATATGATTGGCACTACAAATAAATAAAATACACTACATGTATATAATATGAAGTGGTTCTGAATGAATATGTTACAGAAACAGTTATTTTTTCAGTGCATCTCTTGAATTTTCTTCATAATTTTGTTTAGTGAATGTAAGTCATGGACTTAGTCCTTTTTTCACTCTCACTTAATGAGTGATATGAAAATATCTGTATAAAGAAATAATATAGTTAATGGGGAAAAAAGCAACAACTGGGACACTTCATTTTATTTGCAGCTATAATTAGTTGGGTCACAAGCTAAGATATCTTTCAGTGATAAAACTTTGTTGAAGCTCTCTCATGAGCCAGACAAATTTTGCCCTCAATTCTCTTTATTCTGATTCTCCCAGTTAGATTTACCCAAACACAAGCTGAAGGGGAAAAACTGAGTTATTACTTCATGATTTGGCTTATGATTTGGACTTCTTTGTAGTGCAGAAAAGTACAGCTTCCTCAGAGCGAAGGAAGTAGGTATAAAGATACTGTACACTGTATTTTCTTTTATTTCAAAGTGAGTTTAATATTCATGAACAGTGCCAGATCAATGGAAAAATTGTTTTCTTCTACCTATTATGCAAAAGTCTTGCATAATTTAATACATAAGAAGCAACTATGTTTACATGTAAATTTGTCAAAAAAAACCCATAATTTTAGTACAGTGGGTAATGTTGTCCATAGCTTTTATGAATCAACCTGTATAATTCAGTAGTTCAAACTGCATGTAAGAAAGTATCTATTTAGATTGATGAAAAATTTTCTTGAGGGCCTACCTCTAATCCTGAGAGTGCTTCTCAAAGTAAAAATAATTTTATCCCTGTAGTAGTTGTGGGTAGTACCTCTCTGAAGTGGTCATGACATGTCAGTCACAATCAGTTACGCTGACACCCATTGAGAACACTGAAAAAATTGGCCAGATCCTTTCAGCTGTTCAGAACTTGGATAAATCTGAATGTATTAATGGTTGCATATACAGTAGTTAGCTTCCAAGTTGCTAATCATGAATTGGAATTGAGATAATTTTAGGTAGACTCATAGAGTTATATCAGGAAGAATCATGTTTTAGTCATTAATTTCTATCATATTTTACTTTGCATTCTAATTCCATTACTATTTTTTAAAATAATGTTTTATTAAGAGTTTCTCTATAGAGTGAAGGGCTTTATCTGCATCCGTCAACCCTATCTTTTCTGTATTGTACCCGCACATGCTGAAAGAATTATTATACCATTAGTTATCTTCATCACAGCAGCATTTGAAGACCCTGATCGGGACTGAGCCCATCCCGTGGTAAATACAGTGAAAATGAAGGCAAGGTCTCCATCCTTGCCCTGAAGATAATAGCTCTAATAATTTTTGTATTTCAGATGTTATCAGTACATTATCTGAACAAATGTTTATCTCTCAGCAACGCTGTGAAGCAATGGAATATAATCCCCTATTCAAAGATAAGGAAAGATTGTGACTTGTCCAAGGTCATACAAAATCTGTGGAAGAGCTAACAGGCCACAGTGTCTGATCCTAGTTTCTTGTGCTAAGCACAGTACCCATGTTTCTTTCTGGTTTCAATTGGAAATAGATTATCTCATGCTGTCTCTGAATTAGGTAACAGTTGAAGCAGCTACTGAAGACTAGAGCACTAAGTGAGCTGGGCATTTGTCCATTACAATTAGCTACTAATTTCTATTTTTCATGGATGTCAGAATACCTTTCTTTGTCTTGACATCTACCTTCTACCACATTGCTAGTTGGCTTCAGTAAGCATAATTCCATCCTCCTCAATGTCTTCCTGTGGAATTTTTCTCATTTTAGTAATCCACTGAAGTTTACCAAACTCACTTTTGAAATGAGTTCTTTGGTCTTGATTCAAATACATTAAGGCATCCTTGTGCTGGTAAGATGTCCCTAAGCCAATAGATTCACAGTGCTGTGAAACCAGAGTATCAAGTGAGCAACCCTTGGTGCTCTGGGGAACTGTGTCCTTTGTCCTTTTCACGTTTGGCTAGCCACCTTGAATCATGGCTAACCATGTCTGCTTCTTCTTTGTTATATCTTAGTCTGGGGGCCAGATGCTGATCTGTCACAGTGATGGAAGAATTCAGCATAGCTAATTTGCTCAAGATTCTTTTATGTATTTATTTAGGCTAAGTAATGTCTGGTTTTGTTAGATATAATGCAGGGCCCTTTTTAATTGAACTATGATTATGTTCTCCTTGTGGCTTAACTGCACCAACAAAATTAAAATCCCTGCAGCGCCTCTGACTCTACATTTCAGGTGAGTTTTTGATGCAGTGGTTAAGACTCTCTGAGCACAAGAGTGACCAATAATAACAGATACTTTAATGTGGGGCATTCTATGTTGCCACTAGAATTTTATTCTTCTGTTCATGTGAATAAGACTGGCCAAAGAAAGTAAAGCAACTGAAGCAATAAATAAATAAATAACCTAAAAAACAACACGTATAGTAAGCTCTACTTTTGAGGCAGTGCAATCTGGCAGGTAGAGAGCTAGGTGAGGAGCTCAAAGAGCAGCATGAGATTCCTACCACTGTGCTTCACCTGATCCATAATGTGAAAAAAGTCACTTGCCTTCTCTTTGTTGCTATCAGCTTTGATGTGTTCTGTGTTCAGGCATACCTTTCAGGCAACCTTGCCTACATCTGTACTATCATAAACTTCTTGATCCTTCCCTAGGCAATTATACAGTAAGTCCACCAGGACTGAAGCATTAAAAAAAAAAAAAAATCAGTTTTCAATTTAACAGCCAATATAAATGACAAATTCTCACTGGCTTACAAAGAAATAACCTCTACTGAAATTAGACACTGTATTCATGATGGCCAGACTGATTTCTTTTATCACCTTGAATGGTAAAGGGCAGAGGTGAGTGGATGAAGACAGTAGATGATCAGTCAGGGTGGCTGTGCTGCTGGGTGTTTGCTGGAAGGGAGCACCATTGTCTCCCTGCCTATGTCTGCGCCAGGCAGATTCTGACTGGCAGTGCTGGTTGCTCCCTGGTTTGTGACCTCTGCCACCTTGTCTGGTTCCCCCTGTAATTCTATCTCACCCAAATAACAAAAGTAAGAATTAGCAGATAGCAGATTTCTGTCACTTACTACTCAGGATATTAACAATGTTCAGTTGGTCACTAAAGGACCTTGATTTCCTATGGGTATGCTATACGTATGCCATGCTACTGATGTGGTCCACACCTTAAGAAATGTATTCTTCTGCACTGAAATCTGACATATTTGTGGCTTGCATTTCTCTAGGGACAGGCATACTTGGAACAGTATTCTTGTTACCTCTTCTTTTTTTTTTTTTTTTTTTAAACATCTGTCCCACAGATGACATTTCCATTATAGGGATAAATGTTTTATTGGTTTAGATTTAACCCAGTACAGTTGGTTCTTACTACAGATGATCATTTTACTGCCTTTTTTTTTTTTCCTGCAAAATATTACAATCCCTCTGTAAACCATGAAACGTGTCCTGTGGAAATTTTGTTGTAATTTCCAGACACATACCTCATGTGCTACACAAAATCTAAGTAGCAGCCTGTAGAAAAGTCGTCTTCCCAAAGGAAGAATAGAACATATACAAATCTGTGCTGTTTGTCTCCAGATTACCAACACTTCTAGGCTACCTGTCTCTCCCATGGCTTCTCTTCTTTATCAGTACCAGATCTTCTAGAAATATTGCCAGTTTTCATACTCATGCCATGAGTACTGCAGTCATTCTCACTTGCTCTTGCCTTGCAGCAAACAGGAAGCTTTCAGGAGCACCAGGACGACACTTTACAAACTCTTCCAAAAGGTCGTTATCTTTTGTGGGTCTTGGATCATTTTTCAAATGTGAGCTCTAGCAGTGTTCTAGCATTCTTGTCATGTGCTGGAGCTTGTGGTTGTACTATGTGACTTAATTTCAAATTTGAACCATGACAGGTTTTTATACATCACAACTTTTTGCAGAAATAATTTCTCTGTCCCGTCACAGAGTAGTGCAAGTGCCAACTAACTTCGTTTAGGTAAATCAGTATGACTATGTTGAAATTAATTTTTCTACCTTTAAGTAGTGTCTGTTTTCTGTAAATTTCAGTCCACTTCTGTTAATTCCACAAATGGTTTTCAGCTTTATTTTTTTCTTCAGCTTTTGGAAAGATTATCTACTTCACATTCTCCATTTTACTTTCTATTAATAATTTGCTTGCTTACATGTGAGCATGTATATGGATATACATTTATAATTAAATTCCTGAGATGCAGAGCTCAAATTTTCATTTTTGGAGTGGTATATTATTTGCTTCTCACAGTAATTACTAACTCTCATAATTTAAATATTAAATACTAACTGGTTGCAATGTTTTTCATACAGTTAACATCAGAAATTATTTTGGGCTCCAAATATCCCTTCAAACTAGGTACTTTGGGTGCTCACTTTTGATAGGAAATAAAGAGCAGGGCGCTCTTAGGATTCATCCAATGGTTATGAATAAACTTTTGCCCCAACAGTGGTCCCATTATTCCACTTTGGAATAGTTCATTTTACACCCAGTTTATACACATTTATACCCAGTACTAGATGTTAATCAGTAGAAAAGAGAGAGGCAATTATATTATTGGTGCCTGATATTTATAGGGGTTGGTATTGTATGAAATATGATTTATGGCTCATCCCAAGATCTCAAATATCCATTCTTTACTGTAGTATGAAAATGATTTCTCCTCAAACCTTGTCCACAATCTTTTTTCTTTCACTGGCACTGCAAAATGAAAGAGAAACAATGAAGTTTTTATGATGTGTTGTAATATAAAAAAGCCCCCTCTGAGTGTGCTCACCCAGCAGTGTCCCAGTTCATAATTGCTGCTACTTAAGTTTTGGAATCTGAATTCATATTTTTGCATTTCTCATAAGAACAAGGGCACTTTGTACTTTTAAATTCTTTCTTGAGTTTGCTAACTTTGGGAACTGATCTAATCTGTTGCTGTTGTATTGTCTTTTTCTTCAACTTAGACATTGTTTTAGATGGTGCTGTTTGCAAGTGTTATTCAGTTTTTCCTTTGTTTATTAGCTCATTTGATACTGACCTTGCCAATTTACTTGATCTTGTATGTCAGCTACCCTTTGTGTACTAAAAAACACATTCCACTTAAATTGCTTATAGGTTAATCCCTTTTTTATAACTCCAGTCACTGACATCTTGTTTTTGAATTAGTTACTATCATTTTGTTGACCTTTTCAATCTCAAGTGTCCTTCCTTCTTCTAAAACAGCAACCAGAATTGAATGCTATAGCTTCAGTGTAATCTTGAATGCAACTCAAAACTGAATGATAGTAATTCTGTTTTCTCTCCAGACTCCAAAATGAATACCTATGATACTTCAGGCTTTCTTACTGTTCTGCATAGCAAACTGCATCTGCCAATTAATTAATCATGAATACTTGTGAGATTTTTGAGAGGCAGGAGTAAAGGGATATAATCATGCATAACTTGGTTGTAGCATTATGGTTGACCTTCCTATTGCAGAGCCATATAATATAGGAGGAAAGAATCTCCAGGTTTAAGACACTAATTTACTGGGCCAATGAGGACTATGAACATTATGCATGCTGTTCACTTGACCTTAGGGAGGAGGATTGTCTGTTGACGTTTTACTACAGTACCTGATTTCATGAACAGAATTTATTTATAGGGATAGGAATTTTCCCCTCAGCCAGTGTCAAGGATTCAAAGAGGATCTCTGCAGGGTTCCCAGAGATAAAGAACAGATCTTTCCTTGCAGAAGGCAAAGTAAAACGTTTCAGTTCATGGCTATCCAGTTCAGCACAGCCAACATGCGTGATTCTCTTAACGCTGAAGTTGTAGTTCAAGTCCCTTACCTAACGTCCTTAAGCTTCATGACTTCAGATGAGGTTTACTGTTTTAATCTCAAAATAATAATAATCATAATCCTTAGCTTACAACTGTGGAGTATAACTTAATGCTCTATTGCTATAAAGCAATTTACATTTTCAGAGATTCAACAATGCTTTTAAAAGAAACAGTTGAAAGAGACCTGCCTGAAGATGTTTGCATCTGTGTATTTAGCAGTAGGCTTGTCAGTACCGTGGGCTACCTTACTGTAGTCTGTGCCAGGTACCATCAAAACCAAAATCAGTATGACATCTGCGAATTTTCTGCCACTGGAATACCATTAATCTGTAAGTTTCAGTTCAGTGACCGCTGCCCCCAAAATCTTAATGAACACATATACTATGCTACCTGCATGATTATCAGGGACACTATAAATGAGTTTCTGGCAATATTTCAAGTGAACAGTGAGATCAACTCTTATCACAGTAGAAACTGAAGTTGTATGTGGTTCTAAAATATGACAGATGAAAATCTAGATTATACAAGAGGTAGAAGAGTTCAAGGCCCATGATGTTAAAGGTGGACATTGGTGGTATGGCAACAGAAGTAAAATCTTCCTGACAGTATTCTGTTACATTCTGTTGCCTTGTGACAGATAGCAGCACAGGGGGAGACTGACAAAACTGTATCTGATACGTAAGGGTATATGAAGCAAACGAGTAAAAAATAAAAAAAAAAAATAAAAAAAAGAGAAAACTAACGTTCTTCCCTGCAATTGGGATGATTTTTAGCCCACAGGTAGTTCTTCCTCGCTGACAAATCTATGGGCTTGCAGTTGGTGCTCTCTGAATTAATCTGTCCCCTTGCAGCCCTAGCAGAAGGCCTATTAAATTCTTTCATTACATTGACAACTGGAGGATGGTGTTCACTTTACATCAACAAATGGCCTAAAGCTTATTACATAGAAATATGTACAACATATGCTCAATGAGTTGCACAAGTTGTGATATATATTGCAAACAAATGTAGCCTATTCTTGCTCAAAGATCATCCATGAGGAAGTCCTGATTTCGTACTGAAGATTTCATTTATAAAACATCAGGCAATTGGATAAATAATTTTTCCTTGTTAATCTAGTAAGTCAAGAGCTTGTTTATAGTCTTTGTAGCAATAGTTAATGATTTCTTAACTCCTTACAAAACCTTAACAAATACAACACTAATAATAACAAAGTGACTAAATCAAAGCTTCACGAAGTTATATTTGCTAAATTTGGTACTCTGGATACTAGACTCATCTTAAATGGCATTATTCCCATTTCTCAAAAAAAAAGAAAACAAAATAACTGTGAAGCTTTTTTCTTTCTTTTTTTTTCCTTTTTTTTCCCCTTTTTCTTTTTATCATTTTTCCTTCTTCATTTCATTTTCTCCTTGACAGAAAACCAACCAATGTTATAAGGAGAGTATTTCACACAGAAAATTTCATCTGAATTCTTGTTTATCCCATAATTGCTGAAGAGTTTAGTATTTGCAATCATATTCAGGAATAAAATTGTTCATTAAAGCAATGAATGAGGCAGTCTTTCATTTAGGACGATCTCTGTGTTTATGCAAAGTTAATTGTAAATCACCTGTTTCACCAATTTTACATATATTTCTCAATAGCAATTACAGAAGAGAAAAAGAAACAGTGATTGAGAACAGTACGAGCTTGTAGACACCTGGTAATTTATGTGCTGTCTCCCCTTCAGAGCACAGTGTTTATATTATCTTTCCAATTATTTTTGCTTAGGTTTGTATATATGTGTGTACATATATATATTGGACAATATAGGGCTAGAGATTGTGATAGACAAAGTGAATAAATTGAAAAATGTTAAGTTAGAGACCAAGGTCACTGAGGCTAGAGGAAGATAAGGACAGAATTATAGTCCCCGACAGCAGCTCCAAAGAAATTTCTGAAACCTCCTGCCTTACTGTCAAGTATGCTGTTCTCTGCATTGAAAAGAAACCATATTCAAGACATAAGACATTTTCTCTGTAGAACAAGGAGATACATCCATTGAAATGTGCTCAAATACACACCTTGAAGGAGGGGCCAGGAAGTAGGAACAGTTTGAGAGCAGTTACTGTTTCACAGGAAGTTTGTGTGGTGCTCATCAAGGAAGAGTGTTCATTCTGGAGACAGCAATTACTGCTTGAAGGCAAATGGACAGCACACACTCATACCCTCAGTTTTACAGAAACTACTTCACTGTAGATAGTATTTATTACTGTAAGGAAGACAGCTGATTAGGAGATAGAACCAAAGAAAAGTTGGGGCTATGGTGTTAAGTGCAGATTTCATCATTTACTTTTTCAGGCTAACTGAAGAGATTCCATACTAATGCATATTAAATACTATGGCTTTGATGCATATGTTTGGTGCTTATATCCGTGGGCCAGAACTCTAGTCCAACTTCTACACAGCTGATGTGTAGCTTTTGAACTAAGCTGAGAATATCTACTCTTTCTCCAGCTAAGTAGGAAAAATTGTTAATTTTCAATATTGGATGAACTTCACAGTTGTCAAAATATCAGTCGTTACATCTAACCACAGTTACCATACATATGAAATCTAGCACTGCTTAAATATATCATAGTATCAAACTAGAAAATCTTGGTCTACCATATTTAATTTGTGAAGGTCTATTAAAAGTGAAGTTGCTTTATTTTTATTCTCTAGGGTCCTCTCTCTTTAAGGCAGCTTACCAAGCTTCATATGCCAGGGTATAAGGATGAATTCATTTTCCAGATGAATTGTTCCACCAGAAACACAGTTGTTTGACTCCTGGCTCTGTAACAATGGAACTAGCTCTTAGGTCTTGCATTTGCCTAAATGAGATATAAGCCAAAAGAATGGAATACTGCGGTTTACATGTTACTTTCTTCTATGGCACCATTTCTTGCTGGGTGTAGGATATTTTATAGTAATGCATTTTGATTTTTTGGCAGCATGAGTTCTTGCCAAAACATCTTCTCTGGTTGAAAAAAAAAAAAAAAAAAAAAAAAAAAAACCCATGATGTTAATGCTATTCTCTGAGATTTTAACTTCTTATCTTGAGGAAAAAAAAGTATCATATAGCTAACATATTATCCTCATGGTCTATTACTACTGATCTCTTTCCACCTTATTAGTTTTCTATTACAGTATAGGGTATATTCACTGATGTTAATTCTTTCAGTACTTCTGTGTATATATCTAGCCCCCAGTACTAGTAAGGTCAACATTCTCTTTTGTGTTTGAGAGGTTTTCATCCACTGAAGAAAAAAGTAACTGCCAGTATGATCTCATGTACTATGTATCCATTATGTTAACATTTTTTCAACATCCTTATCTCTGCCTCCAAACTGTGTTTATGATATTTTTTCCATTATCCTAAAGCAACTGTGGTGTAAGGTGAAAGAGTTCTTGATGAGACTGAGCATACATTGCAGATTGTGTTGAACCGATATGCATGATGCTAATCTATCTGCTAAGCAGGACCATGGAGTAATTATTCACAAAGTTGTCTGGAAGTCATAACTTAGATTTTTTAGGAGGCTTATTTTTCAGTTTTGCTAGGTATAGGGTTGTGTATCCAGAAACAATTGCAAGGTAGCTTTTTGTGTGTTATTACTGCTTCATAGACTATGGGCTTCTTATCTTTTGCATGTGTCAGTCACTAAGGTTATTTCACGACAGCAGGACCTTATGTGCAGAAAAACTCTATTAATTAGCTTTCTATAATTCTTTTCTTAGGACTAAAAATTCCCCAGAATTAAACAGTTACCATCACATTAATAATAGAATAGTTGAGAATATCTTTTTAGCTTGGCAAAATGGGAAGGAGGCAGTAATAATAAACTGAAGGAATATTTTCTCACGTTTGTTATTGGAAGGGACTAGATTTATATGAACGCTTCTCCACTGGGGACATGGTAAGGCCCACAGTTAGGCCTTGCACAAATCCAGGTAGATGACATCACATAATGCCTTAAATTTAGTGTCTGAAAATACTGCACAGTTGTGTTTCCTGTGGTAGTCTTCACACAGCTTCAATAGAGTAGCCTTAAAGATACAGCAATATTGATGTTTACAGAGCAGACTCCAAGCAGACGGGAACAAAGTGTCTATACTCTCTGTGGTCACCTTGTACCCTCTTGCGTGGAATGTAGATACATGAATGAAGACAGAATTATATGCTGGCGACTGTGTATTATTCCCAGGAAAGAAAAGGACTTAAAGATGCACTGTTAGCACTTATACAAATGTTACAAAACAAATGTAATTTTAAAGTTCTGATGTTACTTTTGCCACCTTGCTGTTGAAATCCTATGTAGTTTGTCCACTGCGCATTTTGCAGATGCCCAAGTGCTCTAAGAAAAATTGAACTTGTCACAGCAGCTGATCAACTTCTGCTAAGGGAAACAGAAATCACGTAAGAGATCAGAATGAGCTCAGAATGTGTGATCAAACTCTGAGGGGACTTAAAGGAATTTCTGAGAAAAGAGTTAATTTTAATTTCTCTCTCTTGTGGTCCTGTTGAGCTCATGTCATCTGGAACATTCCCACCCTTCTCCATCCTACCTTGACACATAACCAAAAGACCAGAGTGATGGTCTCTGTCTCTTCTTGTGCTTTTAAAGCTCTAGTTTTGAGACTGGAGCTAGGGCAAGAGGACCTTGCTCCTGCTGTGGGGGGATGAGTTGCTCGGAAATTAGACATAGGACACTTCCATGTAGCAGGGTTGCCACTGTGGACATGGTCTGGGATCATTTCTGTTCCTTATCTTGGAAATATCCTGCTATGTTAGCTCGAATATTACAGCCATTTCTCTTTTGCTGCAGCAGGAAGAAAGCATGAGATGACTAAGGCATAGCACTTTTTCCCCTTCCCTATTTACAAAGTCATGGTGGGTGCTGTAGCTGTTATAAACTGCTATGCATTGTGTCTGTGCTTGAAAACACGTTATAGAACGGTAGTTCGTGGAAGAGGTCCATGGGAAAATAAGTCCTTGTGCTTTTGCACTATTTATGTAGTGAGGAAAATGCACGTTCATGGTAACTCTTCGAAGTGCATAAGGAAATAGAGGACACAACACTGAAGATAGTAGTTGTTTTACTCCAGTTCTGCTAATGAATCTGAGACTACTACTGAATCCTTAGATACTGACACAAATATAAAAATTTAGCATATACACTACCTGTTAGGCAGCTGCTAGGACTGTCACTGGTCAGAAATGGCATGTCTAATTATGGCATCTCAAATCACTTTCTGCTTCATTTGTAACAAACCTGTGAAGTCTTGTTATCAACTGCAACTTGATTTATGTATTGTGAAACAAAAACTAGATTGAAACATCCATAAACTGTTGATTTTTCCCTTAAGATTTTTCACTGCCTATGCCATGATACTATTTAATGGACATTTGGTTATTTACAGTGTATCTAAATTAATCCCATCACAATAAAGGGGTACTGCCAGGCTTCAGTTCTCATTGGCTTGAGAAATACTGTAAGATAGTTAGATGAAAATAGGAAAGAAGCTGAAATTTGCAAATGGAAAACTTACATTCACTAAACCTTTTCTCCCTAATTTAAGACCTGATAACTAATAAATGAAAGTGGCAGGAAATCTCTTGGCATCAGGGTTTTGTGAGGTGTAATTTTGAAGTGACACATGAAAAATTCTTCCTGTAAAAAACTATTGATTTTGTTCATGATCAGGAATTAAAGAACAGGATATGTAAGCATAAGTGTGTCTGAATTTGAGTAATAATAAATGTCTGGTTTAGTGCTTTAGTAATTGTATCCATTACAGAAACACATGGAAGGTGATGGAGGAGGCTGAGAAAAATATGGATGGCTTCTTGAAGGAAGATAAACAAAATCACATCTCAGTAACTTTTTTAAAGGCCTTGAAATATATGTAGGCTTAGATTGGTAAGCAGGGATAAACATCCAGTACAAGCAACCACCTCAAGAGCAGTGAGGTGTCACTGTGACCAAAAGTCATTAACATCAGCTTGGATGAAGGAAATAGGCCAAATGGTTTTAAATACTGGACTGTACAGTTTATCATAAAACATGTGACATCTTAATCATATAGAAAACATTTCATATTCTGCAGAAAGCAGTTCTTTAGAAACCTATTTGTTTGGCTTTTAAGAGTATTGTTCAGACCTCCATCAGGCCCAGTTTCACTGAAATGCAAATAAATTCTCAATGGATACCTATTTATAGTGTTATTTTATCTAAGTGTTCCTAGAGGTTCTTACAGCAAAACATTAAGAGGATTATCTCTTCTCCTTTGAATGAGCTTACTGTCTTAAGGGGAAAAATCAATAATTAGTTTACATGCTGTTCAGTGCTCCCCAACTTAAGCTTCCAATATTTAACGAGCTTCAAAACTTAACTTTTAGCTTTGTGTACAAGGCTCTTAACTTCAAAGTGCAAATTAACTGTTTGGTTTGTTGATTATTATTTCGTTATTATTATTATGGCTGCTCCAAAAATAATGGCTCCTGCTTTACTATGTTGTCCCGCGGTGTCAGAGGTACATGGTGGTATGGCAGTAGAGGTTGAACCTTCCCATTCCTATTCTCTTACATTTTGTTGCCATGTGACACATGGCAGCAGAGGGTCAGTCTGACAAAATGGCATCTGACATGGAAATGTATATAAAAAAAAAACACGGAATTGAAAGCCTCCTTGCAGAATAAAAATAGTACTGATGTTCATTGCTGCTTGCTGAACTTATATGGAGATGAAGTAGTAGACATGAGCAGAGTAAGGCTGTTGGTGGTGCATTTCAGCAGTGGCAACAGTGGGTCATCTTCACTGCTGCAGATGTTTACAATTGTGCTATGCAGGCTCTTACTACTGGTAATAATGAACAGCTGATGGTGATGACTATACTGAACAATAATATTTTGCAGCTGAGAATGTGCTCTATCAAATAACATTTTTTTTGCTGTTTGTACCTGTTGCATTTTCCATGGAAGGCATTACATTCAGAGCAAGCTACGTATTTTCAGTGTCATGTTTACTGAAACGTATGTATCTATGCATTCTTCTTATATGCTGTGTTATCCATAGACCCCTTGACTTCACCCCATCTCCATTCTCCAAAAAACCTCCCTGCCATGCCAGCTGTAGTTTTCCTAACTGACTGTGTTTTTACCGTGAATAACATTTGAGAAATGGAGGATTCTGCAGAATGGCAAATGAACCTGACTATTTAAGGTGGAAGAAAGAATGGGAATGACTTTCAAATATAAAAGGAACCATGAATATGAATTGAGGCACAAGGATTAGTCCTTTTTAATCATGACAGCAGGATCCATCAGGAGCTAATGCTGGGTGGCAACAAAGCACTTAATACCTGGAGTTATCTCAGGAAGTGAGAGCAACTTAATAAGTAAATAATGAACACGCATGAAGCACAGGCAATATAAAGCATTGCATCTGCTGAACTGTCCACATGGTGACTCTTACTAGACTGATGTACATCACATCTACTTTGATCTGACTAGCATTTAAGGATAAAGAATATAGATCCTTATCACATTACAAAATCTCAAAGTTGTGTATATAGTTCTGTTTCTAGAACAAAATGCCTAATTTTTCTAAGTAACAAGAATGTGATTCTGCAATGGCTTTGTACCTTTGTGTCAGTTCTCAGTTCTTTTTCATCTGGCTCAGCCTGGTCTGTATTCTTGTTCTGTTACAAAAAATAACGTATTAAATGATTATGCAAAAATTAAGACTGTAAGTTAGAAAATAATGTTCCCTCTACTTAAGGGCAAGCAAAAGCATAGAAATGCTTTCCGCTGAAGTAGTGATGTTGAGAAACAAAAGTTATTTAAGGTAGCAGTTGATTCTCTTACAGAGTAGTCTATGTGATAAACTAGGAAAACTTTTGCAGATGACAGCTTAAGATTGTGAAACAAAGGATGTATTTGTCCAAAGTACTGATATATTTAAGGAAATCTCTGTTAGTGCTATAGCTATATTCTACTAATCCCATGATTTATGGAAGAGATGAGGGTTTCTCCCTTGCAGTGAATAATTTGCTGTTTAATGGGGTTTTCGCTTTTCTCTGAAACACCAGGAGTAAACTGCATCTTAAGCAGAGCTATCATGTTAGTCATAGAGAAATTAAATTCCCCTGGGCTTGGTTTGTGTACCCATGACATTCTGAAGATTATAAATTGACAGCAAGGCTTAAAGATTGAATAGTAAAAACAAACAAACAAACAAAACCAACCATGAGTCCACAGGATATCAGCTTGAAATCTGTAAAATGTAAAGGATACTTCCTTTAATCTGCCTTGGAGATTAGCAGTGTTGGGATTTTATTTTTGGTTTTCTTTTTTTGATGCAGAGGCAGGGATTGGAATAGTTCTCAATTCATCAAGACTAGGTTAGAAATTTATATATACCGGGTTGGTTTTAATTGTGTATAGTGGTTTTTTTTTGTCTGTTTTTACTTCAGTATTCAAAGTACTAATGATTATGCTGGAAAGTTAGATCAATGAATGCTAGAACTAGTATAGATCAGAATTTGGAAACTTGTGTTTCTGATGATTGTAGAGATGCTTGAAGACTTAGCAGGTTACTCATCAAGCTTTTCCACTTGAAAGCGGAATACTTTTTACATGCAGTTTAAGTAGTACAGTTTATAAAATTCTGTAATTTCTAAAGTGTTTGTTTAGTGGACTCTCTTGTGCTATACTTCTGTTCTTTTTGTAAGGAACAAAAGGCAGCTCTCTCCACATAATTCGATCAAAAATAGTAATAGTGCATTAGATGATTTTTGGTGTGTCTTCAAGTGCCAGAGTGCAAGTTTCAATTTTAATAAACATTTCTGTCAATTAAATAAATGTGAAACTCTGATTCCTTAGAGAATATGCTATGCATTTGGCACACAGATGAAGAGGATTGACTTTGTCGATCCTTGGAGTGGTGGAGACAGTGTTAATGAATGCCTTTCTTATGCTAACAGGAAGATATTTTTGAAGTGAGGGAGTGAGGTGAAGACAGAAATGTAGGGCTGGAATGATATCACAAGTGAAAGTGAGCTAGAATAAGGGGACAGAGTTATTTTATGGGATCTACGTGACCACAGTTTGATGATTGCAGTGGTATCAGGAATGTGTTGGAAAATAAATTAAAATGTAACTCTAATTAGACTTGAAGAAGTATGCCCCACATCTGGAAGTGAAATTGGGAAAGGTAGCCAGGAGTCTTTGTATTCAGCCAGTACGTATTATTAGCAATGTGAAACAGGCTGACCATTGGCTTACTTGGTAATAGATGTTTAAAAGTTCTGACTAAACCAGAGGATCATTTATTGCACAATGGAATAACAAAATCTATGTGAATAGACCTCCTTTTTACCAAAATAAATTAATAGAAATCTAATTCAGAAATTCTTTGAAGCAGACTTTCATAAAGAGTTCGTTCCAGTAACAACCTCTTTGACAACAAAGTTGTTGGTAGGTAGGTAGTTCCATCAGTGGGTTGGCAAACAAAGCAAGCATGACTTTTACAGCTTGAGCTGTACTGGGAAGGGGATTGTTTTTGTTTTCAATTTAGTTATGGCTGATGGATACAAATTCTCCAAAAAGCATGTAGGCTTCACATTGTAAATGCAAAACAAAACACAGCATTAAAGAGTAACAGAACTGATTGAATCAGCCCTGTTTTATATAAAGGCATATCCAGCTTTGCAGTTCATCTGCTTGGCAGAATTGCGCACTCAATTATTTAAAAGTGGCTTTGGAAAGACTTGCTCCCCTCAAGTTTCCATATGCCATATAGCTCAAAAATATAAAAGGAATGTGGTGCAAAAAAAGCTATTTTTGCATCACTTGTTTTCTATTTGCATCACTTTGTTTTCTATTGTTGATTTTGAATCTGTACAAAGTTCTTCATGGAATACCTGTAAAGAAACTGGAACAACTAACAGTTAATTGAGGGAAAGTCAAATATTTGTTGTAGTTGATGACTAATATGGATGGGTGTCAAGCTGCCTTCTTTTTCATCACAGTTTTACTTTTATTTCAGGAATTTGTTTTGCTACCTGTTTGCTGTAAACAAAATCTCTTAACAATGCCCTTTCTGTTCCAAGTGAAATTTAACAGCTGCAAGTATGTGCACTATCTGTCTACAAAGTTTGTGGGAATGACTATTAGTGGATTAATGAGCTGAATAAATACCTAGCTAGGAATCCAAACTTCAGTGCAAAGAATCTCTCAGTAGCGAGTGAAGTTTCTGTGAGTCCAAAGGGTCCTGGATTTTCTGCTAATAATACTAATTTGTGGTGGAAATTTTACATCTAGGACTAACAGCTGGTAAGGAAAAGGATGAAGTAGTATTAATGATGGAATGTACCTTGAATGGATTTCTGACAATTAGAACTATACAGTAGTGCTGCACCATGTAGTCAAACATCTCCATGAAAACATCTCATTGTTTTTCTCTCTTGACTCTTTCAAACTTAATTCCTTTGTTAACTATGCTTCATTTTACAATGATTTTCTAGACTGTACTTACCAGCGACCATTAACATCTCAGAAATATTATCATTTCCTTTTGCAGAAAGAAATCTGTGCTCTGGTCTGTAATCTGGCTAATCTTAAATGAGTATTCTGTATAATCTACTTGTATTACTATATATTCTGGGCTGAAATACCCAAATATTAAACTCTTTGAAAGTGTTCATTTCTGACTCAAAGAAATCTCCATCTTTAAAAAACAATTTTAACTATATTACAAATTCTCACTATTTAGTTTTATATTTTTATCCAAAATCAATGCAAAATAACTCAATTCGAGTTGTTTTGCAAACTAGAAAAGAAAATCTTTAATACTTGATTGCCATGGATTTACCCCTACACTATATGGAAAAGAACTTCCATCCTTTGTTTTAATTTACTGTCAATACAAATTATCTTCTGATTTGAAAACTTTGAAATTAGTGCTTATTATTTCTACTGTTACTTCACCATTTTACAGACTTATTTACTTATCTCTCCTTATTACATCGTTTTAGTGCCAATTACACAAAATATGATCCATATGTGGATCATGGTTCACATTTGTAAACTATGTAAACACTGTCAAGCCTTATGAGTTTAAACAGTGAGGCTTATTTCTGCTAAGATGTATTCTAAAGTTCACTATAAACAACACAGGTTTAGAATGATAGTAGTTAGTGCAGACAAAGTATTTTATTTTTTAAGAAATTTTAAATACATTTGAAGTGCAGTTGACAGAACTTGCTGAAATAGACATCTAGTTTTTGACTGTGGGATACAAAGCGAATTTATAAAAACCAAAGCTTGTAACAAGTCTTTTAAAACTGCAGAAGGCGTTGGGTAGTTCTAGGCAGCATCAAGCAATGTCTTTTCACATAGAGTTCAACTATTTTCTTAGAAGTGTGCTGCACAGCACGTCAAGACCTGGAAATATGTTGCCTGTGTAATGTCAAGACCTGACTCAATCGGTAGTTTATCTCTTAGCCAAGAACAGTGGGATCAGAACACCAGGGTGGTGTGCCCTGGCACCTCTGGGTTGTTTTGGAGCAACCTCCTACTGAATAAGCTAAATCTGCTGCCTGTCTCCTCTCAGCTGTGTGCATGGCCCACAGAGGCAGGCTTGGAGGTTGAATGCATGCTCACCTCCACCTGCCTCCTTCATAGCGTGGAAGGATGCGATGGGAGAATCACCACAATTTGTCTGTAGCTGGTATTAAGCTGTCAGTGAATATCTAAATCACTTCCTTTTCTGTCACTTCATCCCTCCACTACATCCTTCGAGACACAACACCATTCAGAGACAGCCACCAGAAATACCCCCTGAAATTATATGTAAATCCGGCAATTCATCATGCTCTGTGTAGTACAGGTCTAATTCTTCCTGCTAGGCTCCAATCTGCTGAAACATTACTCTGATATACAGTACAAAAGCAGTAACAAAGATGTTCATATTGGCCCATTGTGAGCTGGTGGCAGGGAGAGAAATCAATGAAGGCACGGGGACAATGGCTGCCGTTTAAACAGGCTGCAGAAATTTGCTAAGAAGGGGACAAAAGGCCTGTGCTGAAAAGCGGGCTGCTGCAGCATTCCTCGAACCCCATTATGCCACCGAAACAATCCCCACTCAGAGGGTGGATTTGCATCTTTAATAGGGTTCAAGCCCTGTTTGTGAAAGGCTTTCGCTAGGCCTGACCCCATCTCTCAAGCCCACATTGATACCCAGCGCTTGGGCCTGCCCCATCCCGCGCGGCCCGCAGCGGTATCATGGGAAAATGCGCTCGCTTAAAGGCAGCCGAGGAAGGCAAAAAAATTAAAGGCTTGAGGCAGTTTTGGTGGTACTTAGCAGGGAAAATTACTTTGGCAAATAATGGAGCCTACTGCTGGTAATTACTGCTAACAAGCTTCCCCCAACCCAAATGTGACACTTGGACTGATGTGAGAAAAGCTGATATAGGCCAAGCTTATTAAGCCTGAAAGAAAGGAGGCTCTTCTCTATGAAAATACAGCACTTGGAACCTGCAAATCCTGTAATCTAGTGTTACCAATTATCCATTAAAACAGAAAATAGAGCCGTAATATTTTAGGTTCTTTCAAATGTGTGCGGTGCCAGATGCTCTAATCTGAAGTGATTTTAAATAGAGTTGTTGTTTTTTTTTTTTTAATTCATGTGCTTCCGTTTAAACTGAACTTGGCTTTACTTATTCCATCTTCTTCTGGAGATAGACAACAATCTGTCTTTAATGGGGGTTGTGTTAATGACATTGTTCAATTTTTTCAGAAAATGCAAGGTCTTTACTCCCAGAAAAGATATTTTGAATCAATTGAAACCCTCTTCAAACCTTTCTGTGTGTGCTTTGTCTCCTGGAGTGTATTTTTCAATGTAAAATAATATGTTAGAAAAAAAAAAAAGAAGAAAACAACTTCAAATCACACTGATGTCTTCAGTAACTTATGGAGAGTACTTTAAATTGTTTTTTCAGATCTTTTGAAGGCTAACTAAAAAAAAGGACTTAATATCTTATTGACCTCAGCAGCTTACATTTATTAAGTTTTCCACTGAGAGGGCAGTGAGGGCCCAGGCTCCCTGGAGGAGCTGTGGATGTCCCATCACTGGAGTCATTCAAGGCCAGGACGGATGGCAACCTGGGCAGCCTGATCTAGTGTTTGATCTAACAGTTTGCAACCCTCCCTGTGGCTGAGGGATTGGTATTAGGTGATCTTTGAAGTCCCTCACAACCTGAGCCAACCTATGATTAATATCAGGGTGCCATGAGTAGTGTTGTTCCTTGTGCTCTTGCCAGTATATGTTGCATTACACTAAGATGAGCTCATCTGGATTATGCTGACTTTTCTTAGACATTCCCTTTTTCTGTGTTGTATTCAGTTGACTACAACTACTACAAAAAAAGCAATTGTGGAAA
The DNA here is from genome assembly GCA_023055505.1 of Callipepla californica brunnescens. Taxonomy (NCBI): domain Eukaryota; kingdom Metazoa; phylum Chordata; class Aves; order Galliformes; family Odontophoridae; genus Callipepla; species Callipepla californica. Next base: position 59,332,910 of record JALIRH010000001.1, read on the forward strand.
AGGAGGAGACATATACATCAGGTACACCAGAGGCACTTGGTACAGGTTGCCACAAGGAAAATTCAAGATGAATGTAAGAGGAAAAGTTAAACCCTGCAACAAACTCGAAGAGGCTGTGAAGAACCTCTGTCATGGGAGAGCTTGATAGTCTGTCTATGGTTGAATGTTAAGCTTTCTGGTCTAACTTTGAAACTGGTTCTTCTGGGAGGAAGAGTTTGGACTAGGTGACCTCCAAAGGTCCTTTCCCACCTAAACTTTTCTGAATACCTATGGAATGTAGCTTTCTGTAGCTTACTTGTTATTTCCATTTTCTCTTCTTCTGTGTGTGATGATAACTGAGCAGAGAGGTTACACCCTGAATGTCATAAAACAGGAATTAGAATCAGTAGTTGAGAATTAACAGCATGAAAATTCACACCTGAATCTTTTGCTGAAGAACACCTCTAGTGTGCAGTAATTCACTGCATAAAAACTACACTTTTGCTGCTCCAAAACAGTACTGCTCAGCATTTTTTATTTATTTTTTTAATTTAGAAATTTTCTTGTAGTCACATAACTTTTGCAGCTTGGACGTCAGAAATTTTCTAAGTATATGGAGTCATAGAAGTTGTGCTTATTTATAGGCCCTTTATGAACGAAAGAGAGCAAACTGGGCCTTTAGGAACTTTATGATTCCCATTTTTCTGGAATACAATTTGGGAACACTCAATCATTTGGTCTTTATGAATTTGTGAAGACACAGTCTCTTTTTCATCAAGCACTTCAGAAAAATTCAGCCATGCTGATGCATCTTTATGAACTTCAGTACTGATTAGAGAAGGATAAATGTAGATTGCAGGGCTTTTCTATTATATAAAAAGGGCGACATATACTATGTTAGAGGATTTCAACCTGAATTATTTAAGTGCAAAATAAATAAAACATTTGTCTGTATAGTGTTTCATGTATAACACCAAATTGCACAGTACTAATAACAATGTGTAACTGTTATTTTGTAGAATGTTTTGTCTTCCAAGGCTTAGATTCGCAGACCTGCTCTTTCCCTTTGTGCTTGGGGAGGCTGTTATATAGATATAAGATGGAATCTCATTACTGTGTATAATTGTAATTATGTAAATAGGGTTACTTCTGTCTGTCTCATGTTCAAAAAGCCGAAGGAAAATGTCGATGATCTAGTTAGCGTGATGAATTCAAAGTGACTGTGAACGTATCTGCTGAACTTTTCCATAACATTTCTAAAATTCTTCCTTTTCTAAACATGTGACTAGAATTCATAGTTGACCAGCTGCTATTGGTTTTATTCACTTTTGCAGAAAAGCAATCGGTTTACTCATACAATTTAAAAAAAGCATGCTGATCAGAAAAAGGAGAATCGTTGCAGAAAAGTGAGAACAAGTGCATAGTTTTAGTGGTGGCTTGTTTTTGTAATGAAGAGCCAACACCAAAACCGTGAGAGGAAGTCACGATAACAAGAGTCCCGCCACCATGAGCAGAGGAGGGGGAAGCCCAGCCTCCCAAGCAGCTTGGTGCCAGCAGCCTAGCAGCATGCCATGGCTTTCTGGACAGAGGGGGGAAGCAGCGAGGAAGTGGGCCAGGCCCTGGCTGCATGAGCCAGCACAGCTGCCCCTCACCGTGGAGTGAGACAACCCCAGGCATCAGGCACTACTCCAGGGCCGGGCAGGACATGGGCACAGCATGTGTGGGCTGTGCAGGGCTGCAGCATGGACAGAGCAACTCCTGGAGCTGAGCGGCCCTGGGCCCAAACCCAGCCATGGCTGGCAGCACTTGGGCCGTAATGGAGGAGTGCCTCACCCTGTGCATTAGAGAACCTTGCCATAACGGGAGAGCTATGGTAACTGCTACAAGAGGCAAGTATTATCATATGTGGTCATATAATCTACCTCAAGTAGAATGGCACTGCACTGTGGCAGCCTGGCAGCTGAGGAGTGATTGTGGTGGGAGGGAGCAGCAGGATCTCGAGCTGGGTTACCACGCGGTGTGACACGTTGGTGGATTCATCCTGTCAGTGCTTTTTTCTTTGTAGCTTGACTGTCCCTTCCCTCCTTCAAGAAAAAAAAGGTGTCTGGTTGGGTGTGGGTCTCTTCTGGAAATTTAGTTGATTTTGTGAGGGGAAATTTATTCCATTGGAATTATAACAGCTAGGTAAAATGTGGAATTGGTTTCCATTGATACCTAGATCGTTGTACGTTTAAGGTGTAGTCAGCATTGTTGTTTGCATATGCAGATGAGAAAATAAAGGCACAAAGAGGGGAATTCACTTTTCAAGGTCGTTTGAGTAAAGCTGTGGTTGCGTTTCAGTATAAAATCTTATCTTCTCACTCGGTATCTGTTTTTCCAATCATATTTCTTTGTCAATCATGTCTCTGCTTAAGCAGCAATATGAGATTCATGTGCTTTTTTTCCTGTGGTCTCAAGAAGCCCACCAAATTCTGTCTTCCGTGGCTTTTTACATGACAAAAATTCTATCTTGCATTTATACAGATAGTTTACTTGAACTAGTGCAAAATTTTCACTGGTGTTAACTGAACAGGGAAGAAATATAAGCACAGCTTATTTGGGAGTGCTGGTAGATTAAGTTATATTTGCTGATATACTGAGCCCAGGGAATGTGTGCATATTTATTGTGGGCTGGTGCAGCATACTGATTTGAAGCTTCACACTTATGCTAATGCTCTGAGTTAACTTTGTGTTGTGCTATCTGTAGGACAGATCACACATTTATTTAGCCTTCCTTCCCCCACCACCCGTTCCTACCACCCCCCCAGTGTATCTCATGGATAGTGCTGTGCTTCTGCATTACCCATAGAATAGGGTATCTGGGAGGTAGACAGGAAGTGGATTCCCATGTGATTTTTTTATTTTGTTTTTTGTTTTGGATGAATTACAGATTATTGACATCTTTTAATAACACAAATTAAAACTGATCACATATTAGCACTTTTTCTATTATTGCACAATCAAACAGTGGCTATAAGGTAAGGCTAAACCTTCTCATTACATCTGCACTAAAATAGCATGCCTACTATATGTAAATCATATAGAAATATTATTTTAGTCTTCCCATAGAAAAACTAATTCAATGCCTTTCCACCTATTTACCCTAATGTGCTGCACTGCAGTAGTTGACTACTAGCTGAATGTACAAGTCTCCAGTTTTTGATGAAGCCTTTTTAATTGTTCAGGACAATGTTTATTTAAGTGACCTAGAATCAATAGAACTGTCTGGCAACAACAATTGGTATTTAATTCTGCACTGGAGGGAGGCAGTTATCCTGCCTTCTCATATAGTTTTTTCTGTCATAGATAAATGTATTATTCAGATGTATCTTAAATGAGTTCAATCAAATCTCACGTATCCTAGAAGCAGGCAAAGGGGAAAATAATTTCTTTTACAATATTCCACATGCAAAGCCAAAATCCTTCTCTACAGTTACCTTCTAGCCTGTGCTTTTGATAGGACAGGGGTTTTAAACTAAAGGAAGGGAGATTTAGATTAGATGTCAGGGGAGGTGAGGGGCTTGCTGAGAGTGATGAGGTGCTGGAGTAGGTTGCCTAGAGAGTATGGATGCCCCATCCCTGGAGCTGGTTAAGGCTGGGTTGCATGGGGCCCTGGGCAGACTGATCTAGTACTTGATCTAGCGGTAAATGCCCTGTCCTGAAGAGGGATAACCTGTTCACTGAACACTGAGGGAGCGAGTCACAAACATGGTGAGAGCTGCTGGCAGGAATGGCTCTTCTGAGTGATAGTAGGTGCATACTGATTCCCAAGATGGGGGCTCTTCTGAGATAGAATTCTGAGTTTGGTGAAGGAGGAGGGTCTCTGTTTTCCTTACCTCTTTCACAGATCTTTTACAAGTGTGCTTTTTAGAATGTTAATTGGATTTGTAATGTTACTTTGCTGTTAAAATCTGAGCATGGGAAGGTGGGGTTATGTAGTTCCTAAAGTACTTTTCTGGCTCAGGGTTGTTTAGGAAAATTGGACTTCTGATTCTTCAGGTTTCATTAACCATTTGGGGTTGTCCTGGATATCAAATGTGTTTATGCCTTGCGGGACTGAATCATAAACTAGGTAATATTATGAGTAGGGAACAAAATTAATGTCAGTCATACTTGGGACTATCATTTTCAGCAAGCATCACCACAGGTATGATGAGTAGAAGAAATATAATGTTGGGATAAGCAATATTAAATAGATGGCAGGTTACTGCTCTATTAAATGTTTAAACCTGTCTCCTGAATTATTCTTTCACCTAGCGCTCATCCCATCACCCTTTTTAATCCCCTACTTTAGAAATTAGAAATGGCTTCACTTGGTTTAGTTTGTAGCAAACAAGAAAGCCAATGTCTACATATGAACTTGAATTTTAGATCATAATAACATTTCTTCGCTTTGAGGATTTTCCTTCTCACAAACTGGACACTTTTGTTGAAGGGAATAAAGGGAGAGGGCTTCATACCGAGAAGGGACTGATATCATTGGAGAACAACACTCTCTACAAACGACATATTGTACAGGCAGACACAAAATGAGCTTTCATGCAGAGTTCTGTCAGTGTCATTCAGCCCTGCCTGAATGGACAACCCTCTTGTGATTTATCTTCCATTCATCAGTCAATACCCAGTACTTTTTCAGCAGTGATGGATAAGATCTCTTGCTAAATTGACTACTGCCTGCTGAGCATTGTTGAGCCTGAGAACTGAACAGGAAGGCGAAGCTTAACATATCTCACATGGAGTTGCAGGTTATGAAAGTTGCAGGATGACATTGATTAGCTTAGAAAAGCATCTGCTTAATTTTAGACGCCATGAAAGAAATAGGACTGTCCTGTTCTAGTAATGCTATATAAACTAATTTGCATTTTAGCTGATATTTGTGGAAGAAGTACGTATCTTTGCCTCAAAACTATTTTAAAATCCTCTTTCAAAACTGCTGTTTCCAAGATATTCAGTGTAAACAGTGTATCCCCATATTCTTGCATGCTTCATGATACTAAGATATTTTTTGAAAATCATATACATTGTTTGTAAGAAGTAGTGATAATGGAAGACAAACATAAAATTATTTTTCTAAATACAGATAGGCTGTATACTGTCTTTCTGTATGACAATATATTTCATCTGATAGACCATTTGTTCCTCTGTAAATCCTTTTTGAATATATTCAACCTCAATGTTTGACACTGGAATACTTCTTCCTTTATTGACCTCATTCATCTTTGCTGTCCTTTCCTACATCACAGGAGTGCTCAGAAAGCTGCTCATTCTTTGTACTACCTGGCTTCTGATATATAGCATCCAGTGTTTTCTGAACCCTAATCATAAAACACTGGTTTCAACTTTTTCAGTCAAAGTGCTGTACCTTAAATACTAGTAGATTCTACAGCACAGTATGAGGAAACTGGAGATATCTATGGGGATTAACTTTAACCTTTTGGTTTTGTAATTTTGGGGTCAGGAGTATTTACGTGACAGCACAATATAATTAAGCTAAATACATTCTGAGCTAAAAACAACGTATTGCAGGGTATGCATATGTTTGAACAGAAGTGTCACTGGGTTAAGGTAAATGAGCAGAAAATACTTTCTATCTGCCATGACTCTTATTTGCCATCTTGAAAGCAACAACAAGCCTTTTCATTATTTAAGTAGAGGGTGTACGATTTCTATGGAGGAAAATGGCAGTTCAGTTGTAAAACTGTGGAACTCATAGGTTTGTCTTCTACTTAGGACTTAATAGCCTCAGGGAAATGATAACGATGGAAAGGGAAAGCAGAATCAGTGTCGAAACTTCAGTTAGACCTAACTGGTGATGCACCCCAAAACCCATACCTCCCGAATAACTGGCAGTTGTAGTCCTTAATTCTGCGCCTAACCTGTTTCTGTTGTTCTTGGACAATGTCTGCATTCAGCTCCCCTACTGAACCCTGCAATTTGATGAATTTAGAGCTGAGTATTTATTCTACAGTTATTCATATATTATGAGCAAGTTCTCATACAGGAGAAACTCCCCTATTACCGTGGGCAAGGAGATCAAACTGTATTCTAGGTGAATTTTTCATTTGTCTTTTCCCAGAAAACTCTTGGATTAGTGTCAGAAATCTTCTGGGGAAAAAAAAAAAATCAAGGTAATTGGTGGTACTTGCATTGAATACAATTTTAAAGTGCCTAACTGAACTGAGAAACTGAAATTCCTAGGATATAAGTATTTATTGCCAAATTAATAGTTCATTTCTAACATTTTATCGCAGGACATAGGACACTAAAGTAACTCAAATAACCTCTTGTAAGAAAAAGAAGGGGGGAGAGGTTTTAAAGAATTCTGCTGACAGTAATGTCTATTTCAGATACTTAAATATAATGATGCCAGTAGGTGCTGCTTGAATATTACCAGCTATAGTCATTTTGGAAAACGTTCTTTTGTTTTAGGAAGATCATAAGTACAGTGACGTGTGATATATTCAGTGCAAATGAGTACTTAAAGTAGCAGCTGTTAAGAGATTAAACAGTTCTATAAAAACTTCTTATGGTTCTATACAAATTAAAGCTGTCTCCAGCTAGTCTTGTTTTATATGCATCTCTTGTGCAATTTTTTAGAATTTTCCTTGGAAAATCAGCTAAAAACCTTTGGAAGTAAAGAGCTGATTGTTATTTTCCAGAATTTCAGGACGTTTTATTTCAAGCCTTTTCTTGTGTCATTGACTGGGTGGAAGACAGCCAAAATACATGTTCTGCTTGGTTTCTCTCCTGGGTTTAGAGTAGCCTATGATCCATTCATCAGCTGTAAATAGCTATAGAGGCCTCATCCAGAAGGGGGCTACTGGTCATGCCCTAAGGAATTTTCTGTAGTTCTGTACACTGCCACTTCTAATGATCTTACACTCATGTCAGTGTACTTTCTGAGAATGTGCTTGGTGGATGGAGTACTCTGAGCTTTCCAAGTTTGGACTTCCTGGGGTGAGCTTCCAATGTTGCCTTCCCAGGCCAGAATTCCAAATGGCTTCCCACAGTTTGGCCTTCCCCAAGTCTGGTGCTCCAAAACTTGAGGCCCTGTAGGTGGGCTGCAGAGACTTTGCAGCCATAGCAAAAGATGATTATCTCTAAAAAAGGCTTTCAGACTATTTGGAAGTGGAAATGAAGCTTGTCAAAAAAATGCTGTACCTCAGCACTTGTCAGCTTTTCCTGGTTACTTACTCATTTCATATTTTCATGGTCTTTAAGGTAAATTTCATTTAAAAATTTTGAGATTTATTCAGTTGGAAACTCTAATGAGCCATAGAACCATAGAATCATTAGGGTTTGAAAAGACCTCTAAGATCCATCAGTATATCCCCACCATTCCCACTAACCATATCCCTCAGTACCACATCCACACGTTTTTTGAACACCACCAGGGATGATGACTCCACCACCTCCCTGGGCAGCCTGCTCCAATGCCTCAGTACCCTTTTTGAGAAGAAATTCTTCCTAATATCCATAGCATCATGCTCAAGGTCATGGGTACTATGATCCTGGACACACCTTTGAGATACCAGGTGTATTGATGGTGGATGAAATGCAGCTGACCAGGAGGGGCAAGAATGTTCTGAGCAGCACCTCTGGTCTTTTCAACAGAGCTTCAAACTAGCTTTGATGGGAGGAGTAAGTGTATTTCTAAGTGTCAGAGAAGAGGTAGGAAACCCTGTTACTTTAGGAAGATGTAAGAAAAATCTCAGATTTGTACTAAGGAATTTGGGAGGAGTCCTCCAGAAAGGTAAGAGGGCTGATAGCCTGCTTCAAGTACATCTAGGTTGGTTAAAGTCATACAATGCTCTCTTTCCCCAATGAAATTTGCAGTTACTGTATGTGCTTAAATGATTCGTTTTGAATTATTGAGTAACATATTTCTAAAATGCAAAAAGGAAAAAAGGAGAGTAGTACTTTTAACAGCTTTTCAAGAAATAAAACTTTTTCAAGCATCAAGGGACTTTAACTGAAACTGAGATTCACAGATGCCAGACCTTAAAAAACAGTGCACTTTTTGTAAACATTGTTGAATCTTTTCATTTTTCTATATTATATTCTTATGTTTTCCTTTCATGAACACAGCAAAGGGGTTTTAGCTATTTTTTGTTTTTCACTCTGGATTATCCAGCTGCTTAATTGGATGAGGGGTGTGCATGTTGTTTCAGTTAGTTAATTTCTTGAGTATTAATTATTTGATAAGCTCTCATGAGGATTTAGGCTTGAGGACTCCCATAAATTTGAATATTAAAAGTTTAATAAAATAAATACAAAAAAAGTTAGCTTTCTTTTTCTTTTGACAGCTTTGGAAATGAGGTGGGTAATTAGGAGGAAAGCACTCCATGTAATTTGCAAGAGAATAGTGTAGACGGAAAGAAGGATGACATGTTTGTCCTCTCCCTTCAGAAATTAAAGTCTATGTGAAGGAAGACAGTGAGGCTAATGAAGCTACCTCTTGGATCTGATTTCTACATTACTCTAGCATAAATGTTAGGGCAAAGGCTTCTTAATTTTGAGTGTCTCTGGGGCAATTGCCTGCTGTCTCTTTTGAATTGCTCAATTTCAGTCGTATTCCTGGCATGCTTATGATACAGTCGGCATAAAAACCTTCCCAGGGCTGAGTGAATATCCACAGTTCATTGTTTCAAGATGAACATCCGCACCTTAATTTTCTATGGCTTCGCTTCTGCTTGAACACTGATCAGGATTTCCATGAATGCGTATTAAACTGGGGTCACAAAAAGAGTTGAGAAGGAAATTCACTCACTATAGGTTTCCTATAGGTAGAAGACTGCAGAATTTTTGCAGTGTTTTTCCTTTGAAGTTCTGAGTATTTTCTGCTGAAACAAGGGAAACAGGAAGTTGTAGAATTCCAAGTTTATTAATATACTCTGCCAAAAATTCAGGAGAAATAGTGTCAAAACATATAAGGAGGGTTCACTTTTGCAGCATAAGTTTGTAAATAAAGTTTTATTTCACAGTGTTTTCCTGTTTATATAAGTGTTAATAGTTTCAATACTCCTTGGAATGAACAGCTGTGTTGGAACAGTTCCAGTAATTAAGCTCATCAGAGCTGCTCCTAGGCCTTGATATTGAAATGATATTAATTTGAATATGGAACAAGATGATTTTTATTTAGTGACACTGATGTTCCATGCTTTAATTTAAGGTAAATACCTGCCATTGAGATGGTACGTTTTCAGCCATCAGTAATTGTTAATGAATTAACAGCATGTTCCATGTTTCTCCGTATTGCTTTTAGAATGTTGTATTTTCATATGGGTCATCACCCCAATTATCTGTATAGTTACTCACAAGATATAGATGATAACACTGAATGTTTGCAGATAAACATATCTGGAGAGTTAGTTAATTTGCTTCTGTCTCCAGGCAATTGATGATAGTTTTACAAGACCAGACCACCAGTATCAGGATGCAGTATTAATTACAGAAGTACTGCCATGTTTTTTTTCCAAAAAGAAGTTTACAGAGCTACATATTTCACTGTCAGTGTTAATTCTTCATTTATTTAGGTTGGTCTTAACACACTTGATGTTCTGGGTACAAAATAATTTCAAGATGTAAAAGCTTGTCCTTAAACATCTAGCTTTTCATAAATAGGTCAAATAAAGGGAAACTGAGATATCCCTTTTTTCATTTGGAAATTGCATAGCTTTTGTTTTTTTTTTAAATGTGGAAGCTTGAATTTGTTCTCAGTAAAGGTAGTTTATTCCTGTAACTACTAGTAGTTCAGGATATAATTTTAAAGAATAAAATTTGCATCATCTCCCAAGGTTTTGGCTTGCTTGCTTGAGAAGTAGTGGGTGGAGAATTATTTTTATTTTCTATTTGTTTAGCTTTTGAGTTGCTGTTTCTTCCAAAGAAGCCATCACAATTAGATTATGGAGAGAACAGCTTCCACTGACCTCTTAATCTCAGATTATAGAAGTAATTATTATGAAGAGCTTATACAAAGCATAAACAAATAAAAAGACAGCACTACTGTTCATGTTTTCCATTGTATGTAATGAAACCTTAATTACTGTCTTAACAAAACTCAACTTTTTTTTACAATACAAACTAGAGAATAATAGAAACATGGAAAATGAACAATGGATTTGATGTTCAAATTTCTTTAACATTTATTGGCAATAGCTGTTTATAAACTTTTCACTCAAGGATTTATGCTTCTCAGGAAATCATAACCATATCTATGGCAGTTATACATTTGGAGTATTCCACAGGAGTTGCAAAAAATAAATATTTATAGTAAACTTGAAATGATCTTTTGACCATTTATACACTTTTTGACACACGTTATTTCCCATACAGAGAAATTCCTTCAGTCTCCCTTTTAATATTTCCTCTATTATGACTAATTTCTGCTCTTTGTGTTTGTTTGATAGCAAGGATCCAGACTGTTTATTCAAAAGTTTTAGTGTTTTGGCAGCAAAATCTACTTTTAATCAGTTTTCAATATCAGTCTATTGATACATACTTTTCTTCCTTTATTTAAAAATAATTTCCTGATCCTATATCCTAAAAATAATCATCAAAAGCCAAAGGAAATACTCTGAATCTTTGGAAGTGTTTATTGACGCTTGATTATTTTAATTTGTGAGAATGGAGTAGATACAGAATTTGTACATAAAAAAAAAAATTAGACTTTTCTTCCTTGAAGCTCTCCACCAAATGTAACTGTTTCTGGGCAAAATTTTCCATGGGAAAAAGATGTTATCATTGAAACACCTCTTCCAGCATGACTATTTTTTCAGTATTTATCAATTGCTGTATTACAATGTAACCTTAAAAATTACATTTGGAATTGTGCATAGTGCTAGAATTCTGTGGAGGCAGTTACTGGTTCCCTAATCACTACTTCTGCGAGTTTTCTTTAAGAAATGGATTAAATTCCTCCAGGAGTAGATGGTTTCTTTTGCTGTGGTTGTTTTTTTAGGTTTTGTTTCTTTTTGGTTTGTTTGGTTTTGTAAGTATAACTTTCTCACTCCATTGATTGCAGTGAAACTTGTTTAGAGGAAAGGACTATGGAGGAGAAAAGATTTCATTAATCATGAATCATTACATTTGTCAGTTGGCAAAAGGAGACTTCCTCATTTATCCTTTGAATGAAATTAGCTCTGGCCTAGCTGCAGTTAGAAAATCTAAATTACCTTGGCATCTATCTGGTACTGTTTTATACATAGACTTAAAATGGCAGATGGCATTTTATTAATAGCAGATGAGCTGTGTCTTTCAGGATAATTTTTTTCTGTATTTGTTTTCTTTGAATTTGAGATGGCACCTACCTACATAATTTCATGGTGCTTGCATAGTTTTCTTAATTAAAAAAATAATAAGAAGAATAAGAAAACAAAGCACAACATAATAACTGAAAATGCCTTAGTGTTATTTTAAACAGGTCTTGCCGGTTTCTTCCCACATCTGCCTTATTGAGATTATCTAATGATGACCTACATAGAGATTAAGTTCAAGGATTTTTAACTGAAAAATCTGTACAAAGATTTCTATAGTATAAGATGAACTGATAGTACAAATTGATAGAAAAACTGTTTATTTTCTGAAACATTTGAAATAATCACTTAAATATAGCAAGACTAATTGTCTTCTACATATCTGTTCGAGGATGAGTCCAATTCTACTTATCTAGATATATCTAGAGATCTTCCTGCAGCAGGTTTTGGTAGATAAATCCTTCTATCTCTAATAAGGATATGGAATAGATCATTTTGTAATTCCTTTCCCTCTTTGTATACTAAGTAGAAAATTATGGCATCCCACGTGATTACTGAGACAAATATAAGCCTTGTCTTTTATCTGTGTAAATTCCATTCAGTATATTGATAACATCTCCTGTTTAAATCAGAGAGTTTGCTTGGCTTCATTTTAAAGGATTATGAAAATTGTTTGAAACTTAAAATTTGCTTTTCTGCTTGAACTGCCTGTGTTAGCTTCTACGCGCTGACTAGTGGGTCAAAAATGGATTGCTCTTGATTATAAAGTTTCAAGTTCTTGCCCTACCTGAGTCAGTTCTGAAACTCTTTGCAGTCCAAGTTTCATTGCAATTACCTTATTGCAGTAAGTTTCAGTTCTGAGGAAAAGATACTCTTGATTTCGTTAGAAAATTCGGTCCTTTTTTTAACTACAACTTGTCACTGGCATACTGGGCTTTAAAAGAGTCCCAGATCAGGGTCTGAATCATAGAGATAGATGTGGGAAGGATTGAAGAAGAAAGACTTCCTTGTGAAAGGTGATTTGCGGTTGCTTCTGTAGCCTAAATTTTAGTACCTTGCCTTGTGCCTACATATTTTTCATTGCTTTGTATACTTGTATGTTTATACTAACATGGATTTGAGCATTTGACTGAAATTTCCTCTGAATCACCATCAAAGTTTTCCTCACAGAAGAACTGTGCCGGTATTATACCATAGGATCAACATTTAAGAGCATGAAGGAAAGGCACTGATTCTAAAGAGCCGAATTAGCTATAATGAGATAAAATTCTTTTTCCAGTAAAGCTGTACTCTTCCCAGAAAAATCAAAGTACTCACTGGAACTCACTCTGCATTCAAAACCATTTTGTTCAAATCCTGAAACAGATTATTGGTCTACATTTCTCTGTTTAGTATAATCTAATAACTGTCTGCATGACATGTTAGAAGAACAACATCTGTATGCACAAAGCCCCAAGTGCTGAAGTTAGAAAAACCAATGAGAGAAAAGCAAAAATAAGACTGATATCTTCATGCAGCTTCATCTGTGTAAAAGCGTTGTCTAATGATAGAGGAAATTCCATTTTTTGTAAGAGAAAAATCTATACAGATACAGAGGCATTCGTTTTGGCTGCAAAGATCTCTGAGACAAACTGTATTAAGTTTGTAAAGTATTTTGGAATATGGGCTGTATGCTTTCCTTGTTCTTAAACTAGTTCCTAGAGATATCCTGTGGGTCATTGTGATGAGATGCTGCTCAAGAAGGGCATTCTGTACTACTATGGCTACTCTTACATTCTTAAGAATGTTAGATATTCTTTTAGTTCAGGACAGCAGGCTATGCATTTGAAGAATGATTCTTCTAAACATAGCAAAATACTTCAGAAGGAAGCTTTAGATACTGGATAAAAGTCTGAAAATTTGGAACAGTAAGCCGAGATCCAAATACTGATGTTCCTCAGTGTAGATCAGGAAGACAGTAGAGCAGGAGGTGAACAGAATTCTGAGAAGAGGATAAATTCAAAAAGCAGCAAAATATCAATTGTGTTGAAAGATATAAATACAACTTGTGGAAAGTTTGCTAACATTTTATGTCCTGGGCACTTGGTCCAATATTGGAACTCCTTCACAGTGTGATGCTTTTACGTTCTGTCCAGTCAGAACTTCTTCAGTTGCGCCTTGTGTCATGCCTTTTCCTTTGTGTAGTCTTCATCGTGAACCTTTGTTAAGACTATGACTTTGTCTACCCTTAAACTCTATTTAGGTAACGGGAGACTAAAAGTACATTCTCCCTTAGATACACTTCCCTAAGCTCAGTTCTTCACATCTTCATGATATCAAGTAAACTTTGTCAAAAGTTACTCTCTTTTTAAATTCCAGTAAAGTACAAAAGAGAAAAAGTCTGTGGAAATGTATGTTTTGCTTCAGAGAGGATCAGGTAGCTCCAGTAAATGAATACTCAGTAAATGGAGGGTTCTTGTTTCACAGCAGGAGTTCTTGAAGGTTCTTTATTTTGATAGTTACCAATAAAGGCCTAACCTGTTCTGGATTAGACCAAACTTCTTGATTATTCTATCATGCCACTGACACCTTATTGATGCTGATTACATCGTTCATTTATTTGTTTTCTTCTTTCCAAATACATATGGAAAAAAATCTGGGATCCTATTACACAGGATATCAACATTTCACCGAAGTAAAAAGCAGTTTTTCTGTAAATTATTTCTGCAGCAAGCACCACTGTTCACATTAAGTTTCTTTCTGTCATGATTTTATTATTTTGCCCATGTGAGACATGATAATGTAAAGAAAAACCTCCTGCTGACTTTCTCTCCTTTTTGCATCCTCCTGATTTGCAACCTGACTTCTGACTTCATCTGGATCTAGGGCTTGACTGTAATCTGGGAAAACCTCGTGCAAAGCATTTATTGTAAAATATTACTGGCACTTCCACATTATTCTCTTTGGAAATCCTAATGTCAGCCAGAATATACACATGAAGGGACTCATATCCATAGTACTTGCTTTCTTTATCTGTTATCTTGCTACTATAGGCATATCGCAGATGCTTTCAAAGTAACAGGCCACACAAATAGAACATGTTCAATGGCAACCATTTACAATGTACACAATGGAAATTTTACTACTTCTCAGGAAGTATTACAACACTTGGATGAAGTCAAATCTATCCCTGTGACTTCCACATCAAAGCCTATAGAAATCGAATTTTGCAGAGTTTAGCTTCCACCGGCAGCACTAGAAGATCTTATTTCACTGTTTATGCGTAGTTAAAATGATGCTAATCAGAAGCCTTGCTGTTCCCTAGATCTACTCTAGATGTATTCCTAGTTCTAAATTTCATGTTACTGTGCATTCTCCCAACAACTGAAGGAGTTCTAAAGAGGAATGATCTCTGTGCTGAATGAGCGAGCAAATTTTTTGTTGACTTTTTCAAATTTGTCTCATCATGTGTACCAGTTTCACTTCTTCGGAACGTGAAAATCAGGTTGTGCAAATATATTTTCCTGTTGTTCCTTTAACAGCTCAAATATAGCTCATCTGCTTTAAAATCTTTAATCGTCTTTGTTCGAGTACAAGTGTTACGTACTTTTCCAATTCCTGGAGGAAAAGAAAAATTACTACAAAAGACTTTATGGAAAATTGCTAAGAAATGGTTAGACCTAGAAAGTAGTTCACTGTACAGTGCAGTGATCAGTGGTGGGTGTGTGTTATGACAGATGAAGTCAGGGTAAATTATGTCAATAATTAACTATTGCACGTGAATCAATCACTTGTGCAAAGTAACCAGGTGCAGGAAATACTGGAAATGCTGCTTTCAGATCTGTTGGAATATCCAAACAATATAACTGGCTCAAAAACAATGGATTCAGACAGTACTTGAATTTATTTCACTGGAGAAGGCCATACCAATTTTATTTATCATGAAATTAGAAAAAAAATTCCCAACCAATTATCACTTTTCTGAATGCTATAATGAGATTTTTGTCAAAGGTTTTTTTTTTCACTCTAAATACTATTTTTTTTCTAGTCTTGCCTGCCAAAGAAAGGGAAACCTGACATCTCAAACAAGATGAATTATGAGCAATAAAATGAATGAAGTATCTCTTCAGGGTTCTGTAAAATATTTTCTTATCTTTCAGAGGTCTTGTATTACTAAAGGAGTGGAAGTGTCTGTGCAACTCTTCCCTTGTAATACTCTTCTCTTAACTGCTATTAACTACTATTACACCATTGTTGTTTCTTTCTTCCTCTCTTTCTTCCCTGATCATCTCCTTTTCCCATTTGGAACACAATCTATTCATAATTGATTGATAATTTTGAATTGGTGTGTTGCTGTATATACATTGCTCTCAGAGACCAATCTTGGCTGTCCACCAAAGTTATAAGTTAACACTGTATATCCTAAGCATGTAAAAATCATTGATTTTTTGGGGGTCATTAAAAAGCTAATAGGCAGACAATTTAACATTGATGCTAAATGTAAATTGTCAATGACAGCAGCCAGTGCTATCCTGCTGACAAGTGATAATGTCATTTCAACATGTCCTCAGAGCATGGTAATTACTGCTGTATTCATGAACATATACAGCTTGATGTTTACCTGATTTGAATATGAAAGGCCCTCTGAAAAGTTCATACGTGCTCTCTGTATGCTGAATGCACTGCATAAAATATATTACTACTAACTATCTGCAGGAACAATTAATTCAGATTCCACTGACCTAAGGATTTCTATTATGGTCTATATCAACAACAAAAAAGCCCTTTCTGGAATGCAGAATTAGACTGCAGTATTAAGATATTAAACTAAATTCTCTATCTCAAAGATGAAACCAGCATTTAGTAAGAATGGCAGAACAGATTATGCAGTACACGTCTGGTTAAGTAACCAATAATGCTTTATGTCATCTCTTTCACACTGTATTGAAGCACGTTTGATGTGGTTGGTGGTTAAGTTTGTTCAATGTAAGTGTGCCTGGAAGTCAGGATTTTTGTTGTTGGTGTTCTGTTGAATCAAGAAATAATAAAAAATGTTCAAGTGCTATATGAATTTGGGCTAAAGTTAGAGAACTAGTATGTCTCTCTGCCAAAGATTAGCAAAGAAGAGTGATTGGTTGTCCTCCAAGGCTTTCGGATCTGCAGGAATGAAACAATGCAGTAAGGCAGTAAGATTTCACTGTTCCGATATACTGAGGAAAGTATAAAAGCTCAATACTTATAAAAAAGTCATATAATTCTGGAGAGGTAAAAAGGTACAGGTCTTTATAGCCTCTTTGTTGCTGTTGTTATAGATACTTCAAGTTGTACTATTGCTTCATGCAGTTTGTACTCTGATGAGTTTGTGTGTGCGTGTGTTCTGGAGCTGATGGAGATAAAAGTTATCTAAAAACATTTAAAAATTCATCCAAAATGAGTACGTCTGGGCTTAAGATAAAACCCTCAAAGCCTTCCAATGGTCAAATAATCATCTCCTTTTTAAAATAAGGAAAAATTAAATCATATTCTATTTTGTACCCCTAAAATATAATAAAGTCCGAGGAAGCAGATTAAGGTCCAGTAAATATCAATTTATTTTTTAATTGCATTTAAAAAGGATGCCCTAGAAACAGATCTGATTTACCTTCGTGGAAAGCCACTCAAACTTCATTTTCCAGTGGTTATATACCTTCTTTTAATTTCTATTCTACATTTACTCATTAATTCCTTTGTTTTAATGCTAACATGCTCCTTTTATGCCCTGTCTTTCTGCTCCTTACTCTATTCTTATTCTATTTATAGAAAGCATTTACTTCCCCTGTCAGCTTTTCACAAAACTGAGCAAACCAGCTCATTTTACATCATCACATAAAATTGCCATAGACTTGTTCTTCAATTTTTCTCCTTCTTGTACATGGCTGATCATGATTTCTCTCTCAGTGGATCCTAGGATTGCATACAATGCATTGCCAAGTGCCACACTCGTGGTTCTTAGTGTCTCGTGATTGCACAGTGTGCACAGGTTTGTCTTGAACGTTTGTTCTGGTGACCAAGCTTGTTTGTCCCCAAAGGCATAACCTTTCATTCTGTTTCATCCAGTTTTTCTTACTCTATTTGTTAAGGTCATCCAGAACTTCCTCCAGGTCCCTTGTGGTCAGTGTTTCCCAATGTTGTGATATCTGTGTGCTCTTTATTAAGATATTGTTAAAGAACTCAGAAGAATTTGTCCACAGATAGCGCTATAAGAAACCACTATACAAAGCTCTCTTCCAATTATTATTTCCCTGCTTTCATGTTGAAGTGGACACAACCCTTCTTTTCTTCTATATGACTAGTCATTCTTATGTGTAGTAAGCCAAGATGCTTTACTGAATCCCAGCAGAGGATTTCTTTGTTCTCTGCTCCTTCTAGTAAGTCAGACATTATAAAAGAAAGTATACTGGGTCAGTTTAGATCAATCTGTTTGTCTGTACTTCATCCTTTCTCTTTAACAGCTCGAGCCAGAATTTCATGTATTGTTAAAACTGCAGTTATACAAAGCATTTCCTTTTCTGATAAAGTTACTGCATTTCTAATTACGAAGCAGTATATTTGTGATCTGTTGCTTAAGCATCCTTGGTACTGGACACATGATTTTGTATGCAGCTTTTTCCAATGTTCTGGAGCAGATATTTTTCAGTTCCTGTGGCTCATGTGAAACGATACTGCTCCTACGTTGTATCTGCTGTCCTGTGTCCTCTTGATACGCTTAGTAAAGCCTGGCAATGATGCTGACTTTGACTTATGGTTACTTGTTTTGATCTCAAGACAGTTTGACCTGTCAGTGATCTTGTTTTCTTCCATTTTCTTCCATTTCTTTCCACTTCTTCCAGTTCATTCTTCTAGAGATGGTTGATTTCCTGCATCCTTCCTAAACATTTTCTCTTCCTTCTTGTTTTTTTCCCATCTCTTTTCTTTCCTCAGTTCATGCTCACATTGCAAATTCCTAATATTTGTAGCAACTTTGCTTGAAAATAATCCAATGTACCTCAGGGCTCATACACCTCATTTACTTGATCCAGCGGAACTCATGCCTTGGTTAACTTCGTAGCCTTCCCTTTTCAAGTCAAGTTCAATGAAGACTACTTTTGATTCTTTTTCTACTTAGGATGAATTGATTTGTGATAACTTTATTCAAGGATTTTTCTATAAACTCTTGTGGAAAGTGCTCATTTATTTCTTATGAAGGCAAGATGCAAGGTGTCATCTCTTAACAACTTATTTTTTGACAAAACACTTTCCAAGTAAGCTCTGCCACTGTGGACATGTGTCTAGAGGAACTGTAGAATTTCCTTTTGTGATTCAGGTGGGAGTACTTGTCTGTTCCAAATCCAGTCTCTGTTCAGTCTTGACTCTGAAGCAATACATTCTCTTCCCTACAGCTACAGCATGAATTAAAGTAGTTTTAATCCTAACTGATTATTTTATCTGTTTGGTTTTCTTTTTTTCTTTTTTCCCCCTTACAGAACATAAAGAGTTTAACTCACTGTGCTATTTCCTTCCTCTTTATCAACATTTCATTCCTTTCTATCTGTACTGTGTCAGGAATACATTTCAGCGTCCATGGTCCAGTGAAGATGATAATTCTGAGATTCTCACTTTTTTATCATTTTATTTGATTTTCTTGGAATGTTTTGAATAAAATGTATGGTTTTAGTCATTGGGAATTTTTCTGATGAGGAACCATAAGAGTTTAATCACATCACAGAGATGTTTGATCCTTGAAATATTTTGTTTGCTTCCGAGGATTTAAAACTGGAATTATATATACCTGCTCTTGTTTTGTTTTTTTGTTGTTGTTGTTGTTGTTGTTGTTTTTAATACAAAATAAGCTATTTTTGTGAATATAATAATTTGATCTTTTATCTGTGTGAACTCAAATTTTTTATTCAGATATTTTCTGTTCCCCCCCTCTCTATCATACTGCAAACTGAAAAATGGGTAGGAAGATTAATCCAAGATTAAACTGCGCTCTTTTACTTATTTATTTATTTATTTTTGTGCTTCTATTACAAATACATCTGTGATAAAGGAGTACTCTTCAGCATTATTCTAAATTATACTGATTTTTTTCTCTTTCAGTTCTTTGTCTCCTCGGAAAGAAAGAACTTTTTGTATTGAATGTTTTTGTTGTTTCATGGTGTATTGGTGCCAAAACTAGGTGTTGAGAAAACTAAGAACTTTCAGCTTCTTTCTCCAAGGGAGGTCCTCCCTCCCTGTTGCTTTTCTCCACCCTCAAGTCTGGACTCCATCTCTAAGGCAAAGGAAATGCTCCTTTGTACTTCAGTTTAGGTGGATGTCTAATCCATTATAATTTGATCCTATGTGATCAGCGCATCTTCTGAGATTGTTTCTTCCAGTTGTCAGCTAAGATTTTTGTCCCAGCTCTCACTTAATACTCTGTCAGTCTTCCTATTATATCAAACTCAATCATGGCTTAAATACTTAATCTTCTGAGAGGAACATCTCCTGCAGTGTGATGTGCTGTCACACTCCAATTACTTAAATCAAGCTGTAAAGGTTTATCTCCTCTCTGAATCTATTTATTGTAGCATATTCAAATAATGATGGGTTGCTTTATTTTTAAGTAAATACTGGAGAAAGGGGCACTGGAAAATCTTGTAGGCAGAAGATCTGATTTCTGCATGCAAATTCAGGGAGAGAAAGGAGGAACAAACAACAAGCAATTAAAAACTGAAGAACAATGCAGAAAGTTTGTTTATGCAAACTTTTTAATACTAAAAAATGCCTAAATCCAGGTTTTGTTGTTGAAGGCCCATTTTCTTGATACCGCTCTTAAGAATGAGCTTACTTTTGGGGCAGGGGAAAAATCCCATAAGGTTCTATCTGGCAAATAGTTTTATAATCCTGTTCACGGTAAAACACAGATGGCCACTCGGCAGCACTCCAGATGCTCCTGCAGGAAGCTTAGTCTCTCTATGGAGCCATTTGAAGGGTATCCGTGGGTGCTTCTAGCTTGTAACAATACAGCATTTATTCTTCTCTTTTAAGAGACGATCTGAAAAAAGAGGAACCATGTCAATAGGGAAGTAGTTTTTAATGCAAGAAGGAAATGGTGTTATCACCTGGAGCAATGGTTGTGTCCTCTTACTCATAACTAGGATGCCATCAAAATACAACACTATATTACATGCATTCTGTAACCAAAATATATGTGTTGAAAAGTAGAAGTTATTCTGATATTGCATCAGCTGACAACATGGTATCAAGCAGAATACAGCAGGAAAAGTGTCAGTATGTACTGAATGCAGTAAATTATAATTTTGTGAAGCAAGTGATGCTTAAGTTCATGGCATAGACAGCAGGGTGTAGCGAAGGGCAGCACTTTGAAAGCATATTTCAGAAACCTGCTTATTTTGCTCTTGATAGTAAAATAGAGAAGGAACTGAGAGCAAGTGAACAGATAACAGAATTCAGTATCATTGCTTAAACAGGACTACTAATAGGCATTAAATTGAACATCTGCTCGACTGCATGTCTGAGTTACAGCATAAAGATAACCATTGTAATTGTACCCTTATATTTCCATAGCACAGATTTTAGCGAGTGATACCCAGTATAATGTAAATATAACTGTTATGCTGTGGCAGAAGCTGTGCAATTATTTTACCTATGCTTGATAAGAAGAAAAACAATCAAGTGGTTTGCAGTGTTCTTTTTTGAAGGAATTCCTTTGAAGACATTAAATAATTGAGGAAATATTATGAACTTAACACTAAAGCTCCATTGTCAAAAGATCTTTTCAAAAAATAGAAAGTGCTTGGAGCTATTCTTTGGATCCCACAGCAACCTGGGGAATGATTGTTGTTTTTCAATTTTTTTTTCTTTTCCATAAAAGAAGCATTTCTTACGCTGCCAGTATAGTTTCACTTTCTGTCAAGAAACAATTGTGCTAATATAACAAAACACTATCCTGGATGATGTCCTGGAAAAGAAAAAATAAATAAAAAAGACTATAATATTATTATTCATATGAGCACCCTGTCATGTCAGCACATTTTATTTACACGAGAAAAAGCTGAATTGAAGATAAAAATGTTCTGGAAGAAATAGCATTAGGGAAGATGATGGCGGTGGTGGAAAGCAATGCTGTAGTGAAGTTTTAAAATCTTTGTCCATTTCCACAATCCAAAACTGTTGCATAACTATCTCAGATGTATGATATTTTATGGGATGCTAGCAATTCCGTGCACATTTGAAGAAACTGAGATAGCTGTGACACAAGAGTGAGCTGTGGTCGGAGCCTGTATTGCTGTGTGGGAGTTTGTGGTGACATTTCTTAACATAAGAGTATACAGAGCTTCAGCTTTTGGCAGCAGCTTTCAAGAATATGCTCATGAAGTTCAAAGATTTAAGCCTGCTGATTCTAAATGACATCTGCACAGTCTGGAGGAGCAGTAAGATTTGGGTTTTTAGATTGAAGACAAATCTTGGGAATAGTTCTTCCTGGTGAACACTGCAGTTTTTCTATCAATACATCATAATGCTTTCAATGAATTAAATACATCACTGAGAACGAAAATGGCAAAATATTTCTACAGATCTAGTCTCTTCTACTGTGGACACTTGATTTAGCCATCAGAATTTAGTAATGTTAAATTAAAATTACGTTAAGGTTAAAATTTAACTAGTCTAAAGTTTAAACTTTTCTTTCAAGAAGTGTGCATAGTTTGCATATGGAAATTAAGATGTTCTGATTGCAAACCCAGTAATAGAAAATAAGTTTATTTCAAAGATACCCACAGTTGAAATGGGAAAGTAAAAATAAATTAAGTAATGGCTTTTCAACAATTATGATTCAGTAAAAAAAATTGTTAATCTCAGTGAACTCCAGTTAATCAAAGTGAATGGACTAACGACTTTATTAATAATAAACCTTCTTCAGTAAATGTTTTTCCTCTTAAGCTGATGTTAAAAATATTTTATTATAGTTCTTAATTGAGAATTGTTCATTAGATTCAAAAGAAAATATTCCATACAGTGCAGTTTAACTGTGCTTGGGAAAGTAACATTAGCTAGTAAATTATCCATAGTACTCAGTAGAAGTGAGCAAGAAATTCACTGAATGTGAACACATTTCTATTGTACATAGAAAAAACACAGTTTCGTCCAAATCTTTTTCTTCAGTTCATTGAGATAAATACTGAAAGTGCATAGGTAAAGCTTTTGTCAAAAAACATACCTGTATTTTAAGAAAAAAATGCATTCAGGAGATATGTTGCCTAATGTTATGAACAATAAACTCAAGAAATACAGGTTTAGGATCTCCTAATCATCATACAAAGGCAGTTGCTTTAGGGATAATTGCATAGAGGTGAACTATGTTAAACTGTACATGAAACTAGGTGCCGACATTGCCAGGTGTTCCCAGAATTGTTTCTGGTTTCTGCTACTATCCCCATATTTCATTTTACTTCAGGATTTTCTGTGATTTCCTTGGGAATCAAGGTAGTGTTAGCTTAGAAGTGAGTGTATAGACTGACATGCAGTATTTAGCATTTGATCTCATGAATTTTGGGAACAAAAGTAAGCTTCCAAGCACATCTTCCTTGTTATTTCAAATGTGTGTTTTGTTTTAATAACTTTCCTGCCCCAGCTCCCCCTTTTTTTTTTCTTCTGCCACCCAAACCTTCCTTTAGCCCACGTCAAAGTGTTCCAGCAGATTATTGGAAATGGATGAGCTTCTCTAGAAACTCTTGCTTATCTTGATGGTGAATATACCTGAGCTCCATCCAGGATGCGGTTGTGCTCCATTAGGTACAAATTCTGGTCACAGATGGAACATCAAGCACAAAGTTCATAAACGTCTTTCATATAACATTCTCTATGACAATATGACATTAATTCCTTATAAATGCCTTGCACAGCTTGTCATCTGCACATAGAAACAAACTGACTCACTGTTCTTTTGCCCTCTACTCCTTGAGAGCAGTCCCAAGGACCCATGGCTTTGTAATTTGTTATGCTAACTGTCCACGCCTTACAAGCAAACTCAGAGGCAAACAAATCCTAGTCAAAATGCAGTTGGTGTTGTGACTTGAGAAATAACTTGCAGTGGTTTACTGGTTCATTTTTAAAACACCAGGGAGACTTTACCTTGTGGCAGACCTTCATAGATTTAGCTACTCTATTTTATGATAGCAGTGAAAGGAGAGCCCCAGATGCTCTCTGACCCTTTTAGGTGGCTTATGGGTTTTTAATAGGACAGCTGAGAATTAAGTCCTCAGTAATCATCATTGGACATTATGGAGTTAGCTACATGCGTGCTTCCAGGATTGGGCCTTAGGTCAGATCGCTACTGCTAATATTTTTCCTTAAGTGTCAGAGATACAATAGGTGTAACATTTAGCATACTTCAAAGAGATGACTGCATCTGCTTCACAGAAAGCTCTTTGTGGTAAGCGTAATTAGCTTAAATGGTTGAACGCTTGCCCAAGATGAATCCAATAGGTTCTTTTACTGCTTTTTATCTGAGGTTTATACGGATTACATCTAACAATCTAACAAGGTTTCTTGAAACTGGCCATAGGTGTAGATAGTGCAGGTTCTATTTATTTACTTGTCTGTTCATTTAGGCTTTCCAGGGACAATTGCATATAAAGGAGTGGCTTTCATAATTCTCTCTCAATAAATGCAAGTGTAAAGACAGCTGTGTTACTCATGATGTAGTCTTTACCCTCCCCTTGTTGTGTTTATTAAATTCATAATTGAAAGCATGGAAAAACATTGGAGTTTGCTAATCATTAATTTAAATATTAAGGATTTATCTATGGTGCAGTTGAGCCAATTAGCTTGATATCTGCTATTCTTTCTCCAGAAGTTTCTGAAATCAGCAGTGTCTAGAAGAGATGTGTGTTAAATATTTATCACAGTCCAATGCCAGTTGATATTAGTATGATTTTAAAAAGCCAATTAATAGATTTGGATATCCTTTTTGCTGTAAAACAGATTTATAGATTCATAGATTCATTAGGTTGGAAAGGACCTACAAGATCATCTAGTCCAACCATCCTCCCACCACGCTACTAAATCAAATCCGTTAGCACTTCATCTAAACGCTTCTTGAACAGTGCTAGGGATGGTGCCTCAACCACCTCCCTAGGCAGGCCATTCCAGTGCCTGACCACTCTTTCAGAGAAAAAATTTTTCCTCAAATCTAATTTAAATCTTCCCCGGTGCAACGTGTGGCTATTCCCTCTTGTCCTGTCATTATAGTTTTTTTGTTTTGTTTTTTTTTTTGCTATATAACTTTGCTATAGTTAAGTTTCTTCTAGATCAGATGGCTGTGTAATTCATTCTGCATGGTTTTTCTTAGAATACTGCAATGGGATGGAATGCTGGGAAGGTTCAACCTCTAATTCCATACAGCAGCATCTGCCTTTGATGTTGAGCCAACATAAGAAAATAAAAGGCATTACTTTTGGAGCAATCCTCACACTTATCATGATAAAAGGAGAGAGAAGAGGAAAGGAATATATTATCTTTTTTTTTCCCCCCCCCCATTAAAATCTTAAGTCCTTGGTAAATTAGCTGCCCTTTAATCGCAGCCTTAACAATCTATGATGAGCTATTAACTCAATAGGCTTTACATCATTTGCAAAATGCCACTGCACTGTTTTAGCTTTCCATGCCTTCAGATTGTAGTAGCAAGAATTTATCCAGAAACATTTCTTTATCCGAATTCTGATTTAAGCTCCAAAATTCCACTCCCTTCAGCCTCAGTAACTCCATTTTATTAAGAATGTGGACTCAATAAGAAGAGAATTCATTCTTTTTCCTATGTCTTCCCCAACACCCACAATGGTGTTTTTCTCTTTCTTCTGAAAACAGAAATACATGTGGACAATGGCTAGCAAGGACTTGTTCTTGTGTTTTTTTTCTTGGAATGATCATATTTTGTTTATGGAAGGTGGTATTTATAATGACTGAAGGATAAAAACAATAACTAAATATAACTTATTTACGTAACCTTATTGAGATTATGGCAATTTCTTAGTAGAAAATACTTTCCTTTTGTAGTCTGGTTTGTTCATTGGCAGGTTAATAATAGCAGGCTCCGTTTTTAATTTTTATATTCTTTTTCCAATTGTTGGCTTAGAAATGTCCATAGAAGGAGTTCAGTACATTTATATGGAACACTGTTATTTTACACATTTAATTGTTTAATATTCAACTTGATTTCTCTCTTTTTTTTTTTTTTTATTTTCTTTAATTTGCTTTTACTTCCCCAGACTGAGTGAAAGTAGGAAAAATTCTGGTTTATTTTCTCTTTGGGCAGCTTCTGTACTGCCTTTTTGATGCCATACAGAGCAATGCAAAATTTGTTTTGCTACAAATTTTTTGTCACAAATTTTATTCATCCAAAGCTTTTTCAGTGTAGAAATCAGTACTATGTGCAGAAGAAAACTTGCCTGCAGTGTTGGTATTGGTGGATTCACTGTTACATTATCTTGATTATCATGGAAAAGCTATGAAAGAAGCAATAGGAAAAGCACAGTTTTGCTAAAATGTGATGATTTGTAGAAAAAAAAAACAAAACAACACAGATCTACTATGAGCATTCATTTGATCTGCATCAACAATGTGTATGCATGAAAAGGACGTATTTTGTACACAATTGAAAGTAAGTTCCTAGCACTGCCCGCTGTGCCCATCAGATTGAATTAGCGCTTAGTGATTCGGTGAAAAATGTTGCCTGGATCAATCATTTTGGGGGATGGCTATAGGAAAACTGATGTGCATTCTGTCCACACCCAGGAATCAATGAGATGATGAAATTCAGGTCCATGTTCAGTGTGCAGTGAGGAGACAGCAGAATAACAGCTATTTTGAACTGAGACTAGTTGTTTGCATACCTGCTTCAGCCATGCAGGCAGCTCAGCTGCTGGACAGTAAGTGTTCACTCAGATCATACACCCACAGAAAAAAATATATATATGTATTTAGTAATTACTAGTTTGGGGCAGTGATATCACATGAGATTTGACAGAAAGTCCATCTCATGAGCAACGTTGGTCTAACTCATGAGAGAAGGAGAGGGGAGAGGAAGAAAGAGATGCAGTGTCAAGTTAAGAGGCAGAATTTACAGAGATGGACAGTGTTTGAAAATCCAAAGTCAGATATATTCATACTTCTAAGTACATCTATACAAGTTTTACTTAAGATTTCAGCCTCAAATGATGTATTAAATGTGGCAAAATCCCCAATGCTGTCACTGCCCTATGTGTATCAAATGTTTGTGCACTGTTTTTTAAGAAAGGCCAAGATCTTTGCCATTAGAGGAACATGAAATAGTATTTCAGAAAAAGAAATTCCTTTTAATTAGAAATTACTGCATTAATTTCTTTTTTTGAAGGAGGATCTTCCTATAAACGACATGCTCTAAGCTGTAGAAACTGTAGGATTCTCTCCCTGTGTCGGGGAAGTTCATCTTGTCATCATAGTTTCCTTAGCAAGTGCTCACGTGCAGAATTTGTCTTACTGGGAGTGACACAGTCATGCAATTAACTTTGATGAATAAGCATTCAAAAACTTCTACATTACAGGAGATGTGGAAGTGAAATCACTGAGGCAGGTAGATATATTTACTGTATTTTAGATGGTTAAGGAAATTATTGTAGCTAGGACTTCTGAGCAGTTTAAAGTCTTATTAGCAAACTAAACACATGACTGTGTCAGGTAAAAGATACCCATAGCATTCTTCATCTCTCCCTTTTCACTGATGAGGGAAATACTTTATCATTCAGTTTATTAACTTAAAGATGAGACTGCATTGAGCAACTGTAAAAAAAAAACAAGTAAAATGATTGTAAGACCACTTTAACCAAACTCAATTTGCAAAAGATCCATTCTATCATGAGAAAAATATTTGTCACGTTTCATCTTGAGGAAGGATCGATGCTTAATATCAGCAAAAACTTCCAACCTGACTGGCTTCCAGAAAGTATTCTACAATTGCTTAAGCTGTTGTGCCATTATAACATTGCATGTAAACAGAAACAAATTATGCACATTAATTTATTAGAGGTGAGAAATTATAACATGGGGTGATGACTGTTTTGCTAATGTGTATTTATCTGTTAGTGGTGTGAAAACATACAAGAGATATCAACAGGTAAAAAAGATTTCATATACCTAAAATCCCAGCCTGCTAAGCCAGCCAATACATTTCTGTTTCAAAGCTTGTTACATGATCTACTCTATAAGAACATTTTTCTTTCAATTATAAAACCTCTAGATAGGGATCAAGACTTTGCTCACTAAGATTTCAGTGGTTTCTCTAGTGTTATAATTACGTTCAGCATCTTCACCCTGCGGTGATCATCTATATTTTAGTGAGGAGTGCGGTAGAGTTTAAAATATATTTCTTGATGATGATTGAAAAATGAATTAATTATGGAAGTCTGAATCATTGATGTTTTGAAACCACTTGATCTTGACCAAATGAGTGCTGAAGTGTTATCAAATCAGAGTTATCCTACCCTCTTTGCACTGTTAAGTGACCAAACAGGAGATAATGCGGAGCTCTGTCCTTTGTTCTTTCATCTACTAAATAAGAAAAGAGCAGTCATATCTTTCAAATTTGAATGGCTCTCTTCAAAACAAAAGGACTTCCCAGATGTCAAACAGAGTGCATTTCCCTTCTTTTGGGGTATCTGAGTTGAACAGCTAAATTTTTAGCTGACTTTTTTTTACAGACTCCTGAAATAGGATAGGAGCTTCTGGTGATGGGCATGAGGCTGGTCTACCATTTTCCCTTCAGAATATTCCTGATTACCTTATTCCAAAGGCGGCTAAATATTTACCTCTTCATATCTTCTGAACACTGTTCTCTGATTTTTCAGGGATGGATTCTCCTAAGTATGTGGTTTATCAGAACCTCAGTAAATGTTATCACAGAAATTAAATCAAGGGTTATTATTGCCTGGCACCGTTCCCTCCCTGCTGCTGCAGCAGAGTCTGGCAGGATTGGAGCAGCACTGCCATGGGCTCAGGCTCAGGCTCTCTTGGGGTGCTTGAGTGGTGGGGGCCCCATTGGTCCTGCTGTCTGTATACCAGCTTCTGGATCCACTGTTCCTCCCTGGCCTGGCAACCTGTCCCTGCACAAAATAAGGGATAGCAATCTCTTCCAAGTTTGTCAACACTTCTTTCAAATGCTCCATGACTTTGATATTACGGCTTCAGCAGGGCAGTAGCTGTGTGCGCAGGTGATGCTCTGCCATGCCAGCAGTGTCCCAGGGGCTGCTCTGTAGGCCCAACTAGAGAATGTCACTGGGTACAATTTGCTGATGGCATAAATGGGAAGTGTACAGCTCCTCTTTCTTTGGTTTGGTTCCAGTGCTTCCATTTGATATTTTATCAATTTAGAAAGTAATCCAACGCAATCAGTGACGTTCTCAAAGCAGTGCTGTGCTTTAAGGAAAAGTTTGACCTAGGGGTAGTGTCTAGATGCAGGGCTTTAATACTTGAGAGGAGTTATTGACTGCCTTGAGCACAGAGGGGCCTTGTGGAGAGATCTTGACAAATTAGAGGGCTGGGCATTCATCAGCTGCATGAAGTTCAACATTGGCAAGTGCCAGATTCTGCGCCTGGAATGGGTCAACCCTATCTGTATGTACAGACCAGGGGACCTAACAGAATGATATGGAGCTGCACCAGGGGAGGGTCAGGTTGTGGTCTGGAAGATTTTTCACCAGAGGTGGTGAAGCCTTGAAACAGGCTTCTAAGGCAGTGGGCATAGCCCCCAGCTGCTAGAGTTCAAGGAGAATTTGGATAACACTCTCAAACATAGTGTTTGGATTTTGGATGGTGCTGCGTGCACCTGGGAGTGGAACTCAATGGTCTCTGTGAGTGCCTTTCAACTCAGGACTGATTCTATGATAACCTCACTGCCTGAACATGCCAGGCATCCTAGATTGCCAAAGCCTGTTTCCAGCAGTAGCAGCTGGCCTGGGGCCACCCAACTTTCCTCCTCACACCTGTGGTCAAGAGGTGGAAAGGGGTAAAGAGAGCAACCTTTTCTGCTGGTTCTCCACAGCTGTGAGTAGCATGTTTCTGATTCTTGCCTTACTTTTGTCTTCCTGCATACCTGTTCCCCCAGAAATCCCCACAGTAACTCGGTATCACAATTTGAATCTTCTGTGGTTAGCCAAACCTTTTTTATTATCCCTAGAGCTGTTGAGGAAGAAGATCTTTTTGGGTTTATATACGGACAGCAAAAAAGTGAAGAGATAGACAAATGGCAGACAGAAAATAAGCCAGATATAACTGTGGTAAGAAGCATTTTGTGGCTCTTCTAGGAGAAAACTGCTGACGAGCTCCACAGCTCCAATAGTGTTTTTCTACCATGGGTAAGTTAATGTATTTAATTCTGAGGCGCTTTATAGCCTTGTGTGTATAGCATATTTGAATTGCAAAGCACTGTTATACTTGGCCATAATATAAAAGTAAATTCAAACTTTTTTTTTAATCCAGTCAAACAGCTTGAGCTATTATATTTAGCCATTATGGACCCCAGCAGAGGTCTTGGAATCTCATTAGGAATGTAAATGTCAGGTAGGACACTTAAGAACCTCATTATGGGGAAGAACCCAAGTATCAAAAGTGGTTATACATAACATAAATGGCTAGCCAACTTGAATATTGCAAAAGAGAAATCCTGCAGAGCTCTGTAATGTGATTTAATTGGAATGACAATTACTACCAGCTTTATCTTGGTATAATGAAGATTAAGTGTATGGATAACTAGACTGTGCTTAAGCAGACTGACTGAAAGAGAAAGTAAAGTAGAGAAAGGTAATAATTCTCTGTAAATATTGAATAAAACTCTGCAAGGCAATAAGAATTATTTTGTAGGAGTTTTGTGTACTTTAATACAAAACCTGTTAGTAGGAATGCTAAGAAGTGTGGATTTCAGATCTGAAATTCAGGCTTATTCAGCAAAAGCTATTTTCTTAATATAAACCTAGCTATTAATATCATTGTCTTCAATGTTTGAATGTCTTACGCTGCTTTACCTTGTTTCATCATGGAGAAGGCGGTCACTTAAGGAACTATGGTGCACAAGGGGCAGCCTTACCAGGAATGCCTGGTAAGAGGGCAAGTCTTCATAAGTGTGTCAGGACCTCCACAAAGCTTTAACTGATTGCAGAGGTGAACTGATGGGAGTGTAATGGTAGTGTTTGAAGGTGCACATCTGTGGCTTGTTGCTGTAGTCAGAAAACTGGCATGGTTGGATGGGAGAAAGGACATCGCTAAAGATTTGCAGAGGAGGTGAGGAAGAGTGCAAACATTTTTTGACCGCTCTTTAAGTTATGTCATTGTTTTATCTCTCTCTATATTCACACTTTTCCCCTTTATCAAGTAAACCTGGGGTAGGATTGGCTGTTTTAATGCAAAATTAAACTAGACTTCCTGTAGGCAGCTGGTATTAATTATTTTTATTTCACTGTTTGAAGAAAGTAAAAGGAGTATTCTTGTGCACTTGGAACTCTGATCACATTGTGGAAGCAAATAAGAATACAGAGCCTTACATACTGTATCATAACAAGATCAGCCACATGGTGATTAGAAAGAGCTGCCACTCACAACCAAAGTTCAAGAGCCTGCAGCAGCTGAGCTGTTCTATATACTGGTCATTGTGTTTTCTGTTATTGTTTTTTTTTTTTTTTTTTTTGCTTTTGCACTAGAAACAGTGTCCAAACAAAACATAATGCAGTATATATTTTTTATTTTTTGAGAAAAATTGCAGAACCAACATGTGATGCAAGCAATGAAGGTACTGGGATGAGTGTTATGTCCAAATAACATAGTCAGACTTCAACTCTCCATTGGATTTTTTTCATACACTGCTGTCTGTATAAAACCATCACACTGCTTAGAGCATTTAGGCTTGAATGTTTAAACAGTCAGGATTGAAATAGCATTAATTAGCTCTGTCATGCTATTACTCATTGTCTATAAGCTCTCTGTTACCATTCAGATCATGCTTGAATTTACTGGCAGAGCAAAATCTGAAAAACAAATCAAACAAAGTATACTTTATGGCGCTATTTTATTTTTAGACGGTTTGTTCCTGTGAAAGAAGACATAGAACAACTGGTAAGATTTTAAAATGTGAAGTAGGATAGAAAAAGAGAAAAAAGATGAAGATAGAGCTGATTTATTATTGTTATCGTTATCAATTTTATTTTTCCCCTTCAAATAATCTGGCGTTAAAATTCCGTGTAGAATTTCTGGGCACG
Organism: Callipepla californica brunnescens; assembly: GCA_023055505.1. Classification (NCBI taxonomy): domain Eukaryota; kingdom Metazoa; phylum Chordata; class Aves; order Galliformes; family Odontophoridae; genus Callipepla; species Callipepla californica. Next base: position 59,364,462 of record JALIRH010000001.1, read on the forward strand.
CTGAGTTGGCTGTTGCCCCATACAGTGATCCTAATCTAGAAATTTATAAGCATGGGATTTACTTTTCTCCCCACAAATGTTTTATTTTTCCTTGTTCTTATATCTTTTCATTCCTTTTTAGCTCATTTAAAATAAGCATATAAACTCAAGAAATACAATAGCTTAAATTTGGATTTAATGCTTCATTCAGAGTCATGGGAAGTCAAGCACCGAGAAGTATACCATGCCTATTGTGATTCAGGTTAGTTTAAAAAACAGAGCTGAACAGAAATGCTTGTGTTTATGTTCATTTACATAAGCAAGTGCCTGTTTGTGTATAGCATGCATTTTTTATTTAAATGAGAAGTCATTTTCTGGTTATAAAAATCAGGCATTATTAGTTCTCCAAAGTCACCGATTAGCAATAACTGCGTACTTTGTGTTGCGCTTGGATGGTGCACCAGCTTGCTCCTTGGGTGTGAGCAATAATTGTCACGAGGCATAAATCTGCTTCACAGAGCGACTGTTGGAGCTCCGGATTCTTAATGCAAGGCCTCTTAGCATAACAGTTTCTTAACATAACACTTAGAGAATTACCCATGTGGATCAAAAAGAAGTCATCTTCAGTAAAAAAAAAAAATTGTTCTGTCTTCCAGAGGACTCTCTGACTGGCTTTGTACTGCTTATGCGTAACAACTGCTATTTCATTCAGTACTAATACTGGCACTTAACTCATATAAGAACTTCATTTAAAGTCAGTAAGAACGTAGGGAAAATGAATGTCTGTAGTTCACCAGTTTGCCTTCTCCACTCATGCAAAATCTATTATATATATATTTGTTTACGTTTGCATATATGTAAATCCATATGTTAAAAAGGTCCACGGAAAGGCATATTAGTAAGCAGTAACCCTTCCTTTAAGACACAAACCTTCTGAATTTGTTGGAAAGCTTTCTTCTGCAAAATGATTAAATAATGCATTGAAATAGAATCCTTTATTTTTTCACCTTGAACAGAATTACAAAGAAATGCACTTGCAAAATGTAGGTACTGTTCAATGAACTTCTTCAGTCTCTATGTAGTCAATGTAGTGAAGGCAATTGGCATGTTTATTGCTCTACTTGTTTGTGAAGACTGTATGATATGGAGATTTTTATATAACAGCCATTACGGAATCTTTTGGAAATTTCAAGTTGATTGAATGGCTTGATCCTTACATTGTGATCCCAGTTTGGTTTTTGACTTGCTAATAAAGTTAGCAAGCACCATTGTCCTTCCCTAACCACAAATGAAAACTATTGGCTTCTTGGGTAGCTGGCAGAATTAGTGCTTGAACTCTTTATAACTAATGTAATCTCTTAGCAGCAATTCTCTGAACCACAAATGAGAACTATCCAGAATTAACGGATTCTTAGCAGTTATCAAATTTTTAAGAAATTATAACTTAGTCAAGAGCGTGAGATGTATATCTAATTAGAATTTTCTGAATGTACAACTTTCATGTAATGCAGGGAGACTTTCTTGAGACAAGATTGTAATAAAGCCAACTAGCAAAATTTAATTCTGTTGAGCATACAGTACTTTAAATGTGCTCAAATATTTTGGTGCTCTAAGACTGTTTTTTAATTTTTATTTCCAGACACAGCTAAACCACATCCTGGATGCAAACTGTACCACCACTATAAGTTCTTTTGAGACAGAGAAATTACTCACAGCCATCAAGGACTGTGTAGGTATTTTTTAGATTTTCTTTCAATGCTATTGACACCCAAGTAAGCCTCAGCAAATATGGCTTAGTGAATCATTTCTACTGGCACTACTGCTATGTCTTAGAAGAGAGAGAGTCCCTACCAAATAAAATGACTGCATTAGGAAGGATACTATTTGTCACACTGATTTGTGCTGTCTGTCATTTTGGCCAAATGAAATTCTGCTGAAACCAATGGAAATACTTCACACATATCATGTAAGCTTGTGCTGTGTGAACTTTCATGAAGTATCTATTTTACTTTTGTGTCTGATTCATTCAGGAATCAGGACAAATATTGCAGAAGCCCTAGTATTTATACTAATCTATGAAGGAAACCTTCCATTATTTCTAATACATACAAAATCTGTAATTAATATCTGAGTAACATAATATCAGTCCATCAGGAGAAGACTTTTGAAACTCTAATTCAGAACAAGATTTGAAAATTATAAATCTGTGTCAAGAGTGAAATCAATGTTTATTTCCCCCTACTTTCAGCATTTGCACCTGTTGACTTGGTGTGCTTAAATTATCGTAGTCTGGCATATAAATCCACAGTTTTGTCTCAGCAGGAGCAATTTTTTCATATTTCTAGTATGCTTTTTAATTAGAATTTTGAACTCTGTTTTAAAATGTTGGGTTGTTTTTTGGTTTTTGTTTTGTTATATTTTCTGTTTGTTTTTAAAATATAAACCATGTACAGGAAAAACTATTTGTTTTAGTGAATCGTAATACATTTTACCCCAAAGACTTCAGTGATGAAATATAGAATCAAAAGATCACAAAATTGTTTCAGTTGGAAAAGGAACTATAAAGGCCATCTATTTCAACTCCACTGTAATGAACAAGGACGCCTACAACTAGATCAGGTGCTCAGGGCTCCCTCCAGCCTGACCTTGAGTGTCTCTAGAGATGGGGATATAGGATAGGATGAGATACGCAAGTACAGTGGATGAGCAGCCACTTTTTCTACTCCTGAATGTCAATAAGATGGAGACCTTTCTATGTTAAGGTCTTAGCATTAGCTAAAGAAAATTTCCTTTAAAGTAACACTCGATTTAGAGTAGTATAAACAATAAGGCTGCCAATTCATTGCTCTAGACTGCTGTCAGGAATCTAAGTGAACTTGGTGCTTGATTTTGACATACATGTTTATTTTACACCACAAGGTTTGCTTTTTCCAATCATACTTCTCCTCAGGGTTTATTTAGTTTTGCCAATACTAACAAAACTATTTGTGTGGTACCTGCTGGATTATTACCAAAGACATCTAGCAAGTCATTCTACACCCTCTTCTTAACATGTTTTTTAACTCAGCTACATAAACAGTTAACTTATTCCTAAAGTAACTGCCTTCCAAATCCCAAGTCACTTGATTATTCTCTGATTATGTGTTTCCTTGATGTCACTTGTTGAATTTTGTTTTCTCAACATTATTGAAGTGCAGTGTTCTTACGATCAGAACGTACCTTCGGTGGTTTGTGTGCTGCAGTCGTTCCATGTTTGTAAGGGCCTCTCATCCTTGCTGTATTGTTTACCTTTTTTAAATTTCGCTCGAAGCCAAGGTGATTTGTTAAATATTTCATTAGTTGTCTTCTTTTCTTTTTTCAGTGTTGACCACTACGTTTAATATTTCTTAGGATTCCTAAGATGAACACATGGAATGTTTACCTTAATAAACTAGAAAGGCTAGCTCAGAGTTTAGCAAGTGAAGAAATCAATGTCTTTTGTGTGTTCTCTCTATTTTATAGTGCTCTAAATTTATCAGATCTCTAAATTAAAATCTCATTTGGACCTTAATATGCTGAAGAGTTCATACCGTCTCTGTTTGGGACGTGGTTTAGTGGGCTTTGGTGATGTTTGTTTGGATAGAAGTTCTTAGTGGTGTTTACCAACCTTAAATGATTCTACGATTCTGCATCTTCTACTGGCTGCCATTGATCAGTGCTGAAAATTCCCAAAGATCTTTGTATATTTTGGCATTTTTCTGTCATGACTATTATGATGCATTGAGTTTTCCAGGGACAAATTTCACATGGGGATGGTGAATCAACATTTTCTGCTAAATATTTGTGAGTATTTGGCAAAGTAATAGTATTAATTGAAAAAAAAACAACCTTCTGGCAGTTTAAGCATGCCAGTGTAATCAGGGGTATTTATTGTTTTGAGAAATATATTCTAGTCATTTAGTGATGGGTTTGTAGTTCCTAGTTTTGGAAAAACTGTTATTTTTAATGTCTGGCAAGTCTTCCATCAGGAAGAACAGTATTGCTTTTTCAGAAGAAAATGGGAGCATATTAGCTGAAGTTATCCCCTGCACTTCCTCAAGAAGAATATTATTTATTTATTTATTTATTTCCCTCTTTGGAAGGGATCTGAGAGAAAGCAGAATACATATATTTTTCATTTTCTGTTGAGGTGACTGTGAAATAGGTGAGGAGAGATAGAACTATCTGTCACTAGGCTTACATATGGTTTTCTAGATCTTCAGCATTGGTGTTTCTGCATCATCCGCCTGGAGGACAAGTATAGTCCATAATACCATTTAAACTAATTTGTGAGCTATATGATGCCAATTCAGTGGTAAAATTCACTTGAGTAGGTACAAATTCAGTGTCACATTAAATGGATTAAGAGTCTTCTACTCAGCTATGAAGGCATTATTATTTTTTTATGGATATAAATATTAGTATTTAATAAATTAAATATTAAATTTAGAATATTTAAATTCTGGTTTGAGATCGAAAGAATAACTTGTATTTTGAGGAAATGTGATCTTTAGCTACATACTAAGAGCATCGACAGTCTGCACAGAGACTGCTGGAGCTTATTTGCTACAAGGGCAAGTTTTCATCTGTTTACTCCGTTTGAAGGGACAGATGTCAAGGCGCAGTGTTATTCTCCTTTTCCCTGCAATTTCAGTGAGAAAATATCATAACTAGGATGAGCTCAGGTATCTCTAGCCTCCAGCCATTAATGCTTGTGCTCTGCTATCCAGCTGAGTAGACATTCTTGCAGGCAAGGAATCAACATCTAGAGCTAAACAAACTGGCCAGAATATTTTAATATTTAGCACTGAAAAGCTATTTCTAGTTCAGAGTGGGTCTTTAATTTAAAGGAGTCCTGCTGATTTTGATGAGATGGGGAGAACATTTAAATCCAGCTTAAGTCTAGTTAGGCAGCCCAGATATTAATAAGGAAGTTCCAGTCCAGGCTGAGGATAATCAGGCCATGTATTTGTGTGGTATTTTTTTCTGTTGATAATATCTGAGCCAGGTATCTTCAGTTTGTTCTGTGCAAAGATTCATTTCCTGCAAGTTATGCTTCTGACTTGGTCTAGGCGTAGCCTATAACTTTCATGTCTCAAGGGAAATGGGTGTGTTTTCTTGTCATAAACAGAAAAACTAACAACTGAATCTACTTTTTGTCATCATCTTCATTTTGCTGCGGCCATTAAGCAGGATGTCACTATTTAGTCACAAATGTCTCTGCGAATTGTAAACCATTTATAAGTGAGCATACATCACAACATGATGAAAGCACTCGTGCTTTCTGAGTGTTTTTTTCCTTTATGATTCTAGGGTAATTTCTGTGGGTGAGATTACTTTCTGCTCTGTCTTTGCTTTCTCCTGTGTTTATTAATTGTCCCTAGTGTATAAGTAAATCAAACTTCATAACTCATTTTAGATACAGACAGTGGATGTTTCCTAAAACAAAAGCTACCGCTTATGAACTTATGTGAAATTTTAAAAGAGATAACTGTTATTGTGATAGCTCTATTTGATTGAAACTGATGCGAAACTTCAGGGTTTTTTTTGCTAAGAAGAAAAAGGCAACAAGAGTTGTCTTGGTTGACAATCTTATATATGGATAAATTTTCAAAAACTAATGAAAACTTGATCCTTTTTAATTAAGCTGCACCTTAACAAATGGCTAGAAATAAGTTGATCAATATGAAGAAAAGGCTATTATGGAATTTTCCCTGAAATCAAGTCTCATTATATACTTGCAAATGTGGCACATAATGATTTGCCTCAATTTATGCCAGTTTCCTAAGAGAGTGCTACATTACAGTAATACCAGTGAGAATTTTCCACTGAGTAAAAGTCAAATGAATAACAAGCTTTTAATCCACGTTAATCTAAAAACAAGAAGAATCTAAAATAAAAATGAGGCTTTTGATTACAGCACATTTGGTTGCATTAGTGACCCACAATAGCCTAGAATCCTTATCTTTTTAGAGATCTTAAGTAACTTATAACTGGTAAATTTCCTTGTGGGAAATTCAAGTCTGGCTCTACACTTAGGTTATTTAGTTAGAACATAACCATTAATCCTCTTAGGAAAGCGTTACAAAACCCATCTTCTAAACACCAAGGCTAAAAAAATTAATTCTACTATTGATGTATTCATTAGTCCTTAAGATAGGTTTGCATGGTCTTGAATAAAGTTGTGCTTTATAAAGGCAGTAGGCTTTTTATTTTTGTGATGTCACTAGTAAGTTGCTTTACTGTAAAATGTAAATGGATTTGGAGGTTTTTGTTTTATCATTGTCTCTGGTAATGACTTATTGTTTGTTCATGGGAGCAGTGAAATACTTCTTAAATGGAAAGTTTCTCTTTAACATTTCTAGATAAATTAGGGTGATTTTTCTCATATTTCTTATACTTCAGTGATTTCAGTGCTGTTACTATGTTTTCATGTTACTGTTGCTTTTCTGAAAGGAAAGTGGAGGCTTAAAGTTCAAATGGTTAGCTTTGATTGAACATTATTTTAGCACCTTTTATTTGATTAATTGCATTTTACTAAGAGCCACAGTGAAACCATGGGTTGATACGAAGTCCATTATGTGACTGCCTCCATCTTTAAAGACACAACTGAAATAACTTTTCCCACTTGCAAATTTTGAACCAGTGAAACTGCATTAAACTTGTTGAGTATAACTGAAAATGTCATTAAGTAATACCGTAATTGCTAAAAATTCCTAAAAGGGAAATTAAAAACAGTGAACTCAGAGAAACTACTGAAGTTTCTCACTAAATCTAACTCTACAAATCCATGAGTATGTAATCCGTTTCTCATGAATAGTCTTTACCACTGAAGGATTTGTAGCAGTTTGAAGTAAGGTGCATAAGTCTATATTAAAACAAGATGACATAATTAGAAGTACAGTATCACAGTGCCACAGTGTTTCTCATGTAAATCCCAATTGCCTGTAAGTGGACCAAGGACTGTCAGACATGACTGTGTAGGAGGCCAAGAAGGAGAATCATAACCTTGTATTAGAAATATGTTGCTTCCAGTTTTGCCTGTATAAAAGTTCACTGGCCACATGATGGCCTAGAAATCATTGAAACTGTGACAATGATCAAAAATCTTATTAAAATACACCCCTAACATAATTTCTTCTAAGTGTATAGAATATGAAATGGCATAGGTGAAGAATGACAAACCTTGACCACAGCTGGACAAAGTGAATCATCTTCTCTGATTTAGAGCTTGTTAATTCTCAACATCAAAAATAATGTAGGGGCTATTAATTTAACTTTCAAACAACCTTTTGCATCTCAAAAACATTTTTAATGTCTCCGTTAGGTGCTGCATTACAGTGCACTTGGCCACTGTTTTGTTTTTTTTTATCAAGTACATTTCTGAATGTCTCTTCTTAGGTGGCATGCTTATTTAAATTCACAAGAAAAATGTGTAATTTGGGCTTGGAAATATATGCACAGAAAACAAAGTTGCTCTGAAAGTAATGCCTCCTACATATGTCCCTGAAAACTACAACACAGATAAAGAACACAATAACACTATTTGATAGAGCAAATTCTCAGATACAAAACACTCTTTTTCAATATGACCACCATTGTTAGCTATGCATTTTCACCAGTGGTGAACAAGAGCCTGGATGGCATGCTCTTAAATATCTATACCAGCAGAGGTGATCCACTGTCGCTATCACCACTGCTGAAACACATCACCCACCACCTGCCTCACTGTACTCAAATCCATGATTTGATCTCCAGAAACATTCAACAAATGTTGATGAATGTCAGTTGGTGCCATTTATTCTTCATCAAGGAATTTGATGACACACCTTTGCTTCATCAGAACTCCAATGTCAGACATCATTTAGTCAGACTTCCCCTCTACTCCCATCACAACAAAATGTGATGGAATATTGGTAGGAAGGTTCATGCTCTACTGCCACACCATCAACATCTGCCTGTGGTATCAACATAATACAATAGGAAGCATAACGTTTGGAGCAACCCTCTTAATTCTTTATGTATTATGATGTCAAATTGGTGAAAAAATGAGTATCCAACGTAAGAGTTTTAAAGTATTTTATGGGGACAGTGATTTAGAGGTGATTTGGAGGATAAGAATCTCAGAATACAGCCCAAGTTCCATTAATGACTCTTCGACAGTGTTATAAAATAAGCATAGTAGCAGGGATAGCCAAATGTGGGATTTTTGTCTCATGAAGAATATTGAGATGTCCTAATTATTCTCTGCAGTAAGCTGAGTTGTAATGTTGGAGTCCTGACATTTTTAATTGTGTCTGTAGAATATATTTGTTTTCAAATTGTAGTATTATTGATTATATATTCTTTTTAAAGCAATTAGATTTTTAGAAAGTGATTGAGTTGCCAAATAGAATCGATTTAACATTGTGCCTTAGAAGCTCTGCTCAATTACATCTGGATTTCAAGTGTTGCTCCAGAAGGGTAGAGGACTTCTGCCATGCTTGCTGTCTCAGTATTCATCTCTTATACATCTTAGAGAATACAAAATAGTATTAGGTGAATTTTTTTGGACAACTGAAACCTTGTAATGTGTAGCAGTTATATTTTGTGGAAAGAGTTAACTTTTTAAATTATAGAATTACATCCATAAAGATCTTACTGAAGTAGTGCATTTGATTATCTAATTTGCAAGTAGTTTGGCTTTGAACAATTTGCTGTAGAAGCTTTTTTGAAATCTTTGCTAGCCATCTGTAGCGCCTTAGATACTACAGATAGCAGTCAGTAGTAGAAAGTAGGTAGCTTAGATTTCTGGTAGTGTTAAGACAAGCAGGAATTCAGGTAAGGAAATTTAGTAGCAATAAATCAAGTGAGGCTCCTGCTTAACAGTTCTCAGACATCATTTTTAGCCCTGTATGAATGAGACTATATTATAAGCATGTAAGACACATATTTGTAGGTGTTTTTTTTTTTTCCACACAGGAAAATGATGATGCTTGTTAAAACACAGAACACTAGAAATAAATTTGGGAAAATATTTAAAAAGTTTTATCTGGAAAAGATATAATACAGCATTCTGGTCCTATTAAAAGCAAGTAAGACAAACAAATTTGAACGTTTGAGTGATTGGCTTCAACATGTAGTAGAGTTGACAGGGGAACGATCATATAAGCACATCATGGAACGCCAGTTCTATGTGCTTTGCCTTGGTAATGATTAAGATACAGAGTTGGACCTACTGGCTCTTAGCACACTGCATGAGCAACGTGAAAATAGAGAGGCAAATTACATGACTCAAAAAGTTCTTAGGAAACCAAGGAGTAGTTTAAGCGTTCATAAGAATGTTTTCCTTCAGCAATGGACTGATGCAAAGCACATCCTCTCCCAGTGATCCTGTGTCAAGTAACTCAACGTCACAGCTATGTTGACTCTTGCAGTCTGGGCCCAGTCCTTCTCTCCCTTTTTTTGAGTGATTCAGATGTGATATAGTCAAAACCTTGGAAACATGTTGTAATGTGCAGCGCCCATAATAAATTATATGTGTAAGATTATATGATTAGAGGAGTTTACAATTATCACTTTGAAACACAAATTTTTGAAGCGTTCTTCGTGTCTTAGATTACATGACTTCCCCTCACTTTAAAACAAGAAAAGAGAAGAAAGTTTGGCTCTTGCCATATCATAAGCGATGTAATATGTCCTACTGGAACAGGAACAACAATGCAACAGGAAGAAAAGAGCATATTAGCATATTAGATCCTATGAGGAAAACCAGTGTTTTATCAGAGAAAGCAGAAAATTAAGAACTGATTCTCCAATACAATAAAGAGAATGTCAGCGAAAGAGAGGAATATTGGCATAGACTGCACAGGCTAGTGTCCCCAGTTTCTCTTACTATAAGCATTAGAATTAGAAACTAGTAAAGGCAGAGGAAGAAGTATGTGTGTATATAATGGCTGTCTTTAATCTTTTATATGGGAAACGCAACAGAGAGAATAAATTGTGAAAAGATTTTTGTTGAGTATTACTGACAGAAGCTGTAGCAGTGAAAGTCAATAAACTTAACATGCAAATAGTGACTCTCATGAATCAGCCCAGTCTCCTGTTTGTCAGTGTAGGAGAAATACAGTATGGTGTACATAGGAAATCAATGCAACTGCCACACTTTAAATACTCACATCTTCCAAAGGTCAGATCAGCTTGGCTATTCTATATTCACTCACTTTTGTTACAGCCTCCTCCTGCCACTGCTGAGCTTGTCCTTAAAAAAGAAAAAAAATGTGTCTTAGACATTATGGCCTCTGTCCCTCCTTCGATTCTTGTAATGCTGCTACTGTAAGCTCAATAATTTCAATAGAAATATATCATGCTGTCATTCTTTTTTTTATTATTTTTTTTCCCCTCAGGATATCTCATACTCAAAGGATTTCTAGGATTTCTTTCAGTTTTGGTGTTTGTACAGCTTCTGCCAGTGCAACTGTGCATCCTAAGCATGGAGGATGCATGTATATCCAAATATGCATGCTTGATACTACAGCTACATAAATAACAGAGAAGCAAAGCACTGCACAGCTAATTTTCTTCCACTGAGTTAGCAGTTGGATTTTAACAGTGCTCATCACTAGAGGTACATCCTAACAACCCTGCTTACCTTCTGAGGGTAGTTCTTCTGTTTGTTTCATGCCATAATTGGGCACCTGGCAAAAGGAGAATTAACAGTATCTTAATGTTAGTACAAGGGTGCCCTCAGCAAGAATGAGAAGAGATATCTTGGTAGGGATGAGGATCTTTGGGCAAAAAGATAATGCTCCGCTAAAAAAGAGCACAAGAAATGTGGTGTTAACATCCAGTTGGTGAATAACTTCCTGATTTCATAGTTCAGAATCACAGAAATGTTGGCTGGAAGGGACCTATGAAAGTCCAGGCAAATGCTCAAAGGAAGACTGTCACCAACAGTAGATCGGCTTAGCTATGACTTTGTCTAACTATCTAAGAGGGAGATTCTGACTTGCCTCTGGATGGAAAAATGCACTACAAAATGTTCCATAAATCAAATGGAAAATAGGGGATGAGTTGCTTCTGGTCTGTGCTCTCTTTTTGTAGAACTGAAAGAAGCCATTCAATTAAAGATAAGTACTTGAGTATTCTGTTATGGTTTTCACAGATGCTTGGAGATCCTTAATATGTTGATGAAGAGATGCATTCCTTATAACATACCACGTTTCTCACTTGACTGAGTGATTCGTATGTAGTGACAGAGCACACTGTCAGTAAGCCATACATATGATTTGGATAAGCAAGGTAAAACTTTGGTTTAAAAAAAAAAAAAAGCAATTGTTCACGCATTAAACCCTCATTTGTCAAAATGGGTTATATTATCATAGCCCAGGATATTCCAAGATTCTATGATTCTTGCGCTGCTTTTGGTCACAAAGAATAGAAGACAGTATGTAGAAGAAAAACGTGGCTGTTTCCCCCAACAAATATCACTCTACTAACACCTTTCAGCTGGAAAACAGACTGGTTTGAAGGGAACAGTACACTGTACTTTCAGAATGTACAGTATGCTGTTACAGGATGCTGCAGGCACTGCTGGATCACTTCCTCTTTCGCAGTAGTTAGTTTCCTAGGTAGGCAAGTATGCACTGCTAGCATAGCAAAAGGAATTCAATGATTTTCGTTGCTGGAAAAAAAGCAAAATGTGTTGATTTTTGCCTGCCCAGTGTAATGTATATGCAATATCTGAATATCTAACCAGAAATTCTAGAGATTCCTGAATACTTAGGAAGCAAAAATAAACTTGTAAAAATGTGTTTGTTGGCAGCATGGTAAAGATGTATATGCTGCAGTGCAAATGGTAAATATTTTTCAATCATACGATTGCCTCTTTTGAACCAAAATCTTGTTTCTACTTGCCTTTTATGAATACTGTGAAATTTTGTTACATGACAGGACAGTTGATTTAAATGATTGTTGATACTTTTTTCTACCTATCTCACTTTGGATTTTAAGAGCTACATGGATGATAATTACTAATTTCATATCAGTCTTATGTGTGATATGATGAATCTGTAGTGCTTCAATTATGAGAATAAACCAGGCTATGCTATAGAAGAAAACTGAAAGTTGAGGTTTCCTGATGTAGTATTTTTCCAGTATTTTATCTTAATTAATTTTGTTAATTTGTGTTAATTAAGGAAAACATACTCAGTATGGATTATGATGTTAACTAAAAGAGAGCACCTACTTTCCATAAGATTCAATATCTGCATAGAGCAGGATGAGACCAAATAATTACCAATGGATTCAAATTCAGAAACTGAGGCTTCTGTACCATCACGTCCTCGTGGGTTCCTACCTACTTAGGATATTCTGTTTTGTTCTGAGATAGCATCTTGCAAGCACCGTTTTGCGTTCTGTGGTAATAATTAGCAGAATTAAACCTAACCAGTCTTAGTAAATTTTGGATAATGATATTACGACAGAGCTAATTCTAATTTATCCTGTGCTGCTCAGGTGGTCAGTACTCTGAATCTGATTACAAGTAGCCTGGCGAATGGCAGAGTTCTGAATGCTGTATGAGTAACAGATGATACTTGTAACACTTTAAAGGAAAATTACAAAAAAAAAAAAAACAAAAAAAAAACAGCAACGACAACAAAAACACAGCATTAATACAGAAAATAGTAATACCAGCAGAAGCTATCTTTAACATTATGATGCTGTGGGTGTCAAGTGACATATAAAAATGTGGTTATTCTGCACACTATTGCTTTGCAATAGTTAAGGGTACTTTCTTCAGTCTGAAGATGAAAACTGAGATAAAGTAGAGTTGCTACTAGTCTGAATTGTATCTGGTTTCTTTTTTGTTTGTTTGTTTTTTGGACTAGTATTTTCAGATTTTCAAATTGTATAAGTTCTTCTGAATTTGATTTCCAGTATATTTTTAAAACATATAACAGCATTCCCTATTTACATGTTATCCCCTGGTTCGTTGAAAGAGACGTTCCCTAATTGTGAGAGTAGTCCCACTTCCTTCACTGCTTAAGTCCTCATCGCCTTTCAGGCACTAGTTTAAAAAATGAAAACTGCAGGGAAGCGATGCTCCCAGTTTGTTCCATATTTAACTCTATTTTATAAAAATGAACATTTAGGGTTCTGCTCTCTGTTTGCTCCACACAGAATAACTTTCATTAAAAAAATTGGATCTGTTTATGCTTTGTTGGGAGAAAAAAATTGCATATTTTTACTTGATCTGGTTGTACTTAAGTTCATTAAATTACAAAGAAAACAAAACCAACAACAATCTGGCAAATGCAGTCATGTGTAGTTCTGTTTGTTTATTTGTCTCTTGCCCCCAAATGCCTGAACACTCTCAAAACTGAGCTTTCTCATGTAGATTGTGAGGAAGTTCTGTTTTTCTTCCTTGATTTTTGTATTTAAGATTTTACAATGCTCTTTCTGCTTGAATTGCTGAATAGCAAAGTAGAAAGTCAGGCATTTATAGCATGTAATTAAGCTCTTCATAGACTGAATATTTGTCACTATTGTAGGAAATTTTTTTTCTCTTGTGTGGGGTTCTGACAGTAAATACTGTTATATATTTCTTTCATTGTTACAGGTGAATTTTTGAGAAACTAGCATTTTAAACAGAGCTTTGCTTTTCTTTGCAAAGGAAAGCTGAAATAGAAGAGACTGGAAATTAGCAGTGATCTAAAATTCTAGGTACATAACAAAAATCTCACTTTCATTGCACATCTTCACAGAATGCTGTGTGTTACATTTTATGACAATCAGTGCAAGTCAAGTACCACACGCCATGCTGAGCTTGGAATCAGCATTCAACGTGCAATTCTCAGGACAAAAGTAGGTGGTACTGATGGGGATGAAAACTGGTTTGGATGAAAATTACAAAAAGTAGGAAAAATAGATCTCCTAACAACAAAATCACACCTGGTGTTAAAGCCTAGTCTTTCATTAAGCAATGATTGTTGCCTGCTGTGTATAAAAATAGCCAACACAAATAGCACTGCTTAGCAGTGCTAATTTAATAGTTGAATGTGCTTATGGGTGTTCAGTGGAGCAGAGCAAATAATCCAACGGGAGTAGTATATTGAATGATTTTAGTCCCTCTTTTCTGCTTAGAGAATAACCACAAACAGATCACAATTTCCTTGAACTCATCTCTTCAAATATATTTTTATTAATAGCTTTTTCGAGATATGATTTGCTGAGTTGATTGATCATGAATATTCTGAATTCAAACCATAGTGCATATTTGTGGTTAATCGGATAAGTCACATTTTATCTTCTTGTTGACTGACTGTGCGAGTGTACAGCAGTTTTCAGGGAGTTTAGTCCAGACAGATGTAAACAAAGTAAATGTGCAAAAACACCAGTGTATATAAGCTATATTTCCTGAAAAGCATTTGTATTATTTATCTTAAAAATAGGTGGAAAAGAATATTCACTGCATTCATTGGCTATGAAGGAGATGATAACTCTCAGGCTTCTTAGTTTGGGCTTAATGAAATGTTGTATTTTAGTGGGCAGCATGCATGTTAATTTTCATTCACAGGGGCAGGGGAAATAAAGCGCACATCCATTGACTTTCAAATGTAGCAAGGAAAGTCACACAAGAAAGGCATAGAAAAAAAATGAAAATTCTGTAACTTTAAACAGAACAAGAAATTCACTCACTGATTGACTGCATGCCCAATAGTGAATGCATGCAAGACGCAGTGCCATCAAGCAGGGATCAAAAAATGGTAGATCAGATGAGGCTGATAGCTGTGAATACAACGGCAAGGGACCCTAAGCAGAAAGAAGCCCACTGGTAGATTAGGAGGGTCACAAAAAAGATTGCAGTGTATCTATATGATCGCATTCTGTTCATTTCTTCCCATACTTTGAGTATGTTCTCCAGGAATTCCATATTTTTTTTTGTAAAATCTAACTCATTTGAACTTCATGAGCAATTCAACTTGTGCATTAGTAAGCACATTACAATTCTGCAGTTTATGTAGAACTTCAGGAACCTAATCCTATTTGTGATTTCAGATGCGAAGGAAATAAAGCAGTGCTGTCAACTCCAGAATATAGCATAAGTTTGGATGTTACAGACCACTGTTGTGTACTTTTTTGACGTATGTACGGTGTACACCACACAACAGCAAACATTTTTTTTTTCCTTAATTTTTGAGCCAATGGGAAAACTTTGGAGCTGTTTTCTTGTTTAAAATCCAATTTAAACAAGAAAACTGCAATTCAAACACATTTCACTTGCAAATAATTATTACTAAATTTTATCACTTGTAGCTGCTACTTTTATGCCCAGCAGATGCTCAAGAATTTTTCCATGATGTAAAAAAAGCATAATCACAAATAGAACAATGTACTCCAATCTATTTAAAAGGATAATATCCAATATCTTTAATTTCTTTTTATATGTATTACTTAATCTCCATTTAACCACTACTCTTCTTAATATTTCTGCTATACATTCTGACTCTTTGCTGGAACAATAGGGCAAACAGGGTTAACAAATACGCTGCTATGTGTATGTTATGTGTATGCTATGTATATGTTATCCTATGGTTACGCTTTCATCTGAGGCTGTTGGAAAAAATGGTGAAATAAGAAGTGAAAATAGTCTTGAAGCATAGTATAAGTTGTCCCATTTGTTGTAATGTTCTTCTATCTCTTCCTCTCTTGAGGATGCCAGCAACTTATAAAAGGAAGGAATCAAATTAACTATAATTTGGAAATAATATCTTGAAATGATATTTGAAATAAGAGTTATGATAAACTTATGATGTTTACAGAAACAAATCCAAAGTATCAGAGCTCTCTGTCTTGGTGTATTACGATTGTTTTCATTTAGTATCCCAGATTCTTCCTGAGAGTTGGAAAGTAAAGAACCTGAGGTACTTCTTCAGCTACAAGAATAAAAAGTTTTTTCTAAGGGCTGGGAAGAGGAAAAGGAAACTGGGAACCTCTTAATACATTGGAAATTGGTTTTATAGTAACTAAATGTGTAAGATTTTGTCTAGTTCCATGTAAGTCATAACTCTTCCAGTTAAACTCGTAGACTTGCTAGGATGACTAGATATAGGATGTGGATCTGCAGTGACTAGAATTAAACTTACGCCTGTAACTGTAATATTTAAGTATTTATATATAAAACTAGAAATGCTCATTCTGAAATTAGGCTAAACATTTTTCTCTGGAAACATTTATCTACTTATAATGTTCAGTTATGCTTCCCTCCACTTGTCTCCACTTCTTCCTTTAAAAAAGAAGATAATAATAATCAAATCTTGCAAAATGTTTTTTTCCAAGCCAGATGAATTTGCTGCAGAGGGAACTGTGCTAGCTCAGCAGGAAGAAAAAGCATAGGAGGATGCTTAAGCTGGTTTAATATTGTGTATGCAGCCCTTCTACTCTACATACAAAACCACAACTCTAGCAACTTGCAAAACTAAGTGGCATAACAAAATGTGCCATCAAACAAATGACTCCTTTTGTCAGGAAATGTAGGATAAATTTGAATTTTTATACTAGAAGGTGCTAAACTGGTTCAGTGTATAGTGTCTGACTGAGAAATGCTTGTATTCTGTGCTTGTATTCTGAGAGTGTCCTTCATTATATTTTTCAATTTTCTGTGTGGATAGTTGCTCTTAATTTGCCTAAAAGCAAATTCAAAATTGTGTGGAGGAACAATATTAATAGGAGGAAAATGAGACTGAAATGAGATTTTTCTTGGAATTAGAGACAGAATTCTGAAAGAGTAGGGTTTGGGCTAGTTTTTCTTGAACTGAAATAGCTTGTTCATCCTGTTTCATAGATTTTGTATAATTTGACCTTGAGCGAAAGAGCATTGACGCCTGATAGAAACTAATTGTATGTGTAGAGTTCAAATCATAGTGTTAAAATGAAATTAATACTGCACAGGAGGGGATATTACAAGGAAAACTTACTGTCTTAATGGGCTATAAACCTGAGTGAAGTAGTATTTTCAAACCAGAAATAACTGTATTATCTTTACTATCTACGATTCAAGTATACCCCTGAAAGTTATAATTTAGACTTTAAGTAGAAAGACTATAGGAGCTGAAAGACTACATTCTGGTGCTCCAAAAAAGAATCTTCCCCTGGATCACAAGGATCATGTGATGTTTTTAGAAATTGCAAAGCACTGAGACTATAAAAGCTTCCTAGAAAAAAAATGGATCAGGACACATGTGCCATGTGTCATTACACTTGCTAATAATCTCCCTGCAGTCAATTTTGCAACGTGGAAAGATGCTCGCACATCTGGGCAATATTCAGGTTTCAGTAACATTGCAATAATTCTTTTAGAATCCATGACAGTATGGATTACAACTGAGGTAAATTGAAGTGGTGGGTTTTTTTGTTTTCTTTTTTCATGAAGTTAGTGCCAAAGATTGATGTGTCGACTTTTTAACATGTTCTTTGGAGAAACGTCAGATTTTATTATATTGATATGGTTCTCTGAGTTGTGCTCTTCTTTCGTAAGTAGCACACTGTAAATTACTTAATGTTGTTTGTCTTGCTTTTTTTTTTCTCCTTACAACACGTTTCACTTTCACAGTGTACACAGTGATGTGATCTGAGCTTGTTTGCTCTGAAGATAATGCAAGTCTTGCCTATGACTTTGACAAAGAAAAGCATTTTGCCCAGTAATTGCTTGTAATATGCAGCTATAACTATCCATAATATTATGTGCTATATTTCAGAAACAGAAGGGAAGAGAAATATAAAGCCATAATACTAAAGAACTCTGGGGTTTTGGTTCTCATTTACACTACAGTTCTCTTTTATACTGGTTGGCCCTGGGAATATAAAGCATTCTTGATATGATGCAATTATAAACTTGGGTCACTTCAAGGTTCTTTTACTGTGACTCAATATAAAGAAGCTGTTGTGTACCAGGAGACTAGCACCTAGAGATACCAGCCTCCCTGATGACCTGTCCTCAGTGTACTTACCTACAGGTTTTAGAATGTATTCTTTAGGCTCTGTACACTTCACGTCAAACTTACATCTGTGATGATGTCATGGTAACGTGAGAAAATATGAAAGTATGAGATAAATTCAATTTAAATTTCTTTTTCAAAATCTGAAAGTAATTTCTGTATTGTGTTCACATCCTCTCCTGTAAGTAACAATAGGATAACTTCAAACAAATTACAAAATAAGTATAGCATGCTTTACCACAGAAAAGTGAACAACTTCATTCTACAGTATTTTGATGGTTTAGCGCATTAAGCGTTAAATACTTTGGAAGATTTATGGTACATTCAGAGCTAAGGAGGATCACAGAGCCTTTTATCCATGTATATGGAACACCATTGACTGTGGTGGAATTAATGTCAAAAGGAGTTAGAGAAAACTGCAAGATGATCTGGCAGAGGTATTTTTGTACCCAGACACAAAGAGCTCTTTCCTCATGGACACAAAGGATAGAGGCCAAAGAGTTGAGTTAAAGCTGCTTCTTTAAGCTATTTTATCTTCGAGGGGCCCAAGTCGTTGAAGATTCACAAAAAACTGCTGTCCCTACAGTACTGTAACTCTTACTATAGTGAGTTTATTCTGTGCTCTTGCATTTGATTAAGGTGATCTTTGTTTACTTTACAGCCATCCTCCAGAACAGTCCTCTTCTGCTTCAGTGCCTCTGCCTTTTGGATGGGCTTGACCCAAACAGTAGACTACAACAAAAAGGTGTGTTGATTTTGTTCTTATATTTTTAAATAATAAAATAAAAAAAGTTTGACCGGTGGAACTCTGTTCTTTCTCAGCAATGAAAGGGAATTCACAGTGATATGCAAAAGACTTACCTTCTCTGTTGGGTGGTACTGCTGCTTTCCAGTTCCTGTCCTGGAGCACAGCTTGAGGATGGCTGCTCCTTATGACCGTGTTGCTGATTGCAATAGGGTGCAGACAGATCTTATTGTGCTACCATCACATCTCGTTGTATTACAGCTAGAGAGAAAATCAGAAGATATGACACTTGGAAAAATCATCCTGGATGAGTCTTGGGGTCAACTGTGTTAGCTGAAATGTTCAAAAAGAAAGGATAGGTATATGTAAACTGAAATTGTCGTTTAGTAAAACCCATAACTAAGATGGAAAATTTTTATGCATTTAAGTGTGGGTATGAGAATATGAACTGTTATGTTGTCTTGGTGCTGTCCATCTTCTGCTTTTGGAAATATCACTCAGCAGAATGAAGTTTGCACTGCTTCTAAAAACAAACTGAAATGTGCAGTGTGAGGGTAGCATTCTAGAAATGTTGAAATATCAATCTGATATCCTGCCTTCTGGAATACGCGGTTATTTAGAAAGACTACTGAACAAGATTTCTGCCTGTTGCCACTATTGTAATATACATTTAATGGGTATTTTTCCTCCTATTTGTTAAGTGAAAAAATCTCAATGTTATCTAGACAAATGAACTTCTGTCTACAGAGTAGGATCTGAAAGTGTAGAATCAAACCGAAGGCAAGGAAAACAAAATACTTGTCTTGGACTCTTGGGCAGTGTGTTTCAATTTAAGCCAGTCTGAAGAGATTCATAGATTCATAGATTCATTAGGTTGGAAAGGACCTACAAGATCATCTAGTCCAACCATCCTCCCACCACCATCCCTACCCACCAAGCTACTAAATCAAATCCCTTACACCTCATCTAAACGCTTCTTGAACAGCGCTATGGACAGTGCCTCAACCCATGTCCAAGACTGACAGTACTGAACAGGCGTAGGCCTGAGACTGTAGGAAACTGAGATGACTGTACTGAGGTAGGAAGAGGATAGTAATTTTTTTTCCTGATGAGTAGCTCTGGCAGACCCATTGCCTCTTTAGAGCTTCTGATCCAAAGCCGTTAATCTGATTGTTAGAAAGTACTGGCACCCAAGGCCTTCTCACTGAAACACTGATACACTTGCTTTGATTTTAATGCCACTCTACTCAGCTTCTTGGCACAAAAATGAAGAAATGTGGCAAGATAGATAACTTTTGCCTGGCTAACCCAGGGAATAGAATAGTTTCCCCTTGTAATTTTCACAAAGGAGAGAATCCGCTCACTGATGAATTACGTCTATGCCTTTTCTTTATGCAGGTGACACCTATGTGTTATCTGAGAGTAAAAAGGCAAAAGAAAGAACAGATGGCATGAAATTAAGACATCCAAATCTATTTACATCCACTGTTATAAATAAGGCAAATTAAGAGCCTTTTTCTACTTCAGTGTATGGAAATAACTGATGTTGCAGAAATATTTCAGAGAAAGCTTTGAATAAGCACTGCTTCTCAAGAAAGCCTGGATCCTTCAGTCTTCTCATGAGTAAGTAATAACCTCCTTGCAGACTGATTAAAAATGGCTAGACTAGTCTTAAGAAAATGTAGTCTCTCTTCCATATATACGTTTCCATTTCTTTGACTTTTCTAACTCAGGAGAGGACTTCACAGATTTTAATTACAATTGTATAATAAATACTCTTCATATACAATTCCTAACAAGAAAATATGTTGCAAAAGTACAAACTATCCATTCGCACCTCTAGATTATGATTTCTAATTTATTTTCCTTCAGCATCACAAAATGTGTTTGGCATCTTTCTTTAATTGTTCACACATCTGAAACTGCTGCTTTGGCTCTTTCCAGCAGGCACTGAAGTTACGCCTCACTGACATTAAAGGAATTTCATTTGCTTGTATCTTTTGGCAACTGGACAAGAGAGTTTGTAAGAATAAGCCTTTGCTAATTGATAGTTGAGTTGTGATACAGGATAGGGTGTGTGAGATACATTTGCCAACCAGCAAATGATTGAATGAAATGTATTTGTCTGCAATAAGCGGATAGAAATAATGCCTGTTTTAAAATTCCACAAAATTATACATGATCTTGAGGACAAAAAGCAATCTTGTTTGCATGTGAAGACAATTAATTTGTAGTTGAAGGAATGGTTGTTAGCAGCGACTCATAGTTCTACAAAAAGAGATATATCTTTTAAAAAATTAAAAAAAACATAAAATAAAATAAAATAAAAATAAAAAATACTTCTCCTTTTCTTCTAGAAGCAAAGACTGTTTTATAATTTACAGCCATAAAAACAATGCTGTTAGAAACCAAATCATTCACAGCAAATGTTGCATTTTGAAAAGACAGAAAAATAGCTCTTTCGTTACTTCATACCAACAGTTTAACAGTAACAGTGCTGTAAACTGTCACCAAATCCAATGGCTTTGGACCATAGGTTTGATTCTTATTTTCTTTTTCACTGCACCTTAAGTAAATTGTGATCTGTTTTCATAATGAAAGGAAGGTAACTGGAGCTCAGTATTTTCATACAAAGGTCATCATTTTCTTGTGGGAAATGGTAGATGTACATAATTATTTCAAAGCAGGCATGTCCAGCCTGCAGTTTGCATGTTGCCCATGTCAGCTAGTAGTGTGTCCCACTCCATCCCACAGCACAACTTATGATGGAATCTCTCTCCCACTGAGTGGCCTGGCCCAGCCTTAGGCATGCCCACATTGCTCAGCGACAGCCAAAGCATTGGCCCAGGACCATCTCTCTACATTCAGTGTGGACCAGGCAAGCCCTTGCACTACAGAAATGGTTTGAATTTATGATGAAGACTAGGATGAATGTAAAAATATTCTAAGGCCTTCAAAAATAGGTAAGACACTTTATAAAAATGTCTTTTAAGAACAACGGAAATAAACCAGTTATATTTCTTTAAAATCCAGTGAACTACAAATGATTAGCTTGATGTAAATTTAAAAATTACTTCAGCTGATCTGAACATGAATGCTCATGTGGGCAAACAGCGCAGCAATATAAAAATAAAAATGTGTATATTTTCAATTTAAAATGAGATTTTTAGAATACAGATACCCTGCAGACTAAAGTGCACAAGCTAAAATTTGAAACATATTTATGGAAAAATGCAAATATTTTGTGCATGAATTACAATGGGGCTGTTACTTTATTGTTTATGGCTGAAATTTAAGATATGCAATATACCCAAAGTGAAAACAGTTGTGAGTGAATGGTAGATTTTTCTTCATTACACAGAAGTATTAAATAGATACTGACAGTTAGCAAAGCAAGCCCTCGAGTTTCAAATTCATGTCTAGAGCCATTAGTTCAAGTCAGGTTCCACCAATTTGTTTTACTATGAGTAGGAAACATGCAGAACATCACTTTCAATGGCTGGATCCAAAGATTTCCATTAAATTGCTTTACCCTGGGTGTAAAAAATTGAAACGCAAAAAGGAATTTCATTTCTATGTTGATTATTGGAGAAAATTTTAGGAGAATTAAAACATGGTGCTTGGTGACATTATTAAAAATTAGAATTGAAGTAACGGAGAATTCAAGCCCTGCTAATTTATTCAGATAATTTTGAATTAAGTGAAAATTAAGGATAATACTCAGGGAGACTCACAGATATCAACAAAGAGGCTAATAGTTATTTTCTCCTTATTTAAATGGAGGTCTTAGCTAGAAACCTTAACAAGAACTGCTCTACTCCTGTACTACGTATATAAATATATATATATATATACATACACATTTCGTTTTATTTTTTTATTATTATTATTTGAGAGTCATATGATATCAGAATTGGCATCACACTTTTCTATGGCCTATAACAAGAAAATAAAGGAGACTGAGAAGCTAGGAGCACTATTCAGATGATGTTAGGAAAAGCAGTGGGACATTCAAATGAACAGTGCTTTCTCATGTCAATAATCAGAGCAGCAGTATTCATAACTGGCATAATGTTGTACCATTTGGCCAGTAAGTTTCAAATTGGAGCTCAAAACATAATTTGTTTTCCTCCTAAAAAGAACAGAAAATTCTTACAGACAGGAACATACATGCAAAGTTTGAGAAAGTCCTCAAAATGCAATTTAAGTTCAGAAAGAATTTTAATTATTCCAATATGTAGAAGTGTGAGGTTATTGGGATCAACACTTTCCCTTAGAATGGAAAAGAAGAAAAAGCAGTCACTTTCTCTTGCAGTAGGAAGTGTCAGGGAAATAGTTTCTACCATGGAAAGGGGATTGTTTTCCATGTGGGGTAATAACACAAATCAGATGCTTCTTCAGAAATAATTACACTACAATTTTTTGCCACCAGTTTCAGGATCTCAGAAAAATAACTCATAAATAATTGAAGATGTGGGTTTTTTTTCTACCTTAGGCATATAGAATGGTTTAAATTAATTTATTTAGATTAATCTGCTTCTTAAGTGGAAAATATCTCCTTTTTGGAGTAAACAGAGAAGAAGGCTAAACTGAAATCTCATTGAAATCTGAGTTAAGCTACCTTAAATAAGTTTCTTTCTTTCCTTCAGAAAGGAAAGAAAAAAAAAAAAAGCTTCCATAGAATATTAACCGCAAACATGAAGGGATTTTTCTTAATTGTACTGAGCTGTTATCCTTTCACATCTTTTTGTCATCAGATTCCGTATGCATTCAGTTTTACAATTTACTGTTTCTCAGCATTGTTGTGTCAACTATTGACTGTTCTTCCCTCTAGTAGAAATATGCAAGATGATGAAAGCTATCAATATTTACTATGACTTAACATTTTATCCTCTCTGAAAATAGCTATCGGAATACCTGTTATGCCTATTTCATAAAATTAGTACTTTTTTGGTTTGTTTATGTATTTTATTTTTGTCTGCTTGAAATCAGCTCTGAAAATACATACTGTGTTCTGTCTTTGCTGTTGAATCTGGCACAGGGTGTGGAATCAGTCCTGGGAAAGATTATTTCTTGTAGAAATAAAAAGAGGATTTGAATACATCCAATGGTTTGAAAAGATTATGCACAGAAGTTTCTATGAAAACTTCCATGAGGTGTTAGATGAATATTTTTAGATTTATTTGAAAACCCAAGCTTCAATTCATAAATTTGTTCTATGGATAAGAAATCATATCAACACAGAATAACCTCACTCAGGATGGCAGGAACCATACACACCTAACTCACTGTAGACAACAGAAGACAGCAAAGAGGGAAAAGAAAGTGAATGAAACATTAGTTGAGGGGTACTGATGGCACTTAAGAAGCAGTTCTGAAACATCTTTCTGAGAATCCTTCCACCTGTAATATTTTTCAATAATTGAGTCTCACCTCTATTATTTCAATTCATTATTTCATTTATTCTTTGTCTCTTTTTTGATTCTTTTTTTTTTTTTTTTTCCCTGAACAAGTTTCTCTTGGGCTTTGCCTTTTATTGAGGGTTCCATTCTGTTCTTTTTCAGAACAAGTTTACTGTGATTTGTTTGAGTTCTGCTTGCCAAGTCCCTAACAGCTGCACCTCAGAGCTCATTGTTACCTGGATCCACTTAAGCATGTAGAAACTCTTTTGATTTAAGGAGTCTTAAACTAAAAACGTTGTGCAGACCTTCATCAAAAGTACTACTATGTTACTAAGAGTTAGCTTAAAACTCACTCTCACAGAATAATAAGTGTTGTCACTGGGAGAATATGGATCTCAGCAAGAGCTAATTTAATCTTCTGCCCAAACTGTCTTGACATTGGCACAAGTTTTTTGTGCTGTGAAATCACAGCTGTTGCCCACCTCTTGGTGACATAAACTTATTACTGCCTTGTGAACCCTCCATCAGCAGTGTCAGATTATCGTTCATAATGTTGGCCTGTGGTGTTGCTAATACTAATTAAATAACATTCTGATAACCTATTTCAAATTGATTTACTTTCAGTCACAAAGAAAATGGTACTCCTGAAGAAGCATTCTTGGTATCTCATGTGGCTGCTGCGTTTCTGACTTCGAAACACAGATGTAATCATAATTCACTGCAGTCTTGATGTCTCTTCTGATATTTTAAGTCTTACCATACTTTCTTCTTAAATTCCAAGTTATGTTTGTATTTGTTTAAGTTTAAAATCATAAAGTAAATTTATATTTAAAGATCTTCTGCGGGAAATAAATTTCTTGCAGTGGACAAGGGCAACAAATGTAATTTATCTGAATATATGAGGCCTTTGACGCAGCCCAACACTGCTTCCTTGTCTCTCTATACTGGAGAGTTATGGATTTGAAGGCTACACTACTTGGTGGACCAAAAATTTGTTGGATGATGGCATCCAGAAGGATGTGGTCAACGGCTCTATGGTCAGGTGGAGGCTGTTTCTGACAGCTGTGCAGAATTTATGAGTACATAAATTCTCTTGTTTATTACTGGTGAAAATAAATAGTTAATGGTTGTGACTATGCCGAGAAATAGTGTTTTGTAGCTAAAAATTTGCTCTGACAAATAGTATTCACCCACTTCCAATGCCACTGCCACAGGCAGGGTTGCCAACCATTCAGTCAGGCACTACACCAAACTGCTCAGAGCCCCATCCAACCAGGCCTTGAATGCCTTCAGAGGCGGGGCATCCACAACCTCTGTTCCATCATCTCACCACTCTCTAAGATTTCTTTCTATTATTTAACATAAATCTCCCCTCTTTTAGCTTAAAGCCATTCACCCTTGTCCTATCACTATCAGACAGCGTAAAACGCTCATCTCCTGCCTGTTTACAAGCTGCCCTTAAGTACTGAAAGGCCTGAGTGATATCTACCCAGAGCCTTCTCTAGACTTAACAAATCCAACTCTCACAGCCTTCCTTTACTGGAGAGGTGCTCCAACCCTGTGATCATCCTTGTGTCCCTCTTTTAGACCCATTCCAACATCTCTGCATCCTTACTGTACAGCAACCAATTCTTAAGTTTTTCTGTTGCAATTGGATGAAACAGGGACACAAACAGTCAACCATGTGGCAGTAGTCAGAATTAAATGTAACAAACTCCAGCACGGAGAAATTAGTACTGCTCTTCTACCAAGAAATAGATTATGAAAATAAGTGCATAACATTGCAGTTTGTTGTTTGTCACTAGCATGTATTGTTTGTAAAATGCCACAGCTCTTAAGAAGCACAGGAGGGACACTACAGGAGTACGAAGGAGAAGAGGAAGAAACAGAGGGCTTGATAACTGAAAGCTAAAGAGTCTGGCAACTGCAGATAAGCACTCACCTAACAAGATGCTTATTGCTTAATCTATGAGGAAGTATCATGAGACAGGTAAGAGGTCTGGCATGCTACTGAATTTATTAAATATGCTTTTTTTTTTTTTTGCTTCTAATTCCTCTTTGGATCTTAAATCTGTGCTTTCAGAGAGGCAGAGAACTGTGTCTTGGCACAGAAAGACACAGACCTTTGAGCACCTGTCTAAAAGAAGAAAATCCACTTTTTTTGACAAATCTGACTTTTTTTGCAGGACATTTGCAATGTGAGCAGAAATAGATTTGCCTGTGACTCTTAGCTAGAACAAAAGGTACCACTTCTTTTTAAAAGAAAAAACAAACAAACAAAAACAAAAAAAAAACACTCTTACAGTGTTTTCTTTCCCTTAATAAATATTAGTAGTTATGAGAATAAAAATATTGGATAATTACACTCAATGCCATTCAAAACTTCTCCCTTTTGACACAAAAATCTTGGTAGCTACAAGGATGTAGAGGTGTATACTGCATAAAGATTGTTTTAAAAGCATTGTAAAGAGAGGGGAGCAAGCAAACAAGACAATGAAACAGTTTATTGATTTCAACCACAGAAGTCAACACTAGAGTATCTATCCCTGGGAAGTTCAAAGAAGTGTGGATATACTGTGAATTTAAGTAAGACTGTGGTTACACTGTAGTTTACATCTTCTTGCATTCAAATGAGTTGGTTAGAAACCATGTTTTCTATGCTTAGCAAAAAAAGACATCAGAAGTTGTGCTTAACTTTTGTAATGCTGAAAGCATTAAAATGTATAAACAATAGCATGGTTCAATCAAGAGCTACAATTATCTCCCAGAATTATGCCAAGAGTTCCCAAAGTTCTGGCAATGTTCCTCCTTCATCTGCTCCCATAACTTTCACTAGGTTCTCTCCAGCCTAAACCAGTGCACATAACGGTCTCTGCAGGGATCACCATTTCTCTGACAATAGTTCTCCATTGGTTAAGCAGCTTTTTGATGTGAACTTAAGTTTGCTGGTGAAGAACCTAACCTCAGCTATAGCCTCTTGATATCAACAGGAGTCATCCCACTGTAATAATTCTGAGACGGTATCTCATATTTCACTTGATGTAGTGCAGCACCAGAAAATGATGATGAATATAGATTATATTTCAATTTTAATCCTTCTGTATCCCCATAAACTTTTAGGAGAGTTTCAGAAACTAATTTAAAGACAAATCCTAGCTGTGGGACCACAGAGTGCGGGACCACAGAATGTATGGCAGGCTTTGTATTTCTGGATCTTGAGCACCTCTGACAATGGGTATTAACCACTAACGGAACTGTGAAATAACACTGAATCAGGGCAGGAGAGGGATGATTTTCCAGTACATCATCTCTTCTTTCTAAAACCATTTTTAAGGCTAAGAAATTCTTACTAAGTTATTTGGAACTTTTGCATTTCAAAAAGGAGCATTAACAACTTCAGTATCTTGTGTTATCCCACGAATCTGAGTCTCCAGAAATTCATGGTTAACATGTTGCACCAAACTTCATAAAGTCTAGACTGCATTTTTGCCTTTTATGTGTTTTTTTCTTCTTATAATTTATATTTTTATGATTGTTATCTATTTGTTTACTTTCGAGGACAAAGATATGTGTTGATTTATATTTCACTCAACATATTAGAGTCATGTTGGATCCATATAGTAAGTTTTAGGAGCACTGAGACGTGCTCTCACTTATTCTGTTGTCCTTAATACTCTTGCAGCTTTAATGAGTATCTCTTCCAGACCTTTCTCAGATGTTTTAGGCAGAGGCATTTGCAACCTTAGTCAGTAACACTGTCAAAAGCACCATTCTTTGAGATGTCATTTCATTTGTTCAGATATTTACAAGTAAACAATCCAACCTGTTTAAAATTGTTCATATTTACTATATTTACACATACTATATTTAGCTATAATTTATATATACAATTCATCCTACTATATCTGTGGATTGAAGCAAGTGGTTTGAGAGAGACTAATTCTACTCTAGATGAGGATAGTAGATAATGTCAACCCAACCATAGCTTTATTTTTGTTGTGAACTGTGTAGATAAATGCTTGGTATATGTTTTCAATAAGAGAACCATGTAAATGTTATTGTTAACATTTTGTGATCACTTTATATCCTGAAAACTCTGAGGACTGCATTCTCTTTTTTTTAAAGTAGTGAACACTAGGAGATGAATTTCTATTTGGCCAAGAACTTGTGTTTTAAAGATAGGGTCAGAATAAGTTTGATTTTGCGCTATTTAAGTGTGGGATAGTTACTTGGCTCATAACATTAAGGAAATGGAATATCAAGATATAGAAACAATTGTCCAGGTAAAAGAGTGTATTTCTAATTCATGTGAGGTAAGCACATATATTCATTTAATACAGACCAGAGAATACTTGAAAACTTGATTATCCAGAATACGCTGAAGGTTTGGGTGCCTCCACTGCAGAAAGTCCTTATATCCTCCTATAATTACTTTCTTCCAAAATAAGCTTTCTAACTCTGAGAAAATGAGCAAATGCCTTTCTTCTCATCTTTTTCTTCTTCCTACTGTTTTTAATATGTATATCTGACATGCTAATGATCAAGCACATGTTCGTTCATTGTTGTCTCACCTCAGCTGTCTGATAATAGCTTAAGAGTAATGATGAGCAGAGTCGCACATCAAGGATCTCTTTTGTTGATGAAGTAACCAGGAGTGCATTTCCAATTTGCAGTTTGGCTCTGGGGCTTCAGAAGTGCCACAAATGTTTGATATCCACTTGGTTGCTTACACCAAATATAATGATGGATTGCTATGTTATGAGACTATGTAGAAAAAAAAAAAAAAAAAAGGAGAGAAAAAGAATAAAGGAAAAGAAAAAAAACTTATCTACAGAAAAATGTGGAGGAGCAAGCCTGTACAAGTGAAAGAGAGGAAACATGTATGTCTGTATTTCTCTTTCATACTATCTCAAGGACAAAATAATTGACGCTTTGATTCCACTGTCAGTGATTGAGTTAAACCAGGATTACACTGAGTCATTTTTTAGGTAACCATTTTGACGTTAGTCCAAAACTCCTTGTGGCAAATCTACATTTACCTTAATCACTTGCAGTCAATCAGATTTTAATTCATCTGTTTCTTCAGTCCTGCAAAGTTTGGTCCTGGAATCCCTTTCCTTCAGGGATCAAAGAGTATTTTCCCTGCGTATGTCAGACACACTTATGGAACGTTTTTGTATGTTTATTTAGCTCAACAACTATTCCATATTAACAACAGCAGATTGATTGAGGAATGTTCTTCAGAATGGCCTTTTGAAATCTTGCATCATTGGAGCTTTTGCACCATCAATTCTGTTATTTTACTTTTGAAATATGCTAAAGGAATTCACTACAAAACCTATAAAACCTCATTCAAGGAATGAATGGCTTATTCTGTTTCTTATCTTGTTAATCGATATTGTTAAGTAACTGCAGTGGGCATAGTAAATGACATAACTCTAGCCCCTCCTAATTAAAGTTAATTGTCTTGTTCAGCCACATTCACTCTGCCAAATATAGGTGCACGAACATAAACTTAATAACTTATTTTAGACTCTACCGTGATTGTTATGTACTCTGTTTTCTTGTTAACGACTGATTTTAATTCCAGCTCATCCAGCAAAATCAAAAGCCATAAACAGTCATCTTGCCTTTCAGATCTGGATGGATAAATAACACACTACTGTGTTGCATACTTACAGTCAAGAGGGTAAAAACAGAATTCCAATATTTACGAGACTTTGATGCTGGCCTTAATTCATTCGCCAAGACCTTGGTAAGAAGCTGTCTTATGAGATTCATTTCTTAGCTTGAAGTTAAGTGGTACAGATATCAGAATAACCCCCCCTGGATTTTGGTATGCCTTTCATG
Organism: Callipepla californica brunnescens; assembly: GCA_023055505.1. NCBI lineage: Eukaryota > Metazoa > Chordata > Aves > Galliformes > Odontophoridae > Callipepla > Callipepla californica. Next base: position 59,394,434 of record JALIRH010000001.1, read on the forward strand.
TATCCTTTTATCAGCTTTATTATTTGTTATACTTCTGCTGAGCTTCCTTGAATAAGTCTAAAATGTTTCACTTATTATGCAGCAATTTAGTGAAAGCTATTTAAAATAATATTTGAGGAGGGAAAAACAAATCAAAATGAATAAAAGCTTAGGAAACACATGATGAAATAGAATGAATATCAGAGCTATTATATTAATAGGCTTGCAAAGTGCTATTTATGGTATCTCACTGGAAGTTTAGAAATTGATACTGACTTACAAAAACTAATTGAATACCTTTGTTGTATTTCAGAAATACATATTCAAGCTCTCTGTACCTATTCCCCTTGGGGAAAATTGTTCTACCTGCCAAAAACTCTAGCAATTTCACCTTGTTTTCATCTTCTTAAGGAAAACAGTTCAGGTATTGACTCAGTATGGCAGCAAATTTGTGTAGTCTGAGATTCCATCCTTAGATGGTTATCGTCTCAAGTTGCCTGTCAAAAGGGTCTTTTAAGCTCTGTGGAAGGAGTAGCATGAAACAGAAATTTTTAGTCCTAAAAGGTGCCTTTTCCTAATAAGTACTGATGTTGATGGAACAGCAGAAAAGCATATAAAGGATTTTGATGTTAAAGTCAAACAAGCTCTAAGAATCATGCAATGGACTGAGTTGGAAGTGACCTCAAAGATCATCCACATTTCCCTTTAACATCTTATTTAAATCTCTTCTCTTTTAGCTTAAAGCCATTTCCCCTTGTCTTATCACTATCAGGCCATGTAAAAAAATCATTCCCTCTTTTACTTACAAGCTCCCTTTGAGTATAGGAAGGCCACAATGGGATCTCCCCTGAGCATTTTCTTCTTGAGACTGAAAAGCCCAACTCCATCAGTCTATCTTTGTAGGAGAGGTGCTCCAGCCCTCTAATTTTCTTCACGGCTCTCATCTGGACCCGTTCCCAAAGCTTCACATTTTTCTTGAGCCCTGGGAGTCTCAGGCTTAGATACAGTAGTCCAGATGGGGTCCCATGAGGGTAGAGTACAGATGGATGATCACATCCCTCTCCCTGCTGGCCACTCCTCCTTTGATGCAGCTCAGTATATAGGTGGCCTTCCAGGTTGTAAGCACACACTGCTGACTCACATTAAGTTTTTCATCTACCAGGACCCATAAGTTCCTCTTCTCAGAAGGTCTGCTCTCAAGAAGTTCTTTTCTCAGTCTGTACACATAAATGGGATTGTCTTGGCCCAAGTGCAACACCCTGCACGTGGTCTTGTTAATCTCATTAGGTTCATATGAGCCCACTTTTCAAGCCTGTCCATCTCCCTCTGGATAACGTTCCTTCCTTCTGTTGTGCCAGCTGTGCCACTCAACTTGGTGTCATCAGCAACCTTGCTGAGGGTGCACTCGATCCCATCATCTATATCACTGATAAAGACGCTGAAGTGTATCAGTCCCAGGAAGAATACAGGCTCATCCATGTATCTGCTCAGACACCCAGCCAACCTGAAGCTTAGCAGTATAACCCTGTAGAGCATCAAATGTGCTTGAGCTGGTGTGGCCTACAGGGAGTGCAGGGTCAGGCTCAGCTGTGTCCTTGAGTACTGTTAAAAGCACGCTGTTTGATGTCCCTAGCAGCTGTGTCTCAGGGCTTACAGCAACATAAAAACCCCATGCATAGCATGTTGTGGGATAGGCCCTAATTTTATGGGTTTACTAATGGGATAGCAGCTTTAGCCTTGCATTACTTTTCCTAAGACATCTAGGTGTTGTAGGGGAAAGAGAACTGTGTGTATGCGTGGAATGCTTTAAGGGTTGTTCATTTTGACCAGTTGAATTTGGATACACTGGGTGCAAGCTGTGCCAGCATCCATCACGAATGTCTTACTGTCCATGTGTTCTTCTGGTCTCCCAGTGGCTGCTGAAAGAATTAGCAGGTATTTGAGAGACACTCAGACTGGCAGCCTACCTGGCTCTATTTATTTCAGCAACTTCACGTGGATGCCTTGTAAAACAGCAGACAACATCACTCCCCAAATGTGATCTTCAAACAGCGCATTGGTTCACAATTTTCAGAGAAGATTCAAGAATGTAGAAAAGAAGGAAAAGAGTGAATTGAACAATAGTACAGAAACTGAAAATCCCCACTTTGGCCTTTCTTGCAAAATTCCTTCTGTAATTATTTGCAATTCTGCCAATAGCTACAAATGTTATTTGCTAGTGCAGAGTATCACTTCTTAGAAATCGGTAAAAATCTCTTCCACATCAGAGAGTCTTTCCTTCCACTTCCCCTCTTGGAATGGTGACAGTTGAGCTGTAAAAAATAACACTGCCAATCAACATTTCAAAACTTTATTTTTTCTTTGATTGATATTCATCACCTGAAAGGTGATATTTGCTACCCAGTGAAGAGTAGCACCTCACCAAATCCTCCCATGCGTAACTGGGGATCCTTGCAGAACCCTGATATAAAGAGCTATCAGATCTTTGGTCTTTATTTCTTTGTTCTGAGACATTATCAAAGTGATGGGTTTACCCTTTGTAAATGTTGTCTAAGACAATATATTTTTTTCTTCTCAATGTTTCTTACTTGAGCTTCTTTGATTAACTTCTGTTTTAGCTGCTTATAGTTGTTCTTTGTAAGAGTAGTAGACCTAGTACTGGAAAGAGAGACAGAGAATGGAAATTTAAGAATCGAGTTTGTCTACATCCTAGCAATGAACAAGTGTTCATGGTTTTGTTTCTCTTTCACTCTGTCTCAGCACCTTGTTTATCTTACTGGATTGATAGCAAGGGCTTCATGGTTGATGTATGCATTCTCAGAGATCACAATTCCAGAGCATGTTGCTTCTGACTATTTTCTCTAGGTACTGCTGTAACACAAAAAGAGAGAAATTACATATGTTGCTTATATTCATGTTTGTGCTTGTAGAGATGTGTTGGTGGGGAGGTGTGGTGAAATGATGAAAATGTTATGAAGGGAAGTTATTCCTTTCCGTGAAAGAAGAAAATCTGACACCACCAATTTAATTCCTAGGAGCACAGTGAAAAAGACTAAGACTACATAAAGGTAGCACAAGAAGGAATTGAAAAATAATAATGGAAAAATCTATAGCTAAAGCACTGCCAGGAATATAGTTATGCATGAAGAGTATTTGGTGATTGATCGACAGTAAAACTGAGTGAGACAGAGAAACAACACACAGATATTTGTATCACTTCCAAACCTCTGCTGGAGATAAAGGTGAAATATAGTTGTACTTCATAGGAGAATTATTTTAAGTGTTCTTTGTTCCAGCATTCCCTTTAACTTTTGTAGTGGATTTGTAACCACTTTCTTGCTTCTGATAGTTATCTTTTTGACCCATTTAACTCTTTTGGAGAACAACTTTTGTCCTCACTGTTGAAATGGCTGCCTTAAACTATGAAGGCTCCAGCTCTCTAAATACACACTGAGAGACAACAGCCCTGATTTCCTTCAGTCATACCCATTTATACCCCTATTTTTGTTACAAAATAAAACCTTTGTCATGTTGTCACTATACTCATTTTTCTATTAACCACAAAATAGAAAAATGAGTAGTGAATTACAGTTGCCTCAGTCTTTCGCTGAGGTCAATTTTGTTTGAATATGAAAAAAAAAAAAGCCTGGATAACTCAATTTTTCTCCCCTCCTATTTGTAAAATGATGAAATTGAACTAAATTTCAGGATCTCCTTTTAATCTTCAGGAATACTGGAGAGTGAGTAAGATTTCAATATTCTCATATTTGATCTACTTTTTTTTGAATGTACACAAAATTTAATGCAATGGATGATGAGTTAAGCAAAACAAAAAGGCATCTGCAACGCAGAAAATGCTGATCAAAAACACCATCATGTCGCCCAATTTTTGAAACAAAATCATATTCCTGTCCCCAAATTTGACATCATGTGTCTTGATTTTTTTCTTTAGGAAAAAAAATGTAGATATTCAATTTTTTTGTAAATTTCTTCTACATTAAATACACTTCAGATTTTTTCCAGTCAGAAAGACAATAGGTTTATCTTATTATCAGAAATTGATTTCTGCAAGGTTATTTTGTAAATCAGATCTGTTCAGCATTAGAATTATCTGGACTAGAAATAAGAAGTATAAGTCATAGACAGCTTTGCATCTCTTAATGTTTAGGATCTCAGTGTTCATCAGTCAGAAGAAATTAGGCTAGTTTTCCAGCATATGTAATGACAAGGAGTCCATAGAAAACAAAAAGGAACTTTCTGGGCAATTTTCTCTGAAATGTGAAACCAGACTGTTAGCACTTCCATTTTCTTTTTCAGTTCCAAGTCTATAAAATAAATTAATTTAAAATGTCAGAAATGGACAAGTGAGTTCAAGTGAGACCTGATATTTACCCTCAAGATGGAAAGTCCAAAATGAAGAGATGTATGATACAATAAATAGTACCTATGATTCATTGCCCAAAATAGCACCTGACAAAAGAGATGATGTTCAGGATCCCCATGGGATAAAAGGAAAAATTTTTTTTATAGGATTGGCCTTTTTCTTTAGAAAACAGCACGATTCATAAAGCATTTTATATATGGCAAGTGATATAAGAATCAGGTGAAAATGTAACGAGGGTTTATGATAGAAACTTATTTTCCATCTTGGCTTTTAGAATTAAGACTCAAATTTTGTAATGTGAAGTGTCACAAAACCACAGCTACTTTCAAATCAAACTTGGTGGTTGACACTGCACAAGGCAAACTGTGTTTCTTTTTGAGACTATGCAGCTCCGTGGAAGTCATCGGTGTGTCTGGAGGCTGATAGACACAGCAAGGCAAGTCGCTGGAACAGAGTATTTGTATAAAACCTTATATTTACTATATCACATACCATAAGATTCGTGGATTTTTTTCAGCAGTTGGTGAAAAAATCTCGAATGAGATAAACTGTTCTGCAATTATTGATGGAATGGAATACTCAGTAGTGCAAAAAACTAATCTAAAATTCAAGTCAGGATAAGAGAAAGTCATTAGCTATGCTGTGTAAAGCAGACATATACAATCAATGTGTGAATGTCACGTTTGTCAGGCCAAAGTGATGGGAAAAGACTTCTACTAACAGAGAGAAAATTGAACACATCTATAACAGTGGAGGATAGTTCATATCCTGTTGTAATTGCAGTGCACTCGAAACAGAATGAGAATAGCAGGGAAAAAAGAAAAACCCTTTCGAGCTTTACAGAAGCATTGTCTGGAATGTATGACAAAGGTAGAGGCCTGAAAAATGAGGAAACTTTGAGCCAAGTGAAGCAGATCAGGGAGATGCTGTGGGGGAAAAAAGTAAAAAAAAGAAAAAAAAAAGGCAGGGTTAAGATTTAGGCAGACAGAAAGAAAGAAACTGAAAAAGAATCCCAGATGGTACCAGGAAGAACTGATAGTTTTCTTCCTTCTGTCTACTAAAATGTGTCAAGTGTGCAGGGTCAAAGTGCATATGATGACTTGATGGCAAATAGAGACATGGTAAAAATAAAGAGACTTGGGAAGCTTAGATGCAAGTTATTAACATATGTGCATTGGATAAGTTATTTGAGTATTGCCACTCATTCTCAAGGTATGAGGTGCCATCAAGGACAATCCTTAAAGGAGACGACAGTCGAAGGGAAAAAAAAATAAAGTCAAAACGGAAATCCATTGATATTGTGGAAATAGTATTACTGCATTAGAACGCTAGAAGGCCATGAAACACAAATTTACTTTGCTCTGCCTCAGTGAGAAAGCTCCAAAGCCTAAGAGAATGCATCCAACAGGTTTGAAGGAGTGGAACAGCTCCTGCTTGATTGGCTGTGGTGTACTATGGTAAGATTTACTCTGGGCAAATATCTTTTTTTGCAACAATACAAAACAAAAAGTCACCACCATTAACGCCTCATAGTGCTAAAGTTGTACATGTAAAACAACTGAAATAACACACATGATGATATAGTATGAAGAAAAAAGACAGTATTGCACATTAAGGTGGTCATTTTGTCTCCCGTTGCATGAGAATGAACAAGATTGTTCTGTGGTTAGTTTTTTGCTAGCTTAATAGTTTGTAAAGATATAGAGCTGGAAACAACCTTCCCCAAAGAGATGCCAGACACAAGAGCAGTATACCTGTATTTCAGTGCAGGCAATTCTGCAGTTAGATCAGAAAGATTGCTCTCTTGCCTGAGATATTCTTTCTTCTCAAAGGTTACTTCATCGTCCAGAAACATAAGCAGCAGCTTCTGTGTATTAAGGGACTGAAGCAGTAAATTTTACAGCGTAATTCATCAATGGCGTCAGTCAGATTTAGGAGAGAGCATGTTTTTGCAAAGCTGCAGAGATTGCTGTAACTGAGGTCAACAGCAAACTCCTAGTGCTTTTAAAAATTGATTTTACTGAAATCTTACTCCATTTTCCTAGTAATAAAGGCCTCCAAGGATTTAAACTGCTGTAACTGAGAGCAGTGCTTGGCCCAGTTCTCTAAGTAGGTGTGGCATAGCTCCATTACAACTCCAATACAAATAACAACAACCTTTAAAAACAGAGTCCATTTTCTAACATTTTAGTAAGCAACCTTTTGTTTACTCTTGTGAAGCTTGGGGGCCATGAGTTAAATTTCTAAAGCCTCGAAAAAACTTTTCTGCTTTCCAAAACTTTTGAAATGAATTATTTGATGGGAATATAAGTATATTTGCTTATCTGACAAATCCTGTGCAGATTCGATGAAGAAAAACAAAACAAAACAAACAAAAAAAAGCAAACAAAAAAAAACCCTTAGTAAAATCTTATTCAATTTAAGACAGAATGTTCAATTTTCTATAAAATAATAGAAGATACTGCTTTTATTATCTGACTATTCCAGAACTCACTGGAATCTCTCACAGCTTTCTTAAAGAAAGCTCAAGGGCAGGTGCCTCATCATAAATTGGTCTGAAATTTATAGAAGAGAAAATTGTTTTTATATATATAAAACATATATATATGTTTTACATTATAATTTCCAATTTTAATAACAACAACAACAAATAAATAATAATAGTAAATACAATAACAATCAGGACCTGTACTACAGACGATGTGGCCTTACCTTCTGTCTTTGAATGAATGCTTTCACTTCTGGGTCTGAGATCTCAAGCTACAGAGTTCCTCAGGAGGAGGCTGCATGTTTCTCCATCCAGTGATGGAGGCTTTGGTCTTGGCTATTTCTGTGATTTATCAGCAGTTCTTCTGTATATCCTGCACTTCCTTTCTCTTCTGGGCAATGACAATAAGTCACCAAACTGCCTTCTTAATGCGAAGTATTATTTAAAATGAAGTCATATTGGAGAAAGCATATCCATAAAAACAGCAGAGTACACTATGTCCGTGGCTTGTGTTTCAATGAAATGTTCCTCTCCACAGATCTGGCAAGTCCCCGAAATCTTTTTCACAGGCCTTCTGCAGAGCATTTCCTTTTTTAGTTTTATGCCAGTTTCTTGTTTTATGTTAATTTTGACAAGTGGCCTCTTTTCTCAAGAAAAAGCATTGGATGGTTGCTTTCATTTTTGTTTTTGGTAGTGGTGTTTATATATATAGATATATTTAATAGTTCTGCAGTTCAGTGGGATATTCGGTTAGCGTCAGCTTTGAGTGTGTACTGTCTTCTGCTAATTTCTCCCAGCTTTCCTGAATATCTTTTTCTGATCCCTTTCCTGTAGGCTTCCCACAGCTTCCCTTTGAGCTACAACATTGCATTAATTTAGGGAAAGCTTGCAACTATTTGTAATAAATGTCTGTCCTCTGACCACACTGTCCAAATTATTTGTCACATCTGTGTTCAGCCTGCTGTTACTTCCCAGTTCCAGATATGATGCAGAAGGTGTGTAACTGAAATGTCTGAATATTGGTTGCCCTTCTCTTCTCTTTAAAGCCTCCCAAAAAACTTCCAATAACTTCAGCTTTGATATACCATTTCCTTGTAACTTTTCTTTAGTTTGGTAATACAAACGGCTAAGAAACAGACAGAAATTTTTCTCCTTTTCTGATACCATAGCAGTCCCTTTCTTCCACATTAGTGATGATTCAAAAACAGCAAAAAAGGAGAAGCTGCTAATACAAATTCTTAATCTAATTGTCCTAGTAAGTGTTAGACTACTTATGTAATTAGAAAACCCTCTGATCAATAAAGATGTTTTGAAGATAAAAAATTTAGTTCAGATGGATCAAATCTTATGTTGCAGTGGGAAACAGCAGTTTTGTCGCATCCAGGAAAACCAACCTCTGTTTTCTATTTTTCTTGTCACAGATAGCACATCTGCAGCAGAGAATATGAAGCATTTGCATTTACAGCCCCATTTGGTTGGCCTTCTGAGTCACGCTGAGGAGCTCCATCTTCAAACGCATAGCTGCGCTTGACTACAGGACTGGTGAGGAAAGTACATCAGCAAAGTACCCTATGTAATGGATAAGAGTTGCTTGATGCAGGATTGACAGATTGTCCTACTACAGCTCATCCATTTCCACTTGTGTTTGGAGAATACTCATTATGTATAATTATTTATTGCCAGTGTTGTATAATAATTTTATCGGTAACATTATGAAGAATGATACTTAGATAATGTTAGCTTAGTCTTTCACAGGAACTGCAATTCTTTTGTTGCCCACGTGGCCATAGAGGATAAATAGAGAACTAACTTGCCCACGTGGCCATAGAGGATAAATAGAGAACTAGCTCATCTGTTCTGGCAAGTGATAAACTCATTATCATTCAAGAAGAAAGAAGATGATGACTTAGAAGCTTTGAGGCACACCCAGTGTATGCTGCAGATGAAATGGGGATGGGGACAATTCCTACACTTGGGCAGAAGCTGAATGCATTGAGTGACACAGGTAAGTCTACAGACAAGCTGTGCACCTAAATGATGCTGACTACAGCTGGGCACAAGCCTGGCTTTCAGTCTAAGATTAGGGGTTTTCCTAGACGTTTATGGTATTTCACTTGATACGTTTTGATTGGAGGATCAATAATTTGGGTTAAATTCTGGCTTGTACATTTTCTTCCCTGAAAGAAGTTCCAAAAGACAAAGTACCCCAATAAGAACCTGTTCTGAACTTACATAATACTTGTTCATCCTACATAATGTTGTTTTTAGTCTCCAAATTAATCAGTCCCTCCCAAGAAACCTGAACCAAGCAGTTTCAAAGCACTGTAGTAACTGTTTGTCTCCATGAGATCATTTGAATTTGAAACGAATCTTTTCAGAAATGTTACCTCCTTTAGTGATTTCTCCTTAGGGGAGGTACTTAGTTTGGAAGTACTAATTACAGGTACACTGTGAAATCAAATATATATATAGCTTACCATTCTGAGCAAAGGAGTGAAATGATTTGATGTCGATGTGCTAGATGTGAACAATGTTTCTTATGGCCTTTTACCATTCTCATTCTGCCCTCAGACCTGTCTTGGCCCATGAACAAAACTCAGTGTCTGTTCCAAGAGAGTAAAGAGGAGAAAACTCCAGCTTTGATAGAGAGGGAGTAGATGAGAGATTTGAGGAAAAAAAAAAAAAGCAAACAACAAAGCCCAGAAAATCCACACAAGATGTAAACAGATCAAACTTATTTAAAGATCTCAGGTATTTTAGGGTATGTTAAACATAGCATAACCAGGCATTCAAAAACGGTGATTCTCCTGCTATATTTAGCATTGATGCAGCCTCACCTCAAATACTACACACAGCTCTGGGCTTCACAATGTACAAAGGGTGTAAAGATCCTTGAATGTGTCCAGAGGAGAGCACCACCAAATCTGGTAACAGGGCTTGAGGGCATCTTCTGTGAAGAGAGGCTGAGGGCACACAGGTTGCCCAGTCTGCAGAAGAGGAGGCTGAGAGGAGACCTCTCTGCTCTCTTCCCTGAGGAGGGGACAGAGGGGGAGGTGCTGGGCTCTGCTACTGGGAACTGCTGGCAGGGTGGGAATGGCACAGAGCTGTGCCAGGAGAGGGTCAGATGGGCACTGGGAAACAATGTGAGAGTGCTCAAACTCTGGAACAGTCTTCCTAGAGGGGTGGTTGGTGCCTTGTGCCTGTCAGTGCTCAAGAGGTATTCGGAAGATACCCTCATTAACGTGCTTTAATTTTTGGTTAGCCCTGAAGTGATCGGGCAATCGGTCTCAGGGATTGTTCCGACTGTTTTATTTTAATGTTTACTGTATCCAAAAGGCATGTAATAGATACTAAATCTATTGACAGATATGAAGTCCACAGTGAAGATTAAGCTTTTAAGGAATTTTCACATGTTGCGGGCACTGGCTCTTCAAATTATTTGCATTGTTATTTAAATCGGCAGCCTACAATAAATATTTATGCAGCTAGTTTTTTAGTCAGCAAAAATGGAGGACTTACTTCACTGTCAAGTGTGCAAGCTTGGCTTTGAAAAGACAAGGGAATACTTCAAATGCAGCTCAGCCAAATCATAGAAATCTCTCTGTGAGCTCTTCAAGTGCATTCCTTAAATTGGATCTTGATCCCCTATATTAGAAGTACTGGGGCATTTATTTTACAATGCGTATCTCTGTTTATTGTCCAATACTTCCTGACCTCATCTTCTGAGAGGAAAATAAAAGTCGGTGAATCAAAATATCTGAGAATAAATAATTTAATTTCTTGGTGGCTTTTTTTTTTTTTTGTCTTTCTTAGTACAGAGGGGTTTTTAAAATTTTTTTGAACATTCATTCTGACCTGAAAAAAAAAAAAAAATAAAATTAAACTAATCAAACTTGTCATTACGCTCCTCGCTGGAGGTCTGCCAATGTCTCCATAATACAGCGTGGTTTTACAGGATTCATACATTTCTTCTGTAAACGTTCAGCCTGAGCTGAAATTTGGCAAGCCGCTTCATGATACAGTAACATTCTCTCCTGCATATAAATGTTGCTTCTCTCTCTCTGAAAACTAGCAGTAATGCTGGAGAAGCATTTCTTTTATGGCTTCTATAGATTTTTGTTTAGAAATAGGTAAATTCGGTCTAAGTGCTTGGAATGTCACCTTTTTATTGCATTCTTAACAAACGATTCAGCTTTTACGAGGAAAATTTGCAGCTAAACTGCATTTGCATTTCCCATGCTTTTCCTCTCTATTCCATCTCTGTAACAAGCGATGCTTTTTTTTTTTCATTATAGAATTGGTGTGCAGTTGCTTCATAATTACAATTACAGCTACATTGCTGCTCAAAGCTGAATTCCTTATGCTGCCTCATTAATCCATTTTTTTGGATTTTCACCTAATTATCATGTAAGTATTGATTAGAAAAAGCTATAGCTCAGCTTTAAATAACTGACTTCCTTAAAGTAACTTTTCACACTTCATTTATCACTTGTTTTTATTACATCCTGTCTTATATTCCTCAGTTTTCTGCATTTTCTCATCCGCTTGCATTTTCAGGGCAATATGGCACATTAGGAGGACATTAGGTAAAGTGTATGCCAAAGAGTGCTTCAAAAAAGCCAATGTTTGCTGCTGACTGGTGGGAGGGTGATGGGAGTTTGGTTGCCATTCCAGGACTGGCTGACAGCTGCCTGTTGCCTTACGATGAGCTCAAGCAGCAACACTTCCTGTTGCGGTATTCTGAGCTCAACACTTGACAGTCTGAAAAGACACGTGGTTATTTTGAGGCCTAAATGATTGCTGAGCTACTTGGGAAGGCCGTCCCTGGCGTGATTTATGTGTCAGTGCCGTGTCAACCCAGGTCTGGATGCCCCCAGGAAAGGGGGATGGACTGCTCAAATAAGACCCTTCATAAATAAGTCGCAGAAATTGAGGAGGAAATGTTCTCACGCCTCCGAACAATCCCATCGAGTCACAGAGGAGGCATCCATCGATGGGGAGCATTGTTCCGTGGTGCACGTTGCCTCCTCCCTGAATAAATAGGGGATTGTCAGGCCACCTTTCTTTGTGAGTAGTGAACCTCTCTTAATTCTTTGTTTTGTTTGTTTTTAAAGAAAATATTTTCTCTTTAAATCTCTCGGATTAGAAGAAGTTTCATGTGATTTGATTAATTAAACTATGCAACACAAGAGCCGTAAATGCTAAAAAGCCTTCTTGAAAGCAGACCGTGGCCTAGCCCGTTGGATAAATTGATTGATTACATCTGTGGTTGCTCCTAATAATCTGTAACATTTTTTCATTAGACAGAAAGTTGTTTTCCTGTTTAGTATGCAAACGTGAGTTCCGGAGCATTCTGCCCGTGTGTTCTGATTTCTTTTTTTTTCCATTATGCAATCACAGAACATGTCACTTCCTTCTTATGAAAGAAAAATGGAAGAGATAAAATTTGTGTTTAGTAAGGATTTTGATCTTCAATATATTAGAGAAATTAAAGTCCAGGGTTGGCAGAAAATCATAAATCATGGTTATGTGTTTCTCTCGAACGATTTTATGGATGCTAGGGCAAAGATATTACCACGTGCGCTCTGGTTACTCAGAAATGCCACTAGAGGCTGTTTTCTTTCTTCAAAGGTGCCCTTTATGCCAACACAGAATTACTCTTAATAGAGGAAACACGCAGTTTGCACAAACGCATTTCAGGTTACCTGTCACAGGGAACAAAAACGGAATGAGAATTTGGTAATTAATTTTAACATTCCTTTCTTCTGCGTTATTTTTTCCCCAGAACCTGCAGTTTTATGAGATGCACTCTTTGCTTTAATTTCTTTTTTTTTTTTTCAAATTATTTCTGCTGTTTGTTTTTGACTTCGGGAGTGTCCTTTGTAAAGACTCACTATTAAGATCCTGAATCACTTTGGTGTTGTTTAGTTTAGTGTTCTTTTCTTCCTGGGTGAGTTCTCTGGTGCTGACACACTTGTACGCTGCTTTTATAATCCCTGTAGGTAGAGGGAAAAAAAATCGGCTGAGAAATGCACTTTAAGGCATGGATGGTGAAAATAATCCCAAGTGTGTGTGTGTGTGTGTGCGTGCATGCGTCCACTGTCACGAGGCAGGCTTGGGAATTCACAATCTGTTGTTTACTGTGTAGGTTTTAATTTGTTCCTTCCTTCTTTCACTTTTCCCTTCTTCAAACAAACAAACAAACAAACCTCCCCAGATTCTTTCCGTGATAACTGCATTACCATCTCGGACTATCACATAGAGAACCACTGCTGTGCAGTGATGGGTATTCACCCTGCTGTTCCTAGAGATGCAAGAGCAGAATCAAGTAGGGTCCTCTCTCATGGTGCTGCAGTTGGAAGGTGAGGATGTTTTACACAGACTACTGGAAGAACGATAAACAAGTATCTCCTATCTCATATTTTGAAGGAAATAGGAGCATTTTTCTGGACGTTTTGCTGTGGAAACGCGTTTCTGTCAAATGAATAAAGAAGTGTAATGGAGTGAGATCTGATAAAGGCAAAGCAGCATAGGAGATGAGCTTCTCTGGGCCACAGGTGGCTGACTGCACGGCCAGAAAACTCTGCACTTCCTTCTTCTCCGAGAGGTGCCCGCTGTCTGAGACTGGTAAGGAGTGTCTCAAACCAACCTGAGACAATCAGCATCGCTTTGTGGGCGTTTGAAAGCATTTCTTTGGAGCTGTTTGCCTTCGAAAGGGAGTGCTCAGGAGTGTTTACTGGCTGAAGACTTGGCCTGTGAGCAAATCACTCCAGCTTGATGTGGGAGGCTGGGAGATTATACCATTGTATCCTGTGAAGACAGGCGTCTCTCTGGTTCCTCTTATCTGCTGACTTAAATTTGCAAGGCCTGAAACATGGGAACAAAGGAGTTCCTCCCGAGATCCCAAAGCCAGAAGCTGTCACTCCAAAAGAGCTGACTCGACCAATTTGGACTATAAATAAGAGTTTGTATTGTCGTCGTTAGTCATCATCAGCTGAACAACACAACCTCTGATGACCCATCAGACTGCAGATCTGCGTCTGACACCAAGGCATTGCTGGGTCTAGGACTGGTGAACCGCTTTGCTTTGCTATGGTATGTTTATATACCTATCTTTCTTTCCCTGTTTTCTATCTTTCCATGGAATCATAGAATGTCCTGGGTTGAAAAGGACCTCAAAAACCAACTAGTTTCAACCCCTTGCCGTGGGCAGGGTCACCAACCACTGGACCAGGCTGCCCAGAGCCACATCCAGCCTTGCCTTGAATGCCTCCAGGGATGGGGCATCCACAACCTTTGGGAAACCTGTGACTACCCTCTGAGGGAAAAACTTCCTCCTCATGTCTAACCTAAATCTCCTCTGCCTTAGTTTGTAACCATTCCCCCTTGTCCTATCACCATTCACCCACATAAACAGTCATTCCCTCTCCTGTTTATACACTCCCTTCAAGTACTGGAAGGCCACAGTGAGGTCTCCTCTGAGCCTTCTCCAAGCTAAACTTCTCTTTTTATCTTCTTCTCTTTCATGTAACTGTTGCCTAAAATTGTCTTACCTGTAAAACTTATTATTCATAATTAGCTAATTAGCCAAATATACCTCCCAAGTAGTTGTTGTTAGTTGTTAAGAAAGATCTCAGTAAATTGATGCGTATTATTCCTCTGAGCCTTGGACGACCGCCTCCCTTGAAACCCACTGAGTGGGATGAGACACCCGCTCAAGAGCCCAGGGCTGCCCTCTCGCTCCTCCTGAAAATGTGACCAGAAAGAAAATAGAATCATAGAATTGTCTGAGTTGGAAGGGGCCCTCAAAGGCCATCTAGTACAACTCCCCTGCAATGAACAGCTCTAGCTAGTTCAGGCTGCTCAGAACCTTGCCCAGCCTCATCGTGTACATGGTCAGGGACGGGGCTTCCACAAGCTCTCACCGTTCACCTACCCTATCTAAATAGGTAGAGTCAGTGTTAAATACAAGCACGAGCAAAAGAAAGGGCTGGAGAAATGAAGCAACGGGTGCACATTAATTTGATGGAGACTATTCTTTAGTGTGACTGAATAATCAAACGGGAACAGAGAAGGAAAGTGATGCTCACGTCCTAAGCTGCACTCCCTTGATTAAAATACCGGAACAAGGCTGGCTCCTCACGGCCTTGTCTCTTAGTGCAGTGCAAGCCACTCCACAGAGTTTGGGGGCACCAGCAGTGTGACTGAGTGCTACTGGCCTTCCCGTGGCACCGCCCTGCAGCCAGTGCCCTTGTTTTGGGAGGACAACAAGGTGGTTTGCGTGGCTGTTTAACACATTGAGCTGTGAAACGCAGGGTCCAAATTCTGTGGGGGCTAAGCCATGCGGTGTTACTTTGAGGGGCTCTGGAGGGCTGGGGCGAGTCGCTGGGTTCAGAGGGTGTCCAGACGCGGGGGGGGGAAGAGAGGACGGAAGCAAAGTGCGTGCATTGGCGTGGTGATGTCTGCGCATCACCAAGGATGCGTCCGTGAGGGGCGTCCGTGAGGGGCGACCGCGGGGCCGCTCTGTGCCCCCGGGGTCAGCGCTGCCGCGCGCGACCCCCTTCAGCGCGGCGGCCGGCTCGGGAGCGCGCAGGCCCCGCGGGAGCGCGCTGCGGGCGGTGGGCGGGAGGGCGGGCTGGGCGGCGCTAGGGCCCGGGGCGGTGGCGGCGGCGGAGCGGGGCCGGGCGGGGGCGGCCCCTCCCGGGCGCCGCGCGAAGGCGGGCGCGGGCGGGCGGGCGCGGGGCATGGTCCCGGCGGCGCGGCGCGGAGCGGAGCGGGCGCGGAGCGGTGGCATGCGGCGCGGAGACATGCGGCTCTGCTCGCGCGCTGCTGCCCCGCCGACATGGACCGCCGCCGCCTGCCGCTGCTGCTGCTCTGCGCTGCCCTCGGCTCCGCCGGGCGTCTGAGCGCCCGCCCCGGCAACGAAGGTGAGGCGGGCCCGCGGGGCGGTGGGCTCCGTTTTTCCGTTGGTTTTTTTTTTTTTTTTTTTTTTGCGTTTTTCTTTATTTAACCGCTTGTTTTTCGCCTTAAGGTGGTCCCGGGCGGCAAGCCTCCCTTCTGCCGGGGAGCGCTCCCGCCCGGCAGCGCGGCCGCCGCCCCGTGCGGGGATGCGGGGAGCAGCGCTCCGGCGGCCCCCGGTTAAAGTTGGGGGGCGGAGGGCGACGTGTGTCCCCTGCCCGAGCAGCAGCGGGGTGCGGAACCGCAGGGCGCCAGGTGCCGGTCCCGCCGCGGGCTGGGCGAAGCGGTGCCGGCGTTGCGCTTCCCAAGTTGTCATTGAAAGCCGCTCGGCCGCTGCCGGACCTCCTCCGCGTTCCGCAGTCGGTTTCGGAGCCGGAGATGTGTGTGTGTGTGCGTGCGTGAACGCGCGCGTGTGTTCGGCGGCGACGCACGGGCGTTTTGTTCTCCCTCGCTATGGTGGTTTCTTTTTTTTTCCAGGTGACATTTGATGAACGCGCGCTCCGGGTTAACGGAGGGGAGCGATGAGCGCAGGGCGCTGTTTTAGGCAAAGCCACCGCGATGCTCGCGGGGAAAGCTCGGGCTGCCCCGATCCCCCGTGCTAAAAGGGGGATGCGGCTGCTGCCCGCGGGATGCGGTCGGGATTCACGCTGCCATCCCCCAGTGTGGTGGGATAGAGCCGAGAACTTGTGGCGCCCAGTGGGGTTTTGCACCTGCCCGAGATGCGGCGGCCACGAGAAAGCGCACGGAGGAGCTGCGTTAAAACCAATTCTCCCGTGCAAACGATGCTGATGTATTTGGTGGCATTCCGGCTCTCCGCGGGCGGTGAGATCGCGGGTTCAAGTGATTTTTGGCTAGGAAATAATCAAACAGGAGAAGATCGAAACTTTAGGGACCCCGGGCGATCCGAAGTCAGTCAGTTTATTGGTGGGAAGAAGCGGTGCCTGCAGAGCAGTGTGTCTGTGTGCTCTGTGCACATTTGTTCTGAGCGGGCAGTGCTTTCCAGGCTACCTGGAGGAAGATGCTACGAGCGGTTGCTTGCTCCTAAGTCCCCATATGCGAACTGTTCTGTCACCTTTAACCAGTGGTTTTCAGAAAGGAAAGCAGGAGCGCTGATGGGTTGGGGGGGGGGGTTGCCCTCGTCTCATGGCTAAATAAGCGGGTTGGGAACGCTGGGGGTCCATCAGCACAGCGGCACACGGACCCAGCCCGCACGCTGAGCCAAATCGGGAGCTGGCCACTCAGCTTTGCTAGTGATACTTTTTGCGTCTTTGTTTAAAACCGTTGGCACACAGGGAACCGAGAGGAGGAGGCAAAAATAAATAATAACGCAGGAGACGCGTTAAGCATCTCGAGTCAGGCTTCAGTAGGTGCTGCTTCTGCTCTCTGAGCTCGGTTTCTGAAACTTAGCCGTAATATTTTCAGCCTGGGTTGCGAAAAAACAACATGCATGCATGCAGTGACGGGACGGTGTCTGGCTTCGCGGGCTTACTTTTTTTGAGGGCTGGATTTTGCTATTACAAAAAGGAAAAAAAAAGCAACCGTATAGCACATAACGCTGACAGTTTCTTTTAAAAAACGGGACCAGCTTCAACGTTTGTTTATTTTCACTGAGGAAAGCGCACTAATTACTTTATTCCTAGCGTCCGTGGGCTGATCATGTGAGTTGAGGAATCCAAATGATGATTTGCTGATGCTAATTTGTTTAACAGTCAAGCGTTAGCATGGAGCTTTAGATAATGCGAAAGATTGCTCCCTTCTTTTAAGTCATGTTTTTTCTCTCAGCTTCTGCCAGTGTAAATTCCTCCCTCTCCCAAAACTCAGGTTAGTAAGTTTATGCGTTTCCGTGGGGCACCTAGAAAAGTTTTCTTTCTCTGCCCCTGAGAAGGATCCTTTGAATGGAGGTTGTTAACATAGGCTTGTGGTGAAGAGCGCACACATTTTTTTCATATGCTTTAATATAAAGCTGCTGTGGAACTTCTCGTGGGTCATTGTAACAAAGGATGCAGCTCATTTCTGGTGCGTTCCTGTTGCTCTGAGTAACTTTTGAGGGACGTGAATGTCACGATGGGTACACTGAAAGGGTTGTGCTTAGGGCTACCAGGGAGAGGTCCTACGTTTTATTCGACTTGAAAGAATTACTTCTGTTTTGAAAACGCAACTTCAGTTAACGTTTAGAGTTAATATTAGAGCTGACAACCGTTTGAGCTGGTGCTGATACTTCAGTGGATGGGAAAAAGGGAGAAAAGGATGGAAGGGGCTGAAGGCGAGTTGTTGGCTTACTTCCTTACTTTACATTCTGTCAGTAAATGCACTCCTTTTTACCCCTTTTTCTTTAATTATTATTTGGGATAGTTGCAATATTTGTGAACTTCATCCCAGAAAAGTTTTGAGGCTTTTTTTCCTGATTAAATACATTTTTCCAGCGAGTTTATTGTCACACACCGTATCCTACACGTTGCAAACAGTGTGCTCTTTCCTTACGTAGTCACAGAGGTCCAGGGAGGTTCCCTGAAGTTCAGGCATGTCTGCGTGCGGTGGCAAAGCGCGTGCCATTTTCTAAGGGGCAGGGAGATGTCAGGGAGATGTAATGTCCATTCCTCAGGTTTGAAGTCACGAGCAGAACCCTTTGAGTGCATAGGATCCGCATGTCCTGCCATGCCATTCTGCTGGATATTTTTCATGCGAGGTGGATGGTGCTTTTTTTTTTTTTTTTTCCTAGAAAGAAGCAGTTTGTCTCTGAATAATTCCTAGGCTTTCAAGAAATTGACTGAGCTCTATCACTCGGTAATTTAATAATTTTTCCTCAGTCTCTCTGGTAACTATATTGCCTGCCCGAGGGTACCAGCAGCCTTAATTTCGCTGTTTTATAACCCACAACAGTTAACACTTGACCCAGGTCATTAACAGGATTATCAGCAAATTTGTTTAAGCTTTTACTGACAACCCGAATTGCTTCAATAATATTTTGACTGTGCAGACAGGAAACTTCTTGTAACCTCTCAATCTAGCATAAAATTAATTTCTTGCAAACACAGCTCCCAAACGATCAATACGGTAAATCTGCTTACAGTGCGTGGTTTCAGATAGTGTCTGTTTTGGTTAACAGCAAGAAGGTTCCAATCAGCCCCTACTTTCAGTCCGCATTGGCTTACGGAGATGTGGTTTCAGCTTTTATTCATTCACAGCAGCTCAGAGCTTTGAGCAACTGTGCAATTAAGTTCACCGTTCTATCTGTTAGCACTTAAAGTTGCTGAAGGCAACTTCGTGGTAGTGACAGCCGTTGGCACGGTTCTGAAGAGCTCAATGTTTGCACATGGAGCAAAGTAGCCGACCAACTTTCACGTACAATTTGGGGAAGGGCTGGGAGCGCTGGAAACTTTGCAGTGGATCAGAAGGGAATGGTGGAGGGCAGAGCTTCGCACAGATCTCACATCGCTGCGTGTCAGGTGGTGTTAGGGTAGGGAAGGTCCTCACGTAGGGTGGCACGATCCCTGCTGGAGGGTTGCCCTGCGAAGGATGTCAGAAGTCCGTTTAGAAATCTTAATGTGACGCCTCTTCAATTTGATTTCTGAAAGCTCAGATGGGTGGGTTTCCGTCGAGCTGTTTTTCATACAGCTGTTATCCAGCGCCGCTGCGCTCAATCCTAAGCTGTGCAATGAGGGAAAATAGTGATCCTGCCTTAAAATTCACACCGTGATGATTTTAAAAGCTGTGCAACAGGAGAGGGAAGTTGGACAAATCCCTCATTCGCTGTCAGTGTTTCTGATAGCGGGCGCTCACAAATGCAATAATTTATTTTCTACCACTGAAACTTGTCTTACGGCTGATGTCAGTGCAGTGTACTAAAAAGGAAAACGGCCTCGTTCTCCGTGACAAACTTAAAGCAGATGTCTGAAGCACAGAGATGTTCAATTGGACACAGCAATTAATTCTTATTGCAGTTAATTTGGATGCGACCTATTTGCTGCCCAACGGACCAGTCAAATGACACATACTTGTTACAGCTCTCTTTCCTGCGCTTTCCTCTGTAGGAAATGAGGCTTTGGGGGCATTACCCAGACAACAGGCACACGAAGTTGTTCGCAAGAAATCTTTGCAAATCAGGAGTGCGTTCTGATTGAAGATTTTCCCTGCCATCTGGGGAAATGGAGGGTTAGTTTTATCGATTCGTTTATTATTTGCAGGACTTAGGTAAATTGCTATTAGTGTACTCGCTTCTGATTCTGTTTCAGAGCTTCTAAGTTTTCCTCCAGGAACGTATGTAACGGCTCTTGTTCTTGTAATCCCCGCTCCATGAAAGTTTGGACATACAGATGCAGGTGTTCGCTTTCCTGCTTTCAGAGCTCTGGATTTTATCACCAGTGAGGGTCACTACAGAGCTGTTACCGAATCCAGCCGTACGGTTTGTCGCTTTCTGTGCAGAGCCTGTGTTAGCTCCACAGGGTACCTGAAATTCAGGGAGGTGCCACTGCTTTGTGGCTCCTGTCAGATTTATCTCATCTAATTAATTAATTCATTAATTTGATGCTGCTAGTAAGAGGAGATATAGTCATGTCCTTGTTTTTGGTTAAGGTTCAAAGGTATTCTCAGTGGGGATGGTTGGTACTGAAACACAGACGGGTCCTGTTGCTGCCCTAAGGTGCAAAATGAACAGGACTTCTGCAGACCTGTTAGATAAACCTGCAGAGGTGGAGCAGAAGGATCTCTTAAGCCCATCGCCTTCTTAACAGATAATTTCAGCGTCCCGAGAGCTGCTTTCCTACAGTGAAATGTAGGGATGTTTTTTTTTCTTTCCTCTCTTCTTTTAAACATTTTCTTTTTTATGAAAAGGAACCTGATTTGTTGAAGCATTGTTGAAAATCTGTTTGTGGGAGAAAAATCTTGCAGTAAGAGCTAACACAGTAAGTTTTGTGTACAAATGCAACGTGGCTGCTGCTGAGTCCTCTGCTTTGCTAAACATTCGTTTGAGTGACGTAGCCCTTCTTATTTCCATAAACTTAGCGCTGTAGCTTTTTTATATACATTTAATTTTTTCTAAATAAGGAATAAAACAGAGTTAAATTCAGTTTAATTCAAAAGATGAGATGTGAACTCCCTCCGGTGTAGTTCTGGAAACAGAACGTGACGGTAATTTGCTGGGTTAGGATTGTATTCCCCACTGGTAGTCTCATGCTGCTTAGTTTTTAGGTGGTTGACAAATCCTAGCACGAGTACTTATTTTGCAGTGTAAAACTGATGTAAAATTGAAATTCAGTCAATTGAAGATTCAGTCAGACTGAAGATTCCTTTGAAGTTCCTGCAACGAATGAATGGAAGAAATAAAGATATAGGAATAGAGGTAATCCTGTGTGAAAGAAATCTTAGCACAGTGACAAAAGAGTCCCAGCCCATGTGAGTGACGGGTGGAATGAATGAACCACCAGTGCGTACAGTCCTAAATGTGCAGAGACGTTCTTAAACTAGGCACACTGTAAGCAGAAACTTTAGCACCACGCTCCTTTTTTTTTTTTCCGTAAACTGCTGTGTCCTGCTGTTCCAGGCAAAATATGGAGGGAAATCCCATTAATCTGCTGGAGAAATATTGATGGAAGAATAATAGCAGACCGAAGGAACAGTGGTCGAAACTTCCTAGCAATTAATCGAACAATAGGGTGAATGGTAGGATTCGGTCAGGGCGGTTTAGTGTCATATGCTGCAGGAACGGTGATTTCTTTTTTTTTGCCAGCTGGTTTCTTGTGACTTTTATATCTGTATTTGAAAGGAGATGTTCGAGTTGCGTTGGCTTTTTTACCGTTTGTTCGCTTTTTAATGATAACAAAAAAAAAAAAAACAAAAAAAAAACCCAAAACAACAAAAATCCAAACTTCTAAAGCACAGGTTCCATACATAGAAATTTATTTTATTTGATTTAACTTTTAAAATTGTGCCTCAGGAAGGAGGATTCTCTAGAAAATCGAGCACAAAGAGTTTAAATAACGAAACTGACAAAGAGCCTTCTGGTTCGTGGTAGGCTTCCCACAAACTCTGTGCTGACAAATAGTAAGGAACGTTACTGTGTCCCTTGATTTAATTATTGAGGAGCTAGAAAGCAGGCAGAGTTTTTGGTTTGGTTGCTTTTTTTTGAGGACGGGGCTTTGCGAGAGAGCTCTTCTGGAGTGGAGAAAAAAGCTCGGGTAGAAAGAAGTTAGCAGAAATGAAGTGAAAGTTTGAGGTGAATCAGACCGGCATCCAGACTTTCTCTCAAAATCGTGGCACCATTAGGCACCCAGAATTCAGTGCTGACGATGATCTGAACGCTGAACACAGCACAAATTAAGACATTCCTTGCCGCCCTGAAAGTCTAAGCATTGTTTACATTAGTAAGCTTCACCACTATGATTTACCAGTGGTGAATTTCAACAGACTGCAGTTTGGAAGCGGTGGAGGCATTTTTACCATTCCATTTACTCTTTCTGTAACAGTGCTTTTCTTTTTCTTTTTTTTTCTTCTTTTTTTCTTTTTTCTTTTAAAGGAAAACCTACGATTCCTGTCTATCTATCCAGTCTTACTGTTCATGACACACAGTGGCATATTGACACAGGTTCTAAGAATGTTAGGGCCTTGTCTTGCAAAAACATTTCTGTCACACATGCTTTGTCTCGGAGAACAAGTGTCCTAGCAATGACTCGAAGTCATTTACCTAGAGAAGGGGGTTTCAGATGTCATGTGGTCACCCAAATTGTCTGGAGGTAGCCCAACTGTAGGGAAACCTAGTTGATCTCCTTTGTTCCCACAGCCCTTCTCACGTGCCCATTGTTTTTCTCCTCTCCCTTCCCTCTTATAAATCAACAATCAGTGATGAGGAATCAAAGGAAGAAAACATTGTCTTTTCCTTTCCAACTGGCTTTGAGGATGTGCCCATTCCCCCTTCCCAAATCATGTCTTCCAGGAGAAATAAGATGCTTCAGTCCCATGGATGCCCAGAGGAGAAGTGCAGAACTACGTGTTTAATGGCAGTGCCTTTAACACGGTTGGTTGTGTTGATCCTAAAAGCTGTATTAAATCTGGACAGAGGGTGTTCAAGAAAGTGAAGTAGGAGTTGTCCATACTTTCCTTGGTTAACGGTTTTGGAGAAGATAGTTACAAGCTCAATTTGTGCAACTTAATGGAAACCTGAGCCCTTTGTGGGAAGGTAATGGAAGTAGAAGAATACGCAGAAGACAGAGGTCTGAAAAAAACGGCTTACGGGTAGACGGGAATAGGACAATCATTTAAGCATTTACCTTCGTTATAAATATTTGTATTTCTCACATATGGAAATAGTGAAAAAAAACATTAGCGGGGTTTTGGTTGCAAAGACAGCAAATGAATTCAGGGGCAATTCCATTTTTCATATGGATAGCTCAGCACACATGTTCTGCATTAATTACCTCCATAAATTCTGTTAACCTGGCAAACAATGAAAATATCATGTTGGTGACATCACTGTATTGGAAAATAAAACTGGTTTTAGCATCTTGATTTTCTCAACGTGACACTTGAGATTTTGTAGGCTATTGGCATTTTACTCCCCCAGTTTGCACCAGGTTTAGTCATTTGTTCTGTGGGTTTATTTAATCTGTGGAGTGGCTGTGTAAGGACTTGAGCATTTTATGGCTCATGTGAACTGGCACCCTTGATTCATGTAAGTAGAGAAGAAAAGACTGACAAAACTCCATCAAGGCGCATAGGTGGCTTTCTGAACGTCATATTTCAGGACTTTCAGAAACTTTTAAAGAAGTCTTTATTTCTGTTCTGAGCAACAACAAAACTTCATTTGTTTGAAAGTTTTTTTTATTCTTTTTTTTTTTCCTGTGTCCTATGAGTAATTTCATAAAAGCAGTTTTTTTCCCCCCCTGTGATATGGCATGCAGCCAGCTGATTCACTCTGTGCGTATCACAGCTGTTTTAACAAAATAAATGGTCGTTCATCAGACTTGTGCTCTGGTCCCCATCTCAAAAAAGTCTTTGTTGAAGAACTATTGATTATCTGCTATGATTTCTTTTTTTTTTTTGGTCATTCAATGTGTTTCAACTGCAGTCAAATTTGTGGGAACTCAGAAACTTTTAGTCCTTGGCACTACATGTGGTCAGATTTCTTTTCTGTGACACTTCTTGGTGTCTAAACTTCCGGAAATGGAACTTGTCTAAATAGTTCTTGAGATTCTCACTTCACCTGTGGAGTGGACACTGTGTTGCAACATGGTGTATTTTTTTCCTTTAAATTGTTAGAAGCTTTCTCGAGCAGGGTTCCTTGTGAAACTCCAGTGGAACTCAGCTCCATCAGATCCCCAGAGGACTAGTGAATACTGAACAGATAACGTATGTATATATTTTTTTTTTCCAAAGGGAGGATTTGTGCAATATGCTTAGGCCCTTTTGAGAACTGCTGTGTGTACGTATTTGAACCTCACCATTACTTTATCTTTTTTCCCTAAGAAAGTTGAACTCGGGGTTTGCTGTTTAAATTCATTTTGAACGCAGTGACCCGCATCTTGCTTTTAGGTGTTTAACACCATGCTTCCCTCAGATTTAACACCATAATAATAGGCTAGAATGAAATTCAGAGGATTTGGGCTTCAGCATGAGTTCAGCTGAACAGTAACTCAGATGTCTTGATGGTTTATGCCTCTTGTAGGAGATGTTGGAAAAAGACCAGTTGGAATCGGTTTAAAAAACCGAACGCAAAGAAGTGAAAGCAACACAGTAATTTGGAACCCATTAGGTTAATCCATTTTTAATTTTGATATCCTTGTCTTAATGAAAAGAACTGGCGTGTATCAGCTTACAGGAAATAGCCTAATAAAACTGAAATCTTATTAGACCCTTTTGATAAACATTGCATTCCAGCCCACCAGTCATATGTTTTTGCATACTTGGAAATTGAGCTTTACACCACTTTAACAATATCAAGAGAACTCTCATGTTTCAAAGTAATAAAAAAGAGGGAAAATCTGTTTTGTCTGTGTTCGTCCTTGAGAAGTTCTTCTACAAACCAGGCAGTTGTCAACATAATGCAGACAGGTACCCTTAGAAAAAGCAGCGTACAGATTTGTCTCCTCGCTCCTACTAAAATTCACCTCCTCTTGTGGGCAAACTGCCCAGATCTGTTTTCACAGCAGCCAGAATAGCATCGGTGAGGTGCCATGTTAGTAGGTTTGAGTGTGTCTGCACACCTGTAGACTCGATATGGGATAAGATCAGAGCTCACCTATGCTGCACAACCTTAGCTATTGCCTGAGTACCCTTCATGGCAGAATGGACAGGGGGCTTTTGATGTTATGTGAACCCTCTCAAGATTTCCAGCAGCAAAATGCTCAGTAGTTTTCAACTCTACTTTGCAATTAGTTCCAGTTTTGTCTGCTAAGGAACAGTGTACTTCTGCCAGCTTGCTTTCTGAAATCTTTCCTGCTTTCCTTTACAGTCTGTGCTTTTATTTATAGGCATTCCTGCATTGCTCACTGTTGCGCTGTCTTCCCTCTTTTTGTGGCAGCCTTTTGAGAGAAACTTGCAACAAACTTCCCCTTCTGGC
Source organism: Callipepla californica brunnescens (assembly GCA_023055505.1). NCBI lineage: Eukaryota > Metazoa > Chordata > Aves > Galliformes > Odontophoridae > Callipepla > Callipepla californica. The sequence goes on from JALIRH010000001.1 coordinate 59,419,793, forward strand.
TGCTTCAGTGTTCAGCTGTAGGAAAAACCGAGGCACCTAAATCTGGCGTCAGCTGCTCTTCGGGAGCGTGTGATGAAGAGAACAAGATCTGGGAGGAACATGGCATTCTTCCACTTGCAAGGCAGAGGACAACTGCTGTAAAAATAGAACTTATCCAAGTTAGCTTAGGAAGCTTTTATGTTTTGTTGCTGCAATAATTGAGTAACTCAGCACATATTGCTAGCTTTCTGTTATTTTATTATTTTATTTTATTTTATTTTTTATTTTTTTATTTTGAAATTTGTAATAATCTTTTAATTGTGGAAATAATTTGTACATTTTTTACAGAACATTAAAATAGGACACTAAAGAGGCTTGGGAGTGAAGACTCCTGCGTTCAGTTTTAGAGCAACTGTTTTTTAACTTCATTTTGGTTTTCCCTTGTTTGTTCATCTCTTGCCCCCACCCTGGTGGAGTTCTTCACTCAGCAATTTAACCACAGATTGAACATGACAGTTGCCAAATTTGGAATGTTCTGCACAAAATCATATTTGATTGTACAGTATAATGGCATGGGCAAGAAAGGTTGAAAGTGCAGACCTCACAGCGCTGTCTCTCTCTCTGGGCTGTAGTCTGGCTTTGTGTTGTAGCAGGAATCTGGCTGAGAAATCTCACACATGGAAGAGAAAGCTCAGGTGAATGGACAAGTTGGCACTTAAATTAGATGTGTGTTAAATAGTATTTTCTACTGCCTGCTTTTAGGAGATTTATTTTATGTTGCTTAGTGCTACTTCGCTTCCTAGAGTGCCCCAGGCTTGGGGGAGACTAAGCTATAAAGGCAGAGCTTAAATGTGAGCGCTTAGCACGCTAAGGTCATTTCCTTTTGAGCATTTGCAACAATAATTAAATCTTCACTGCAACACTTTAAGACCATAAAATTACAGGAGACTTGACTTTTTATTAATGAACAAGGAGAAAATCACGTCCCAAATCTGCTTCTTGGAAGCAGGCTTCATCGGTGAACACGATTTGACGAGGAGAGGACTGAGTTCATTGGCATTGCTTTGTGGGGAGATTTCTAATCAGCAGATTTTATTTATTTTTCTGTTCCTTCCCAAAGATTTGAGTATGCTTCAGCAGATTTTAGATTTTAGCATGATCCTAGTTTGTAATTATGGTGAGTGCATCACAGTGTGATGTTGGATAACCAGGGCCCAGACTGTCCGTAGGTGTTGCCTATGGTCTCAGAATAAACCAGTGGTATAAAACAGATCTGCTGTAGCCCTTTGTATTTTTCTTTCCCCACTAGTGGAGGAAGGAAAGACTGTTAGAACTCAGCTTATGGATGCATCAAAATCCAGGTGCAACTTTTGACAGAACTAGGCCGCCCTTCTAAAACTGTGTCTGTGTTTGCCCTGACTCCGCTCTGTCCCACCCCAAAACCAAGATCAGGCTAACTTCCTGCCGCAAAGTGTTTTCTTTGCTGCTCAGAATTACATGACACATTTCAATTATAGGCATTCACCATTTTTTATTTTTTTTGGTTGCATAGAAATTGTAAATTTTCCCATTTCTTAGCATGTTTTTAAATTACTAGTATATTTCTAAACTGACAGTTTGAGGCCGAAAAGAAAATAGTTTTTATTTTTAATTTTCCTTTTTTTTTTTTTCAATTGGAAATGCTGTTTAGTTGGAAAAAAAATTGCCATATTTTACCTTATTGGCTGCTATTTTTCATTTTCCTTTTATAGAATATGATTTGGAAATACATAAATACATTCCTGTGGTGAAGTTATTGTAGATTATTTCTTAGCTGTTGCAAACTGTCTCTTAGCAGGCTTTCCTCACTTCTCAGGTAGTCAGGATTATCTCAGGGTGGTTCTACCTGGCACAGCATCTATTCACTCATTTTTTACTGAGGATTGTATTTATGCTACGCTTATATCATTGTAGCAGCCAGTATTCCACATGTTTCTGGAAGAGCTGCTGCCTTCCAACCACATTCAGGTATCTTGTTAGTTTTATGGTTCTTTTTCTTTTGCTGACATGGCTCCTGATAAAGCCTGCTGTTAGTGAGCCTGGAGTCAGGCCCTCTGCCATCACTCTCAGACTGGAAGCAATTCCTGATAGTGTGAGTAGGCCTGCACGTCAGATTCCACTCCAGCCCTCATTCATCTTCTTCACGATGCCACGAAGAAGGGAGTGAGTGAACTCCGCATCTCACATCCAAGTGTCTGCTCCAGCTGCGGGAAGGAAGGCAGCCTTCTTGGCACAAACGCATGTTGAGGGAAGTAAAAATGCTTTCTGGTGAAGCTGTGAGCTCTGAGGGCCAGAAGAGTCAGACAGGAAAGGGAGAGCACATGTTCGCAATAGGCCTTTTGCCGGTACACTGCCGCTTAGCAGTAGCAGCTGCAGCATGTGTTATGGGAACTGGGCTGCAGGATAGCATCCAGTACTGATCTTGGGAGACATGCTGATGGGTAGCACCCAGGCACTGATCGTTTTGGGGTTTTTTTTTTGTCCATTTCCCAAGTCCTGCAATTCACATCATGCTAGAGGTATGCATCATGCAGAGAGTGCTAAGGGAGAGGGAGGCCAGAACTCTCTTCTCTCTGGTTGTCTCTTTTATTGTATGGTAAAGATGTGGCTATTACTGATGATAAATATCAGCTTTCATTTAACTTTAATTGCGTGTGGAAAAATCTGTTAGGATCATGCTGGTAAATGCCCGCTGATGTTGATGTGATTTAACATCGCTCTTTGTTTCACTTTGTGAATTGGTCAGGTCTGTTTTGTGAATCAAATATTGCTTTTTATTACAGAGTTGAAACGTGTTGAAATGAGTAATCATTACACGAATCAGTTGCTTTTGTTAAATTGTACTTTTTTTCCACCCAATCTTTCTTTAGTACTTCAGTCTCAGTGCAGGGGAATGTTATTTTCTCCTTCAATTTCTAGAATGATAGGCCATTTTAAGGACACACAATGACAAAAGGTAATGCTTTACCATTCCCTATCATTTTCCCCATGGACTATGATCGTTGCACCCTGTAAGGTCTGAACTAATTGTTATCAAACTGTTCAGCTCTCCCCTGAAATCACTGGAAAACAGTATCACAGAAACTTTTTTATTGGGTGGTGAGGAGGGGGAAGGGACATTTTTTTTTCATGTAACTACTTGAAAAAATCGTATATTTTGCACTCCTGGTATAATATATTTTTTCCAGATTTTTAATAGAAGAAAAAGTATCATTTTTATGAATTGCAGTTGGATTTTAAAGAATTTGAACACTCAGGCAGCCTGCTGTGTCTTTCTGCTTGCATATAACATGATTCTTATGAGACAAATGATAAAGATAGCAGGCAGTGACAGATATCTAGAGGGTCAGTATAATGAGGCCTTATCTCACTAAGTCTTTTTTTTTCTCTCTTTTATTTTGTGACGTATCCCAAAGTAAATAAACAAATGAATCTCCCAAAAGAACTGGAAATAGCAGTCTTTTTAATCACCAAAGACCATGTGGCTAGATAAGTGATTGTGCATAACATTGTTTTATTCTGCTAGATACTAAATAATTACTTGACATGGCAAGCTTTGTTCATTCTCATACAAATAAAAATGGTGGAGGAAATTGAAGATTGCAGTATGAAAGCAGATGAGTATATTTAGCACAGAAGTACTTATTTATGAAATCAGCTCATCTGGTCTGGGGCATAGCTATGCTTTGATTTTTGTCACTAAAGGGAATATTCATACCACCCTTTTTAGGTATCTACTTGGATTCTTTGACTCACGTCTGAACCACAAGCCCATTGTGGTCAGTGTGAAAGCCTCTGACTCAAGTATTTCTAAAATGTTGTGAAGTATATGTGAACGCGTACATATAGTTTGCATTGTGGTGCTAGTTGGAATAAGATAAGAAAAGTGGAATGAAGGGGAGACTGTGAAAAACTGTTCTTGCTCTCAAAGCTCAGATCCCAGGTACAACATCAGGATGTGGAACTGAGGGAGATCTCTTACTGATTCATTTACTTTGCTAGAGAACAAGACGAATTAAAATTCTTGTCCTTAATTGTGATGAGAAACAGCTTGAACTTCGTTTTCTGGTGTATCTTAACTGGAAGTGTGCTGTCATGGGTGCTTGTCACAGGTCTACTCCTCTTGCTCTATAAGCTTCACCTGTTAGAGGGATGGTAGGGCATGCTCTCTGGCCTCGTGGGGCATCCAGCTGTTGTGGGGCCCATGCTGGAGTTTAGCTATCTACTGGCATTAGACCAACACAGCTCTTTCGTGGGCATGCTGAATATTGAATGGCCCCCATGTTCTTATTCTGCTGCCTGTGAGTACTTCATGCAGGAGTACTTGGCAACCTGCTGAACCTCAGACAGCAGCAAGCAGCAGGGATTTGACGTTGCAGGGCACAGGAAGATGAGGACAGTGATGCTGAGCGCTGATCAGCACCTTGAGGGCATGCTTTCTCTGCTAGGCTGCTTGGTAAATCTGGAGAGGAAAACTACCACCAGGTTGCAGCTCGATTCCCTCTGTAGTTTTCCAGATGAGAATGATGAATTTGGACTGAATTCATAAATTCCAGAGTGGCTGCAATCATGTTTTCAAGAAGCTCATTCTTAACGAATAAGTATATTACTTAAGTTTACTCCTGAGTGAATTGCCTGAGCAACTTACTGCCAAGTAATTTACCTCAGAAGTCATACTTCCTTCACCACCATGTATTTCAGATGCACAGCATCTTGTCCCAGGAGATCCATAATCTGTGGGAATTTGTAGTCACAAAAGCAAGAACTGCACTTTTTCCTTTTGAATTCTTATTAGTATTTCCTTTCTAGAGATGCAAACTCTGATTCAGAGGGGTCTGCCTTGGGCCCTGTGCACTCAACGAGAGACTGACTGATTTCCTTCTTTGTGTAGATGATTGAGAATTTAATTATTGATAAAAATCAGAGGTAAAGAAGTACGTGATATTGGATTGTGTTATTTCTGTAGGATTAGTAAATATGTTTCGCTTACTGATGTAGGTAAAAATTCAAAATACCATTTTTTCTTTTGAAGCAGTGTATTACTGCAGGGAAAATGTTTTTACCTCACTCGGGTGGGAGAGCAGCTCACTTACAGTAGCACAACACTGAAAATATACACATGTTACTTACACATACACAGACAAATGCATATGTTTATGATTGTTGATGACATGGACTGATTTCCAATACCGTGTACCTGCTGTTTTTTACTACTGTGTATTTTGTTGTACATCTCAATAATAGGAAAAAAAAAAGCATTATTTTTTTAAAGCAATAACCAAAATTAAACAACCAGTAGAAGAAAAATGCCAAAATAATACATATAGGATACAAATAGGTCAGCTCGGCAGATTTGTAGTTAATTGCCCTCGTTTTTCTTTTCCTAGTCCTATTCTTTTATTTTTTTTAGCACCAATAGCCAGACCATCTGGTTCTGGGATCAGTGACAACCCTTCGGGGTTGTCAGGAGAAGGGTCATTGTTGTCAGTAGGAGCTGAAGCTGCTGAGGCTGTTAGAGTGGCCACCTCTAGCAGAACTGTTATGCTCAGATGTTAAAATTCCCTCGCGTATGGTGGGATTTCTTTTCTCATTGCCAGTGATTTCCATTTTGAAAGAAAAAAAAAAGCCAAACCGACAATGAAAAGAATGAGTTCAAATTGCAGATAATAAATATTGAAGGTACGCTGATCATTGCAATCATGAAAAACGTCATGTTTTATACAAATACTTCACTGGCTTGTATGTATATGGAGATAATTTATGTTTCTTTGTATCAATTCTCACCTGTTCTGCTTCATGTAAATGAATAAATGGTTAGCTAGGAAACTGTAATTAAGCACTTGGAAACTGGGTCCAGGATAAGGAATGGAATTTATGTTTGTGCTTGTGAATAAATAAGTGAACAGCAAAGAAGAATACGCTTCAATGTATTTTGTTTGTTTTTACTTGTCACATTTTAAAGCAGATTAAAAACACCGATTAGATGGGCTGGAAAATGTCTACGTTGGACTGCTAAAATCTAATAAAATCAAATAATAATAATAATAAAGATAATGGAGATTAATTGGTGGCACTCCTTAAGTAGTTTTGTTTGAACTTGAAACATTGTAAATGATCACTTTTGCATTTAAGGTGTTATATGTGATACTCAGAAAACAGTTCACTACTACAAGACAGTTTGAGAACAAATTAGGTCAGAATGAAAAGGAAGATAAAGACTTTAATCTGCATTCATTATTTATTCTTTTATTCTGAGAATATTGTATGTGCCAAATACAGGGCTTCAATCAAATTATGATTAAAATATTCAGATCTCACCTACATACTTTGATGCCTTAACCCAAATTTTAGCCATCCAAGGGGCAAACCCTGTAGTTTGCGCAGCTGATGGAGCCGCTCTGTTCCCACCCCCTGCTGTAATTAATTTGGACTAAGATCCATTGTTTATTTTTGTCACTTTTTGTTTTGAAAAGTTCCTGTGTCTGCTGTTCATACCATGTTTTAAGATAAACAAGGCGATCCTTTTCATTTGTCTGACTTTTTCTTCTTTGTAGCTATCTGCCAGGCCACCTGAACAAATCAACTGCTTCACAAGATCCTCAAATAAACACATATTTTAGTACAAGTAACCGAGGTTAACTGGACAGAGGCAAACGAAACTCATTCTTCTTCATTTTATCTTTTTGTAGTTAATCTGCTGGATTCAAAAACAATTCAAGGGGAGCTGGGCTGGATCTCCTACCCATCACATGGGGTGAGTTCACTAGACTGTGAAATGGAAAAGTGCTGCTACAGACCAATGTGCTATTTAACCATTGTTTCCTCTTCAGAGGATGCCGTGCAGTAGCTGTGGTTCTTAGGAGCTTCAAAAATAGTCTGCTTTGAACTTGAAATATATTGTTCATAAAGTTGTGGAGCCTTTTCACTAGAACATATATCACTGCACATAATCCCCGTGAAGAATTTATTGGAGAAAATGACAGCAAAAGGTGCACTGAACAGCAAGAAAAGTCCTATGTTTAAGCACTGTTCCTTCTTCTGCTGCAATGCATATTGCTAAAAGATAACAGAGAACTGTTTCATGATATTGCTTCAGTGATTTTATCAGATGGAAATGGTGGAAGGTTGAATAATAAGCACCTAATATAAGTACTCATTTGGTAAAATCTGTGCTGAATTTTTCAGGCATTGTTATTTATTAGTTAGAATGTTATCAAAGAAATGTTTAAATCATGTTTACCTTGTATAAAAATTTTAATGAAACAGCATTCTGTCTGGGTAAGTGCAGTCTTAAATTGTCTGTGCTTTAGTGTTTGCTAAATGCCATCATTTGAAGGCAACATTTAGCACCATTTTTTGCCAGCTTCATATCAGTGCATAGCTGTCTGGTGGCCCTGTTATTTAGTCACTCCTCAATGTACTGTGTTGCTGTGGAACATATATGCATTCCAGTGTGTAGGGAAAACCTGTTATTCTTTCTACATTTCAAAGTGCAGATATGGAAGGAGACTCCCGAGTTGTTGCATTTTGTCCTTTGACCAAAAATCCCACTTGGCAGGCTCAAGCCCTGGTGCCTGAAGCTTCCCTTGCCCTTATAAAAGGCTCTGCTTTCAAGCCCTCTCTGAAAGAATGTGCTCTAAGACCTGCAGCTCTTCCTCTTTCTGCCTGTGACTTGTGCGGCCCCTCACATGGTGGTGCTTTGGTTCCTGCCTCTTGGGATAGTCTTATTTCAGTCCTCTGTCTTTAAATTATGACTCCTGGAAACTTTTGTGTGTCTCTCTGCCTTTGTCTCCCGCCCTACAAATAAACTTCAGCCAGGACATACTGCCACTTTGGGAAATGTTGTCTCTAGTCATGACGAGAGCGAGGAGTTTCTAGCTACAAATACATTATTTCTCCAAACCAATTGCTTTTTATATTCTGAGTGTTGGCAGATATTTGCTCATTTGCTTGTTTGTAGGACTGTGAGCATCCACTTCTTGATTCTTCTGTGGCTTTGGGCAAGCTGTTACTTTGCTTGTATAAGTACTAACAGTACTTCTGCATGTCTGCCTTACGGGATTCAGTTTTTAAAATTAAAATAGTGCCTTCTTGATATTAATTATTATACAGGTGTCTAGCAGTACTTAAGGATTAAGTCTTGGTTTACTATCTGAGTTTACACATAGATTTCTCACTGTATCCCTGAACAAACTGTTCCATTCTCATGGGGAGCAAGGTTCAAGTTTCTTTCTAGTGGCTATTCCTGCTGATTTTTCCCAACAAGAAACATTTATAAACAGGATGTCCAAGGAGGAACTCTCTAGCAATTTCAAGCTCTACAGTTTATCAACCTTTTTGTCTTAACTTTTTTTTTCCTTTTTTTTTTTTTTTGAGCCTTTTTTCAGCTGCCTTGCCCTCCTCTGCTTTACTCTTCTGCGCTGTTCAACTTTTTGCAGCTGTGCAGATCTACTGCTCTGCTCCCTGCAGCTGTGCCTCTTTTGCCTTGGATGCCTAAAGCAGTTGGTAGGGAATGAGGTATCTTGAGGGCTATAAGAAAAACAGATGTGCTGCATTACCCCATCAGAAAGAGCCTCCAGATCTCTCAAAACAATTTTAATAGCCTCTGCAAGTTTGTGTCAGGTAAATCTAGCACAACTTGTTCGTGTCCGTCTGTGCGTGCTGTTCCTACTTACTGTAATGTCCACATACATTGAAGCCAAACTAAATAATGGAATTTTACTCATGTCCTTAGAAGGCAGTGAAATTCCTCGTTAAAAATCACATAGTAGTAAATGAATGTAGATCATGCACTGTGAGCATTTTTGTAAAGAATCTAAAGCTCTAAGCTGTACTCTTCAAAGTACTGTGAAACTGTAAGACCGCTGATTTGAACATCAATGAAAAGTATGAAAACACAGCATGTATTGAATATCCTATTTGAATATTTCTGTAAAATGGTGACAACTTGAGCGTCATATGAAAGAGGTCTTCTTTTTTTTACAGCCTATTATTTATAGTCAATTAATTAAACACAGTAAATATGGTTGCATCTGCCTCTGAGCTAACTAAAATATGAACTTAAACTTTAGTGGAAAAACATTATAATAAAGATGTCACATCATACTGAAAGATTGCTAATAGCATAGTGGTGATTTATAGGGTAAAGCTAATAGAGCTACACTTGAGGCTGTGATTCACAAATGAGAATACTGGTGCTGTGCCAATTCTTCACTGTGCAGCAGCATTCTCATCTGAAGTCATCAATGTCAGTATACTGAGGAGTGTGACTTATGGAAATTTAAAAAAATAATTTTTCTGAGGTATATAATAAACCTGTTAGAAGGCCAGTCATTTTTTCTGATCTATACGTGATATTGATTGATTTCTGGCAAAATGGCCCAAACTGGTTGGTTGTCATTTTCAGCATTCAATGGCTATTCTTTCTTCCTTTAAGTCTGACTTGATTTGGGCATATATAATAATAGCTTTCCAGAAATTCCTGAATATTCATGTTAAGATTTATAGCTCATTTGTATTCAACGATTTCTGTGTCCCACATAAGAACACTCTGGCGGCAGTGTTTTAGACTATGGTTAGTAATATCACCCCATAAGAATGTGATCTCTCTTGAATCATCCCACGCAGCCACAGCCTTGGCGTCAGGAACACTGATCTGGTCAAGCTCATTAAAATCTCTTCAGTACTAAACACCATCCCCTCTAGATAGCAAGGCAACTGAATTAAAAATATAATAGTTGGCTTTGCTGATGCTTGACGTGATTGGCAGCAGCCACAAGGCCCGTATCCTCTGCTACCATCTTCAGCACCTGCCTAGGCAACCTTTTTATAATGCCAATCAGTCAAATACCAGCTCCATTTCTATAGGTTTCATTAAAGAGGAAAGAAAGAAGAGCTACTTAGTCTGTGCAGAGTATATTATTGATATGCTGATTAAGCATAAAGAAAGTGATCATTAACTGCAATTCACGTAAATTACAGCAGCACAGATGTGGGGGTTGGGAGGAAGAAAAAGCAAGTCACTTCAGTAATGTACAATAGAAATGTGATGGATAATTCATACAGGACAAAAAGAGTAGAGTCTAAATCCTGCTCTGCATATTCATGTGAGTAGTTGTATTGGTTTCAGCGTCATTTTTTTTTTTATTATTTTAGTAAGAAAGATATTACTAATTTGAAACATTTCTAAATTGAAACATTGAACTAAAGTAGGGAAGTTCGAAAAATAATCTCTGTCATAACAACTGTGCACTGTTCTACAGTGCCCAAGTTCTGGCATGGTCTTCATGTGTATATTGCTCGTATGGATCGATTTGCTAGTTCTTGGATCCTCTTTTGGGTAGTTGGTTGAAAAGTTAAAGAAGAAATCATGTTTATCTTGCTTTTGCTTGCAACTAGAGAAAAATAATGTTCTGGTGTTTATTATGATGTAATAGATAATTGTTTAAAAAAGAAAACAAAACCCTGCCCTGTACACGACCAGTAAATTGTGGGCAAAATTAAAAAACACCAGTTGGGAAACAGAGGTATGGCCTTTGATCACTGGACAAGCTTTTAGGTCCCTACGTTTTTTTCAGATCCATCTGATCTGAGAGCTAGGCATGCTCATTACCTTGAACTCTGGGGCGCATACTTCAGCTGCTGACTGTACACTGAAGCACTTTGAAAATCTGTTGTGAATAAATCACTTTCTTCTTAGTGCTCACTCTCACAATCATTTGGACAAAGCAAGTTGTTGATCTCAGTAATGGAAACTTTATTAAGTATTAGCAGAGAAGCGGATAATGTTCCCTGTTTCTATAATAATAGTTTGTGTTGCATGAGGAAGGCCAGAACATGCATGATGGAGATTGATTGAGAGTTTTTCCATGAAGCAAAATTGGGTTAGAATCAAAAATCTTGAGTGCAAATGAGTAAAATGTATCCTTTCTTATATTTCAAAAGCCTGAGAGTAGTTTGACTTTGCCTACCCACAAAAGTGAGTCTCCCAGGCTGCATTTGTTCTGGTTGCAATAATCTAACATGTGGCACTGTAAAATCTTTCAGCCTTTTCTTTTTGTGGGGTATCATGGATGCAGTGACTGAAGAAAAGTCTGAATAAATAAGCATTTGGGTATTGCTTGTGACTAGATGAAAGTAGAGAGGAATTTGGGCATAATTACATTTTGCCTGTGATTAAGGTAAGCTCCGATAAACTGCATTCAGTAGTCAGTTATTTTGGCCATTGGGAAGAGAAAGTTGGTTCGTTTATATGACAGAAGGTTTCAAGATTAATAAGTATTTACATGAGTTCTGGAAATAATGAGGTTTGTTTTCCTGCAGCTTTATGTCTTGTGGTTAATCATGTCCCCATGACAGAAGCTTTTCTTGCAGTAGGTCCTTAATGCCATTGGGTTTCCTGGCGTCATGCTGCAGCTTGGACAAGCAGAAAGTTTCTGTAACCTTACAAAGTCCCTCATTTCCACGGTGCTGCATATTTTAAGGACAGCTGAGCCTTCAGTTGAACTTGAAACTGGCCAACAACTGCAGAAATTTATGAGCATGACCTACATTTAATTTTCTTTTAATGCTGATCAGTATCCTTGTATGTTTTTTGTGTGTGTGTCTGAGATGTGAAACTTAGCTTGTCAACTTCTTAATGATACTGTATTTAACGTGGAGGATGTTACCAAACTTACCATATGGTTGTGAAAGTGTTTCAAAGTGAAACAAACGATATCAAACAATTGGTATGAGACAAAAGATTGAAATTGAAAAATACTCATAGAATAAAAAATGAAGCGCTTGTTTTTCAAAATGAAAGTGGGCATGTTACTCTGTTACATTTTCCCTACTCATTAGCAGTGGTATTTCCTTAGTACTTCTGTTAACATTCCGTTAAAAACAGGGTTTATACATGTTTTGCCTGAGGTCTGCTCTCCTTACAGCTTTATGTATTTCCTACTGTCACTCTGCCTTTCAGGACTTGTGTATCAGGTCTGAAATTTAAGCAGACTATTTTGATGATTGAAAGTCAAACTAACCACATGGGATTCTGTTCTTTGTGAATCGTAGACGTTGTTTCATTTTGCTCTGAAAAGCTGATTGAGAAAATAAATGCTTCACTTAATACACTCTGATTTTTTTTAAACTAAAATATTTGCTTTTTGAGTACATGGGAAGTATATTCCTTCATTTTATACTCCCTTCTTCACAATAATGTGTATTAAGAAATGATCACTTTAACTGTAGTTTTCAAAAGCCCTTCCTTTCACCTCCCATTTTCTGTAGTCAAACGTTATTTCTCCTTCGTAGACATTCTCTTTGGTTTTTTTTTTTTTTGTTTTGTTTTTCTACTGGAATAAAACTGCTTCGATATATATATATATTTCATAAATACAATATGAATGATCTTGCTTTGCTGAGAGACATTTAAAAATCTTCCTATGTTGAACTAAAACCAGTCAGCTCTAATTCAGAGCCTACCCCAGTGTGTGGATGCTTCCTTTACACTAAATCTGAACATGTGAGAGGCAGTTTGTGTTGTGTTTTTTTTCCCCTTTCAATAAGTACTGGTGATAAAGCTATGAGAGATGCAAGATGATTATTTTCATTATATGAATGTTGTTAAACTAGTGACAAATCTATTAGTCCTGCTTTTTCAATATAATAAGAAAGTTTTGATGTCTTCAGAAATGGTATGTGAGTGTTCCTCAATAGGTATTTTGGTTGTATTTTAGCTTGCTTTGACTGTTGTTTCATTTGTTCTCTATCTTCAGCTGGTTTCACTAAGAATGTATTTAAAAGGGGAGTTTAAATGCAAAAATTTAGGTGGACTCAGCTGAAAAAACGGGAGAAATATTTTGAAAGAGTTCAAGATCTCAGTGTTAGTTCAAAATTATGACTTTCATCCTATCAGTTGTTAGTCACTGTTAGGAGAGAGAAGTGCTGCTTTAAAATATTGTGCGCTGAACGTCCTTTAGCCATGCTGATTTGCTAACTGCTTCCTCTAGCCCAGTCACTTGAAAAATTCAGCATGATCATAACAGTTCAGTGTTTCAGTGCATCTAAAAATAGCTTTTAACTTGACATGAAGTTAAATGTGTGCTATTTTTTATTAGCATTAACGTAGGTTTCATGATACGATATCATTATTAAAGGCTTTTTTTTTTGTGCTATCTTTTTATTTTTTTTTTTACCATCTCACTTCAAATTAGGATGGCATTGTTATTATTATTTAATATATAGAAACAACACCAAACAGCTAAATGTGCAGTGTGATGTTTGATTTTTATAATTATTGAGGAGAAAACCCCACATATTTGCCTCATCAGTCAATTGTGCTGATGGTTGCTGGATTTTTGACATCATTTTTCTGTGGTTTCAAATCGAAAAGAAAGAAAGGAAAAGAGTTTTGACGTCTGTTCCAAAACAGATAAATAAAATATAAATAAATAAAGAAAATAAATAAATAAATAAAGATCTCATTTGGACTGGGAACTGCAGATCCTCCAGCTTCCCCTTTTTAGCGTTCCAATAACACTGCCCTCGTGCGAAGTACAGTAATTATCGTGGAACGCTGCGTTGTTTATCAAAGCAGTTGGTTTTAAGACCGTGCTTTCACTTTTCCAGGCCGATTCTTGGAAGAACAGCCCTCAGCACGCGGGAGCGGGCGCGCTGTCTGTCAGTGCCCACCAGACTTTAGCTCCCAACGGGCACAGCTGTGCGAGCCGTGCCCTTAGCAGCCCCAGGTGCCCCTCAGCTCAGCAGGCGGCGCTGTTTGGTGCGGCTCTGCCCGGGCCCTATCCTGAGCGGGAGGGAGGGAGGGAAGGGAGGAGCGCTTTCTGCCCGCCCGTGTGGGTTTGAGCGGTGTCTGCACTGCTGCCCTTTGTATTCTCGCAGAGCAGACTGCTGTGTGGCAGTGCTTTGTAGCACTCGAGCGACTTTGGAGCAGAAGTTGTGATGGAACGAGTGTCGCGTCCTTGTATTCTGCTTTTCATCCGTAGTTGAGGACACGCTGGGGTTAAAGGGCTCTTTGTGTCGTGTGTAGATACGATCTTATGCATGATACAGTGATGAAATGTTTGAGTTCTGCACGGTGACTTTTGGTCCGTTTGTCTGAGTGTTGGTTTTCCCTTCCTACCTGCTGTTCTCTGATGTCTCTCACACCAGAACTGCATTTTCAGCTGCAGAGGCCCAACAGCATAATTAAGACGTGCAAGTTGGCTGCTGGCACGCGCCTGTGTGGGCTACTGTGTGCTCTGTGTGCCAGGGGTGGTCGGTATCACCCTTCCTCAGGGGGCTGATGCCTGATTTTAGGTTCCAGGGAAAAATGACAATTGCTCCATCTGTATTCTTGTTTCAGAAGCAGCTTAATAAATTAAAAGCCCACGGTGAAGTCTCTAAATCTACAGGACAGTTGCTGCTTGCAGCAGTTGTAGCCCTGAGGCTTATTTTCTAAATTAGACGTGAACGTTCACGTATAGAACATCCTGATAGAAAGGCCTGGGACTGCAACAATTGCAGCTTGTGCATTTTGTGCACTTTATCAATTGTTTTTGTCTTAAAGTATTCCAGGTAAATTTCAACCAAGAGACTTTATTTAGGGTCTACTTAAACATCATAAATGTGGACAAAAAAAAAAAAAAAAAGGGCTGAATTGATATTGCTGCGTATTCTTATGTTGCTCTGAAGTTAATACTTCAGCAGTTGAAAATGTGGGTGTTCGTTATAGACCGGGCTGCAGAATAGCGTAATTCAGGATTTAATTTTCGCTTGGAATCTTTTTTCTAAACTTTCATATTGAAATTTGTCTCACTTTCAGAGATGTTGATTGTTAGAAATCATGAACTGTTATTTGGAACAGTTTCAAGGAGGATCTCTAGCCCTGCAGGGCCATTGCTAATGTTATTGCCAGCATCAGCTCTGTCTTTGTGTAGTGAACTCCACTGAAGCCTCTGTGGTAAAGATGCCACAGACCCTGAGGGCAGCTGGTTCCAGTGCTGCGTTATCTTTGAGTGGAAATAATTCTGCCTGATACCTGTCTGCATTTTTCAAGACGCAATTTGTAGCCATTTTCTCTTATACCTTCTGCCACTGCTGGGGAAAGCTTTGCTGTGTTAAGTCCCATTCAGGATGCTGCAGTCTGCAGTTACATCATTGCTTAGCTTTTCTCTTTTCAAGACCGAGCAAGTTCTGCTTCCTCACGTCGTGGATTTTTGTCACCTGTCTATTAGTTGTTATACCATGCTTGTCTGCGCAGTACCTGCCTTAACTGGAAGAGATGAAGATGCGCGAAGCCCGTATGAGGATGGTGGAGAAGATCTGAGAATGGGATGAAGTAAAAGTCTAGGTACCTCGTCAGTGTGCTGATTAGGTCTTTCAATTTAGAAGCACTTCACAAGCTGTTGCTTGTATTTTACATACCCTTTTCCACCCTGATAATTGACAAGAAATTGATTCTGGAGAAGTTAAGCTTTCTTAAGAAGGAAAGGTAACTATCATGTGCCTTAGGTTTTCTCAGCTCCTAGAGATGAAGTCTGTTTTCCAAAACTTCTTTTAAGGGGAAATTCATCTAGAATCTGTATGTTTTCTAAGCCTTTTATTTTTAAGTCTTATTAATTTTTTCCTTAGTAGCCAAAAATTTTAAGCTCATGTTTTCTGCCCAAAAGGGAGATTTTATTTGTTTATGGTTCAGCAGCAGGAGCGTTTTTTATGGACAATACCTTTTTGATTTGAGTGGTTACTGTTTGTTTGTTTGTTTCTTAAAAGCAATCAAGTGTTTCCTGAGGGTGAACAAGGCTTGAAAAAGAAAGAGAGATGAGGTAATCATGTCAGCTAAACCGAAGTGAAAGTGATGACTGACATTAAAGAGTCATAGCATATGTGGAGAGAGGTGTTAGGTGTGAGGGCGAGTGAAGAATCTAGAACTAAAATCTGTAGAAAGCTACCCACATATAAACTGCTTGTGGAGCTATTCCTTGCTGCCTTCCATCTGGAAAATGTGGAGATTTTTTCTCATGTGACAGTAGGGAATAAAGATGCCGCAACAGACTGGCTTCTGCAGAAGGGGGAGAGTTTGGGTTAACTCCTAGCATCCCTGTGTCTCTGACTCCTTCCTTCATATTGAAGTGATGTTTGCGGCTGTTGTCTTTTCAAACTCTGCCTTTATAAACATCTGTGTAAATATTTGCTATGAGTTCAAATAAACAGGATTCTTGCTTTTCCGCTTTTCACAGAATGCAAAATTTAAATCCCAACCAGAACTTCAGAAGTTAATTTTCTTTGTGGCTGTGTAGTTTCATCCGTAATGTGCAGTGCATTCCATCAAACTTATGGGATGTGTAACCTGGCAAAGCAAACATTGCTACTGGAACTTGAGCGTTTATATTCCCTGATATCCTTGTGTTACCTGTTTAACTTTTGCTAATACTTTTGTGACACTTTATTAATAAATGTAACATGTCCATGACGGTAATTTAATTTTACTCTGAATCTTGGTAAGAAATGTTTGAACTGTACAGCATTTATGTAGAAGTGTTTTAGCATGAAGAAATGTTTAGAGGAGAAGCTGAGCCGTGCTTCTCCCGCTGGCACTGTAATTTAGCAGTGTATATTCAGAAGTAAATGGTTTTCAGATTAGAACATCCTCTTACAATAAAACCATCCAGAGGCATGACCATTAAAAAGATCAGTAGAACGGTACTGCCTAGACGAAGGACAGATGGGTGGTGAAGTAGTCAGTGCACAGAATGAACATGCTGCCCTTGTGGAAACTTAACTGCGTGCTTGGTTTGCCAGGACCATATGACTTCTGCATGATTTTGTCTTGTAGACTGGAAATTGACCTGTGCAACAGAAAAGAAGGTATTGGCTTTAAAAAAGGAGAGATTGTGGAATTGTATGGGCCAAGAAAAATTTCCAGGTCTTGGAACAAAACAGTTACTGAACTTCAGTGCCATTGAATATTCCATTTACGTACTGTATTAAGAGAAGGTTGTGAATTGTCTTTTTCGTGCTGTAGCAGAATTTGCACTGTAGGATACCCTACTTCTGAGTTAAGGAGTTTGTGTTTTTAAAGCATCAATGAATAAAATTGAAGTAGAAACAGAAAATTCTATAAATAAAAAGCAAATGGGAGCATTGGTGTTTTTAAGATTTTAGGAAACTGATTACATACATGACATGCTAAATCCTTCAGTTGTGTGTGATTACACCAGTGCAGTGTCTCAATTTAGAAGGTGGAGGGCAGCACTGAACTCACAGAACTTACTTGTTAAAGCACTTATTATTAGAGATGCAAATTGAAACGTCTGCAATTCGTGTTATGTAGGTTGAAAAGTGGTGACTTTGAGGACTGAGCAAAGAAGATGTGGTTTTACTTCACTAGGAGTTGTTTTAATGTGTGGAATGGCAGATCTCCATATAGGCAGAGTAAAAGAGTACATTTCTGTTATTAAGCATACAATCTGTCAAGGTTTATGCCTTTTTGAACACTCAGAGAATTCAGCAGAGAGGCAAGGAAGCATCTGAACCCTTAGATGCCCTCAGATTCTTTTGCAATGACTTACATGCAGCAGTTCGCAGTGTTATGTCTGCCATTGTATTCTTTGCTACATGTATTTCATTGTTTCTGGCATGTTTGGAAGTGATTTTTTTAAAAACCATATGCACTTTAACTGGTGCATATCAGAGTTATTTACAAACACTGGTCAAATGTGATGTGTGTTTGTTTAACATAGTTTACTAGCTGAATTAAAGGCAGTACTGTGACCAAATGTAAACATGTTTTGGCATGGCCACTTGCAATGTGTTTTACTTGGAAATCAAATTCATTTAGTAAGAAGGGCACTGTTTTTTCTATTTGGTCATGCCTTATTTGGAAAACTGATTTAAATATACAGATTTGAATCTTCTTTTTTCATTCTATTGTAAAACAAAGATTTTGAGTTAAAGCCTTATATGTCATTTTCCTTTTATTTGGTTGTTCAGTTTCCATAGAAGGTACTCATCCAGTAAGAACCAAGAAAACAGACAAGAAACATTTTGGATTCCTTTTACTTATAAAAACAGAACAAAAATGGGGAGAAAAAAGCAAACTGCAAGTGATAGCATTCAATTCAACTTTTTTGCTTTTAAACTTCCCTATTCTACCATTACAGGAAAAACAAAACAATCTTCAACAAAACCATATTTCTTGCCAGCAAAACCTTTGGTCTGACTGTTTTGTTGTCCTGTTATGCATGTCCATGTTCTATTGACGGTGCAGGAAGAGTTTGAGGAATACAGAGTTGAATGTCAGGCCTGCAGTCTGTTGGAGTCTCCATGGGATGGGAACAATGTAGAAATTTTCTCTAGCACTCTGTGGACCAGAGGAGGAATTTTAGTGATACTGCCCAATACCTTAGCTATTCTTTCAAGGTACAAACATTCTTGGGTTGACTTGGTGACAGATTTCTGTCAAAGCATCACCTGGCTTGAAATCATCTTGGAAGATCCTGTAAAATGTCATTAGTGCAGGGATGTTTGCTGAATGTGGTGCTACTTGTGCGTCTCTGGAACACATGCATGTGTATGCAGATGAACACTCACATACGCTATACGACCAAAAACAATAAAAATATGTAATAATAATTATTAATAAAGACTAATTATACAGTTACAATGTATTACAATGAATTGAATCTTGCCACGTTTGGCTTGATCTATTAAGAAAATGGCAATCCTGATAAGAAATCTATTTATTTTTTTTTTCATCTAACCCTAATAACTTGTGAAGACTGTTCCTGATTTCAGCCACATTTGATGAGGAAGTGGAGGAGGACATAAATCTGATATATTTTACTCCTACATGTGTCATGTGAGAAGGACTTGTCTTGAGTAGTCCCACTCAATCTATACTGCACTGGGTTAACCATTTCAGTATCTATACACGAGGACAGCCATTATAAATGTCTGACTCCAGAAAACCATTTACTTAAGTTCTGCATCTCCAAGTCTAGTTGGGTGAACACCACATAAAAAAAAAAAAAAGCATAAAGTCAGTCTTTCTCATTCCATACATGCATAGAAATGGCTTATTTTAGCAAACTCCCCTTCACTTCTCTGGGTTTTGAGGTGTGGTACATAAGGGGTAATGGCAAGTGATAGATATACTACACAAAATGGACATCTCAGTGCTTGAAACTGTAGTACTTGACTTAAATTTAAAAAAGCTTTAGAAGCATGTGTATGCTTGGAAGTCATTTCTTTTATTCCTAGCAATTAAAATCCTTTCAAAAGTCTCAAGCATTTCAGAGGGAAGCAGTTCAGGGATGTGCATACATGTTTACTATGTTTCACTGAAATGTAATTCTGCATTAGTCAAACACAAAGAAAAATGGACAAGAAAGCTCTGCACTGGATATTAACAACATTTGAAAATAACACACAAACAGCAACTTCTGCAGTATATGCTATTAATGGTACAGAAGATAGTGATACAGGAATAAAATTTGGGATGTTGGCGTAGAAAGTACCCAAATGCTCCTTGAGAGTGATATAAATATATGTGACAGAAGAATTTTTAGGTTAAAGATGATAAGATGATGTTAGGTGGTCTTTGCTCTGTGTCTTCACAAGGAACATAAGAACCATTCTGTCAACTGACATACTTAACTTCCCCTCTTTATGATTTTGACAATGTGGAAAAGTTGAAAAGATTTTTATAGAAAAATAAAAGAGGAAGAGTGAAAAGGATGTCTAGAATAGTGACCCAGATAAATTGCCTAAACTTGGTTCTTAGTACGTGACAGAAGAGCTTTTATCGCAGCAAGTCCATTACACCGGAGAAAGTTCAAGCTGGATAGAGCTCTGGGGTTCATAGTGCATCGATTGAAGTTGTTAACCCATGTCTGAACATATTTGAGTTATAGAAATTGTGTTGGATTTACATTGTAACTACAAGTAAAATACAGCTACATGCAAGTAATGTGCCTGCGCCAAGGATGGAATCATAGAACAGTTTGGGTTAGAGGGGACCTTTAAGATTACCTAGTTCCAACCTCCTTGCTGTAGGCAGGAACCACCTCCCTCTAGACCAGGCTGCACAAAGCCCCCTGGTTGCTCCAGCTTGGTTTTGACACAGCACTCCAGGCGGGGTCTCGTGAGAGCAGAGTAGAGGGTCTGAATCACCTCCCTTGACCTGCTCGTCATGCTTCTCTTGATGCAGCCCAGTTGGCTTCCTGTGCTGCAAGAACATGATGCACGCTCATGTTAAATCTTTCATCAACTGACACCACCAAATCCTTCTCCTCAGGGCTGCTTTCAAGCCATTCTCTGCACAACCCGCATCTGTGCTTGAGATTGCTCGACCTAGATGCAGGACCTCGCACTTGGCTTTGTTGAAGTTCATGAGGTTGGTGTAGGCCCACCTCTCAAGCCGGTCCAGGGCCCTCTGAATAGCATCCCTTCCCTCTGGTGTGTCAACTGCACCATTCAGTTTGATGTCATCTGCGAGTGCACTTGATCCCACTGTCTGTGTTGCCTACAAACATATTAAACTTTCTGCACTAGTCCCAGAACAGATTCCTTAGGAGCGCTACTCATCTCTGGTCTCCACTTGGACACTGAGCCATTGACCGCAACTCTCTGAGGGCAACCATCCAGCCAATTCCTTATCCTGCAAGTGGTCCGTCCGTCAAATCATTTTTCTCCAATTTGGCAACCAGGATGTCATGTGGGACAGTATAGAATGGTTTACCCAAGTCCAGGTAGATTACGTCAGTTGCTCTTCCTTTTTTCCACTGTAAATCCATCGTAAAAGGCCACCAAATTTGTCAGACATGATTTGACTTTGGGGAAGCCATGTTGGTTACCAATCAACTCATCTTGATTTTCCATGTGCATTAGTAGGGCCTTCAGGAGGATGTGCTCCAAGATCTTGCCAGACACAGAGGTGAGACTAGTTGGCCCGTAGTTCCCTGTAAACCAGTAGAAGAGAATCCAAGTGTGCTTCATGCCCTGTGGTCTTTCTAACAACATGGTTCTTTCTCTCCAGTGAGCTGTCTGTGCTCCTGGGGTCCCAAAACATGGAGCTGACCAATAGGCTGCTCACAGAGCAGAGCATCCTTCTATAATAACCCTCTGGGATTATTCCAGAAGCTGTAGGCAGCCTCATGTTGTACCATCACAGTGTTACTCTCTGGATAGTCTCTGAATCCTGACTGGGCCTGGAGTAAAGTAACTGAGGGATGAGGTTAGAATGGTGGAGGCTTTGAGAGGGAGACAAGAAGGTAGGTGAGCAGCAGCTGCTGGAACTTGTTGAGTGATGCCAGCCCCAAATTGCAACTGCCCTTATGTTATCCACATAAGTTTTAATGTCATCGATAAAGTATAAACTTACTTACAATCTACTCTGACTTTTAAGTATTCAGTATTATTAAAACAGTCTGGAGTGCTCTGTATCTGCAGGTCAGTTGTCTCTCTGTTGTTCAATAATAAGAGTAGTTTTAAAAAAAGTAATAAAAAAGGACACCTTGTGTTGTTCCAAACCAGAAGTTTTGCTGGGAACTCTGTCTCTACCTTTTTTTTTTTTTTTTGAATTGCTCAATTCCAAGGCTTACCAGTTATATAATTCTGTAGAATGAGCACAGAATCTTGGCCAGAAGTATTACAACATGTAACAAAATTATAGTAGTTACTTGTCTATACTTTTAAGAACACAGTAGAAACTCTCAGGTCTTTTTTTATGAAGATTGCACACAGCAGACAGCTTTATAGTCCTCCACATGCTGATCTTTTTGCCTGATGAAGCGTTTGAAAATAGACATAACTTATGTGTAAAGTTGCATACAGTCAATACTGTATGAACACACATACTTACTGCTTAGTCTTATAGTGCATAACTTGTTATCTGTGAGCTGCATAAATTTTGACAGTTTTGGTTCATAATGAGTTTGTATAATGAATTAATTTTCAGGTGCTTTCTGTCATAGTTTTGCAGATAGATTGTTTCTGGAATGCTGAAGACCCTAAAAGAAAATATTTAATTGAATGTCATGTACATGCTGTGAAAATTGAAATGTTGCCCAAACTGACTCTGACAGAGACAAAAAGATGATACATTCTCAGTCAGATCATCTGGAAGTCAAATCATAAAATAGAACATGTGTATAGAAACTGTCGAATCACAGCTTGAACTGCTGATTGATCACCTGAGGAGAGCAGTGAGTAAGCCACAGGAGCACACAGTGAAGGCAATTCACCTGTGTGACAGGAAGAGGTGGAGTTTGGCTGTACCTCTCCCAGATCCTACCACTGGGGAGGATCCACACTTCCCGTGTGGAGTTCCAGACAAGGCTTGACTTTCAGGGACAGGTGAGCCATTCCTAATTTATCAGGTGTTGTTATACTATCTTTATCTAAAAATATACTGTCTATCTTCATTATATTGTGTTATATTATGTTATATTCATTCAAGGTATTCACCCTACAAGCATGTATGTGTGCAGTATAATGTGTATTACATCCATCCATCTAAATTGCTGTTCTGGCATTTTTGGAGCAATTTTTAGCTTTCTTTCTGCTTTTTTTTATGATAGGTTTTTCTGTGAATCCAGAGAATATTAAGTATTTTCTTAACGTAAAAGATACCATGTCTCCTTTCCCCATGGATCTGTCAAAAGCAACTGCATCTCTTTTGGAAGGTTACTAGAATCCACAGTGGTATGACTTTAGGTCTCAGCAGCAGGTCAGAGAGCTTGATAAACGTGTAAGTGTCAGGTTGCATTCTTCTGGATGTGAGGTCTTTTTGGTCTGTCCATTTATTTTTGCATATATTTTTTTCCTTATTCATATTTCCAACTGAATATTACAGCATTTTTGAGTTAGCTTGCATATTTTGTCATGCAGAAACTTCCAGTAGCTCATTTCTTTATTGTTGCTCCGCCAATGCAGCTTGTACCGCAAGTAGGAAGGAATGCAGAAAGCATGGGCCTCCATACTTGATTTGCAGGGTTTTTTTTTTTTTTTTTTTTTTTTTGGCATTTTTGTGTATGAGTGGGTGAATACAGTTCACCAATTCAGGTCTTTTGGTTTCAAACATTGTGGCCAGTGTTTTAGAAGTAGAGTTTACTTACGTGTTGTTATTTAGTTCCTTCTGCTTTTGGTTCTGATTTGGTCTCTCTCAGCTGTGGAACTCTGAAGATGGGAGTGCCAGCAGGTATCATTTAGCATTTAAAAAGATTCAGGTGGCAGTACTTCTGAAATTTGTGTATTTCTTTTGAGTGCAAGGGTCTGTTTTTAGTTTCATCTCTTTTGTGCTATGGGATTGGCATATAAATGCTATCCTGTGCATTGGTGATTCTTTTGACTGGCAGCCAGTATAAAAACTCCTGTTATTCTTGAGAAGGTGCATCTCTAAGTACTGTATTGTTATCTCCTGCTCTGGAAATACAGGTAAGTTCTAGAGAGAATATATTACTTGTTTTAGTAATTCAATTACATCTATTACAAGAAAATAGAGTATTTCAATCGTTTTCATGACAGAAAGGTCTGTATTAAAAAGGATTTACTACTGCTCACCTGATCTTTTGGTTCTTGGTGCTGTGTGCTAGTGTGTTATCTCTAGTTTATGATAAGAAGCTTCCTGTTGGGACAGACTTTGCTACCAGTTTTATAAACAACGTTAACGTTCCAGACTGACAACTCTGGGAGTATGGTTATAGGTTATGGCGTTCAATTAAAATTATTAATTGAAGCATATGGAAATAAATATGAAGAATCCTCATGCATTGAGGATTTTTTTTTATAGTTACAGACATCTTTTCATCATGAAAACATTTGCAAGTTTTTGTGTTTTTTTTTATTTTTTTTTATTATTATATGCATGCTAAAAATCATTTTCTATAAGACCATGAAGTATGGATACATTTTTTTACATGAGATAATGTTTTTTATGTTGGAACAGGTGTGTCTAATCCCATGGGTCACATGTGACGTAGCACAGCTAGTTACATTGCCTCACAAAATTAAAAGCTTTAATATTTGTTGAATCAAAAGGAAAATCTGTCTGAACTTGAAGATGAGAAATGTCTCACTGACTTAGTGTTTTTGGTGGATTTGACTTCTTTAATTTGAGTTAAACGTGTGTATTCTAGGTGAAAATCAACTTATCTGTGTATGTTTATGGCTCCATTTCTCGTTGACATATATTACATATTTCATACGTGGTTCAAGACAATTCCTCTTTGCTGTGTGTGATCAAGGCAGAGGAGTTAAACACCTATGCAACAAAACCTGCAGTGTGCTATAGTATATCAGAGGAGCCAAGTTCAGTGAATGTGAACTGTGAGACCTACTTTCAAGTCTAGAAAAACAGATTTTACTTTAATGGCAATTTTAAAATGATAATATGAAAAACTTATAACCTCCCCTCCCCCCACCCTCAAATAAATAAATAAAGCATTAAAATGATTCGGTTTAATTCAAATGAAGGCTACAGCCCGGATCAGTGTATTGGAATTTTTTATGATTTATGGTACTGGGATGAATGTGAAATTAATTTAATAGTCATCGATCTTGTACTGTAATGTATTGACAATGTGTTATGTGATATCTATCTTCCAGATTTTGACTGTTTTCTTATTGCTTTTAAAGGTTAGAGGGAATAACTGCTTTTTTATTCTTAATGTGAAGAGATAAGCAAGCCAGCTGGCCTTACTTTCCTTACTATTGTGAACAATTCGTTTGACTTCACTGGCACTAGATTATCTAGTCTGGACTGTTTTCTTCCTAACTTACAGTTGAGAAGCGAAGTCTTCATCAAGTGCTTTGTTTCAGATGTCTACAATACAAAATAAGACCTCTTTAGTGATTCTCACTGTATGCATGACAAGAAATAGAAAATTTAGGTGGTAAATTCTTCTCTCTGAGTCAGTTAATATTAAATTTATTGCTTTCATTCCACAGCTCTGAATAATTTCAAATTGCTTTTTGAAAAAACTAATAAACATGTGAACGTTCTTTAGTTAATAAACTTTGGAACTTAAGTTGCCATATAGGCTTTATTTAGACATGACAACTGTTGTCAGTTTAATGTTAGTTTTTAATGGGAGCATGTCTAGCTATTTGGTGCTTATAGGCAGAGGAACACTCTTGTAAATATTGTTCAGAGCTTTTGGACATTCTTCTGATCCATCCACTGACGTAACATGTCTGACCTGTGCTGATTCAGTAGGCCACAGTTCTTCAGGTTCTGACCCAACTACAGGTTGGAATAAGGAGCTTGATTTCACTGACTGTTTTGTGAGCTCTCAGCACTGAGTCTTCTGCTGGTGTTGAAGTAAATGCATTTATGATATCAAAGTCATGAGAACAGAATGTGCTTGTGACTGACAGGTAATTTGCAGTGAGCTTTTCCAGGGCTGCAGCATAATTTCAGTAGCAGCCTTAATTGTAGTGTCTGAAGGGTTTTGAATGTGTCTGTGCTTTAGTGTTTTTTTCTTTCTTCTTTGTTGTTTTAAATATTAATAGGAAATTCTTTGTATGCAACTTTGATCTCAATTATAGTAAAAAAACATAGCATTATTGTATTGGTTTCAGAGGAATAGGTCTTATATGCTGCACTTATATCTCTGCATAAGCAGCTTTAGATTTTGTTGGTTTCCTTCATTTTATGGCAAGCGTTCCTCACAGCAAAAGAATAGCTGCTTATTTTAGAGTATTAATAAAATCACATTTTCTTCTCAGACAATCACTGCACACAAGTGAGCAAATGTATAATAACAGCTAGAATCCTTAATGAAGTTGAACTGTTGTTATGGTACTTAATCATGTCAGACTGATTTGGCAATTTTATTTTCAACTAAGAAACATCTTGCCTCCTTTACCCCCCCCCCCCCTTTTTTTTTTTTTTTAAGCGCAAGCAAGTCATTTGTTAGTGTGAAATATCTTTTTTTTTTCTGAAATGTAATCAGTCTTTTTTTTTTGTTATTTAGTGATAAATAACAAGATGATCTGCTTATTGCATAGCTTCTGTGACTCTCAATAGCATATTTTCTTTGTGAAAAGAGAGACAAAATGCCAATTAAACTCTGGCTGAGGAAAACATCACAAAATAATTTTGGGGTGGAGATGAGACAAAAGAAAAATCATTTTTAAGGGGAAAGTAGTCTTCTCTTTGATGGTACCAGTTGCTACAGGGTAAACAAATTACATAAGAAGTAAATTTACTAAGGTATCAAGTTTTCATCAGTGTGATTTTTTATTATTTTTTTTTAAACTTTCCACCTCAGAAAATGTAAAGGCCCTTAATATTTGGAGGTAAATAACTTGTATAACCATTACTTCTGTACTCCTGGACTTGGTTTTCAGATTTTCTGTCATGTCATTTTGAGCAGAAAATCTAGAATATTTGTTAATGTGGTTTGATGTGTTCTAAGCTGTGCGTTATTTTTTTTGTTTTCACTTGTAAATAGTAAATTGAGTAACAGAGGAGCTTAACTAGTTGAGAATTAACCAGTAAAGCTGTTGAAGAGTGCTTCAACATAATAATTAAATCATTTTAGAACGGCACTGACATACAAATGCAGAAACATGGGTGAGCTATATCCTTAGGCTTCCCTCAGAATTTGTCAGAAGTGTAACTTGCAGCAAAATCCATGCATGTATTTGAGCTTCTGTGACAAATTATCATTATTTAACTACATTAATAGAGTGTGCCACATTAGTATGATCCTTGAAAGTTGGGGATAGGAAGAATAAGTTGCAAGATGCGTAAGATACCACAATGCTTTAGCACCTACATGCTTACCCACGACCCTGAGATTAAATGGAAATCTGCTGTGTGGAGTCCCATGCAACAAGTTGCAGAGGCCACTGAAGGAGAAGGAGAATCAAGTCAATTTGCAGAGGTAAAGGCTGTCCAATTAGCCTTAAATATTGCTGAACGTGAGAGGTGGCCAGTGCTTTATCTTTATACTGACTCATGGATGGTGGCGAATGCTTTATGGGGGTGGTTACAGCAGTGGGAACAAAATGGTTGGCAACGGAAGGGTAAACCTATTTGGGCCGCTGAACTGTGGAAAGATATTGCTGCCCGAACAAAGAACATGGTTGTAAAGGTGCGCCATGTAGATGCTCATGTTCCTAAGAGCCGGGCAACTGAAGAACAACAAAACAACCACCAGGTAGCTCGAGCTGCCAAAGTTAAGGTGACTCAAGTAGACTTGGACTGGCAACATAAGAGTGAATTATTTCTAGCTCGGTGGGCCCATGAGACCTCGGGCCATCAAGGAAGGGACGCGACCTATAAGTGGGCTAGAGACCGAGGGGTGGACTTAACTATGGATGCCATCGCACAGGTGATCCATGAATGTGATACATGCGCCGCAATTAAACAAGCCAAGAGGATGAAACCTCTTTGGGAGGAAGGGCGATGGCAAAAATATAAATATGGGGAGGCATGGCAGGTTGATTATATCACCTTGCCACGATCTCGCAGTGGTAAGCGTTATGTGCTCACCATGGTGGAGGCGACCACTGGGTGGCTTGAAACATACGCAGTACCCCATGCTACCGCCCGAAACACCATTCTAGGTCTGGAGAAACAAGTCCTGTGGCGACATGGTACTCCAGAAAGAATTGAGTCTGATAATGGAAGTCATTTTAAAAATTCTCTTGTAGATACTTGGGCCAAAGATCATGGCATTGAGTGGATTTATCATATCCCCTATCACGCACCAGCTTCTGGTAAAATTGAAAGGTACAATGGATTGTACCTTTCAACACTGTTGAAAGCAATGGGTGGTGGAACATTTAAGCACTGGGAGAAAAATTTGTCAGAAGCCACCTGGTTGGTCAACACCCGAGGATCCATCAATCGCAATGGTCCTGCCCAATCCAGCTCTCTGCCTACTGTAGAGGGAGATAAGGTCCCTGTAGTACATGTAAAGAACATGTTGGGCAAAGCAGTTTGGGTACTTCCAGCTTCTGGAAAGGGCAAACCTCTCTGTGGAATTGTCTTTGCTCAGGGACCTGGGTCTACCTGGTGGGTGATGCAGAAGAATGGGGATGTTCAATGTATACCACAAGGGAATTTGATGTCTGGAGACCGCCCTCAGTAATTCTATGTATATACTTGTATATATATTGTGTGCATGTATCTAATGCACGTTAATCATTGTTCTTCTGTATGTATCAAGCATGATACAGTGATGTGGAATAAGGGGTGGAATGTTGTGGTTTTATGCTTTTTTGGTACTGGTATTCCACATCATGGCATCATGTAGTGCATTGGGAGTCAGGGAGAACTACATTCCCCAGAGGACTTTGCAATGCTTTGTATTTTTCGTTGCCGCTGTTTTGTTTTGGGGCTTATCTCCCTTTTTTCCCTTTCCCCCTTCCCCCTGTCCGGGGTGTGGGCCTGTGGGTCTCCTTCCTCGGTTGTTGCGGGGCCGGGCCGAACCAGCTCACAAACCCCTGACAGTCCTGGTTTAGGTCTTGGATTCAGGAAATGCAAGCATTTTTCAGCATTCATAGTTCAGTGGAATTTTCCCACCAAAACAACTATTAAAAGTATCAAAAATAAAACATTTCATTGGGGGAGGGTGTGGGCTCATTTTAAGAGAGAGGAAAATCATGTTTTAGCACTGAGGATTGAAGATTGTTGTTCAGTATTATGCAACACCTTGCAATTCTATACAAAACTGTATTTGAATTTGCTTTAAATTTGCAAAATGTGATCGGTGTGCCATGCACTCATGATTTGCTTATGACTGATATTTATCAGCTGTCATAATAAAACATCGCATTTTAGAAGTTCAGCTTTTTTTGTATGTATTTGGTTTAAAATGATTATACATCTACTTTCATGATCAAGTAGCTGTCTATCCTACATTAGAGAGAAACAGGATTATTGTTGGTGTTGTGTCTTTTATGACCTGGAGTTTGTCACTAGAACGATCTCTTTCTGTTCCTCAAGTTTTGTCCTGCTCTCTGCACTTACTGCCCACTGGCCTTGGATGCTGAGACAAACTTTCTTAGCCCTGTCTTTCTTAGCTGTGGTAGAGGCAACAATACGATGCAAAATCAGATACATGATCTTCCTAGCTTTCTTGGGAACCTGGATTGCAGACTGTTGTAAGGTCATGAGGTAAAGCATCGTCCCGGTTCCTTTTGTTTCCGGGCATCTCTATTCATTTCTGTTGTACCGTCAGTCATGTCTTCTCCCTGGCTTATATCCTTTTAGGTCCTATAACTGGCACTTTATTTCACAGCATCCCTTTGTCCCAGAGTTTGTTGTAAATAACTGTTTCTTCTTGTTCCTTTGTTTTTAAACTGCTTGTGCAAAGCAATGAACAAGATTTTTTCTCCTTCAAATACTGGTTTACTCACAGCAGATGTTCTGCAACAAAGAATTTGAGGGTATAGCACTGAAGAGACAAGAAGAGCTTCTTGAGAGGAGCAGTGCTGAGAGTAAAAAATGAAGGTTGTGAGGAAGAAATATCCCAGCAGTATCAGGCCACTCAGCTGAAAGTAGTCAGTCCATTTACTTAGGTTGTTCTGATGTTATAGTGGAGTTCATAGTATGGTTTTGTGTTAAACTGTTTTACAGTAAGATTTCAGTAATTCTTAAGCAATATTTGGATGTAAGAAAATAAGAATAAAACATTAATTGGTAATTCTGGTAATGAAAATGAGCACAGAGAGAGCTGTAAGATACAGCATTAGGTTGAAAGGGATCAGGTGGATTGCAATCAGGAGTGCTTTTCAGAGATCAGTACAAAGGCTCATGACTCATCCCCTTCTTTGCATATAGAATTTTGAAAACAGGAGGGAGATGTGCTTATAGGTACAACAGAAGAAGCACTATGCTTTACAGTGGAGTTGCTGCCCAGCATGGTACTGCAGGGTTGATGCAAAACCCTGTGAGTGTGAATACTGGCAATTTTTGTGTTTGGGTCATCAGCAAGGTCATCACCTCCAGCCCTTCTAACGATCTATCGTACAAAGAAGCAAACTAAACCCAACAAAACTGGAGAAGTTAGAGGTATAAAAGGACATACTTCCATCCCTTCGATGAATGAGCAGGCTTAGATCACTGAGTATGTGTTCTAATACTTTGTTCAACCTAATTTTAAAATTTCAGCTAATGGGATTTCCTCTGGGAGATAGTTTTGGTGCCTCCTTTATATATCTTGCTGTTATGAATTATTTGCTAATAATTTCTTCTGTTTCTTAATGGGGCTTTTTAAAAAAATGACTACTTCTTGAATTTTACCCTTGTGAAACATATGAAACAACTTCTTTTGTATGTTTGCTCTTTAACTAGCAAAAATATGTAGCTCTCTAATTCCTCTTTCTTGCTTCAATCTGCCCAATTTCTTTTCCTTTTTATTCTCCTCCCCCACCCCTGCAAAGGATTCTCTTCCATTATCCCCTTCTATTAACAGTAAAAAGCAAATCTACTGGTCTGTCTCCAATTTTTGAGCTAATGGTAGTGTAGGTATCATTTGTTGGAGACACAAAATGTTTCACCTGTAGGAAGCGTTCAGTGGTGATCAATATTGAAGGTCAAGTGATGTTTGTGAGGATGGGAATGTATGCATCAACAGTGGTTGCAATGGAACTGCTCAAGTGAACCTGGTGAAACAAAGAGTTTCAAAAGTAACTGTTCTTGTTGAAAATAGATTACTAATTTTGGGTGTTCGGTCTTTGCACCTTATTTGGACACAAAACTGAAGTTATGCTGAACTCTGGTAGAGTAGATGAAAGAGCTGGTGAAAGGAAGATGCATTTCATACAACAATCAAGAATGTTAGGTGCTATTTACCACTTGAAGGGAAAATTTCTTTTTCAAATTTGGATGTTGTAAAAGAAAATAGTTGTACAGGGGATGTAAAAACCCTTCTAAGCTTGAATTGTGACAACTTGGTTCTCTGATTTCAGAGTACTTGAATGAGTGAACAAAAGGAAATTTCATAACTTGCTTTTCATAGGGCATTATCATTAAAACATTTATAATCTTAACCCTACCAACTGTGATTTTTATAAAGAAAATTAGATTAAGCCAAAGTAGGATTTAAATAAACATTTGAAAATGTTATCTGCATTTCTTTTGAGGTTTTTTGAGGCTTCTATTTTTATATTTGTTTTATTGCTTTAACACTGCAATGTGACAAAGGAAAAAACTGAGCTCTTCTAAGAGAATTCATTTTTGTATTACTTCAGCTGTGATGCAGACTCTTCCTAATTACATTCTACAGCTTTTAAAAAATGGTATTTGTTCTTACGTAACTTAAGTTCCAGTTTCTACATGTGTTTATCATTTGTAATTTGTCTGTATGGTGGCAGGAAAGAAAACTTATTTTTCCTTGTTGTCGAAGAAGCTTTGTGAGCTCCAACTTTAGTTGGAGATGAACATTTGACTTGTCTGCCATCGAGCTTCAGGGCTGTTCAGACTTTGTAATCTTCATCTACTAATACCTTATGAATCTGATTTTAATAGACGGCCTACTTGTAACTGATGTTTTAAGGAGCTATCCAGAAGATGGCTTGAGCGTTAGATTTTTCTGTAAGGGGTTTTCATCTTTTAATAAAATCTTAATGCATTCAGTAGTAAAGTTTACGATATATATGTTGAATTTCTCAACTTTGATATTTTTGTTGTCTTGAATATGTGATTTAAATCATTTTATACTTTGTCAGAACTGACTCTGGCATGTCACATGCTGTTCACTCAGAAGCATGGCCTTTCTTGCCCCCGAGAGGACTTATATTTGTGTATTGATACCTGAGTTGGAGGAATGTAACGGCTGATTCTTCCTAAGCGAGCAATACTTCTTATTTCTACATAAGTTGCTTTGTCTTTTACAAATTTTTAGTCATCTCTAGAAGTGAAACTTCTGTACTGCGTCACCACAGTGGAGTTGCATTTCAAAATTATTAGTAATTCTTACTCAGTTTCTGCTGTGATTCGTTTTTCTTGTCCTGGTAGAAAATCCTCAGAGTGAATTTTTTTTTTTCATCTGTTCTAATTTAAAACCTCTAACTTTGATGCTTAAAGCAATGCACAAAGGTGGAATGTACAGTGAGAGAAATAAGGCATTAATGGCCTTAAAAGAAGAGACCTTTAAACCCACCCAGTTCCAAACTCCCCGCTGTGGACAGGGTTTGCCACTCAACAGCTCAGACTGTTGAGGGCCCCATCCAATCTGGCCCAGAATGTTTCCAGGGATAGGGCATCCACAGCTTCTCTGGGCAACCTGTTCAAAACCTGTCCTGAAAAACCTTCTGTAACTGCATCAGTCACCACTTTGGAACCTGTTGAAATTAATGGGGTCTATATAATTAAATGTATACTTCTGAATTTGCAGACAGAAGTGTTTTATCAAGTAATTCTTTTTTCTTCAAATGTTAGTATTATATTCATTCTCTTCCTTTCTCCATGAGGAGTAGCAGGGGAACTTCTAGGGACTGAAAGTGTTTACATTTTGGAGTATAAGAGTTGAGTTTGACATTGTCGAGGACTAATCGTGCTTTACTGAGAATCTTGTTCTTCAGTCAGCCTTGCAGTTAGCTTGCATGTGCTGACCTTGCCTCTGAAGTTTTTTCTATTAGCAAACTTGTTGTCAGGTTTTGAAGTGGAAAGGCATCTCAAAAGAAAGAAGGGAAAGGAGGAACCTTGCTGGCTTTTCATTAGAAATGTTTAACACATCAGAAAACTACTAATAGGAAGGTTAAATGTTGAATCTTGAACTAATTTAAAGTCCACAATCAGCCCAGATCACTGGTGGCAAGAAGTTTTTGTTATAGACTGGCCCAGACCTTGAGGTAAATTATGCATAATTATTCATAACTGCTATTTTTGGCTTGCTTGCATTTGTCCTAGACCTCTGCCTGAGGAAACAATTTGAAATAATTAGCGTGCGAGTGCCCTGACAATGATGAATGAATCAAATGCATCTGGTGCCAAATGTGGATCTTGATAAGAAGCAGATAACTTCAGCAACTGTGGATTTTTTGTTTTTAAGCCTCTGAGACTGGGAGCAGTTTGTTCACTCTATTAGGCTGACATGCTCAAGGAAGAAAATTACCACTCACTGTGCTGTGATCAAAGTGCAGCAAGGAATTCTAGCATTGCAAACACGAAGCAGTTCTGCAGACTGTGTGTAAACATTCCAGGCAAGGAGAATGAAGGGGATATTAAGGCAGGACATTCTGAATACACAGGGCAGAAAAGCCAAATGTTAATCTTCCAACAGAGAAGTACGTTACTTATCTTTACATAGGTTGCATGCACATTTCGTGTAAATATTTAGCAGCATAAATACAGCTGTATATCATTATTTAGGGAAAAGCAAAGGAAGAAACAAAAAGATTCTGTTCTGATTTGTGCATTGCAACATAGTTAATACTTCTGCAGTCTTCAGGGTTGTTTATTTCTTTTTCTGGCTTGAGTGCTTTATTTCTCTTCTATGTAATTGACTTTACGCAGTTTTAGATGTGGATAAGTGTGAGGCTCTTTTTAATTTAAAGAGTTTAATGAGAAGGGGAAACAATGCATTTCAATTAGTGTGCCTGAGATAGCTTGTTCTTATTTTGTTGGATGAGTGAAAGAACTCTTAGTGGTTTTGCTTCTGCAAAATAGTAATAATGGACTGATAAAACAAGGGTGCGAAGTAATGTTTCTTCCAGTAACATAATGACTTAACAATGACTGGGTTATCCCTGTGTATCCCCTCGTTGCTTCAAGATGCTCCTTTGAAATTGTGACAGTGGAAGTAAAGTTATCTGAAAGAAAATGGCTGCAAATAAAGTTTTTTGAGGCCAAAGTTTTTTTTGGGCTGACGAGCTGGAAGCAGAGCTGTTTTTTCTCGTTTCTTTCAGGTAAAGCTCTTACAGTAAGGTTTTAAACTTTCCACCTTAATTACTGCTGCATGTCTCATCTTTTTAAAAGGTTTTTTTTCAGTGCCACTTGTTATATTCATTTGGTTGTTTTCTTAATCTTCATCAAAGCTCAAACAGGAAGAGTTCAGCTAGCTATCTTCTAGCTAGTCTTTTATTTTCAGCTTCTGTCTGTGCTCTGTTCTTTTAGCGATGTTCTTTTGATGAGAATCCTAGCCTTACCCTAGGAGCCTGCACCTGTCAGACAGTGACCAGTGCAGAGCTCTAGCATGCTGTTGATTCTGTAAGCAGTGTAGATGTACAAGGAATATGAAGAAATGTTGGGCCTGTCTAAGCAAAATAATCGCAAAGGTTGTTTGCTTTTTTGCTCTTTAATCTCAGTGGTCCCTGGACCTGCTTCTTTATGTTCTTGGCCACCTGGGCACTCTTCTGGCTTGTGCCTGTCCTGTCATCCACCGGAACACTCAGGTCCCTTTCCTCAGAGTTCCACTCCAGCGTGTTTTCCCTCAACCTGTGCCAGTGCATGCAGTTATTCCTCCCTAGGTGCAAGACACAATACTTGCACTTGTTAAACCTCATCAGGCTCCTTTCTGCCCAACTCTCCATCCTGTCCTGGTCTTGATGAATGGCAGCACAGCCTTCTGGTGTGTCAGCCATTCCTCCCAGCATCAGCAAACTTGCTGAGGATGGACTCTATCCAGACCAGATCTTGCTGTTCAGCATGATTGCTCGCTCACCTGGAACACAAATGTCCTGTGGGGCAAATAAAATGTATAATCACTTAATTAGTCTGTATCTTAATGCATATACACAGTGGAACAGAATTAGGTTTCCATGTCTCAGAGAGCACACGACTGATTGACATTTCAGTGTCTCCATGAAGAATGAGATGAAATGATGCCGTTTCATTCATTTCTGTCTTTTTAAAGGTCTAATGGAGGTATTTTTTCTCAGCACAGGTTAGCAGCTGGTTCGAAGAAGTCATAGTTCTGGAATCAGCTTACTATATATCTTCTGCTTTGTCAGGATGTTTAGACCTGCAGGGCAAGATAAGCATCTTGCTTCATCCCTGCATCCTGTGACCACTTAGCATTACATGGGTGCAGGGGCATGGGAGCTGGCTTTTTCTTGGTAGGCAGAAGCATTAGCTGATAATGAATTAATTTTTAAAAGGTAATGCTGAAAGTATTGAATAAATGGTTTTTTCAAACTGAAAGGAATAAGAAAATAATAAGAGATATTATAATTATTATGATAATATTTTAAAAGGCTATAGGGATTCCTAAGTTGTTCAAACTGTTCAGAATTATGTAGTTTATGTAGGTTTTCAATCTTTTGAAAACATTGCCAAATATTGTGAAATGCCATTGCTTGCCTCTGTTCACTCTGCTGTATTTTCTCATTCACAGTGGCTTAAAATATAATGAAATTCAGATTTTTGTTGGAGTTACTGAATTATACCAAGGTAATTAAACTTAGCAGCTTGGTTTTCGAGTGTCAGAACAAAGCCATTTTTATTTTTTCCAGATTCATCTCCTACCTCTTGCTTCCCCGCTGATGTTCTTCATAGCAGCACCATTACTCTAGTATACATTGGTACTATTTGCCGTGTTTCAGATATATTTCTGTATACAGTGACTTCTTCATTTTAGACTTGACATTTTCTTTCACTGCCCCCTGAATGCTAGTGAGTGTCAGATATCAGATTTGGCTCCAAGAAGTGTGGCTGTGCGCGCTCACAGTTATGGGATGGGAAATGTTGAGTCAGCCTCCAAAAAGGACACTGTGGCTCTTTCTTTATCTGTCCACTCAGTTACAAAGCCTGTAAACATCCTTTGAGACTCCAGCCCCCTAGAATTTAGTTGAAATTGGCCAGGTGATTTTGAAGTTAATGAGTCAGATGGCATAATTATGTAAGGCTTGTTTCATATGGAAGCCAGACTAGAACATCTTATTTCTGCCTTTTGGAGAGGAGGCACTTTGTGAGTAGCTGAATCCTTTCTGCTGGTCTGTGATCGTCAAGTTCTCCAGAGTGTGTTACGTATCTGTCTAATTGCATAAGTGTCAAATTCATATGCAGATCTGAAGAGAACTGAAAGCTGTATGAAATCATTTTCAGTTGCTTTTTATTCCCAAAGTGTCTGATGAGGTTTATGTAAGACCTACACCAACAGTTACATGGAGTATATTGTGCTGGTAAAAGATCACCTCCCTAAGCACCCTAACCTTTCTGTTGAGTTCAGACTGCTTGCAAATATCTTTTTCCAAAAGCCTGGAAGTGTTTCGCTTTCAGCATGCTTTTTGGAGGCATTCTTGAGGAAAATATAATTTCTGAAGCAAATACCAGCCTTTATTATGTTTTGCTGATCTGTGAGATGCACTACAGATCTGTTGGTAAAGCATGCAGTTAGCTCAACAAAAGAATGCTTTGGGACTCTGAGAAGTACAGATTTCTTCTTTGTCTGTTACTCTTGCTTTAAGAACAGTTCAATTCTGCTGCAGCTTACCCTAGCTATGGTAAGGGAAGATTTAGGAGTCTTCTGATTCTAAGTGGATGTGTTCCTAAGCCCGTTTCTCCTGTGTGTGTGTTCATAGCAGGTTTACTTTCCATGCTAAGAGCCAAGTCTTGATGAATATTTAACTTGTGGATAAGACTAAATTGTGAAAATGTTGATGTCTCTCCTGATAACTGATGAGACCAATTGGTACTTCTGGTAATTAGACCATGAAGATTGTATTGGGATTGTATTGGGAATGTCTGCTATCCCAAGTAATGTATTTCAGGTGAGAGCCTGGCAGGTTCAATTTCACAGTATTGGTGTTTGATTCTTGAGGCTTTTTTCCCTTGTGGAAGGAGTGCTACTGCAAATACTTGATATCTTATAACTTCTGTATTGCCCTAATTCTTTTTGTGGAGAAAAGAACTGGATGCCAAGTTTAGGAGGCATTACTATTTTTCTTTTGCAGGCAATTAAAAAAAATAAAACCAGTTCAATGGAAGTGGGGAAGACTAGCAAACTTAATTAATTAATTTAGTCGTGTAAGGCTATTTAGTAATCCAGAAACTAACTAGGTTCTATGTAGTCATGAAAACATGAATAATTTACTCCTTAGCTATAAAATTACAGTCCCCAAATTGCATCTGTTTGCAGCATTTCATGTGGGTTTTGTTTTGCTGCAGGCAAATGTTTTGGTGTAGGTTTTTATGTAATTTGAAGTTACTAGATAATATTTTATAGTGCAGTGCACTCGTTTTCCAGAAAGGAACGTGCAGAGGGTAATTTCTCTGAGGCGGTGGGCTGGCACTGTGTACCAGTCCTTTCAGAGTGGGAGCTTAGTGTAAATCAGAAAAATCTTTAAGGGGGAAAATAGTAGTGGATGTTGAGGATAGTGTTGTGTGGGGGTTGTATATGGTTTTTGGTTTGCTTTTTGGCTTTTTTTCTGTTCTTCATTTGTGGTGACTGTGAGTGAGAGTAAAAAGGGGAACCTCCTCTTGTTCACTTGGTGCCTTAATTCTGTGGAAGCCTCAGTGCAGGGAAGGCCATGCAGGGCGATGTGGGCTGGCAGGCCAAGGACAACGTGCCATGCTGTGCCGCCTGGCTGGCTTGATGAAAGGTACTGTGTCCTGAGAAGGCCTCATTAACTCTTCTGGAAGAGAGAGTGCTACTTTGACATATTAATTAGTTGCCATGCTTTCTTTTTCACAAGTTCACCTTTTGGGTTGGTGACTTGATTCAAATTACTGATAATTGCAAGGCTGTTAGAGGTCTGTTTATGCAAAGTGTACTTAAAGGGGCTTTGCTGGCAGAGGGAGCAGGCAAATGTTTCATATCACTCAAGGACTGCTGGCTTGTGCAAAGCCCACTCTCCCCTCTTTGGAGAAGCAACAGCCACAGAGAAACAAAGCAAAGTTGAAACATCAGAATACCAACAGTAATTACTGCTAAGAAAGTCAGCTCTTCTTCATTGGAAATAAATAGAACAGTGAAAGAGCAGTGTGACATGAAGTTGTTAGGCAAAGAAATATTTCCTGTATTATTTTCTGCATTATGTTTCAATGTATGGTGCACAGAAGTGACTGACTTTCAGAATGATCATTGCATTCTTTCATTTTTTCATATGGTTGCTGAATATTACGTTTTAATTCCACAGGGAAAGAGGGAGGCTCTGGGTGCTGTGAAAAACTTCTGGCTAATGTAAAACCAATGAAAGTGTATGATTTAAATTAAAAAAATACAAATTAACATTTCGTAGGTCTGCATTTTGTGCCATGTTTAATATTTTTCTTATCGAGTGCAAAAAAATCATTTTTGTAATGTATTTTCTTATGAAACAATGAAGAAAAAATATTGCTTTTCTCAGAAATGTTCCTTTGACACTTTACTTCTGACACTTCTGTTTGAGCTTCTCTCTGCTCTTTCAGCCAAAGCTGATTTCCATAAACTGTAGTCTTAAAAGCTGATCCTTTCTGGGGGTAATTTTATTATTTTTTACCAGTGAGTTTCTTGTGGGAAATATTTTATTTTGTCTTGTAGGATTATTTGTGCTGAGTAATTTGTGTTATCTAGGTACTTGTTGAGAATGCTAGGAGCAAAAGGTTTTATCCAAGCATCATCCAATTATGTCTTAGTCAAGTTTTGGGGTAATTTTCAGAAAATAGTGTTATAAAAGCTGTCTGACCACTTATTTGTTTGCAGACGCTAGTACATATGATATGGAGATTTCCACTTCAAGTTTCTGACTTGTAGTTACTGTAAATCAGAACATTTAAATTGATAAAACTTCAGCTTCTGTTTTAAGATATGTTGAATAGTTCTTGCTTTGATAGTTCATTATAAAAAGGCAAGGGATTCTCTTTCTCAAATCTATGCTGTAAAATAGCATCTGCCATTCTGACTGAAAGCTCTTGCTGAGCAGAGGTACGTCATTCTTACATATTCCTATTATGCCTTCTACAATGGGATTGCTCTTTCTTAGTGCTACCATTTTTAAAGTAATAAATGTACCAGTAAAAATACTTTTTCCTGACCTTAACTTATAGAAAGAAAGTGCCATTATCCCACTGCTGGGAACATTTGTGTGGTTTTTTTTCTTTGCCTGACCTACTTTTTAGGGTAGATGTTTCTTGGAGTTATTCCTCTTTTCCCACAACCATCTGCCTGTATTCTTTATTGTGTAAATTTCTGTTTCTATTACCATTTAGTGTGTAGCAAGTCATTTTAATTTTAACTAAATCCTCAATTTCAAGCTACTGCTATATTCTGTGAGGAGTAACTGTGGATAATAACATAGAACTTAGGCCCTTTTCGGAAGACATTGTGTACTGAAGCTCATAGTCACGTAGGATCGTTTTGAGAATTTAGAAGTGAATGTTTAACTAGAGTACCTTTATGATAGTGTGTTTACATTTTGCATTGCAGAAGATTTGTTTGGCTGTTATTCCAGCTGTTAAAAGATGTGAAGCACAGAAGCAATTAGTATAGGCCAGAAGAAATATTTGAGAAAGTGTTTGTTTATCTTCCAAATACTGACCTCAGCTGCATTTCACCAGGATGAGAAGTAGTCTGCTCCTCATTGCAGAGCTATCTCAACCTTTGTCTCTGTGCTCAGTCAAAGCAGATGGCTGTATATACTATTGAAGATGTGAGTTTGGCAATCTCCAAAACTGATTTGATCTTCATCTTTGGTGTTATGCAGGGAACTTTTTTTTTTGCTAACAGTTAGTTGATTATATCCTTTTAGAGTCCTTCCTGCATGTGTATCTCAGTTTTCTCATGTATGCAGACTTCCATAGTGAACTTTTAAAGAACAAACTGTCATAGTTGAGAGAATGGCTGGACGTGTGTGCTTGTACTAATCTTTAGAGATGTGGATGAGTTGTTAAATGTGGTCTTTTTCATTCATCCCTACTTGAATCACACGAGTGCAATTGCTGTCATGACTGAATCAGTACTGTTTCAATAAATGACTGCCTGGAAGAAGTCAAGAGACACTTCTGTGTTGTGAAAATACTTTCCCTGCTAGTGAAGTGGGTGGAGGCTCTGAAAATGAGCAGAAGCCTTGAGGTACGTACTTGTGGAATAGAAAATGTTGGTGATTGTGGTGAAGAGACCCGAGGTGTCTCCAAAAGTACTTTCATGCAATGACAAATGGCCTTATGCAGGTATTCTGTACGGTCTCTTGTTTCTCATCCATGATTTAGATCACAGCTCTCTCATCATAATTTAAAGGAACAACTTTGTGATCTGTATGCATAAAGATGCTGTAAAATGCAGCTACCAAGTTAAAATTTAACCTTAAATGACCTGCAGACTGGTACTGTTTAACTGAGGCTGGTGCTGTACTTGCTGGTGCCACTGATGGAGTGGACCTCACAGCTTGTCTTACATGGTCAAATGATTTGTGTTAGACATGGGAAGCTCCTCTGAGACAGAAAATGAGGTCACTCTTTAAATTATGTAGGAAACCAGCAGTGCTGGACCCTTCATCAACTCTCTGCTGCTGTGTATAGAGTGATATCAGTGTGGAAGGGCAAGCAGTTCAGAAAGAAAGTACCTTACCAGAGGTTGCTGCTTATGTTGAGGTCGTGCTGAACTAATGATGGGCATAGGAACCAAGTTTTACTAAAAGTTACAAGCATCTTTCATTACTTGTTGATGACTGTACCTTAGGGTGGCTTCTCAAACTATCTCTGAGCAGATAAGATGTGCCCCTTGCTCACTGATGTAGGATGCATATAAATTGCTAATGTTCTGCTGTTTCTCCTTCTCCTAAGAGGTTCGCTGAACCTTGCTTAAACGGTACTTGTTGATGATGATACTTTGTGAGCCATTAAAAATCATCCAAAGTCTTTAAGACTAGTAGAGTCATCGAGTGCTGAAGCTGTTCACTAGTTTGATCATTGGCTGTCTAACAAGTGTCATACCCTATCAACTTGTACAGTGTTAGATGGTACTTTTCTTTTGGTTCAGCTGAGTTTCCTTATGTCTTTCACACTGTGAATCCACCCTTAAGCTATGTTATAATGATAACAACATGTGGAAGTGTTGTGGAATTTTCTCATTGCTTGCTCCTGTCATTTTGCGTTTTGTTTCTGATCTTCTGATGATACTGATGTCCCAGCATTGAGAATTCAGAAGATTTCACCTTGAGTGTTACCCTCAGGTCTAGGTCTAGCACTGTGCAGATGGGAGTTCAGTAAACTCACAGTTAATTAAGTTCTAGGGAACAATAGAGTAAAACCCCCCTGACACACTTTTGTTATCCCTCCAAAACTGAAGTGTCTGGAATAACTTTGTAATGTGATTTCAGCTTCAAATTCTGCTGCATAAGCTCTTTTGCAGCTTCTCAGTGTTTTTCTTGGTTCAAGGAGTGTCCCTGCCAGAGTATTGTAGTAGTGGTGAGATCACGAATATGAACAGGTGAAGGTGGTGGGGGGGAAGGCTGCTGAAGTACAGTTCTTGGTTACTTGGTGTGTAAATGCTGTAGTATATAGAATAATACCCAGTATCACAGGGATAGTTGTCTGAAACAAGCAAATCCCAGTCTTGTACTAGTTACAGTTGCACCTGTCTGACCTTTTTAAGTATTAAGTCCCAGCTAAGGCTGTACTAAATGTCCAGTGGGAGCCCAACAGCTCAGAGTGCTAAGGCCAGGTGAGGAGCTGTCTTGCCCTATGTGACTGGGAGCCAGTCATTTCATTGTAGATGTTTATCAAATGATTAAGAATGATTTCTGATGGATGAATCTATGCTGACTGTTCCTGATGATTTTCTTGTCCTTCATGGACTTGGAAACTATTCACAGAATTAGTTGTCACATTCCTAGGCATGCAGGCTGACCAGCTTGCTGTTTTCCAGGTCTTCCCTGCTCCTAGTCCCTGTTATCCTGACCCAGCTTTACAACTGGTGTTAACGTTTTTTTGATCATTGATCATACTAGTCCTTGTTGGGGCTTTTGACTAGTTGATTGTTTTAGTATGCTTTTGAGATCTTCACTTGTCTGATGCTCAGGTGAGTTTCTCCCTTTATCAGCTCTCTGCATGGCCACTTTTCTCCTCCTTGGTCATGCGGAGAGAAGAATAGGTGGGACTAGGGCAAAGCAGGAGTGGCAGATAAGCTGTTACATAACTGTTCTCTCTCCTATTTATTGTGCAAATTCAGTCAGTTTTCCATGTGTTGGTTAGAGGTCACCTGCACATTTCTATGGTTTTCACAGAGAAAAGCATCAGATGAAGAGTATTTTGGAAATGCGTCTTGATTGCTGTTGAAGTAATCAGACAATGATTATTTCTGAAGGACAGTGTCTTGGAAGTAACTGAATTTTAAATTATCTCTTAGAACATTGTGTGAGACAATCTTGGGAAAAATCCAAGTAATTTAATGTCTAAAATGTCCCATCTTGAGAATTGCAAGGCCTTCATTCTTATCTGAATTACATGCTCTGCGTGTGAAGGTATCCAGTTTTCTGTAATCAGACTACAGTTTGGCTTCGAAGAATGTGAGTGCATTACCTCTGTCTTCTGTAACCTCCACAGCTTTCAGGTTTAATTAGAAGTTGCCTTCCTGACTTTTGGAAAGCTGCATGGAATTGTTTGTCTGTCTTCACTGGCCTTTGTTATATCTGCTTGTTGATCCAGATTGGGGTCAGTCTTTCTGCTTGCTTCCCACACCTCCGTGTCCCTGGGAGTAGTTCTTGTGTTTGCACTTCTACCTTTGTTTGCACTGCATGCTTTGCCTGCGTCTAAGTCTCTCACTTGATTCAGTTACAGCTTGCTTTCCTCATCTCCTGTGTTCATTGCTGTTTGAGTCATATCCACATATATTGGATTTTATATGTTTGTTCTTTTTTTCTGATTGAAGTTGGTTTTTCTTGTCACTGTCCTTTCTTACTCATGCTTAGGCTTAAAAGCATGACATGCCAATTTGTTTTGTGCGTTTGGATTACTGCTTTTAAATCCCAGTAAAAACTGGGATCCTTCACAAGCATCACTGAATTTTTTTATGAACCAGTTTCAGCTTGTAGGAGGCTTCTGATTATGCTCTGTGTGATTACTCACCTACATTGCATGTTGATGTTTTTGCTTCCTCGCAAAGATAACACAAACCTTCAAGCACCTACCTAGAAAACTATTTTGTTTGCTATTCTTACCTGTCTCCTATGCCTTTGGAAAATAAGAAAATCTTTCCTGAAACTAGCATGTAAATTACTGTTTTATGCTTGAATACAAGAACCCTTGAACGTGTAAGTTGTCTAAGTCATAATTTAGCCGTGTTTTTAGTGTCTTGTCGTATCTCTTCAGAGCAGAAGGCATTTGTACTTTTTTGACAGTCCAGCATTTTTCATGGGGGAACTGAATTTTCATAGAGTTAAAAAAAATAATAAAATACTTTAATAACAAAGAAATTGCAGTACAAAATATGTATACCTGGGATATACAGAGTGTACTTTATGATGAAAAATGTTGCCCCAGTGTCATGGTTTTATGATTTTTGGTACTGGTATTCCACATCATAACATCATGTATTGCATTAAGAGTTAAAGAGCTAATGCTCCAGCTGCATGCTGGGTATACCTGACCGGGAATCGAACCCGGGCCGCGGCAGTGAGAGCGCCGGCTCCTAACCACTAGACCAAGAGCATTAGCCCATTAGCATGGGCTTTTGGAATAGCTGCTGTGGATGCAGATAATATTAAGCAGCTGTCTGCTTTGCCTGGCCTGTCAGAAGATCCGTCTGTTGTAGGGTTACTACAAGTGGAGGAGCAAAAGGTACCAATTGCTACAAAAACGGTGCACAGACGGCAGTACCGCACTAATAGGGATTCCTTGCTCCCCATTCATAACCTGATTCGTCAGCTAGAGAGCCAGGGAGTGATCAGCAAAACTCACTCCCCGTTTAACAGCCCCATATGGCCAGTGCGTAAAGCCAGTGGAGAATGGAGGCTGACGGTAGATTACCGTGGCCTGAATGAAGTCACACCCCCACTGAGTGTTGCTGTGCCGGACATGCTTCAACTCCAGTACGAACTGGAGTCAAAAGCAGCCAAGTGGTATGCCACCATTGACATTGCCAATGCCTTCTTTTCAATTCCTTTGGCCACAGAATGTAGGCCGCAGTTTGCTTTCACCTGGAGAGGCATTCAGTACACCTGGAACCGTTTGCCCCAGGGGTGGAAGCACAGCCCAACCATTTGCCATGGGTTGATCCAAACTGCATTGGAACAGGGCGGTGCTCCTGAGCACTTACAATACATTGATGACATCATTGTGTGGGGCAATACAGCAGGGGAAGTTTTCGAGAAAGGAGAGAGAATAATCCAGATCCTCCTGCGAGCTGGCTTCGCTATTAAGCGAAGCAAAGTGAAAGGGCCTGCACAGGAAATTCAGTTCCTAGGAATAAAGTGGCAAGATGGACGTCGTCACATCCCAACAGATGTGATTGACAAAATTATTGCTATGTCTCCACCCACTAGTAAGACAGAGACCCAAGCTTTTCTGGGTGTAGTGGGCTTTTGGAGAATGCATGTTCCAAACTAGTAGGTAGGGAGCTGGATTGGGCAGGACCATCACGATTGATGGATCCTCGAGTGTTGACCAACCAGGTGGCTTCGGCCAAATGCTTCTCCCAGTGCTTAAATGTTCCGCCACCCATTGCTTTCAACATGGTTTTTAGTAACCCATTGTATCTTTCAATCTTACCGGAAGCTGGTGCGTGATAGGGGATATGATAAATCCACTCAATGCCATGATCTTTGGCCCAATTACTTACAAGAGAATTTTTGAAATGAGTCCCATTATCTGATTCAATTCTTTCTGGAGTGCCATGTCGCCATAGGACTTGCTTCTCGAGACCTAGAATGGTGTTTCGGGCGGTAGCATGGGGTACTGCATATGTTTCAAGCCACCCAGTAGTTGCTTCCACCATGGTGAGCACATAATGTTTACCATTGCGAGATCGTGGCAAGGTGATATAATCAACTTGCCACGCCTCCCCATATTTATACTTTTGCCATCGTCCTTCCCCCCAGAGAGGTTTCATCCTCTTGGCTTGTTTAATTGTGGCACA
This sequence comes from Callipepla californica brunnescens, assembly GCA_023055505.1. NCBI lineage: Eukaryota > Metazoa > Chordata > Aves > Galliformes > Odontophoridae > Callipepla > Callipepla californica. The sequence goes on from JALIRH010000001.1 coordinate 59,464,741, forward strand.
TGTATCACAGTCATGGATAACCTGTGCAATAGCATCCATAGTTAAGTCCACCCCTCTGTGCTTCCCCCCAGTTTTTTTTTTAACTCTTAATGCAATACATGATGTTATGATGTGGAATACCAGTACCAAAAATCATAAAACCATGACACCCAGTGATTGAGGAAAAATGTGTTTTTTTTTTTTTTTTTTTTTTTAAACTTACCTGGGCTTTCTTCCACACGGGTCTATTTTGTCATATGTATTTACATGATGTTATTAAAAAGACGTAAATAAATAGTGTTTTCTGATTTTATTTTCAAAATATCTGCAAATCTGTGAATGAAGAGTTAAATCTGAATACACTCCAATCAGGACAATCAGAGCATACTTTATTTACTATTTTTGGTGGTTTTTAATACTAAATTTCGGTAAATGTTTGTAAGTCAATGTATAATGGCAATAGAATGTTTTTCCTTTTTGTAAGCGTCCTTATTTGTGGTGTGCAGTAGGTACAATATTGTTACAGGAGGCAGTTTTTCATTTTGTATGAGATGGCATTTAAAGTTCGCAAGCTATAGTATTCCAAAATTCTTGATGCATAGATTATAGAACTATTGGGCGTAAGGCATATATTTAGCTTTGCCAGCATCAAATGCCTCAATGAATTCAAAGTTACGTTGTATTTTGTCAGTTGGAAATCCTGCTTAATTTCTAAAATTACTTTTCTGTTATGCCTTCCAAACTGAAGCGTAGACAGACAAATGTGTAGTTTTGGGCTGCTCTGTGGGGGAACTCTCATTTTCATGATGGAACTGTTAGTCTTACCACTTCAAATTTTGATATGTGAAATGAGGTTTGATGCCATCAAAGATTGAAAACAAACTAGTGTTAAAAATTTGTACTTTTTTTTTTGCCTGACTCCTTTGGTTTTGGATATTGTACCACAGAGGTTCATCAGTAATAACTTTGTTAATCCTTTCAAAAACAGGGTTTAGAGTGTTAGGTTTGACAGCTTCCTATGTCATCCCCCTCATTTTCTGCTGCTGTAAGTGGTGTATGGAGTCCAGGCTGTAGCAGACTCTCCCAGAACGTTGCCTGTTAGGACACTGGCTCTAGGACATGTGAACATGAAATAACTATGAAACTTCATTGCATATCAGCGATCTGCATTACTAGCTGTATTTCATGGGTTATAAATCAGTAGCAATACCAGGTTTTTTTTTTTTTTTTTTTTTTTTCCCCCGTTTCCTCTGGCTTGTCACACACTCCAAACATTTTCATGTGATGGGTTTCTCACTAGGTTCCATCCATCTTTGACAAGAGCATTCTGGTCCCAGTGGCAGCAAGGATTCCTGGCAGCTAAGTTTCTCTGTTAGAAACGTGGGGCTTTCGAAATTTGTTTTTTCAATATGTTCAGATGCACACTGGGAAGTAAATGACCAAAGCCTACGATTGAAAAAGGCAGTTATCTGCATATGGTAGCTTTTCTAACAATGTGTATTCAAAATGTAATTTTTATCTTTTGGCTTATAGGACTTCAAAGGCTTAGCTTAAATAGAAAGCGCGTGGTGGTCTTATCTCAGAGCCTGAGATTGAGTCTTCTTTATCAGAAGCATAAATAATTTGGCACAAGAACTCAGTTTCTGACCTTTGGGCAGGAAGAGCTCAGGGGAATGAGATATAGTGTGAAAGTTAGACTGTCTCTTATCCTTTGAGTGGTGATTCCCTCACTAGCGTTGGGGTCATTGTCAGGACAGTATGGAAGGCCATATGGTTACTACTGAAGGGCTACCTCATGGGCAAATAGAGGGTTTCATTGTATTCTGGTTCTGTATAAACTTTAACCTCCAAAGCTACAATTCATCAAAATAAATAAAACAGAGAAATTCTTGTCTGAACTTTTCCCCATGCTATTGCAAACGCGGAGAACAGAGTCAAACACACTCACGTTTATTGATACATCTTCCCAACAGGCTGTCACTTGTTTAGTGCTGTGTTTTTTGGGGGGGAAGATGAAGGAACAAAAACAAAACCTCTCCCATGTGAAGTGCTTTTCATTTTGGGCTTGTCACAGTATGTAATCAGTGTCTTACTGAGAGCGGGGCAAGGTTAACTTTTGTTTTTTTAACCACAGAACCTAGAAATGAGGCAATTTGAATATCTGAATACAAAAACCGCAGGGCTGTGCTGTTGAATGTGTTTATAAGCAAGCTACTTATGGGAAATAAATGAAGCTTGAATAATTAAAAGTAAATTATAGAAATATGTTCTGCACCACAGCTAATGAGCACTGTTTAGATTTGGAGTAATTCTCTGTATTGTTTTTTTATCTCTGCAGTAAGATATTGGTAATAAGGATAATAATCAGTGTAGTGTATGTCTTTAAGCATATCACGTTCCACTGTACCATAGCAAGCTACTAAATGAAATATACACCTCATACTTGGTCTTATGGAGGAAATCTGTTAGTATGAATTTAGGTCAGAAGTTTGTGTTCCTGCTGATGTATTTCAACATCTCACTTAGTAAGTATGTGAATATATCTATGTTATGAGATTTAGATGTGAGGTACTTTGTGGCACTTTCCTAAAATATGACAATACATTTAGTATTTCATTTATCCAATTCCTAGGAGATATTGATTTCTTGGGCTTGTAGTGACCTGTGAGCTAGATCTGAAGCAAAGGTACTGTGCAAGATGTGGGTAACCTTGTGTGAGCAACAGGTGGCTTGTTTGTTTTTTTAAGGATAGTGAGAGTGGGGTGTCAAACTATTTTATCTAGTGAGTTTGTTTACTGAAGACTGAAATAGATTGAATCAGTATGCTGCCCAGTAGCTTACCTGATTATTGTTCGCTACTATTTTTCCACACGTACAACTATGTATTTCTCTTACATGCTTAATTTTCTGCAGTTCCCAGTGTGCGTAATTTGTTAAAAAATGAACTGAAAGTTTTTAGAACCTGGTACATCTGATTTACCAATAGTGTAGAACTATGAAGATGAGCTAGTGCTGTAGCTCCTCATGAGTCTTCGGTTAAAAGCCTAGTTGAGATACTTGTGTTTGTTTTTCATATTAAATTAGACACGAGTTCCTCTTTCATCCCCAGCTTGTCATATGAAAAGTAATTGTTTAATAATTGTTTCAGAGCCTTGAGAAATTAAGAGCAACTTAGCCAGAGGTTGAGAAGATACCTGGACTATTTCCAGAATTCCCAGTCTAATTACTTTCTTCTTGTTGAACTGAAGCAAATTTGTCTTTGGAAAATATGAAATGTTGAAGTTATGAGTTTCTGTATTAAACATTTTTCAATTAAAGTAACTGTGGAAATATGCACACAGCACTAACTTTTCCTAATTGCATGGTGAGAAAATTAATTTCCATAGAATTACAGTAAGAATGTAATCATTATCATTACTTTTTTGACCCAGCAGTAGACAAAAGAATAATAATCTTTTTAAAGGTACTTTTAACTTACTTAGCATTTTAAACTTAATGACTCTTGCCTGATTTCAAAGTGTGCTTAATTTTCAAGACCCTGTATGGTATTAGATATAAAAAGTAATGCCCTTACTGTTTATACTTACTGCCATTTTTTGGCACTGCTCAAACACGGTGTTCAAGGAAACTTCATGTCAAAGCTTTGCAGATGCATCTCATAATTTCTTCTGGCTTAAACCTATTGAAGAGAAGTTATAGTGGCTGAGGCAGGATTTCAGACATTGTTTCCTTGAGAATGTTGTGTGCGTTGCTTGCTATGCAAAGAAAAAGGCAGACTTAGGAGGACAAATGTTGAGTTAGGTTTATTGTAGAGACAACGCTGATTTAATTTTGTGAACCTTTTGTCACAGGTTCAGCAAGTTGATTGTAAGCAAGTATCAGGGAGATGTGCACCACATTACTCCTCCTAGGAAACCAGTTGTGTACGTTTATTAAGCCTTTCTCTGAGGACGAGTGCCAGATTTGAATATGAGCCTTCATCTCTACCAAGATAAAGAGACTGAAAGAGATGGCCCTTGGTGCAGTTAAGAGACAGGAGGAGGTATGGTCTGTGGACATTACCGTAGTTGAAATGTGGCAAGGTTGTAGGAGGTATGAGGTTGGATGCTGATTAAAGATGTGTGAGAGGAAGCATCCAGGCAATGGGCCACTGTAGCTGTTCAGCTGAGCTGAAACTGAAGTGGATGTGAAGTAGATGACATTAATAGATGATTTGCTTGTTAAACATTTTTTCTGCTGGTAGACATGATGGTGAGCTTTAAGTGTAGTTACTTAAACTACAAAAATGCAGTTTCAAGTGGAAGTGTGAAACGACTAATGAAAAGGATGACTCCTCAAGTTGTCAAGAAATGATTTTGAGAGGGGCAAGTGAAGGTTTGTGAGTGTGGAATGCTGCTTAGCTGAGGAATGTCAGAAATTTACATGTGAACTAAGTAAAAAGCAGCAACCAAATTCTTCTAACTGATGTTAATTATACTAGGCTGCCTTATATGGAATTGCCTGTGGGCTCCATCTGTCACGAAAGTTGTCTGATGTTTTCAGATAAAATTGTTCTCTCACATAAATTTATGAAGCATTAACCATGCTTCCATTACACAAATTAAGCCTCCCCATTTCTGGATTATCTCTGCTTCTAGATCATGCCAAGAATTTGGAGTAAGCTTCCAGGAGAGCTGGGTGTTATTGCAGAGATTGTAGTATTTCCCCTCTGCGCTCTCTCACAGCAGGACTCTTTCCTGTGGTGGGCCCTCAAGGCAGTGGTCATGGTTGCAGAGCCTGAAGCTATTCTCGGGGATATCCTTCATGGGGCTGTCCCCAAGTGGGGTCTGCTTTCTGGATTCACTGACTTTTGTGTATTAGGACGAGTGCTACACCCAATTATAACCTACTGCTCTGATACTGATGCATTGATGTAGTGACCACACCAGCATTATGTCTACCAGAGAAGTGGCAATGCCAAACACAGATCTGTAGCCTGCTCATAGGGTAGCTCTGTTCCACTTCCATCTCAGATGTGTGCGCTTACCTTCTACTCAGCATGGATTTATCTGCTTGAGGGAGATTGTGGTGTACTGCATGCCCATGGCCGAAGTGCTTATGGGCATGCATGTCCCCTCTGGACCACTCTCTGTGAGTAGTGAGTCTCCTCTGGAAACTTGCCCTGACAGTCCCCTCTCTTTCCACCCCAGCACACTTCCCTTGCCAATTTCTCTTTATTCATGGTTCCTGAAAATGCTGGTTGAAGGCTGTGTTGTTCTTAGAGCAGCTGGCATCAAGATGTCTGATAGTTTTTCCTGTTCAGTTTGGCATTTGGAAAACAAGCAAATAATGTTTGGATTAAAGAAAAAGAAAAAAGACGGCTACATAAACTTTGCTCAGCACTTTGTGTCCAACTTTGATATAATCATTGAAGAACAAATCAGATTTTCTGTTGAGAAATGGTTTTGTATGTATTTGTGTTATTTGACTTGTGCAGTAGTACTGCCAATTATATTTATTAGCCCTAAATATTAAACAGCTGGCAAGATTCCACTGTATATAAATAAGACATTTGAGACCTGGAAGAATGCCATTTCTAATACAGCCAGCTGCTATGTTTTACAGTTACATTCAGCCCAACACTACTGAATTTCACCGCATAGCCAGTGCTCTGTTAATGACAATAGGAGATCATGGAGCAGTTTGGGATTTCTTTAGGAAATGCCATTGTGTAAAAAATGCATTGGTTTGGAAGACTGACTGTACCAAATAAATGATACATTATGCACCTGTTTTGTGCATTTTGATATGAATACTTGTGTGTTTATTATTTTTCTGGCAAATATAAAACAAGAAATTGCAGAGATTTCTTGAAATGTAAATTGTTAAATGCTTGTGTGCCACAGCTGTTTCTCAATTCCATTGTTGCAGCGGTGTTTTCCTATTTAAGAGGTAGTTTCATGTTAGAAATTCCCACTTGCTGCTGCCTTTGAAACCATGTTCTAGTGCTTAAAAAAAAGGGGGGGGGGGGTGGGGGAAGGAGGTAAGATGTATAGAAATTACTCCCGAAGTAATATCATAGATTTATTTTCTGTGGAAGCTACAATATCTACAAGGAGCACAATAACACTATAACAATCAAGCAAATTTTCAGCTATAAAATGCTATGTTTGAATATGATCACCACCATTAGCTATGCATTTTTCGCTAGTAATGAACAAATCCTGCATGCTTCACTCATAAAGAATCTGTGTTTAAAATGGATTGACATAGTAAAATAAGAGACATTACTTCTGATGCAGCCCTCGTGCATAGGCATCATCACTCCCTTCTTTTGTAGTCCAAGTAATAACTAAAACAGTAATAAACATAGTCGCCATCTGTACAGGAACGAGCTCTTCTTTGGTGATGTTACTGTACTCTAAATTGTGGCTAAATAACAATTCGCTTAAGTTTTAAAAATGTTTCAAGAATTATCCTCTGTATTACAAGTAGATCTGGCTTCCCTCTGCTCTTGAATCACTTGGTCACTGTCAGTTCTATGTAAACGTTTGCCATCAGTACATGGTCTGGCAACATCCACAGTGCTTTAGGTAAAGCAGAGTGTAATAGTGCAGAATGTAATGCTTTTTATGTATCCTATTTCTTAATTGATAATAGGAGCCATATAACTGGAGGTGTTATGTCTGATATGAAGTGTAAAATTGTCTCTACTTGTACCTAAGACAAAAAGCTTTTCACCAGATTGCCATGTCCACGGTCTTGGGTAAATTCCATCTGGGATAAGGTTCTACTTGCTGAAATACTTATTGTACTAAACAGCTGTTTATTTCCATCTCTGAAACAGCTATGCTTAAAGAGTGAATCTTCCCTGGGTGTGGGATGTTAGTGGATGAGAGGCTCTGTTCTGGGAGCAGTAGTTTAGTATGGATTTCAACCATGGGACTACAGAGTGAAGAACTCAGCAAGTCTTATTAAATTGCAAAATAGATTAAACTGAAGTCAAGGAGACAAGCAGCTGAGAGAAAATAAAGTTGTGAAGGTTCACCTTGTCCAAGTTTTGAACCAGCATTTGAAGGCTGGCTTCACATGTCTGCTAGAGAGGTAAAGTCAGATGTTTTTCTCATTGTAGTGACCCTTTAACCTCGCTGTGATTTAGGGGATTTTGCTTGCGGAAGGGTGAGAATCAGCTGTCCTCACAAGTCTAAAGATGAGGTACTCAGCTGTCTACCAGTTACAGAATGTTTGTGAATGGCAGGAGGGATTGGACTAGATGATCTTTAGAAGTCCCTTCTAGCTCCTACAGTTCTGTGATTCTGTGAATGCTTGGTATTGACAAGTAGAGTTGTACTGTTTTTTAAATCTAATTATTGTATTATTTGTTGTTTTGTGTAACAGAGAAGGCTTAATGCTTCTAAGACTATTTTTGGTATTTTTGTTTACTATCTGAGAGAAGAGGGTTGAGATCTGTGTTAAATTCTGTGTGTATTTGTCATGCATTAGAGAAACAAGGCTTATTTATACAGAAAGATATTCTGTGATGCTGCTGCAGGTAGCAGAGGGTGATGTAGCTGCAGGAGGCAGTGGGAGGGAGTGATGATCCTTTCCACCTTGCTCTGTGTCTACTTGTATCACGAGGCACTAATCATTTCCAGTTCCCCTGCCAGTTTTGTGGTGAGGAAGGCTGGGTTGCCTGGTAGTGCATGGAAGCATTTTTAGCTTGGCAGCAGAGCTTCTAGCTCTATGTTGTATCTTCCAATATGCTAATTATCTGTGCTTTTGTGGGGGTAGAGTGGAGGACAGGAAGGAGTAGAATACTGGGGAAAGACTGAGAAGTAGTCATTTTGGTCCTCTTGACCTTCCTCCTAAATGTAAATTGTGCTAGAATGCACTTTAATATCATACTTGCAGGATGCTTAACATTATTTCTCATTGCTATGAGATGAACGCATTTGTACATTCCATACTGCTTGAAGGTTTTCTTTTATGCTGTTAGATTTTTTTGTTGTTCTTGTTTCAAATATATGGAATTTTTTTTCAAAACGTCACTGATTTGGGGTCAGTTTACATTTGGTGGGGGGCAAAAGGAAAACAAAAAAAAAAACGAAAACCACAACAAATGCGAACAGACAGAAAGTTCGGAATATTCCCTTTGACTTATTTGCATTTTGAATAGTTTGGGGGTAAATCTTGAGCTGTGTTTAGTTTGGCAGAAGAGTTTGCATTGGTCACATGTAATACCTGGATACTTTCAAGGATTTCTCATTTCACCTGAGCTCTTGTCAAACATGAAATGTAGGTTTTTGGTTAAATTAGTTGTAGTTGTGAGACTGTTGTACTTAGCTATAAGGAAAACGTGACTTTTAGTTTGAGGTTTCAAAATCTCTTAAATACAGTGCTGTGCCATTGTATGTGTTTTATCTGGTCTGACAAATGTGAAGATTAGTATATAACTGAGCAGAAGGGGAAATAACACATGAGACTACCTGTTGAAGTGAATCTTAGATTGAATATTTCTGCGTGTAAATTCATACCAGTACAGCTTCCCTGAAACATTACATTTTCCCTAGTATCCTGATGAAGTCTTTTCATTTATCAGGAGAGTAATTAGAGGAAATTGATAAGGCCTTTAAATAGCATTAAGTAAAATTGTATTAAATACACAAATCTAAGGCAAAGACTTTAGGTAATTTCATTGTGTGTGTAACTTAACTGGAAAAGTCAAAGTCTTGCAATGCAGTCCTCTTCATTTGTGACTTTTGATAACCCTAAAAATAGTGGAGGAATGCCACTGCCACCAGGAAATTTCATTGATTTTTGAATGCCAAGTATAGAAGAAGATTACTATAGTGCTCCCCAAATTTATTGAACTCCCAGATCTGATCATTATCTGTCCTCTGATCTCAGTGGAGTGATATTTATGGGGTTTGTGTCAGTGCCTTTAGTGATGTTATGAGGACAGTGTTTTCATACTGATGAGCTGGTCTGGGCTGCATTCTTCCCCGATATGGTCACTACAGAGTAGTTGTTTTTTTTTTTTAAGCACAGGCTTTCAGAGCTCTTGCTTCCTGTTTCTGTTCAGTTAAACTTCAATGCAGTGTATTGGGAAATTTTCACTTATGTTGTTGTGTTATTTAGATATTATTTTGTTTCTAATCTCAAGCCATCCTAAAATATGTGCTCATTCTTTCTGTTGTTTGACTTCCTTGTTCCTCAAAGTTTTGCTTGTTGTCTGTGGAAGTCTCTCTGTGAATACCTTTTTGCTTTCAAGGAGCTAAGAAGTTAATTTTCTTCTATGTATTGGCTAGGAAGTTCAAAGGAATATGTTAGAATCATGGTCAACACATGTAAAGTGTGATTTTTCTAGTGATCTGAATATGGATCTATTTAACTTTACAGTTTTTTTAAAAAGTCTGTAGACCTAAGTGCTAAGCTGAAGGAAACATTATTCACATTAGTTTAAATCCTGGTAGCTTTCCCAAACGTATGCTTCAGCAGGGACAAATGTTCTGAATACTGAATAAGGTGGAATGCAGAAAGATAAATATTAACTTACATATGATTTAATTATTACCTAATTCCCTTTTATCATAGTGAAGGATTTTTAGGTCAAACTCTCTCACAACAGTTGTAGGATTTTTTTTTCTTTGATTGTTGTGTTGTTGTCTTTCTAAATTAGATGAGTGGTGAATGCTGCCATGCCTAACACCTTTCATCTTACCTTTTATGTTGTCATGGCACAGAGTACATCAGATGTTTCATACTTAGCATGAATTATATTTTCACTTTATTAAAAGTGACAAGCAGAAAGCTGTTAGGAGGTGAATTCAAGAGCTTTTGAGATCTTTTCTAAAGATGCAAATATGTTTAGTAGCAATGGCTGAGCATAAATCTTTGTTTTGTTATTGTTTGTTATTGTTTCCCAACCAACAGGTTTCCTTTAATTTTTCAGACAAGGCTTTGAGCGAGGGCTATCATAAGGCATCTTTTGTAGGAGATTCATGAGGTTTTATTTCAGTATTTCAACCGTGATAGTGCTCGTACTCGGAGTTAATGACTGGTGTCCCTTGAAAGCAGGATTAAGGATTCTTTGGCAAGTGTCAGATACAAGCGAATGAAAGATTTATGTCAGTGAGAATTAATTTCCCACACTTAAGATAAATAACAGCACTGTGTAATGCTGAAGGATCCTTAACTATTACAGTGACAAATACATGAAACAATTTGTTGTAATATCATCGTGACAAAGATTTAATAGAACCTCAATTTCTTTGCTTAAGTCTGTACTTACTGATAACACTGATTTTTTATTTTTTTTCCTGAAACAAAAAAGTGAATTTATTTCTGACTGAGATGTATTAACATTTAATAACATCTACTCTTTTAAGTTGTTTCCTGGAAGACAAATGAACAAACAAACAAAAACCACACTATGCAAATACATGTTTGTGATGCGGATCATTTATTTTCAGTGGAACTAACTTTTCATCTGGAAACTGCCTACAGGAAAGCTGGGGAGGGACTTTTTTATAAGGGTGTGTTAGCAACAGGGTGAGGGAAAAATAGTTTTAAACTGGAAAAAGATAGATTTAGGCTAGGTATTAGGAAGCAATTCTTTATTATGAGGGTAGAGAGACACTGGAACAGGTTGCCCAGAGAGGCTGTGGATGCACATTCCCTGGAAGCATTCAAGGCCAGGCTGGATGGGGCTGTGAGCAACCTGGTCTAGAGGGAGGTGTCCCTGCTTACAGCAGGGAATTGGAGCTAGGTGATCTTAAAGGTCCCTTCCAACCCAAACAATTCTGTGATTCTATGAAATATGAGCTTTAATCTCCTCATCAGGGTTTTTTTGTGAACTGCCAGCTGTACCTTTCCTCCTTGTATTAAAAAAAAAAAAAAAAGTTTCACGTAAAATTACGGAATAAAAGATAATTTCTAAATAGTATTATAAAACAATGTCACGTCTTTAGTATTTGCTGACCACTGATCTCAGTACTTGATGGATTTGAACTTTTGCAATACAATTTCAAAATATTTCAGTGTTCCATATGAAAGTCTGACTTTGACTGTTTTGATTTCCTGCTTCTGAATACAGACTTTTTTTTTTTTTAAACTTAATTGAAAGCCATAGGGTCTACACTAATATTATGGTTTTAAACTGTGGCTTGTATCTGCCTTTTTAGCATGAGCTCTGTGGGAGGTGGAACTACAGACACACATGCGCTTAATTGTGTCTATATATACGAGGAAGAAGATGCCGCTTACTAGTTTTTTAGAGCTCAGAGGTGAATTTTGGCAGCTTCACAGGGAAGCTGAGTTCTTTGGAGACTGAAATTCCTATGAGATTTGTGAAAATAAGCAAGGGGTGAAGAGGGAGGGAGAAGAGAGCAAGTGTGTGCATTTAGTACTCTCAACAAGAAATATACTTTTGTTCGCTCTTACATTATGCTAGACACCAGAGACCGTGATGGGCAGCAAGTATAAGACGTAGGTCTGTAGGACATTGAGCTTCATTAATCCTATTACACGTAATTACTTTTTATTGTAATTGTCTGGCAATCAGGGAGTTAAAAAAAAAAAAAAGACACTAGTCTTTGGTATTCTGTTAGAGCATGTAAATTCTGAACATTTCACTATCAGAAACATGAGACTGCTATTGGAATGAACTTTTCTTTTGGAAAGGGAATTGCTTGAATGAGTAGCAGAAGGCTGAAAGTGTGTGTACATGGGGAAGGCATGCTTTTCTGTCATTGCTAAGCAAGGTGTAATAAAGATGGTGTTTTTGCTGGCTGAGGAACTGTACTGAATATGAGTTTGGGGCAGTTTTCAGTATTGGAACGTCAAGTGTTTTCAGGTGGAGTTTGAACGAATGGTGGTTCTGCAGTGGCTTATATTAACACCTTGCAGAGAGAGAAAAGCAACCACACTGACAAGAAAAATATCAGACATATTTTATTTGTTTAGAAAGAATTTCATTTTTAGGACTAGGATATTCTAACACATAAAGATGTTCTCATGGGGTTCTGAAACCCTTTCACTGAGTGACTATGTTTCTTTTGATTTCTCAGCAATGTTTTCCTAGCCTTTGTTCCGGAGTGCACAGTGAGCATTTAGTTCAAGGTGTGCCCTATCTAGCCACAATTAGATTTATTGAGTTATGTTATTTAAAATGATTATTTAAAGTTTCCGACACTCACTTATAGATTTGTTCTGAACGTAAAAAAAATTCTGTGCCATTTATTGTCAGTTGGTATGGCCTCAACATGCGAGTTAGATCCTCTCACTGAGTATCTCAGATATTTTTCTATGGTGTGAAGAGTGGTCTCCTGCCTCCTGCCTTTGATGGCATCTAAAGAAAGTTATGAATAGGAATTCAGCCCCATAGTTTGTTTAGAATTAAGGTCACTTGGAGATGGCAGTGTGATAGTTCACTGGGAGTAGTTGTGATGTATGATCAATGTAGGTGTAGTACTGCTTGTTTCTTTAGTTTGATCAGCAGTCTTACTGAAGTCACCAACCTTTTTGAATTGGATGCGTATTCTGATTTGGGTATTTTCCTGTAGTCTCAGTGATGTTTTTCACTTTAGCACTTTCTAAAGCATCCACCGCAATCTTGATTGTTTTCTGGTAGTATAATTATTTTGGCCAAGTTAGCACAAGTGAGATTGTGCCTTCCATTCCGTGATGCTTTGGCGTTCAGTGGTAGATTTGAAATCAAGTTGTGTATATAAGTGGTAATGATATGGCAACCTACAGTTGTTTCCAAGCAATTTGGTCTTCATATGAATTAATGAAATGATGCAATTGATCGTTGCAACCTGTAGATGAGGAACATGGACGTGGTGCTCTCTTTATCAAGTAATTCATCTTCCCGCTTAGGCATGCTAGATAAGAAAGTTATGAAAAAAAGCTGCAGTGAGACTTTTCCAGAAGAATAACATCTGTCTCTCACTGATGTGTAAAATATGGTGAAATGATGAGAAATTATATGGAAGAGAGAATAAGAACGAGCTCCCACTTATGAGTCAGTGTGAGCTGCTTTAAATGGCCATAAAATGCTTTTTCATAATCTTGTCAAGTTTCATCTAGTAGATGAACTTTGTAAATCAATTTGTATTTGTGCAGATGGATAAGTAGTTATACCCAGCTTTGTGGGAGGTGAGAATGGGTCCAAATGGCTTTTTGTACCATTGCTGGTTCAAGATCTGTAAATGCACGAAGATAAGAATAGATGACCAGGTGAAGGTTCAACACTGAGTTTTGTGAACTTAGCAGAGGCTGAGAACCAGGCAAGAGCTTGTCCTTGTCGATTGGGTATCTACATGGTGCCCACCTTTTTGGTGGTCATAGACTCTGGTGCGTTAACCTTGACACACAGTCCCTGCTCTGCTGGCTCTTTGGCTTGATGTAGGCTGCTGTGTTTTAGCTGCTGTATGCTTATGCAGAGGCTGTGATTTTTAACTCTGCCAAACTAGTCAGGAAGAGATAAAACTTGTGTATAGTCAGTTCCATAAAGTGAACTAAAATAAACTTTCTTTCAATTAAAGGGAGTGTATTTATACTGCTTTTATCTACTGGTTTAATAACATTTTTTTAGAGTCACATCTTCAGGGGTGTTTGGACAATTTCATTGTGCAGACCAGCTCATGGTTATACCCAGACCTCCTTGAGTTGGGACTGAGCTCACTCAAATATTACTGTGATATCACCACATTCTTTCTGAATGTTTTCTCTGCAGTATATGTAGATCCATCAGCAAAAGGTGCTTATGCGAAATTAATGATTGTTGAACCAAGATCGTAAATACAGTATTGATGTGACTTGATATTTGAGAGAAAATGCTTTTCTGGAAGAAATGAATCTTTGTCTGCTTTCCCTGAGGATGGCAGTGATTTCTCACAACAAAGGTATTTCTGTCTGCTCTGCATCTCACTCCAGTACTTTTACCAAGCAGTAGCTCAATTTTAAGCTCTGTTGCTCTCCAGCTGTGCTGCATCTGTCTGCTGCTATGGAACAACATTGTACTGTGTTTTGTTTTTTGTTTTGTTTTCAAAGGATATCTGTACGGTTAACAGGGAAGCAAGGATTTCCATAGCTGGTGTGCTAGCATATGCTCTATTAGAATATGCTTCATTATCACAATAGGAGTTTACCTTGTTTGTTTGTGTAATTAAGTTTAAAGTGTATGACAGAATATCAGTGAGGCTCAGTGGGATCTTAGCAGTGTGTATAAGTGCCTGATGGAAGTGCATAAAGGTTGTGAAACCAGATTCTTCCTCCAGTGCCCAGCAAGAGGTGAAGAGGTGAGAAGCAGCTGATATGAACTGAAAGATAGGAAATTCTATTTAAACATAAGAAGAAACATTTTACTCTGAGCTGCTGCTAAGAGAGGTTGTGGAGTGTCCAGTTAGAGGTTGTCGAAAACTTGAGTGGGCACAGTCATAAGCAGTCTGCTCCAAGTGACCCTGCTTGAGCAGGATGTTGGACTAGATTTGGGGGAGGGGGAAGATTTCAGCTTTATGGTTGTAAGAAGTATTTTAATTATAGTACTCTAATGGTAAGGCTTCTTCATTTTATAGTAATAGGTTCAGAATATAGAACATCTGCCAATTTATTGCGGACAAATGTTGAAGAATAATGTCCTTAAAAACACTATAAACAAACAAGTGGTCATAGTCATCCATTTATGGAGAAAGTCAAAAAAGATGCTAAGTCACTCAGTTGTGTATGGTGAATGACTTAGAAGTAAATGTTTACTTGTAATTACACCTATAGGGTTTCTTATTTTCCCACAAATGGCAAACGTTTCTGTTCAGTGAGAGACTTCAGAAACCAGGTGGGACTATTCCATGAGTAATTTGCAAATAGGAAACTCATTCCTTCCTTTTCTGCATCAAGTAAGTTTGTCAGTTTCAAAACAGTAACAGTGTATTTTTCAAGATGTATTGAAGGGTCATAGCCTGTAGAGTATACGGAAGAATTTAGTTACAAAGATTCCAAAGGTAAGCTTGCATTAATTTTTATTAACTCAGGAAAATAGCTGGGCTCTGTTTTCCTGGGATATACATCTCAAGCGGGATCGACTGTTATGCTTGAAATAAATTCAAAGCTCGTAACATTTTATTCTGACTAAATGCAATTTCAGCTGTAGCCAGTGGTTGTCTTCAGCTAGTGTTAAAAAAAACAAACAAAAAACCTTTGAATCTTGCTTAACATTTGAAGTACAGCTTGATTCTAACGGTGCAAATGTGGTGTTTTAGTGAGAACTCTCTACTGTTGTAGTTATTACTGTTGTAATAAAGATGCATTGGTATCACGATCAAAGGGGCATCTCTGCATATAGACTAAGAAACTAGGTTTTAATAGTGTAAGACAGCTGTACTACCTCTTTTATGACACCATGTAATAACTCGCTAAAAAGTGACTTTTTATGAATGAGTTCTTTGTTCACCAAAGATGTTTATATTTTTTAACTGGAAAATAGTAAGTGTAAGTTCAGTCAGACTTTACTTTCTATTGATGTCCAAAGTATGATTGCATCCTTTGTGACTTTTGCTTTTTTACAGTACTTGTCTCTAAATGTGATTTTTATTGGTATGCTCATTAATCTTGAAATATTTCCCTTCTTTCTCTTTTTGTTTCTCCAGTGGGAAGAGATTAGTGGTGTTGATGAGCATTATACTCCAATCAGAACTTACCAAGTGTGCAATGTTATGGATCACAGTCAAAACAATTGGCTGCGAACAAACTGGATTCCACGCAATTCAGCACAGAAGATATATGTAGAGCTCAAGTTTACCTTGAGAGATTGCAATAGTATCCCTCTAGTTCTGGGCACTTGCAAAGAGACTTTCAATCTTTACTACATGGAATCCGACGATGACCATTTGGCAAAGTTCAGAGAGCACCAATTTACAAAGATTGACACGATTGCAGCTGATGAGAGCTTCACCCAGATGGATCTTGGGGACCGGATTCTCAAGCTGAATACAGAAGTCCGTGAGGTGGGACCTGTTAGCAAGAAGGGCTTTTACTTGGCTTTCCAAGATGTAGGTGCATGTGTTGCCTTAGTCTCGGTGCGAGTGTACTTCAAGAAGTGCCCTTTCACTGTCAAGAACCTCGCCATGTTTCCAGATACAGTTCCTATGGACTCCCAGTCCCTGGTGGAGGTGCGTGGTTCTTGTGTCAATCATTCCAAGGAGGAAGAGCCACCCAAGATGTACTGCAGCACAGAAGGAGAATGGCTAGTGCCCATAGGCAAGTGCTTGTGTAATGCTGGCTATGAAGAAAGAGGCTTTGCGTGCCAAGGTAACGATGCACTCCATGTTCATAGCTCAATTATTAACAGGGCTTTCCCTTTATGCCCCTACGATGTGTATTGGGTCACGTTAATTTTCTGCAAATTCTTGAGAGAAATAAATTAGTCCATAAAATTGCCGTGAAAATGGGGTTTATTTGGTCTGTGTAAATAATGTAATTTGATTTTGAAATATTTGACAAGGTTAAAGAATTGATTTTTAGCTGATACATTATGTAGCAAATCTAGTTTCTCTTACCACTCTTGGAATTCCTTTTGGTAGATTATGCTTTTCTCAAATGCGTTTGTTATGTTGGAATATGTTATTTTTTTGTGTGTGAATTTCTTACATTTTTGTCTTGATGTGTAAGTAGTTAATATCTACTGCTGAGCTGCATTGATTAGTTGGGGTTGATCAGAAAAAATATATATATACATAGTATTTGTTCAGGTAGTGTAGTCCTTAAATGCGGGTGCATTTGGAAAATTAATGTTTGAATTTCAAAATTGCATTTTCATGTATATAACTAAAAATCATTTCCAACATACTTTTGATTTCTGCAAACTGTGGTTATGTGAATGCTCCCAAGAACAGAAACTTAGACCAGAGATGTTGCTTTTTCCAGAAGTGGTCTTTCAGATGTTATAAAAATACATAGTGTATTTATTTAACTTCAGTGTTAATCAAAACGTTGGTGGTGTACATTTTGCTTTTTGAAAAGGTATGCTGTGGATTTTTTTTTTAACTAGTCAAAATTTTAACGTCTTTTCACAGTGCCTGTATCTGTTAAATTGTTTTTAGCTAAGTAAATGAGTAGCAGTTAAATGTTAATATCTGGAAGTGTCATAGATGGAAGGAGTAGTAGGTGAGATATTTGTGTGATGTGCAAGTACGTATGCAGATATGCATGTATCCATAAGAACAGAAATTTCAAAGTTGTTGATATGTTACTGTTCTGAACTTGGCTGAGAAGAGCTTTTTCCTTTTTCGTTAATTTGAAGGCAATCATTATATAAAACACAGGAATGGTGGAGGGCTACTAGGGCCTGACCAAGCCAGAGTAGGTATAGTCACATAGGTGCAAAACATATTGCTCTAATTATGGTGACTTTCAGAAAAAGACAGGTAAGATTTGTAGGAGAGGAATTTGAGTATGTTTTATTTGATTTTGTTTTTGCCCTCAATGTGAGTAACTTGGGGAGCTGAGTCTATTTGTGTCTTTCCGCAGTTAGATACAGATACTAAGAACAGCCAATTTAACTGTTCTGGTAAGAGCTAAAGTCAGGAGAAGATATTTTATCATGCAGAAATACTTCATCTAGAGCCTCCTATATCTGAAATTGTTGATAAGTTGGTGGTACTGTTCCAACTATTGCATGTAATTTTTTTAACTACAAAATCTTCTGTCCTTGTAAATAGTTGAAAGCTGTTGGGTTAAAATTTCAGTTACACGTGATCACATAAAGGAAATCACTGCAGAAAGTGTCAGACTGAAAATGAACAAACAGAAATGGAACTTAATAAAATACATATAATAAATCATTTCATTAAAAACAGATTGTCAGATGCCTGGGGTAGGCAAGGCATATCTGCATATCCTACTCAGTTCTGATTAGATTAGGGCAATAATGGCTATATGGCATAGAGTATTAATGGGTAATCAGGGGCATATATGGGTATATCATGCATTTTTTATTTTTTTCTCCACTTCCTCATCAACTGTTGATCAAGGGAGTGATGCATGATGAAACCATTAACAATAGTGACAGGTCGTTCTAGTTTATTCTGATTTAACATATAACATTCTGCTAAATTTTATTGGAAGTCATATTTATCAAATATTTTCGGTGTGATGTGATTGAAGCGGCACTGTAAAAGGAGTTGGTAACCTGAAACCTCTCATTAGTTTGCATCAGGAATCCAGCAGGAGTTGGATTGTTTGGAAGAGGATTTCAGTTTTAAATATGTTTCAACCTCAGGCTGATGGTTACTCCGGAATCTTTTTTCTTTCTTCTTTCCTTGCTCTTCATTTTTGGGTGCTAGATCTTGTGGCTTTTTGGTCATAATAAAGAGATGAATGTAATCAGGACTGTACAGTCTAAAGGGGAGCCAAAATGGTGTGTTGAAAGTATTTCCTGGGGTGAAGACCTAATTGAGGGGGGGAAAAATTTTTCAGTTGAAGTTTGAAATGGAAAACAAAAATTTGTTTGTTGGTACTAAGTAGTTGGCAGCCTTCATCAACTTACAGTGGCCATCACTACTTCATCTCTTTATGTCAAAACAATTTGTTTGCTTCTAGAACTTAGAAGCAGTGTTACTTAGCACCTACAGGGGATAATCACTGATTATTAAAATTAAGGACCCTAATGGCATGCCATCAATACATTTAGATTTCGTTGAGAACAGTTTCTCTTGGTGCTTGAGCAATTATGAAGGCATAGTCATGCTCTCAAACAACTGAAGCCTTTTTTGTCTTTGGTGTGATATAAATATATCCACTTTTGACTCTGAAAAGCCCAGGCTGGACTACTGGCCTTACTCAGCATCTTGGTTCTTCTTGTTCTGTTCTTGGTTCTATCAACTAAACCCCATTTTACAAGTTCAGCAGTATGATACTACTTGTTAAAGAATCAGGACCCATTTTGTCATGACCATACTTGTCCTCACTATTGTGAGTGTGTGGAGAAATGATTTACTGAAAGCTAATTGTACACCTCACCTTGAGGATTCTGGTCTTCATAATCTACTTCAGGTAACAGAATGAGATTTAACATGTCTTACAGCAAAGAATTTTACACTTTTTAATTATTCTAGAGGAAGCTGTTTAATAGAAGTAAAATAAAGGTAAGATATTATGTTTGGACCATGTTGGAAAAGCCACTCTTTGATAGTTTTTTCTGTTAGCTATGTTAGTTATAATTAGTTAACTAAGCAGTATAGTACATATACTATATTTACTGTTCATCATTGAAGCTTTGTTAGCACATAGCCCATAGTTATCCTAATAAATCATATTTTAATATTCTGTTGTTGAATAAAAGCTTATTCACAATATCTCTTCTAAACTGTCTTTGTGCCACCTTGATCAGACTACATCCATTATGGCATTTTCTCTTAGAGTTACTGTCTTAACTTGTTTCAATTAGGAAAGAACATCTGCTTGGAACTACACAATAAGCATTACTCTTTCTGAGATTCTTCTGTCAGTTCCCCAGTCAACGGGGATAACTCATCTTTTCCATTTGTTATCCGTAAAGCAACCATAGTGAATTAGTTCCAAAGCTTGTCTGCCTTAATGTTCTTTCTCTGTCAGTGGCTGAAAGCAGATTCTTAAGGAGAAAAAAAAAAAAAAAAAACACAAAACAAAACACAACTGTGTGAAGTGCTGCTTTACAGGGTATACCTTTCATCTTCCACCAGTCAGCTTCTGAAGTATTAAGATGCATCTTGGAAGAAATAACTATATTTAATAGGGATCGGTGTCTTGCCACCTGTTAATTTGTCTGCTTTTTTGAGTTGCTTATTTTGGGCATCTGTATGTTTTTGAATGTGATAACTACTCTTGTGTAGAAAAGCATACCTTCTTGCTGCGTCTAATCCTTTTGTTTAAAGTCAGTTGGTTGAGGTTTTCCATATCCTTCTGTAGTGAGAAACAAGTGCTGCCTTTGGGTATTAACAATAGTCTTGATCTCTCATCTTGCTACTTGTTTATTTTCCTAGTTCTCAGTCTATTTTAGTGCCTTCTTATTTGGAGGACAAGCTAATTTCTCCATAGTTTGACTCATCCTTTTTGACTGAGTTGTCCATTTGGACTGTCCCTGCACCTAATCAAAATAATGCAGTTTTTTATAAAAATGATAATAAGGCTTACATACAATATTCAAGGTACAAGTATTCAAAGAGCTTAGGCAGTGAAATAGTGTTTGGAAAGGAGCATTCACATCACCTGTCCAGTGAGTGATTTGTATCTGGAGACACTAGGCTCTGCTGGGTTTTGGATGATAGAGGAAACAGACTTCATGATGTGAATGAAGGTTGGCTAGTTGGGGTAACAATATCAAAAGAAATGGGTAAATGTAGGATAAACGTTAGAAAAGCTGTCCTTACTGTTAGTTCTGTAATAATTTGGAACTCTCCTTGGAGAAATATTGGAAGACTCATGTCAGGAGATGGTTTTTTTTTTGTTTTGTTTTTGTTTATTTTTACTGCGGTAACCAGATGATAAAGGAAATCCTGTACTAGCAGGGTTGGACTAATAAACCTCTTCCATCCCAAATGTGTCTATTCTCTTGTTGATTTATTTCATCCGCTTCAGAAAGCCTAGCTGGAAGTTGAGAATGTTTTTCACACTTATATTGTTAATTAATTAATGGAAGTACGAGTGAGCTTGAATGTTCTTTTGAGCGCTGCCAACAGGTGAGGCTTTAACTGAAAAAGGCTTTGTGACTCGTCATCAAGGGGAAGGTGAAATTGGTGAGCCTGAAAGGAATGGCTCACTAAGCACTGAATTATGTTTTCTGCATGCTGCCATTTCAGGGGTTAGTTCTAAATTTTAGTTTCTGGAATTGAGTAAACCTGAATTGTATGTTTTTTTTTCTTGTGATGCTATATAATAAAATTTTAAGTTTAATCTCAAGTGACTGATACATTGTCTATAACAAAGCCAGAAGAAAAAAGAGAGGTTTTAATCTTATGGTCCTTTCCCTGCATATATCATTTTTAGCAATTAATCTTGTGGGTTGAAAAAAAGGAAAGGGAGTAAGGGGTGAGGGAGGGAGAGGTGAAGCGTGCCTGGTTATTGCAAAAAAGGCTCCACGAAATCTCGACTAACACTAAATTATTCAGTGTTTTAAGTTGTATAGGGAGCATATCCCAAATCATATTTCTCTCTCCGTGAGTTTCTAGAGATACGAAAGGAATGCCATCTGTGACTGCTAAATCCAAACCATTGCAGTCATTGCTTAATTCTTTCACTAGAGTGGATACTGCACTTGAAACAGAAGCATGTAAAACATCATTAATGCTTAGGATGGAAAACATTTCTCTTTTTTTGGTAATGCTTTAAATAATCATTTTGTCTTTGAGTAAGTAAATGTACATTTCGCTTGCTTACAGCAGTAGGCAAAAGAACTTTACATAGAAGAAAGGTACTGTGAGGAACTGTTTAGCTATCTGCGAGTGAAAACAGACGGAAGGCACACATGCTTGCTGCATTTGTAGAGACAATAACGTTTTCCCTTGGAAATAGGAAAGTTACTCAGGGTGCGTTGCTTATACTTCAAAAGTGTGTGATTTTAAGTCTTAGACTGCGTAGGAACAATTATGTTAGTTAGGAACAACAATTAGGAACTGATCATATAAAGATTATGTCACATAAGAACTAGTAAGAGTTTTCTGTGAAATCTAAAAAAGCTTATGGATTCCTATTTTTTTAAAAGGGCTTTGAGGTGCATTTTTTTCCTTAGATTTTTGAAGTGTGTTTTCAATTTTAAGTGAGTTTTTCTTTAAAAAAAAAAAAAAAAAAAACTTTTTAAAAAAGAACTCTTAATCTTTCAAGCTAGTAAACTTAAAATGACAGCTGCTATAAATTATGAATCACTTTATTTGTAAAATATTCATTGTTTTCATTCATTCTATATTCTGTAAGTACATAACCAGACAACATGGTGAAGGATTTACCTTTCTCTTTAGAATTTATTTGAGTCTCAGAAAGTTACATGAAAGATACCTAGATGATTTTTTCAGACGGGCAAAATTAATTCCTCTCTGAGCAAGATCTTCAGAAAGATCACAGCCAACTTTTGATGTAATATCTTCTGTTACAAATCTGGAAAATATTCTCCAATTTGTTTATCATGAGTGATCTAGACTTGAGTACAGAATTGCTTAGACCAAATGTTGTGGTTTATGAACATAGTTGTCAAATATCCTAGGCAAGTTGAAATTATAAAATGACATTCTACCATTACTCAAAACAAGATGTACGGTGCCATACCTAAAACAGGTTCTCAAGTTAGAAAGCAGATGCTCTGTAGTTACATAAAGAAACCTGACTAAATTTCTTGCAGATCGTGGTAGATATTTAAACAAAAGCATGCTTGCAAATATCTTTATTCTCTGTTCTTTTTTAATATTCATTGATTAGTTTTCTTAGGTAAAGCTTTTCAATACTTTTCCCTAAGTTTCTCTGTACTGGTGTGTTAGGATGTTGCATCAGTAGTACTTAAGAACTGAGTTTTCAGAGTGTATTGAACTAGTTTGGAAATGGAAATGTTTACTCGGTAAATATTTGCAAAAACATTAGTGACTGGTGACACAGTACTGAAGACAGTACAGTTGCAATCTGTCTGTTGAAGATCTCTTTAGAGATGGTTTTCACTGTGCCTGAGTGTGCATTCCATGCCTGCTTTTCAAGGAGCAAAAATAAATATAAAAGAAGGCTGTGGGATGTGCTGGATATCGATCCAGGGTCCACAGTTTAATGAGTATATGTGAGATATTTGCTTTTTAGTTTATGACACAAAAATTTGCAAATTAATTCTGTGATTCTTACATGCTACTGTGGAATTTTTGCACAGGGTTTTACTGCAGTTATCTCACTGATTTCTGTCACTGAGAATCCTAAGGGATCTTAGTGGCATTTTTGTAACCTTTTTGTTTCAATGGCTTTGCTTCTTTAGAGGCTTTTTTCAAAAGATTAAAAAGATTAAAAGCTAAATTAAATAGAACCATCCTGAACATGTTTTACTTTCTTTGGTGACTTTGAATAGCAGCTTAGCTTGGAGTGGCACAAAGATTGTATTGTCAATGTGAAGTCCTTGCGTACGCATTTACTCCATCGCTTTCTCTGCCTATGTGTAGAGTTATTTGACAATCCCTTGTTAGTTCCAGAGCAGAGCTTATAAAGGCTAACAGGGGTTTGTATTACAACTGACAGCTGGCAGTGGGCTTTAATAGAGAGCAATTGTAGTGAGAACTGCAAGTTTTGATAACGTTCAACAAATATATTCTTAAAGTAAGAATCATCTTGAAAGATGAGTGGAGGAAAACAAGGATATATGTATGTCCGCTGTTCCTCTGCGTGATGCATATGTTGTCAAAACATGCTGTTGGCAGACATCTAAATAACCAGTAACTGATATCAGGCTTTACTGGAACACTTAGACCATGTCTTTCCATCCTTTTGGCTTGCCTGGACAACATCGAGTGAAGAGTTGTCTTGGGTTGCATATGTGTAGGTTTCTCCAAAAGTAACGCCTCCTACTTATTTCCATGGAAATGACAACAGATCCAAAGAGCACAATTATGCTTGTCTAAAGTAAATTCCTAGCTAGAAAACACCATTTTTTCCACACAGTCACCACCGTTAGCTATGCTTTTTTGCCAGTGACGAACAAGAGCCTGCGTGTTACGCTTGCAAAAATCTGCATCAGCAGACGTGACCCACTGTTGGGTTGTTCAGCAGGTGTCAGTGAATGTCAACGGGTGCCATTTCTTTGTTCACAGGACTGTGTTTAGCCTGTGTATCAACGTGAGTAGCATTATTTGCCATTACTTGAGCTTGGCACCATGCTCCATCCGGTGCCCTGGATTCAGCCTTGGTGGGTTTAGCAGCACTGATGTTTGGTTGATGCTGAGGGGTTGTGCTGGGCTGCTTGGCGGACCAGAGCTACTGCCATGATGGTGCTGGGCAGAGGGTGGCCACTGTGCTAGCTGGGTCTGGCTGTGGGTTAAACATACCTGAGTTAGTCTGTGAAAGAAGTGGAATTGTCAATTTCTTTGGATTACAAATGGAAAGATACGTGTTGTGTTCCTAATTTCCCACTTCTTATTGAGACTATGTTGTTTTCTTGATAACACAAATGATACATAACCTGGACTTCACATGGTCCTTTTAGGAAAGAAGGATGAAAAGTTCTTTGTCTAGAGTTAGTGGCTTCACCTTTAAGTACCTGTCTGCATTGTATACCATATTAGTTGGCATCTCTGTTGTGCTAAGGTAGAAGTAGACTTGAACAAGGACAAATCTATTACAGGTCAAGGAGGAGAACTATTTCACTGTCATGAATCTGTGGGTTCAGTGTTTGTCTACTGTAAGGTTAAAATTTGATGTGATAATTTAGAACAGCTGCTCTTTGACAGAAAGATTCGCTTTCAGCAAGGGAAGAAAAAAACATATGGTGAAAGCTGTCACTGTGCCAGCCCTGAGTAACCGCAGAAGCAATGCAGGACGGATCTCTAAGCAATGTGGTTGAAATAATGCATTTTTACTTACCTTCGGCACTTCCAATTGTTGTGCTTCTTTTGAGTCATACCTTATTCCATGATTGTATTTTTGTTGATATTTTAAAGTGCTATTTTTTAATAAAATAAATGATTAAGTGACAGAGGGAGGGTTGTAGGATTTAAAAAGTTACACTTTGTTCGTAATCCCTGCAGGTCTCTTTTTGTTTGGCAAAACTAAATCAAAGTTTCATAGAACAATTTCTTCAGAGTTTTCAACTATAACACACTTTGTTTAATACATGAGTTCATTTGTTTTTGGCAGAGTATTTAAGCATTCGCTTATGTCACATTGCCTTTATACCCATGCTTAAATTCTAGTAAATTGAGCATGTGAATAACAGGAAACATAATGAAATTCGTCATTTATTGTGGTTAGCTGAAGCAGTAGTGGTCAGCTCACATGTAGGAATGGGTTGGTCATCAGGACTTAAGAATCCTTGGGACATTTAATTTGAAGAAACAACTTTACGTACAAATTAATTTTAAGTAAAATAAGCGTATTCCTTGCTGTCTTTGATTTGGCACAAATTTGTAATGGCAGGAGAATAATGGAAGAAATTAGAAGTACTCAGCACTCATCTCTAAGAAATGCCAAAAACGAGCAACTAAAAGGCCTCCACCAGCCATCTACTTATGTCTAAGAATGTGTCTTTTTTTTCTTTTTTGACAGACATTAAATAAT
Source organism: Callipepla californica brunnescens (assembly GCA_023055505.1). Lineage (NCBI taxonomy): Eukaryota > Metazoa > Chordata > Aves > Galliformes > Odontophoridae > Callipepla > Callipepla californica. Next base: position 59,489,965 of record JALIRH010000001.1, read on the forward strand.
AGGAATATATTAAAAAAAAATTCTTTCTTTCTTTTAGGAAAAAAAAAAAAAACAAAGAAAATTTCTAAGATGGTTATTTTAAAGCAGTAAAACATTTTGTAATGGTCATCTGTTACCCAGGTGAAGTAAGAAAGGCCATAAAGTTGATGTAACGTTATATTAAAGTCAGATATTAAACATACTCTTTGATGTTTTGCAACATTATACAGAGATTTGACCTAACCTGAGCAGTCCCTCAATCTCTACAGAGCTAATTCTAAGATTTAGATATGCATGCCTAAATGTATTATGGAGTGGTTTTAAATTTTACATTATTCTCAGGAAGCCATAAGATGATGCAGTGAGTTCTGTCCCTTTTATATGAAGAAATGCACGCGAATTATTCAGTAATGTGTAGTTCCAGTTTTAAGAGCTGCTATAGTGTTCTCCTTTAGATTAGGAAATGACATGTATTCTCCAAAGCTTCAAGAGGATGATTTTTTGTTGTTGTTGTAGTTTTTATTTATTTATTTTTTTTGTAATGTGATCCTACTACTGAAATGACAGGTATGGGCATTTGTTTTTAACAAGCTGCTCTTCAAATATATTCTAGAAATTTCCAAGTTTTAATCCCTGAAGAATCATGTGGAAAACTAAAGCAGGGCTGCGGGATTGTGACTTGAAGTGAAGTCAAGGTGTATTAATCATGAACGTGAGATCGCTGTTCCAACTGTAAAACTGGCACTCACCCTGAAAAGAACAGGAGTTGGTTAGGAAGCAGATCATATTAAGCAGAATAAAATGTTCAGAAATCTCAGTTAACCATGGCTAATGAACATTCTGTTTCTTAAATTAAGACCATTTGTTAAGCTGCTTGTTACACATCCCATAACCTCTATGATTTCAGGGCCAAATTTGGCTGTGAAGATGTGGTGTCCAGAGCATACACCGCAAGGCCGTATGAATATGTATTTGTTAACACAGGGTGGAAGCAGAAAGGCATTTAATTGCTCCTTTTGTGCACCATTTAATAAGCAATAGCGGTCTTGTTTCTCCTGCTGTGTGAGGGGATGAACTGGCAGTGAAATGAGCTGCAAAAGGGGAATCGGCTACTGTATCTTTTCTCTGCCTGCACAAAGTGCAGCAGATGGTGGAAGAAAAAGGGTGGTGTTTTTTGAGTCAAAACAGGAAAGCGAATGGGAAGAGAGAGAAGAATGGAAAAAAAAAATGTTGCCAGGGTAAGTAAAATAGACCTATGTAACTCTTATCAAAATATAAATGCTTCTGTGAGTGTTCTGAAAAAATACAATTGAAAAGAGACTGTGATGAGAAGGGGAAGCTTTGATTTAGGTTGAGATGGGAGTAAGGTCTCATGATGTCTTCAAAAGGCAGGTGAACATCTTGTCAGTCTTGTTCTATGCTTAACTGCTGAAGATGACGTTCAAGTTTTAAGACAAAAAAGAAAACTGTAGTGAGTGTTTAAACTCTGGATATATGGTAGGTGCTGTACCTATCTCGTGATTCTCTAAGAGAGGTGAAAGAAGAACATAGCAGAGCTCTGGGGTCTAAGGAGGAGATGATCCTTGCTTACCCACATGGCAGTGTTGCTGGTCTGTTGTAATCCATGGTGAATCTGAAATTAGGATTCACATTTGCATGTGCTAACAACCTAACCTTTCAGTTCTCAGTTGCTCCCTCAAAAGTTAAATATACTTTTTTCTTAATTGAAAATCGCATAGGACACACAAACAAAAAATATCTACAACCCAAGTCCCGTGGTAAAAGCAGGTGTTCAGGCAGAAGTCTGTTGGGTATAAAGCTTGTTTAAAGATGGATTAAGGGCTTCTTTAGATTTGAGTACATTGTTTATCTATGCAATAATTACTTTCCAGGACCAGTTTGCTTAAATTACTGCCTTAAAACTCAGGCATGCCTTCTATCTCAAATTCTTTTGTAATTAGGGATTATTTTGTTGCCTGTCAGCTATCCATCTGTTGGTAAGCTTCCGGGTCTGTTTTGCCGTCCTAACAGGCAAGTTGTTACTGTGCACTTGCAACATGTTAGCATCAGATCCACAGATGTGCATCCGATTGAAACACCATCCAATGTACAGGTGTTTTGTTTTTTTTTTTAATGGCAGCAAACACTCATGTTATGTTAGTATAAAAGAAACTTATGCCTTTATGAGTACATACAGAAGTGGTTCTATAAGTAGTTTCTCTCTACTAGAGGAAAAAAAAAATAGTAGTTATAAATGCCTTGGTATAGGAGGAAATGTATATTTTTTCAGATCATTTTTCATTAGGTTTGTTCTTTTAGTTTACTGTTTTCATACAATACTAGAGGATTTCTGCTTCTGAGTTTTGATTTGTTTCACTTTCCTTGAAAGCATTTAATAACTGTCTGCAGCTAGCAGTCAGATGCAGCTCAGGGGTGCTAATTCTTCTGAATTGTTGACTTCTAGGCATCTCAGATGCCAAGTGTTCCTCCTGCTCTCTACGTTCATTTTTCTTTTTACTAGAGCTGAGATTGGGTAAAAAAGATATTTTTCCCTGAGTTTTTCTGGAAAATCTCTTCAGTTCCCAAACTCTTATTCAAATGTGAACATGAGGTTATGTATTCACCATACAGTAGGATATATCTGGTAATTTTTTTTCTTTAGGGTCCTGGAGCTCTGGGAGAAAACAAAAAAAAATCTTTCCTGTTTCTGTGCTCTGGGACATAGTCAAGAGCAATTCCAATCTCAGAGATGATATGTTTTAATAAAACTGTGGCTTTTAGTCTTTTGTAGTGGATTGTAAGTATGTTTTAGGGCATCACAACTTGTTCTGTGGTGCATGTTGATGTGTTTTGTTGATTTTCTGTGGGCTATTTCCTTGAGTTGGAAATGTGGATGTATCCAAGGATTTATTTAAAAAAACAAAACATACAATAAATGCAAGATTGCATATTGCCTCTGCAACCAATTTAGAAATGCTTACTCTTCTTGAATAGCGATCATGTTCTTCAGTAATCTGAAAAGATTTCTAGTTGGTGAAGAAGAAAATGCACTATTCATTCCTTCCTACCATAATGAAGAAATATGGAGTCAAAGGAGCTTGACTATTACATACTGGAGATTTTTCGATGCAGTGAGTTATCATTCAGAAGTTCCCTTTATCTTACACTGAGAACATCTGAAGAGGTATGACGATTAAGATTTTGTGTAAAATGTTTTAAAAAGTTTTATGAGTCCCTCTGGAAAGTCATCCAGATCACACTTGCATAGATTTCATAATTTCTAATAACGTCGAATTTCTAATAACTATTCCTTTATTCTAAGGAATAAAGGCTTGTTCATTCTGGAGGAATTCAGCTGAAGAAAAAAAAATCGTTAAAAATGACTGATCTGAGTGTCTGCTTTTCCCTGATGAGTGGGGACGTGTGGAGAAGACAGGAGGAAGGGGTTATGGTACCAGCAGCATGCCTTGCCTTCTGCATCAGCAGCTATTCGTAACATCAAAGCATGTTTTTTTTTTTTTTCCTTTGTTGTTGTTGACATAACTTTTTATTTCACCTTCTCATGCTGTGATGGACCTGCAGACCTTTGCGAGGGCTACTTTTTATCCTTGTGTGCTGCATTCATGTTCTGGTGAGAGAGTGGGTGGGTAAGGGGAAGCCAGCTTTTCCGTAGCAAATAGCTGGCAGACTGTTTGGCTCAGGATTGATGCTCATTGCTGCTTCTCAGCAGGAGCTGGTGGAACCCATGACAGAGACAGATGATGCATGCTGGATTCTGTCAGATGAAGCGGCAGTGACTGTGCGAGGAGGAATGCTTTCCTCATCAGCAGAGCTTGCTTTCGCCTTCTCTGAGGAGGAATTGTTGCCTGGTGGAGTTTTTTGGTGTTCTTTTTTTTCCAAATTTTTTATTTTTTATCTTTACAGTTTATGTACAAAGTCTCTGAGCAAGAAGTTGATACTCTTGCCATCTTTGAAATCAATTTTAGAATTCCCATTGATTTAGTGGGAGTGAGCCAAGCATTACGAACAATGAAATGTTCTCGGACTGGTGAGAACATGTGGCTTCTTGATAATGAGCTCTTGCTATAATGTTCAACTTATCAGCTAGGGAAAGCATTGCACTACATCACTGAATACACACCCTTTTATTTTTGAAACACAACTCAGATTGTGAAATTTTTAAAATTAGGAAATAACTATTCAGCACATTCACACAGTGAAGGTCTTTATCTCTTCCTGTTCTTTGGATCTCCTTCGTTTTAAATTGTAGTTTAAAATACAGCTCGGTTAGAGTGCTAATCTTGATCAGGTGGTATTCTTTTTGATTTCAGTAGGTGAGTCTCTAAAACTACCATGAGCCTGCACTCATAAACATTTCAATTAACTGTATGATGTTTGTGGGATGCTAATTTTAGTGCATGAATTATTCAGTTAGAAAACAAACAATTAGCTGTGTGATTCTACCAATACATAGAATCCAAATTTCAGATGACCAGTTTGACTCTTTGGACTGGGAAAGAGATTGTCTAGTAAATATTCTACCTAAAAATAGCTTCTTGCTAAAAAGAATCACCAGTACAAATATTTGGACTAATCATGTGTTTGTGAACGTAATTTGATCCAGATGAAACTGAAGTTATGCTGTAGTTATGATGCATATTCTTTTTGCAGCTCTAATAATTCAGAGCCCAAGCTTTCTGCATATTGGGTAAATGTAAGAAATTTAATGGTACATTTGTCCATCGTGGCTTTTTTAAGAAATATTAATCAGTTACATGCAGGCAGCTGGAGATAACTTGTATCTTACTGCAGAACAGTTATGAAGGCTTTGATTTTAGTGTTTTATGGAGTCCTTCTGATCACAGTCTAATTGTAGTTAGACTGTGTGCGTGAGAAATGCTTCAATTAGCAATATATTGAAACAGTTTGCAACTGTCACACTCCTACCCTATAATTTAGAAATTTGCATGAATTATTGCATTCATAGAACTGAACTTCCAGTGTGCCTGGAGGCTTCACATCCAATCTTCAGATTCAAATGAGTCCTTTCATTGCTTTTAAAGAGTAACTGTCTTTTTTTCCTCTCTTTGTATTAACATATATATTCTTTCTGTCATCGTGATACATATACATTCATAGATGCATCCCAGAAAGGGAAGAACTGAAGTCTGGCTTTCACTCACTTTACATGCCTTGCGAGACTCATTTATAAAAACGTGGGACAGGGGGATTGATTTGCAAACATTTGGAAGCCGTGGGGGTGATGCCTGATGAGGCTGACTGTCCCTACATGGGGCGCTCTGTCTCAGCCCAGACAGAAGCTGCTGGGATAGGTTGGGTGCCTCATACTGGGGCAGATTCTCTGCAGCACCCCACTTAGAATGACCGGGGTTGTGTTTGGCCATGGCTGCTGTGTGGTGCATGAGCTCCTACAGTGATGCCAGGCATCGGTATAGGCTTGAGGGGGATTTTCCCCAAGTAAGCTATGTTAAAAAGTAGCTAATCAGGGTTACAAACTTCTTTTGGAAACACCCTGTGCTAATTGCCAAAATAAGTAGGGATTACACAAGTGTAACAGAACAGACTTATAGAGGCAAATGTGACTTAATTATTAATGTATTCACAGCAGGGAGGGCTGTTTCAAAGACTTAGGTCATCTTAGACCATCTACCAAGGTGGATGCAGTGAAAAGTATCACAACTTGATGCGTAAGTTAAGCATTAGTGTTGTCTGAACGGCTGCAGCTAAAAAACCGCTTGTTGGCCAGGCTTAATTCATTCCATGATTCAGTTTTCTACTCTTTGCAACAGCTGTTTTAGTCTTGCTTACCCTGAGGAAAGCTTGTATCTCATTATAGAGGCCTGTTTAAAAATAATTATTCAAATAATGCAGTAAATTATTGCAATCTGAGTGGGTGGCTTTTGTTAATAGGCTGTAGTTCCTGTCTTCCCAGCTTTGCTCATGAGTGAGAGGCATTGACTGTGAGCTGGTAAAGAATCTCTTTCTAATGCCTTCCCTGTATGCATATAGCCCATTGCAGATGACCATATGGCCAAAGGTGACGGTGTCCACAAGCTGCATGTGCCGTGCCAGGCTCCTGCCTTTGGTTCAAGGCGGCTCTTCTGGGCTCTCTTGCTGGCTGCTCCATGACTTTCTCTCCTTAACTACTTTTTGTTTGCTTCCCACCTTCCTTCTTGTGTTCAAATTCTGTTCAGTCAGTCTCCTTTTTTTTCTTTTTATTCTTCAGTTTCCTGTGGTTATGTAGCCTACTGCGTGGCTTTTTTTTGTCTGTTGATGCAAGATCTTACTTCCTGGACTCGAGCTATGCTAAGGTGATTACTTGGCAATGCTAAGGTGATTACTTGGCGAAGTGCAGCTCATCCTTTTCACTCAGGAAGGTCATCTCTTTCAGCTTTTTTGGTAAATGTAGTCCCAACAGCTCTTCTGGGGAAGGCAACTCTCCAAGAATGATACTATTACTTTCTGACTTCATCCTCTGCCATATTCTTTTGATTCAAGTGCTTGTTAAGCAGGTTACTGCAGTGAAACATCCCTTGGCGTTCAGAGAGCAGATTTTTCTGGCTAGAAAACCAGTCCCGCTGTTTTTCAGACCTGATTTCAGATCATGTGCTTTGCAGCTCACAGGTGACTCTAGAGAGGTCACTTTGCAGCAGCAGGAGATCTTGTCAGATGTACTTGCCTCAGCCTAGGTGCTCAGCAGCTCTGCACATGGGAGAGGAAGGAATGCCTTAGCTGTGAAGGTGTGATCCATGCGATGGGCAAGTAGCAGTCCTTCTGCTAAAGCAGAAGCCTCTGTAAGTTCCCAGCACTTGAGGTGCATGGGCACTGGAGGAGGGATTGGTGCACTGCGCTCCAGAAGGGAAGTCATTAGGCGTTATGACACTATAGGGCCTCAAGTTGCCTAAATCCTTATCTTATTTTCTCTTCCTATGTAGTAAATACAGTAAAAATTATCCTTCTACATAGAAGTTGCAACATTTCGTTGTTGCAGAAAGTGGTCTTATGGTGAAGGGGGGCAAAAACCTGATGTTGTGGAGCTACTTCAGCTCTGTTAAAATGAGAGATTTCCTGCTTCCCCAGCATCCTGTTGAATGCTCTCATTCATATTTCATTGTGCTAATGGTTATGTTTGCTAAGAACTCTTTGTTTAATGATCAATCAGGGAATTTAATTCATTAATCCAAAAGCGTACTGCAGCATAATAAAATCTTAACTACAGTTTACAAATGGAGTACTAAAATAGAAAAAGATGCAGTTGCTTGGTCACATAAATCTGTCACCCAGTGAGAAACAGAACCCAGATTTCTTGAGTCTCATCTCTCTGCTTGTTTCATGAACCGTGGCCACCTCATCACTGTTTGAGAATGATAAATGCCTCCCATTTACAAGCGCATATACATGTTTGGGTAATACAGTAAACAATGAAGTCTTTCAGTATTAAGTGAAAGTATTCACAAGAGGCCAAGCCTGTGGTCCTTATGCAGACAAAGCTCTTGTGGGCTTGAGGCAGAATTTTGCTTTGAGTGATTACTAGACCGAGCTCATAAGGTGTTTAAGCCTTCTCAGGGGAGGAAGAAGCAAATCAGAAGTGAGAATTTTTTTTTTCTGTAGAATGAAAAAGTATATGTGCAGAATCTCTGTGGATGAGGTCATATGAGAAAACACCTTACAACAAAAGTGAGCTGACTTTTGCTTCTCCTAATTGCTTTCCTTGAGATCAGTTAGCAAATCTGTTTTTATAGTTAATTTACCTGGTGACTTATACAAAAGGTATACAAGCCTTTTATTTGCTTGTGTATTATATGTCTATAATGTACTCTATTCCTAATTATTATTCTACAAAATAAGTTAAAAATTCAGTGAGGGGTCTCACCTTATGTGTTTTTATAGTCTTGCTAACTGGCCATTGATTCCTAAGTTTCAAATCAGTTGTATTCTCCCAGTCATTAGATGTTAGAACATAAGGATGAGATGCTTTGTTGTGGAAAGTTCCTTGAGAAGAACATTAAACAACAGATTAAAATAAGCATGTTTACCAGAGAAGCATTCTGAAGATGAAGTTAGCTCAGAATACTTTTCTAATAAATTTGTTGGCAACAGTGAGGTCTCTCTGAGTGTGTGAACTGCTATGTATGCATTTCAGTGCAACATGTATCTGAGTGTTTGAGCCATATTAATTGGTGCAGCATGCAAGTAATTGGCGTGACTATGAAATGCACTTGCAAGCATTTTCACTGGGCAGTTCATAATACAGGCAGAACTTGGTCATTTCAATGAAATACCATAGGCAGCCACGAGCAGCATTCCTGGTCTCTCCCTTCCCATTTATATAAGTGGATTGTGCTTTGTGTGTGTATTACCACAACAGCATGGTGTTTTCCAGCTCATAATCTAGGGCTTGTGTAAGTATGGAATATGGAACATTTAGAATATTGGCATCAGTGATTTAAACACATTCAGAAAAATGAATAATTTTGAAATATCAGACGACAAGTTCCCTGTAACCATATATTTTAGGGTGACATTCTTGGATTTGTGTGGTTAAGCATAGGTTCTTCATTTTCTTTCTTACAGTCATCTCATCTATGAATCTATGAATCTATGAATCTATGAATCTCAATATGTATGCACGTACATGCATCTTGTCATTTTTAAGAAGGGATTTCAATCTTGATATAGCAGTATTGAGCGGAAAATAGTTTGGCAAAGGATTTTCAATCAGTTTTGATCTTTTGTGTCTGAATAGCTTTGAAGTTATACTGGTTTTGGAAAGGAAATAGTTTTCTTGCTTCAAATATTCATTAGTCCTGCTAAACATTTCTTTGTCCAATGTGCAAATTTCCATCAAAAATAACTTTCCTCCTCTTTAAAATATCATTGTTTAATATTAGTGTGATTGGTACCATTAGTGAAAGTACTATTGTTTCTGAAATTTAAATTAAATACTACAGCCAACAGACCTCAATGTAGGAGTTTTATCTCCAGGGGAAGAGAAAATTCCTACCTTTCCACTGGATAATTTTTATTTTGTGAAGAACCTGGGTTAGGGTTGTAAATATCACATTTTTTTACATATAGGAAAGAGTCAGATAATTTCATGACTATGTGTTAAAAGTCCTGCATAGTCATGTAGTGACCTTAATCTTTCAAAAGGCTTTTATTACTAGTATTTCTTATTTGATGTTCTCAAGTTCATGCTATTTAGAATCTCAGTAACGAACACTTGTGCTTTTACAAGTGATGTGATACAGAATATAATGACAATAAAGTTTTTATACTCCTCTACCTTCCTACTCTACCAGCAAGTGCAAATGATGCAGAATGTATTGTACGGGGGCAGTGGTTTTACTGCATGGAAACAGTGGTTTTATAGGTTCAATTCTAGAATGTACACCTAGTTATTTCCTTAATTTAAACTGCTTTCTTGTTGAGGTGTAAGTTATGGGACTGTTAATGGGACATGGGACCATAGACACTATAAATGCTGAAAATGTACATGGATTGAAAAAGTGACTGCAAAAAACTATGGAAGAAAAATCTGATAGAAGTCATTAAGCACAAAGACACTTTCCTTGGCTCAGGAAGATCCTTTGTCACTAATTTACAGTGAATGAACCTTCAGAATATGTAGATAGGAATGTAAAGTTTGTGCTCAGTAGAAAAGGGAGTAGTGGAGGGAGTTTCGGAGTTCAGTCCCATTTTTTTTTTCTGTCTAAAATTAACTGAAATTTTACATGCACACAGAATGCATTATATTCTGTGCCTAACTTATTGTGATAGCATTTAGAGGTACCTGGCGCATGAATATTAAGACATTCTGCATTTCTGAAAGTAATTTTTTTCCTGTTTACTCCAGTGGGGTCAGGCCAGCTCTAACCACAGTATGAATTTATACTTTAACAAAGTAGATCTGAACTTTAATACTGGAAAAGAAACAACAAAACCAACCCTCCCTGGATTTTATTGATGAGAGAAAGTGGTGCATCTTGCATGAGGTATAATTCTGAGGGAACCAAAACTTCATATTGTTATAGAAATGTATCTGATAAATAACTGCTTCCTGTTAACAAAGCACCAGAAGGCAGGGAGAAGGCGATCAAGTATATCTTTATCACCTAGCAATATCTCTATTATTAATATTTCCTTCCTCCTGGAACTGTGACAGAGAAATGCAAGGACAGCAAGACAGAACTGTCTGTGAAAGAGCCTAGATATTGTCTGTGGAGATGCAGCAATGTTAATATTTTATATTGTTTTGCATTATTTCTGTTTTGAAAAGGGAGTCTTTTTTTTTTTTTTTTTTGTTCTTTTACATTAGATTTACTAGATGACTAAGACATTCTAGGTGCTGGAAAAATACCAAACCTGGGAATACAGAGATTTCTTGAATTTTTTTTTCCCCCTTTGTGTCCTTTCTGAACCAGCATAATTAATCAAGGCAATATTTTCCAGTACTTTCTGTGGAAAGTAATTTTCTTCCTTCTTGTCTCCCAAGTGACAGATTGTTGAAGTTGAACCTGTGATCACACACTTGTATGGCAAACATTCATATTTCTATAGATGTTGCCCTGGCCGAGTTGGCTTGATTTATATTAGCAGAGATAGTGTGAAATTAAAAATTAAGTTGATAGAATTTGTAATTGAGCAGACTGACCTGAGCTGTAGAGATGTTACTAGATCTGTTCTCCTGCTGCCAAAGTCCAAGACAGCAGCACAGACAAAGCCAGCATGTGAGCAGGGATGGGCAGGAGAGCAGTGTGGGGCCGCTGCTCCTCCTGACCCCATTGCAGTTAAAGGAAGAAAGACTAATTTAAAGTAAGATGCTTAACTTGGAGCACTACTCTAGGTGATTTGTTGATCGGGAGGATGGAAATGTTGGAAAAAAGAATTGGCTTTCTGAAATGAGTAATGTGATCCTTCCTGTGGCTGGCATGTGATATGTAGTATTTCAGAAGCCTCTTTGGGAAAGGTATGTTTGTAAAGGCCGGGTGAGCCGTGTACACAAGCTGCAGCAGATATGGATGCTCTGATGTGCTTTCTTCTCCCCTGTGCAAAATGCAGCCTCTTTCATGGCAAAATAACTAAAAACAATCCAGTCAACAGTAAAAGGATCTCTAAATGTTCAGTGATGTGAAACATTCTATAGAGGAATATGTCATAAATCTGACACAGCTGAATCCATCCTGTAAAGTAATCAAGAAAAGCAAAAACTATCTCTTTCACAGCAATTCGTGTTGTAGGGAGGTCATTTCCTGGAAGCTGATCCTGTCAAATAGGAACACGTGAGACTTGATGCACTAATTCTTCATCAGCCTTTCTTCTTTTTCTTTTCCTGTGAGAGAAGTCAAAAATAGTAGAGATGGTATCATGGGACACTGCTTAATCTCAGTTGCTTTCTGAAACACATTTGTAATGAATTTAAATGCAAGATGAGCAATTAGACCCCAGTGTAGGAAGATACAAAGTGAACCTGGCCTGCTGTTCACTGTTCTGTCCTTTCAACCCTGTGCTGTTCATCATACTTTTAGGTGGCTTAGCTTCTGATGCTGTACAATTGTCCAGCCATCCTTCTTTGCTCAGGAAGCAAGGCTACAAGAAGAGATAGTTGTTTGCATACAAAAATAATACAGACCAATGGTTGTGTCTGGGTTAAGCCATGTGATTTCTCAGAACGTGTTAACATTTCAATTTTATTTTAAAAAGTAAAACCTTTTTTTAGGTTATTCTAATATAGTTACTCAGCAAAGTTTTCAAGTACTTGACAGAGGATAAAACAAAAGGAATGAATTAAGGCGGCACTAATTAGACCCACCAAACATTACATCTGAAGTTGGAACAAACCAAACCCATCACTGGAATGCTTGACTAACTCTTGACTGAGTGTTTAACAATACTGCCACTGGAAAGATGTATGCTGGCATTAGTCTGTATCAGGCTATGGATCCTAGGCAGTTCTGAGCTATGCATAAATGTTTTACCTATTAATTTCTTTCTTCATAGATGGGTTTCATTTTCAATCTTTCCTTCTCCCTCTGGTCCATGATTTAGTTCTCTGTTTTGAATAAACCTTAAATCAATTTAGTTGTATCTTGTTCAAAATGACACTTTCATCTAGAAAGATTACGCCTAACTGGTAAGAGTCTTAAACTTTCAAGGTTGGTTTTGTCAACAGTGGGAATATGACCATGTCTCTAGCTGATTGGCTTTGAAGAGCGCTTTAATTCTTTGAGTGCTCAGAACAAATGTAATTATTAATAAGTGTGCCTTCTGTCTTCACACTGTACAGCATTCTTTTGTTCATTTAGAGATCTAGCCTGAGCAAAAAGAATAGAGGAATATTCTCTTGTAGCATCCCTTTGGAAATACTGAAATTGTCAAAATATCATCTGATGTGTATGCATAGGTATATATATTTCACGTAGGTATATATATGCATATGGAGAAATATCTAGAACATTTTCTGTTTTTGTCTGTATTAAAGGAAGACAGGTTACTGGAAGCAAAACTGATACTAGGAAAGATATATCTTTCCTTCCCTAGTGGTGGTGCTTGAAAAACCAAAGATGTCAACATGAAGTTTTTTTTTTTTTTTTTTGTTTTGTTTTTTTACATGATATACCATAAATGCTGTTTCAGCTGGAGTGAGAGGTGGTAAATGTAAATCTGTGTGTTTGAAATTTTTCCTTAAGTTGGATATTGAATCAGCAGCAAATAGTCAAATAAAAGTATAGAAATGTGAGACTGAAGGTAGTTAGAAAGATAAGGAGGAATGGATTCTCTTTTTCCCTGTGAGCATACTTAATTCATAACTTACCCCAAAGTAGTACTTAGTAAATGCTGTATTTGATTTTGTCCAGGTGGAGTAGGTTTATCTTCAGCTGCCAGCTTCGCAAACAACAGAAATGTGACCCAGCAGGGCTAGGGATGTCATTTGGGCAGGACGTGTGGTGTATGGGAATTGATTGGTGCCGTTTCCCCAGGGGATGTTGGGTGGACAGAACAGCAAAGGGCGACCTTCCCAGCTTCCTTCTCGTGTTTTCAGTTATACGGAAGGGTACTTGTTGAGCCTCAATAAAAATGAAAAATAAGACCAGCAGTGCACATATACAGGGCATTCATTAGGAACCCCATACAGATTTATCCTGGTGTGTATCTGTCAACATCATTACATGTCACAGGTCTAATGGAGTGGCTTACAAGTAAGTATGTACTTGAAATGTCACCATATATTATTATTTAAATGCAAATACACATATCTTTGATCTACTTTGAGAAACACAGATTGCATTCCTGCCTGGTAGGATCATATTTTTGCCATTAATGACGGTGACATTTATCAGTTTGTTAACTTAATGCTTGTTTTGACAGTTAGTGTGCTTTTAACAGCTAGATAACTTGTGAACAGAGAAAGACATGGGCTGCTTCCCTGAAGACCTTGCCTCCTACATTTTTTTACTGGTCTGACATAACACAGAAATCCCGCAGCACTGTGGATTAGGCTTTTTCAACATCTGATTTTTTAGATCCTGATTTTTGTTTTTAGTTGAAAAAGCAGATATCTGTATAATGAATTTAAGATTGACTATGGAGTGTTTTTTTTTTTTTTTTTTTTTTTTTATTAACTCCTTGCAAAGTATTTTAGAAATAATTCAAGAACTTTAGGTCAAAAATAAAATACACAAATGTTTTTATTTCAGATTGTATTTTGCAAGAATTTGATAGCTGATGGTAAGGTTTTGATACTCTTAGATTCTCACTGTATGTTTACCTGATAACAGAATTATTACTTTGTTAGTATATTTCTGCCAGGCAATGACAATTTAAATAAACAAGGCTATTACAAGTGTGTGAGGAAAGTAGGATGAGTTGATTGTGCATATGGGATTGGTATTTGGATGAGATTTCAAATATAACCACAATAGTTGGGATATATTCTTCCACAAAGCATGCATCAGATGATGTATTGGAAAGGAGATTGAACCATGCTGTGAGATTACTCTTCCTAAACTCTATTTAATATCCTAAAGGCTAATACATTAAAATCCACTGGTAGTACAAGGCTATCAGTAGCAGCTACTGCTAACCCCTAGCAAATCACCGTAATGAACCTCTAGACTAGTTTCTGAAAACTAATGAGTTTTATCTCTTTCTATTTAGAAATAGAGTTAAAATATTTTGATATAAGAGCAGTGGTTTCTCTGTAAGTAAGCTCTTCCTGCCCCTAATGGTGTGTTCAGTTCTATTAATTATCATGCCAATGCTGTTCACTAACTGTAGGGCACAGCCTTCTTTATCTCAAATCCTGTTTTGTGAATGCTCTGAACATGAAGCGAATGTGTTCAAAATGAGTCTGACCATTGCATTTTGGATAAATCTCTCAAATTCATCTGGTTCAAGGAAATGTGGGAGTCTTTAGAGTGTTTTTTCATCTTTCCCAGGTGTCATTCAGTTATTCCCAGCGATAATAAAAGATTTATGCATTGACAAGTGTGGAGGTGAAACAGTGGTTAGCGCAGTGCTGCAAGTGATACTCCTGATCCCAGCAGGAGTTGCTGGTATGCTTGCATTTTTGGAAGATTTTGCAAAGTTTCCCCTCATGAATAACCATAAATTATTTTCTTGAGACTTTTTGTGTGGAAGCTAATGTCACCTCTTCTGGCCTAGAGATTCCTGAGGTGCATAACAGTATAGTTAATCCACTACATTTGTGCTCAGAGGATCTGAAAGGGTATTAGTATGTGGAAAAAAAAGAGGATTTTCAGGCTTATGAAATAAGAACAATTACCATCACATAATAGTTTGAGTACCTCTTATTCCTTTTACCCACCACTTTCTTTAAGAAGTAAGGGAATTATAAAACCTTATCCAAACAAAGAGAGAAGAGGGAATAAAAACTTTTAAGGATTCAGAGTAAGCCTTTCTTGCTGTGGTTTTGCTCTAAATTCATTTTGTCTCTTCAGAGCTGTAACATGTATTGAATTCATCAAAAAGAGAATGCATGTCAGAAATGACCCCATGTGTAATGGGGAGAGATCAAGTCCTAGTTTCATGGCGTATTAAAAATAAAGGCCAGTTTCAGGTCTCACATATAAAGAAAAGAGGAGTAGGATTTGGGGGAAATTCCCAAGTCAAACAGCAACATTATAAATGAGCGCTTACTTTCATTAGTAAAACATGGACTGTACTTCCAAATAACTTGCGGTTTTGAATGAGCTTCAAAAGCCCTTACTGATAGCAGGGAGATTCTTGGAAGAAAAGAACCATCAAGTGTATCATAAAAGTTTGGTCTGTCTGCTTAGGGAATGAGGTATGATGTATATCTTCAAGAAATAGTTGAATTTCAGCTGGTCTTTCCAGTGGCATTTAAAAATAAATGGCTGTCATCCTACAATGCTTCTCAGTTGTTTCAAAAGCAAAACAGCAAGGCCGCATGTAGTGACTGTAGATACTGTTTGTTTTCCACTGGAGAAATTCAATTTATGATGGTGTGGACAGCAATGGGGCCTTTCTGCCACAGGTTGCGTGCGCAAGAAAGGAGGAAACACTCTTCTGATAGCATCCCAAACCAGGCACTTGGAGCATAAAGGTTTTCAGATTCTTTAGTGAAAACTCTTGTAAGTTCAAATGACTAGGTATTGGTATTTCAAAAATATCGTGAAGAAAAACTAGGGAAAATCACAGGGGATTATGGATTTCCCCTTCTGCCCCCTGAGAAGCCAGGCAGTTGCTGTGTCATTGCCCCCTAAATATTCCAGATGTCCTTTCATATTGATGTTGAAAACATGGCACTGTGTAACAGTTTGCAGGCTTTGGAGTTGGATGTGAATGGTTAAAGAAGAGCTTTGAGTGCAACAAACTTCGTAAGGGAAGTTCAGCTGCACTGGGTACATCTTCAAGGTATCAAAGTGTTTTGTACGCTGGAATGGTAGGAAAGTTATTTTTAACAGTCAGTGGACTGTATGCAAAGCTACAAAATTATTTTCTTGTTATGAAATGAAAGTGAGACCCAGAGTTAGATCAACTGATGTCAGTCTTCTAGGGAAATTATTGGACCGAACCTCATTTATTGCTGGCTCTTTCTCCTTCGGAGAATTGAAGGGCAAAGCAGAAGACACAGCTTATTTTAATAAAAAACAGATGAAATCCATAATCACAAGAAACAGACTAGTCCCCTAATCACAAAGGAAGGTGATTATTTTAAGACATGAACTCCTTAGAGGTGTGTTGAGAACAGACATTTCTCTATCGCTACAGGCTCCTGATCCCTTAACCTGCTCTCAGTCTGCTGACTGTCGTCATCTTTTCCTGTGTGGCTGAAAGGGAGAGTTCACAGAAGCATTGAGGGGAGCTTGGTATGCTCCCATCTTTCTTCAGGCTGTCCATGTAGGCTCTCAGACTGCTGGGCCTTTCCTACCATCTGCTGAGCTTTTTACTCTTGTTCAGAGGGCTATCTCTTCCCCTTTCTCAGAAAATCAAGCACAGGCTGCAATGGGAAAGGGAGAGGTAGGTTTATTTACATTCTGGCTATCTCATGTACCACTTGTTGTAGTGCCTAGAGTTAGGCTGCAGTAGAGAAGGTGGGAAAGGGAGCAAGTGCCGGTGAAAGAAATGGCGCTTGAGAGCCAAGGAGTGGAGTGAGATGGAGGGGACAAACACTGTGTGGGAAACACTGGGAATTCCAGGTGGGATTAACAGCTCCAAGTCAGTGCTAGTAGGATGGTTTCCCCATTGTTGGAGCATTATCCCATTTTCCTGCACCCAAAGCAGGGCTGGTGCACCTTACTGTAGATGGCAGCCCATCACTTCTGGTGACATTATGCCAGTGTTGTGCAAAGCTGGTCAGCAGCATGGAGCTTTAGTAGGTGCTTGCTGAGCTGCCTCATTTTATAGCTGTTCTGTTGTACTTCTGATGGAAGGAAAGATGACTGCTGAGAAAGCTGGGGTACATATGGGAACAAATGCAGGTGAGTCAAAAATACTGTGTCTGTGGTATTCCTGACCAATACGTATATATAGGAGAGAAAGGGGATGGTGTGAGAGGCAGGAAAAAAAAAAGAAAGACAGACTTATATATTTTATGGAATATGGAGCGTAAATAGTAAGTGCAAAAAGGAAGCAGGTGAAGTATGATGATCGCTGACCTCGTAATTTGTCAAACTCCCCATGCATAACATTGTTGCACTGCTTCAGTACCTTATGATATATTCTGTTTTGCTCAGATACTGCAGTCCTCCTACTCAACCTTTAAAGTCCTTCAAGAGTAGCTGACCTTTAAAAATTATTTAAAACAAAATGCCAAATGAGAGTTTTCTTAAGTGAAACTCTTTTCCTTACATCCTTTTTTTCAGATATTATTCATTGTGTGGACACATTTTACGCTCTCTTGCTGTTACAGCACAGCTAGGCTTGCTGGTAGAAGCTGAAGAAAAAAAATAGCCAGACCCTGAGACTGCTCTTTTTCTTTCTGGTAACTAAATTGTAAATGAAACCGAATAAAACATGTAGCAGAAAATTAGGAGAAATCGAACTGGATCAGTGGGAAAGAGTAACCTTATCCTCAGAAAGTCAAGTTCTGAAGGCTACAGAATACATTTCAAGGCCTCCAGAAGTAATTTAAGGAGCTGGTGAACAACGTTATTGTTTGCTCTGTAAATGAATTCAGTTGGCTGGCTGCTGGTGGGGAGATCAAGTTTGGGGTAGGCAGTCTACTGTATGTTCACTGAAAGCATGTAATTAATTATGTGTGGTTACTTTATGAAGTGGATAAATCAGACGTCACTGGGCCAGCAAACAGGAAAGAAGTATATATTGTAAGAAACAATGGCACACTGGAAAAACTGGGTAAGGAGGGAGGGGAAGTGAAGGCATGAGCTGGATGACCCTGGTCTTTTCTAACTTCAGCCTCTATGAATCTATGAAATTGGCTTATTTGGGCCCTGGGATATTCTCATTAAAAAAATGAGGAATCAGCAAATACTGCTGAGATGTACAGAGTGAGCAACCACACTGCAATTCCCTCTGGAAATCAGGGAGGGGAGTGATTCAAGAGGAAATAAGTGTCAGGAAATGCTGAGCTCAGATGCTGGTGAACCGGTCACAGGAAGGGTATCAGCTAAACACTGCTACTTAACCTGTATTGGCTCAATCCAAAATGCTTTCAGAAGTTTCCATGGCAAACATGCTGGAAATGTGGTTTCCTTTCTCTGATTCGTTTCATTTTATTCTCCTGTGTCAGTAAGGATTTGTTTCATGATTGAGATTTGCTAGTAAGCGTCTCCCAGTCTGTTTGTCTGCCTGTTTTACAGGGTTTGATTTCTGCTTTTTGCAGCTTTGATAAAGCTTCTCCTGCAATCACCTTAGACCTCACAAGGCAGCTTGTGTACTCTTCTAAGGCTTCATTTTTCTGCCCCGTGCTTTGGCTTTGTACCCTTTGTATCTGTAGAGAAGGATCTACAAAGGTCACTCTAGGAAAGCAGAGTAGATGCAGCACTGTGCTGGGGTGTTCACCTTTCTCCTCCTCTTGCCTGAGCTCAAGAAAACCATGGCTTTCACCTTCCTGTGATCTATCTCCTTCCCCTGGGAGAAAGTGCCCCAGGTCTCCTCTCTTCTCCCTATGGAAGACACATGGTGGCAGGCCCAGAGAGAAGTCCTCTTGGGTGGCCTGTGGCCCTTGCAGGGAAGGGAGGATGTCAGTGAGCTGTGTTTGCCTGAAGTGCAAAGCTCTGTGTTGTTCTGGACTCCATCTGATTTATTCATAGGGTTAAAGTGAATTGCCCAAAGCCTCATCAGTCAGGAACATGAGAAGTCAAAGTGGTCAGGTTTCACTGGTTGCATGCGTTGGTTCTGCACCTGTATCACACTACTCCATTTTCAGTGGTTATGCAACGGCATTGGTATGAAAGTAGGGCATGATTTTCATGTGAAGTCATTTATTATACTAGGTTCAAGATCTTTTAATAAAAGAACTCCACATCCTGGTTCTTGAATAAAACCAGGAACTGGAGTGGAGAGACAGCATGAGGTTTAAATGGTCTGTGTTTGGGCAGAATCATTTCATGCAGCCTTGTTTCTAACAGCTTTTCAGAGCTGAACACGGGCTCTCCAAAGATCAGCTTTCCTCTTTGTTGAAGCAGGTGAGATGTTCTTCATGAGATTTTATTTTACTGTGCTAAGAATTTTCTGAGGAAGCAATGTCAAGATTTTATTTTGGTTATATGCATTCATAGAGACTATATTAAGAGATTTTAGTATCTTCCTAAATGAAATGAAGCTGTGGAGACTGTTCAGGGGCAGTATGCTAATGGGATTAAGAATTTTATTTTCTCTTGCTTCCTAGTCATCCTAATGATCCAAAATAAAATTGGAAATCTATAGCAAAATTTAGACACTCCTAAATTTGTCATTACTGTCATTACTAAGCTAACAATGGTAGAAAACCTACTGGTTCTTTCTTTCAGTGTTGATTCCTCCCTGCGGTAAAAGTCGTTTTCTGCTTTGCTTGTTTCTACCTTAAGGAGATCCCAAGGGCTGAATTCCATTGTTTCTTTTGAGAAGTTATTCTGGGATCTAAGAGATGTCAGTCTCACATATACGTTTCTTTCCCGTGGAACTCATTAAATCTTTTCCCTGTAGCTTCAATCCCTCGCTTCCAGCTCATCCAACATTTTTGCTTTCCTTCATTTTTTTGGTGTGTGATATCCTTTAGATATGTTAGGTAAATACTGAGGCTCTTCCACTCCCACAGAGAAAAGCACGAGGAAAATTTAAGATAGCAAACTTTCAAGTAATATGGATGACCAGATCATGGTCAGTGCTTTTCTCTAGTTTCTCCATGTGTTGTGAGTGAGGTGGTTGCTGGCAGTATTGTTCCTCTTCTTCCTTTGTAGTTACTTACCTGACTTTTTATGACTGCCCCTTTCATTTAGTTCTCAGAGCCTGGGGGCAGTCCACATGGAAAACTAGAAGACAGTCACAGAAATTGTTACTGTAAGAAGCTGTGAGTGTCGTATGTGGTAATATTGCTGGAATATGGGACACTAAGTCAAGTACAGACTAAATTTTCTAATTAGAGCTGCTGTCAGTTGGCTTGTTCTCCAGTATAATTGTGGCTAAGGTCATCTGCTCAAACAAAGCTGTTTAAAGGATTGAGAGAATAAATTATTTTTATAAACTATCTGTAAGGTTATTTGTCTACACTGTTGTCCATGTTGTTTCCTTCTCCATTTTTTTTTTGTCTGTGTGATGTCAGCCAATGTTCTGTGGCTTTCTCATCCTTAGCCGGATTTTTTATGTTTTGGTGCAACATCCTTAGCTTTATGAATTCTTGACCATTATTCTCCAGATTCTGAGCATCTTCTGTAGCTCTTCCCATGAATGCAAAATGCTCATGCCCAATTTGTAAGCTTGAACTGGAACAGAGCAGGTGGTTTTCATCCTGACTTTCACTGCAGCCAGAACTTTGCAAAAAATGCCACTTTCTGTGCCAGCAGTAGTTCTGCAAAGAACATACTAGAATCCTTGAATCCTTTCCCATTACCCATATTTACTAGTCTGAGTCAGGAAAAAGGATGCCAAAGCCTGCTGCCTTTCATTCCAGGAATGGTGTGGAATTAGGCATTTTTGCTTGTGCTAAAATGCCAGTAGCCAAGCTACGATTGATTGTTTCAGAAGGAAAAATACTTTATCAGTTATCAATGGTTTGAGCAATTCTGCTTAATTGTCCTTCACATATTCTCCGAGTTTGGTGACTGGTTTTATGCCTCAGCTTGACATCTCTAAAAAGGAGCTAGTATTCCCCATTCCACCATGATAAGAAGTTCCTTTCACTCTGTGGGATTCTCAAATAATGTGACGGATGCATTTAAGTGTGGAAAACAAAAAGCTCCATCAGACCTCCTTGCTGAGGTTGCCATATCTTGTACTTTTTCTGGTCACATTAGTATCATAATATGAGCTATTCTTTATTGATTACTAGAAGGTCTGTTTGCTGCTTCTTTTTTTCTTTCTTTCCTGTACAAATATCTAGACATTAGATTCATCTTTTAGTTAAAATGTCCGAGATAAAGGACAAAGTCTGAGCAATGTCTCCTTTAATGTTAAGTAATATTCCTCTACAACAAAATGTCTTGTCGTGCCATTTTCCAAAGGAACTGACAAAGCTTACAAGTAGGCTACTCATTCGTATGGATGGAAACTTATTTGAAGGTTTCTTTGCTCACATAGCTATGTGTTCTTTTTCAGAAAATACGAACTGTGATCTGTCTGGGGTGAGAGCGTGTGGAATAAATTACAAGCATCCTTCCTTTGGAACATGATGTTTGAAAGTAAAAGTCAGATGATCATTTGTACTGAATAATGCAACATTTGGCTCTATTCAAAGTTCTGGGAAAATCATGTTTTGGAATGAGAAGAAAAAAAACTAATAAACAAATTTAAAACAGTTTCATTACCATTTAAAAAAAAAATATATATATTTATATATGTATTTGTAAAGCATTACTAGTAATTATTATATTAAAAGTTTGGTTTTTATCCTCATAGACCAAGAGAAACACTAAATGAGGTAGAACTAGATGATCGTTCTATATAGCTGTAGTGTTTGCACAGTGATGCTATATAATATATAACCCTACAAAGGGTTTTTGTAACCCTTTGAAAGACCATATGAAGTCATAATAGGGCTTCCAATGGTCTAATAGAATACTTCAGCTGTTAAAAGTTGGGGTTAAAGTGAGTGATCATCTTGCAGTCACATGAAAATTCCCTTGAGATCTGTTGGACATGAATGTGAAAAATCTTTTTTCAATATTGCTTGTAATGAGCTATAAGTTAATGTTTCATTGTAGGGGCTTGAGAAGCGTAGCAAGATACAAAGTCTGTTTCATGCCCAATTTAGAGAAGATCAAATGTAGCATTAGAAATTTATTAGATGTATCTCTTACTGCACTGAATTTTGTTCAGACAGCTACTGTTTGCTAATTAATTTCCATTTTTTGAGCAAAATCAATTTGAGTCAGTTGAATGTTTTCTGATACTCTGATACCATTTTTCTTCTTGCAGGCAGCATAAATTTGAATTATTTAGAGTTATTTGAAAATATATTTGTTAGCTTAAATAAAGTACATTTAAAGTTTTCCTATGCATTGCTGATTTTAGCATGCGTTCAATTTGGACCTCACAAAACAAGACAGAGTAATCTTCATACCTGACAAATTTTCACAGAGGAATGAATGGGCTGAAGAGGGTGGACTGCTCGTTTCTCTCTGGTAATTGTCTTATTCCATGTTCAGTGCTTTGCCAAAGGAATGCTGGAAAATTTGTCTTGGGAACAGTAGAGCTCTGTTGCAACAGTGCTGTCAGCTCACCGCCATAATTTTCTTTAGTAATCCAACATCCCTGCTACAACTCCAAAAATCCCTTCTGTGATTTTGCCATCTTTGTCAGAGTAACAAATTATTGAGAATGGCCTTTTCTTTTGGTAACACTGACACACCCCAACCTGTGGCAGTGAAAATACCATGCTTTCTGAAAGTCTGTTTAGTGAGTTTCAGCTGAGCACTCAAGGAAGGAGCTATGTGCCATGCTGAGGCTTTGCAGCCCACCCTTATATGTCAGTGGTCCTGCAGGCAGAGTGGGAAGTGACTGAGTTGCAAGGTTTCAGCTTTCTGCAGGGAGCATGGTATTGTGCATCCTTTATGTCATGTGCCCAATTAAAGCCTCAATAATAATGTATGCAAAGATAACTGGCTCTCATCTATTTTTAATGCAGCAATTTCAGCCAGGCATATAAATTAAAAAGAAATACAGGAGCAGAAAGGAGCAAAGAAAGGTTACTGCACTAGTTTGACTATTTAAACGTTGTTTGAAAAATGCCTTGTGAAGTAAGTTTGATTAAGTAAGAGAGCAAGTTTTACTAAGCTTTCTGCATTTGGTAGGAAGATTTATGAGAGAAAGCTGAACGTTGCTCTCAGGAAGCCAAAGTTCCCACAGCACGCAGGAAATCATGTATTTTTCTGTAACACTGAAGCAGGCATTTTACATTGAAAGACGTATCTGTGAGTCACCGATGTGCCGAGGGAGCGCAGCTGGGATGGTAATCGAGACCACTGTCATTTTGCTCCCTATAAAAATACAAGAGAGTCAAAGATGGGCTTACAGACTTTGTTGAATTTCTTTCCTTATGCTGAATATTCAAACAAGAAAATTAGTTTTAATCTGTAACTTAAAAAAATTATTTTCCCTCGCTTCCCCAGCACTTTCAGCAAAATATTTCAAAAGCCTTATTCACCTTTTCTGCCCTCTGACACTTCTTTGGGTCACTTTTACTTATTTTTATTGCTTAAACAAGGTACATTGGTCTGAAAACCTTATTTCTTGAATGTTTACTGCTCCAGTTCTTATTGGTTGCAGTGGCCGTACTGTTGCAGTTGCTGTCTATGCACCATTCTTCACACCTGACAAAACTCTTGCCCTGCACCTACAACAAAAACTCAGATTTAAGATTTGTTATATCAAGCCTGCTTTCATAGTTACTCTTTAATTTACAAAATGTGAACGTATATTGTTACAGAAATTCCAGAAGATCATGTTTTGGTTGGAAGCCGTAAAGTAACTTTTTCCACTCTAATATCTCTCTGCTTACATTTTGTAAGCATTTCATTGAAAGATTAAACTCATAGCTTTTAATTCCGTAACATTTTTTAACTAATTGTCCTATGAAATAACCTTTTTACCCTTAAAATCTTATAATGTGGAATTTGGTGTACAGTGTACAAGCAACAGGCTTGGCAGCTTGGGGCCATCTGTTCCTGAGAAGACCAAGCCCTTAATTATTTGGGAGGGAAGTCCCACCATTAATTTACTACCTCACATCCTTAGTCCATCAATCAAGAAACCTCTTGGTCCATCAAAACTAGAAACCTCTTAGGGAAAGAGAGCAAAACAGATAAGTGAATAAAGAGTTATTGAGCTACAGCTGTGGGCTGAGTTTAACTCTAGAGAATTTTGAAAAGAACAATTTTCCATCAAAAGAAAAAAAGAATAACCTTCTCAGACTTTAAGGTCTTCAAGCAACTAGTTTTGTTTTATTTTGTCTGTTTGTTGGTTGGGCTTTCTTTGTGTGGTTAAATGACATTTGTTTAATTTGCAAAGGTACAGAATTGAATATCCTGAAGATGAGCAGATACACTGCCTGTGGCATAGGTGTACATGAGTACTTGTTTCTCTAGGAGAAAGGACAGAAAGAGGCAATGTCAGAAACACCAAACATTAATCTGTGTTGTTGTTATCCTTTGTAATGATTCTGATTAGCTGATGAAATAGGAACAGTTGATGAAAAAAGAATTACAGCCAACAGTTTGTTTAAAATAGTGTTGCCCATATGTGCTTGTCACAGTAACAGTGATGGGAGTAAGACTGCATCTCAAGCAGTTTTAATATTGCTATTAAATTGTTCCATTTAAAATTATCATCTTCCAGTAAATGTGCTTAATTTGCTAAAGCTTTTCCACATACCTTTGAGATTTTCTGTTTTGCAATAATGAGTAGTCAGGTTTTTACTATTTCTTACCATTTTACATGTCAGTATGAATCCTTCTTTTCTCAGATTCACCTCAGAGCAAGAGGGGCCTCCTTTTTCATTTTCCTCATATAACAGTGAAAGTTCAGTGCTATTTACCTTAATTTCTCAACTGTATGAGACCAGAAGTTGAATACAAGTTTGTTTCATCTACCTTTAATGCTAATTTGCAGTACTAACATGATAAAAATCAAGAGTTTTGAACCAGTAACAGCTTTGTAAGTGCCTTGATCCATTCTAAATAAACCCTAAATTACTTGCATTAACACATCAGATGTGTTTTACCTTGCAAAGACCCTCTAGAGGATAAAAATGGCAAGGAGAGGAAAAAGGCATTTATCTAGGAAAGCACTTTATTATATGCCTCACCCTATAGGATGTAGGTGCACGCTTCAATTAAAGTATACTTTAAATACATTTCCTGGCTCAGATCTATAGACAGCAAAATATGGAGTGCATACAATAAAGACTGAAAGGAGGTTGGAAAGATAGGGAGACTGTAATGAAGTCAAGAGAGGAAATGGAACTTTTTTTAGAAGTATGAATAGTATCTGTTATATTAAAAGAACAGCCAATCTTGCTGGTTCAAGTTTTTCAAAGATTAGATCCAGCTTCAGCACATATCGTTTCTATTTGTCTTTCTCTAATGGGAAAGAAAGTGACTCCTACCTGAAAATTAGCTTGGAGTTGAGGAGAATATTACAAACCTGAATTTTTGTTACATGTAAGAAAAAAAAGTCAGCGCATCTTGAGTTTTCTCTAGCTAAATACGATTGATGTTCAAACAATGCTGCTTCTGGAAATTTTGTGCCATGCATTAACTAAGATGACAGCGTTTTAAATATTTATTAGAAGACTGGCAACATCACATTTTACAATGTAGATGGCCATGTTTGGCTGTTGGTATATATAGCAAAATAAAATGAATGTTCGCAGTTGATCTGACTTTACTTTTAGAAGCTTCTCAATTAATCTGTACTTTTTACAAGATGTCTTTGAAACAGACACCTCTTTAATTCCCCTGAAGACTTTAAAAATGGATGCCAGTGGCTTTACTGCCTACTGAATAATATGCTGAAGACACCTCTTGAAATTTTACTTGGTTACCTTCCCCTTTTTGAAGATGTTTTTCTAATCTCAAGTATATTGGAGCGCTATTCAAGGCATATTGCATGATTTTATCCGAGTACTTGGCTGGTTTGGTGTCGGTATGCAGTATGTCATCTCTTTTGAATAAAGGCATTTGGGAGCATGTGGTGAGCTCTGTAGGTGGCTTCAGCTTGAAGAAGCTGCATTCTTTCAGGTGGGAAATCAACCTGTCAGGCTGAGTTATGGAAACATGATTAGTTTGCAGAGTTCATTAAATGAAAACTTTTGCAGCTCTGGGTTCCCATTGCTCCCTGTGTTTGTTGTAGTGAAACAATCCAGTTTTTCATTCGCTGAGTAGAATACCATGTGTAGACCCAGCAGGAGGACATTCCAGATTTCCCGTTGATTTTCTCTACCAGAAAGGCATTTTGTGATCTTGTTGGTGTCATGTATATCTGTATTGGCAGTTCTCTTTTGTCTTGCTCTCTTGCTGTTGAGTATATGCATAAAGTGGCATTTAGGTAAAACGTGGAAGACTGTCATGTAACAGAATATCTCAATCACACTATTACAGTTGCTGTTAAGATATTTTGAAGTAAATGAGTAATGTTACCTACTTAGGTATGTGACATTTGCAATTGAAAAGGGTAGCGTCCTCCACAAGAAATCTTCCTCCCAGAATATGGTGCCAGATTTGATGAAAAGGATCTCTCTGGCTCCAGATGTTGCTGTCCTTCACTATTTTGGGCAGCAAAGGAGCTCCATGGGTTGGAGTCATTATAAATTCCATTGACAGCAAGGAACTGAAATCTGGTTCCTCTTTACTTTTATCATTGGTTCACTGCTCTTTGCCCCTTTCTTTCTACCTCCTCATTCATGTGCTAGTCCTTCCTTAGTGAATGGGACAATGTGGTAGTAGGAAGAGCTGCAGGATCTGGCATCGGTCCACCCTTGCGTAACTGTTTTGGAGCAACAGCACAATTGGGAAGTCTGTCCTTTGAGAAGTGCTCACTGCATGGTAGTCCTCATATTTTCCAATCTGTTGTCAGCAGTATTATCAAAAATAGATGTGTACAGAAACAGAAAATATATGGGCTTTTGAGGGCACTTGGAAACTTGTTTGTGTGACGTAGACTTTTATTAGGAGTCAGTTGTCTTCCTTTTGCCTGGGAAAAAAAATCATTCCATACTTATGTTTTTGAAGAGAGCAAAGTGTTTTCCATCAGTATTGTTTTATATGTTTGTAACCCAAAGGAGTTCTTCCCAATGAAAAACTTAATGTTCTGTTAAACTAGAAATGGCTGCTCCTGACTTAACAGCAAGCTGTTATCAGTTCAGGTATAGATTCTTCTCTGAGCACTAAGGGTGCTTAAAAGGTTGTGCAGTTCTGGCTAATACAATAGCCATGCACTGCTTATGTTTCATGAGGAAAATGGAAGAGGTCAATGGGGTACAATTGCTGTACTGTTATATTTACAGATAAAGTGTCGGATAAGGCATAATTTATAAAAGAAACATCATGAGCTATCCATGATTAATTTTATATTTTCCTTTTAAGCTGCTGCCTATAGATAATTGGTTAACGGCTTAAAGATTTGCGTAATAAATGCTGCAGTAAATGGAGCTGAAAACTCAGAAATGGCCCAATTTTCTCAGTATTCAGAAGAATAAGCTGGTTTGTCAGCCAATTGTATGTGATTCTGATTAATTGATCACAAGTGGTAGCCCACTGTTTCTTGTATGAGTGCGTTCATCTTTGGCAGTGTCCTGTAAAAAATGCATATTTGGTGCATCATCTACAGTGTAGCTAAGGTAAACATGGGCTATGCCCTTCAGGTACTGTACCTTCTCCCCATTGATTTTTAGCTTTGGCTGGGTTTAAAGCATTTTAAAATTAAATAACATGGCAAAACATGAGCACTGAGCAATGCTTCTGTGAGGAGTACCATTTACCATCTTCAGCATAATTACATGCAAGACTGAAAAAATAACCTTTACTGAGTCTAGTTTTGAATATTTTTAAAAGAGAAGAACACACAGGTTGAATATAATAAAAGCATGTGATCCTGGCTGACAAATCAACTTTTTCTTTACAGTGACACTGTTTACTGAATGTAAATTACCTCCAGTTTATTTTATTCTATTTATTTTCTTCTAATATTTGAGAAAGATTAATTAATAACTACTGTTTTTCTAAGCATCCCTAAAGAAAACTTTTTTCCCTTCCTCAGTGTATATTATTTGAAGTTAGTAAACTCACCACTCCAAGGCTGGTAAGATGAGAAATGTAAACCTAAATGTCCGAGCCTATTACGATTCATTCTTTGGGAAATAAAGGACAAATGAAAGCATCTAAAGAGTACCCATGATCCATAAATGCATGCGGTAGCAAGTTATCTAGTCAGTCTCTGGAAAAATCTCTGATTTTCTTTCAGTACAACATCATATTTCACAGAAGTCTCAGTAGGTTGTTCCTCAGAAATTGAGAAAAATATGTCTGGAAAGCTGAGACCTTTTTACATTGACTAAGGATAAGCATGGCGTTAGACAGCCTGACGGCATCTTCATGATAGTGGTGTAGGGAGAGCTC
This sequence comes from Callipepla californica brunnescens, assembly GCA_023055505.1. NCBI lineage: Eukaryota > Metazoa > Chordata > Aves > Galliformes > Odontophoridae > Callipepla > Callipepla californica. The sequence goes on from JALIRH010000001.1 coordinate 59,518,221, forward strand.
AGATTTAACACTAGATCAATATGAAGGCTGCCAGGGTCTCGCAAAGGAAACCAGGGGACACGCTGTCATCTTGTCTCTGCTGCCTGTTGTACAGCTCATACAAATCAAAGCACTGGGACAGTGACAAGTGATGTTTCTATTCTTATCGATCTCAGCTGAGTGAACTATCCTGAAGGAAATCAATGTCTTCCAGAGCCAGGTGTCCTGTGCCTGGATTTCAGACACATCATGAGTTCCATCAGTATTAATAGTAGAAGTGGTTAGAGTCTGGGCTGGTACCTCTGCTTCGGTGGGAGCTGGAGGGAAGCTATATGTTGGTTCTGAGCATTGGTGAGCCTGGCTCTTGGTTCTCCCAGATGGTCTGAAGGCAGTTATGCACTTGATCAGCAAAGCCAGATTTGGAGAAATTAAAGGTCCAGCCCCTGAGGAATACACACAGTGAAAATTCAAGGTGGGAAACAGCGAAGCTTTTGGAAGTGGTATGCCAGCTTGTATCAGCTGGTTGTTTCCACAGAGATTTATTTATCAGTAGAGGCTGCCTGTCATGATGTTCTAGATGCACTTCAGATTGTAAGTAGGTAAACAAGTACACCTCCTACAGAGCTGCTCTGGGAGCAGTGTGCATGGAAAAATTAGCCTCGAAAGGTCAGTTAGGCTCACTGTTACTGGTGGTAGGTAGATTTTTCCTTTTTTTTTTTTTTTTTTTTTTTGCAAACCAAACATCTTTTAAACTGATTTTTCTCTTTCTCACACAAAAATCGAACCGCAACAGCTTGAGTCAAAGCTGAGGATGAACAGTGACTGACTCAAAAACTTACTGGCACAGTTTCCTGTTAGCAGCTCTCTGGCACAGCTGATCATATGGGGCTCAGACTATGCTGTTTGAATCCTTCACAGCTACAGCAGATTAAGGCTGCCAGGCACCTGTGCTCACTGCATCTACTTTGAAGAAGTTTCACTAGTGGAGAGTAAGTTTCCAACCCGTGGAAGAAGACACTCTATAGAATATTTGCCTGTTACCTTAATATATTTTCTGTTTAACTGCATTTTGTTATTCAATTTCAGATATCTTGGGGAGGAATAGTAGAGAGTACTGTGCTTGCAAGGGAGAAAGACGTTTGCTCTTCTATTTTCCTGCTTGCTAACAGCCAAGAAAAATGTAGTTCTATATTTATTTAAGGTGCAAATTAATGTTTGATAGACAAAATAAGTGCAGTTTTTCCATATAGGCTAGCCAGAGAACAAATAAGGTGATGAAGTAATTTTATGTCTGTTAGTTCTTTACCAGTGTCACGAACAATTTAATTTAAAATGTTGGTAGGCTATGCAGCATGGAAACTTGTCCACATATAACTGAGAAATTTCCCAAACGTTTTTGCAGTGTTGTTTCATGCTGAGGCCACAGTGATTAATCTGAAAATATCAGATCTACTTTTTTCCGATTAAAATGCTTGGTCGTGATCTGCCATTTGTGAACTGATTGTAAATCCTGCTTTAAGAAAATGAAGGGAGGAAAAAAAACAACACATTACTAGTCTACAGAGATCTAGGTGGGACTGTGATATTCACATACCATGCAATCTAAGCAGTTATTTGTGGAAGAAGAGAGAGTGAAGTTTAAGATGCTAATCGTACTTTGTACTGGTTTACATTCATTTCGCACTGTTCTAAATTGCTACGTGTCATCCAGCACAAGAAATCCAGCTGACGTTCCAGCAGCACTAAGCAGAAATGATCCTGCTACATACAGTTTCAGAACTGATAGCATAGTAAACTGATAGTCCTATATTTTGCAAGTTTTACAATAGCTGAAATGGAGTGTGTGATTGACACCATTTCTTCTTCACTCCTATCACTGGAATTGCAAGATATGAACTGTTGAATTTTGAAGCATATGAGGACATCTGTCACAGTAAATCTATTTTGAACAAAGTGTCTGTGCTAAGACTGCAGAATTCTGCCTGAGTATATATCTCATAAATTGCATGGTCTGTTCCATTAATAATGTCTGTTTTGATGGGTGACAGTGGTAAAATGTTGCCTTCAGGACACAGACATTAAAGACATTTCCTTTTTTTTTCCTTTTTCCTTCCTAGATCAGCACATTCCAATTGTAGTCAGAACGAGGAATCCTTCCCTTTTTTGTTTGTTTGTTTACTGACTGACTTTATGCAATCACTTCAGTTCTACTGGTTACTTGTATTAAGTGCGTGTAGCATTTGGCTGTTTCCTATGTGCACTAAGCTAATTTGGTCAGATTGTCAAACATCCAAAGTTAACCTATTGCCAGAGGTTTGCATAGCTAGTTCTGAGTGCTTCCAAAGACTCAGTTTAAGCTCTAGCATGTATAAGTGGTAAAGAGACAGCAGTGAAAAGTCAAGTTACAGCTGGCAAGTGAGAATAGAGACTTCTCAGCTTCCTTGCTCCATCTTTGACTCCCTGCTTAACCTTAGACTCATTATTCATGCACTTGGTGTCCCAGCTACCACAGATACAGAATAAGAACAATACCCGCTTGCATCAATCTCTCACAGATGGGTAGATGAAAAGTGACAGAAAACGGGAAGTAATATTATTCATGCTTCCCATTTATTTAGCCACGGTTGCAGGTTTGAAAGCCTCACTCCAGCCCCAGGGTACCGGCCATCTGAGCAGTCCTGTGCTGCTCCAATGAGTGTCTAGTCACTGTCTTCAGTGTTAAAGGTTTTGTGATGCTCTCTTTGTTCTCTATTGAAAAAATGACTAAAAGTATTGCTGTTTCATTAATGTTCTGTAATGGCAATCAAAATAATTCTCTCTTCAACACTCCTTTAAAGTTACCTGCCTTAAGTTATCTAGTCAGGCAGATAAAGTTTTTGGTTTTTTTCAGTAAAAAGATGAGGCTAAAAGATAACTCAATTGACACGGATTTGAGAGAGACAAGTGGGTGGCCATTTACAAAATGCTTTTTGTGGGACAAAGCCACTACTCGTTTAGAGGGAGCGATGGAAATTCCACATAGAAGATGATGCCGTGGATTGCAGCTGTTAAAACCTCCTCTCCTGGATGTTGCCTCACTACATATATCTAAATGTGACTCTCTTGTGATACAGTATTTTCAGATGTTTGTTACTTGTAATTGTTTTTATCCCTTTCTCTTGGTCAGCGTCTTTCACCTCAGTTTTCAATAAGTGGTCCCACTGATAAAATATTCCATAAGATTGAGGAAGGTATCTTCTAAGTTTGTGTGGGTCTGGGGTTTTGTGGTCAATTTTGGTTGTGTAGGTTTTCTGTTTATTTTTTTGGTTTTTTTTTTGAGAAGTCCTGTCTTCAGTTTTGTACACTGGAACCGTAAGTCATAATTTTGATGAACAGTAATAGTTTTCATCAAATCTGAAAGTCTGTATGTAGCTGATTTTCAGCATGCATTCCACAGTTTTCTCAACTTAATTTCCAGGTTATCCTGTGGGAGTTAAAAAGCTTAGAAGGAAGTAGTTCTTACTGTTGTCTGATTGTAATCTTTGTAAGGCCATTTAAGAATGTTGGAAAGTTGTGTTAGAGTATTTCTAGCTATTTTTGATGATAGATTTAAATACTTGGTTTTGGCATCTTACTTGATTTAAGAACATTCTTTCTCATTTAATATGTTTGGATTAGTTTTTTTTTTTATTCACGGGAGAATAGATCTTCTGTGTTTTGTTTCTCTAAAGTAGTTTTTTTGAGATTCTAGCATGAAGCATTTCCGATATCAGGATGATGATTTGGGGGTAAAATGCCTATTTGGATTATAGCTAGCTATATGGTTGAAATTATAACAGCATTATTATATATTTCAATTTTTGTTTTCCTTTTAAAGATGAGAAGTAATAATCTCATGAGTCTCATGGGTAAGTACCCAACCAAAGTTTTTGTGGTTGATTTCATGTCTCTCTTGGATCCTTGTGTTAGATTAGATGTTAGAGAGTGATCTTCTGGAGAAAGTAATTGTGCCCAAGCCCAATTTGAACACACTGCTGTTGGCGCTGAGTGTTTGCCTCTGCACGAGGGGCTCCTGCCAAGCACAAGCCTGCTTCAGCCATGAACAGCCCATGCCCAGTGCTCATCTTGGCCACACAAAGATAGCGATTCTTCAGATATGGCTGTGCCAAAGAGAGTATGTTAGCATCGTTCACTTTGCTCCCTGAGCTGAGAAGTAGAAAAGAGCCTCTGCTTTGGAAGAGGTTCATGATCTGACATTTGTGGGCTTTTGCAGATTCCTATCCTACCAGAACAGATGGTTCTTGAGATCATTTTCAAAAATGATATGCTGGTCAAAAATAGTTACCTTGCATAAACTGCAGTGATAAGACAGATTTCTTAACAGCCTCTAGCAGTCAATATGGTTGTAACTTTTACAGTGTGGTTGCATATGACATGCTTAAATAAGTGTGAAGAGGCCTACAAAAGCAATATATAGTGGCAGACTAAAGAACATTATGTCAGACCATTGATACTAGAGCACTGTTAGGCTACAGATGTAGATCTTTATCACCGAATTCCATGAAGTGTAAGTTTTTGTTTGTCTCTAAGATTCCTTGTAGAATAAATGCTACTAAGGCAAACAGCCGATAATACAATAGTGCTCACTGGATAAAGACCCTTGTGTTTGCCTGCATTTAAGCACCACAGCACAGTAGACTTCATAGTCTCTAAAGCAGTTTAATACAGTCTATGAAAATGACTGTAAATGCCGACATGGCATATCACCATAGTACTTCATTTGTGTCAGGGAAAGCATGTTACCAGTTTAATATTTAACTTACTCAGAAACGGTATTTGACATTGTTTGCAGCAGACGTTAGAATGGAGAGCATGTTATGAATGACATCCATCTTGCTCTGTGACTGGCTAAGAAAAATATATCTTTCATTAATAGAAGAAAAATACAGTTGTTTTATAAATCTGACAAAAAGTTGGAATGTTTTGCTGTAGATTACATGCATGTTTTTGTGTGCATGATATACTTTAAGACTTATGTTCGCACAGTGGTAATAAAAACCTGAAAGCAAGGAAAAAAAAAAAACAGAAGAAGAATCAGTCTTTTTGGGTCCCTTTTTCTAAACACACATTTCATTGTGTTTTTTTGGTTATTTTTGTTTGTCTGTTTGTTTTTTTTTTTTTGGCTATAGCCTGAGATCTTACTATACTGGGAGCGTGATGTGTTGCATTGGCAGTCTCTCAGTGTAACAAAGACATGCCCTGCATTTTATCCCTTCCCTGAACTACATCAATATAGGATAGATTGCTTTATGTTTCAGTTGAGTGGAGTTCCCTTTAAGTAGCCTAACTGGGTGGAAACTATATTTTAATAGCCAGTAACTAGTTGGAACGTGGTAATTCACGTATTTTCTGTGCACGTGTCATCACATACCTTTTCCTAAAAAGCTAATGCATCTGAAAAGTAGCTTACCACGCAGTGGTTCCTATGGGAGAGAGTGCTGTTGATCATTGTTCTTTCTGTGGACATGCACAGCACCTGATAGCCACATGGACAGATGCTATCATGCAGGTATATGCGAAGCAGCAAGGCCATTTGAAATGAAACTGTGATGTTTTAGAAGCCTTTAAATTTATATTTTACATGGCCTTGCTCCAGCCGACTCTTTAGAGGGCCCCAGGAGCTTTCTGATGTAAATGCTTGATGGAAAATTAAGTCCTCAGCTGAAACATCAGAGGAGTCGTCCTTGTGTCAGATGTAAAATACATGGTATCAAGGGGGCTGTACTAGTTTCAACCATTGACTGCTGGTATGAACTGTATGAACTAGGGAAAAGCTTTTAACCTTTTCTTTTCTTTTAAAGCATTTATAGAGGTGCTGTGATGGTACCTAGTTACTATCCTTGCACTCTTAGAATGATAGAGGTTTTGATCTGTTTGGACTTAATGCGAATGCGTTAAAAAAAAAAAAAAGTGTGTGCCCCTTATAGAGTTGTGAGCGGTGCTTGATTTGCTGATAAGGGTTTTTGGTTTCCTGCTGAAACACAACCTTGCCTTTAAAGGGCCAAGAATATAATCATTTTTTCCTTATTAGGAAAGATACAGGCAGAGGGTAGGAACTTGGTGAGAAGTCAGGCATGGACTATTGCTTTCAACATCTGTGCGATACATAGACTGCATTTTCTTCATGTGGGACTTGCAAAGCTGTGGAAATACATACATGGCAACATAGCTGTAACTCTACCCTTGGAGATTTGGCTGCTGCTGCTTCTTAGAAATAGTATTCCAGATCTCATTTACAACAGAAAAATAGGCTGCATTTCGAAGCACAGTGGTGTTGAAGGTGTTTTTCCCTCTGAACATTTATTATTTGAGGTATTTTCTTAACACCTCTGTGTTAAAGACTGTATTTCACACCCCTTTTACTCTTGTCTATTCATTTAATTTGGCAGTGGGGGCAGAGGTTGGTTTGTAAAGCTTTACCTTAATCTTTGGTAGAAGTGAGGAGCCTTACCCCTGCACAAAGAAACACACTGAAAAATGCCATGTTTCAGCTACTGAGTTTGACAGGGAAGCAGCACATTTATACAACAAAAATATTTTGTACCTAAGATCTCAGCCTTATTTCCACACAGTGTTGTACACTAGAGTTGAATGAATTATTCCTGAGTTTTTTGAATGCATTTTTCCTGGTGGATGTAGGTTTTCTTTTCTGCATCTGTATATAATTTATATAATCTTATCTGTATGCTTTCTGAGTCATATTTCAGCATTTTTGGGCATACGTGTATGATCAAATGGGATTTGATCAAGTTGTTTTGTATAAAAAGATAATGACTTCTCTTAAAGTTCAACTTCTGGCCGCATGAGTTTTGTAACGTTTTTGCTTTTTAAGGAATAAAGTGTGACACAGAGAGCAGTCTACCGACACAAGATTTTGCTTTGGAAGATAATATATATATATTTTTTTTGAAAGCGTAGCTGATTTTCTGTGAACCAGGATGGTACACATTTCTGTAACTTTACAAAGTGGTAAAAAGCTAAGAGAATACATACTGTTTTGCATCATCCATGGAAGTATGTGATTTCTGACATTTGACCGTGAAGGAGGATGCTATTCAAAATGTAAATGTTAGGAGAATTAAAATAAATAGTAGAATTTCTTGTAAAAACATTGAGAGTTTAACAAGCACTTTATGCACAAGAAGGGTCTTTCACAGATATGCTCTTTTGATATTAGGAAATGGTAAAGCATTCTGCTACTAAGATATGACATTTCAGAGGCATGTGCAGGCCTCATCTGAAAGCAGAGAAATGAGTGGAACCAGGTGACAGGCCTGGGGACCCAGGTTGTGTGAGCAATGATGGTAGCCTCTGTTATTATTATCTTTATTTAGTATTGACTTTTTTTTTCTTTTTTTCTGAATAGTAAGGGTCTTTTTGTTGTTTTTCTGCACTTCCATGTTTGGCAGACAAAATGCCTGGCCTGGGGGAGCAAATTAAAATTCCATGATGTGAGAATCTATCCCTGACAGTCCTTCCCTCGGGCTTAGTGATGAGCTTTTTTCCCTGGATGTGCGGTTCTAAGACTGCTTCTCACCTTTTCTGAAAGAAAGGGCATTTGCAGACACCCGTGTTACACGAGAAGCTGCTCTCTTTAGCACTCCTAAGACATGCAAGGCATGCCTGGCTTTGAGAAAAGTCGTGATGTTCTTAACCCGCAGAACCTAATTATGTGATGTGGCTCAATGTGTCTGCAGAGATGTTTAAGGTAAGTAATAACTGCCCTTTTACTCCTGAACAAAAGCCCACGCCTAGAAGAAAGGGGAGGAAACAAGAGATTTTTATATAGAATATTTGAATAATGAGATCAGTAGGAGATGGCACATGGAAGATACCTTTTAGGCAATTTAGGTACTTAAGTTGAAGAGTTGTTATTAAGCCACTAACTGAGGACCTCGAAGCGCAGTGTTGCATGAGATTATGTGCAGGGATCGTTTCCTGCACTTTATAACTCTGTCACTTGCTGACAGGAAAAAGAAAGAAACTTTCTCTTGCGTGGCTAAAAGTTTGGGCTGATTAATGTGACGTGGGTGCCCTACTGGCATGATATATGAAAACCTCTCTTCTCCTGATGAACTTCTTGCTGTTTCGCAAGAGGTTTGATGTATTTTGAGCAAGTTTACATTCTGCTTTGTGACAGCTTCGGTGCCCAGGCAGTGGAGATAAATTGGGGATGACTGGCAGTGAAACCTTAACAAATGTGCTGACATCCCAGCTGAACCACAGGCATATGATGTGATTGATTTTTTGGTCCTGGGTGGATGCAAAGTCTTGCTGTCGTGTGAGGTCCCTCTGCTCTAGAAGTCTCCAGAGATAAGCATTTCTAATTGATGATTAACTGATAATTAGGTGAACTTAGTGCTTTTCTCACTCAGCTCTCGTGCTTCTTCTGCAGACTTTGCTCATTTCCTCTGTTGTACTTGACACACGAGGCTCAGGTGTTTGGTATATGCATTCAGCACTTTCTCTCCTGTATCCCTCTAGCATAATTCAAGTGCCTTTGCAGCCCTCGCTATTGCTTCTTTTAAGTCATATTTGTCAGACTGATTTCTGAAAATAAATAAATGAGAGAATCTAAATAACTGCTGATGGTATCTGCCAGTGCTTGAGGTAATGGCCACTATGGAGGAAAACCGTGTGAAATTTCCTAATTTTATCTGACGTTTTAATTGCTCTGGTTATCAGCACTCAAAGTAGTGTTCACTTACTACAATGAAAAGATTATCAAATTTTTCCTGATACAATTAAGGAGTTGCCCTAAACCTGGTATGCCTGGCTCCTTTACTGTGCTTTTACAGTGTGAGACATTTCTGCTCTGTATGTTGAGCTGGGAAAGCAGCAACTGATTCTTCAGTTTTTAGCTGTCCTTCATTGTACCTATTTACCTTCACTCGTAACTGCATCTAACCATCCTGGTTCAGCAGTTTGTGCTCCCTGCTTCTCTGGGCTCTTGCACAGAAAATGGTGCTAGAACTCCAAATTCTACGTAGGATCCAGCTTAGTTTATTTGCAATGCTCCTGTACTGAGTTTTCAGCAGTGACTTTGCATCTTGAAGTCTGCAGCTTTTCTACGCTTCTTTTCATTATAAGTGGCTTTTGAATTAAAATGTTGGTTAAATGACACACAGTATGGTGCATCTCTGCTGATCACCTGCTACTGGATTTTGTGTCTCTGAGAGAGTATCAGGCAGCAACTCATTATTGTTCCACATAAGCTATTTCTTCCTGTCAGCATCCTCTTGTCTCCAAAGTTTGGAGGCTTTGTAGCGGCAGCTTTTTGAAAATCAGAGCAGTAGCCCCATGTCTGAGAAGTCTTTGATTTGTTAGATTAAAGTGTTGCTCAGTGTTGACACGGGCAACTTCAAGTGGTGCACTAAGTTTTGGGAAAGAGAGGTAGGAAACAAATCTAGAAGATATTTTTGTCCAGGTATTCAACAGATCATGACTTCATCTCAGAGGTCACGTAGACTGTGAAACAGGAGTCTCAAGAGGATGCTACTTACTAGAAGGCGAAAGAATCCTAATTAAAGAAAGGCATTAGTACATGTTAGTGTCAAATTGAACATCTGAATTGCCAGCAGGGCCCTGTTAACTCTTTATTAACATACAAATTCTGTCCTGTGGTGTAGGGCTTGCTTAACTTTCTCTTTTCATAAACAGAAACAATAACTCTAGCCTTTCCTGTTTCCAGAAGTTTAGTATAATAGTGGTGTAGGTACAATAAGAAGTTCCTGTGCCTGAAAGGTAAGGACCTTTTAGTCCTGACAGGAAGATACTGCATAGTTTCTAAGAGGAAAAAAAAATGCTGTACACGTATCATGAGGCAAAAATCATTGGCTTTATTGCTTTATTCTCTTCTTTTGGAGGAGGAAGGGAGGGGGGGGGGGGGGGGGGGGGGCTGTATGCATTTTCTTTTGCTTTCATTAGCTGCTTTTCTTCTGTTTGCAAGAATAACATCAAACCTGCTTACATATTGCTGGTCAAAAGCAGGCTTATTTTAGTACTTTTCTCTGTTTCTACTCTTACAATGAAGGAATTTAATTTGAAAAGGTTGAATTGTTTGCAATATAATCCTTAATAAAAGTTTGGGGGTTTCTAGTGCTGCTACCTTGACAAACAAAAGGAAAAAAGAAAGGATTAGGGAGATAATTTCTTCAAATTTCCCACAACAAGCAAGATGAGTATTTCTGATATAATTCATATAATTCATCATTCTGTATATTCATATCACAATAATAACATAAATTTTGTTATATATATTGTCCTTTTGTCTATTTTAGTATATGTAGTAAAGATTTTGAAGAGTTTTACCGTACTCCATGAAAATGGGAATAGTGGACTATGGTTAATGTTTTGCTTGTCCTGAAATCTACCTTTAAAATCATGCAGTTTTTCCTTCATTTTTTTTTACTCTGTTTTTAAATTTATTTCATCATTTTGGCAAGAATCCAGAATGTTTTATTTACAAGAATAGTGGGATTAAAGGACATGATCGAAGGGTATTAACTTGACATAGAATTGCATCACTTGGGCAGAAAGAGGGCCCCCTCATCTCTCTGATTCACACACATGAAAACACCAGTTCAGCATATGCCATGACTATGAAAATAATAATGAATTTCTTTCTTAAGAAAGTAAAGGATTAACAACAGTAGCTCATGCCAGGATTAGCACGGGGAAGTGCTGAAACAACATTGCTGAACCACTTTGCCAAGGCACTTGAGTTTTAGCTGGTAGGAACAAAGCTGTTCAAGTCATTTAAATTGTATTTTGCAAGGGGAGACTCTAAAGTCCCAGAACACGTGTTCTCAAGATGTGGATTGTAACAACATTTTGGTGCTTGGTGCTCGTGCTTGCTTTTCTAGTGGCTGACAGGGAGCAAGGTCATTACACCTCTTTGTTTATAACAAAATCATGTCATGGCAAAGGTTGAAAGCAGCAGCCATACATATTAGGGCTGAAAAGAGCTTCTGGAGTTGTTTTTTGCTTAGTTTTGTATTATGACATGATAGTATCTTTTGTTTTCCGTGATAGATCTTTGTCCCATCCAACCTTGAAACCCCTGTTTGAAGCAGTGACCTCACAAGCTCCTTTGCCAAATTGTTACACTATTTGTTTTTAGTAGTTTTATTTTCATCTTTTAAGATGTTAGTTTTAGTTTCTTGACTACAGGTACTTTTCTCTTGCACTTGCGTCACTTTTTATTAATTCCTCCTAGGCTTTTATTAATAATATTAAATTATAACGCTTTTTCATTTTTTTTTCCCCGCTGGCTTTTAAAATCACTTTCAGTAAATCAGATTCGTGTAAAAAACAAATGAAGATTTATTTACGTATTAACATTTTTTGAATGCTTTTCTGGACAGAACTGGTGGCATCTCTAGTGAAAACACTGTGCACAGGCACTTCACTAGGTAACAAACAGGCGTGCCAAATTCTCCCAGAATACTGACTCAAAGATTGGACATACCTGAGGTCAGTGCTTCTCCTAAAAGAGAGATTCTGTGGTCTTCCCCTTCATATGATAGTATTCTTTTAAGTTTTGATAAGAATGTTAGATGCTCAAATTGTAGCTTCACTCTTGGTATATGAGGTTCAAAAGTATACTCCTGAAGCGACGCTTCATTCTCCATACTGAGTCTGAATGAACTTTCTTCTACACAAGTATCTTACTGCACAACTTTTTATGAATTTAATTTAATACTATCTGCTTTTGGCTAGCTACCATAGCATTATCCTAGTACATGTATCCTTTGAGCTGCCTCACAGTCCTTGAGAAATTCAGATATTGATCAGATGATGGTCAAGTATGTCTTTGAGTTTGTCTTTATTCTCACCTTAATCAATGCACGTACTTGTTTTGCTACGCTCCCCTTTATCTCAGGAAATATTTTCTGTGCACGTTCTCATATTATTTTTCTACAGTACTTTTCTAAAGCCACTTTCTTTTCTTGTTTGATGGTTCACCCATGTTAAATCCTTTCTTGAAGATAATTTCAGGTGCTCATGACTGATCAACTTGTGTTCCTTTTTTTCCATATCAAATTCATCATGATTACTAAATTTCAACCACAAAATTAACGAGGAAATGTGGTTATTACTCTTCTGTGCTAGGTTTCTGTTGCGCATGCATATTAACTTTTGTACTTTATATATGTATATACACATAAGTAAGGAGAAGTGCATATGTATTTATATAAATAATTTTCATGTTTGTCTGGGCAAATACCAGTTAACAAGAACCATTTTAATCATCATAGATCAAGCTAATAGGAATCAATCAGATTGAGAATTATCCTAGAAGTAGCAGCATTCACAAAACCTCATGTGGAAGAAAATATAGTGCTAAGTTAGAAAGACTAATGGAGTATAACCAGCATTAGTGTCATAGTAAGGTGCTACCTTCGGTGTTTTATCAGATGCTTTATGTGTCACCTCTGTGAGTGTGGCAAGAATGTTGGATGGGTGACTTGCACTGTGAAGGCAACTGTGCAGATGAAGGTCTTATTTATAGGACAGCTAGGAAATAATTCGTAACTGACACCTCTAAGGAAGCAAATAAAAACTGCTTGTTTTTTGTTGTTGTTGTTTGTTTTTTGTTTGTTTGTTAGAAAATTAGGAAAATATTCTTACATCTGCATGATAATTGTCCTTTAGGAAATCCTAGAAAGTTTTTATTGTAAAATAATGGTACTGGTGGAAGGAAAAGGAAATATGAGTACACAACTGTGGGTTTTTTTTCTGTGGTTCATTTTGCACACTGGAGCGGCCAGCTAACAGAGCATGAATGTGTGGGATGCCCCCAAGTGAGAGCCATCACAAGATCTATGATGGTACTGTGGTTGTGAGCTGAGGAAACAGAGCCAAGAAATACTCAACTAAAGAAAGACAGAAAAATTAGAGAAGTCTTGGGATACAATTGGAACAGAAAGACAGGACTAGACACAACTCAGCAGTCTTGTCCTGAATATTTAGGAATTAAATAATTGAACTATCACTGTAGAATTTTATATATTTATTTATTTGTCCTCTTTCCCAGTGTTTGATAGTATTTTCCCTAAAGGTTTTTGAAAAGACAGAACCAGTCAGTTTTAATATATATATTTTTAAATGGATTTTAGATCTGTTTATTATCAAGTTCTGTTGCCTTCCATCCAGATTTCCCATTAGATAGACTGTATTCTGATTATCTAATAAAGCTGTTTTTATTAATTGCAAAGGTATATGTGTACATTATTCTGATTTAAGAAACTGTTACTTGGATTTAATGCTTATTCTCTTGTTAAATGCAGCAGCAAGCTGTGGACCTTTAGATGAGGTTGCTGTTTGTAATTGATTTATTTAAGGTAGTGAAGCTCTTATATTGATCCTAGCTTAATTTCAGGCTAATTTTGCTTTAACTGCAATTGATTAAGGAGCTATTTAAGATAAGTAGATATAAATGACTGTTAAGCCAAAGATGTGCAGAGAGATTTACAGTCTTCTAAAGAAAACAGGTTAATATACACCTTTACTTGGTCTGCCTTTCTCTGGTAGTTACCTGAAATGTGATTTGCATCAGTGAACTGAAATAAATTGTATTACATGTGTCCACACAGGGCATGTGTGCTGAAGTCACTTTAATGGTTTAATACAGGTTGCTGCTGTTCTCTTTTAGCTTAGATGTGCATTTGAGCTACTGGAGCATGGGAGGTGGCTGTGAGGAGGAAGGGCAAGGACCTGCCATTAATTTAGCCCATGGTAAATGATGAAGAAATCTTACACAGGTGCATTTTTCAATCTCAGCTTTACATCAGGTGAAGAACATGTGCAAATACAATTGCCACTTCTCATGATAACCTCTTACAGTATGGTTAGTTGTGCATGGACTCCTATGTGTACTTCTAAATGTATCTTAAGACAAAAAAAAAAATTAAAAACGAGAGGATTTCATGATGAGCTTTTGAAATACTTTTTTAGTATTTTGTTTTACAAGTAGTCTTTGGTTCACTAGGAATATGTTTTGTCTGTTACAAAGTAGGAATGGTCTTTTTTTATTGTTAGCCATAAAAATGCAGAGCTGTAGATGTAGGTATGAAAATGTAGCTAAGGGAAAGATGGCTATGCAACAGTTTATGGAGAAATTATTAAGAGAGAAAAGACACCTTAGCTAGTTACACCTCTGTGTAAGGTGGATGGAAATGCATTGTTTTCTAGTCCAAGTCCTCCTCCTTCTGATAGCAATCATTCTGTGGTATTCCTTTTGGAGAGACAAGCTATAAAAATGACAGAAAAATAAGCAGTAATCTTTCTGTTCCTGTGTTAGTAAAGACAAGTTCCCTTTTTTGCAGAAGGGACCCTGTGTCCTGCTGTGTGGCAATTCACTTTCTTCCTGGTGTCTCCCAGTGACTTCCTTGTCAGCAGCACTCATCTTTGCAGTATTCTGAATGCTCTCATCACTGATCTCATTTTGGAAAATTCTTCTACTGTTGACTATGGGATGAAGCCGATGAATTTTTTTTCTTGTAAAAGCCTGATTGAGAATCTCCCATCCCTATTTACTGTTTGAGAGAATGATAAAGGACCTTATCGCAGGGCTGTACAAAGGGGAAGGCACTGATCTCAAGAGGTTTTTCATCCTTTCCCCAGAGGCAAGATCAGCGTTATCTACCTTTTCCATGCTGACTGGTTATTTATCATTTATAATGTCATCATGTTCCTGTTCGCTGGTGTCACCACTGGAAACAACCTTTTACATTTTCCATAGGCTAGGATTTTATTCCCCTTTTTTATCTTTTCTATTTTATATACCTAGCTAAGGTAACCCTGAACTAAATTACTGATTCAAGAGCTTAAGCTTCGCTTGTGATCTCTTGGATTGAGGGTTAGACCTCATTTTTCACATGTAGGCACCTATGGAACAAACTTTTAATAATTTAACAGTGATTGTGTATACTCTTTTTGTCAGTCCACAGTATGCAATTAGAGAGATAAAATCTATAGATAAAGCCAGACCCTTACGAATCTGTTTTCACTACTCAACATTTCTGTAGTCAAAATCAGCCAAGGTAGAAGCAAATATAACTCCAATTTATTTTAATGGGAACTCAGGATTTTTAGATCACGTCTGATTGAAAGTGCTCTGGATACCAATTTTCTGTAAATTAATTTTGCCTTGCATAACCCCCAAATGTATTATACTGCTACTTAAAACTGCTACTGCCTGCTGTTAACAATTAGGCAGCTAGTTTGTCACTACTAGGTTTTCACTGCTGAACCTGGCAGTGTTTGGCTGGCCCTCGTCTGTCTCCTCTCTGGGAGCCCAACTCCAAAGAGCCAACGTTAAATTTAGTGAACATGAGGACTGAATGATCATATGGATTCCTAGCAGCTCATCAGGCCAACTCTTCTGTTGCTTGAGTTGGAACTGTTTCAAGATATCTTATAAAACTAAATTATGCTAGTAATTTGGAATTCATGGAACATTTGGCTATGAAAATATCATAGTAACTTTTTTTTGTCTACTGGGAAGCGTACTGCTTAGATATTGCACACAGCATCTTTTTATTTCGGCTGTGCTATCTTAATGTCAGTGAGCATTCAGGTAGCAAAATGCTAATTACAAATAGTCTCTTACTGACATTGCTTTGTGATTGTTTTCTGTTACTTTTTGGTCCTCAAATATTTCCTTCCCTTTATTTAAGATGCAGTAGAAAATTCAGCCTAATGTACACTTGCGCAGTGTTTTTCTAGGATAGAAATTACCATCAAAAGTAGCATTGGAAAGGGCTGTGGATATTTTTTAGACATTTTGTGTGAGCAAGTTCTCTTCATAGAAGTACACAAATGTGGAGGAAAATGAGAGAGGGAACTTGCTGTATCCTTTTCTGTATGTTTTAGATGCGAGGGTAAAATGAGTTTTGCTGGGTAACAGCTGTATAACAAGTTTCTTAAAAGTAGTGTAATATTAGTACTACATGATTAAACCACCACTGCTGGTGGAAAGGGCCACGTGGTGAGGCTGAGCGTGGCAGAGTCCCATGATGGCTTGGGACAGGGAACAGCTGCAGTGCAAGCTGAGTTTGGCCATGAGTTGGACGTACCTGATCTAGTCCATCCCTCCTCCTAAAGCAGGTTCTCTAGAGTAGATTGCAAAATTCTGGTCTCGTCAATATGAATTTTGACTAAAACTGAAAAAAGATTTCACCAAATGGCAACACTTGGGGGTAGAGCAGAGGGCCAATGGAGGAATGTCAGTTTAAAAAAAAAACAACAACAAAAGCACAAAACCACAAAGGAGCTGACAAAAGAACCACTCTTCCCAATTCTTCTATTTCTGTGAGATATGTGGTACTGCTTTCTTATAAAGGAAAAGAAAGAACTAAAGCCATTCTGAATTTAGGACAGAAATAAAACCAGTCATGAATTTGAGTACAGTATTTGTATCCCCAAATTTCATAAAAATTACCTTACAGTGTAAGATAAGTACTAAATACCCTGAGATAACAACACCCTTTTTGAGACAGCCAACCAATCTGAATGCTTGACTAAATGCACAGAGTATAAAAAATAAATGAATTAATTAATGGCAAACATTAAATTTACAACAGAAACTGAATGTGATTGAGGTGACATTTTCGTGTATCACAGCTCTTCATTTTGTTCCGGTGGAAGGTTAGCTTTGATTACACTTCTTAATGAGTCTTTTTAAGGGTTCACCTATCTTCAGTAAGGATTATGAAAACAGATGACATCTGTAACTTCCACAGTATATTTGTAATTTCTACTACTGCAGTTAAATTATTTCTCTGCAATATTCTGCGCTTCTGATGTTCTCTGAGATTTCACAAGCCTTTGAAACTACGCTTCATTTCGGAGTGGTCAAAAGCACAAATATGCGAAGACTGGTAGGTCCACATTGTCCTAAAAACTGTATTCAGAATTTCCTGTTTTGGGCTGCTAGGTAGCTGAGTGTTTCTTCTGGTGAAATTTGGATAGTTATTTTTCCCCCTGCAGACTCAGAGGGAAGGAAATGTAAGGTGTACAGAACTTGTTCCACTTGTCTGCTGCTCGTGACAAGAGCCAGGAGAATGCTGCTCTCTCTTTCCTACTCTGTCCCATCAAGTTTAACCTTTTCTTCTGAGCTTCAGAAGAGGCCACCTGTTAAACTGGGTGAGAGTTACATGCTGAATTGATTATGGTGCTGCCAGTCTCTGCATACGTTTCGGATAAGCTGAGAATCATGGCTAAAGATAAGTCAAAGCAAATGGAGGATGTGTCTAAGCAGGCAGGGTGGAAACATTTCCATCTGCTTTGCAGGACAGAAAGAGCAAGTAATACGATTCAAGACAACTTCACAAATGTTGCATCAGTCTTTGCAAAACAGACTGTTGGCAGCTGTTAAATCAGTTGTAAGCATTACGGCTCTTACTTTACACTATTCATTGGGATTAACAAGGCTAGTTACTGCTAGCTAACTTCTACTCAGTGCTTTACTTATGTGCTTGCTGTAACCAAGAGAAATAGTGGGGAAATAGCAAAACATTCCTTCATCCTAATATAGAAGCAAAGCTTTCTTCATTATGAGAGGGTCAGTAGAAAGTTAACTTGGGTCATATCTGAAAGTGTCTGCATTCCCAGTCACTGCAAATCTGTTTCCTTGCTTGTAGCAGGACCATCTGTCCCTGAATACAGTAGCTCACAAGTCCCTGTCCCAAGTGGCATGGAGCAGCAGAGAAATTTCTAACAGTGCTTAGAGTAAGCTACCTCTTCTTACCTTGGCCATGCATTTGTCAGACAGTAGCATTTTCAGTTCAGAAAGTAGCACAAAGGAGGTTCGTGCACGAGTCATTCATAAGATGATAACGATCCAAACTGAAGAGTTCTGTGTGCTGCTTTCTTGGCACCAGGTGGGGTTGAAAGTGCTTAACCAGCTTGGGTCTTGTATTTATAACTGAGAAGAGCTGTCTTAATCTTACTTCATGATGTCAGCATGACAGACCGCAACACTGGTGAAATTCATGTTAGTGGAAGATCATTTCAGATTAGTTATGCTCCAATATGGCATTTGGCTAATGCATTTTGACAGTACCTTCAAAATAAACATCTATACTTGCCTATTGTAATCGCTCACTCTGTACATCTAACCTGACATTGAGCACAGGCAGCCAGGAGAGGAGCAACTGAAAATGTGTAAATGCTTTATTGATTTCTATGAACACCATGCTTTATATATACACATTTATAGATGCTTTTGTATTTATTACTATGAGATTCCTATTATCCTTCAACTGACTGGATTAATCCGTCTAAGGAACAGAGCTACTTAAACAGTAGAAAACCCACATATGGAATACTTATGTAATGAGTGTTCATAATCTGCAGAACTTTGTGTTTGTGGAAAGGTGCATTTTTAAGCAACTTCAGATAGACTAATATTGTCCCTGCAGCATCCTGGAGCAGCCTGCACACGAGCTGCACATGTGCGGCTGATTTGGACACTCTTTATAGTTGTATTTCCTTCTTATAACGTGGCAGCCAAAGCTGCACCCAATACAGGAGGTGAGGTTGCACAGCACAGAGCAGAGCAGAACAACCCCTCCCCAGTCCTGGTGGCAGTGCTGAGCTTGATACACCCCAGGGTACAGTTGGTCCTTTAGGCTGCCAGGGCGTGCTGCTGGATCACATTCAACTTGCTGCCAACCAGGACCCCCAGGTCCAGTTGTATAGGGCTGCTCTCCAGCATCTCATCCCCAGGCATGCCCCAGACTAGACAAATAAATGTGTGAGTGAGATTTGGGGCAGAGTGTATCTTTGATTTTCAGTGGCATACAAGGAGGTGGAAGAAATAACAATAGATAATATAAGGGTGCTTTTCTTATAGCTTTGCTAAAAGGACTTTGAGAGTAGTAACGTTCCATTTTTCTGAACTGATTTTCTAACATGATTTTTTCAGTTTGCAAGGGAACATATTTTTGTGTCCCATGTCGCATGATATTTTGGGAGGTTTATATAAGTTTTGATTGTTCAGAGAGTTTGCTTTTTTCCTGACATGTTCTATGTTGTTGTCGTTGATCTTTAAATAGTAAGTACAAAATTTTGGTTACGTGCCTTAGCAAAGAAAGAAGGAAATGTTTTTCACTTCTGAGATTTGCTCTCCTTTCTATGGCTGTAACGTATTTTAATTTTGCACATATAAAAAGGGATGGGATGCTTTATTAAATGATAAATTATCATCCTTTCACTATTTTTACAACCAGATTTGCGCTTTAATATATTGCTTATTGTTCATAGGGCTGATTGAACTACTGGCTCTATTCATATGCAGCACTTTCCTATGTTTTACATAAATCACTGTGATAGCATGTCATATGTAATCTAGATAGTACAGGCTGCCCTGACCCACAAAGATTTAATTTTGCTTCAATATCCCAGCATACAATTTACTTCATTATCCAACATGGCATCAGGTTTTATGGCCTTGTTTCATCAGAAGTGAAAGAGGTCTTGTAGATGAAGAACTCTGATGAGTTTGATAAAGCAAATGTAACCAGCCGCACTTTATTTCCTTATTTTCAATGCAGAGCATAAAAATTATTTCACTTGATCTGCAGACTGAGTAGCTCAGGATTCTTGGTCAGCCCCGCAGGGTTGTAATGGGAGTAGGTGAGAATATTTCTCGTAGGAGAAGTTGTTAGCAGGAAAACACCACAGCCCTTCTTTTCCATTACTTGGTACTAATGGACGCGGAATATTATACCTCCTGGTGGGTTTGCCGTAACGCTTTTGACTTTTGAGGGGTTTGTATGTCTTTTCAGCTTTGTTAGTTCCGGCTTTTGAATTGTTCAAGCAAAAAATTGAAAAGCTGAGCATACAAGCAATGGTGATCATTATCATTTCTTATTCTTCTTTCTATCAGGAAATTGGATGATGTCTAAACAGCAAAAGCTTTTGTATAAAACAACGCAGAATCATTAAAAATACTTTAATTCTATTCTTTAGTTCTTTTCTTCATGGCACTCAGAGGTGCCATCTTGCTAATAGCATTAATCTTCAGTAGAACTGAAAACTGTCAATTGAACATGTGGCATTTTATACTGGCACTCAGCAGCACTTGCTGGGGTAAATATATACAGAATGCAACTCTGAAAACATACTTCTGATAAATTTTCTGCGTTGCAAAGGGAATGCTGTTGAAGAATATTAAGTTCCTGTTTTCTTTACCCTTTATAAACTTTCTGCACTATAGGGAAAGATTTAGTTCTGCAGCAGTAGTTAAGATGTTTTGTTTTCTAAATATCTGAGCTTCCACCCCTGTTGAATCCACACAGGTATTGAGTGAAGAAAAGTGCTGAACTGTCAGGTTTTGTTTTTTTCCATTTACATTTATTAATTTTTTGTTGTTCAGATAATTGCTTACTCTGCAAAGCTACTCATTTTATAATGCATGCATAGAAAAATGCATATTAAGTAATTAAGAGTTCTCTGCTAAAATGGCAAAATACCAAGGAAGCCCAGATAAGAGCTAAAGCATACAGTGTGTAAATATTGCACTTGAGTGGTTAGATAGTTTTGCAAAAGCCTTTCCTTTCAGCTGTGAGAAGAAGATTGCCATTGCAGAGGTGTCCCCAGAGGCTGTAGCTGGTTAATTTTCAGGCTTTCCTTTGGAAAGATGAAAATGCAATCAGTGAAAAAGGCATGTGAAGAGAAGAGGAGGTTGTGAAGATGATGAAACTATAATGATTTGGTCTTCTGATTAAAGACTTTTAGTAATTACTGAAACCTCCTTTTATGCCCAATCTAAGTCCTAGTAAATATAGAATATCGCTGATAATGTCTGTTTATTTGTGATTATATGCTTAATGTCTTTAATGAAGTAATATATATTTCCATTACTAGAGCTTTTAAAATCTTCCTTCTCATAGAAATATCTAACAATTTGATCAATGTTGACTGCACTGAGATATTTGAAAACTAGTAATTATGTGTTATGTCTTTATTAGCAGGTGTTGTAGCCCAGTAGGAATAGATCTGTAGAGAAATACAGTTGATGTGATATTTATACCTGTACCTTTACTGCATCTTTTTCATTGGATTTTACTCCAGGTTGATTGTAGTTTAATCTTGTAGAATGCATGTAACATCACCTAGTTTACCTGTTCATATGCTCTGGAGATGACAGTGTGTAGATCACAACCAGAAGGAACAACTGAAAATTTGCTTTAAAAATGCTCTTCAGATCTGAACTTTAATGCTTATAAAGTGGTTATGTAGATGTACCCATCAAGTGACATTAGTAGCGTAATCATCTAAACAATGACTTTCTTACTTCTGTTACAAATTACAGCTATGTTTGGACACACATTGCACCCCATACTTACCTCAGCAAGTAGTAACAGCGTCTTATACCATAGGAAATTTTTCATACAGTTTTCAGCTCCTGCTGTTGGTCTGCCACTTCTCCACTTAAGAGCTTCCCTTTCCCAGCACTATTTCTTCATGAATGCAAACACCACTGTGTCAACGGTTGGCAGTGAAACAGTAAGAAATTCAAGTAGCTGCCACTGTATGAGGCATAGACTCGGAATTTTAAATTCTGGTCTCTTGTTAATCTGAGTGCTTAAAAATGCCAACTCTTTTTTGTGTGTATATGTGTGTGGTGGTGGTGAACTGTAAACCATCTCCAAGTACGTGCTTCTTGAACCTTAAAGCTTCTGTGCATCTGGCTGTGCTTTGACTGCAGTGGTTGAATTCAGATACAGCTTAAAAAATGGGGAAACAACATGTTATTTATGTATGCCTGTACAAACTAGAGATAAACGGAAAGAGCTAACTTTGAGGTGTGAGATCCAAAAAAAAAAAAAAAAAAAAAAAAAAAAAAAAAGAATATTTAGATTTCTATACGCTCTCTGTTATTCCAGTATTTTAATCATTTAATTTAATTTTAGCTGGAATATTTCCTGGGGTTGTACAATCAGTTGTATTTTCTATGTCAGTCTACTGCTTCTCACAGGTACCAGATTCACAGCCTCGGAAACTGATGTTCTCTATTTTTCATCAAAGCAGGTTTGGTGAGGGCATAAGCCTAATCTTCCCCCACACTGCTCAATCAGTGTGGCTCAACCCTGACCCAAAAGAATATCTCTAAGGGGAAAGATATTTGTTAAATTTCTTTTCCAATTAAATTGACAGCTCTGCTGAGACTACTGACAAAAGTACTAATTCATGCTAATTGCAGTAGTGGACCTATGCCATCTGGGAGATCTTCTTAGCATCCCACAAACCACGAGGCAGCGTTTTGATTAGGAGGTGCCACTGAAAGAAAGGATTCGGAGCCTATTTTGTACTAATTTCCTCACCTGTAAAATGGGGACAGTGATGTTCTCCTGTGTGTGTTAACAAAGGTGGAACACTTCAGTAGAATGTTCAGCATCAGTAAATGCAAATTCATCTTCCTTCCATGCCAGACAAAATGCATACTTTTTATGTTTCTGAATTCACTATTTTGGAACAACATGTGTGCATTGACACAAACAACTGGGACAGGAATGTCGGAGAAACTGATACTGAGACTAGGATTTAGCAAAAAAATGTCGACTATTCTGCATATACAACAATAATATGAAGGGTTTCCATAATTAATCTTTGTGAGTGATAAACTAGCAGTTATAGTAAACCTTTTGCTTTAGGTCTTTGAAATGATATCTAGGCTTTAGAGATGAGAGTAAAATAATTCAGGAGAACAAATGGTTATCCTCTACCTGCGTTTCTTTTGCACTTTCAGATGGTGTTACCATTAGGTGCGAGTTAGACGAAGGTTAAGTTTTAGGCTAGATGTAATCTGTGTGACAGTTCATTTGTTCTTTATATCAGCTTCCTCATGAAATCTTGTTAGCCTAGCCTGGATTGAGCACAGAGCAATTATACATCCACATCTATGTGAAGCGATAAAGCTGTTTTTCACTTATTAATTAAATCTAGCCTGAGGAGATTAGAGGCCACTCTCCTGATTTTTCATCTTTGAAAAGAGTGAAGCATGGGCAGTGCCTTCTCAACAGACCACTGGTTCCTATGAGCTGGAAAGGAATCACCTTCACAAGAGCTCGTGCCCTCTGTGGCACTCAGGTTTGTATTTTGTACACTGATGTTAGGAAACATCCATTGTTTGAAGCTGTTAAGATCCTACCTCTTGTTTGCCTTTGAGGAGTCCATAGGGTAATTCTGACCTCAAGAAAAAAGTGTCTTGATATTCCATCCTTGCCAAATGCTCATTTAAAACTCTCAGATTTCTTTGTAGAAATGCTCACATAACCAGTTTTTTCCCTCAGTTCAAGCTGATGTTGGGTATGTTTTCTAGTATTTCTTCAATTTAAGCTTTTTTTCTTTGTTTGTTTTGATGTTTCATTTTTTAATACCTCTTAAATTAGGAAGTTATTTTTCATCAGAGTGGATTAAATTAGCTTCTAAGGAAACAGAACATGGGGTTTCTTTGTTCATCAAAATGACAGTTTAATATATCTCAGTGTGTCCAGGCTCTGCTTCAGGAAAACATCTTGTTTAGGGAAAGTGAAAGACACTGCTTATAAACATAGGTTTATTAAATTCCCTTTTTGAATACTTGCTTCAGTGACTCACCAAGTATGGGTGGAATTAAGGTAGAGCTGTGTTTATTTTCTCTAAGTTCCAAATCAAGACTGTGGTTCTCAGTGATTTCCTGTAAATGAAAGATTTCTTACCTCCCCCCCCACAAATGTCTGCAAATGAGCTGAAATGTCTTATGCGTTTTGGAGCATGATATTTGCATACCCACAAGCTAGGGCAAATTTACTATAGTGCTGCATTTAGGACTGACTGTCTTTGAGGCTGCACTTTTAACAACGCTGCTGGTAGCAATCATGGCCATAATGCACTTCATAAAAGGAGATGCAGAAGCCTTCAAGGCATAACATGAAACTATTACAGACTGTGGTTGAAAGGTGCAGTGTTATTCCCTCAAGATAAAGCTATCTCTTATGTACATATAATTAATATGTCTGCCAGTAACAGTTATTAAACAAAGAACAGGAATTGTTTCTGCTGAATGACTTGACCTGGGAGTAAAGCCAATTTAAAAAGCATCTGATTAAAATACATTAAGGTCACGGATCACTATAAAATATGAAGTGAGGAAGAAAAAGCAGAAATTTCACGAGTAAGATTGAATGCTTTTTTTTTTTTTTTTTTTTTTTTTTTTTGGAATGGGCAGCCACTTTCAGGTGTGAAAAATGAGTGCTTATTCCAGAGATGATTTTTCTAGAAGCACTGCAGCATCGCATCACGCATGGAGCAAGAATCCACTGTAGCATACCGTCTGTCCTGCCAGCACAGGGCTGGAGGGGAAGGGGATGGTGAAGGAGAGAGAGAATTTCCTGAGCCCTCAGATGGTGGCCATGTTACTGTTGGTGGAAAGGAACTGTGCTGTCTTTGTTAACTGTTGATCTCTTCTAGCTGTGGGTAGCTGCTGCTCTTCTCATCTGCCAGCAGCTTCAACTGTAATTTTCATGTCTATAGATGCAAAAGTGTACACAGACCATGCTTCCTTCTTTGCTAGTCTTCCCCCCGACCCCCCCCCCCACCCAAAGTAAGTTACTGTAATAAGTAGCTGCATTTTTCCAGAGCTATTGCAAAACTAATAATGGAAGTAGTGCTGGTTACGTCTTTTTAATATTTAAAATGCAGCTTTTAATTTAGTCTGTGTTTTCAGAGTAAAAAGTATGTTTCATGCACAGAACATACAGTACACGATTTTATTGATTTGCTGATAATGCTTAGCAAAAATGGCTGAGTTGTTCCTGCTGCTAGCAGTTTTGTAATTATTTCAGTTATTATACATAGTATACTAAAGTCTGCAGTGGGGTTGATGCCTGTTATGTCTTGGTGAAAGAGTTGTAAACTTTTATTTCCCCAGTGAACAGAACAGTTGGTGATGGGAAGAAAGAAGAAGCCAATGTCTGTGCCTCTTCCTGGGAATCTTCTGGTGGTTTCCATGCCACCAGGGATCTTAACCCTCACTAAAACCTTTCTCAGACATATTTCCCTTCCTTCTGTGGGCACAGATGGTTTGCACCAGCGCTATAGTCCAGAAAAGAGAAAACATGATGCTCTGCCAGTTCAGTAGCCTATAGTGAGCATCTCCACAAGTGGGGAAGCCTTAGGGCTGCTGATGTCTATTCCTCTTCCTTCCCCTCCTCTTCAACGTGTACAGAGACCTATCATAGTATGACAGTGCTATTCTGTCCCCTGCCTATATTTCTACAGCGTGGTACAGTACTTAGTTCTGAGGATTACTCCTTGAAGTAGTATAATAGTCTTTACTTGATTCTGCTGACAAAAAGCTTGTCTTAGGTTCTATAGAAATAAGAATTGGAAATATACTCTGCTTTTTAGAAGCCTGTCTGAGCTATGTAGGCATGCAAGAAGATTCCCAGAAGCCAGGGCAAAAAAGGATGTGCGCCTATGTAAAGCTGTAGATTAAGTGGCTTTGTGTATAGTAATGTAAACTAGAGCTGCTGAAGACTGTTTCCCCCCCCAGAGGGATTTTGCAGGAAATCCACATTATAATGCAGTGTCTCCTGCAAATCAGGGTGCCAGAGTGAGCAAGAGAGGAGAAAATGAGACATTTTCAGTGAAGTGAATGATGTGCGATAGAAACTGATGATGGGATGGTTCAGGACAGAATTTTACCTTCATTTTCCACTTTTATGTATCTGAGCCAAAAGCAGAATACCTCTGTCCAGTGCTATGTTTTTAATATATTTTTTTATATTTTATTTAATATATTTTTAATATAGCACATGAATGACAAATACGGCTGGATACAATTTGTGAAAGAAGTGTGAAATCAGCAGTTGTGGAATATACTCCATTAAAAATTAATCATGGTTTTTACCTTTTTGTTATTTACCAAAGATATAAACACATGCAGAAAGGGAAGAAGGTGACCTGTCCAATGAAAATAAAATGGTTTGGAGAGTTTTATAATGTTAATCTATGCTGCTGGTTATGCCACTGTTTTCACAAGCTGAATCCTGTGCCACATCTCATTTTGCTCTTGTGCATATATGTGGGTTCAGTACTGCTGCTGAACACTACACTGCCGTCAACTCCTGACCATGCCCATCGCACATGTGGTGAGAAGAAAGTCATACGTGCTTACAAATGACAATGCTGCAAAGTCTTTGCCTTTCCTTATTTGCTGACTTCTGTAGTTTATTGTCAAAGTCATGTTTCATTCTTGGGCTGCTGTCTTAAGCAGCAGACGAGCACTTTTTTGCACAGTAGCTGCAGCTGTATCTACCTCTACCATGCTGCAGTGCCTGAGCCAGGCCCCGGGGCCTGGCATGTCTATTCCTGGCAGGAAGAACAGAGGGACACCCTCTGGTTGTGGGACTGGGACTGAGGCAGTGGGGTTGCAAGGCTGGCTGCATGGTTTGGGGCATTCAGTGGTGTGTGTGGCTAGGAATTGGCGGTAGCGCTGTGTATGGCAGGCTGCAAGATCTGGGTGCTGAAATATACTTAAGAGTTTAATATTTTAATTTCAAATTAATTCAAATCGAATCATTTAACCCTTAATTAGGACCATGTTTTTCTCTCAAAGTCAAACACATCAGTCATGTGACTGTTGAAAAGATGGTCCCATTTATTTTAGCCATAACTGCTGTAGATGGCCACATTGTTTTTCTCTCACTAAGTAACTTTCACCACTCTCTAAGAAACTCATCAATTTTATCTTAAGGAAACTCACTTTTACCCAGTAATGAGGACAGCTGCAGTCCTGAATCTCTTACCAGCAGATAAGTTCAGTGAAACCAGTGTGGCTCTCGCTCATGATGAAGAGATGGAAGTCAGTCCAGATACAGTCCAAATAATGTTTGTGGTTGGAGTAGTGCAGGAGTTACCATTGCCAGCAAGTGTTGTGCAGTGAGGGATTCTGGGGACAAATTCTCACCCTCCCCTGACTAGGGAGGAGAGTGAGACTGGGGCTGCAGGAGAGAAGTCAGAGTTTGTTGGCTTGTTCACATGAAACACGTACAAATACAGGATAATATTTTAGTTGTTCATAGTTGTTGTTTTTTTAATACATTTACCTATTAATGTCAGAATTTTCAGCAACTGCAGGAACAGATGATTGCATTCTTATTTTTTGTAAAAAAGCTACATGAAACTGAGGGGAAGAAAATGTTAAGGAAATGTGCTTCTCAGAGCTGCTCTCATGCTGAAATTACATATTTAGTGAACTCTCTGTGTGCTACTGACTGAAGCTGAAGCTGTAGTGTCCACCTTAAAATGCCAAACTTTCTTCTGTCAGTTCGTGTAATCCATTTTTTCTGACATAAGAAAAAATGAATGACGCTTGAATTGAAAAGTTCTTTTCCTTTTTATATCAGAAATAAGAAATGATTAAGAGAAGAATAATAATGCTAAATACATTGAGATGACTTCTTGTTGGCACTCCCATTCCAAGCTTCAATATCAAGTATAATTGCTTTTTTTTTTTTTTTTCCTCCTTTGGGCTGCAGTGCTGAATAATCTTAAATTGCTGTGACAGAGACAGTAAGTGTGAGACAGCCTGAGGGGAAGCTATGAGTTCAGGATGTCCTCGCTAGGACGTGCTGGGACAGCAGGGATCCAGCAGTGCATCTCAACCACCAAATGTTGTGGCGGCAGTAGGGAAACAGGGATGTCCCTGTCCTGCTGGAAAATAAGCAGCCTGATCTGGCTCCTGTTTCTTCTTCTCCTTCCCCACAGAAGTACCTCCATTTCTTAAGTGGAGTCTACTATTTTTCATGGAATCATAGAACAGATTGGGTTGTAAGGAACTTAAAGATTGAGCTCTAACCTCTGCCCAGGGCTCCACCCAACCCAGCCTGGAATGCATACAGGGATGAAGCATCCACAAAATGTCTAGGCAGTCTGTGCCAGTGCCTTACTGCCTTCTAAGATATTACTTAATGATGAAGTATGACTCCTTCCTTTACCTTTCCCACAAAATCTCCGCAGCTTATGTAAGCTTGTTTATTGATGTTTAATTCATTGTCATGTGAAGAAACATGGGGTAATAGTTGAGAGAGGATAAGAGCTGCGTTTTAGGATTGCAACTGCAGCAGTAAACCAAAAAAGCCACTTCTTTTTTCTGCTGTATTTTCTCCTAATGGAGGTGTTTGAGAGGAGTTGTTGAATTTTCCTTTACTTTCCTCAAATTAAACAAATTAAAGTCTCCAAAAAGCCTTGCAGCCTGGGAGGAGATGGAAACAAAAGCAGCCCCAGCTGCAGAAGGTCAGGCTGTGCTGAATCCTACAGCTTGGCATTAGGTTCTGCAAGCTCTGCTACAGGAGCATTTTTAGCAATTCGGTTTTCACAAGTTGCCTGGTGGCACCATGCACCGGAGGCTCAATCTGGGGATTACTTCATTAAGGCTTGCAGGAGGTGCTGTGAAGTGGGAGATGACTTTCTCAGCTGTTTGCTAGAGTGGCATGGGAGGCAGCAGCTGCAGCCAGGCAGCTTCTATTTGCAAAGGCTGGGAAATGCTGGAGGGTGGCTGAGATTAGCACTTCCTTGTGAAACGTTTCTTACATCTCTGGATGGGCTCAGTGCTGTGGCAGGAGGTTTTTCTTTGTTAAGCTGTCTCAAAACTGAATGTGCAGCTGTGTGAGGTTTTGGTTTCCCTCTGCTTTCCAGTGTGTTTCATTCAGGTGTTTAGTGCCCAAAGCTAATGACCCAGAAATTCATGTAGGATATGATTTTAGATGGTAATGTGGGAACTGAACAGCCAGTGCTGCAGCTTCCCTCTACTCCATCCTTTATGAGAGTGTTGGAATTATTTTTGTTTACCACAGACTGCGCATCCAAACATTTTTTTTCTGTTAAGGCAGTGCATGCATGAATGGACAGGACCACATAATCTTGTATCCTGCTTTTTATATTACGTTTGTGAATCAGCTCACTTCCATAAGCAATAATGGAAAACGTGAGCCTGCTTTGGTTAATGCTAAGACTGGTGAACCTATTCTTTTGGCTTCAAAGTAGCATTTAAATCAATGACAGGTCCAGGACCATTTTATATCCATGCTTGACTGTCTGGGCTCCAGATATAAAAAATTCTGTGTTTTAGATTGTGTAGCTTTTTTTGTTGGTTGGTTGGTTGTTTTTTTAACATTATATGAGAATGTATTGGTGTTTTTTAAGAATGTTAGTGAAGTTAGTGTGTTAGGTGGGTGCTCGCTGTGAAATGAAAGCAATAGGTGAACCCGCTTTCAGATGTAATCCTTTTTGTTGCATTGTCTGAGTGCTGCTGTAGTGTAGCTGTGGGTTACAGACTTATCGGTGAGTCAGCCAGAGTGACCGTACTGGGAAAATTCCATTTGGAGAAGGATGCGTGCCTTGGAGAGGAACCACAGCTGAGCTGCAGAGTCTGAGTGTTATCTGGTTTTGGTTTAATTTTTTTTTTTATTTTATTTTTATATGGTGAGATCATCTGAGTGGAAAGAAGTCAACTGTGTTATTTAATTGCATGGGTTTTTCATAAAAAGATATTTACTTGATTGTTCATTTCTGTAACTTACTTCAAAGGCCATTTTCATTTGATGTAAATGTGGCTTTGAATTGGCCTGAAATGTTACAGGAACCAAGACAGAAAGGGTGTGTAAATGTGAATGGAACACCACCAAGACTTTGTCAGATGCAGATCCTGTGGGCCCCAGCATCATCCCTAGAGGACTGTGTTAACACAGAAAGCATCCTCATAGTACATATCCTACAAGTTTCTTGTAGCCATTATCAGGGACAGCTCATAGAGTCTGAAGCATGGTCCCTCAGTAGTGGAATAGATCTTTCAATTTTCAGGTTGTTTTCTAGATTTTGGATTGCTTAGTCACACTGAACTGAATAGATTACAATTAGCATCCACTTGTGAGCAAATCCCAGCAACAAGAAGAGGACGACATCAATTTCTTCTGTAATTTAAGGACCATCTTTTGGTAAATAAACCAGAAGTGAAGAAAAATATATCGTCTTCTTAATGCAGTGTAGAAAATGTTTCCTTTGGCAATCCAAGCAAAACTGAATACAAATTGAAGCTGAATCATACAGGACTTCGTTCTACTAAGAGGTTAATTTCTGTCAGCTTTCTCATGAGAAAACTGTGGATTTTAGATTGTAAACACCCCAGAATATGATCTACATATGAAAGATTCCAAGACAATTATGAGATTAAGACCTTTTAAAATGGAGGAGCTGTCCATGGAATTTAAAATACCACTCTTTTCATTTTGCAGCTTGTCGACCTGGCTTCTACAAAGCTTCTGCTGGCAATGTGAAGTGTGCCAAATGTCCACCTCACAGCTCCACCTATGAAGATGCGTCTCTGAACTGCAGGTGTGAAAAGAATTACTTTCGCTCTGAGAAAGACCCTCCATCCATGGCTTGCACCAGTGAGTAGCGTCATTGTGCTTGGGGCTGTTGTTTTTGCTCTTCCATCTGTATCTGAGCAGCTTGCTTGCTTCCTCCCATGTTCCACTGCAGTCAGCCATCCATTGCCTCCCATGTTTTCATACATGTTGGACAGGCTAACAAAAATTGTTGGGCTGGATTTGTATCATTTTCTTCTAATTTTCTCCCTGTTCTCTGTCAGAGTTGAGAAGGAGAGCTAAGGCTTTTAAACTCACACCAATCAGCAAAATCCAAGAGCAATTATCAGTAGTTTACCTTCAGAACAATTGTTGAAATGTAACCCCCCTCAGACCTGAACTATGCTCTCGGAGTACTAACTGTTTAGAGCAAAACATTGTTCTTGATGCTCTAGTTCTGCAGTCTAGTGAAATATTCCAGGAGTCTCTACAAGAATTAACTAGAACAGTTTGGTTGTTTATGGTTTTTTGCTTTTATATGCTTGTGCCCTTGTTACTCTCATTTTAGAGCAATACAGAAATGCCTTTACTTTTCTTTGTAGGACCACCATCTGCTCCAAGAAACGTTATTTCTAACATCAATGAGACATCTGTTATCCTGGACTGGAGCTGGCCTCTTGACACTGGGGGTCGAAAGGATGTCACTTTCAACATCATTTGCAAAAAATGTGGAGGAAGCAGCAAGATATGTGAGCCATGTAGTGACAACGTACGATTCTTACCCCGTCAGACTGGCCTCAGCAACACCACAGTGACAGTAGTGGACCTTTTGGCACATACCAATTACACTTTTGAGATTGATGCAGTCAATGGGGTATCTGACTTGAGTACGCTTTCCAGACAATTTGCTGCTGTCAGCATCACGACTAATCAGGCTGGTGAGTCTCCTCCTGACTACCCTTTCTTTGTTCAGAACTACTGAGGTGTATGTACCTTTGTCTCTGCTCCCCATTTTACAGGAGTTACTCAGAACTCTCATACGCTAGGGTAACTGATTGACTTGAATGTGCTAGTAAAAGTAAACGCAGAAACAAACTCAGCATGTGCTGCTGTCAAAGGACCTGGCAGCATAGCTGTTATGATTAACTCCCAGTCCCCAGTTAATAGTCCTTAATAGCAGACTCATATGATTCTGTAGCCAGAATGTGTTTTATTAATAAAACCAGATTTTAATAAAACACTCAGTAATCTCCAACATAAATTACTGTAGTAATCTTAGTGATTAATTTTGATTAAATACAAGTGAAAAAAATGCTTTGATATTAGACACATCAAAAGCTAACATTAAATTAGAGAGGCTTAAAACATTGCTTTTTTTATTATTTTTATTGTTTTTATCCTGTGCAAGTTTTCTCACCAATTCTGAACCACTGCCAACACGATGGGGCTGTGGAGATGAATACTGAATTAGGACTTGGTCTCTTGGTAAGGTGCAAAGGGATTGCTCTGCTTCTGTGGAGACTTATTACAGTCATCTAGGCCCTGAACAAGCACAGCAGTATGCCCTGACTGTCAGATTAGAACTTTTGTTACTGCTGCATTATTCTACCATTTGTGTCTCATTTGTCAAGGTTTCGTCTAGAAGTTGTGAAGAATCTAGGCTGTTCTCTAGCATTTGTTTAGGTGCCAAGATTGGAGAAATGCTGGCCAGTAAAGGGAAAGACTAAGTCCTTACATTCCAGTGGGCCTATTCTTGCTGTTCAGAATCAGGATGCTTTGTACTAAAAGCACATGTGTATGCAGTGAGACTGCTTCCACCTGTTCCCATCCATTCCACATCTCAAAAATACCTACGTCTGTCTTCCTCAAAGCCCAAACCGAGTTGATATCATTCTAAGTAGACATTCTCCTAGTAAGCTAAGTAATTGCAATGTTTTTCACTATGGAGGTTATGTCTCTTCTCCTCAGATAACAGATCTGCTTTGGTGGGAGGCATAGAAATGTGAGAACAGATGGTTTTCTGACAGCAGTCAGTGTATTTGCAAATGCTCTGGAGAACTATCTAACTCTGTAGTAGGCAGATAGAGGTGGATCTGCTCAATAGAAATGTCTTCTTGTGATCCCTTTCTCACATAGGTATTGACTTCAGCTCTGAAACATGCTTTATATGTATACGTATATAGCAAATAAACTGCTACTGTTGTATTTACACTTTTGGGATATTTCTGTCAGTGACTTGAGCAGCCTTTGTTTAGCTGCTCTCTTCTGATTTCTTTTGTATCAGAGACATTTCTTTTCAGACTGTTCATCACCATAGCAGCTAGAAATCACCTGGGGACACTCTATTAAATGAATTCTGTAGGATCAGTGAAAGGTATTTCTCTGCAAAGGTCTTCTGCTTTGCGAGGTGCTTCCCCAGGGCCCAGAGCTGGCTGCCTTTGCAACACGATGCAAGGCGGATTTTGATTTTGTTTTGGAACACATGACTCTTGTGACATGGTTGTCAGGGTCAATGCCTTTCTGGAAAGAGCTGTTTTGTTTAATGCAACTCACAGGCTGCTTAAGCAGTTTATTTATTTCCTACTTTTATGCATAACAATGCATATATGCATTTAGGTGGAGTAACTTGTATGAGTTTAATTGTTCTGATTCTTGATCATGCTCGTTCATTTACTTTGTCAGATTTCCCCTTGAAGCTATGCATGTTGCTAAAACTAGACCTTAAATGTGCATATCAGTTATCTTAAGCATAGTTACAAGAAAGCAATTTCTCTAGAATTCCCTTTCTATTTTGGTCAAAACTAGGAGTATACTTTCTTTTCGTATCGTACGGAAGAACCAGGAAGGGGCGTGAGAAAGTCTGAGGACCTTAGATAACACTAAATTATACAGTTAACTATTGGGAGCGTTTCAAAAGAGATTAAAGGCACTGTTGAGCTGGATCTGAAAGAGATCAGAAGAACCAAAAGCCAGTCACAACTCTAGGGCTATTATTTGTACCGTTTGACTTTAGGTACATGCCTTCAAGGATTGAGGCACCTACTAGTCAAATAAAACTTTAATTAATAACTAAGCTGTCCGGTACTCAAGAAAATAAAAGAGGCATATTGCTTTGGGAGTTGTTGTGTGGGTGGGGTGTCACTTGTGGTTAAGTATTTTTGTATGGCTGGGCAGATCCTGGGGACCCGGCTACTGGCAAGCCCATGGAAGGAATAGGGTTAGCAGAATAGGAATTTAGGAGAGAGGACGAAGTACTTAACACCTGGAACTCTTCTCCGGGTTCTCCTGAATCCAGACACTTTCTGCTTCAAGATACAATTACTTGAGAGCCCCGTGTCCTTTCAATAAACATGATGAAGTAGCAGTACTCATCGTGGACATTTAGTATCCATGTTTTTCTGTCATCTGCTGTCAGGGTCCATTCCAGCATAGAGAAAATTTTTTGCAAAATCGTTAAGAAGCAAAATGTTGTATGAGTGCATGAGTTTCCAAGAACTTGAGACAGATCTGCAGAATGGTTTTGATTTTCTAATTATAAAAATAAGACATTTGTGACAGTTATCTTGGTGGTAAAAAATCATATATTGCACAACTTCATACAAGCTTAGTTCAAACAATTATCAGTTGTATTTTGTTTGCTGGGCCTCTGAGTTCCAAAGTTCTACTGAAAAGTGAACAAACCTTTGTCTTCATGCTTCTCATCACACGCATGGGAATTTCTGCCTGTGCATCCATCTCCAGCCAAACAGGTCAGAACATGCATTGTACTAACCTTCTTTTATCTGGCAACTGGGAGATCTGCCAGCGTGTGTTAGAATAAATTCAGCTGATACATGAGTCAGTCAGTTTGCACAGCAGCTCCATTTGTAAATGTAAACACATCATATACACACATGCAGACACATTTGTAATTTGCATAGACTTGTAGATACCCACACACAAAGAGACACTTTAGATGCTGCTGAAAAAATACCCTGGTGAATGTGCAGTGACTCTGAGCTCTAGAATTTCTAACTAAAAACTGTAACAAGGTTTTAGTGGAGAGTTTTGAAAGCTGATATAGAAGTAATAGAAATGTGTTTTGTTGTTGGTTGTAAAGTTTGAAACATCCAGACTGTTAGTATTGAAAGTTCAAGAAAGGTACTACATTTTAAACTAAAAAACTGGTGTTAAGCCAAGATCGAGTCCCCTGCATTAACAGAAATTCAGAATCATTTTGGGAAATAGTGTGCTTTTTTTCTTCCAACTGTGTCGTAAGTTTTATTGTGCTTTTATTGCACTGTTTTCCTTACCTTCCAGTGAAGATGAGTAAGTGGGCATCTCTGAAAAAAAAAACAACAAAGGCCTTTCACAAGATATGACTAGACAGATATAACACTGGAAAATTTCTGATACATCTTTCTATCCTTGTTGCGGAAATAAGAGAAAAGGTACACAATTCTCTTTAATTTATATTGTAGCTTATTCTCTTTATCTGGAGTGTAATACATGCCTCCAGTTGCCAGGCATCCCTCAAATTATTTTGAAGCATTCTGAGGCTTTCACTTCATGTCAGTGTCGTGCATTACACAGATGTCATCTCCTAATAACACCAATCAACCTCATTTAGAAAGGGTCAGTGATGGCTATATGAGATTGTCTGGAATTTGGTGTCCCTCGAGGTGGTTGTGTTAGCAGTGAATGTGCCAAGCAGAGCGGCTGACACCTGGCCATGCTGCCTGGCTTGCTAGCGAAGTGATCAGGTGGCTATGCATAGATATTCTAGGTTCATTAGGTTTTCTGACCACAGCTTGTGCTTTTTTAAATGGTTCTTTGTTTTTGCTTTTTTAATCTGTAAAATGAGCAATTGGTGGCTTCCTTGGAGCTATAAAAACAACTCAAAGGAAAAAGACATTCAGACCAGGTCAGAACATCTCTATATTTACTTTGGGCAGTAACAAGCACAAAATTCCCACCAAAGGAGCTGTATGCCTCCATGAGTTCTCCCCTCAATCTCTTTCCTGTGCTGTGCAGGCTGAGGAACCTCAGGTGCTCCTCATGTCTTGCCCTCCAGACACTTCACCATCTCTGCAGCCCCTGTTTGGACACTCTCTAACGGTGTGAAGTCCTTCTTACATTGTAGTGCCCAAACCTGCACACAGTGCTTGAGATGAGGCAACACCAGTGCAGAGCATAGGAGAACAATCTCCTCCCACAATTTGGTATGTATGTTGTAGAATTCAGTCAAGAAAAAGACTAAGATTTATTAGGTACAGCACAGTCAGGCTGGGCAATTAGTAGGTTATCCAATGCAAGACACAGCCACTGTCAGGAATATACCTACGTATATTCCTATATTCCTGTATACCTATATACATATTTTGTTGATAATTCATGAGAGAGTAACATCTTTTTTTCTGTAACGCTGTTTTTATGGTACTATATAATGTCATATGGTTTGCAGGTACTACTCAGGAATGCTGAGCAAAATCTAGGCATTTTAACCAAAGATTTAATTGACTTAACTGAACTTTTAATAGACATACTCTCTGCAGTGACCTTTGCAGTCTAGAGGAGACAAGGGGAACGTTCAGAACTAGTAGATAACTGGACTGATACCAGATGCTAGCCTGTCAGGCACTTCTTAAGAAGCCTTTACTATCCCAGTGGTATTCCAGTGCACACAGTGCCATACCCATTCCTGTAGTTGATTACCCCCTTCATCTGAGGAGGTATAACAATGCACCACTACATGATGGAGACCAGTGGGCTGGAAAGCAGCTTTCCAGAGATGTCCCTGAAGATTCTCATAGATCTAAGCTGACCGCAATCCAGGAACATGCCCTTGAAACTATGAAAACCAACAGCATGCAGAGTTGCAGTAGGAAGAGCATTGCCAGCAGGTTGAGGGTCTTGATTCTTCCCCCCTACTCAGCCCTGATGAGACCACATATGGTGTGATCAGCTTGGCCTTCCCCCAATACAAGAAAGACATGGTTGCACCAAGGCAAGTCCAGCAAAGGGCCACTAGGATGTTAAAGGTTCAAGAACGTTTGTCATGTGAGGAGAAGCTGAGAGAGCTGAGAATGTTTAGTCTGAAGAAGAGAAAACTCGGGGTGATTTTATACATTATAAATGCTAGACAAGAAAGTGTGAAGAAGGTCCAGGTTCCTGTTAGTGGGGTCCAGTGTCATGATGTGCACATACTGAAATACAAGAAATTTTAAATACAGGGAAAAACTTTACACTTTGTGACTAAACACTGAAACAGGTTGCCCAACAAGATAGCAGTGGCTAGAAAGGAATGTTCTCTAATTTCTGTTCTCTCTCAACCTTCATCTTTGCATTCATAGAACAGGGCCTTAAGAGGAGTAAACTCCACATAGATATAATCAGGTTGGAGATAAAGTAAGCCTGTGCTTGGGGGAGGGGGGGGGGGGGGTCTATCAACTTTAGAATTCTTGCTTGAAGGAAATTCAGAAGAGTGTTGTTGAATCATTTGTTTTGGTATTTAGCAATAGAAACCTCAAAGCTCTTACCATTTGTTATAGCACAAAACGTTTGCCTACATGAGCATGAAAAACTGCAGTAGGATTGACTTGTTTTATGGAACACCTCCATAAGAATGCATTGCTTTAAAGAGGGAGATTTGATTTAGATAAATTGCCTGTGAGTTAATGACTCCATTCTAATTGTTTTCACCAGAGATCCTGCAGAATCCAGACTTATTCTTCAGTGTCTTGTACATCATTGTTTTATTCTACTCAACAGCTATAATACTTCCACTTTGAGTCAGCTGTGAGTAAATTGAGAGTTACTTTCCACTTGCTAGCTATATTCACGTGAATATTAGGATGCCTAATAATGGGTGAAAGTGGTTTCAAATCCCTTGTGAGCATTTCAGTTAAACTGCCTTAAACCTCTGCACGTAGTGCAAGGAGGACTAAGCCCTAGAAAACTAAGCTGCTATCCTGAGAGAGCCTGTGCATAGTAATATTGCTAGTTGAAATGGCTTTGAGTCACCATGTAGGGCTGCAAATCCAGTTGTCCAGGTTAGACCATAGGGGCTGCAGGAGCAGTGCAAGGGAGTGAAATCAAAACCATGAAGAAGATAGATGGGAATGAAAGGTTGTGCCTGTGACATTTTTACTGCACTAGCAGTTTCCTGGATCTAACAGTTACTCACTCTCAGACTGAATATTCTGTCTCAAAATCCCTATTGTGTATGTGCAGTTTTCCTGAGCTATTGCCCATTTTATTGCTTCCAATAGAAGTCAGAGTCTAGGATTCCAGGAAAATAATTATGAACAAGAAAGTTCAGCGTCAGTAATTACAATTTTTTGCTTTTTTTCTGAATATACTGATTCTGAAACTTTTGGTTTTTAATACCTCAAGTCTTTACTACGTGTCTGCTTAATAATAAAATAAGGCTGTTTTATTTTAATCCCTAAAAGTAACAGTGTAACAGCTCTAGAGGTATTCGTATGTTTGATTAGTTTTTAAGAAGTTAAGGCCTTGTAAAATGAAATATCCCCTGTGCAGCTGTTGAGACACTGATGCATGCCTGCAGCATACAGAATAATGATAAAAAGATACACAATATATAACCTCAGGGTTCTTTAGAAGACCAGTTGTCTGATTATCGGGGCCTTTTCCTTTTATTTTTAGTATCTTTTTCATGAAACCTGCAAAACAGAACAATTCATTTATCCTGTTCTTGCTTAATTGTCTAAACATACATGGAAATGTGCAGGAAAATAGACAGCTGCAATAATTGTTGTTCCTGTGCCCTTAGGTGTGACAGTATCATTTCTGGGAGAAAGATATCAGTTTTTTTGTCTCTCCTTTATTCTGGATTAATGAATTGAAATATGATAGAACTACATGAAGCAGATGTAAACATACAGTCCATTCTGTTACATACACTTAATCAAATTTATTTTTTACTCCTCTTCCTATCTCTTCTATGAAAAAAATTAGCTATCGAATGTAGCAATTTTGAAACACAGAAGGAATAAGCTTTGTAAAGGAGAAATTAACAAGTAAGGCAGTAAGGAGATCTTGCAAGGGACTAGGTTCAAAAATATTCAAAGAGGCTTTGAGCACAAAACTGGCCAACAGGTACAGAAATTAACATCTTTGAGATAAGTGGTTTAAAGGGTAGATTGCTGGTATGTCTTGATCTACATTTGACGTCTGTGGATTGAAAATCCTAATCTGTCCATTCAGAGTCACTTTGAGGGATAAAAATTCAAAATGAGGAAGAAATCAGCACACATTCGCAGCTCTGTTGTAAGCAAAGTATTGCTTGGCTTGCTTAGGAAGCAATTCAGATAACCTCAGAACTAGAGCTTTTCTTGCTTGAAACCTGTTGCTTTATGAAAATGAATTCAGCACCAAGTTGGGCACCAAGCTTTACTTGAATATATGTCTCTGATTTCTTGTGGTAACTGTGGCACTGTCTCTGCCCTCAGCCTTTATTCTGCCAAGCTAGACTGTGCTGTCTTCAGCAACTTCCAAATGACATGTGATGCTCCCTCGCTAAATAAAATCCATATTTAGAAAGGGCTGTGTGCACTTTACAATCTGTCTCCCAAGACAGGTCCCTTAAGTAGATGTATCCTCAAAGAGAGACAGTTTGAGAAAGCCACAGATGTTTGGTGCATGATATATTTCTCTCTTTCCCTATGGTCCTTATGAAAAGGACATGAAGATAGACTTATTAAAAGTGAGCTAATGACATGATGTAGGGAGTCTCTGGTTCATTGACTGTTATTACAGCTGTGCCCCATTACATCCCGAATACCTAGGACATGCTTGTTTTTTGAATGACATTTATCTCTTGAGTTTCAAACATTCCTGACATAAATAAAGACTTTATGCTTTTCAAATGTGTTTTACAGCTCAGCCCAGAGGCTATTCAAGGATCATTTTAACTCAATAAAACTCCTCCTTTAGGGATATAAAAGGGAAGTGTTTTAACAATGTCACTCCATGCATGGCCTTACATTAGCTAGAGACAGTCTGCCTGAACAGCCTTTGATCCCTTTTCCCCTGGATGTGGAGAAAGCTATGCCAAGGATTCAAAGTCTGTGACATACGTTGGTCTATTCAGTGCAAATGCAGACTTTGTGTGAATGCTCGTGACCTTAGGGAAAGTTCAAAGGCAGCATTTTTGCTTTTCCCATGTTTTCCCACTCTAGTGCTTTTATCTACACACTTTACCTTTGTCAGAATTGGTAAAATGGTGGATAATGGTTTTCTTTACCAGTTCTTTCAGTCTTTAACTTGGGGCTGTGTGTGTATTCTTATTTAATTACCTTAGTTTGGTAAAATAATAAAAATACTGAAATGTAAATAAACAGGATGCTTAGCACTCAGTTAAATAATATTCCTTATACTTCTGACTCTCTTTTATCTATGCTAGCATTCTGAGTGATCACTGAGGGAAGTAATCTGTCTCTCTTTACTATAAGCAAAGATACCAGCTTCCCTTACTTCCTTAAGCTCCTCCATTTAGACGATTTTCAGACAGTGGCAGCTGGAAGAAAAAGATAAAAAGGTACCCTTCTCTTTTGGTTTGGGAACTAGTTTTATTAATGGCAATTACTAGTGCAATATTTATTTTTTTACAAGCATTTTAATGTAAAAAACAATTGCAGTAGAATACATATACTTTCTAGTAAACTACACTAATACATACAAAGAAACCCCCAAATCCTATAGAAAGTGAAAGGACGTTTGATCACCTTTCTGTTCTGTTCCATCAATGATTCTAATGTTGGTTAATCTTTGCAAAATCATTTGGTTCAAAGCCAGCTCTGAAAGTACTGAAGAATGACAAGGCAAGAGGTTTGTGAAATAATGCATCCATTCACAGTGATTTCTGATCAGGTTGAAAAGGCTCTAATGGAATTTACCGATAGACCAATTCAAGAGTTCATGGTGGCTATTTAAATATAAATACTTTATATCAGAAATTACTTATCCGAATGCAGGTCCTGTCCTCTCCATTTTTGAATACTGATATTTCTAGAGATATTTCTTACATACACTTCTTAAATGGTGAGTGGCCTTTCTCTGGTTGAGATAATAACTTCCTGAGAAAAGAGAAATCTACTCAGCATCTGACAGTTGACTTCACAGTCATGGGGAATAAACTATTCATTCTGACAACTTCATGCCAGGAAGCCTGAGGTTCTAACGTCCTACAAAGTAATGTAACAATGGGGTGGGAAAGGCAAAGCAAAATTGTTTATTTTAAACCGATACAGTATTAAACACATTCAGTGAAAAAATATGAACTATTGAGGAGCTCCCACCATCATCATCTCAAA
Source organism: Callipepla californica brunnescens (assembly GCA_023055505.1). Lineage (NCBI taxonomy): Eukaryota > Metazoa > Chordata > Aves > Galliformes > Odontophoridae > Callipepla > Callipepla californica. The sequence goes on from JALIRH010000001.1 coordinate 59,558,917, forward strand.
CGAAGTACAGAAAGAATAACATTTGTATTATGAGTACCATTGGGCTGAATTCTTAGGAAAGCATATACAGCGTTTGTCTCCACTGTGCAATAACAGCAGTGAACGCCATGGCACCGTAATTTTCAGTTTCTGAAGCGAGTGCCTTGTGCAGCTTGATACTTCCCAAATGGACATGGTGTTTCCATGATTTATTGCACACATGTTAAACATATGAGTAAGTCTAACATTTTGCTCGCCCTGTGGAAGGCATTTGCTATCTCTCTTCATAAAAGGAGGGAGAGATGAGAACATGAATGCACACCACTTAATGAAGTTTGCTTTTCATTTAGAATTTATTTGTAGGAGTGAGAAATGAGCTCTGACAATCACTTGTCCAGTGACAGCTGCTGCCCAGAAGGTTGCCTTTCTCTGTACTTGAGAGTGAAATCCAGCAGCTGCCCGTTAGTGCAATTCCTGCTCAAGCTGCTTGTTTTCCCTTCTTTCCTTCAAGGCACCTGTGCAGTGCCATTCTGCAGTCTGTCAGCACAGGCTGGAGACCCTCAGCTTTCAGGTGCATTCAAGTACTTTGGCCAAAATGCAGGAAATCATCCATTAAAAGAATCACAGACATATTTGTCTCTAAAATCTTTTCTCCTTTTTCTGGGAGAAGCATCCATGTTTCTCATATGTGATTTTGTTTCATCCAAAGTTAACCAGCCTCAATTTAACCTTTAAGTTTTGTTCTTTTATTTTCCTTTTCGTTTTGACTTGTGTAAATGCCCATATCTTGGTAGCCATCTAACAGACAGTGTGAACCTTTTCACCTGATATTTTTATAATTATTGTGTGCTGCAAAGATCCAGAGAAATGGCCTGTGTGCTGCCATGGACCTTTTGCTATTGGGATAGATAGGGTCTTGAATTTCTGGTCTCTGCTGACAGAGAAGGTGTGCTGTGTTCTGGCTGATGGTTGCCTAACAGTGTTACAGAATCAGGTGATGTTTTACAGTGCGAGTCATAAAACTATATAGTCTGCTGCAGCTCGAGCAAAAGGTGCAAGAGCATGTATAAATGTACTGTGCTGATTTAACTATGTGTCCTGGAGATTAAAAAGTAAAGGACTGTGTCTGCCTATCCAGTCAAGAGGTAGATAGCTGCATCTGGAAGAGGAGGATTCAGGTTTCAAACATGTTGTTAAAATGTGGCTTTTTCCTCTCACTCCCCCCTTCCCTGGGATCCACTGGGTGTCTCACCCTAACCTTTCTGGTATGCACTAGTGGGACCAGCCCCACTACTATTCACTATGGCACAGCAATGTAGCAAGGGCAGTGTGTGTTAGTAAATGTGCTCTGTGAAGAAAATGGTAGTGCAACCCTAGAAGGTTTCAAGTAATGCAACTCCTGCTTTCTGTGAACAGTCTTTGATAAACCACCTAGATGTTAATCCACTGACTAGAGGCTGGAGACGTAAAGGATCCAAGGGCAAGTGTAGAAGTCCATACAAACACATGTGATCATGTCACAGAGATACTGTACTGATTTGCAAGTCATTACTTAGGTCTTTGTCACAGATTGAGTGTTGTCTGGCAGTAAGATGGTTGGATGAATGTGAAGATAGAAATATATATACCTAAATGCTGAGATCTTGTTGTGTGGATGGAACATACACGTGCAGCATGACTGGCTGGGCTGGGCCCAGCAGGATTTGTCCTCCTAGTTCTTGTGGCAGGGAAGGTGCTGCTGTGTATCCTTGCTCATGTTTTGAGAGAAACTGCTGCTAACCAAGAGAGCAGCCTATCCTTTCAGACACTGGTCTTTACATTGGCCCTGTGTGATAATTCTGTGGTTTAGGCACTGGTGCTCTAAGGCTTACAGATTTGGGTTTGTGTCCCAGTAGATCCTGCTGTCAGAGACTGCAAAAGATTTAATTTTCAGATTATGATCTTTATTTACTCTTCTTGTTCCACATTACCTCCTAGGGGCATTAAAGAAAATTTATATTTTATATCGGATGACAGCATTATGATTAGATAATAAAAATCACCAGTTTTCTAAAGGAAGAGAAAGGAACAAGCCTTCCACTTATTCAACAGTGCATAAAAAGTTTCATTTTTTTTAATACAGTTTTGCTGGCTCAGCTTTGTTCGTGGTCACCATCTCTCAGTATAACTGGGAATATTTTACTATCTGATGCTGATAGCTGGAAGTGAGCAGACCATGGTCATTTTTAAAATGAAATTTGGGAGAACTTTACAAGACTTTCTCTAAAATTTAGCTTGTGATCTAGAGACCTAATCAAGAAACAGCACAGTTCTAAATATTTCAGCAAACGTATGCACATGCCTTCCTTCCTAAAGTTAGAGAACAGGGAATTTTCTTCTAGTATATACATCTGTAGGCCAGTCACATATGAAAACAATAACCATGGAATAAGAAAAAGTCAATAAAGAGATTTATATACAGCTGCTATTAAACTGAAGAAAAACAAATGATCTGTTGGGGTCAGTTTCACTGGGAAATCAATTTGAGCAGAGTTTTATTGTCCTCTCTGCTAGATCCTTCATGTTATTTGCTTCCACCTTTAATAGTTGTGAGTGAGGAGGGTTTTACACTTGTGAGCCTAAGCTCCCCGGATCATTGCATTCGTTACCTTTTCAACATCCACATTCCCAGTTGTCACAAATGCTACCTAACAGCACTGAGCACTCAAAATACATTTCCCCTTGTAACTCTAGGGAGTTTTGAGTGTTCATATTAACTGTTTAAACTAGTCGTAAACCAGTTAGACTGTAGTACCAGTGCAACAGTAACCACTTGATTCATAAATGTCTCTATATACGTGGTATGTGACTACTGAGAGTATAGACTTTCTCTTGAGGAAAAAAGATGGCATAACCTTTTCCTGCATGGCTGCAGAAGCCTAATGTTAGTTATAAACCAAACAAACAGAAAAAACCCTACTAATGAACTTTTTTTTCAGTGAGGAGGACTAATACACTGATCAGAACACCAATAAAAGTGTAAATACATGGAGCCATGTGATCCACAGAATTTATCCAGCAATCACTGAAATGCTATTCACTCAATTTTTTAGTCTAAAAGAGTACTTCCTTGAAGTTTTGCTTTGAAACGTACTACATTCTCTAAATGATAATCACTTCAACTTGGTACTAATGCTGATACTTTAATGTAATTTTTAAAAACTTCTGTTTAGCTAAAAAATCTTCACAGTATGTAATTTTTACTCTTTTTTACTTATTTCATGGTCTTTAGGAAACAGGAAGCTAAGCTTGTGTCTTTGCTGGAATTTCAGTCTCTTCGGAAGTGATGATAGAACACAGTAACTGAAGAATTCTGATGAGAAGGAAAGATTAGCTGTGTCGCAAAATGGAAATTAAGGCTAACATCTACTTTGGACCAGAAATGGTTACTCTGAGATTCAAAAAGTTTTAGCAAGAAATAACAATGAAAATAAGTATATTTCAGAAGATAATTATTTAGAACACTGTTTACATTTTTTTTTTACATTTTATTCTAGAGATGCGTACAAAAAAGAATTGTCTTCGTGGTCCAAATGTCAAGTTATTCCTCCTAAATGCATCCTAGACCTGGGTTGGATCCTTAGGTGGCAAAGGCACTTGTGTTGTTACATGACTATTTCCATTCAGGGCAATACATATATAGTGGTTGCCTTCACTTTTACTGCATATTAAATCCATTGATTGCAGTAGATCTAAACATAAACTTAAAATTCATCAGAGAAAGTTGTTTTGTTACACTGGTGTTGAAGGACTTCTGTAACTTTCAAGCCTGCCTATCCAACAGATACAGAAAAAAAAAAATTAGAACTGAGATTGAAATAACTCAGATTCTTGTATCAAGTGCCATGCTGGTCATTTTTACATTCTCTCTCATCTTGGTATCTTGGTCAAACCAGAGAATTGTCACCTCTTCCACCTTTGACCTGTTGTATTAGTGGAGGAGTAAGAGCTAGACATGAACAGAAGGAGTTCAGTAGATATAACTGGAGATATGGGTTGTGCGGGGCTCTGTGGAAGAGCCAGGTCACGTCCACCTCAGCTTGCAGCATAGCTTGGTGTGGGAGAGTCCAGGCTGGTTGCTGGGAGAGGTTCCTGTGAAGGCTATCCTTTCTGGGTCTCTGCTTCCTATAACAGAGACGTACAAAGGCACTATAGTCAGCGATTGCATGTGAAGTCCAGTGTGTACACACAGGTGCTGGAAATAGCAGGAAAATGATAAAATGTATTCCCAGATGCTGGATCTTTATTTTTCAAATCATATGTGCTCCAAAATTAAAATGCTCAGGTAATGTGTAAGAAGATTAAGTAAGATGATGGAAAGAAAATATACAAGATGGCTAGGAAATTAATATTAAATTGCAAGCAAGCATCTTCCACTCTGAATAAAATTATGTGATATGTAGATAGTCAACCATAAAAACATCTGAAGAAATCTTTCCTTTATGCCCCGAAGTTTACTTAAAGCTAGATAACCTCTGTAATGCACACAATTAAGACATGGTTTTCAAAAGATTTGGGTATGTGTGTTTATATATGTATGTATATATATGGATTTATATATCTAATTTCCATACCTCAATGGTTCAGCAGCTGGTGGAGTTCATCATTGTGCTGCAGAAACCAGATGTGCTCTGTGCGTAGGATTGAGAGTCCCTGAAACTTTTTGTTCTCTGGGATCATCAGTCTCCCCTCCACCCTCCCATGCCCTGGGATGCTGTCTCTTTCAGACACTGCGTGTGTGCAATTTCTAAGCAGCTTTGGGATCAGGAGAGGTATATGAATCTTTTATAATGTTATTGATTACTGTACAGCAGACACTTTTCTAGTGAGCTGCTGTGAGATAAGTTACTGGTAGCATGTGCAAAGATGTGTATAAATTAGCTTAAAATAATTAATCCTGTGGAAGTTTTTTAAGGCACATCTGTATTGGTGCATGTAAGAATATTCTTGCTTGCACTGAGAGTGCATTACAGCTCAAATTACTGTAATTTATTATGGGAAAAGCCATTTCTTTTAATCATATATTAATTATTCATAAAATCTGTATTAATGTTACCTTAATGGGAAGTGTTACCAGCTGTGATACTAGGTTTGGCACTCTGTTCAAACACAAAAATAGATGAATAGCTTGGCTGAAAAAGAAGACATAAAAATGACTTACAAGAGTACGAAAGCAACAGACGTGGGTCTATGAGTTAGCATGGAGATAGCTATGACAGAGAAGCACAACTAGCTCTCCCCCCTTGCATTCTGGCTTCAGCACTGGTTTGTTCCTGGCTGCAATCCAAATGGAATTACTGGAGGATGTTGATTAGAAGCTGGTCCTGTGTACTTTGTGCCAGTGCTTTGCAGCTCTTCAGCCAGAATGGATCTGGTGAGATCGAATAGAATCAACAGACTCCCTTCCCTCGCACTTAAAAAATAAAATAAAATAAAATGAAGTATGACTTAAGTAATTGAAATTCAAGATTAATTCTTTTTGCTGGAGAAGCTAAAGGGATTTTTGCAACATTTTAGTCTTGTGAATAGCATGACATGTAAAATCACTATCCAGAGAATAAGTTTCAACCCAGAAATGATGTGGAAGTGTGTACGTCCAAATGATTGTGTAAGTGGATGCAGCTCTCTAGATGCACTGCTCAGTTAAAGGAAGCTATCAACACCTAGATTATGATGCAAGACTGGAAGGTACATTTCAGTAGAATTTTAACAAAACCAAACACAGCATGAATTTTACTAATTTTTTTTTTCTTTGGCTCTTGAAAAGACCTACTATGGGAAGGAAAATGCAAGCATGAAGGACACCGGCTAATGAATGCAAATATGTAATGCTTTTAAAGTGCAACCAGTTTTATATGAACAGTAAAACTTCATAGGATTCAGCTGAAATTAAACTGTTTAGATCAACTAGAGCCTTTTTATTAGGATAGCACAATGTGAACTTATAAACACATTTGTTTTACGTGGTAAGATAAAAGGCTGTTTGTTTGTAAAAGTTTTTTTTTTTTTTTTTTTTAAAATGACAGTACAATATTTAATGTGTGATCTGTAAGTTATCATCTGATGAATTTGGGCCAAAACCATGAAAGAGGCATTTGAAGTGGAAAACCATCTGAAAACAAGAGGGAAAAAAAAATAAAGAAAAAGGAAAAGTTTGCGTAGCTCTCAAAGAGTCCAGGAAACCTATGGCTTGGAGCAACCCATATAGCTGGGTGGTCTAGAGTTGAATCCATGTTAAAGTATCTTAGGTAATTATGAATTTTTTCCATGACGTTGATAGTACTTCCAAGTTTTGGGTGGTGGGTGAGTCTGTGGCATGCAGTCAATTGTCATGCCTAACCATGATTAATATGGATCAGAAATGAGGTTACTCTGCAGCTTAGGTATTTTTTCTTCGAATTTCATTTTCGTAGCAATGTGATATAGGAAAAGACTATATGGGAGCAATTTGTATCTGGAGAACTTACCAAGTCATGTCTGCAGGAAGCTGATGGTTGTTACTAGCAGTACGTTGTGCGTCCCAGGACAGTGTTACAATTGAATATGAAAGCAGGATCAGGGTTCTGCAGAGTCTTGAAATAATATTGTAAAAAATAGGTAGTGTTGTTGTTTTGTTCTCTTTCTCAGTACATCAGATGTACTTCACTGCTTACACTGTAGTAGCAGATTGAAACCATCTGCTGCCTTGCCACTAGTCTAACAGCAAATCTCAGTTCATTTTCCTTGAGGCCAGTGTGCTGTAAGGCATGTGTACCAGGACGATAATCCAGCTGCTGAATGTTGATACAAGTCCAGACCTATGCTCACAAGACTTTTAAATGGAAACAGTTCTCTTTGCCAAGTATTGGAATGGAGATAAACTCAGTTTGCTTTTCTCTCCTCCCTGCTCCCCCCAACTATCCCCTTTATACAGCACCATCCCCCATCACGGTGATAAGGAAAGACCGGACATCCAGGAACAGCGTGTCTTTGTCTTGGCAGGAACCTGAGCACCCAAATGGAATCATCTTGGACTACGAGGTCAAATACTATGAAAAGGTGGGAATAAACTCTAAAGGGGAGGTTTTTATGCTGGTAATATAGTAATGAAGTTATTATGTCTTGCCAATGTTAACGATCCAGAGACAGCCCTACTTACTGACTGTGTGCCACAACAGTGTGTGGGATGGGGGTGGCTTTTTTCAATATTAAATGCAAATCTAGGATTTGTTAATGGGATTTTCTCCACTGATATTTTCAAGAGGGTGGAAAGAATTAGTAACAGGACAAAGTATGGACAAAGTAAAAGAATCATAAGGGTTGGAAGGGATCCCTGGAGATCATCAGGTCTGACCTCCCCTACTAAAGCAAGTTCCTTACAGCACATCACACAGGAAAACATCCAGATGGGTCTTGAATATCTCCAGAGAAGGGGACTCCTCAACCTCTCTGAGCAGCCTGTTTGAAGTCTGTGTCACCCTCACTGTTAATTTTTTTCTTGTGTTCAGATGGAACTTCCTGTGTTCCAGTTTGTGCCCGTTGCCCCTTGTCCTGTCTGAGGACACCACCAAGAAGTGCTCAACCCCATCCACTTGACTCCTGTCCTTCATATATTTAAAAGTGTTGATAAGATCTCTTCTCAGGCTTCTCTTCTCCAAGCTGAACAGACCCAGATCTCTCAGCCTTTCCTTGTACAGTAGTTGCTCCAGGCCCCTCATCATCTTTGTGGCCTTCTGCCAGACCCTCTCTTCAAGTTCCCTGTATTTCTTGAACTGGGAAGCCCAGTACTGGACAAAGTTCAATTATGCTGTCAGTGTTCATAGAGTAATTTGTCATCCTTGCATTAGTGCTTCCCCCTGGTGCAAAGGTGATTTGGAAAGAGATGAACTAGTCTTTTAGTGTCTACTTTGCACTGTGAAAGTTCCCACTTCCCATGAATAACTGGATTGTTTATACAGTGCATTAGATAACTGCAAATTAAAGAGACTGCCATTGAAGATGCTCTGCCTTTGGTTGGTATTTTGTTGAACTTACACTGTCGATTACTGCATAAACATTTTTATTCAGTTAAAAGTAAATCTGTTTAACCTAATACTTCTTTTTGAAAACTTTACTGGGAGAATTGAGAAGACCATAAATTTATTCAAAGATTGTGAAGAATACTATTGGCCATTTTTAGATTGATCAGAGAGAACTTCATACATAATATACTGCTACTGAAGTTGACAGATTCAGTAAAACTCTAAAAATGTAACGTTACTGATAAAAGGATAAACAGAAGTCTTCCTAAACATCTTGGTTCAGTCTCACCGTAAAGAGCAGTAGCCTCTAGATGTTAATTTTGTGTTTTTTTTTCTGTTAATTTCAATGGGAGGAAGATCAAGTCCATGTGCTGGTCATGAGAAAAAGTAAAAGAGAACTAGCTCATACATCAGACTGTCTGGAATTATACATCCTCAGCAGTAAAAGCACACAGAATTATTTAAGCTCTCTTAAATTCAAACTTTTTTTTTTTTTTTTTTTGTAGAAAAGAAACAACAGATGCTGCCTTTTAGCAAGGTTTGGAAGAGCTATGTAATTCAGACAGTTTGTGTCTGAGAGATTCCAGAACTGCAGCCTGTGGTGCACAGGTTATTTGCCTGTGTGATTAACTTGCATTTCATTTAGGACTTGTCCCTGACAGCCACATCTCAGCTCCATCTCCAGCCTTTACAGGCACAAGACCTTTCCTGGGCAGCTCTCTAGTCCCATGGTTTGTGGGTTGTGCTGCTCAGGTGTGTTACTTGCCCTGGCATCAGATTTGGTTTTAGCTGTTCCAAACAGTATTTTTCCCCTTGTGAGCATTTAATTCAATTTAATTAAATAATTGTCAAGTTGTAACTGTATATTTCTGTTTTGTTTTGTTTTTTTTTCCCACTGTTTTGATTATTATTCTGCAGTTAAATTAGCTTTTTTATTCATTTAAGTGGTAATCCTCCAGTACAAAAGTATGCACAGTCCTGGCACGTGGCTGCTATTCAAACTGTGTATATCCAGTCTTTGTGGAGCAACTGGCTGTCATAAGACAGCTTCATGAGACAACCAGTCTTATGAGCTGATTGTGCACATGTGTTTCTTCCCTTTGAAGTCTGTGATCAAGAGTTCATAGGCACCAGACAGCTTTCTTAAACCAAAGAGCCAATTGCTTAACAATAGGAGCCAGACTATTCAGAGCAAAGGGATTTTAAAAAAACAACCTTCTGACACTGGTGTTTTTAATGTGTGGTCTGTAGTCCCTTGGGGAGTCAGCAGCTTGTTCCTTGGGGTTTATGGAAAGTAATGAAGAAAAGCAAGTCTATTGTCAGGAGGCTTCAATCCATTGCCCTTTGAAAGTCTGCAAATTGGAAAAGGTTGAAAGCTCCTACTCTAGAGATGTTAAACTTACCTAGGGGCCAGACCAGGCAGTGCTGGGTGCTGACCCTTTGCTCCTCCTTCAGACACATTGTGGAGGATGCTGCTTTTCAGTCTTGAGATCACTAACCAGTCCCCTTCTCTCCTCTTTTGAAAAGAGAGCTTGCTTTTTAAACTGTCCCACTCCTTTTGAAATTATCTTGGCCATGCTCATCAAAACCCACTGCTATTAAGTGACAGCTACTAAGAAATAAACCCTCCAGAATCAGCAATTTGGGTATTTCTCCTGACAGGTCATACGTGATTGCTGGAAGATGATTTATGTTAAGCCATTTCTTTCCCCCCTGCTTGCTATTGCTCACAATACCTCTCATAAATTAATATACATGATATTAATGGATTATTGCAAGTTAGTCCAATTCTGTCATTTATCTTGAAGAATAGGTGATATTTCTGGGCATCTAAATGTTACTGATATTCAGGATGTTACAGTTGATTTGGATTAGAAACAGAACTTATATCTAAATGATGGCACTGTGTAGTTTTTCTAATGCATTATTGGCACCAAGTATGTGAAAAATATTAATTTTCATCAAGCATAATTGACCTTTTCAGTCTTTATCATGAGTGATCTCACTGGTGTAACCAAGAAATAATAGAGCTCTGTATGAAGTTTCTGTAGAAATCGGGATTTACGGTTCTGGGAGACTATTTTGAAATGGACTTACAGGGATATTATGCATAATGTTATGAACTGGCAGTGACAGGTCTTCAGACTTCCTGTTCAAAGTAGAATTATATTTTCTTTAAAAATCTATAGAGCTTGGTTGTGAGGCTGTTTCACCTATTACTATTTATTTCAAGCATTTAAAAGAAATAAACTCCTCTTTCAGATATAAAAGTGAATGTCATATGAAACATCTAGGCATTTAGTTTATTGCAAGGCATAATATTTTATGGGATGTTAGCAGTGCAGAATGACGCCCCACTTCAGTCTGTCCATTTATAATACTGTGCTGGATTTTAGGAGTCTTGGCTGACATAGCAAAAGTCAGGAGATTTTCTTGTACAAGCAACTAATTTTTTTCTTTTCCATGTTGTTCTCGCACACCCAATTAAGTTCTTTGGAAGGAGTATTTTGTCATGCAAGGACAAAATACCACATGAAAATTATTAATTGCTTCATTTAAATATGTGGGTAACAATTACGATAACTAAATCGCACACTCTTTATTAGGGTGAAATGATGCTCCAAATGATGAGTGAATTTTAATTGCAGTCTTACATTACTAAGATAGATCTGCTTTTCCCATCGTTAAAATAGTGTGCTCGGTAGACTGGTTAAAACAAACAATTAAAACATTATATCCAGTTTGTGCTTTTTCTGAGGCTGAAACAGTAAATTAAATGCAAATGAACTTAGTTGCTTTAAACTCCTATGACGGTTTTAAGGGCAGGCCATGTACACACCATGAGTTTCATTGGAGCTGTCATACTGACAGCTGTTGCCAGCAGTGCAAGGAGGCAGCGCTGGAAGCCAGAGCACCTCCTGAAGATGTGCAGCCCAGGTTTGGCCTCTACTGTCTGTATGCCACCAATGGAGAAAATGTTCTTCCTCGTGCAGTGTAAACATTCACTGTCCTTATCTGAAAAAAGGACATACCATTCACTCTCACTAGTGCAGCCACTATAAATGTTAAATGGATCCAAAACATCTCTTTCGTAAAACATGGTTTATAATTATAAAATTTCATTTGCATGCGAGACACTAACAGTAGTGGGATTTACTTCCCAGTAAAGACTGTGAGTAGTAAACTATGTAGATCAAGAAGAATATTCTTTCTGCATCCAAGTTCAAAATTATCATCAGTGTGTTTGATTAAAATTCAACTTGGCAAAGAGTGACTTTCCCCTTTGTATATCCCTTCTGCTCATGGCAGCTCTAGCGCTGTATCTCTGAAGTTTTACTTTATCCCCAGGAAAGATAAACTTGGGCTTTTATGTGGTGTTTCAGTGATTTGATTACTATTAACATAAAAAATGACTTTCAAAATATGTGTGTAAAAAGTTTGCCATAAACTAAGATATCGTGACATCCTCCATACCATTGTTTTAAACATTTATTTTGCAAGTTCCATTGTGGATTATTAGCAGACAGGGCCATGACTATATTCTCTCTTGCACGTATGTATCTGAGCAAGAAGGAAATGTTTGCATTTCAGAAAAAGAGCCTGAAGTGAGATCAAAATGAATGTCCAGTCATAGCATACACAGAAGATTGTGTGTTTTAAAGACAAGATTATAACGTCTTTGAAATTAAAACGGTTGCCTACTTTCAGCTAACTTATGAGATAAGGAAAACTTGTAAATTACAGTACCAGACCTTTGTTAGTTAGAAGATACGTATTTTAGGCAAACCTGTTACCTCCTTAGCTAACTTCCTAGAAGTTTTCTCCCTGGAATTTATAACAAAAAGCTTTTTTTCAGAGATACATCAGAAAACCAAAAGAAAATCCAATGCATATTTCCTTTTTGTGCTTGCATTGTAAGGAAACTAGACCATGATAAGCATTGTTATAGATATTCTTTGAAGAGTAGGTCCAGCTAATCCTATTTTAAGTTGCAACTTACAGACAGAGGCTTACCTTTTTCTTTCCCTTTTCCCTCTTCCCTTTCTTTCCCTCTTCCCTTTTTTTTCCCTTTTCCCATTTTTCCCCTTTTCCCTTTCTTTTCTCTTCTGGTGTGAATGTTAAATATTATGTGGAGATTCTGGCAATTTTCCTAGCTATGGTGTAAATTTCTCAGTTTCTGTTCATATCAAAGATTTCCAAGAACAGGTCAAACGGGCTTAGACAGCACTGAAGGGAATGGTTTTGGATACCAGTCTACTAACTTAGAATAGATCTAACTCTTGCTCTGGACAGCACTGCAGAGCAAACAGGCTAAAACAGTTCCAATCAGTCGAACAGCTCACGTGAAGAAGAGCTGTCTTTGACAGTTGGTCTGTATGAAGTGTTTTCCAGACTCTCTCAGTGCATCACTGGTGAAATTAAAAGCCCAGTAACTTGCCATCTAATACAGTACCCTAAAGTGTAGTGAGAATTAGGTGAGATGAGATTCTTTGCAATCAACATGCCCAACTTAGATTATTCTCTCAGCAAAGCATAACTCAATGATTTGAGTATATTTCAAAGTAAATGGGATGAAATCCCTGCTATCTCCAAAATAGAGAAGTTCATCGTTGCAAACCTAAGCAACTGACATTTTTGCAGTTTCCCACATGTGGCTACAGTCCAAGACTTTCTCTGAGGCACTTCCAGCTGCAATTTTTAGAAAGCCAAAAAATGCTTTTTTGGTACAGGATCTAAAATAAGCAATACCTCGGACCCCAAATGCACGCTTAATTTTTTAAACTATGTGCATAGAGTGAGACTGAGAAGTACTTTTATCAGAACTAGCTTTCTGCACAGTATACAAGGTATTCAAAATTACTGGATTACAAAGTAGTCTATTTTTTATTCTACAGTAAAAGTTGGTATGTTGGAAATATGTGCCTACTGAAGCAGAGCATTCTTATAAGGATATCATCTGTACTGGATGCACTCCTTGTTCTTTAACAAAAAGCAATAAAGAGTAGGCACGCACGCTCTTCCTGGATTCCAAAGCCCCAGACTTGTTCAAGAACAAGTTCAGTGGAGTTTTGCCCAAATGAGCACTGATGCATCAGGCTCATGGTTTTTATGGCATTGTAGTAAACTGGTTATATTAGCCTGTTCATTGAGCTGAGGTAAGGAGTCTGAACAGACTGCTGTTCTGACTGTTATAAGGATACATGCTATCTTGTAAAACATGAGGCAGTAAAAACCAAGTCCTGCAATAGCTCTGCAGGGCCCTAAAAGCTCTAAATTGGCCTGTTACAACTTCCAGTTCAGTACAGTAGGCAAATCTGTTTTATGGTTTTTAAATAAAATTGTAGTCTTCATTTTTCTTGCTGTACTACAGGCTGTGGATAAAGTGGTACAAAGCCATTTAATGAAATGTTGTACACTCAGCATGTCTTGTACTTGATTTACAGTGCAAGGCTGTAAAGTGATTTAGATTTCTTGCTAATCAACAGATTTTTAGTTGATTGAAAATGAATGGTTGTTCAGGCATTTGTCAGGCTATAAATATTTGATATGCCTCTGCTTTCCAGGTGATTTATAGTCATTTTATACCAAATACCTCTTGTTTCTGTTTCTTAGGGTGTGGTTTTAATCTGATAATTTCTTTTCCCAAAAGCAGGAACAAGAGACAAGCTATACTATTCTGAGAGCCAAAAGCACTAATGTTACCATCAGCGGCCTCAAACCTGATACCACCTACGTCTTTCAAATTCGAGCCCGAACTGCAGCTGGATATGGGACAAGCAGCCGCAAGTTTGAATTTGAAACCAGTCCAGATTGTATGTATTTGTTCAAATGGTTTAAATTGACTACTTGGGCAATTTCCTATTGATCTGAGTGGCTGTTTTCATTCCCTTTCTAGTTTAGTAAATGCAATTCATTACTATTTATTGTGTGTCTTTCTGGGTACCACTACTATATAACTTTATGTTTTATCATTAAAATTGAAACATGCTTTAAAGAATGTACAGAAATACCACAGGTGGTATTTTCTTATGTTGCATACTCCACCACTGCCTATTGCCAGAGTCAATATCTTGTAGATTGCAGCTCATACTGAGAGAGGGTTTGATACAATTCCATATTCACTGCTTGTGGCATGAATCCAGTGGTCTTTAAACACTGTGCCCCATGGGAGTAAATATTATATAAGCCTGTTACTCCTGAGGGTCAAGATGTAATTCTCCACATTGCTGCAGAGAAGAGCTGATGTTTCCTATACAGCCTTGAGGTGAAACTGATGCCCGCTGGCAGGGAAGGTTGTTGCTCTGCTAAACAGCTGGCTAGGGAATCTGCAGTTTGACTCTCTTCCCTCTGTCACTAGATTTCTGGGTGACCTTAGGGAAGTTATTTACTTGCCTTTTTCTTTTCTCTGATGCATAGGTAATAACACTTGCTTACCTGATGGCCTTGTCAGTATTCTTTACATGTTCTATTCTTACATCAGGAGCTCATCATCCTAAATATTATGTTCCCATCTCTTGGTGCTATATAGTAAATCAGACTGCTTTCCTTGAAAGTAGCTTAATACACCAAAAACTCCACCTTAGTTTAGTTAACCATTTACTGATGTAGCCTGATGCTGCATAATTAAAGGCAGTTTACTCTTTAGAAAGCAAGGAAATCACTGAAGACTTGTATCTGCTGTTCAGAGTTGTAAAACAGTTCAAGACTATAATTCTGATACAGGCTCATAAGGTTTATTCGTGTACTCATTATAATGATTGAGAACCCATGATGTGAGAAATATTCTGCTAAAATAACAAACTCTTAACCAAGAAGAGTAGCATAAGTAAGTCTAGTGGTCTTTTGCTATCTATGTATGCAGCATCTATGTGTTTCTGAGGTATGTTAAGTACTTTATCCTCACTTCTTCCTCCCCAGAGTTAAGCTTTTTGGAAATTGAATGAGCCCTTTGTTTAAAATTGCAAATGACTATTATGGTTTACATGCATCATTGGTGTAATGGATGAAATTCAGGATAGGACAGAGCAGTACAGAAAGGAGAAAAAAGTCAGTCATGGTGATTGATAATAGATTTCATAACTTGGAACATGATGAGCTTTCTCTGCAAAGTGATTTTAAAAAAGAAGTTAAAATAGTATACAGTAGGTTACCAAAAATGTGGAAGATGACAAGAGAGCACAAAGAGTGTACAGGTTATACAAATAAACACTTAATTGCATCACTTAGTTCCTGCTGTCATGTTATAACAACATAAGTGCACTTGTAATAGGTGGAGGCTTCTTCCCTTGGTTAATGGTATGACTCCAGGCAGTCACATAGACAAACTGCCCAGCTTGCAGGGAGCAGGAGGTCTGTCTTTAAACACACTTTGGACCACTGAGATGAAACACTGTGGTGAGGAGCCTTATTCTGCTGTACTTGGTGAAGATCAATAAGTGTCTACTGAAGATGGTTTGAGTTGGAAGGATCCTTAGATTGATGACCTTTAGATGGTTCATTGTATTAATAAAGGTATTCTAGCATTTCTAGTGTTTCATTTAAAAGCCAAAGATGTCCTTTTGTTACATGGCAGTGCCCAAGCACCTGGCTTAGGCACGGCATAGAAGTCCTTTTTCTCCTATGAACATTGATTAACTTATGTAATCCTTCTATCTGCTTCAGTAGGCTCAGACTTTTCACAAACTTTGCAACAATACTGTATGGCTTAATTGTGAAGCCCAATTAATTAAAGCACTTTTCATCAATGGATGTGAGAGTAAGGTTGATGATTATTGACTAGCTGGGATTTCTTTTCAAGGAAAAATTTCATACTGACTGACAAAATGTATATATGTCATGATATATATATATATGTTTGTACTTATATGTTTACATGTAAGTATCAGTTTAACAGCTATTACTACAATCAGCAAGAGTAGCAATCAGCAGTAGAAGCAACAACTGTAAATTTTCAAAGAAGACAAGAGTTTTTCATTCACTTCCCTTGTATTTATTTGTCTGGTGAAAAATTAGTTAAAAGATTAAATATTTGGCAGGGAACCAAATGCTATATAGTGAAGACGCAATCTGTCTGTTCCCTATATGAGTGGTCAATCGTATTGCAATAATTAATGTTTTGTGTGGGGAGGTTATTTATATATTTTTGTGTTAACTTTCCAGCGTTCTCCATTTCCAGTGAAAATAGCCAGGTCGTCATGATAGCCATTTCAGCTGCGGTTGCCATCATTCTCCTCACAGTTGTCGTGTACGTCCTGATTGGGAGGTTAGTTTGTGCTCTGTCTTTGCACATTTGCTCCTTCTTCCATTTCCCCCATTGGTCCTTGATGAGCATGGCAAATCGTGCATCAACAGGCAACAGCATGGCTGGTTTGCACCTTCTCCTTTGTCTGCTTCCACAGAGCTCTGAGCTGCTTGGTAATGAGCCTGCTAACGTTCACAGCCCCAGTCATGCAGCAGTTGTTAAAAAAAGCTATAAACACATTCTTAGGCAATTGTAAAATTAAACTGTAGGGGTCAAAAATCAACAAATCTTCTCATTAGCCAATTTCCTCAAATTCCCTGAGAACATAACATGCCTCTATAGGGTAGAGAGAATGTAAATATCATTAAATTTTCAATCAGACCCTTAATTGTGAAGGAAAAACATTCAATTCTGTTTCCACCTGCACTTAACGTATACAGTTCTCTATATTATATATATATATTTTTTTTTCTTCTGTTGCTTGTAGATTCTGCGGATACAAGAAGTCTAAACATGGTAATGATGAGAAAAGACTACACTTTGGAAATGGCCATTGTAAGTTACTGAAGCCTTTTAATGCTTACAGATTTGTGGAATTCATTACACAGATGATTTATGGTTTTCAGTCAATAAGTAAATAAATAAATAAGACTTAACTCACTTAAGCTAAGGAGAAATTGGGAAGAGAATTCTATTCTCTTGCGGATAAGCAGATTTTCCCCTAACAAACAGTCTTTGTCTCAGTTTTATTCATTTACATTCATGTTAGTAATAAGCAAAACACTGCTGTGTTCAAGCGAGGCATGTGGTTATCAATAAGATATTGATTCTGCTGTGCATTAGTGAAATGCAGAGTGTGACTTCAACTTTCTCCTTATCAACTGTATAATATCTGAGCAATGATATTTATTCCCCCAAAGCAAAATACAAAATCAATGAAACAGATCTTGAAGACTACTGAAGGGACCATGAGAACTGGTTGCTTAACAAAAGTGATGCACTAATAAATTTAGTTTGGAATTATTGTAAGCACAGACTGAAAAGTAATTTGGAATAGTTTCTTAAATTAAGAATAACTACTGAACATATGTTGTGAAATTTCCTTATCTAGTTGTTTTTATAGATATGTTTTGTTAGAGTCCTCTTTTTCACTTAAAAGAGTGTTTTCATCAGGTCTCACCCACAACTAGGAAGAGAGCCCTTCTACTGACTTATACTGTCTTTGAGACACACACACACAAAAAAAAATAAACAGTTTAGGATGTGACTTTCTTGTCATCCTAAGGAATCTGGACTACTGTTGATATTTTTCTCAAAACCAATTCAGAGCCTATCAATTTTTGATGTTTTCATAGCTATTTTTTTTTTTGAGGTTACATGGCCCATCATTCCTGGATCATTAGGCACTGTCCTGTGAAAGGAGCAGCATGGATCAAGGTCCCAGTCAGGACGTGCTTGGTGCAGGAGTTGATTTTCTAAACCCAGGAGGGACTTGTGGCTACCAGAAAGAAGGCACTTTCTATGGCCATGGCTGGCTGGAGAGATATTTCTGCAGTTTGTCAGCTCCTCTGAGCCTCAGTTTGCATGGTGAATAACCTGTAAGGGCTCTACCATATCAGAGGAGTTCTGTACTGTGAAAGCTGGGTCATAATCAAAGTTCTGTGTGTACTCTCTTTAAAACAGAAATAAATGAATTTTGGAGAAGTTTAAGGTAGAAGAAGTTAATGGTTTAAAATTCCCCATGAGAAGTGGGGAAGGCTTCAGGAATTTTTATCACAGCTTTTTTTTTTCTTTTTTTCCTTTACAGACAGAATACATATAATTCATAAACAGCAAGATTAGATGCTCGCTTTTTTCCCCACTGAATTCTTGATGTCTAATGAGTATGCTTTTAGTTAGAAGCACCAGTCTTTTGAAACTGCTTCAGCTCCAGATAAATACCCTGCTATACCATATGAACCATGTAGAACCACGTATTTCTATTGTTTGGCATGCTGTAAGGTTAATATGGTTTACAGTTAATCGTTTTCTTTCTATTCTTATCCTTTTGCACACAGTGACACTACCATCCTCAAGAAGAGAGTTATTGGTATCCATATTCACTCCTTTCAAATATACTTCTTCAACAAATATAATTGAATTAACATTTTAATGAGGGATTTACTGGCAGTAGTTGGAAATTAGAAAGGCTTCCTAATCCCACTGGCAACAGAGTAACTGTTCTCTGACTGTTCGTATTATTATTTTAAGTTTGGAGACCTTACTTTATCTCCAGAGAATATATACACAAATACGTGTGCTCCTTCCCTACATTGTTAAGGGAAGGGATATGCAAACTGTAGCAATGGGTTTGCATCGTGTAGCCCATCAACAACTAACCAACTAGACTCCAAAAAAAAATCTATATGAGTACATGTGGCCCATAGAATTAATGCTTCATCATCCAAATTTAATGAGGTTATAAAATAAAAGCAGCTAGTAAAAAAAGTGTTGCAGACAAATAACAGGTCAGAGTTTGCTCTCCTTACTCCTACACAATGGAAAGTTGCAATCACTATTCTTAAACATGTCAGTGCAGTTAAATTCCGGCGGATTAAATTGCTTTTAATTTGGCTTTAGATATTTATGTACTGCTTTCTGAGGAGTGCCATGCTGATCCACCGTGTAGTCAGAACAGAAATGATCATGAATCTGATGTTTCTGTTAGAAATTCTTGAAAATTATTTATTGATTTTGGAGTTATTTATCTGTTAGGATTTGTATGTTTCTACATTCGTGGCTGATGAAACTTTAGGATTCTACTAAACTAGAGTCTTTCTCAAAAAATAAGAGAATAGCTCCTGTGAACTAGAAAAGGGTTACTTCCCTGGCTTTGTAAAGTTTCAGCATCTCAAACACAGCAGCTGGTTTATTTCAGTCAGTTTATTCAGAATTACTTAAAAAAAAAAAAAAAAGCACCAGCCATGAGCTATTCCCAGCAGCCTTATTACAAATCCTATAATATTACTTCAAAGGAGCAAAAATGTGTTTCACCTCCTCAGATCCTCTCCCTTTGCCTTCTTTAGCTAGACTTTTTTTTATTTTTTTGCTACCCTTAGGGCAATTCATGCTGGTAAAATGAAAATGTAAATTATTATGTTTGCACAGAATGAGCTGTAAAGTAGTGCAGCTTAACACATGTGTATGTGTTTATTATCTGTTTTTTCATGACAGAACCCAGTTACTATACAGGCTGCCCTTAATTATTGGTGTGAAGGGATTATTCTTCTTGCAGTCACCATCACCTGATCTTGGGAACCTCTGGGGTCAGCATTAAAAATCTGCAGCCAAAATCCCCTCAGAGCAGAAGCTTTTAATTGTTGTTATTTTTATTGAGGGTATGAGAGCCTGTAATGTACATTCTGCATGGACGGAAAGGAGGATTTACAAGATTTTTAACCAACAGCAATATACAGCCAATTACTCTTTGTTTTACTTGCAAGTAATTCTGTAATCATCAGTCTCTTGAAGGAAACACACTTGGCATTTAATGCTAAACACACGCAGCCCTTCTGTTAAGAGCGTGGCTCATAGTTTGCATTGTTTTCTAGCCAATTAGCTTGGAAACTGAGTTTCATCATTTCTTTGTCAATTCTAAGGCCAATAAATCTCCATAAAATTGATTTTTTTTTTTCTACATACACTTGGGATTGTTTGACAAAACAATGGAAAGTTCTAACTAATGGTGCAAAGGCAGTTTTCCCCATCTACCTAACCACATCAAAATGTATTTAACTATGCTAATGGTCAGCAATTAGATGCAGTAGAATAATACCATGCTGCAAGGGATTAAAGTAATTTTTTGTAAGGAGAAGTTAATATCTCTTACGTGACCAATTGAGACAATTGGAATATATGTTCAGGAGCTCAGAATGTGTGTTAGAAGCAGCTAATATCAAGCTGGATGTACTGGTTATTTTGCTTTCTGATAGAGAACATCTTTATTTTCTAAAATGAATTTGGAGACAGGCACACAAGTTACTGAGTATGAACATAAGCATGGTCTTTAGCTGAGGAGGAGAAATGCTTTGCCTTCAGCATCTTTGTGGAGAGAAGTTTTGGGAATGATAATATGCTCCCCATTCCAGTTCTGTTGGATTATGTGAACAGCTTGAAAGTGCCTTTAAAATTATGCAGTCATTTGAATTAGTGCTTGACTCAGTCAAGCAGAGGATTCCTTGGCCAGAAGACTGTACAAAGGGACAAAATATACCGTAGGTACTAGGAGTAACTCAGTACTATATGCAAACTGTAATGCTAAGGATGACTGGCTACCATCTTCTGTATTTGTAATAGAGGGGGTAGGAAGAGGCATTCATTTTTTTTATATACAATTTTCTTTTTCTTATGTATCTTGTTAGAGGAAACAGAAATGAAACAGGTTCTATGTAAGTGCTCTTTTTAGTATATTCCTAAGAACTCCTCAGGTTTACTGTAGCATCACCCATTAATTCCAGGTCTCATTACCTTGTAAGGAACAATATGAAGCAGCATGTAAGCAGGACAAGCCAAGAGGATCAGGAAATATTTTAACATTTGAAAACTGATAAAATATGGCAAGTGCAATGCTTTTCAGACTACTGTGTGATAACTACATTAGTGTCTCTGGTTTCACTCCAACTTAAGATTCCTGAAGACTCATCAAAAACTTTGATTTGAAGAGAAAGTATACTCTTTTCTTCTATTGATTTGATTTCTGTTGTCTCATTTGGTTTCTTTAGATAGATTAATTAAGTCCAAGTAACATTTTCTCTTTGAATTTTCTTTCACACAGTAAAACTTCCAGGCCTAAGAACTTATGTAGATCCGCATACATATGAAGATCCTAATCAAGCTGTACATGAATTTGCCAAGGAACTGGATGCTTCTAATATATCAATTGATAAAGTTGTTGGAGCAGGTAATGACCACTAAAAATACCTTTTTACTGTATGTACAGTTTCACATCTTTGAATTTATACTTGTGACTGGAAAGGAAATCTTTGCAGGTTTGCAACTTTGTGGATCACATTTAGATCTGACTTCAGTACATATGAGTAGTTAGTGGCATGCATCTATTTTCTTTCCAAAGAAAGCAGATAATAGGATCATTTTTCAAATGACAGCCCACTCTTTGGAGTGAAGAGAGACTTCTTCATCACTTTCTCTCTCTCTCTCTCTTTCACTCTTTCTCTCTCTTTTCTCTCTCTTTTCTCTTTAGAATCTATCATCACAAAAAGAATGGTATCAGCTATGAAGATGTTTTCTGTATTTGCCTTAAGAGGACTGGTGACTATCACGCTCTGAGTGAAAGCACAAACTCATTTCATACCAGTCACCATACATCCATCAGAATGCAGTGACCTTTGGCTATTAGATTGATTTTGGTCACTGCTTTGGATTTGAATTATTGATTTAGGAGGAAAGGGTTGTATGTCTGATATCCAATTGTCTGAGGCATACAGATGCCGTAGATTGTTGGGTTTACTGAAAGCAAACTGTCAAAATGAGCAGATTTTGTAGCAGAGGAGCCAGATAGCAAAAAGTCTCATCACACTGACTTGTCCATGTTGCTGTGGAGTGTGAAGCTCTTGATGGGATGCGTGCTTGGTCCTTGAAGTGAAGTGGCAGATTGTCTCATTGAGCCAGATGATCATGAAGTGTTAGCTTTCCTGCTGTATTAAAGCATTTATGAGAGAAGGACTATTGATTTTTAATCCTTTGAAAATGACTAGTTCTTATATTATTGATTTTTTTTACTTCTCTCTACATTTACTATTTGAATTAAAATCATGATATGTGAGAGAAACAGACTTCTAGTGCACAGCAAAAGATTTTCATTTGGAAAAAGATGTGGAACAATGTTGCTATGCTCAGTGCACCTCCTGAATAGCCCAGTAAAAGGAAACACTATTAATTCTCTCATACTACAGCTACTCAGCTACTTGTATGAATTTAGATTATCTTATGAAAAGGCAGGATTCCTGTTTCTTGCTGGTTTTAATTTTGCCCCACAAGAGTGCACTGTTCTCCATCATCTTCAGTAAAGGCATCAAAGCTTTGCTTACTGTACATAACAGAAAATGATTATGGCAATAGAGAAGGAGAAGGTTAGTGAAAAACTAAGTCCAAGAGTAAAGAAACATACAAGACTTTAAGAAGCCTTCATTCCTAGACTTGGGTTTTCTGGAGTTTATCAATCTAGAAAGCAAATCCTAAGAAACAATGTTATGTCATACTGAATGGATCATTGTTTGGACATATCTTTAGTTCAAAGTACACAAGAGAATGAGAGAGAAACCAAAACTGGCCAAGTATGAGCTCTGTAAATGGAGGAATGCCTTTCAGAGAAGCTTAAAAAACAACCTGCCCCGAATGTCCTGGAACAGCCAGGTGATTTAAAAATATGTCTCTTTGCTCCATTCCACTCGAGTGGAAGTGACAGCAGGTTCAATACCAAAATACTATGTGGTCTTCCACATAGAAGCTGGGCTTCACTTTTGTATACATTATGAGGCCATGACTCAGATGCATGCAGTTTATATGATACATGTGGTATTACAGTTAGCATTTCCTATTGACAAGCCCTAATAAATGCCAATAGGAAGTGAAAAAGGTGGGGGAAGGGGAGAGGGAATTCTATGCAGTGGTGGGAAATTCCTGAATGAGTTTGTAGCATCACTCCGTGCTCTTTTCGTTGCTACACATGAAAGCTCATGTAATCAGAGCATTATGAAAGTTATGTGAAATGCGGTGAGCTGTTTGCTAGACTGCTTCTGCAGAAGCACTTTCTTTCCTCTCCAAAACCAGAAAGGTGTTTCCTGTCTCTTATTTGAGACAGTGACTTATTTGAGTAAAGGACCTGGTCTTTTCCTGCCCCTCTCTTTTGCAAATGTGTTAGTTAAATTTTAAAAAGATAGTGATTCATCTGACTGCATTGAATTGTGGCATAAGTAACAAGACCTTCAAGTCAGACAACAATTATGGTATTCTTGGGTATTTTTCCAAATATTTTTTTCACAGCCTTAGCCAGAAATCATTGAGAAAATAGAGGGCAGCTTACACAGCTTTGAGAACATTCTCAAACGTAATAAGGAAATTCTCTTATCCAAAAGAACCTCAAGAAAAACACAAGGGATTTTAGTGAGAGGCTAAGCATAAGAAAATTGAGGTCAGGAGCTACATTTTCAGGTTTTTCTTTGTAATAATTCCTTCTTTTAAAACAACTCACTTGTTTTTATGCATCCAGTTCAGCAAACCACTTAAAAAGTTTAAATCCAATTGGATCACAGGAGAATACTAAGGAAAATGCTTTCTTGATTTGGAATTGACATCAGATTGCATTTTACTGAACATAGAGCACACATGTGCTTTCCTTTCTACGTTTAAAAATACCTGTAGCATAGAATTGTGTTGACCAAAGTACTTCTAACTTTCTGGGGCTTTATTGTGAAACACTGCAGAGTCTCAGTGAGGGCATGCAGTGTATTGCCTTAGTGTTGCTGAGGTTCATGAGGTTTGTTAAATGCCCACTTCATCTGTCCCTTTAACTCAGAGGGATCTTCATGTACACAAGAGCAGTGTAATCACTGTTTAAAACACAGCACAGTTAAGGCAGCCACCAGTTTCGTGGATTCATCTTTTACTTGTCCCTTGGATCCAAATGCTTGGCCAACACCATGTTGTGATTCCATAAGCAGGCTGTTTAAGAAAGTTAAGATTTCCTGAAGAGGGGTCTTTATATCACAAACAGTAATAATATCTATTTGCTTTCCACATAGAAATAGACACATCAGTCTGCTGGGCAGCTTACTTAATGTTTATAGGTGCAGCATAATTAAAAATTTGCACTTCAGAAAGGCTTTACATAAAAAGCCATCAACCTCATCTCTTAAAATCAGTGCTAGATTTTCCATCTTCCATTTCATTCACAATGCTTTTTATCCTCCTGAGCAATATCTGATGAGTTACTGTTTCTTTATATATGGATGCACCCAATCCATTTCCTACAGGATATATAGCACATATAAATGATTTACAGGAAAAAAAAAAAAGTAGTATAACTGCACAGCCATGCCTCCATCCCTGGAGGCATTCAAGGCAAGGCTGAATGTGGCTCTGGGCAGCCTGGTCTAGTGGTTGGCAACCCTGCCCACAGCAGGGGGGATGAAATTAAATGGTCTCTAGCGTCCTTTTCAACCCAGACCATTCTGTGATTCTATGATCTTTGTGGGTGTTGGCCACATAAACTTATGTAGCATTCATTAGGCCGTATATACAAAGGAACTGAAGCTTAGAACCGTTGGTTTGCCTGGTGAGCTTTTTCCAGATTACTCAGAGTCATTTATGAGTAGGAACTAAAGCAATGTTTATATGTTGATCAAGATTATTTTTTTTCGAGAAAGTAAACTCATTTCATATTCCCAGGCACCAGGAAGATTAATCGCCATGAAGGGTCTGATTTCTTTTCTCCTGTAGCATCCACTGGCCTCAAGGCACTTGTGGAATCCAATTAATCACCCAAGATCTAAATTATGGAGACATGGCTAAATAGGACCATGCTGATGGACATCAGCCATAACCTCGTCCTTCTGAAAAGCCAAATAAATATCAGATATACTATTCCAGACTGAATTGAAGGACTTATTGCCTAGGCTACTTTCTGAAATCACAGAAACACTCTGTATTGACATTAGCTGACCAACAGTTTTAAGATTAGCTTGTTGCAGCTTTTTGAGCCATAGAAGCAAAGAGAAAAGGAAACACAAAGCTGGACATTATATTATTTATTTCAAGCCCTTTTTTGTCCCATTCATTGTGTTTTAAAGTCATGCTGTGGTCTTCCTCTTTGTAGTGTTCTAACAGTATTGAACAGGAGTTAGTGTTTGAACTGAAGAAATGTTTGCTTTAGGTGAAGGGTATAGGTCATCTTAGTTTGCAGAAGTGGAATATTTTTAATTAAGAAATCTGAATAGAATTCAGCACTCATTACTTACCAGTAATAGGTTTTACAATTCATTTTCTGAGCTGCTGCTCGTCTTGTCAGCCTGAAACTACAAATAACAGTTGAAATAATGGATGTAAGTGCTATTATAGTAGAATATTTCTATTTATATAAAGATATACCCTGTTGGGTTTTTTTTTGTGTTTTTTTTAGGTGGTTAATATATTAATAGCACAATATCATGCCCAGAGGATGAAGCAGCTCAGCAACTGATAATAACATATTATGACTTTTGCTTCTACATTTTTTACTCAGATCTAGCCTGGGTTACCAACAGAGAAAGGTTGTTGCCCTTTGACACATTTGTTCAGATTCTTTTGGTTAAATTATCTGTCTGACGGAGGAACCATAGAAAACAAAGCTGAGAAGTGACCCCCGGGGGTCATTAAGTCAATGCCCTTAACCAAAACGGATCTTGTTAGGTACTTTCCTTGACAGATGGTTATTCTTTACGATCTTCAAGATAAGAGAGTTCATAGACTCACAAGAAATTTTTTTTTCTGCTGTTCAAGTATCCTTAGTGGTAGATTCTTTTCGTGATGTAGCTTATCTTTATTCTAATTTACACCTATTCTTTGTTTTGTCTCTTGTGTATAGAATAAGGAGTCGGTGCCATCTTATTTATAATCATCGTTTTGATATGCCAGAACCGTTGTCGTTTCTCTCTTTCCTCAGTCCTTGTTGTAGATAAATAGCCTCAGTTCCTTGAGTTATGAACACGAACACAAAAGCCTGATTTTTAAGATTCTGGTCATTGCTATTACTCCCTTCATCACTCCTGAATTTTTGTGCCACTAATGGGGCATGGACTCTAATGCTGGCCATATGGGTGGCAAATTGATGAAAGAAGAATGGCAATTTACAGATAAATGCATTATAATACATAAATAAATGGATTGAAGGTAAAATCTAAAACATATCCCATGTGATATCATCTCTGAAATAAACTGTACACAAGGATTTCAGTGTGGAGATGTCAATTCATTACACTTTTCTGGATATTAAATCCACAAAGAGCAACATGATTTCAATTTACCTATCAGAAATATCATATTTGTATGTGTTTGATTATTTTTTCATAGATATTGCTTAATGTTAAGAATCAGATGCACGAGTAAAGAGAGAATCATTGCAAGCAAATGAGCTCCAGAAGCCTTTACTCTTTAAAGATGCTGTAATGCTATTGCATTTAGGGTTATCACACATTAAGGTGGGGAAAGCTCATATGTAAATAGTATAATCACTGTTTCCATTATGCTTTACTGACAAATTCAAACAAAATTCCCAATCTGCATAAAAAAATGATGCTGGTTAGATTTTGTTTTACAGGGCTTGTTGCTTTCCAGGTCAAACTTTCTATATGTGAACATTAGAAATAAAATGGCATAGGAAAGGCTATTTACATTTCTATCTTGCATATTTTGAAGGGAAAAAAAAACCTTACTATAGATTTATTGACAGAAAATGAGTGTTAAGAGCCTCCAACCCACTAGTTTCTAGAAAGATTTCTAGAAAGTTTCTAGAAAGACTTACTTTCTGTTCAGTAAATTGTTTATCCTGTCTATATAGATAAAGACGTAGGGCAATTCTTGCTGTCCCCCATTTTTCTGAATGTCATCCATTCTCCATTTGTATAGTGTTCCCTGTTATTTATTTTGTCATTATTAAAGTTATTTTAACGTAGGTGCTCTCTGTGCACTTTATTGTACTGTATTAATTCTAAGTTGGGAAGGATTGAGTAGTTAGGAATCAAAAGTCAATTACTACTTTTTTTTTTCTTTTTCTCTTTTTATTCTTGAGATATTGAAGCTTATATTCTTGGTGTACTCATTTAGAAAATAAGGAAATTTCCAAGTAAGGTGTCTTCTTCCAGCAACCTATTAATGTTTCATACTTCTCATTTAAAAACTAAGTTTTGTTTCCTCTTGGATGTTACACAGCAAAGGATAAACTACATCGTATAAAAGCAAACATTCATCAGACTTTGGTATTTTCTGTTTAAGGATCTCATGCAATTCACAGTGGGCACAACATTCATAGTAAACTATCATGTCCTGTGGACCCATACAGACAGTGTATTTAATCAATCAAGATCCATCTGAATAATTGTAGAACAAAATTAATCTGTATGGCATGCTTGCATCAGGCACATCTGTAGATAAATTCCTTTCTGATAAATTGCATTGCTACTTCAATTGGAACAAATAAAATAACTGAAATCTGAACTGTGTCTGACAGAAATTAGTATAATGTTCACAAGGATGCACAACTATACTGATACTTTGTGTTAATTGTTTGTCCTCTTACTGCTGTCTCAGTGCATCACCTATGAAAGAAAATCAGAATTTCCTGGTGATGTTTATACATTCCTCTCCTCTGCAGTCATCAGAATTTTCAGTGCAAGTAGGTGACATTCTCCAGTGTAACAGCCGAAGAGCAGAAGCCTGGAAATGTTAAGTAGTGATCTGCAGTCTCCCTTTGAGTTCATGTCTGTGGTCTGTCAGTAGATGTCACAATTCAGGGACTTTTTGCTGAACATTGGATCTTCTTAAATCACCATGAAATAACTGCATTTTATCTTTCATCTTCTTTTTTCCACTTTTTTTAGGGGAATTTGGAGAAGTGTGCAGTGGGCGCCTGAAGCTGCCTTCTAAAAAGGAAATTTCAGTGGCTATCAAAACTCTGAAAGCTGGCTACACGGAAAAACAGAGAAGGGATTTCCTGGGAGAAGCAAGCATCATGGGACAATTTGACCACCCCAACATCATCCGACTGGAGGGCGTTGTCACTAAAAGTAAGATTTGATGGGAGATTATTTTTTGCTTGAGAAGTGTCACCAGATGACCTCTGGAGGTACATTCTGACTTAAACTATTCCTTGATAGTCTGGTCTTTCAAGAAAGAGTAGAAGAGAGGATAACACTGACTCATCAGTGTTTATGCTCTGCAAACCCTTCCAGAGATGTTTATGTCATAACCCCATTGGTATGCACCAAATATCATCCATGAGAGATAAGAAAGAAAATGTGTGTAAACTTATGCTTGTGGATCCATTGAAGAGACAAGGACCTTGTCTGTTTTGCTTCTCTCAGGATATTAAGGACTTAAAAACAGAGCCCTGGGTTAATGAGATAGGAAAAATTGGGGAATAAAAGTAGTCTGCTTGAAAACAAAACAGACGATGTGAAGAAAAAGAAGAATTTCTGAAGAGCATTGTAGCTAAGTAATAAGCTGGCAGATTTTAGCAACCAATTTAATACTCTGGAGATATAAATTACTATGAAGTGGCCAAGAGGCACTTCCAGATATAATCTATTAGAAGTCACGAAGTCTGGTATCCTAAGGTTTCCTAATTGCACTGAAGCAATACTTTCTGCCTTCAACTAAATCATTAAAATTTATCATTAGCATGAGTTAATGAACAGCCTACCTGGCTACAGCAACTGATGCTAGTATATAAATAAGTTCACCCTTCTTCCTACATAGTTTTCATGCGGGGAAAATGCTCTGCGTGATATTCAGTATGTATGAGGCATTTTAAAGAACCTCTAGAATTAATACTGCTTGGATAAAAATCCCTTAAAAAGTTTCGGGGCTTTAAGTTGTCAGTAGTAACATGATTTTTATTTTATTGATGTTTGAGTTTTTCTCTAGTGCAAATTTTCTAAATCTGCCATTGGACTGTAGGGTTGTTTTGTTTAGTTTTAAAGCATAATTTTGTCAGTGTTTATGGCAACAAAACAATCTCTTTTGAGATAAAGAAATGTTTGAAAATTCCATCCACCCACGGTACCTCCCTGGGCAAAAAACGTATTTGAAGAACTCTCTCCAGCTCCACTTTAGAACAATAGCATGTAGTAACAGGTGTTTCTGAATGCTGATATTGGTCTTAGAGCTACTTACCTAGCTGTTCCATGTCAGCTGCAGTGCTCTCCTCTCAGACACCTTCCAAGGATCTCCCAAGAGCAATAAGGTCTTCTCTGTACAAGAATCTGGTGGGATCTCCTGCTTGTGGTGCTGCCTTATTTAGGAGAGTTCTGTCCATTATTGCTACTGCTGCTGATTGGCCTCTGCCTTGGGATGCAATAACAGAAATAGTTGGTAGCAGAAAATGGGCATGAAAAATAGGCACAAAATCTAAGCTTGTTCTGGAAGACATAAATTCAGAGACTTCATCTATACTGTCTAAGTTTCCATTGCAAAATAACATGATAAATGTAATGGCCAAAGTGCTGTAGTCATTGTTAAGTAGAAGATCGGTAAGACTTTGTATAAATTATTCCTAAAAGCTAACGATAATTCAGGATGCACTGAAATTCTTAAGGGGAGTGGAAAAATTGTGAAGTTTATTTTCTTGTTCATGCTAAAGGATCCTACTGATAAAACATGCCTCTAGAAAGAAATGCTTCTTACCATTTCAGTGAACTGCTTGAGATGTGCAGAGGACATTTTCAGTTTAACTAGGCAGAGTACACTTTTTTTTTTTTTTAGTAGATGGTTTTGTTGTTTCTAAAGCAACCTTGTTTTTAAAAGTGGGTCATTCAAGATTTCACAAACAGAATGGCACAAAAGCTTTTCACAGCTTACTGCAATAAAGTATATGAAATGAATTCAAGTATGTTTAAAAATAAATGACAAAAAGTGCGTAAACCCCTATATGCTAGAAAGAAATACAATTATAATTCTTCTGTTAGGTGTAGTTCATGAAAGCCTGATTTTCTGATTTAGATAACAAAAATATTATTCTTCAACCTATGCCTCACAGTTTCTACTAGAAAAGTATTGCCATATCTGCCTGTATAAATTCATGTTACCTCCTGCTTTTTAATGACGCACATTTTGTGCAGTCAGAATAACGTTTACAAACCCTGAATTTCTTGAAACAAAAGAGTCTGTACACAGCTGAGCTGAAATCTATTTTGTTACAATTTGTATTTCTGTGGCACTTCAAAGAAATATTTAATGCTCTTCATAAAGAATTCTGTGCATTCCTTATACATGTACATTACTAATTATATCATCTTCTTTTATTCTCGTGTAGGAGAGCATTAGTAAGTTTATTCTTTGGCAGTATTTGTATCAGACCTGCTCTCTGTCTCAGGGGTGGCTAGGAGTGCTCACTGTCTATCACATTGATCTATGAGAGAGCAACATCCAAGTATTCCCAGCTGAAGTCAATATAAACATCAGGGATTCAGCCTCCTCTCCAGATAGCTGGAATAGTAATATGGGGGTTGAGAAAACTGTTCTGGAACTATTTGTATCTGTTTTACTCACTGAAATCAAAAGGCATAAATGAAAAAAAAAAAAAAAAGATAATTTATTTCTCTTTAAGATCCACTCAAATTTTAGAAGGGTAAGAAGGTGGGCTTTGTTGTTTCTTTGTTTTGCCCTTGTCTTGATTTTGTTTTGTTTTTAAAGCAGGCCACTATACTGCAAGAACAATTTAGTGAATGTTCTTATTGTGTAATGATAGCAATTAAATCTCACTCATAAGCACTGGTTTATATACACCATTAGGAGAAAGTCTTTGAATTACTTTCTGGATCTCTCCTAATCCAGATAAACAGGCAACGTGACCTTTTCTTCATAAGCTGAAGTCTTTCGAGAGATCTCAGTGTTGAACTCACTTCTCATAATAAGCACTCTTCTGAAGCTGCAGTCACTGCAATCCCTGCAGCAGGACTGCTTGATATGAGAAGTTCTCCAGCTGTGGTGGCTGGGATCTGCCTGCTGACATGCTGGCAGTATGAACAGGGTGTACTCACCAAATACAACTCCAGGCCCATGCTCCAGCACAATTATTCCCTGCTTCAAATTGATTTTGGTTCTGAGTTTTCCTTTACACCACTCTCCCGGGCGTGCTGTAGGCAGTAATCCTAATAACCAGCACACATGTTCTGCATAGTTTGCTAATATTTTACAGCAATTTGTAGCCTGTTAGTATAATAAATTTCAGCAACACTGTTGACACAAGTTGTTATCATGTATGAACGGCTGTGCCTTGATAAATGAATGCAGAACGTTCTCTTAAACGTGCATGGTGTTGCTTCAGAGCATGTGCTTCTTATTATGGACACATTTCTAACTGGATGTGAGTGAAACCCTGCACTTAGGGCTTTCATAATTTGGGTGATCAGGTCAGGAAGATGCTCTCCTAGTAAGCTGAAAGATGGATCTTCTTACTGAAATTTCAGTCTTCTGATGTGTCATAAAGTTGAGTTTACACAGGAAACAAGTTCACTTTCTCCTGGTCTCTAAATGCATGGATTTATCATAGAAAATTTTAGATAGCCCCAGTAGAGTGCTGCTGTATACTTTACAGGTCCAGAAACGCCTTTGGGCTAATGTTACATGCCCAACTTAAACAGGGTGCATTTTCTGTCACTGCATATTTCCTGCAAGCAACAGAAAACTTCTGGAAATTTTTCACCGTGTGTTCTTTTATTTGTACTATATCTTATATAATTCAGAGTCAGTGTTTTGAATGAGAAGTTTGTTAATGGATGGCAATCAGCTTCTCATCAGTGTGTCTCCCATAGCATAATGCCTCAGTTGCAGAGCAGAAAGTAGGTATATTAACCCCTTCATTCATGCAGAGGGGACAAAAGATTTTCTTGTGAACATTCTTTGAAGAATTCAAATTATTTGAAATCAATGCTTTTCTTAAGAATTTCAATTTGATGGAAATTTTGGGACTAGAGGTTGGAAAAAAAAAAAGAGTGGTTAAAATTTGCTTTGCTTTTGTCATGGCTTTCTTGATTTTGATTATACCAATTATATCTTGAAGCCTTGTTCTGCTCAGGTTTAAAAGCTTCATTTTTAAAAGTTCAATTTAAAAGAATTATCACCAGCTAAACAGTATGAAGGCTTTTGTCATGCTTTTATGGTCAGAAGACTCCCTGTGTTATATGTGAAATAACAATTCATCTCCTTAAATAATTCCATGTCCCTACCCACCTTTCTCCCTACCACAAAGAGAAAATAAACAAAGCTTTAAAAAATATTATGAAATAATAAACTGCATATGATGGTGAAATATTAGCAGGGCAACGACCTTTGGAAACTTCTCTGTAATCACATTCATTTTTGTATTAATTTCTCTCCAGCATGTCAGAGTCGTATATAAAAACCTAGTTATGTTACAGAATACCCTAGGGTAGAAAGAACAGTTTCACAAACTGGTCTGAATCTGCCCAGATGAATTTTCACGTATGAGAGGCTTTCCAAGGGTGCAGAAGTAATACTATAGGGAGTGTACTGCTGCTCTCAGGTACCTCAGCAGTGGGAATGTGCTGGCTGGGCCCCTGCAGAAGAGCCCTCAACTCTCTGTTTTGCAGAGCAGGCACCTGGGGAGACAAGCTGTGACTCCTGAAGCCCATGCCCAACTACCTTCAGGAAGAAGCATCAGGATATTTGGCTGGCAGAGCACAGCTGCATAAATGTAGCTGTTGGGCTCACCTGCTGAACAAGCCACAGTGCGCTGGAACTGCAGGATGCTTCACCCGCTAAAAGTCGTACCAGTTTTTACCAAAGGAACTCTGTTTCTGTTGATGTTGTTGCAAACACAATTGCGTTGTAGGCACAGCAATTTTTGCTTGTATCTTTTTGCTTTCTATTTTAACACTAAGATTTTCCTTGGGATTTGATAGATTTGAATACATTTCCAAAATGACCCTTTTTACCAATCGTCCTGTATTCATTTTAAACGCCTGACCCCTGTAATGTATTTGCAGGTAAACCAGTTATGATTGTCACTGAATACATGGAAAATGGTTCCTTGGACAGCTTCCTAAGGGTGAGTGCAATAGATAACTACGTGGGGCATGACTGGCTCTTGTTCTGAACTTGATATGAATTTGTAGCCGCTCTATTCTGATGCATCATGAGCTCTTGTTCAATATTTCATTATTTCCACTGGCTTTTATCTGCATTATGATCTGCGAGGATCTACTGTTGCATTTTGACTGCTTGCTGCCTGCCACTATTGTTCCAAAAAGAACTGAAACATTTTTTCATTTTATTTGTATGTCATGCCTATTAAATAAATCTGGCACATTTAAAGCAAAATTGTTTTTCTTGGGGCAAAGCTACCACCCTAATGCAATTGTGCTTATTGATTGGTGGCCTGCATGTCTTGCAAGTGATTTCCAAAGCAAACAGATTTGTGGAGATGCTATTGGTAAACTAGTAATGGTGAGCCAAGAGCCACTTCCCTAAACGTTAAAAGTTTAGGGAATAGCCCTTACGTGAGAGTGTTTGAAATGTTTTGCTAGCAAACTTTATTAGCCTGTTTTCTTTCCCCAAACTCAGACATACTTACACTGCTGTTGATTTATCTTTGTTTTCAGTCAAAGTTGGTAGCAAGCCTAAAAAAATTTGAACGCTCCCTGTGTCACCGAGATTTACTTGTGGCAAAATAAGAAGTGTAGCAGAAACGAAATCCCATCTGAGGGGAAACACTAGTTTAATTTTAATTTGTTAGGGCAAACTCAGCTGTTGTCTGGGAGACTGCTTTGGTTCTACCATGGTTGAATGACATTATCCCCCAAATTCATAACACTAAACTAGACGTTTAACCCCAAAAGGGAGCATATTGTCAACCTTAGTTTCACTATGTGCTATATATGTTATGATCTCCATCGAAGCATGTAAAATACATATAAATAATGTGTCAGAGTATCTGAATGAAATATACTTGTGCTGAGCGATATATATTTTGTATAGGCTTGAAATCCTTGAAGAAAGCTCTGAGGAAAGGAGAATATTTTTTGACTGTAGAAAACAATTATTTAGCTTGTTCATTTGTTTGGGTGTGATTTTGTTATTTATTTTTTCTTTTAGTGTGGTTGCATGGAAACAGAGAAATAGAACCTTGTGACTCATTAATATCACAGGCAACCCAGGACACAAAGCCCATTTTTTAAATGCCTCTTAAAGGTAGTTAGCTCGCCTTCCTTACTGCCACTGAAAGGCTATCTTAGGATCTCATTCCTTTCATGCTTAGAAACCTTGTGATTTCCAGCTAAATCTCTACCAGGGCCTGCCTAGATCCCCCTTTGTAGGCTCTAGTTAAGAAGGTTTCATAGCAGGGAACTGCCAAGTGTCTTTAATAATAAATTCCTTCATGAAAGGGAATACTGAGAGGCTCTTTTAGGGTCCTCTGTGCCATATTTTAATCTAATGTTTACAGCACTAATACTGCCCCTAAGAATATTAATCAGAAATGAAATGACTACAGTCAATCTTGCAGGCTGATTTGTATGAGCTCACCACATGTGGCAGAGCCAACTCCAATGTATTTAATAAAATTCTGGGAAGAAGTAGCAGGAAGGGCTGGAGAGCTGCCCATGATGATACATTTATGGCACTGGGGGATTCATTTGAGAGCTGTTGTAGGACATACTGTTATCCTGTTTTCTACATGTCTGTATATCAATATCAAAGCTCAGTGTTAACAAATAGCATTAGTAAGAGCTGGGGGATTTAAAACATGTTTCTAGAAGAAGACAATTAGAAATCTATACAACTGTCATTTTCTAGGCCACAGTGTGGTTAAGCGATTTTGTGTTAATGATGTTAAAGAAACTTTTGAGAAATGAGTTTAAATTTGGAGGCATATGAATACCACTGAATCAGGACAGCATTTATTGCAGATAAAAAAGTATTACTTAAATAATAGAAAACTCGTTAGTCCATTGGGTAAGGTGAAGATTTTCTCTACCAGTTCCCTTTTAGTGAAGCTAGACATCTGTTTCTCTAATGTTATGACACTCCAGACTCAGGGGCACATACAACTTAGATTTATTTGCCACTTTTATACAAGGCCCATAGAGAAAATTAAAAATCTGATGAGAACAAGAAGAGGAAAACTGAATTTTCATCTGAATGGAAAATCTGTCCCTTTACTCTCAGCTGATGGGGGGGATTATTCTCTACACATCAAAGTAGTGTCATATGTGGCTTTTAACTCTTGATCTCTGACTAACAAGCGCTTTGTGTAAGGAATTTCCAGAGTCTTAATCAAAAAGTCTTGAATGTGGAGGAGCACAAATAATCTCTGAAATGACATTTCAAATGTTTTCCAGAAACATGATGCCCAGTTCACAGTCATTCAGCTAGTAGGCATGCTTCGAGGGATCGCATCTGGCATGAAATATTTGTCAGATATGGGTTATGTCCATCGAGATCTCGCTGCTCGTAATATACTCATCAATAGTAACTTGGTGTGCAAAGTCTCAGATTTTGGTCTTTCTCGTGTATTGGAAGATGACCCAGAAGCTGCTTACACAACAAGGGTGAGTTTCTGTGTTTATCCTTTTAAAATTACTCTGTTTGTTGTGATAAATTTTGTCTGAAAGCTGAGGGGGTCCCTGAGGCTTATACTCTTTGCTGCAAAGGTTCTACAGTCTTCCTTTGCCACAGACATTCATAAACTCGTCACAGTTTTATTTTTATTTAAGTCTCAGAAAAGACAGAGGAGGCAAGAGAACACTCTTCCTGTTGGTAGCTTAATTTCCTTGCAGTGTGCAAAATTCATGGCTCGGTTTCTTTTTGCCGTATGTATCAAGGAATGAGTACCACAACTTGGGCCTGAGGTATTTTGATATGCAGTGACGTAAGACTTGATGCATGCAGGTTTTGTCACACTGGTTAACCAATTCTTACACAGTTAAAAAAACAAACTAGCAAACAAAAATCCACTCAGAAATAAAAAATCTTTTTATTTTTTATATTTTACAGTATGATGCAATATATGTCTTGATTGGAGCGTGCTGAGAGCACTGTTGTATGAAGAGTACATCATTCATACTGCTGTACCTCTAACTGAGCAAATACTTGAGCCTTCTTTAAAATATCCTGTGCTTTCTTCTTATATTGCATACACAAAGTGGTACACTTTGTTAGAGCCATAATGATGTCAGTCAGACATCTATCATCATTACTTCTAACTGTTTTGTTCCTTCTGAGATAAAGAGGGTTTGTCAGATAGAGAGCTGCTCATTGGGTAACTTACTCAAGTAATATATATAATGAAGCTTAGCAGTCATTTTTTCTTTATTGTACGAAACAAACTGGAGTAGATTTATTAGCAGAATCTTAATATGAGTTTTCTAGTGTTTCCTTTGTTCTTGATCACTGACAGAAACAATCAATTATTGCAGTAGTTTACTTGAAAAACAAATAAAGGAATGCTATGTTTTCTTACACATACATACATACGTATATGCATATGTATATATATATTTGTATGTATATTTATCAGTCATACCTTCACAATTTACCATATATAAAGACACTGTTCTTTACTTGACCCTTCTGTGCTTTCTCTGACTTTTGATGAGCTGTTGCATATTGTCAGAAGTGTGCAGTGTATACTGCTTTAGGAAATGTTTGCAGAGATCTTTCTCATGGTTAACATAAAGAGACAGTAATAGGAGAAAGCAGTTTCCGTTCCCAATATAGGTGCAACATTCATAGTTAAATATTAATATAATGGAATAGTTGCTTAAGAGAAAATCACCTACAGTTCAACTACAGAGGTCTCTTGCCTTGTCAAATGCCCTCTCCCAGTATGTATGCTTGCAAGCTGAGGCAGTTAGCCTGTCTCCTTCCACCACTGCCCTTTGTCAGATGATCAGTCTCATTCTCCTCTTTAAAGTAGCCACTCACAGACATTGAAGTTTCTTCACTCTTCGTGCATATCCTTCCATTCTTTTATTTTCTAAACAGTTTTTTCCAGGCCTAATCCTTCTTGCTGTTCTTCTTCTGGCTTATTAAATGTGATACTGCAAAGTTTATTCAACAAATCCCCAGCACCACTCGTAGGATATCTCTCTCTTGTTTCTTACACATGCCTTGTCTGTTAATATCTCCATGGGTGAGGACTCTTCCCATCCCTAGCACAACTTAACCTCATGACGTGTGCCTTTGCCAGGTTTCAAAGGTAAGTTCTCATGTTCGAAAATTCACCAGGGCATACAAACAGGTAGTTTAGTATAATTTAGGACATTTGGGGTACTCACATTAAGATCTGAAGACACTTTTGGGTCCTACTTAACTTAGACAAAATATTTGTAAAGGCACAAAAAAACAGATCCCCTACAAACTGCATATCATAGAACTTTATAGAATTGAAGTGGACTTTGCTATAAATGGATTGCACATTAATGGTTTGTATCCCCAGGTGAGTAGGACAAACCAGGATGCTCAAGGTATCAGTGTTTCCAGCCAGTGTTGCATCTAAATTTCCTGTGGCCAAGTGCAACATTGAAATTCTATTCTTCTTCTCTTTCTGCCACCTATTTTCTAAGTCTAACTTCCTATTTACATTAAGATAATGAAACGTGATGGAAAGAAACTATTTTGTGAAGTGTCTGTAAACTCCGTCTGGCATTTTTGGTGTATTTGCAAACTGCTGCAGGGAGATGCTCAGATAATCAAAACTTTCAAATAGAACCTAGGACAATTGAATTTCCTTCAGAAGCAGTTACTGAATATAACTAGGACACACATTGATTCTTAAATAAGGACAACTGTATTTGCTGTTTGTCTCTCTGCTTGAGTTTCCTTTGAAGTGAATTTTGTACACAGAACCAGTCAGTGTGTGCCTCCATGGTGTATGTTTGGGCCCCTTGAGGACCATGAGTGTGAAAGCATTCCACAGAGTGCATTTCCCCTCAGTGCATACACAGCTTCACTGTGTTTAAGACCCAGACTGTTCCCATCATACCTCCTGGTGATGCTCAGATGCTCTTGATCTCTGCTGCAAGTTCTCTGTGGGACTGCTCAGTGAGCCACTGGCAGAAGGGTTTGTGGTTCATGGTGCTGCTGCCTTGTAATCACACAAAGCTTCCTCCTAGAGCATTTTTTACAAAACCAAGACAAAATAGTGCTCCATCACTCTCACTGTGAAGGAGTTCCCATATACATTAGTGCAGAACTTCCTATTTATCAGTTTGTGGCCATTTCCCCTCGTCCTATCACCACACACTGCTGAGAAGAGTCCAGCCTCATCTCTTTGCCTCCCACTCCCTAGATATTTATAGACACGGATCAGATCCCCTCTGAATCTGCTTTTCTCAAGGCTGAACAGACCCACAATTTTTCTTTGTAAGGGAGATGTTCCATGCCCTTTATCATCTTTGTAGCCCTCTGCTGGACTCTTTCAAGGAAATCCCTTTCTTTTTTGTACCAGGGAGCCCAGAACTGGACACAGTACTCCAGGTGAGGCCTCATCATTGCAGACTAGATGGGGAGGATCACCTTCCTTGACCTACCGGGCACACTCTTTTTAATGCACCCCAGGATTCCATTGGCCTTCTTAGCCGCCTGGGCACACTGCTGGCTCATGGACAACCTGTCATTCGACAGCTAC
Source organism: Callipepla californica brunnescens (assembly GCA_023055505.1). Taxonomy (NCBI): domain Eukaryota; kingdom Metazoa; phylum Chordata; class Aves; order Galliformes; family Odontophoridae; genus Callipepla; species Callipepla californica. The sequence goes on from JALIRH010000001.1 coordinate 59,597,576, forward strand.
TCAGAAGGACTTGTGAAAAGAGCAAAACAAAAACAAGTTAAACCCAAGTTTCCAAATTCTCAAGCATTGAAGAGGATGTATCACACTCCTAGTTTTCTACTTAATATCAGAGGTAGTAGGCAAATTTATAGAGATACTTGTGGAAATAAATCTTTTACGTATTTCATAGAATCTGATCATCTAGTCCAGTAATCCACCTTCCATGAATATTGCCCACTAAATCACGTGCCATAGTGCCACATCTAGATATTTATTGAAGAAATGTTTCCTAATATACAACCTGACCCCCCCCAGGAGCAACTTGAGGTCATTGCCTCTTATCCTGTCACAGTTACCTGGGAGAGGAGGCTGACCCCCAGGTCACCACAGCCTTCTTTCAGGTAGTTGTAGAGAGCAATAAGATCTCCTCTAAGTCTTCTCCAGACTGAACAATCCCAGTTCCCTCAACTGTTCTCCATAAGACTTGTGCTTCAGACTCTTCATAGCTTTGTTGCACTTCTCTTTCACTTCCTCTTTCACCCCTACTTTCCACTTGTAAATTTCAAAGCCTGGTAACAATTACATTGTTTTAACTGATAATTGCAATTCTTGATTGGTGTACACTAAAAAAAAGCCCAGTCAGCCCATCAAGTTTTCATAAAACACTAACTGGGTGAATGTTATGTTCTGTTCTCAGAATCTGTGTCTGATTTTTTTGCCTAAAGGATATAGCGTGTCCTTTTTCAAAACATAATCTATGATATATTTGCACTATTTTACAAGGGCTCTGAAGCACAGTGAAAGATCATTCTGTCCACAGTAGAGGGGTCGGAGCTAGATGATCTTTGAGGTCCATTCTAACCCAAGTCATTCTATGATTCCGTGTTATGGAATACAGAGAACTGGGATTTATAAGAAACCTTTGCTACTTTATATGACCATATTTTAGCTCCTGAGTTACTGTCACCGCCTTTGTTCCACAAAAGGCTCTCAGTAGCCTGAGGTTTGCCTGCTTACAGAAGCAGAAGCCAGCATCTGCATCAAACTGACTAAATGTGCTAGAGGGGATGTACTGTAATTATCTATGTTCTCCATACCTATTCGATTTTAATTGAAAGGCCAAGGCTATATTAAAGTTTTCATTGTCAAACTGATCTTTTCTATACCTATTATTTTTAGATGCCTGAAAGACAAGTGGGTGGAACAGCACGAACTGGCATTAAATTTGAACCATCATACACGTAGAAGAACTGTAATTATGTATCTCAGGTGTATAATATTTGGGTAGTCAGTAGATGAGTTTAGACTGTTTTAAGTTCATCCTTGGACACATCAGTGGTATTCATGGCATTTCAGTGTATCCAGTTCCTATATTTGCATGCATAACTCACTTTTAAATCTGTATCACTACAAATGCTTTGTTCTTTTGTGCCAAGTGTCCTGATAAATCTGTGTCCCCACATAAATCTGTCAGAGTAGGGTGGGCACAGTGAGGCACTGCTCCTCGGCATGTTCTGTGTACTGAGAACACTTCTTTCACTGCACATTATTGTTGCAACTACTGCTTGACAGGAGATATTTGTCCTGCATTTCTTCTGCATACACATTTATAATTCGGAATAGTGCATTAAAAAAAAAAAAAATCTTGCCTGAAAAGAGTGTAAGAAAGAAGTTTCACTCTGTTATCATTTACCACTTGAGAAGGAGGTTGATTCAATGTAAAATATTCATTATTAAGGGCTGAAGCAGAAGGTTTATGTAATTTTCAGATGCTTATTAGTGTAAACTAGGCTCATCTCACTCACATGAAACCACTTGCTATGCGCCAGTAAGGTGTCTCTGAATTAATCCAAGTCGTAAGGTAATGAATTAGTTCCAGGCTTTTACTTTCAGGTTTTCCTGCAATGTTGTTCTAATTTTTCTGTTAGAATCTATTTTTCTTGATACAGCTCTCCCCAGGCCTGTGGTTGAGAGACCTGTGACAGTCATCCTGTACAAGTGATAAATCATGTACAAGTGATAAATCACTATGCAGGAAGGAGCACAGAGGCCTGGAAACAGCTGCCTTGAGCCAGGCTCATGAGAAATAAAGGGGAGACTTCATTGTCTTGAAATGAATTAGAATGAACAGGCAGGTACTGTAGGAATCACAGTTCCAACTAGAGCAGATAAAACCTTCAGTTGCTGCTCGCTTACTGATTTCAAACCCTGAGACTCTCTTTCTGACCTGGGCTGCCAGGGATTTGGATCTGCAATAATAAAGTCTGACTGTCTCTAATACTAAGGCTTTCTTCTCAAAGTCAGGCAGCTTATCTAACCTCACACCAATTGTGTGCTTAAAGAAAGGCAAGAAATGTGAGAAACTTTTATTTATCTTTAGAAAATAATTGGTAAACCTATTATCACTAGCTAATGGTATGTACACATGCAGATTTCTTTTTATAAGCCTTTTATAAGTTTGTTTAAAATTTTCTTTCTTGGCATATCTATAATGGTGGAATTCTTATTGCTTTGTTTTCTTGTTTGTATTATGAGTTGTATGCTCCCCAGCAGTCCTAATTTTAAAGGATAGGAGATTTTCAGATTTTGCTCTGGAGGATAAGCAACAGAAATTTCATAGAATCCTATAATTATTTGATCTGGAAGGAACCCGAAAAGCCATCTAGTTCCAAATTCTCTACAATGGGCAGAGACACCTTCCATTAGACCAGGTTGACCAAATCCCCTTTTAAAGCACTTCCAGGGATGGGACTTCCACAGCTTCTCTAGGCAATCTCTTCCAGTGCCTCAGCACCCTCACTGTAACATAACGAAACATACCCTTTTTTAGCTTAAAAATATTACTCCTTGTTTTATCTCTACACTTCCTGACAATGATCCGTTCCCATCTTTCCTGCAGGCTCCCTTTAAGTCTTAGAAAGCTGATATAAGGCCTACTCACAGCCTTCTCTTCTTTAGGCTAGATAACCCCAACTTTCTCAGCCTTTCTTCATAGGAGCAGTGCTCCAGCCCTCTGGTAATCTTCCTGGACCGCCTCTGGACTCTTTCCAACAGTCCTATGTTGTCGGCACCATGGGTGGTCACAGTAGTGCAGGTGAGATCTAACAAGACTGAAGAAGAGAGGGAAAATAACCTCCTCTGACTTACAACCTCCAATTCTTTAATGCAGTCCAGGATACAGTCAGCTTCTTGGACTGCAAGCACACATTGCTCACTCTCAAAAAGCTTTTCATCTACCCCAAGTCTGTCTCCACAGAGCTACTGTCCATCCACTCATCAACAAGTATGTATTCATATTTAGGATCGCCCTGTGCCAGGTGCAGTACCTTGCTCTTGGCCACGTCACGAGGCCCACCTCTCAAGCCCATGAGGATCCCTCTGGATGGCATCCCTTCTCTCCAGCATGTCAACCCCATCACTCCATTTGGTACTTTCTGAGGTTGCACTCAATCTCACAGATCATGTCACTGACAAAGATTTTAAATAATACTGGTTTCAATACAAACATCTGAGAAACTCATCTTGTCATTAGTCTCCATATGGACATCGAACGATCATGCACAACTCTTTTGAGTGCAACCACTGAGTCGATTATTTATCGGCCAACTAGTCCATCCATCAAATCTATGTCTTCATTTTAGAGACAAGTATATAATGTGAGACAGCATCAAATGCTTTGCAAAAGTTCAGGTAGATGACAACAGTTTCTCTTCCATTATCCACCAACACTGTAACTACATTGTTAGATAAGATTTGCTCAAGTTGAAACCATTAAGCGTTATCAGATAAATAAGGCTAAACTCTATGTATGCCTATTGAACATGCAATGCATAGCAAAAAATATATTAATAGGATTTCTTAGTACTTTCATCACAGTGTTTGGAGGGGTAAGAAACATTATCTGAATTTTCAATTCTTGGAGCCTGGGGTAAGGATGTACCAAACTAGAGACAGGCAACTGGCAGAGACAGGCCACTCTGTGATCTAGGAGAAAATGTTTGGTTTAATTTGTACAAAGATAATTTGTGGAAGATAGATATGATCCAGACAAATGAAAAAAATAAAAAAAAAAGAGGAGGTGATAAATGTGTTTTAATGATTTTTTAATGTGTAATTCTTTAAAATGGAGTGAAGTTGGGAAGGGATTTTGTGGGACTGAGAGATCACTTGCTTTTTGAATTGCAAAATAAATAGACTTTTTAATCACAGTTAACCTTAATATTTTCAAAGGTAATAGTGACAGAAAAGCATGCATTTAGGTTGATATGAATCTTTAGGTTTCATACATGTATTGATACTTGAACATCTGCTAAAATGTAGATGTCGCGTAGTCCTTTGGGAAGAATTATTTTTATGTTTAAATACTTGTGTATATAAAACATATTTACTAGAACTTGTTGTTTCCTGTTCTTGCTCCTAAATTATTCACGAAGTAGGTCAACAAAGTCCCCTTTTAAAATAAGAGAAGATTGACACTTTTATGATAAATTGTGGAGCAGAATAGTGAAATTGTAGTACACTCAGTGACAGTTGATTTCTGTTTTAGCTACATTTTAACTCTCCTTATTTTACTCTTGTTTATGGTAACACTACATATATCTGTAGATTGGTTTGGAGTTAGATTTAAACCTTAGCAAAGAAAATGTAGTTTCTTGTAATGGAGTATAGGGTTGATGTACTTTACTTTTTGCTAAAACCAATAAAGCCAGAATAACTTTGTTTCATTTAGGTAATTGTCTTTCTTACCCAGCATTAAGGTGGTCCCAGAATGCTTGGAGTCAAATTCACTTCATTTAGTGTAAATGATTTTCTCCGATTGTATAAATGACTTCTCTCAGAAGATTATAAATGTAAAGACCTCCTATCAGTTATGATATTTCCCTCCACTGCATAAAGTTCTCATGTTTTAGCCACAAACACATTTTTCCATGTGACATCCAACAATTATTTCTCTAAGAGTCAACAAGGAGGGTTCCATTTCACATTTTAACACAAAATTGAAAAAGTGAGCCTGAAAACACTCATGGAAATTCAAGTTTTGAGACAGTAGGGTTGAGTACTCTGAAGTGACGTTTTGCACAACCAACCATTATACTGGTGTAAGAAAAAGAGCATCACTGTTCCTCTTCAACCAAGCACCAGTGCTGATGTTCTCCTGTACATGATCTACTGTTTGTGCAGCTTTTCAACTGTGCTCTGAGTCTGCTCAGATTTGCAGACATTTTCTGAGCCTGTGGGATGACTGAGAGATGTTTGCCTTGGAACGTGTTTCTTTTTGCGGTGGTGAAGTTTTATTCCTGTAAGTTTAGGATCATAGAGCCATAGGGTGGCTTGAGCTGGAAGGGATCTTGATGGTCATCTAGTTCCAACCCCCCTGCCATGGGCAGAGTTGTCACCCACTAAATCAGGTTAATTTTCTCCATAGTATTCACACTCCTTATTGTGTGAGATGTAGGAGGAAAGAAAAACAAAGTTGTATTCTAGCACACAGTGAAAAAGTGAAACAGAGATCTTTATCATCTCCAAATCATAAAAGGCTAATGTATTTATTGTTAAAGTACAATGATATGGGAGAGCTTTAATCATTTCTTAGCTGTGCCTTGGACTCGCTGAGAGATTCTATACCTTTGTAAAATGCACATAGTGTTGTTTCTCAATAGAGTATGAGAAAATCAGAATCATTTTTATGCTCTCAGTCCTGTTATATGGCAGTACTGGGAATTACAAATAACATAATGAATAGAAAATAGAATGTACTTTTCTTGACTAAAGCACGTTTTATTATAGATTTTGAAGTCTGAAAAAAAGACATAAGGATCTCCAACTTGGCTTCTGTAATGGAACAGTGGTTTGAAATGCCCATATGTAATTACTGTGTCCCATTTGCTGGTCCACAAGTAATGTGGAAATTCAGTCTTTACCTAATTGTAAGGGTTGTGTGTGAAATGAAGGTTTGCTTTTTGGTTAAGGTAAGGAGTCTGTTAAATAGGATGAGATCCATACAGAACTGTATACCTGATTAGATCCCCTCTCTGACATTCTAAGACATATCTGGTGACATTTTGGAGTTCTGAATTGCATGCTGAGTAAACTGCACCTGTGTTGTCTATATTTAAGCTAATTTGTGCAGAAATTGCTGATACTTAGGCGCTTAGGTTTCTAATGAACATTTAATGTCCACATTTCTGCTGTTAACCAATCTGTCTTGTATGAATTTCTTTATTCACATGTGATCCTCAAATCAGAATCTGAAGGTCCTCTGACATAGTTAGCACTATTGGAAACTGGCTCTTGTCTCCAATTCTCATATTGCAGAAACTCATCCCAAGGCTTTTTGTGTGAATTTTACTGAACTATGGCACCAAATGGTGACCACAATCAGAGAGAGTGGTGCCTGAAATTATAATATTAATCGTAACAATAGCTTTAATTCTTTTCGTATTTAAATCATTTAAAGACTGCTTACCTCTCTTGTGACTGCAAAAGAATGTTTAAAACCACTTCCCCAGATATTTTTGCTCTCTCTTTCCTGCACAAACAACCCCATCCAAATCTTTATTTGTGGCTGTCTTCTGGCTTAGAGAGGGTGATTTATATACAGTGCCTTCTGCAGTTGGAGGCCTGTGTTGGTCAAATACGGCAACTTTGGGACGCCTTTTTTTTCTTAGTTATCCTAGAAAACATGGGGTCTTTTCTGCAGGTTTCATGCTAAAAGGGAGTTTACTTGAAATGTTTGGAAGCCAAATCCAGAGGTTAATTTAAAGTACTCAATCATACAAAATTCTATTCACTGTATTACAGTCATTTTTTGTTGTTGTTGCTGTTCTTTAATTTTATTGCTAGGGGGGCAAGATACCCATCCGATGGACATCACCAGAAGCCATTGCATACCGGAAATTCACATCAGCCAGTGATGCATGGAGCTATGGGATTGTCCTCTGGGAGGTGATGTCTTATGGAGAGAGGCCGTACTGGGAGATGTCCAACCAGGATGTAAGTATGCTGTTATCTGAGTTATGTTCTCAAATAGAGGATCAGACTGTGAAAATAAGTGAAGCATAATGAAACCAGGTGGCTCTGAGTTTTTGACATTGACACTGAAGAAGATGTAGAAATGAGAATTCTCTATCTCTCAGGTCAGGAATAGGTTCTAATGAGCTTAAGAAAAAGAATAAAGAGTATATATATATTTTAGTAGGGTGTTTTGTGCATCTGAAGGAGCATACTGGATAATTTTATCACTGGTGATTTTCTGTAGGATAATTCAAACAGTTCCACTGCGGTGATGTCACTGCCTTTTACATTCTTTAGCTTATTGTTAGAAAACCCTCCTAAATTTCTGTTGATGTTCTTTGGTTCCTGTTCTATGATACTGCTTAGAAGCTTTCAGTAAATGTCAAATACACAGAATGAATTGCTCTTGGAGCTTGTGAAAAATAGAAATACAGTATTTCTACTAAAAGTACGAAACCAAAATATTTCTGGAAGTGATCAAAGGATAAAATAGAGTAGTAGAGTGATTTTATTAGAAGACTTCAAATGCAGGCTTCTATGCAATGTTAATGAGCTAACCAAGCCTGTCATCCAAATGTGTATCTCTCCCAGTATTTTTATAAGAAGTGTAACATTTCGCAAGTAAGATTTTTGGTCCATTTTTTGGAGATTTTTTTTGTTATCATTGCCATAGAAATACTAGTTTTATTTCATGGGAGTTATAAACCAGATCTTCTGATGTACAGTAATTAATGCACATAGATTTTCCAAAGGGATGATATCTTTAGTGCTAGATTCAAGAAAGTCGTTAGCATAGTTGGAAACAGAGATTGCTAATGCTACTTTATACTAAACAGGAAAAAACAAGAAAATGTTTCCTTTCTAAGTTAGTACCTCTGGAATACAGGTCTGCAGCAAGCTATGTGTATCTTTTAATTAGTTATGAAATCTTTTCAATTGATGGAGGTTAATTAATTGTGTTTCATAAGCTGATATACTAGTGGGATGCTTTTCTGTAATAACTGTTCACACTTAAATGAGAAACAGAAATATTAACCTATTTCTTTGTACCTTTGTACTGGCTGCTTTAATTATGGACTTGTTGATTATCCCTGTTCTAGCTTAGCTTAGATTTTTCCTGTTTTGTTTTGTTTTTTTTTTACTAAAAAAACCCTGAAAGGATAACAAAATATTTATTTATTGTTTTCTACTTAGAATGTGTTATTTTTTTGGACTTATGATACAGAGTATACAGTAGGACTGATCAGTAGGGGTTATACTTTGTGAAAATCTTATATTAGAAAGTGTATATATTGGGCTAAATTTTGTTTTGTCACGTGGTGGTTTTGATTCCATTGGCCTTGCATCTAGACTACTGATGAAAAGAACTGGGGATACAGTTCCTAGCAGGAAGCATTGAGTTACCTTGTGGTAAGTTTTTAAAGTATTTTCTAGCTCTGTGAGATAAATTACAGGCTCATTTTTCAAGATGACCTGCCTACCAGTGCAGAGTCTCCCATGAAAAGGTTGGTTGGTCTTCTGCCATATGCAGCATCCACTGGAGAGTATGGGACACACCTGTTCCTAAGGATGGTCAGAAAAGTGACATTCAAGACCTTTTGCATTTTGGCATAGTTAAGCAGGCAGCTTACTAACTGTAGCTTTTATTTATGGATTTAGTTCAATCAAATGTGAGTTTTGGAGATCCTTTTTAGACTCTCACCTTCCTCAAAGTCAAATACTGTATCTTAACTCTCCCACAGCCCTTTTTGCTTGACTAATTTACTGCCTGGTTTACTTTGCAGATAAAACCAAGAGCATTGCTCTGCAAGACAATTAGTGAATAAACACAATTGTTTAAACATAGAATGTCCATGTTAATGTGGTTCACAGAACTGATAAAAACAAGTTGATGCAAGTGTCTTCAAGTTCTCAAAAACTTTTATCCTTGTGCAGGTAATTAAGGCTGTTGATGAAGGGTATCGTTTGCCACCTCCTATGGACTGCCCAGCTGCCTTGTATCAGCTGATGCTGGACTGCTGGCAGAAAGACAGAAACAACAGACCCAAGTTTGAGCAGATTGTCAGCATCCTGGATAAGCTGATCCGTAATCCCAGCAGTCTGAAAATAATCACCAACGCGGCAGCAAGGTGACATATTAGATCCAACATTGCACGTGACTGAATGTCTTTGATTTCTTTTTTTTTTTTTCCATAATTAGAATTTGTGTTGTTTCTTTACCCACATCTTCATTTTCTAACCATAGATATCTGCAGCCTTAATGAGAACAGAGAGCTTTCTGTCTGTCCATTTGGGAGAACAATTTAACATTCTTATTTTTAACATTGCTGCTATTTTTATTAATGATGCACTATTATTCAAATTTTGTAAAGTTACTATGCTATGGTTATGAAACCCATTGTAGGATTGAGCAGAGATTTGTGAAAGAGATACAGAGGAAAGATTTGGTCATTGTGTAATATCTCTTTTTCCTCTTCTAACCTTGTGTGTTGCTTTAAATGATTAGTGTTTCATAGGGCACAGCTAGCCATGTTCCTAAGTATCTTTCAGAATTGGATCCAAATACATATCACACACTCTTTCACTCTGCACTGACAAGTTACTTCAATCATATCAATAACCCTTTTGCTTTCAGTAGGACTCACAGTCTGAAAGATGCACTTACATTCACTGCTTGATAAATGCCTTAGCTAGGAATTATTTCCAACCCATGCAGTTTTCCTAATTGCACTAAAAACATCTATTTGTAATCCTAGTTATTCAACACATTCTGGGACATCTCTAAGTTGAAATAAGAATTACTGAGAGAAAATGAAGACTGTGTTCACACCTGAGGGGGATGTGGTGAAACAAGATCTTTAGTTTAGTAGACTTTAAGTGAATTGGTTTATAAAATGTGCAAAATGTCATAATTTTACATCAGTGATTTGAAGAGATGTAAAATTATTTTTAGCACAACTGCTTATGAAAAATCCTCCATCCACAAAGCAAACTGTCAGGGGGAAATCCATGCTGATCCTCTGCTCTTTCAGACCCAGGTCTTCAAGGGCTGTTTCAGGGCAGAACAGATTCTGCCACAAGGCAAGCTTTGAAATGAAGAGGGCAAATCACACCTCCCAGACCTTTGTGTCTGGCACAGCCCACTTCTCCTCGCTGCAGTCTAGCAGGAAAGCACAGAAGGTAACAGAGATAAGACAGCACAGTGAGAAGGGCTGGGCCACTAGGCAAGCTGTGTGGACCTCACTTTCTTTTTCCTGTATCTGCTATTGCTCATCGCTGGCTGATCTGGTCTGCTGCCACTCCCAAGGCATCAGAAAGAAAGCAGAGGTAGGAGGAAGAAGAAGGACTTGCTAATGGAGTTTGCTATTAGAAATTCTTGAGAGAAGTCTTCTTGCACAGTAATTACATTTCATAATGTAATTGGTGAGCATCTAATGTACATTAAATTAGTACACTTACCAGAATGGTTATTGCTGTTACCTGCTAGGTGACAGGTTAGAAAAAAGAAAAAAAAAAAAAGGAAATGTTTAAAGCATTATCTTCTCAGTGAAGCAGATCTATTCTAAATATCCTGTAACCCCATTAGGTAAATGGTTGGTGCAAACATCTATTTTGTAGAGATACACTGTAGGAAGTCATGACTAGTATATTTTGGTTTGGGGTTTTGATTGTAGAAGCTGATGCCTGCATATTTTGCATTTCAAACAAAAGCAAAATGTTTCGTTTATTGTCCTCTCAGTGAGTCAGATGAACCACAGCAGAGTGGAAAACTTAACTGTCATTTCCAGCTACCAGTTCAGAGCAAGTAAAAGATGATAGTGTCTAGTCAGGCTCACATACAATCTGACTACCGGACTGGAGCACTACATTGTGGCTTTCCTAAGCAGCTGAGCCCCTCTCCTCTTCAGCACCTCATTTGCTGGAGGCAGACGTTGTGGTGGGACCCTGCTTCAAGCTCTGGGCCAGCCCAAGCCCCTCACCTGTGGGAAGCCACTTGTGGCTGTTCAGGGAATACATAATCCACAATTTCTTCATCTCACTCTGTCAGTTTCTGCAGTTCATGATCCATGCTGATCTCATGTCACTGCCCACAGCCAGGCAGGGACAGGCCTGGCTGCAGGGGACACAGAGCGAGCTAGCTCCTGAGACTTGGGGGATTACATCAGTGCGAACGGCTGCTCTCAGTTGTTATTTGAGGCTACAGTACTCCTACTGCACCTCTCTCCACACCCACAGTAAGCAATTAATCTAAATTATGGAGGTCCCTCTTCTACCCATGTCTATGCTGCTACTGGTAGAATGGTCGAGCTTTATGCGCAACATATGTTCGTAAGTGTTCAAAACGTATTTGGTCAGGAAAATTGTTTAACCTGATGATGTCTGCTGCAGATGCAAAGCCAGTCTCTTCTTGCAGATTTTCAAGTCGGTGTTTAAAACAGTTCCAGTAATGTTATATCCTATTTGAAAGCACATTTCTGGAGGTGCACAGGATATCTCTGCCCCTGGTATGCTGCTTTTAACTGACTGCACCTGAAGGATGTGCTCAGCAAAGTGTCTGATGCCAAGGCCATATCCCTAGCACGTTTTATAATAATATCTCATAGGAATAGAGGAGAGAAGTCAGAGCCTTCACTTCTGTATTCCCTTTCAGTTTTCTATCCCTTGTGGACACTCCACGGCATCTAATAATTTCTTGGTACCTGGGGGGAAGATTTTATCCTTATTGATTGTCTCTTTGCAGACCTTGCTACATGCTTGTGAACACTGCTTCATCAAAAGCTTTTTGTAATCTCAGAGTAGCAAATGTTTCATGATACCTTTCCTCACACTGTGCTTTATCTCTAATTCACTCAAAAATTTCTTTCCTATTCCTTGGAAAGTACAGAATATGGATGATTGCTTTATTGTCCTTTTAATTAGGTGGCCACCTTGAATTCTTTTAAACAAGGCCAGGCCTGCACTGGACACATCGGTGTTTTGTGTCCCTCAGGCTGTCTTGAATTATCCAGCTCCATAAAGGACCATAGAAGCAGAACGTGGTGCACACATTGTTGTGAAATCATGCAGTCTCCTAAGGCATAACCGCATGATATTTTTATTTGATTTACGTCTTGCTGTTCTCTCTTGTTTTCTATGCATTATGTTCATTTTTATAACAGAGGCTTTAGGTTGTTTGGATACCTTTAGGGTGGAAGTGAGTTCATAGCTCTTCCAGTTTTGATCAGTTTTATTATTTTTCTTCTTGAGCTTATTATTTTTCAGTCCTCTGTGTATTACTTCACATTTGTGAACATTTCATACAAAGCAGATGGGAAGTTTTCTAACTTGAATAGGAGAGACAGAGTCAGTTCACCCACCTCCTAATCAGTTGGTTAAGTTGTGATCTACAAAGGTTCACTACTTTTTTTTTATTATTTATGTAGAAAAAAGGTAACGTAAGAGTTAACAACTGAAAATATTTTGCATATGCTGCTTTTCAGTGTCTTCATGTGTTTCATTTTTTTTTCCCACTCATTTTATCCAATTTGTTTAGATAAAATAATTTGTTTCTGAAAGAACATTTCTCATATATTTCTAAGTATATAACAGCTGAAGGGTTGCAATGTAACTGTATGATAAGCTTACACAGCCATTTAAAAAAGGTATTTAAAACACAATGTATAATTAGAAATATATTCAAAGCATTTCTGTGCCCCAAAGTGATTTATGTTGTTGAAAGATTGCGTGACATTTAGGTCTAATACAGCATTAGGGCAGCCCAAGTACTGTGGCAGCCTCCTTTTAGTTGCAGCAGTGAACGTGCGGCTTTGTACCCTCACATCTGCAGTGCAGGTGCAACTGAAGTCACTTAGTCTTTAGGAGTGTGATAAAACAGGAATAACCAAGTTAGTCCATGTCCCTGCCAAAAAATAGTTAAAAAACAAAACAAAACAAAAAACTTAAAAATATTCTATTTCCAACATACAATTTTCAGAAATTCTGAGTTTCTTCCAGGTCTGTGCTTGATTTCAAAATTGGGAAGGAATCCACACAAACATATAATTAATTTGCATATGTATATTTAGGGCAGGAGGAAATAAATTACTTTGCAAATACTGGGAGCAAAAGCTCTGAGAATTTAGGATATTTATTAAGTGGTCTGCAGACATTTTGTGCATGTGTTTTTAGTGTTATAATAATGTGTTTTTAGTGTTATAATAGCTATATTTGAGAACAAGAATGGCAAGAGTTTGCATCATATCAAGTGCAGAAAATAGGGAATTGACAGTCTTCTAAAAATAAGAATTTTGTGAGAGATGCTCTTGACAGTTTTGGCAACTGATTTTATTTTTTTCATTAGATTTTCACTGAAAAATGCAATTCATTTTGCTTTGAAAATTTTGAGAAGTTCATATGTAGCTCAGATATCTACTACAGAAAGTAACTATCTCATTTTAATATTTACAAGTAGTTTTGTAAAATCCTCTGGTGAATTCTGTCCAATGAAATGCCAGTCGTATGGTTTGAAATTCATTTGTGAAACAGTTTTCCAATTTGGAAATGCTGTAATCTGAAGGTTTGCAGAAGTAATTGGACCAAAAAATATCAAAACATTGTCTGTTTCAGGTGTTCTATTCCCATCTATCAGAAAATCTAAAGTACCTTCTGCATCAGAGGATTAATCAGTAAATTTGCCCCAGATCATTGAAGAAAAAGGTGTTACTTAAATGAAAATGAGAGATTGCTCAGTAAAGCCATCTAATTTCGTCAGCAGAGACAGGATGCCGTCTTGAACCTTTCAGACTCCCCTCTATGAATCCCAGGCTCTGCTTGTGGCTTCAGCCAACCTCACTTACTTCCAGTCAGTCTTTGGGCTTGAGAAAGTTTCAAAGAATTCAATATTTGAATCTTTATTCAAGCACATAGGAACTGTAAAACCAAATACTTTAATCCACTAGTGTGCTCCAGATACCATATTAAATGTTATATATTACAATATGTGCAGAAGTCTGCCATTAATTTGCAGCTCATTAAAAGCTATCTAAATAGACTTATAACGTGAAAAGCTGAGTCAAAAATATGGATAAGGAAGCAGACTTTTAAAGAAATAACACCAATATCAAAATAAAAAAGACATTTAAATTATATTTATGCTAATTTCTAACTGAAGACCATTAACCATTATGATATGATCTATGTTACTTCTTCACAGGTAAAACTTAAAATTTCCACAATATAGATCTCAATCCAGAAGTACTTCATAAAGTTTGGTCCAGTTATTCTTGCTTTAAAATAGAAATATACAACTAGATATTGTTCTTTGTGTTTAAAAGCCTTTAAAATGTAATTGGAGGCTCTGGAAATATGTAAATTGTAACATGTGTAGGGCATTGGCCCTGGAACTGCACTGCTCTGACTGACAACAGGTTGAAACTAGTCATTGCTAAGGGACACAGAGGCATACTACTGTAGATCCTATACTGTTATACAAACTTAACATCCTACTTTAATTTCCAGGTTTCAATTCTATGATGAGAGGAAGTTTTCATCTATAAATAAAGTTTACATTTTATAGTAATCCATAATGCTCTGTAACAACTTAGAAAAAAGAAATAATAAAATCTACCAACAGTAAATGCACTATTTCTGGATGCAATTCAGTCTGGTGGGTAGATTTAGTTTCATGTATGGTACATATCAGGAGTTCTCTAAAATATGAGTTCTCCCAGTATTGTTATATATCAGGCTAAAAACGAAAACAAGCAAACAACAACAACAACAAAACACACAAGAAAACTTGCTATTTTCAGAAGCATCGTTGAAATTGTTTTAATATAGTCCAGGATATGTAAAGGGTCAGGGTCAGCTTGTCTTCCTGATGAAAATCCAAAAGTGTTGGAAAATGTGTATGAATAATTCCTCGTGTATGCTGTCATATGTTAACAAGTTGTTTAGAGCCCTATGCTGATTTTCTTGAATTTGAAGTCTTGCTTGAGTTATTAACTGGAATAATTTCCTTGGTCGGATTTTGGCCTACTTGTTATTTGTGAGTAGATTGTATTTGTTCACTGCTGAAGAATGGCTTTGTTGGCACTTGTTGTGGTGCTCTCACTTGATGTGAAGCATAATGTTTGCTTTCAATCATCCAGAGCCATCATTTGCAGTTAAAAATTTGAAGTTTGTTTCTCACAAAGTTTGGTTCCACTTAAAATCTGATGATTCTGTGGAAAGTCTCTACTAAGCTAACTTTATAGGTTATTTGTGGAAATTGAACTCAGAGCAGCAAATGATTCAAAACAAAAATCTAGTCAATTTACATTGGCTGAACTATTTGTTTAGGAGTTCCCTTTTTTGACATTCAGGTCAGATGGTTTCAGATGCTTGAAATGTACTGCTGACCTGCTGTAATACTGGCAGCTTGCTTCTTCGCTTTAGGAATGATCAATCTGAAGGAAGAAGCTGTCGGTTTTTCTTTCAGCATTTCAGAGAGGGTTTAGATTCTGTGCTTGTCCAGGTGTAACCAACAGGGTCTGGCCAAATGCGGCATAGCAGCATTCGACCCACATGTGAACTTTTAGCTCTACTCAAAAAAACAGCAGCAATCTAGGCTGTGACCTAAAAAGGAGACTGGCTGCTCTAAAAGAATCCGAACAGTGTAACCCCAGTGCGCTAGCTCTCTTTCAGATGTCTGTTAAACAGCAAATACAGAATTAAACTGAATGGGGGAAACTTCACAAATCACACAGAAAAACAACAGATTCTGGTAAATAGTACTTGCTGATGTCTAATCGTAATTCAGGTTGTGTGTGGAATTCAAGCACTAAACTGAAGACATTTTTAAGAACTTCAGTGAATTAGCATGCTAGAGACAGAGAATCTATTTTCACCTGATTTTTTTTTTTTCCTGTAGTCATGAATATCATGCCTGAGGTAGACATGAATGAACCATTGTTCCTTCAAAATTAAAAATTGTGCGGGCTTGCTTTTACCATATACAGAAAAACATCTATTTGCACTTTTGCACTTCTAAACTTGACAACGTTGATGAAACTCAGACACGAGTTCATAGCAGACTGAGTTCTGTAGTTAGAATTTATATGTGGATGGATCAGTGTGGGGCTGTATTTTGAGCATTTGCTGTTGGTTGTGCTTCTGCGGGATTTTGCTCTCTGCTTCTCAGCTTGATGCAATGGGTTTACAGCGTGAAGCTCTCCTTAGCGTTAATGGCAATGCTGCACTGGAATTGATGGAGAAAGGAACCACATGAAGCCACGGTCTGACCCAGTGAGTGCTGTAGTGGATGTCTGTCAAAATTCACACTGCTGCCAAATGGGAGATGCAAGGGCAAGTCATGTAAAGCAAATGGTAGATACAAAGACCAGAAGAGCATTTTAAAAGCTCTCTAAGGCATTTTCTCTCCCTCTATTAAAGAGCCCATAGATTGTCCGAACAATAATGACTGGTTGTTGTTAAGGATCCTGTATGAATACCAGGAAATGGCCATGGGATATTACTTCTGCTGTGTAAAAGCACAGCTTAGGCTGTATTATGAGAAAGATAGCTCAGCAATACGCTGGTGTATTTGCCTTCACTGTCTTCACTGATTTTAGTGGGGAAAAGGTGAATAGGGGATCACTGATCCACTCAGGCTTCAGATTTATTACCCTCAAAAGATGCTGAAAAGATAGGAGCCCCTTAAAACCATTTTTCTGGGGGGCAGAAACAGGACCATTAAAGATTGGAGGGCTGACATCTGGGTCAGCTGAAATTTTATGTCCTTCTTATCCTCAAGGCAGTTGTGGCAGGTTTTTTGCCAGTGAACAACATGCTTGCTATCAGACTGCAAACATGATGTGAAGCCCCCTGCAAAAAGCAAATGTGCCTCTCTAAGAGTTATTTTAGGGTCTAAGTTGCAATTTTGCTAGGTGTACTTCAAAAATGGGCGTGAAAAGGTAGAGTTGAACTCAAAAGATTCTTACCTTTAAGGTCCAGGGACAACCAAGTAAATACAAGGTCTCTACTTCTCCTCAGTATGTCATTTATTTACTAGTCTCCCATTGTCATACTTGTGTATCTATGATTCTACAATCTGCTTTGTGTGCTAGTTGTTCATTTTTGGGGGTAATTTTTGCTGTTATTGAAATATTGAAATGTCTTTACTGTTAGACCAGAATTCTGCATTTCTGCTTATCGTAGTAATAAAGCACACAGCATTTATGCCCAAACCAGGCCTGGTTCTCTCCCAGGGAGCAATTTCACTTAACACAACCAGCTTAGAATTAAAGTTTGCCACAGGAAATTACTTTGTTTTCTATATACTTCTCACTTAAAAGGAATCTGACTGTGGAAGAGGACGTCCAGATTTCAAAACTTAAAGGTTGGTTATTGTGTTTGGAGGAAGGAACAGAAAGAGAGACTATTCATAGAATCATAGAATCACTCAGGATGGAAAAGACCTCAAAGATCATCGAGTCTAACCATGACCTAACATACTACCCTTAATTCTAACAACTATCTGCTAAATCATGACCCTGAGCACCACATCCAAATGGTTTTTAAACACATCCAGGGATGGTGACACAACCACCTCTCTGGGGAGCCTATTCCAATGCTTTACAACCCTTTCTGTAAAGAACTGTTTCCTGATATCCAACCTAAACTTACCCTGGCACAACTCACAGCCATTTCTCCTCACTCTGTCACCTTTCACCAGTGAGAAGAGACCAGAGTAGAAGACCCTTTCAGATATTGGAAGAGAGCAATAAGGTTTCCCCTCAGCCTCTTTTTCCCCATACTAAACAGCCCCGGTTCCTTCAGTCAAGAAGAAAGTCTAGGATGTGAAGTGTGCAAGATGCCACACTTTGTACAGAAGTCATAGAATCATAGAATCGCCAAGGTTGGAAAAGACCTACAAGATCATCCAGTCCAACTGTCTGTCTATCAGCAATAGTCCTCTCTAAACCATGTCCCTCAACACAACAACTAAACGTTCTTTGAATACTTCCAGGGTTGATGACTCCCTGGGTAGCTCATTCCAGCATCTGACCACTCTTTCAGAGAAGTATTTCCTAGCATCCGGTCTGAATTTCCTCTGGTGCAACTTGAAGCCATTCCCACTAGTCTTGTCACTAATTACAAGAGTGAAGGGGCCAACCTCCAGCTCACTACAACCTCCCTTCATGTAGGGATAGGGAGCAATAAGGTCTCCCCTGAGCCTTCACTTCTCCAATCTCAGTCATCGGTCACTTGGTTTTTATTTATCTTGGTTCCTGAAGTTTTCAAGTACTTTTTTCTCACCAGACTACAGCTGACCAGAGACAAGACTATCGTGCTGTATCAGGAGGGCTTCTAGTGTTGTTTTCTGCAGTCTTCATCATTGTTATATGGTGCAACAAACATCTCCCTGTGCTGTGACAAAAAACTGTGCTAATGATAACAAACTGTAGCTCTCCTTACTACCGCAGATGTCTCAAAGGTTAATTCCAACTGTTTACATAATGGGCACATCCCGAGAATGCTTTCAGCAGCAGGGCATTTTGTAACTGGCATCTCACTGTTAAATTTGTCTCTCTAATCTAAGTCTGACTGACTTTTGTCAGGGTACCGCGTGTCAGTAAATACAACACCAAAGACAGGCGCACAGTCAAGATGGACAAGATATGAAGTCTTCGTATCCTGTTCTGTTGAAAGATAATGCAGTGGGGTATCATAGTTGGTCAAAGAAACAAAATAAAAAGATTTATTTTTTTCAAAGAGGGAGGAATTAAAAAACAAGACAGAGGGAAATGTTCTATTTCGCTTCCCCTGAGCAAACATGTAATTTCCATGATTTCTTTTTAATGACTCTCTTCTGAAGCTAGTAGGTACTGATTTATGAAAAGCTGTAAAAGATCAGGTGGAACCCTGCAGGACGTCGTTTACAGCTGCACGGATTGCAACCCATCTAATTTGTCTGGTAAAGTGTGAGCTCATGGCGCACATCACCCAGCCCATAAATTTCATGTTCAGACCTTCTGTCTAGGGGCTGGGTCAGGGGGGAAAAAAACGTCAATGAGTGCAGATGCTCTGAAAGCCCAGCTTTCCCTTGGTGCACACGAGGAGACATCACAGGCTCTTTGCTGTGAGACAAATTCCAGTTCATTGATAAACTGTCCAGATGTCCTCTCTGAGGAGGAAAGTAACTAATTTTGGTTTGGAATCCTACAAGGAGAAAAATGATACTTTACAGTGCTGGTTATTCTGAGGTCACTTACATTAAAATTAGGTCATATTTTTTGTCCTGATGATACTTTGATCCAAGTAATAAACATAAAAGCTCTTCCAGGCCACTCTAATTCCTAATCCTAGAGCACTGTTCTATCTCAGCTTGTTTATACATTTTTTTTTCTTTTTTTTTTTTTTTATTAGTGATTCTTGAGTCAGTCCCTATTTTAGATTTAAGTGGAAAAGATGAACAAGGCTGGAAAAAAAATCTCCATGCTTTATCATTAAGTACACTTCATAAATACTCTTAATAAATGCCTTGGGATTCCAGACACTATACACAGAAAACTATAAATAAAAAGCATTGGCTCTTTGTGGGACAAACAGTAGTTAAGGAGATTCAGGCTGTACAGCTACTGGATAAAAATATCTTGAGCTTGATTTTCCCACCTGAGCCTTTAGCTGAAGCCAGTTTAAACCAGAGCAGGCTTCTGGTGTCTTCTGTTACCACATCTGCTCCCAGTGGGAGTGACTTCTGCAGCTGGAGTCAGTGGCACCTCCGAAGTCCCTTGCAGAGGCAGCAGAGCCTGTCCTGGCCGGGACACGGACAAAAAAGAGTGAGCAAAAGTGTTCAGGCAGCTGCATCCCTGCATTGAGACCTGATGTAGACTGTTGCTCAATTTGCAGAAGTGTATGTCCAGCTGTGATTTGCAAGTTAAGATTTTCAAGCACCTGATAAGCTCTTCAGGTGTATCCTCTCATTCCAGAACGGAGGAAAGTATTAAAATCATTTCCTAGTCTTGAAAGAAATCAGCTGATTGATAGGAATTGGCATAACATTAAGAGTAAAAGTGCTGTTTTATATGTAGCCAATTCCAATAACTGCTGTATTGCAAAGCTGCACTGTTATTTTCTTCTCAGAAAGAGTGGTGTCACTATCCCTAAAGGTGTTCAAGAAATATTTAGGTGTTGTACTGAGGAACATGATTTAGTGGGAGATGTTGGTGATAGGTGGACTGTTGGACTGTATGATCTCAGAGGTCTTTTCCAACCTTGGTGATTCTATGATTCATCAGAGGTGAAAGGTAAAAATCTAGGTGTCACTTACATAGTATTTCTTGATCCAAGTGCATGGCAGATTGACTGTAGGAATATGCTATTCCAGATCTACTGATCTTGGTGGAACTTAGTAAGAACTTCGTAAGGGAGTTTAAATTTACTGGTGTTTGAACATTTGGTTCTCTCTGGGGGCCCTTTTTAAACTCTCCCTTTGGCTTTCATTCAGTGCTGAGGGATGGCTTGGGTTGCGAGTGAAGAGAGTGTTTTGAAGTCCGGATCAGTTCTCTGGTACCAGTAACTGTAACCCACTTTTTAACAACTGCAGCATCATGATCTTTAAATGATCATGTTAGTCACCTCTCATTTTCACTTTTTTTTCTGGTGACAGAAGTCATTTCAGATGGGTTTAGCTGTTGTTGTCAAATTATATTCCAGATGGTGTCCATTAAAGTCGCAGGGAAAAAAAAAAACAAGCAAACATACAAGCAAATTAGAAATATATATATATTTTTTTATATATATGTATAAATATATATATATGCAACAAGGGAACAAATAGGCTATAAAGTTGCAAAGAGAACTGCTTTGGATGACTTCTAAGTAAGCCTCCTATGCCTGTATCACCATCCTGAAATCACTGATGATCAGGTTAAAGCCTGAGGCAGACACCCATAAGGTGAGTGTGGTATGCACAGTTTTTGGAATGGGAACTAATTCATGCATGGTATGGGCATATACTTTTCAGTGGAGAAAAAAATTATAGAAATAGAGTTGATTAATAACATCTGACTAGCTGAGCGAGCCACTGTTGTCCTAATAAGCACTGGGAGAGAAAGGTAATTGGAATTAGTGGGGTGTCTTGTAGAAATTGCTTTTCAGGGGCTTCCTGTGCCACCAGGAGGAGAGTAGGTCACTGAGGACTGATTAAGTACTGAGGACAAGAGCTGGGTGTCTCATCCAAGCTGCCTTCCCAGAAGGCCTTTTTCAGAGTGGACAAATCCTCTGCTTGGAAATATGTTTTTCTCTCCCTGGACTGCAAGAAATGGTTCAGAAAGCTAGCTGGACATAGCTGCTGGGTTGGAAATTATTTTAAACCTTGATGTTGTCAAAGAAGTCATCATATACTCTCAAAACTGTGAGAACAGGAATCTTCCTGCCAGACAAAAAAGAAATTCTGGATCAATTTAGGAAGAACTCTTGCGCTATATGCAACATGCAACTTGCAAGTTTGGCTACCGTAATTCCTCCTTGTTGAAAAAATTATATATTTCATCTTTTTATTTTCAGAGGGATGTTTGCATCTCAGTAGCTTCTAGGTAGAATGATATTTATGGAAAACAGCTTAAATGGGCAAGGAAACATGGAGATGAGTTTTGTTTGAAGCCTTGATTTTGTTTTTGATTGATTTTTTAATTGTTTTCTAAGAAATGAACATGGAAGCAAATCAGTTCAGCATCCTTCATGAGCACCAACTTTGTTTCAGAGGCAGGATGTGATTAAGTTCACACTGTCAGATTACTTATATGATATTCTTATGCAAGTTTCAGCTTTAAGATGAACACAATCTCAAACTGCAGACTGCAGAATACAAGTCTCATGTGGTTGCATTTGTCTTGCAATTTGCTTACCGTTTGATTTTTAGACTTGTTAAACTTTGTATGCCACTAGTGTCTTATTTTATACACTTGTATCTTAATAACTAGAAGTTTTTGGCAGGCTGCAATACTATATACTTTTGATATGTGTAGCTTCTGCCAAAACACTGAACTTGAAATTTAGAGTGTGCATCGTTGTAGTGACTAGTATATTGTATGGGATTAGGTGAATCACATAAATATAATCTAAATTAGGCTTGTCTCTGCTAATACTTAAACACATTAAATTGCATTGTAATACTGTACTCCATGAATTTGTGGTGCATCAGTGATTTGAAACCACAGCTTGAGAAGCTGGAGCTCTTAAGAAAGGTGACTACACAGTCTTTGTCAAAGCTGTCAGTCTGAATGCATGTGGCATCTACAGATGAGCAAAAAACTGCATGTAGCCTTGGAGCTCCTACTGGTGCAAATAAGTTTAGACACAAAATGAATCCATATTCATGTCTGATCCATAACTTTCACCATATTCTTCTTCATTTCAGGCCATCAAATCTTCTTCTGGACCAAAGTAACATTGACATTTCAGCCTTCCGCACGACAGGTGATTGGCTCAATGGTTTTCGAACAGGACAGTGCAAAGGCATTTTCACGGGTGTGGAGTACAGCTCCTGTGATACAATAGCCAAGATTTCCACTGAGTAAGTTTGAAATAACCACAGCCCTTCATCAGTGGTTAGAGCTGGAGGTTCATATTTAAGTGTAAACATAAGCGTGGCATTTTAATACTCAGCTTCCATTTATTTATTTATTTATTTAAAGCTAAAATAATGTTATGTTTGGGAAAAAAAAATAGATTACTGTAGTAGTTGTAATACACATGAAGGAACCTGTGTTGATTATGTGAAGGCCACTGTCCCATAACTCCTTCTCACTAATGTCAAGGAAATTCCCATTTCTTCAGATATGGCAGCACTGTGCATAGCTTGGTACAAGAGCATTTGTTGCCTTCACTTCACAGTTTAGTAGTTGTTCTGTGTTTATAATCTGCCTGTATCTGTGGTTTCTCTACAGCCATTATGTGTGCCAATCTTTTCCATTTTTGCCCACCCCATATTCCATTAACCCACGTGCCACTGAGCAAGTGCTATGTAGCTGCTTTCCTCCTACATACTAATAATTATTTAGGGGCTGAACTCCCTCCTGCCTTCCATTTTGACAGTCATTCTAACCTTGAAAGTTTAAAACTTGAACGTCCATACATTAAAATGCAGTGTGACAAGGAAGAGAATGGTGGTGTTCTCTTTGCACCTGAAAAGGTATCAAATACAATTACGAACTTACTGTACAAGAAAACCTTGACTCCCCATTGAGCTCACTGGATACAAGACCACTTATGAAGAAGTAGCCAACAGCTGCAGGGCTGATAATTAAACACATCAATGCCGTTAATTAGTGTATTATTGCAACTATAAAAAAGCTGATAATGGGTTTTTATGACAATTACCCTTTGGGGACAGTGCAGAAATCCTCCAGGAATGCCCACTTTCCTGTGAGCAACTGTTTAATGAGCCCTTGGCAAGTGTTAAAACTGCTTCTATATTGCACAATGAACAAAGAGAATGAAATGCCTGAAGAAACAAGGAGTGATAACGGCAGTAGATGTGGTAAGCCTAGATGTGGTGCTGATTCTGAGGTTGAGACAACTGCTCAGAAGGCTTGGCACATTAAGCCAAAATTTCTACTGATCAGGAAGAATAATCATATTGATAGGGGGATGGTAGAGGGGCTTAAGATTGCAGCTGGCCCAGAAGTAGCCCCCTGTGTGTACACCACTGGCAAACACTACTTCATTGTCCATTCTTTCAGGTAAGCAAACACAGCAGGCTAAATGAGTTTTTACGTTTTTTGCAGCCTCCTGCTGTCTTCAAACAATGGCTCTCAGTATTCTTCATACCAGGATTTGTGTTTCAGCAGTATTTCTGTACCTGGAGGCTCATCCAGCGTATCAGCATAAGATGAGCTAGTTGGCTGCTCTCTGCACACATCAGCTCTAGGAAGCACAGAGGCAAGATGTTCACTCATGTAGTGCATGTTTTCTTTTTTCCAGTGACATGAAGAAAATCGGTGTTACAGTTGTGGGGCCTCAAAAGAAGATTGTTAGCAGTATCAAAACTCTAGAAACTCATACGAAGAACAGCCCTGTTCCTGTGTAAGGTACCAAAATGATGTTGCTGAGGACAGAAACAAGAAAAGTTGCATCAAAGGGCAAAAGCGATGGTTGATGAACGGCACGGTTTAAAGGAGTTCTTTGCAACAGTTTTGGAAACATAATGGTTGATATTTCAAACCCACTGAGACACTCAAATATTGAGTATAAATGCCTTAAAAATAGGAGTGAACTTGTTCTCTATCTGTTAATCCTAAAGGGTGGGTGCTCTTAACTGACTGTTAATGCAGATAGTAAATTTCAAAAGAAAAAAACAATGTAAAAAATCCTTCCAAGTATAAAAAACAATGATACTAAAACCTAGAGCCATTTGAATATTAAGTGACTGAATAACATGAAAAACCCAAGGACATAAAAGCTGTGTATTTGATCTATACAGCAAACAAGAAGAAAGAAAGACTTACAGTATTTTTATACAGAAGAGATCTGTAACAGGTATTTTATTTCTTTAAAAGCAAGGAAAATAGAGGACTATACCTCACAACCTGTCTGGCCATATTTACTATAATGTCATTGTAAATGCTATTTGAACTTCGGAAAGGAATGCAGAAATAAAATTTGTAGTGACTGAGTTAGTTGGCAAAAGATTTTCACCATTATGTTAGCTTCCCTAATTGTGTTCATTTAAATAGAAAAAAAAGTCTTAATTCTTAAAAGACTTATTTATTTCCTTTGTTGGCTATTTTTTTTTCTATTATTGTTTATATTTATGCTTAAATACCTTAACCTGGCTATATTATTGACAAGTGCCAAATGTTATCAAAACTTCATTGGTTTAACTTGACAAATTACATGAGGTTTTATTACTTGTTTATTTTACACTCACAATGTCATATACAAAGTACAGAAGGAAAGAAAATACTCTTTTTTGTAGCTCTGACCCTAGGCAAAGCATCAGGAATTGCTGAGATTTCTTTCCTCTGCTGTGAGTGATATTTTAGTCTGGGCTTGAATTCTGGCAGGGTTGCATGCCCATTGATCTCCAGATCAATACCTAGTGTGGCCCACAACATGTATTTCCTTTGCTTTCCAAAGGCCTGATTTCATGTCAGATAACAGCAAAGGGCCTCTGTCTTCAGATGCTGCTCGGGTTAGAGATTTGCCTAGCAAATGTAAGAGTGTATCCTGCATGATCTGAGAGTGCTTTTTGAGCTTGCTGAGGAATTATGCATTTTTGTCTTCCATCTCATGGGCTCTGCTCCCAGTGCTGGTAACTGGGAGTTGTACTACCATGTAGGCACCCAGGAATAGCTAAGGATGATTTAAGCTCCTGCAATGGAAGTTTGGCTTGTCATTTTGCCTAATTTCGATCCAGAACTCCTCTGTCTAGATGCTGTGATCCCTCAGGAACTTTGCTTTTGGTTCGGGTTCCATGGGCACCTGTTATTGCCGTTCAGCATGGCTGGAGCCACCTCAGTCATGACAAGGCTGAAAATTAGTTTATGGCCTGTTGTGTGGCAATGTGAGAGACCAGAAACCACAGCACTTGCAAGGGTGTGCTTTGGTAAGTGTCCCAGTGTAACCATAACCACCAGGTCTCATCCAAAAGGTATTTGGGGATGGTTCTTCCTTCTGCAAGGTGAGCTGGGGTAAAGCCAGCTGTGCTGTTTTAGAAAATAATAAGCTGTGCTTGGTCCCTTGAAACAAATCAGAAGGGAGCCTATCTTTAGAAGACTATTTACATTTCCCAGTTGAAAAAGGAACCTAAAGGAAGGGGTTTGAGCCCTTCTGCATCTTCAGCATCTTCCCATTAGTGTGCTATTAAGCTCCTGAGTACCTTAGTCCTGTTTCTGAGCAGACATATCTTTTTCCTCTGAAAATGAGGGGATTAAGTTGCAGTGTGAGGCATATCTAGTGCTGCATACAGGCCAGTTTCTTCATGCCCCCCTGTATTTCCAATTCGACATTTTTGAATTTAAACCTGATTCTAATGAGTAACAGCGAGTCACTGGCAGTCCAAGGCTGTAGGCAAGGTAGATGGCTGTGTGGCATGCCACCTTCTGCTGAGCAGTTAACTTTACTGCCCTTTCTTTGTAGTGCTGGTCTGGTTTTTGAAGTTCCTTGTAGCACAGGGCATATAAATAAGGGAAAAATCAGTTCCTGGGATATTTTGTGGCTGAATCAGCTTCTAAATATTTTTTATTGCGTCCAAGACTTTTCAAAAGTAGAGCAACAGCATTTATGACGCATTAACAAATTGAAGCAGAGTTAGGGGCAGTGAACATGCTGCAGAGGATTGCATTTGAAATGAATTCACAGGATGATAGTGTTTTCTGAAACAAAAAAATTGAGAAGTTTTAAAGTAATTTGAAATAAAAAATGAAAAGTGAAAAAAAAAGGAAGCACTTATGATGCAAAGAACACTTCTTATGTACTATAGTCTGTTGTGAAATACAGCATGCTAAATACAAAAGCTGTATTTTCAGTTGCTTAGTTCATCCAGAAACTTTATTTTTGTTCAGTTTGAGATTGCTCTGTCAGACATTTTTGGTGAATTTAAAAGCTCACCAAAACCCATTTACAGACGATGTGTGTGGGGACAGCGTTTTACAACATGCTCCTCTCAGTGTTTCTCTTCAGCTTCATTCTGGAGAGCAAGGGAGAGTGGGCTGAGGTGGGGGGAATTGATCTCTGAAATGCTCCAGAAAACACAGAGCTGGTTTGTAGAGTTTTAGGTTACAAGCAAAAACTTTGCACCAACCACTCCCAATCTTCTCATAGTACCATGTCATGTTCCTTGCCCACTGTTTGAGCATGCTCAGCATAATAAATTAAATCTTACTGATGCTTGGAAAAAAAAGAAACTCAATTTTGCTTTTCTTTGCTATTAGTAGTTGAGTATTTTAAAATATATTTAGTTTCTTTCTCCCTGTCAGATATTGATTTGTACTCTTAAGTGGCCTCTGTTGCAAGCATCCCATACTCCCTTTCCCCATGTACATATGTATACATAGCAGTGTACAATTCTTCATTGTGGAGTAGAGATACTAGAATTTGTGTGGCCATCTTCCTGTACAGGACTTGCATTGATTATTGACATCAAGCAAAATGCAACAGCTCATAAAATGTCATACCATATTATTGGGTTTGTATCTTTAAATATAGTTTCCATTTTATTTATTTCTGTTAACATATCTAGTTTTGTGCTGTTACTTAGCATTCAATAAGCAATGTATAGATGTGATTTGATTGGCAATATGTATTTACTTTAACTTGTATTTCAAAGCATTACTTACTCATTTAGTTTATATATTGTGCAATTGTAGATGGCCTCTTACTAATGTAAAATGATTTGTAGTGGAAACATTTATATTTTTATAATAAACATAATGAAAGTATTTTTTACATACTGGAATACTGAGGTGATTGCTTGGAAGACAAAGTAAATTTATTTGATTAGAAAAGTGTGATAAAATTGTAATTAAATATGGATAAATTCTGAGTGTTAAAGCATGAGTTCGGAGTGAAAGCTAGATATTGCCTATATTATCTGTTAAAAGAAACAAGTAGTGCAGGTTCTAAATAGACAGACCAGCATTTGTGCTAAACCGACTTACATCAGTCAAAGACTTTTACTTTCTCCATGGATACAGGAAAACGTCGTCTACTACAGCCTGCCTATGGGATACTGCAAAAGTTGTCATTTATTTTAGTTGTGTCAACTATTTCCAAACTTCTGCATTTTTTCTTCCCTTGCCAGTGGACCTCTTTTCATCTTATAACTATGTTGAATCCAGTAAAAGATGTAATTTTCAACAAAATAAAACAGCCCACCACTTACAGTAGTTTAACCCCATGACCATTTCTTGCCTCTGAGTATCTGTGTTAGATAATATTTTGCTCCTGTTTTGTTGTGTCCCTACCAAGTTGTTTCTGTATGATTCCCTGAAGTGCAGTGTCTTTGAAAATGCTGACATACAATTCAGCTTTGCATCTCAGGAATAATCTTCCCAGAAAAATACAGGCAGTACAAATGTCCACCAAAGCCAGTTAAAACTACTTGAGGAGTAAAGTTACAGGCCTTTCTGTACCACAAATGATTTTGCATGATTTTGTGAATTACTGTGCTTGCTGGGACAGAACAATGAACACTATACCTGGCTTGTAGTGTGTAAGTTGATAAATTATATGGACATGGAGGAGACATACATTTTTTGGGGCATTTTGTCTTGTTATCTTCTGTAGAAGGGCAGAGGACCAAAAGCAGCTACCCAAAATACAGAGATAAATATTTAACTTTACTTTAAACAACCACCTTTTCTTCTGAACACCAGCGTGCCTCATGCCGTGCTGCTGTGGGTACATGCACTGTCATTTTAAATTCCAGTGAGGGAATTTCGATGATAGACAGGAACGTAGCTCTGTCTCATCTATGCTACGTGCAAACTGTTTGCATCGCAAATAGGTCTCACTTCAGCAGCTGTGTTAGGTGACTTGTGTCTATCCTTTTAGCATGAAGCTAAAGGGATAGCCACAAGTTCTGATATGTCATGTGTATGGGAACTGTTGAATCACAGCCTGAACCACTGATTGATCATCTGAGGCGAGCATTGAGTCAGCTGCAGGAGCACAGGTGAAGGCAAGGTACCTGTGTGACTGGAAGGGATGGAGTCTGGCTCCACCTCTCCCAGACCTCATATAAGGGCTCACCACCACTGGTGAAGGATCTCTTGTTGGAGATCCCTCTCCTGTGGAGTTATTGGTGAGCCTTAGCCATCAGGAAAAGGTGAGCCTCTCTTTATTCACTGGTTGCCTGTTTACTATCCAGATAAGCCTAGCAAAATATCCCATCTTTCTCACTATTTTCTCTGAGTACCACTCTTTGGGGTACCACTCTTTGGGGTTATTCACCCTACACGTGTATGCATTATATTCCAAGGTCCACAGTGGATATTAATGGTTACATAACATTTGTGATTATTGTAAAACAGTGTCTGTGTTTGCAGCCAGTATTGGAACAACAGTAGGATATATTCAAATGAACAGAGCAGAGCAAGAAAATGTCTTGCAGCCCTCTGCCATGTCACTGCTGAAATCTGGATGTGTAAATTGCTGATAATCGGTTCCATAAACACAAGATACGCTTTTTTTGGAATGTCAAAGTGACTTTTTTTCCACTTAGCATTCCTTCTTAAGGATGATGTCCAGACATAGTTATCTAAACCAGTAAAAGCCTAAGCAGTGCCAAGTGAAATCAGACAATTACTTCTGCTGTATTACATATATACCGCTCCTGTTAATATAAATATCCACACTTCCCTTCATTTTCTGAGCCTCTGTAATTCCTCAGATCCTTTCCAAGCCACCACTGCCTGATCAGCAATTCCCCATTTGTATGTGTAGTTTCAGATCTTTTTCAGTCTGATTCTTTGTGTAATTCTAAATTAATTTTAATCTCATAATGTAAAAATATTTCTCTTAGAAGTAATTGTTTCATTTTTATTGCATGCACGTACTATATAACTGTGCACATGCTAATCATACTGGTTACTAATGCAGACTGTGAACAGCACGAAACATGAAGAACAGCCTTTTCTTGGCTTCTTTGTTAGACTTTTCAGATAGCCAGAAAAGCTCTGATAAATGATAAGTACTCAGTAACTAGGATTTTTCAGCTCACTATGCATTCACATTACAGCGATTTCATAATAGCCCATATTTCCCCAGTTAGCTCATAAGAATGTCATGTGAGACAGCACCAGAAGTCTTACTAAAGACAAGATAAATCACATCTACTAGTTTTTAGATTACCCTGTCACAGAAATAAATTAGGCTGGTTTGACATGATTTGTTTATTCTTGACAAATCTGAGTTGGTTTCTTAAGACCTTGTAATCCTGCAGCTGCATAGAAATGTATCGTGTGATATTTATATCTTTCTAGATATTGAGGTTAGTCTAGCTAGTCTTTAATTGCCTGGCTCTTCTTCTCTTACCTTTTTAAAGGTCACCATGATCTCTGCTCCTCTCCAGTCAGCTGAACTCCCATCTTCCCTCTAGCAGTTCAACATGACTTCTCCAAGAGTACAGGCAGTGGCTATCCTTGGACTAGTTCTTCAAGTTCATAATAGTAAATCACACAGATCCTGAAAACCTCAAAGTCATTCTGACTTGGAAGATTCCTAGTTCTAAAATAAAAGTAAAATACACGTGGGCAAACATTTTTACTGCATGCCCAGGATTTCAACTTCTGTCTTGAACTTTTGCAAGCAAGCAACATAGAGTCAATATCAGAGAAATTTTGTAACATCTGGTTGATTAGCAAATATATTTATTTGTTTTTAGTTAGACTGAACAAGTGTTGTAAATCACTGCTATATGACTTTGAGGCTAGATGATAGAGTCAAGCACCCTATGAAGGTTGCTGATAGCTGTTGTCTGGGATAATTTGAAATCTGTTAATTCATTCTGCTGGTATTGACATGAAGGGAGAAATATTCTTTATCTCTACTCCTCTCGCATCCAGCTTACCCTAATATTATTAGAAAGCTTCATTTCTAAATCCTTTTAGTAAAATGGCTCACTTGAGTTTACCCACCATGGGTTTGTAATTAATACCCTTTCAAAGGTGTATATGTGCAAGTGAGTGAGTGTGAAATAACCAGAGCTTTGTGAATCATGCTTGTTATTTGGGGAAATAGAGAAGCAGAATCGAAGCCTGTATGTGAGCTGATTCACCAATAAGCCATGAAACAATTTCAGCATTGGTAAAGTAGGTCTTGGTGTATACCACCAGACATGAGATCTGAGGCACCCATAAAAGTCATCATCCTACGCATGTGAAGTGCCTGTAGGTTGCTGCTGTAATAAATACTACATATCATTCCCAGAAGAAACTGCTGTACATTGAGATTGCCTCTCCACTGTCAGACTTCATCTGCTTCTGACCAGCTAAGCAGCCTTGTTTGAAGTGAGGGCACTGCATCTTCAGCAGTCCAGTCAAAACAACATCCATCTTGGCAGGACTACAGTCTTCACCCGAAAATATTGTACCTGCCCTAGGCCAGCTCACCTCACAGGGCTGAATTTCTCCTCTTGGCACAAAGCCCACGAGGATGAAAACTGAGTATTTAATCTCACTGCATTCATGTGAGCTTGGAGCATAATGTAATTTTAAGGCCCTGAGATGAAGCCAGGAAAAGCATATATATATGTTAAAAGTAATTAGTTTGAATTAAAAAATTAAAGAAGAAAATGGGAGTCTAGTACTTTTGTGCAGTGCTCTTGCCAAGGATTCGAATAAGCAGCTCTGAGGCCAATTTTCCTGTCTCCCTCTTCACAGCAGGAGTGAGTCCTTGGGTGTAGTTTTCAGCTTGAAGTGATTTCACAGGGTGCCTCACTCCCTTACTGTAGTCCTTTCATTATTCTGAAATCTGTCATCTTCCCTCATGCAGTTCAGCAGTCTCAAATATAGACTCAATCCACAAACGTTTTGCACGCCAAAGCACTCCTTTCTCCTACAGAATTTTCTTGGTGCCCCCATCCCCTGACATGCCCACTGTGTCCGAAACTTATAGGTTGATACCTTACATCCACCATGTCCTGTAGTCCAACCAGCCAGAGAACCCAAAAATCAGGCTTTGGGATGACCAAATCAGTATTTCAACATTTGCCTTGATAGTTGCTTGCCCTGCTGTGCTTTCCATTCCTGATTTCTTGCCATGCAAGTTTGACTGTGGATTCCCACCAGACATTTAAATGTGCATGTGATGTTTTCCTCATAAATCAACGTTTCTTCACACATAGGATTTAGAGTGGAAGAATAATAATTTTAGCAAGAAAATGGTATCATTTTAGTAGGAAAAGATGATGCTTTGATTAAAAAAAAAAAAAAGCAGAAAAAAGAAAGAAAAAAAATCTAGGTTACTGGGAGGGGCAGTACCTCTCAAATTTGAACACTGAATAAGCATCACACTTGCACAAAGGTGAGTGAAACAGGATCCTTGTTCTCCCTATCTCTTGTTTTGTCTCCAGGTTGCTTTATGCATGGCTAGCTGGATATTTGCTACCAGGTTTGATCACTGAGAAAGCATGCAGCCTCCCCCTCAAGCTGGCTGTCAGCTAATTAACACTAATGATTCCCTGCTTTTAGCATTCCACTTTAAAGTTGCATCACCTTTTCTTATTTTACTATTTTTAATCTCTTTCCTTCACTCTCATAAAGTTTTTGTTTGGGGCTTTAGTGGAGGACTAATCCACAATCCCCAATTGTATATACTTTTTTTTATAGTTATGCCTCATTAACTGAGTTAATACTTGCCTAATTGTAGTAGCAAAGCAATAAAATCCAATCCCTACAAAAATGTGATACTTTAACTTCCTTTCCTCTAACTGATGGTGCGCTGGGCTACCTGCCAGGGTAGCCAAATGGAAATAGAAAACAATATGAACAAATAAATTAGCATCTACACCTAAATCTCAGAAAGCGTTCTTGGTTGCTTTTATCCTCTTCTGTCATTGCTTGGTTCATTTTTCTTACTGTTTATTCCCACCTTTCATTCTATCACTATCCATGTGGGTTTTGAGGAAGAAAAGGTATGGAGGAATTCCTTCCTTACCCCTTTTTGCCTCTTCATCACCTGTTAGCTATTCACTTCATATAGGTTCCATGTTTGGTTTTATTTAAATGCAAATGTAACAAAGGCACCAAAAATGTGCGCTTGAGTACCTCCTTCCCATGGGCTATACAGAGGACCATAGTAAAGTCAAAAGAAGCATATTCCCTGTAACGTGATTTTATAACTTTCCTGGTGTTAATGCAGGCCAGGGAAGTGGCCACTTCCCCAGGCAGAAGGAAGACACCCTGAAGCACAGGGCTAAGGAAATCACATTGCTGGCCTTCACATGCAAAACTACGGCATATTATCATCCTCCTCATGTAGTCTGTCTTATATGTTGTCTGCCACACAACTGTTGGTTAAAAAAAGGTGTCTTTTTCTTTGTTTTTATGGCACCCACAAGTTAACTGTGCCCTCCATGTTATTAGCACTTAATAAGATAAAGCTGCTATCACTGAATTGGGTCTTAGGTCTCCAATGCGTAGCATGGACTCTGTAAACTCAGCCATAAACATTAGGGATACAAGTAGCTCATGATACCTGTTTTTTGTTTGTTTTCTTTTTTCCTAAGCACTCTTAGGCTGAAGTGCCTTTTGGAAAAAGCTTAAAAAACAAACAAACAAAAAGTCATTGTATATATCTCATTAGTTCTTAGCTATGGTAAGTGCAATACCAAAAAAAATCCTGTCCTTTTCTCTCAACTTGCTTGCTTCAGTGACATGCCAGTCTTCACTGTTATCCACTGGCTGCCTTTATATGAGAACATTACTCCCAGTCCTCCTTCCTTGGACAAGATATTTTTGTTTAGGGGTTTAGTACAAGCAATCACTATTGGTTATATGGCCTCCTAATGAGATCATATAGTTATTTTGGCTATATTCATTCGTTGCTCTGCCCCAGCAAGGGGAGCAGTAAAATTATAGTTGAAATACTTCACTGCTCTCAAGAGCAAGATCTTTTGGGTCATAGCAGATGCTGTTTCACAAGAAAATATGTTGTTCTGATTTGAACAGAGTGGCATTTTTCATCATGTTAGAAACTAGTGAAAAAAGCAGCTTGAAGGCTTCCTTCCTGAGTTTATCGAAGCAATCTGAGGTCCAGGTCAGACGCTTTCCTCATCTTTGGTGTTCTAGTTCCTTGGTGGACAGGAAACTTTCAAAGCAGATCACATCTTCTATAATTTTATCAATAGGTACGTCTTTTTTCCAAGCATCTATTCTTATCACACTGTAAAACACTCCCAGTTTGCTATGATGGGGTTGTACACATTGAATTACTCTGTGTTACTGACACTATACTTTTTTTATATGTTTACTCAATAAAGATGGCATGGGCTTCGATCAACACATGTATGCAATGTACCTACTGTTTTAGGCTGAATGTTAACACTTTTTCTTGAGGGAGAGATTGCCACTACTATAGAGAGAAAGATCTTTGCTTCCAGAGCAAAAATATCCAATGGAGCTCAGGAGGGTTGTCAGAAATTTCACCTGCATTTTATGAAGAACTGATTAATTTTCCAATGGGAGGGTGACAGGAAAAAAATTCTGGTTGAGCACCTGAAGTACCAAGCTTGGTAAAATCAGAGGCAGAAGTGGAAGGCTCAGGGGAGGCGTTCCTGTTTCCTTCATTTAGCCTTAGTTGAGTGCGGACGCAGGGCTAAAGTTACCGCTCTCTCCAGAGATGCTCTGCGCAGTCTTGCATGTGCAATGGGAACGGTGCGTTATAAATCTCTTTGCAGAGCGTAGGAACATAAGGTTCTTGGAAGAAAAATATGTTGACTCTTGTGTCATTTTGAGGTTGCGGCATTTCCAGCTTTGCAATAATTGCCTAGCGCTTTGCATTTGTGAGAAAGTAGAATGAAATGTCTGAAAAGTGTGTTCTGCATATTGTAAAAGTCCAACTGTGGCTCAGAGAAGCACCCGTGAGACTTATTGCTACCATTATAAGCTTAGAATAATGTGCACATATTTTTCCTTTTAGACCACGCGCACTATATGCAACCCTCAGGGTATAAAAAAAGAACACATTTCATTTTGGGGTGGTTTTTCTTTTGTTTTGATCTTCCTGCATCACAGGCACCACAGAGTGCCATTGGGCTGGCTCAAGTAAAGGTGAGAGGTCCTGCTAGTTGGTGGTGAGTCCTGGCCACCACAACCCATGGCATCACACACCACAGTGCCATGGCCTCAGGGGTCTGTCCAGAGGCCCTGGTTTTGCTGCTGTGATGTGATTTCTCTGCAGCAGGAAGGCTTTGCTCCACCACAAGGGAGGAGAGGGATGGAGGGCCCAGTGCAGCAGCTGCACAGAGGTGGTGGAGAGCAAAGGGATTGCAATTAAGCTGTAAAATCGGAAGCCCAGTGTCAGGATTTCCTGTCAGTTAGCAGCACCTGGCCCAACAAATCTCCAGTCCTCACTGGGGCACTGTCAGTTTGGCAATGCAAAGTAGTGAGCAGTGGTAGAATGTTTTATTAATGAAAATGCTCATAATTTGAAGCCTCTGAGATTTCATTCTCCCCATGTATTGGCTATTGTGCCTTGGCACTAGAGGAGAACTAAGAGAACACAGTGTTTGCTCGACAACTTTGGTTCTCATTGTTTATTCATGGCATTTTGAGCATACAGTACCTATTTACCTTTTAATTTAACTGGATATTGTTTTCCTCCTGTTCAAACTTCCTAACAACCCTTAGGTCAGCCTTATGTGTAAGATGTGAATGTTTCCATTAAATCACAGCAAACATGATGGGTTTAGCTATTGAATAATTCAGGGATTTTCACTCGGATGCAAACTATTTTACCCAATCAGCAGCAAAAAGCCTCTGCCAGTAAAGTCTTTCAAAGAAGAGATAGAGTGGAATCTCACAGAAATCTCTTGGTGTAGCTGAGCTGTAGAAAGCCTCTCTGGGTCTTCTGAGCTCGAGCCTTCCTGATTCACCCCTAATAATACTGAACTTCCCACCAAAACTCTTGAAAAGTCCTTGAAATAAAATACAAATGTCATCCTTCCCATTTTCCTGTTGTGCTGGGCACAGATGGACACTAAGACCTGTTGAGAGTGTCTCAGGTGGTTGTTAATGTTGATGCCTGAGTTGTGGTTGATTCCCACCCAGTATGGTCCCCCTACTGCTGAGCTGTTCTGCTTTTCAGGGTTATTATTACAAAATACTGAAGAAGTATTAGTCACAAAATGCATAAAAAACAAAATTGCACATTACTCTCCCGCTGCTCATCAATCCTGTAGCTTTTCTCTTATTTTCTCTCAGCCCTCCATCCTCACAATTTTAGTAATGAGAGAACAACCTGTGCAATCTTTGCAGCGAGAGAACAACTCATTCGAGCTCAATTTCCTCTTCTCTGTTGTTGAATATAACTTCCCCTGGGTAGGTGAAAATTTTGGCAGTCTGTACAAAGACAAGCAGAGACTGAAGCAGAAGCTATAATAGAGCTGTTACGACTTGACAGCCCTGTTTTGTAATGCACGGGGGGATTTTATTACAAGTCAATTGTAGCTTCAAGAAATTCAAGAGTATGGCATCTGCTTGCATGATTTTTTAAAATGTTTAATAAATTAAATTGCAATAGATTTTAAATGGAGACTGTTGCTGCAGCAGGCTTGGATGACTCAATATAAACTAAAATCAATCAAACAACTTGATTTTGTTGGCTAGTTTTTGCTCTGTAAGTGGAAGTGAAATGTGTTTGCAGCTCTAAAAATTTCACACACATTTCTTCAAGTGCTGACAAAACAATGCTTTTTTATACTGCTCTCTGAGTGCTTTGCTTTTTGCTGACTTTGTGTTTGAAGTACATCCTGTTAAAGACTTATTTAATGTAGCCTCGCAAGGACCTGTGTCATTACAGTGTGTATCAGTGATGACCAGGAACTTGGAGGATGACTTGCAAAAAGACTTTCCACCAACCCACTCCCTGTAGCCTTTCTTCTTGAATTTGCTAAAGGAGAGGATAGGAGTTAAAGCTTCTAATCACTCTGTCCATATTCTCACAGTCTAACTTATAAGATTCACAGGGGATAATGGAAAACAAATAAAGAGGCAGGGGCAGCTTCTGTGCTACTAGTGTTTCCAAATCATAGATCTCACAGTAGGTGAGATGCAGGCTCTGGCAAATCTGGCTCTGAAGCCTGCTTTGGATAGGACTGCTTTTGCCAACTCTGAGTGCTGTGGTGGTGGTGCACATTGCATGAATCAGTTGAAGCCAGGGACAGAGGACGTGGCAGAGCCTTGAGCGCAGCACAAGCTTGGCACTGCCCCTCAGCAGGAGGCTGCAGAGCCATATGCAGGCCTACAGCCAGGGCAGGATCACTCTAAGCATTCTGAGAAATTCAGGAGGTGATGAAAAGTCTGCAACTAGGAGCACAACCACGGGTCCCCAGCTTGTCCAGGCCTTTTCTTGTTTGATGTACTTTCAGCCAGAGGCCTATGGAAAGGTGCATACCAGCACCTCAGGAGGTCCCCACTTGACATTTCTGGCAGCATGATGTTAATAGAATTCTATACTTCACATAAAATAATGGTTTTGGTGTTGATTCATGGTCAAAATAATGGAAGATAGCCCAGAGCTTATATGGAATAGTAGCTGTTTTGCATCTGCTCATGGCCCTCCACTGGAGGAGATGTTTTCCACACAGGGTAGTTACAATCCCTGTTATCATCTCATCACAGTGCTGTAACGCTTGGAGCTGTGTCTTGCTGCCTTCCAATAGCAATAATCTCAGTCTCCTAGCCTGGCTTAACCTATGTCTGTCCCTTTGTAGGGCTAATTGTGGTGCTGACAACACCAAGATCACTGATTTTTATGGCCTCAAGTTACACCAGGGGAGATTCAGGGTCGGCGTTAGGAAATCCTTCTTCTCCAAGTGAGTGGTCAGGCATTGGATGTGGCTGCCCAGGGAGGTGGTGGAGGCACCATCCCCAAGGTGTTAAGAAATGTTTAAATATTGTACTAAGGGATATGGTTTAGTGGAAAATATTGCTGACAGGGGGACAGTTGAACTAGATGATCTTAGAGGCTTTTTCCAACCTTGAAAATTGTAGGATTCTATGATTCTAATTCACCTGGCCTGTGCTAGAGACACTACTCGTTTCTCTGAACTTCTGATGTTTGCATGGAAAAAAATAAAAAAGAAAAAAAAGAAAATCCTGAAAACAATAAAAAAATAGAGAGTGCTTTAGTCAGTTGGATTGTCCTGTTTTAACAGAAGTATCTCCATCTGCAATTCAAGAGCAGATTTTAATGATGATTTAGACATTGTGATGGCAACTCAGGAAGGTCAGAATATCTGTGTGTTTGTTTCATTTCTTTCCCGCATTTAGAACCAGGACTCTATAATGAATACAGTCTTAGAAAGTGTGTAATACCCTCTCTGTCAGTTATCAGTTTAGAAAATTTGATGCGCTGAATGCCACTGATACACATCTCTCACACCTCAGATACACATTAATATTCTCAACATGTGATTGCTTACTGTCATTTTCGATAGCTCATGTTAAAGCCACAGTCAAAAATGTGAAAATCCACGCTGACAATATCTCCAACGCCTGAGCACTGCCATACTGAAACACAGATAGTGTTTTTTTTTTTTTGTTGAGATGGACCATGTGTCTTGCAGCCATGAGTGGAAAACAGATATTGTCCTTTAGGTCAGGGTACAGTTCATAAATGCCCAGGGCATTGCAGCATGCATGGCTGGGCCCCTCCCCCGACTGTTCTGAAAATGCTGAAGGGTTTGGCAGCAGCCTTGAAGAAGAGAAAAGACCAGCTGGGGTCCCAGCTACCGCATGTCCAACAGACAGAGGTCTGCAGGATCTCTGGAATAACGTTGCGCTCCAGATTAGAAAATAAATATGAATCAGTGTCTGTTTCCTGCAGAGGGGTGATGTTAAACACAGGCAGTTATTGGAAAATAAAACATTCACTCTGTTCAGTTTGTGTGGGGTTTTTAAATCCATTTCTCTCCCTCACTTTCTTGTTTTTAGAACAAAAGAGCACATCTGGCTGTGGATTCCACAGCATTTTCCAGATCAGCTCTGGAGGATTTTTTAGGCAGTCTTGATTCTCAAGGCCTCAGGAAATTCCTGGTCCATAGGCAAAAAACCCTGTTGGCCAGAAATCTGGAATTTTCAGCCTTGCTGAGGATTTGAAAAACTTTTCAGATGACTACCACTGTGCAGTACTCGTACTTTGACTAAGGAAGGAAAGCACAGGAATCCATGCCCATCTGCCAGGAAACAGGCGATTTCCAGGAGCCCAGGCTTAAGCCACCTGCATAGCTGGAGTTTATATGACTTCCCTTGCTCCTCCAATTCCCTGGCTCTGGGACAGTTTTCATAGTATAGTCACTCTGAGGTGGGAACATCTGTAAAGTTATTAGCTGCTTATCAGATTACTTTGGGGAGAAACATTTTTATGGCAGACATAGAATATTTGAATTTCTGCAAATCAGCATTTTCTAATGAGAAGGTGTTTTGTCAAGAGCTTTGCAAGCAAGCCTGCTGAAAACCATGCACCTTCAAGGTGGTGGGACAGGAAAGAACAGAGAGCACCAGCTATTCAAGATCAATCAATTGCTGTGCTTAATCTTTGTACCGACATGAACATCTATGTCCTGCACTCTTATAACTGGGAACATGAAGAGAATGAGTAGATCTCTGCTAGCGAGTCTGTGAGTTCTGCCACTTTCTTCTTCATTCATAGAGGCAGATGCATTAAGAAGAGCCAGGAGAGGGAAATTTTCAGAGAGGTCATTAACAAGCACAGCAAAAACAGCTAGTATTTTCAGCTAGGCATCACAGCGAGGCAGTCCAAAGCAGGTTCATGAGCTGCAGGCAGCCCAAGACCTAACCAGAGGCAAAGCTTTTCCCTTATAGCCTTAAGCTCCTTTGTCTTCAAGGTTTT
The DNA here is from genome assembly GCA_023055505.1 of Callipepla californica brunnescens. Taxonomy (NCBI): domain Eukaryota; kingdom Metazoa; phylum Chordata; class Aves; order Galliformes; family Odontophoridae; genus Callipepla; species Callipepla californica. Next base: position 59,637,110 of record JALIRH010000001.1, read on the forward strand.
CCAAACAAAGGGAACATAACACCTTTACAGAATGGTGGCTCTGGGACAGAAATTGGCCTCTGAAACAGAGAAGTGGAGGCACATCAGAGAAACTGCTATATCAATCTAAGTGAAGGCGTATTTGCAGAGGTGTCTCCAAGGATGTCATGAAATCATTATTTCTGACCTCTGCTTTCTTGAACTCTAGTTCTATATTAGCTGCGGTTTTTCAGCAGAAAGGGCATCCTGTTTCTTTCCTGTTCAGACCTTGTGCACCACGTTGCCTTTCAGGACACTGCATAGTGACAGGATGGTGAAAGCACGAGCTTCTATTTATTAACTGAGTGATACCACATGTAGATCCATTGGATGTTTACAAAACTGTGTGGGTGGGTTGATCAAACACAAGGGGACCTTCCCTTTGGTTTAATTCCTGTTAACTGATGAGACTGGAAAAAAGACACAAAAACACCCAAGTCATATCAAACAAAATCTACCTGGGCTGCAGCCAAACGAAAACAAAAATGAAAGATGATCAACACTGTATTGTGTTTGTATCTTGCTTTTTCAGGCTTAGGTGAAAGGATATCTGTCCATTTTCTCGCTTATCCAAGCTTGGAAGGAGCGCTGCCTTCCAGCCTGGCACAGCTGGAGCCCCAAGTCCCCCTAAGACACCTAATGCCTTGCAGATTTATTCTATGCAGTTAAGGGACTTAAATTCTTCCAAAAAAAAAAAAAAACAAAACAAAAAAAAAAAACCTTAAAAAATGATCGGCTGATAGAGAAAGCGTGGTTTCATGTGCTGACATGTGAGAAGGAAATACACCATATGCCCAAGGGACCCTAATACTTCTCCCAGGCATCTAGGTGGATATTCCCTGGTGCATAAGCTGCTGGAGAGTCACTTGTTATGGACTGTATGGCCCTAGAGGAGTAAATCTGGAGACACAAGCAAGTAAAAATTCATCCTACTGTCAAAGGAAACTCTTTCTCTTGTTATGAGATATGAGCTTAACATTTAACCTGTACAGCTTCAGCCCTTTTCCTTAAACATCTGCCTATCTTTAGGGAGAGCTGTGTAGCTGAGCTTTTAAATGGTATCAGTAGCCACTACTTACACCTGCATCCATCTGCAGTGAATAATACAGAGAGCTTTCACTTAGATATAAAAGCATACATTTTCCCATACTGTAACTTGATTGTCTTCCACAGTATTACACAGGGGACAGATCTGCGTAAAAGTAAATCCAGTCCAAACTTTTACTCAGGGAGAAACTTATATTGGGATTAATGGGTTGCTCTGGCTTTTTGTCCTGCAGAACCAATTAAAAACAGTTAAAAAAAAAAAAAAAAAAAAAAAAAAAAAAAAAAAACAAAGAGAGAGAGTGAGAGAGAAAAGAACACCTGGTGTTAACTGGCCCTTTTTTACAACCTTTTATCATGTATAGTGCTCAGCACCTCTTTAAAATACTGTTTAATCTGAAGGCAGCTTCTTTGCATTTGTAAATGGAGGTTCCCAGGTCACAGCTGAGCATACTTAAAGCAACGTGGTAGCAAGCTTGCCTGGTTGTCTGAGGAACCCGAGTGCCCCATGGCTTTCTGAAGGCTGCTTTGTACTGACCAGCAAAGGTAAGACTACTCTTGATGCTCTCCTAGTTGGTGCTTCTTTCTAAATGTGGGGTGAGCAGAGGGCTGTCTGGTGGCAGAAGGTATGGATTGGCTATGGCATGTTAGATAGCTGATTAGAAGGTCTTGTGATGTGGTAACTGAGAAGGTTTCCTGGTGTACTGTTGTGCTGTAGGTATGCTGGGGAAATGGGAGGAGACCTTGGGTGGGGGTGTTTAGCCCTGTAAGGCTGGGTTGGGCTGCATCCCTTCATACCTTGAGGTGGGGCTGGAGCTGTGCAGCCTCTACAGCTGGGAGAGAACCTGGAAGATTCTGAATTCAAACTAGAAGTTGTGGCAACTCTCTGTTGTGTTCCTGCCCTTTGGAGGGCTCCTCCTGACAGGGCAGACAGCAGGCTTGTTCATGGCTCTGGTTTGTCCTGCTCTCTGCTCACTGCATGTGTGTAAACTCATTGTATATATTGTAGCATATGTTTTGGTAACATCTACTGTTGGACAGTGAAAGGCTTGTTGTTGTGTTTGTTTGAAGGAAAAAGTTTGGGCAAATGTCTTCTAAAACAACAGGATGATTGAGTCTCCTCACATGATTTAATGCATAGTAAATTCTATGGCTGCTGAGAACTGGGGATCTGATGGATGGACCAAAAATACGGAGGATTTTTCTCATGTTGCCTTGCCGAGATTCTGTTCAAGGAACTTGAAGGCCTCTTGAACTCCTGGCATAAGCCTTGCACTATGCCACAGAAATGGCTATAATGTTGTGCTCTGATTTTATGGTGGTGATTTTGTGTTGGACTTATATGAAGCAGTGCACAGAGCAGCCTCTCCTTTCTTTTCCCTTCCTCCTTTTGCTGAGCATGAGCTCCATCTACCCCCAGCTGTTTTAGGGTCCCCATCCAGAGCTGGTGTGGATAGGGAGATACCGAGCTAGAGACCTACTTGCCATTCCTAATGCTCCAGGAAGGTGGATAGGAAAATACTTCTTAACCTGGCTCTCTCTTCCCTCCTTCATCAAACTGGCACACTTACTTGCTCAGTCCTTCTGGAGTTTCTCTGCCTGAACTGCTGGGGTGACTTCAATTTTCTTGTATCAAACTTGTTGTGCTGCTATGAGCCCTGAACGAGGTGCCTAGGCCTGGATACTCAGTCCTTCCTCATGGTTTCTACTTCAGTGAAATACCTTTTAATCTGTATGGCTTACAGGTATGATGTCTGTGTAATTGTATAATGAGAGTCCTTTTAAAGTTGTGATGAAATCCCCCATTATTTATATTACTTACTTTAAGGAAATCTAACTGCCTTCCTTCATTCCCCTGCAAGCTTCCTCTTCCCACCTTTTTCTGTCCAGATAGCTGCTGAGCTAACATACTGTAAGTTGTCTTTTCTGTAAGTTGTTAGAGTCTGGGGGGATGATATGAATCTTATAGATGATATTAGATGATTTGTCTTATAGAGGATTATAGTCTTATAGATGATTAATATTAGATGATATTTGGGGGTGATATTAGTCTTTGTGCACGAGGATGGTGACTATGGTGGAAAAGCACTAACTCATCTTGTTCTTCTAAAGAAACACTTTGCCCAAAACCCTCCTGTAAGCAGGGAGTGTTCTGTGTTTTATGCTGAATGCTGTGTATGTGGCAGAGCTATGGATGCCAGACTCGGACAAAAGTAAGAAAGCTCTCATAGTTAATTATTTTAGCAAAAAGAAGGAGCAGTTTTGTGGTGCCAAGGCACAGAAGATGCTCTGTACTGAGAATGCATGGGATAACTGTGTCCCTGGCCTGGTGTATGTTTTGAAGTATCACTTACCCTGTGCACGGAAAGCACTAACACTGCCTCTTGTCGGGTCACTGAATTGAATTACATCCCAGGCTTGAAACTCAACCTCCCACCTTGACAAATTGTCTGCTGGCTGAACATGATTTGAGCCACTCCAGTGCAGTTTCACTTAGTATCACCCCTTGGTACCCTATTAACAGAACGTGTTAGCATCAGACAGCTTGGCAAAATGGTAAATAGTACAGAACACACGGCCATATTGTCTCTTTGACTGTAAATAGATTGTGAATAATTGAATAATGCTATACAAGAGTATCTGCCTAACATAAGGCACAAATTATGCCTCTCTCTGCTTCAGCTCAAACATTTGACTCCTTTTCTTGTCCATAATTGGACATAATCAGTAACACAGTCTGTGACTAAAGACTGTCTGGTATCAATTCCCACATACAGGAACCACAACATCTAGATTTTTGGGAGTTAATGCTCTCTATTAGCTGATTAGTTCAGTTAATTTGTTGTGTCCCATGGTGATTGTAAAGTAAATAAGAAAGGGTACTTTGTTTCAAATATCTTCCTGCAGCTCTGTGTGTGTTATGTATATACAATCCACACATGTGTATCTACAAATTCGCCTGGTAGTTGAAGGTGTTGAGAAAGTGCAGTTTTCCTTGGCTTCAGAGAAAGCTGTTGGCTCAGGACCTACTAAAGAAAAGTTGTCTAAGGATATTTAGTCCAAAAGGAACAGTTTTTTCCATGGAGTAATATGCAAATAAAAGTGTGCATGATTTAAGGAAAGAAATTAAAAGATCACTTTTAGTTTTAGATATTTTCTGCCCTTCTGGATAATGAAAGTGCTTTGAGCTGGACACATCTTCTGAAGGAAGATGCAATTAAATGATAAAATAAGGATAACCTCAATTTCACTTTTCCATTTGACCACCTGTAATAAAGCATACCATGAATGTGTTCCAGCTTGCATGTCTAGATTCCAAAAGGCATAACTGCTACAGTGGGGTAAAGGCAGCGTCTTTTGTAAGTGTAGATCACTGATGGATGGATTAGTCTCAAATTTTTCTTGTGGCTTAGTTTATTAGTTATGGATTTCTTAAGTAACCTTTTTCTCTCTTCACCCATGAAAGATAGTGTGTGGGCAAATGTTTTTGCTGTACTTGGCTAATTGGAGATGCTGACAATGCCAGAACACATTTGTTTGCTTAACTCTGTGGATGCGGGTTGATAGTGGCATCGTGTTGATGGATGACCTCCTGAAGTTAATCTTCATTTTAATTTTGAGTCAGAATGAGCTTTATCAAAACTAGAAACATAAATGCTGGATGCTTATTTGGGGGTATTTGGAAGACTTTAGCTCCCTGGCCCAGTTGTGATCATCACCATCCTGGTGCATTTCTTACTGCTGTGCCAGCTGAAAATTGCTGTGGGGGAATAGCTGTGTTGCAGCTTTGGATGCATGAGTTTCAGGGCTGTTTGCCTCTTCTGTCATCCTGGTAGGCGCCAGCAACTTCTATTGACTTCTATATTAATCTTTATACTTGCAAACAGACTGAGACAACATTTCCAGAGGCAGCATTTTTCACCTGGTGACATCTGCAGGGTGACTGGTGACGACGGACTGGAGTGCAGGAGGCGGGGGCATCCTTTTGGGGAGCGGGGTCTGTAATGGTGCCACGGCTGTGTGTGGACTGTTGAAGATTAATGCAGGGTGATTTATCTTCAGCTGGATTCACTTGACAGTGAATGTGACTGTAACAAATGTGCTTGTAACAGGGAGCTCTGAGTAAGTCCTGGAGGTGTGGAGGGAGAGGCTTGTTGCTAGCAAGCTGGAGGAGTGGATGGACAGAGGGAATCCTTCATGAGAGTGCACTGGGGAAGTCACTTCTGAGAACAGTAACAGAACATTTCATGGTCACTTCTAACTGTTGAACCTTAGTGTTTTGAAGCTTCTAATAACCTTTTTCATGAAGCTGACAGACAATGAGCAGCAGGTTTGGCCAGATGAGGTGGCAATACTTGAGTTTGCCAATGCTTTCCTCAACTCTCAAGCTGTTGTGTTTTCTTACGTTAAAAAGTTTCTGGATGAAAACTGTCAGGTTGGCAGTGTGCTTTTTGTTGTTGTTGTTGTTGTTGTTTTGTTTTGTCTCTGTGATCTGTTCTGTTTTCAGTCTAGAACTTGCCTTTAATACTATGAGGTGTAGAGTATCGTGAAACTTGGGTGGGTGCTCCATCCTTGGAGGCATTCAAGATGAGGCTGGATTGGGCTCTGAGCACCCTCGTCTAGTTGTAGGTATCCCTCTTCATTGCAGGGGAGTTGGACTAGATGGCCTTCAAGAGTCCCTTCCAACCCAAACAACTCTATGTTCTTGTTCCCTTGTACACCTGCAATGACTGTCCCTAGGAGCAGTAGGGAAGCACCCCATGCTCTGATGATGGCTGCTCTGTGAGTGCTGCTGGCTGCCTGGTGCAAGTGCTGCATGCGTGTTTTGTACTCTTGGCTGTTCAATGAGATATAGAAGCTCTGTAGATGAGTAGGGAAACTCCACTGATTGGCAACCAGTATTAGGCAAAGGTCAGTGCTAATTACTCTGCCTCGTTTGCATGAGAGGTTTTGAAAGATGGAGAATAAAGTGTCTGTGGCATTTTCTGCCAACAAATTACTTGGCTGACAGGAAGATGTCACAGCTCATCAGCACTGATAGTGTAAGTCGGTACTTGTGCAATTAAGCAGGATAGAAATATTGCTTCAGAGAGTTAACTTTCTGGGAGTAATTACTGTAGGTGTCAACACATGCTGATGAGAAGGAAGAGGATATATTTACTATATCTGTGAATCAAGGTTATGAATCATTAGACGGTTGTTCAAGATGATCACCTCTGTCCCTAGCCCATCCTTTCTTCCTCTCATTTTAGCACATTTTAATGCTGATTATGCTAGGAAGAGATAGACAACCACATCTGTACTAATTAAACTCTACTGATCAGTCTTGACTGTTTCTCATCTAACTGAACCTTTTGAGATCTAGGCTTTCTTTTTCAATCTTGCCATATAGACCTTTCTTGTAAAGGTGCTGAAGAGCTTAAGTTGAAGCAACTGAAGAAGTGCCACAAGGGAGGTCTGGATCAGCTAAAGGAAAAAATGAGGTTTGAAAGAAGTCTGAAGGCAGGCGGCATTTAATTAAGAAGGCTTGTGGCTTTGAATATCTGTTTCTGCATGTCAAGTTTCCATTACTGGAATGCTAGTGGGGGCTAGGAAACTGGGCTCTGGCAACTAAGTCCCTTAGGAATGTCTGCTGATTACCTAAAGTTGGAGATCATTGAAGCCATTTTTGGGGGGATGTAAAACCTGACCAGAGATGTGTTCTGGGCAGTGCCAGGGCTGGTCTATATCCATGTCACCTTTGTACCCATGGCTTCTTTCAAACTCTTCTCTAGTGAGTCTTTGCCACTGCAGAGCTAATGTGAATTGTGTTTAACTCTGTAAGGTTTTTTTGTTTGTTTGTTTTCTTTTTCTGATTAAATCAAAGTAGAAAATAGCAGAAACATGTTGAGTTTGATATTATTTTTCAGCAATGTCCTTTTTCTCAGTTTGTCACTGAGAAGGAGGTTCCAAACAGACTACTTATTAAGCTACAGCTAAACAGATGGAACTGTGCAGAAGGTAGAGTGTCTGAACTCTGCTGTCAGTGAATGGCAGCTGAGTGTGAGTCCTTTATGCTCCTCTCAATACCATCACCTTTGGGCTTGTCGTGTGCACAGAAAGTCTAAAATATACACTGGAACTCCCCTCACTAAGCAAACAGTGTCTGTAGCTTCATATAAATCAGAGTTTTGACTTACCCTTTCTGTATTGAATGAGCACACTAAATGCTTGGAAACTGTACCTGCAGACAAAGAGCTGCATGTCTTCCTCTGACACAGTGCAATATATCATATGTAGAGGATCGTGCGTGTGGCAAAAAGCAGTGCTTACTGGAGCAGAGTGATGAATACTTCTGTCCTACTGCAGCAGCTTTACCCCTGTGTGATGGGAATTGGCCTGTGGTGTTCTCCTCCTTGATGTCACTGATCAGCTGTGGCACCTTCTTCAGCTGGAGCTGCTTTGGTGTTCTGCCTCACTTCTCTGTCTCTGGCAGCATGTCCTTGCTGCACCTGGGACCAGCATACTCTTCGAACAGCAGCCATTCTGTTCTCTTTTGCCAAACCAGGAAGCCAAGCTTTTCCATGATGTGAAGCTGCACCATTTGCTTTTTTGCTGCAATGACTTTAAATCAGTTGATCTATTGATAAAACAAAATAGCTGGCATCAGCGTGATCTAATATAGACACGTGGTTTTGAGGCGCACTCCCAAGGTCTACTATAAAAAAAAAAGGATCCAGTGTTCATTCAAATGTAAGCCTCTTAGTGGGAGGAGTGAGGCAATTTATTCCTCCCCAAGGCTTTCTTACGACTCTTGAGAGAGCCAGGCTGATATGTCCCTGTAGATTATGTACCAAAAAGCTAGCCTAGTTTTTCCAGCTGTATCAGATGGCTTAAAAAATATTACTGTTCCCTGCAAATCTTGCTTTGCTTGGTTGCATGAACTTTATTTAACACCCTGTTTTGTAGTTATGGTTGGCAGATACTACTCCTGTGCAATTCTGATGTTATAATATACAAGACTTACAAGTGTGAACTGAATCACAGTTAATTTGAAGTCAAAAACATTAGATAGCATGATGTCTGAGAAATCATACTTGAGCACTAGTTTGCATCAGGGTCAGAAGGGCAGTTATCACCAGACTGGTTGGAACCATGGGAGTTGATGAGACCAAACAAGAATGGCACAAAGAGAAGACCAGGACAAATCCCATAGGGATTCAGCAGGGAGTAGGAGTAACACTGAAATAGAATGTTGAGGAGCTGTGGGGCTAGAAGGCCACCTTGGCAGAGATTAAGAATTTTTTGATATCCCAAGTTCAGGTAATGTTTTTGACTTCTCCTGTGCTATAGCTTGTTTATACATCAATCTTGGTGTTCTGATTAAAAAAAAAAAGAGCTTACAGCTAATGATAATTTCCAGACAGAACACCTTTCAACAGTTTCTAACTCCGCTACATCAGAGTTGTGAGCGTGCCTGTGAGATTCTTATTTCAGGTCATTTGGTAAACTAAAAGTTTCTGTTGATGGCATGCTTATTTTCATATTTGATTAGTAAGCATGTTAAGAACTTACTGAAGAGCATTCTTTTCCTCATGCTATCATTTGTCACTCAGTGCTGCAAGACTAAAAGCAGCATGGTTGCAGCTCAACTATTATCTACAGGCACTTAAAGGCCAGCAGTTTCAATTTTAAAACCTTTTACATTACTGCACATTTCAGTAACACATCTTCATCCATGGCTACTCATCTTTTTATTCGCTATGGTTGAAGGAGGAATAGAAAATCTTCTTTACTCTGCCTTTGATTAGCTCCCAGCAAGAGGGAATGCTTAAATGTGTTGGGATTTGGGAGTGTATTTTGGTGGTTTTGGTTGGTTGCTTGCTTTTTTTCTATTTTTTCTTTGAAATAGAAGTGGAGCAATAGCAGTTTGAGTGTCTGGGAAACTGCTCTCTGAGGGGAGCAAGGTGATGGAAAAGGTCTGAGGTGTCTGTAGTACAAATACTTGTATTATCATGAAATCACTTTTGTACCTCTTTCTCTGCCTCTTTAAATGTGGTGATATGTTCAATTAAACAAAACATCAAGATTGGATTAAGGGAACCTCAGGACAGAACTACCTTTAGGATTCCCCTTAGGAAGCTCATGCCACTATTTAGCTTGTTTAGCTCAGATTCTATTCTCATGTTATGCAGTAAATCTCACTTCATCCTACATAGTAACAGCAGAGCATAGGTGATGAAATCTAAGAATATGGATTTACTTGTCCAAAATCTTGGACCTCTCTATTTGAGAGGGGGCATAAAGGATAGTAATCCAGTTAACTTTTCCTGCATGTCCACATGTCCTTACATTATCATAGCTCCCAATAAATGATGGTACCAATTCTTTCCCTACAGCAGATATACTGCTGTCCCACAGCATAATTAGTGGTGAATGTTGACTTTACAGGAGCTACAGTTGGTCTTTCTCTAGGAGTTTCATCACTTCTAGGAAGGACCTCATCAGTCACAGGGCAAAGCCCAGTGAGGACATGGCCTCACTGTTTCAGGGAGTGGATAGGTATGACTTAAGAGTAAAAACCAGTAAACACCAGACCAGCAGTGAAGCTGCTGCTGCACAGGGACATATTTAGTGTGAGGTGGCTTTTTTTTTTTTTTATCACATCTGTTGTTAGGCCCTGCAGATGGGATTTCTCAGTCTATGGAGAAAGCAGTTCATGTCAGTTGGGCTGGGCTGAATACATTTTTCGTGCACACATAGATGGAGAAGAATAATTAATTAATTAAAAATTGACAAATGCAGATCGTTTCCTATGTCAACGACAGATCTGTGTGCTTGGCTATTTTGACCAGGAAGTGTACCTGTTAAATTAGGCTTTTATGGTGCCTGCTTTTTTTTTTTTTTTTTTTTTTTTTTTTTTTGTCCTTGCATTAGATTTTTCCACTCAGAAAAAATTCTGAGGTAGTGGTGATAAGTTTCAGAAGATGAATATTTTCAGTTTGAACCTTCCTGGGAGTAGCAAGGCCCTACAGAGGGATCTGGACAGGCTAGATAAGTGGGCTGAGGCCATTGGTTCAATGATACCAAGTGCTAGGTCCTGCACTTTGGCCACAACATCCCCATGCAAGGCTACAGACTTGGGGCAGAGTGGCTGGAAGACTGTTTACAGAAAATGGCACCGTGGGTACTGATTGATGCTCAGCTGAACGTGAGGCAGCAAAGTGCACAGGTGGCCAAGAAGGCCAACTGCATCCTGGCTTATATCAGAAATAGTGCTGCCTTCAGGAGCTAGGAAGTAATTGTCCCCCTATACTCAGCGCTGGTGAGTCTGTACCTTGAGTACTGTGTTCAGTTTTGGATCCCTCACTGCAAGAAAAACATCGAGGCCCTGAAGCACGTCCAGAGAAGGGCAAGGAAGCTGGTGAGGGGTCTGGAGCACAAGTCTTATGAGGAATGGCGGAGGGAGCTGGGATTGTTCAGGCTGGAGAAGAGGAGGCTCAGGGAAGACCTTATTACTCTCTGCAACTACCTAATGGTCGAGTGAGCTAGGGATCAGCCTCTTCACTCTTGTAATTAGTAATAGCACTAGAGGGAATGGCCTCAAGTTGCATCAGGGGAAATTCAGACTGGATGCTAGGAAATACTACTTCTCTGAAATGGTGGTCAGGCACTGGAATGGGCTGCTGAGGGAGGTGGTGGAGTCACTGACCCTAGAGGTGTTCAAGGAACGTTTAGATGTTGTGTTGAGGAATGTGGTTTAATGAGAACTGTTAATGATAGGTGGATGGTTGGACTACATGATCTTGTAGGTCTTTTCCAACCTTGGTGATTCTGTGACAGTAAGATCGAGGATTTCCTACATCAAACTTGTAGACAAACTATATGATTATTTTTAGTAGGATTTTCTGTTTGCCCTCTGAGGATTCTTTAACGAGCAGAAGTTAAGAATGTGTTGATTTGTTTAAACTCCAGAATCTCATGGTATGGATTATTTTAATAAACTGTATTGAAACACATGAAGGAGTTCACTATGCTGGCTGTTGCCTGGGCTTAAAGAGAAATGCTGTAAAAACTGCATTTGAAAAAGCAGATACGAGACCTGTCTGTCTCCTTGTCTGGAGCTGCCCCCCTCCCTTGCCCTAGATCCTCATTTCTCTACAGTTTTTATCCTTAATGGAATATTTGGAGAAAGGTGTGCATCCTGGAAGGGGAAAAGGTGTTTAAAATTAACTTTCTGTGCACTTCAGGAAATGGTCTGTGGTTAAAATTCATGTGTCAAATTAAGACACTAATGATTATGATGGGGAAAAAAAAAAAGCCTACCTATCTGGTCAGCTGTATTCACAGAGGAAAGAGGATGAACTTATCAGAGACTTTGAAAATCCTTTCAGTTACCTGAATAGCATTAATATCTGTTCACGATCTGCTGAGGTGCTGAGCCTGCTAGGGAGATCTCTGCAGAATACTGACATCTTCTGGAGCAATGTAGCTCTGAGATGGGGGTGACTCTAGAGCCTGGAGTTGCTCATTTAAATAAAAGGAGGTAATGTGAACTGGTGAAATGCTCATTTGTATTGGAATATTGAAGGAGAAAAATCCCTATTTAGTTGAGCATAACCTTAACCATATTTTTATGAGTTAAGAAATAATGCAAAATACTAAAAATAGGCTTTAATCCAGTGCCTCTTATTTAGAGAAAGAGAAATATCAAAATGTGAGACATTAAGCCATATTTCTCTTTCTTCCTTTTATCCTCTGAGAAGGAAATGTCTGTTAGCCCTATGCCTGGTACTGTTATTCTGAGTAATTGTGCTGAGCTCTGCAATATTCTCAGTTCCTTGAAGGAGTAGTTGAGGATATTGTTGTGGAATCCTGGAGAAGCTGTCCTTTCCTTTGCCAAGGAAAAGATTTCCCTATCATAGGCATTCCCATAATCTGAGTTAAAATCCTCTCAGAGGTGATGCACAGAACTGAAATTCCCCTAAGTCCTTGCAGGGCTGCATGGTCTAAGATGTGGGTGGGATGGAAATGATCACTTTGGGTTGGAATTTCTTGTTTTCTGTAACCACTAGGCTGACAACTTGGAAATGATGGCTCGCACTCTTGAATTGCCCTTAAATTGGAATGTAATGTCAGTGCATACAAAACAAATAACTGTCCATTTTTATACTTGTAGCCTTCAAATTTGATTTTCTCTATGGCTTTTGCATGGCTGTGGTAATCTTGCTCACCGTGGGGAGGAAGCACAGAGTCCTCTGTTGAGCGGGGAGGGAGTTCCCATCCTTACTACCTGGGCGACTTAGACTTAATGGATGGGGGCGGAAAAAAAATAACTGTGCTGTATGTGGGTGCTGCAACTCAGTGTCCAGACAGTTCAGAAGCTGGTGTTAGTTCAGGGTAGGAGGTGGATATGGAGGAAACCCGTGCAGTCAAGTAGCTGTGTGCTGCTTGGTCTTGCCATCCTCTGAGCTCCTCCTTTTGCCAGATTCCTTTTTACTTGCTTAGCCCCTACTGCAGTATTCAGGCAAAAACTACACCAATCGCTAACATTTTAAGTGCATTCAAACCTCTAATTATATGAATTATGAGAGATATTTAGCTCAACATCCTGCTTTAAGGTTCTAATGGAACTGCATTGAAGCTGCTTTGGTATTTTTCTTCTTGTAAATATGAAATGTGTAAAGTTCAGAGAAGTTAAAAATGTAATATAACGTCTCTGTTTGCAAGGGAAAGGTCTGGTGTAAGCATGTATGCTCAGCAGTGCAGCAAGTGCTTTTGTGTGCTTTCATTCAGCCTAATACTGTACAAAACCCCCACTACTGAGCCAAAATAAAATAAAAACAACACCCAACCACATCAGTAAAAATAATTAAGTGATGCTATAGGAAAGTGAGCTTTACATATGTTGTTTTTCATCCTTTCTCTATTCCATCAAAATTCTTGTCATTTGTGGCCACAGCAAGAATCTTCGTGTGGTTTCATGGTACAGGATTCACAGAGAAGCTTGTGTGGCATAAACCAGGATTACTTGTGTCACTCGTTCTTGGAGACTTTGGTCAAGGAGCCCCTTCTAGAAAAACCACTGCACGCCTAGATAAAGGCATGTGGTTCATGTTCTGAAGCAGTTAAACTCCAGAAAGAGGTAATTAAATTTGGGAAGGAGAGAAGGGAAAAGATGGAACATTTGTAACTTCAGGGTTGTTTTTTCTTTTTTTTTTTTTTCTGATACCTGTATTCTGAGCACAGGAACAGGGTTCTAAATTTTACCCACGATTATGTACTTCTAATTACTTGAAAAATGAAAGGCTGGCATTTAAGCTTCTTGCAAGGCCTATTAGGGCAGTCCCCTTAAAATAAATTCACCTCTATGGTTTCCTTGGGGTTAAACAAAAAAAACCAAAAAACTATCAAGCTGTGGAGCTGAGCTGTGGTGACAAAATACTACTGAACTGAGGGGGCTTGAAGACCCTCTGCCTTCTCAACTGGATTTTGGTGGTGGTGGCTCTTGGAATATTGTACATGCAGATACAGTGGATGCATAATGTGATAGTGTCTTCTCAAATTGTTCCAAACAATAAACTCATATCATTGTAGCCAGATTTTTTATATACTAAGTGAGGGTGTAATGTGAGACCAAGTCATAATAGTGCTGTTATGAAAGCAGATATGTTTTAATCGTAAAGGAGTGTGGGCCTTTTTAGGGATGTCACTAAAATTCTGCTTCCGTGTAATTGCAATGTTAAGTTATCCAATCAGAACAGTAAGCAAAGATCAGCAACAGTGAACATTTATAATACTGATATCCTCAGCATAGTATGGATGGGTATTAAGCATCAGATCTTATTTCTCAAAAATTGGATTTCTCATCTGCAATATTACTGTAAATAATGGATTGCTATCCTACATGACTTCAGTGTGCATTGTAACATTTTCATTGTTTGATAACACGCATTTGTGTGCTGTGTGTGATTTGACTGCATCTAGTGGGTAGCAGTGAGATTAAAAAGAAAAAACAATGGAATTCCATGTTCAGGCAAAGGTGTCAGAGGAGCTTTAATAACCAGATCCAGCACAAGAGAGTCCTATTCACCTTCAAAGGATGTCAGAGTAACCTATGAAGTCTGTGTACTGCAGCTGAGCTTCTCTTTGCGTAAAGAGTGGAAAATCTTTCAATTGTCTGTAAAGAAAGCCATCAAATGTCTAAAATTGTATTATGTGTTTACAGAGCTTTCTTCAAAGCATCATTATGTATTGGTGTCATTCACCTGGAAAAGCTTTTGCTAGCATTCAATCTTTCCGAAGCATAAGGTCCTGATCGAAATCCTGCAAAACAGATATCCCACTGACCAGATCAAACAACCATCAGTAACTTCTTCCTGGTGCATTCGCACTCACTTCAATTACACTTTTCAGAGGCATGTGTTCAATAAATATAGTACTTCCACAAATAGCTCAGCATTTTGATCAGGTTGCAGATCCGAATAATTAGAATACTAGTTCTGAAACATTTAAACATTTCATTTTTGAAGGATGACATTGTGTAAGTGCCCTCCCTGAAGATTTTTTTTTCTCCGTGATTAATTTACTTGTATTGCTTTAATCTCTTGCCATGTGCAGCAAAAAGACAAATTGTGTTTATGTTACCCTAGTCCCTCCCTTCATTTCCAAAACAACTGCTTTTATGCTCTTTAGGCAGCTTGAATCAGGCCTAATTACAAGTCCTACATCTGCTTTCAATCTATGGGCTAGCACACAAAGTTGCTCTTGTATTTGGGCTTACACCATGGTTTCACTTGTTTGTTTATGTTTTGCTTTCACAATGTATGTGTATAAATATCCACAAGGACAACAGTGTCCTAACATCTGACATCCATCACACAACAACTAGGAAGGATATCCACTTCCATTCCTTGTCTCTTCAGGACGTTTGCGCTCTGTCAGGACAGGCACAGAGCTCCAGCCTTAGCTAAACTTGCTGAAGCCATGTCAGGACTCATGAATGTCCGTTCTCTGTTCAGACGCGAATAAAACCTTCCCTTTCCAAGTTCTGAGTGGTTTCCTCTGTGTTCCAAAAAGGTTGTACTGAATGAAAGCTGAAGATTATATAATGGGTGTAGTGAAGAATGGTTACATTTCTTATGCCATGCATTGGTCTTGCTTCTCCTTAAAGTGTCTCATGTTCTTGATGTTCCTGTCCATTCACGCAAAAAGAAAGACAAAAAACTTATGGTAAGACTGAAGGATGACCTTTCCTGAAAGGGATAACTAGGAATCTTGGGGAAAGAGAAGGGAAAACTTTGTTTTCATATTATGGTAGTGCTTACCATAAGACCAGGAGTAAGGATACTGATGCAAGCAAATCTCACAAGGGGTAGAAGGAATAGATGTTTATTTTCCTGCCCAGTAGCTGGTGATGTCCTGCGGGCCTGTTTGCCACAGGGCAGTGTTGAACCTTGCATTGGCTCTGCTCTGCTGCTGTTGGCCAAGCATGCACCAGTGTGAATGCTGAAGCTGTGTAGCACTTCAGGAATTCAACAGAGAGACAAGGGCTGGAACTTGAGGAAGAAGGAGCTTCACTTCCAAATTCTGAACTCTTAAAACTCGAGAGATAGGAACAATGAATTCATGCAGAGATGAAAGATAGGACTTCCTGGTGGTATACTATACACGTTTGGCTGCTTATCAGTAAGGCAGCCTTCTGAAGCACGTGCTGAATCTCTTCATCCTGTGCTATTATTTCTTTATTCTTTTCTCATAAGCAGAGGGAATATATGGATGAATGAAAGCATGCATTATAGATATAGGTTTAAGGGTAGGATTACTTTGTATCTTACAATAGCTCATAAAACTATTGTTTGGCTATGATGCTTGACAGTGAGGATAAAAATTCTTTACAAAGTCATAGAAAATATTAATAAACAACTGTTCTCACAGGCATTTGGATTTGTTTGGCTATCATGGAATAATTCATGAAACCATGGAAAACTATCTCAGATTTTTTTAATCAAAGTTGCAAGAGATAAATGGCAAAATTAGCCTTAAAGAGAGAAACAGTTATTCAGCAGAACATTCTTACAACAAGCCACATCTTGTGGAACAGTAACTAGTCAGCTATGTATAAATGGTAATGTTAAATGTATTTCTTAAATTAAGATCATATGATATGCCTGGTGTAGTAGAAGATGGTGGGCAAGGGTGGGAGTCCAGGGAAAAGAGTTTTCTTTTGCAAAAGTACCAAAATAAGAACCAACAAAACCTCCAGTTTTGCATCTGGTCCAGATCAGGATGCAGAGCTATTATATTCATTTGTTTTTAATACAAAAATAATTATTCAGCAGATTCCTCCCACCTGATTTTTAAAGCTGGAGTTTGCAGGATAGTTCATGTATCTCCCTCCATGACAATGGAGTAAGAAGTGCCCAAGGTGAGATCTCAGTCACAGAATGCTGTAAGATTTCTGGATGCTGGTGCTACTTGAATGAACAGTAGGGCTAACAAAATGTATGTATATTGCATATGAGTTCAATATTGAACTGAAAATGAAAAAATTCTTTTCAGATGTTTCAGTCTTTTCATTTCTTTGTTGTTAAAGGTGTGCAGACTTCCAGGGTGTTCAAATGCAGGGTTTGTTCTTGTCTCCTCGGTTTGTCTGTGAGCAAAAGTTACCAGTGTTCATTCAGCTTCTTGAGCCACTTGATTTCATGCGTGCAATTACTGCCATTATTAATATTGCAGAATATACCTGCAAAATATATATAGGACTACTATACCTGGTTTGCGTGGGGGGTATCCTTTTTTTATGTAAAAAGACTGTGTAAAATTGAGAGGGCTCTTTTGCTCCATTAAAATTACACTCTGCCTTAACATCACATTCCTCATTTCCTCAGTGACTTAATAAGAACTTAAATTAAACAAGAAAAGTGTTCTAACAAAGAAGTGAGGAAATTTAGAGTTAAAGCTCCTACTCTACTCTTAATTCACCCGGTGGTGCATAGGTACTCTATTAAGAAAGCCACAGAACAGCAGGTGAGCTTTTATCTTGTGTTTCTGCAATGTATATACCATATGTGCTACACAGTTCACTGCATATGCTATGTATGATCACCCACTGCTTCGGACCCCTGCTGTACCAAGGTACAACCAGGTGATGTAAGAGGATGGGTAATGACTGCCTGATTAATATGTTCTCATTTCACTTGACAATCTCTAAGCTTGCAGCACATTCTTTTAATGGGATGGGACCTAAAACCATCTCTTCTAATACTATTTAAACCACATTAAACATATACAAGGCTGTTTGAGTCTGACCCTCCAGCCCCGGCTCCCTGTAAGCATGAAGCCTTCAAGAGCAGCTGGCTGAGAGCTTTTCCCTCCTGCTGCCCCACCCTAAGGCTGTTAAATGCCATGAGACACACAAGCAAAAGCTGCCTCCCTGCCGTGTCCAGAGGACCAGCAAAGCTATTAAGCATCCATGGCACTCCGTGCTGCTAATTTCTAAGTCTCTTTGACTCCAAGTTCTGAAACAGCAAAAGAAAAAGGAGAGCAGAGAGCGAAGTCCGAGCAATTCCTCCAACTGTGCGCGCTGGGAGCTGGCTGTGAAATCTGTGCAGACATGCTATAAACTGCAGCTACCCTCATTTTGAAAATGCATTGATCAAAAGGACCCTGTCAGTATCTGATTAAGGGCCATGTAAGAGTACTGAAGACATTTCCTTCTGGTTAACAGCTCTGATTACAGGGGGCTCCTGTAGTGAATTTCCCTGCAAGCAGACAGGCTTGTCTCCGGGCTCCACCTGACGCTATAGGGTTTCCCAATGGCAAGGCTTCCTGTTGTTGAAGGCTACTATTCATTCACAGCTTGTAAATCAGTAGCTTGTAAATCAGTGGATGAAAAAACTACTGTTAGAGAAATGTTCCTCAGCAAATTCCTCTCCCTCCCCCAGATGTTTGTTTTCCCAGAGCGTATAGTCCATGATCATGGAAAAATATTTAAAAATTCAACATGTGTAACTAATTACAGAACTGGAAATGAAGGACCATACTTTCTTATTTATCTGGGAAGTTTGCTGTAACTACTGTAATGGAACTTTTTCTTTGGTTAGGTATGGGTTTGTTTTCCAGTGGATCCAGATTAAAACTTTCAGTGCTAAAAAGCAATTGACATGCATATCTTAAAACCAGAATGACCAAATGCTTTAATTTAAGCAAGAAGAACAAGGGAGATTTGTGTTTACTTAGTTCTGATTTTTCCAGCATAAATGATTGAAATGGTGCTAAGAAGCCCTGCCCTGATGAATGCATCCAGGTGATTATCAGCAGCTGCTACTACTGCAAAGAGCCCAATACATCCAGTGAAAATATCTCGAAGGGGCTGGAGAGCTCCTGGAAGTTATGATAATTAGAGCACAACATTTGGTATCCAAACCTTAAGAAATGCACACATTGAAAAATATAACAAGCTCAAACTGAATTACTGTCAGACGTGCTGCTTATCTTGCTTAACACTGAGAAATGTGCTATGCATGTAATTTTTTTTTTTTTATTAGCTCTTCTTTTTGTGTAAGAAATCAGACAGAACTGAATACTGTCCTATGTGGTTCATGATGGGCTTGCAGCAATCCACGTGCAATAAGTTTTAAGTAGTCTTGGTAGTTCAAACCACTGACCTGAACACAAACCATGGTTGCACACATGGACACCAAAGAAAGTGAGCTCTCAGCTGATTTAACGTGTATGAGGAGGTTCATTTTGTACTAAGCTTGTTGTTTGCTCCAGGGTGAGTGAGTGATTGGAGAGAGGCTTTGAGGGAGGGTTGTGAGATAATACTGCAGCCAAAGCTCTGAAAGAGTTAGTGTAATTTTGTGAGGGGAACAAATAGATAAAGAAGGCACAGAGAACAGATGAATGAGCTGAGGGAAGAGTTGAAAAGCATAATAAGGATGCTAAAGTTTTGCATAAACAAGAGAGAAGGGAGAGCAGTTCAGAAGTTCTTCATTCTCTTAAGAGCTAAAATATATTCCTGTTGCTAACTGCTGCTAAAGGAGGAGAGCATTGTCAGGGCAGGGAGGGGGAAATCTGCAGTTTCTTCTTTTCCTATGCTCCTCTTATAGAGGTGCTTAGTTTTCAATTATGTGCATAATTAAGTATATGCATTTGAAATTAAATAAATAAACTTTCCATGGAAAGTAGGTTATTTCTTGAAAATAATCTCACTTAGTTGAAATTGCTTTTTCTGATAGAGATCCATACTTCTTGTATCTCATCCATGCTCAGTCATATGTGAGCTCACAGAGTTGCAAAATGGTGGCATAGGACTTAGTTCAATCCTTGAAGACTTGATGGTGTTAAGAAGAAAAGGTGGTCTGATCATAAAATGAAATTGGCATAATTAAGTATAATGCTCCTGGCACAACTTCACTGGGAGTTGTCACTGCCTGTGCAGTGAATCGGAGTTCTGTACCTCCCTTGCTCTTCTGGAAAGAAGGATACTGTTTTCACGTTTTGTGGTAAGCAGAAAGAAAAGCAATGTAATTAATCATGTCAGTTAGCCCCTTGCTGTGTCATAAGAAGAGGTGTTAGCTTCTTTCAAAAGGTAGTGGGTACCTGTGGGTATGTTTGCATTATGGAATTGCATAGAAAATTATTCATAATGCTGCTGTCAGAGAAACAAATCAGAAAGGAAAGGGCTGATGTAGACTAACTATGGAGAATAAAATAGTCTATTTTTTGCTCTTTTGATTATAATTATGAAACCATTAATTTTGAACGAACTTACAAATGCTTTCTATATCATTAGTCTTGACAAGTTACTCACATTGTGGGTTTTATTTCTTTCGTGCTCCCATGAGAAAAAAAAATATGCAAATGTACTTTGAAGATATTCTGAGATATGAGAAAGCATGTCCCTTAAAATATTCAGGCAGCTTTCAATGGAGACTTAAGTAGGAAGAAAGCCTAAGTTCTGGAAAGACATGCGCTTAATTTTACTCTTCTTCGTAGTGCTGTCTCCAAGAACACTATCTATGCACATGTGTAACATATATAGTGAATGCATAAATATTTGAGTTGATGCTTCTAATAAAAACAAGTCCAAATTCTTCTCTTAAGTGAGAGCAAAATTGAACTTGGTGTAAAATAGGCAGATGATGTTCCTCTCTTCTTCTCTCTGTAAGTTCTTATTTTCATGCTCATCTCTGTTTCTTGGTTGTAATGGAAAGTAAATGTAAACATGCAGAAAAACTGTAATGGGGGGTGCATTTGTAGTATTTCCATCAGTAAAGATTAAAATTTGGTGACCTCATCTAGTTCTGCATCCTAAATGATCTCAAACTTCTGGGTGTTCAGATAAACCAAGGTCTCAGACACAGCTTTTCCAGTAACTACAAACTGAAAGGGATTGTTTGTTCTCTAGGTTTCTCCCCTTAGCATCTCAAAATTTCTGAGAACAATTACTTCTATATTTTTGAGTAAAATTTCTTAAATTAGGTATTTAAAGATACGTTGCTTTCATCTACATGCGTTAACAACAAGGCCTGTAGAAAACTACTCAAGCCCTATCACACTCAATCCTTTAAAATCTGGTCATCCAACTGCAAATGCTGACCTGGGGCCAAGAGCTGCCCTCACTCCTATTTTTCTGAGTCCCGGTGAAATCCAGTGTACTTTATTCAACTTGGGAATGCTATGACCTATTGACTTCTGAAACTTCTCTTATTACTTTTTATAATTGGACCTCTGGACATAAATTCTTGTAGAAGTAATTTATTTCTAAGCCATTTTAATAGGCTTAGGTACTAATTAGTTCTGATTTCTTGATTACTGTCTTCAATCTTTTTGTGGTTGGTCACTTGACCCTAATGACTCAATCTTTCTAATTTGATTAGGAAGCTATAGGCGCTGGTAAGACTAGTTGCTTGGTTATGAACTGTTTCTGGAAGAACCTTTAACATAAATGTCAAAAGAATAGTTCCTTAGATCCATCATTTTCCTCTTATTTGTACTTAGTGCTTTCCTCATTTAGTAACCAAGGACGTTTAGGAGACCTGATGGGTGCCCAATTCTTTTTGATATTGTGCTAAAAAAACTCCAAGTTGAGTCTGGGCAAGGCTTTGTCACTGAAGGAAGACCTGTATGCAATTACTGTGTCCATTTTCATAATAAAACTGTTTTCCCTAGAAAGAATCCTTAGTATCTGTAAGTGATTCTAGTATGTCCATTTTGTTCTGAGAGTCATTGTTGCAAAGTTCATTCCACTATATGTCATTGCATAGGAATTTGGCATTTAATTTTCTTTTGGTTCCTGCTTCATCTTTCATTTGTATAAAAAGTTTTGTGGAAATACATTACATAATTACATACATTCATGTGTCAGATAGTTTGTTTTCTGTTTAATTTTTTAGTTGTTGGGAAAGGGAGAGTAACAAAGCCAATAACACAAAACTAAGAAACCAGACAGTAAAAATCAAACATCTCTATTAATTTCTTCTGGTAAGCTGGTAGAAGAGGATGTGATCTGTAATCATAGAATGGCTTGTGTTGGAAGGGACCTCAACAAGGATCATCAGGTTCTAACCCACTGCCACAGGCAGAGCCACCTGCGGCTCCATGTTTAATGCTAGACCAGGTTACTCACGGGTCCCATCCAATCTGGTCTTTAGTGCCTCCAGAGACAGAGGATAATATCAATGGAAAACAAATAATGAAACTTTATTCTACTTTCTTTTACTTCAGAGGTGTGAACATGCAAAAGTTAAAAGGAATATTTGGCCAAAAGCATCTTGTATTGACCTTGAATAAATTTGATGGACTTAATGTAGTATGAATTCTTTATCAACAGAAAGCTGCTGAATTTTATAGGCACAAAAAAATGCTATATCTTCAAAGTCTTTCAGAAATTGCATGTTATTCTTATAATGCCTTTGGAATGTGGCTGCTTACAATCTCAGCAGTTATTTAATTAGTCATTTAGCAGTACTGAACTACTGTGGATTTTTTGGGGGAAAATATACTGGCTTCCTTTTTGCCTAAAAGCTGTATATAAAATGTTACTGAAGAATTGAAGAAGCTGCAGCTAGTGAAGATTGCTTTGTGCTTCTAGCTGATGTGGATGCAGTCTTTTGAAAGTGACATTGAAGATTTATTCAATACTACAACTGCATTTGTTAGCATCTCCCAGTTTTAGAAGGAGAGAAACAGGTATGCCCATTATCCGGCTAGTGATCTTCATTGTGTGCTAACCAAGATGAAAAATTGATTACAACTGAATTAGTATTATAAGCCACTGGGAAGTATAAAATCTGTCAGTACTTATGCAAACCAGGCAAAAATGTTTAAGATGCATATTTTTCCTGTCTGGAGCTAAATCAGAAATGGTGATAAGAATGTGAAGAGAGAAATTTGACATATTTTCACAGAATCAAGCTCACATGATTGAGATTCTGGCATGAGATTTTAGTTTTGATTATAAGCAGCACCCAATAAAGCAGATCTTTGGATGCTGCATGAAGCTTTAGAGAAAACCATCATAGAGCAATGTTTATTCAATGTATGATGTCATAGACCAGTTATTTCCAAGAATTTCTGCTGCTTGCTGAGTGCTTGTGGTATAAGGGCACTTTCACACATCTTAAACGTGTGGAAATATTACTGCATGGTATGTAGGGGTACTATAATTACCTTGTCAGCAATAAGTTTTCCTTTTCTATCATAGTATCCCTGGAAAAAGGGAAATATCGTTAAACTGGAAAAAGCTTTTCCTACGTGGCTTCTTTATACTCTTTTTGGTGCATAACATTAATCTCTGTGCTTGCTTGAACAACAGTCTTCTGGCTACATCTTGCAGGGTTCTCCCATCCCTGGAGTCTACAAGTCACTGCAGAGAAATATATGTTCTTCAGGTGCACCCCTTTCTCACACTCTTTCCTGTCTCTAAGGGTTTTGTGGCCCTTTTTTTTCCTGACACCTTCCCCAGTATCCCCATGTGAGCTACATAACATTTTTTTTCTCCTTGTTTTTTTTTTTTTTTTTTTTTTAATTTGAGGGGATGTAAGTCTTATTCAACATATTTCTGGTGATAAAACTCAATTAGGTTCTCAAAGAGGAAAAAAAAAATGAGACAAAAAAAAACACTTGTATAGCTGTTTCAGCTGAAACATAGCAGCCTCCTATTCCAAACTGCCATGCTTTTTTTTTTTTTTTTTTTTTTTTTTTTTTTTTTTTTTTTGGTAAATTTTAAAATAATTTCTCTGTAGGAGGATTACAAGAAATTTATGGGGACATGGCAGCTCTGCCTCTTGGGTTTTAAGTAAAGATTCAAAGTATGTTCTATCTATCACTCTGTTTCCCATAGCTTTTATTTATTTTGTTTTATTATAGCTTTTTACTCTTTTTCT
This sequence comes from Callipepla californica brunnescens, assembly GCA_023055505.1. NCBI lineage: Eukaryota > Metazoa > Chordata > Aves > Galliformes > Odontophoridae > Callipepla > Callipepla californica. Next base: position 59,660,545 of record JALIRH010000001.1, read on the forward strand.
ATGTATACATGTTGCCCCTTCCATATGGCTAAGCTTAGAAGATGACATTAGTGCTGTTTCTGAAGGCACAGATAGCAGTGCTTTCTGTTGTCATTTGTTTGTTTGACTTGTAGGTGAAACAACGGGGAACCCACAGATGGCATCTAATATTTAGGCAGGAAGAAGTCAGCATCAATGTCACAGAGGAAAGTGTTAAAAATAGAAAACGTGCCTGTGGAAGGGCTAATTAATTTACAGTGAAAATGCTCAGCAACACAGCCGGTGCCAAATTCTCACAGGAATGTTTTAAACTGACATTTTCTCACTCTTTGGAATAGCATCCATTCTGCTTCAGCGCAAGGAAATGAATAGAAGCCATGGGAGTTCTGGTAGTGTGTTGCAAACTTCTCTGAATGCCTGTTCTGTCAATTTAATCTCTGCCTTGGTTGTGCAAGTGTATACCAGTATGGAGAGAATGTGATCAGCTGTCTGACTGCCTTTAGTTGCATAAAGCTTTCCCTTTTACCTCTTTGGGAAGCTCAGGGATGCAATCAGATGCATCGTGATGAAAAGTCACTTACAGCTGTGCAGCATGATGGAATTTATCCCTCCTTGAGGTGGATCTGCAATTGAGTCACCCAGCAGCTGCAGATAGGCCTCTTCACTTGTTTATTCCCTTGGCGCATATTGACATCAGGATTTAACATCTATGGATAAAGGACACTTCACCTTACCTCCTGTGTCTGACACTCTCCTTGGAGCACTGGGTGAAAACGCATAGCGTGTCTGCTCTAAGAGCTCAGCCTTTTATTTGAGATCTGTGGCAGAATTCAGGCCTGGTTTGATAAGATGCAGGCATGCATTCAATCTGCTGTAACTGAAGCCTAGTCACCTATAAATATCTTTGCTGACATTTCAGACTTTTTTTTTCCCTCTTTGTGCTATCTGGGACACAAACAGATATGGGGGAATGCTGGCTGCACTGCAGCACCACATGATGAGCTGAGTGCTTGGTCCCAGTGGTGTTTGTATCAGGCTGCTGGCAGACTGGAGGTAGTGGGGAGCAGTTTTGGGGATACTAGCTCTAAGTTCCTACTATAGGAACTATAGGTTATATAGTCCATAGTGAGAAAAGCAAATTTCTTTTCCCATGCTTTCCATTTCCTGTTCACTGTTCTTCACTGTTGATGAAGAACAGATATTGCTTTTCTGAGATCTTCTGCATATTTTCTGTATGTAATTTTTTCATATTTAAGATGAACAGGCACGTTTTTTTTTTTTCTCCCATTTCTATGTAAGTAAATCTTTTTAACGATCTTGAGATGATTTTAAATATGCAGCTTTAAAACCCAGGGCTTTCGGTCATTTTCTGGAGCAGAACGCTCTCAACACTTGTTCAAGGTATAGACTACATGACTTTGGAATAACTAGAAGAACCTTTGAGAGCAATAATGTTCCTCCTGCTTGAACTCAATGTTTTATTCTTGAGGCTTTGCAAAATGCAGAGCAACTCTGTGAAATACAAACATGATGAGACTAAAATATTTTGAAATTAAATATTCTCTATTCAACTTTCAGAATTTCTAACTTCTTCAGCCACTCCTGTGAGCATAGTAAATGCCCTACCAGATGTGTTGGAAGTCCTATCTCCCTTCAGAGCATTCAACAAAGTTGCTGTCTATTGGACTTGCCTCTGGAAATAGCATTCAGGCCTCCTGATGCAATGCCCTCATTCAGACATTCAGCAGCTCTCGTGGCTTTTGGCCTCAGTGAAATTTTCCCCTTTTCCCTATTCTTTGGCCTCTCCCCCCTCCGCCTCCAGTCTGAGGCCATATGGAGTCCTTCATTCTGAGCACCAACCTTTGATGAATATGCCCTTTATTGCTGTTCACTCCCGGAGTCTGCGAGAAGCAAGACTGACTTTGTAACTGGTTTATTTCATATCATAAAATCATCCTGGGTAAGTAAGGATCACAGAAGTTCTGCATCTGAAAGTTGTTTTTTACCCAATGTGCAAGTTCACCAAAGTTAATCATTTCATACAGCCCAAACCATCCCTTGTTAATGAGAACCATGTGTGCATCAAATAGCCCAAGTCTTGACAAAAGCACTTTTCTACAAAAGCAGAACATCTTCAGGTTAAACCTGCCAGCATACTCCTGAAATTTGGGATGGGCTGGGGCTGAATGCCTCGCTGCTTTGGCTGTCCAGCAGCTGTCTGCCTACGCAATGGCAGCTCATGGTAGAAGCAGCCAGCCCTTATGGGATCTGAATCCCTTGAGTACTGGTGAAAGTCTGGCAAGTCTCACCTTTGCTTTAAACTTTACCATTCTTTGAAGGGAGGGAGAAAGTGGAGGTGAAGGAAGGAAATAGGTTTGTGGAGATCAGTGTCAGCATTTGGTGCTGGAGGAAAGGAGCAGGTGGCAGGTTGGCTTGCAGTGCTCCATTCTCCTTGTGCAGAGGGATTACATTGTATAAGGCTTCATCTGATCGCTGGAACTAAAATCTCCAGAACTTGTTTTCTCAAAGTACATCACATGAACTTATCTTTTTTGGCTAAGGCATAGCAACCAGAGGCCAGGAAAGATGCTGTTGGGGAAATTGCTGAAGAAATGTTGTATACATAATCTAAATTTGAGTCTCTGCTAATGCTGATGTCATCACTTACAGTGTCACTCAGCTGTATTTCCAGTGCAGGGTGTAAAGCAGAAACAAATTTGCTGTCAGGGTGGAATGATTGTTTGAGAGAGGTCAAGCATTTGTCTGTGTTTTATGGGAACTGGCTAAGAACAAAATCTACTTGGACCTGGAGCATGGAGGAGGAAATCACAACTGCCAGCAGACCATATGCTGTGGCTGGCAGGTAAATGCACAGGATTTTTGCACATTTATAACAGAGATTAATTATGCCTGTGTTATTACTTTCAATGGCATTGGAACAAGCCCACAGTTTTACAGCAAGTTCTCCATTTGCGCATTTTGGTGATTATGCGGAACATTCCAGCTTTCTATCTTGAGCTAATTATCCTCTGGCAGCTAAGCACAGCTCTGATGTTTATCTTTATACATAAAGATGCAGCCCCATTCTCTATCGCTTCTGATAATTAGACACAATGCAAAACGGTCCCTGAGAACTGATCTGCTTTTCAGTGGCTTCCCTGGTGCCCAGTAGAATGACATCAGAGGCTAAAATAACCATGTAAGTAAAATGATAAGTTGGATCCTTAGGTGTATTGTAGAAGCAGATGCGCTGAAGATTTTTGAGGTATTTTTCTGCTCTTATGGTAATTGAGAATCCATTAGACCCTGTCTAAGTTATACTGACTGTTTTATTTCCTTGCACTGGCACTTATAATGGCTCTTCCCATCAGAACAGAATTACCTGCATGTTTGCCTCAGCTGATGGGCTCTATGCAGCTAAGCGGTGGAGGGGTGGGTATACATGGACTGTGTTCAGTTTAGGATCACTTTTGTTGACCTGCAAACTGCAAGCTGGGCAGGGTGCAGGTGGTGCTGGAGTCTCCACTAAACCTCAACACCTCCCTGATTCCTCCCAGCCTTCCCCTTTCTCCCTGCCTCCTGTGACCCATCTGAAGGGAAGCAGCTCGTCAGCTCCAAGATCCTAACCAGGATCTGCTTCCCTTCTGCATCACAACTCCTATTTGTGACTACATTTGGTGCCTCTGTAGCTTTATTTTTATTTATTTTAGGTCAATAAATGAGCCATATTGTTCTTCCCTGCCATGTGCCTTCTCTAGGGACCACTGCAATTCAGCAGCTCCATGAGCTTCACCTGGAAGCCATTCTGCTTCCACTCCTCCCCCCCCCTCCACAGGGAGTAATTGCCTAATAGTTTACACGTGTATTTCAATTATCTCTTCCCAGCCTTCAAGCTGCGTTCCCTACCATACATTTATCATTATGCAATAGCAGATTTGGGTACAACATCGAGACTAGATTAAAGTCCTGCTTGATTGATTTCTTATAAAGATTAAGGTTGCTGACATTTTCCACCCTAACTCAAATAGCACACACTGGCTTTGATTATTCCCTGTTCCACACCAGTCTAAACCTGAAGTCAGTGGGCTTATGCAGATGCAAGGAGAAAATCAGATGTGCTGGCCAGGGCTTTTGATGTCAGCAGCTGCCTGCTCCCATTTGCATGTATTGCTGCAGAAGGAAAACAGGAGTTCTCTTTGTAGCTAATCACTCCAATTCAATAATTAATCTAAGAGTGTACAATCTATGTCATAGCTGGAATTATTGTGCCAGGTTTCATAACTCTGCCTTCATTTGTATCTCCCTGGTAACTGGCTTCGACAGGCAAAACAGCCAGTGGGTTTGCCTAACTTAAATATTAGTATGGAAAGCACATTTAAGGTTAGGTGCTAGAAATGTTTTCTTGAGGGAGAAAGGTAGAAGGGGAGAGTACATGGAAGCTTTGAACCAGTGATTGACATCAGTATTTTTACATTAGCACACAAAACTCTTCCAAGCGTATTCCAGCTTGTTTTAAAGGTGAGCAAGCATAGCATGTCTTACTGAGTAATTTGGTCAACCCCCTCAGCACTGCGCCATGAGCCACCTTTCCTCCAGCACCACCCAGCAGTGCAGATGGCTGCTCCAGGGCATAGGGTACAGACACTTGAGCTGCTGCTGCATGTGGCTGTGGGCTGTTCTGTTGCCTCTGTAATACAAGCTTGTTTTATCTGTGAGTGATGAGGGGAAGAGCCTGTAGGCATTGATATTTGCTTGCACAGGAGCCTTTACGTGAGGTGTAATTACTAAATTAGGTGTTTTAATTCTCTCGAACTGTGATAGCTGATACAGCTAATGGAGCTCAGCAAACCTCTGCTTGTTCTAATTGCTACTAGTACTTCAGCAGTGCCCTTCCATTACTGTTTTTCTTTCTTTTTCCAGCTAAAGCTGATAAAGGGTTTCACGTTCCTTTTCCTGACACACGTGATTTTAATCGATCGGATATGTTGAGGATTCAAGGCACAGAGCAGCTCAAGATCCTGGTATAAGATCTGGGGCAGCTGTGCTCCATGTTTCAGGGACTTGACTTCAGGTGACCTTTAAGAGGAGTCTAGAATCACCCTGTGAAGGATGTTGTCTATAGGTTAACCAATTCTATGAATGGATGGCTGCAGAGACCCCAAGGTCTCTATTTACCCACTGTGCTCATTTTATACAGTGGTGATTTACTCTGAAATGCTACCCTAAGGACCCCAACGTACTTCTCTGTTGGGCTGCAGTCTGTCTTAAATCTTATCCCTGCAGGAGCTGTGAGGTTGAAGCCTGTAAGTGCCCCCACGAGTCTGTGGGCTCTGGTTATACACCTGCATTACCATATTCAGTGTAATAGTTATTTTTCATTATCGTTTTGCAATTTTCTTGCCTTCTTCCCACCAAGAGAAAAATCAGGTCTTCATAAATTGTGAATAAGCTCCTGTCACTTGTGATCCATGGCCTTGTAGAAAACCATTAATTGTGATTCTTCCTCATTAAGTCTGACTATGGAGATCATGCAGAGACCAGTGTTGCATTAAGATTTTTTTTTGTTGAGAGACAGCAGTAAGCCATGACCTTATAAAACATAGCAGCCAGTATTTTTATTAGTGTGCAAGATATGATGCATTATATCTGCCAGTTCTGTTATGTTCATGAATGGCACAAGGCTCTTAGTAACTTGGTACTTGACATTTAAGATTGATGCAGTACCAATTAATTTAAAAATACAAGCTTGTACAAGATTCCTAGCTAACCTAGTTATTGAATTAGCACAGTATTTTGAATTGCTTACATTTTGTGTGCGAGAAATAATTCATAAGAAAGTCATCGATGTTAATGCTGTTTTCACCTTTGCTGGTTTGCGTAAGGATGTAACATTTGATGAGATAGTTGCATCTCCTGAAAATGCTGCTCATTTCAACCAAGCAAATTGACCTGGCTATTGGTATCATCATGGGGAAACGTGCTTAGCATACAGGTTGCAAACAACCTAGACATTTTGGTCATCATTCTCGTTTGGCAGCATGGCTATGGTATCAGTGATGCTGGTGCCATGGTAAAGGATGCAGCAGGCATTTTGCATCGGCTGTTTGTTCTGAAGAAAATTATTCTATTGCTTGTAGACTATCTTCAGAAGTACAAGGAAAACCCTAAGATGACCTGGGCTTGGGTGTCCTAGTGCAGCTTGATTGTTGGCTTATCTTAATCACTTTCTGCTAATTTCTGTGCCATTCTATACACATCTAGCTATGTGTGTTCAACAGAGGGAAGTTCTTGATGTCAAGGTACCAAGCAGTAAAGAAGTTGTACTTGAATACTCTTGTTTACATTGTGAGAGGAGAAAAAACTTTGGTATGCCAGTAGTGAGTGGTAGCTTGTTTGTTTGTTTTAATGCCTGTTAGACTGAAGATGGACTAGATGGACTTCTAAAGATAAATATTGTTCTGGCTTTGAAAAATGCCTCTCGCAGCTGCCCATGAAATGTCAACTCAGTGCTCTTGCAGTGCAGTACACCTTGCAGCTGCAAGTTCTGTCCATGAAAACTACTGTTGCTCTTTCCTTCCATTTCTGCTGCTGAGTCTTAATGAACTTCCTTGGAAATGTATACAGCCTTTGGAAGGATTTGGGGCAGCACTCACCAAACTGATCTCAGCGGATGCTCTTTGAGTTAGGTAGATTGGAACCAGAGGAGGAATAGAAAGGTTTTCAAATCTTTACTTTGACTGCATTTGCCTTGTAGAATCCCTACCACGAATAAGGGCTATTAGAAATAGTGTCCCTCTCTTATCAGCCTTAAGATGAGGTTTTCAGGTTTTGTTGTTTGAATTGTTCATAGAATTATTTAAATTTTGCTGCAAAAAAAATATTAACTACCATGGAAATTGCATTCTGTGTGCTAGTCAGAATACAGCCACTGCTAGCTTAAAACTCAGTAAAGGTTAATAAAGCATATGTTAAGCCACTAGGCAGAAAGAACAATCAAAAACTGATACTCAAATAGTTTTTGCACAGGGGATACTGTTAATTGCATCTCCAGGGTAAACAGAATGGGCTTTGGGCATAGGCAAAATTAGATAGTTGCCTCTGGCAAAAAAATTGCAGCCCTAAGCCAGACAAAGACAGACCTTCTCAACAGCTATATCTCTCGTCTCACAAGTGAAAGAGTGGTACTCTTGAGCATCCTCTCTTCCAGCAGCTGAGGGCTGCACCACTCAAGGCACTTTCCTACCCCTGGACCTGTAGTCCCTGTTTTCTGCACCTGCCTGGAGGTTGTGTGCAGGTAGCAGTCATCCCCTTGAGCACTGGACAGGGAGAAGGGCCAAGAGCTTTGTTATGTTTCTTATCATCTCCTTCCTCTACTTTTTCCCATTCATGGGTGATGGGTGCTGAGGGACACTCTGGGTTCAGCCCTGCTGCTTCAGGGTGGTGAAAGTAGGTGCCTAATACTGAGTTGTGCTTGAATTGTCTAGGTACTTGTTAATTGTGCATAGGCTCATACTTTAGTAAAGATATGATATTTTGGAAGTCATCACCTAGGAACTCAGCTGGTAGATATTAGGAAATCAATGGTCAAGACTAAATGAATCAAAATGCTTGCAAATCCTTTAGTGATTTCCCCTTCCATTGTTTTTTTTTGTAATGAAAACAAACAAGAAAACCAACATCTCAGCATTCTAGGATCCAGTTTCATTTCAGGACCATATAGCAGCAGTCATTCAAGAAGGTGTTCTTGAGCCTGATAGGGTGGTACTGGCTGTGCTTCCCTTTGCACTGTAACTATGAACACCTTACTGCTGAGTGGGTACTGTGTTCTTTTGTTGGCTGTAGAGAAGGGACAGCCAACTTCCATCTCCTTATGTGACAAACAGCTTGAGAGATTCCTACTACTTTTTGGCAGACAGTTCCTTAAAACTGTCAAATTGAGATACATTCATTTTAGTCTGATGAAACTAACTCTTCTGTTATTTTCAACATCTCCAGTACCTTCTTCCTTTGAGTTAAAAGAACACATGAGACACCATGACTTTTATGAAAACTGGCATTGTTTACTGAGGGAGCTGACAGAAATGGTCGCCAAGCCACTTTGCATTATTCATCAAGAGTTCTGGCCAACTGAGAAGGTCTCAGACAACTGTAGACTTGTCAGCATGATGCCCATCTACAAGAAGTGTTGGAAGGAGGATCTGGGGAACTACATTTGGTGCCTCTGTAGTGCTCTGAAGTGTTGGTCTTCTTGATGGTAGAAAGGCCCTGCAGAGGGATCGGGATAGTCTGGATCAATGAGTTGAGCCTGTTGTGACAAAGTTCAACAAGATCAGGTCTTATGGAGAGTGGCTAAGGGAACTGAGATTGTTCAGCCTGGAGAGATGAGGCTCAAGAGAGAAGACCTCTTTGATCTCTACAGCTACCTGAAAGGATGTTTGTGGTGAGGAGGGAGTCAGCTTGTTCTCCCGGGTAACAGTGATAACAATGGGAGAGAATGACCTTGTGCCAGGGGAGGTTCAGGTTGAACGTTAGGAAACATTTCTTCTCTGAAAGAGTGATCAGGCACTGGAATGGTCTGCTCAGGGAAGTGATGAAGTCACTGTCCCTGGAGATGTTCATGAACTGGATAGACATGGCACTGAGGGACATGGTCAGTGGGCATGGTGGTGACTAGATGTTGGACTAAATGATCTTAGTAGTCTTTTCCAGCAGTAATGATTCTGTGACTCCATGCGTTGTGTTGAGCAATATGACAGTGTCATTTCCAAATATACCGTATTCTTTTTCACCTGAGTTCACCTAATCTGTATGTCAAGGCTGAACAATCTGGCCTGTTACATCTCTATTTACCTTAAAACTGTGTAATCTAGCGTGATTCATTCCCTATCTCCCATAAGAAGAATTCCTCTCTTCAGAGAGGCTTCACTCCTAAGCCAGAACATCCATAAGGCAGTGGCTACTGTTCATTTGCTTGCAGAAAATCTTCTATGATGTTTTACAATTTCTGGATTCAGTTGTTAAAAAAAAAAAAAAAAAAAAAGCTACAAGCTAAATAATATATCTTATTCCCAGAGATCTGCCTACATTATTGATGGTGCCTTTAACAAACAGGAAAACAAGTAAGAGGGCGGCAGTCTAGCCCCTGCTTTGATCTCAGCATGTGGTGGGGAATGGTCCCTGCCAAATGGAGAAGGTATGTGTCAAAGCAGAGGAATAAGGGAGGACATTGGCAGGACAGCCTCTAACCTTGTGTCTAAACCCTGCCAAGACTTCATAATTTTTGCTGATAGATGGAAATAGGTTTTAAATGCACTGCTATTTCAATTTGTTCCCCTTCTTGTTACACCACACCAGACTTGCAGTAGCTTGCAGGTGATTTCTCTCAAGCACTGAAGTGGAACTATATCTGCTGACAGGGAAATCTCTTCTGTGATTCTTTCACAGTAATATTTGTTGCACACTGTTCAGTTCCCCAGCATTTAACAGGACATAGCTATCTCTACTGCTTCTTCTGCAATAATAAACTGTGCTCATTTGCCAATTGAATTAGTTCTTCAGGTGTTTGCTGGAGATGAGAATTATTTAGGAATTGGAAATGGAGCTGGAAGTTGAGTTTATTGTGAGCTCTTCCTGCTGGCAGGGAACAAGCTCAGACTGCACACATGACATTGTCAAACACATTGGGTGCATAGGGTACTTTGTTCATTTCAATCAACTGAGCAGTTTGAGTGTTGAGAGTATCAGATACTGTAACTGTTATTTCTATGACCTTGATTGCATACAAAAAAATGTGATAAAGTGGCGCAAATTAGCATGCAGGAGGTTCACTCTAAATACCAGGAAGCACTTCTGTGCTGTGCTATTGCTGGAGCACTAGCAAAGGTTTCCCGGAGGCTGTGGAGTCTCCTTCTTGTAGATCTCCAAAAACAGCCTGGACATGGTCCTGGACACACTGCTCTGGTCGTTCCTGTCTGAGCTGGGGTTGGACCAAATGGAATTAGAGGTCTCTTCCAGTCTCAGCCATGCTGTGATTCTGTGGTCCCTGAGACAGGAGGTTATATGATTGAACTGAGACTCCTCTTTACCAGTTCCCTGAGGAAATGGCTAATGCCAAGCTAAGATGTGGTCCTTTGACAGGCAAAGGAGAACTGGCTGCTGCTCTGGCTGCTGCTCTGTCCATAATACTGAGAAGGAGAAGAAAACTGAAGCAACAACAAAAAAAAAAAAAAAAAAAAAAAAAGCTAGTTTAATGACATCCAAGAAGCTAATGCCTGAGCTTGTGAGATTTAACCTGTGGGTCAGTGCTTTCCTAGGGAGCTACTTCACTGTGAAGGAGAGAAGCTGGCTTGATGCTGATCTCTTGTTGTCTTAGGCTGTTTACGTGTGAAGTTTGTAGAAGCTTTTGAGTTGGGAAACATTGTGAAAGCCACAAACATATACAGTGCCTACAACAAGCTTCCCATTTCCCTTCTGCTCCAGACAGCACTGACTCTGCGGTGCTTATCCATAAACGTTTGGATATAAGTGGGCTGCAGCTATCTTTTATTTGTTGCTGCAATAGGCTCTTGAGAAACTAAAATAAACATAATATTCTCAAAATAAATCTAGGAAGAACTAACAGCATATGATCCACTTTTTGGCAACTGGTGTTGTATTTATTTTTCTTTTCTTTGACTCAAACTGCGATATTTCTTCTTCTCAGCAGGAAGAAGCCAAAAGCATATTTTGGGGGTGGTTCTGTAAATGGCTGGAACATTTATGGCACTGGGAGAAACTTGTTTTGCCCAGCTGTTTAGGAGAAAATGCTGGATAATTGGTTTAGCATAAACAAAATGACTACTGGCAAGCATAGATGTCATTTTTATAGTCAGACTTGGTGGAGAATCTGGGAGTAACCTCTTACAGAAATCTGATATGTTTATTTCCAAATTCTTTATTTGCAAGCTTCCAGAAGAGTCTAGAGAGGTTTTTTTTGTGTGTGTTTTTTTTTTTTTTCTCCAAATGAACATGATGTATTTGTCTCCACAGGGAGAAAACTAATCACTAATCACATCGAGATACAGCACTGTTTCCTTCAGACTCTTAATTTCACTGTCCAAAATTTAATTTATAACAAATTTGGAGCCAGAATTGTGCATGTAAAATGAAGTAATCAAGCTATGTGTAATCAGGGCTTTTGTATGCGTAGATTTTATTCATTTATGAGGTTAGAAGATTTCTAAAACAAGCAACATTCTTTTGTTAAAAAGCAGCCATATTCAGTAATCAAATCCTAAAAAACTAATGCAGTTAAAAGACCAGTAAGTTACTCCTTAGATCCTAAATTTGCCAGGGCTGAGCTAGCTTCCTGAAACCATGAAGAAATAGTAACCTAGTTCAGAGCAGGAATCTCTCTTTTTGCAGTAGTTCTATAAATAGATCCGCTCTAGAAAATGTACGTGGCAACTGCTCTTGATGTGATGATTTTCTAGTCATGGGAAAAGGAGAGAGTATTTTGGTATTTTCCACATCAAGGGGTATATTAGGAGAGTCTTAGACACCTTGTTGTCAGTATAAGGGACCTTCTGGGTTCAATAAATACAATGTCAAATCATGTACTCTCCAGACTTCTGGGCAGTGGGAATTGAAGAGTACTACAGCCACCTCTCCCTTCACTGAGTTGCCAATTGAGTGGATCACGCTGAAGAATATGGGACTGGAGTAGAATGAAGGTGAAAGAAGGGAGGACAAGCTCTCTGTCCTAAGAGTTCTACTTTCTAAAGAAAGCTGCCAGACAAGACCCTTTGGAACTTCTCTCTGGTAGAAGTGGCTTATCTTGAAGTATATCTGTTTTCCAAATTAAGATAAAGACTCCTACAGGACTCAGTGTAATGTTGATTCTGTGACCTGTTCTCACTGCAGGTACTCAGTGACTGAACTGTGTTAAATGCTGTATCCCATGGAGCTTTCCTGGGGCTTTTAAGACTCAGCTACCTGCTCACAGCTCCTTACTGTCACCCCTTTGCCTCCAGCTCTAACTTATCCCTCTTTTGGTCCCAAAGGTCCCACTGAGCACCAAGGGGAAAGATCTCTGCGTTTCTATGATCTGGAGATTGTAAAACAAATAAATATGAGCAGGCCAATTTAAAACAAACACTGTCCATCCACCAAAGTAAGAAACCCAGAATGAGAGGTTAGCTTCAGCTTGGGGAAGTGGTTGTATTTTCTTTTATCAAATTTTAAAAGAATTTAGAGTATAAAACCTAACTTACTGCTTAAAAAGCCTTGAGAACTGGAAGGTATGGGACTGTGAATTTTCCTTAGTGCATTACCATCTTTTCTTAAAAACTGGTAGGCAGAACCCTAGGTGGCTATGGAAGAGACCTGATGAGAAACACGTGAGATTAACCTTTGTGAATAATAATGCCATCCGCAGGAGTTTCCCAGCCATCAGCCCTTGTCCCACAGGACCATTTGTACTTCACAGCATTAATATTCATTAGGTGTAACACCATATGTTGCACAGCAGGATGCATCGCCAGCAGACTGTTTGTCATAAAGCCAGATTTAATAAAGCACTGTAAAACAAACATTATGATGATAAATACAAAATGACAGGCTAATTAAGAGAATCTTAATTGCCATTTTTCCATAATAACATTTGTTTAGTATGTATCTGTCTTGAACTAGTACCTTCCTTGTATAGCTTTTCACTTTGTATTGGCTCCATAAGGGAACCTGTGCCTTGTATGATTTCAGGCACTTAATGTTCTGTTAAAATAAATAAATTCAAGATTAATACATTGTTCCTGATCTATGGATGCTGTGTACTCGCTGATCCCTAATCTCGACGAGTACAGAAAAAAAGCCTGAAATATGGATTTCAGAGGGTTGTGAACTGGTTGGGGGCAAACCTACTGCCCTCTCTTAAGATAATTTATCTGAAAATGTAATGATTGCAGATCTTTGGACAGGTACTGTGCAGATCTTTTACAGCAAGACCTCTTTTCAGTGAGCAGCTTTAAAGTAAATTGTAATTTTCATGTAGCAGACAGAAAGGCCTTTTTGGTACTTCTTCACTAGAACAGAATATCATTATTGCTCCATTCCCCTACACTGGTGATTTCATAGGAGAAAAAAGGGTTTAAATAATATGAAATGATATTGCAAATTAATGCGGAGAAGTGACACCTATTTTCCTGCTTGCTGGTACCTTTTTGTCATAGTAGCTGCTGCCAGTGTCAGTAAAATGATATATCTTGCTTTGAGCCTGTCAATGAGGTGAGCTATAAAACTTTTCTGAACTTTCCTGGTATTTCTCCATGTTCTTCTTACATGCACTGTGTTTTAGTCTAACAGTTCAGTTTCAATTCTAATCTTCATTTAAATGAGGAAGACAAAAATCATGACCTGAGAAAGGCCACATCAAAGCTTGTGGGAGGCTTGCCTTTCATCACTAAAGTTGCAAATGGATTTTAATCCTTGTTTTGGTGAGATTTCCCCTTCTGGGGGTACCAGTTGCTCCTGTAATCTAGATTATTTGGGTTTCAGCCTCTGGGTGCATTATTTTGAGTGGATGGGTTGGTGGTTGTAACTAAACCAGGTAGGAAACTGGAAGTTGGGAGAAAAAAAAACAAGCTGACTGTGACGTGCCTTGAATTCTACCACAGTTTCTTTCCATCTGGATACCTTATAGCCTTCATACATTTCAGAAAAACAAAATATCCTAAGGGACAAAGCAGAGTGAAAAGGGGTCAAAAGATAATAATTCATGTCAAAATATTTATTCTGCTGTGGTACCTCATACAGAATAGTTTTACAGTGCTTGCATTGAAGATTTTGAAATGGCAGTGTTTCAAAAACTGGAGTATATGTTGTGGATTTATTTATTCATTTATTTTGTTAAATTGTAGTTTTGTGTATACACAACAGGCCTTACCAAATGCATGAAGTTTTCTGCATAGAGATGATGATGCTGATCACTTCAGGAATTCCTGAATCTAGGTTCACTCTCTTATCGCCTCCTACTCTGTCTTTGTCATGAGATTAAAAGAGTATTTATTAGAAAACAAACAAAAAATCCTCTTTTCTGATACATTGTTATATACTTCCCTAGCCCCAATGCCACTCTTATTTTATATGGCTTGTGATAAAACTGCAGCTGAAATAAAATAAGCAGAAGTCTTGAGCTGTAAAGGAGATTGCTGTAATGTATAAGGACTTTCTTTTTGGATGGAAGTAGGTGAAAATGATTATTATTTTTTTCTGTGAACATTTTCTGAACTGTAATTTATAGTCCTTCCCTGTATCCCACCTGGATCATCTCCCAGTGATAGCTTGTCTAGTATTTTATTCTTGTTTCTCTCACCGAGTACTGCTTCATTTTTGTGCTCTTGGTTTTTGACCGTACTTCTCAAGTTTCAAGGTTCTCTCTTTAGCACACATAAATTATTAGTGGAGGATTTTCTGGCTTTATTCTGTCCTCCTTTTATTTACTACTTTCAGTCTAGATTTTAACCATATTACAACCAGTATTCTCGTTGCTTGCCGTGCTATCTTCAGATGGCTATTGAGTGTTTCATGTTGCAAGTGATAATCAATTCCCTTAACATCAAGCAAAGTATGAGGTGAGCAAAATATCTATCTCTATCCTGTCTAGTTTCACCAAGTGTTTCCTCAAACGAGGAGATTCCTCAAAACATCCACTGTGACTAGGAAAAAAAAAAAAAAACTTTTTTTTTTTTTTTTAATAAAATGATTGAGGAAAACTAATTGAATGCTCCAGAAAAGGTACCTAAATTACTGAACTACCAATACCCCCAACTTTACATGAGGCCTTACTTTGATACGGAACCCTAATTCTTCAACATGTGTCTTTGTTTGAAATCTCTGCTAGTGTTTAACTGGCTCGCCCATTACATTGTCCATACCTTTGCCTAGAGAAACATAATTTACCTGATTGTTTGAACCTCAAAACACCTTGTGGCCACTCCTCGCATTTGTCAAGGCTCACATGGAGACCTAAAGGCTGTACTTGAAACAATCCTGCAAGGACTTGTCACTGACAAGAATGGCAGTCATGGTTGTAAAATCACTTGTGTTTGAGGAGAGAAATAAGATGGCAAGGACAAATTAATAACTAATGTGTATTTTGCCTTGCTTGGAAGGATGACTGGGTCAGTCATACTCTTAAGAAGGAAAGATGAGATATTTGTAGCAGAGTATTGAAGTAGAGAGATTTTTTCAGAAGAATGGAAAAGGAATTGGAGGGGACTTAGTGAACCATCTGATTTGATTGGGAATTGTTAGTGCTATCTTAGGTCTTCACCTAAGAACTGCAAATAGTATACAAGGGCTGGTCCAAAAGTAATGCCTCCTATTTTATTACATTGGCTCATGATGTCAGAGGTGGATGGTGGTATGTTACTAGAGGTTGAACCTTCCCACAAATATTCTACTACAGATTGTTACTGTGCAATAGATGGCAACAGAGGGGCAGTCTGACAAAATGGTATCTGATGTGAAAGTGTGTATGAAGCAAAAGTGTGTCATTGAATTTCTCCGTGCAGAAAAAATAGCATCCATTGATATTCAGTGAGGTTTGCTTAATGTTTCTGGAGACCAAACAGTAGATATGATTACAGTGAGATGGTGGGTGATGCATTTCAGTTTCAGTGACAGCAATGTGAAAGGTAAGCCATGTTCTGGACAGCCTTGCTCAGCTGTAACGCTGCGAAAAAAAGAGTCTTGATCAGCTCATCCATGTTAATCAGTGGATTATGACTAGGGAACTGTGTGCAGAGTGGGATATTGGCTTCAGCATGTTGGAAACAATAGTAGCAGTTTTGAAATATCGTGAAGTTTGCGGCAGGTGGGTCTCACTAATGCTCACAGAGGAACAGAAAGAATGTCACATGCAAATCCATCAGGACCTATTGAACCAATATGAGGCTGAAGATAAGTTTCCTGGATTGCATTATGACTATTGACAAGCTGGTATCAAAACAAGTCCATAGAGTGGCAATCTGTGAATTTACAATTAAAAAAAAAATACTCAAGATGCAGCCCTCAGAGGGCAAAGTGATGTACGCTATCTCTTGGTATAGGAAAGGAGTGATCTTTCTGGGTTTCTTGGAATCTGGACAAGCCAGTTCTGGCTACTACATTATGGCCCTAGCTATGCTGAAGGCATTGAACTTCCAGAGTCGGGTCAGGGAAGAGAACAAATTTTCTCTTGCAACACAATAATGCCAGGCCACATACCAGCTGGAATACTGTGGAGTACATTCCTGTCTTGGCTGAACTGTCCTTTCATACACAACATATAGTCTGGATTTGGTGCCTTTTGACTTCCATCTGTTTGGGCCAATGAAAGATGGACTGCATGGGCAACATTTCCCTAACAATGATGCTGTCTTAGTATCCATGAAACAGTGGGTCTCATCCACTGGTGCTGATTTTTATGCGCGTGACATTCAGGTTTTTGTTCATTGCTGGCAGAAATACATAGTCACCATTGTTAGCTATGTTGAAAAATAGTGTATTGTAGCTGAGAATTTGCTTTATCAAATTGATATTGTACTCCTTGCATCCATTGTAATTTTCATGAAAATAAATGAGGCATTACTTTCAGAGCAACCTACAAATTTTATATAGTGAGAGATTTTCATGTCCTGAACTTTGAGCTTGTTCATTCAGATAAAACTAAACTTTTAATCTTCCAAATGTTTAATTTTCTTCCACTTTTCCCATTTTGCCAAAAGGAGAACTTTGTAACTCCTCATTGTTTTCTGTATCATTTTGTAAGTGGGTAAATGTGATGGTTCCTTATTGCTAGAAGGTTGTCCTGGTCCCACCAAAGTGGCAATCCAAGTGAAATTATGGGAATTGCTGCCATCCATAGCAGAAAGTTTCAACTGCAAGCCTTCAACACCTAATATATATGTTATTCTAATGCATTTTCTGTAAATACCATATGCTCTTTGCTGAGTAGTAAGAAATAGTACTTTCAAGATTATTCTAATGGGTAAAATGATTTCCTTTGCCTGAGAATTAGTGTTTGGTGGGTCAAGCTAACATGGCAGACATCAAACTGAGGGGTAACTGCTGCTGCAAGCACCTTGATTTATGGGCACGTGAAACAAGGGGTTTTTTTTTGTTTTGTGTAACTCATGATCCCGTAGCATGTAATGTTTCTTTCCCACCTCCATCAGGGTGGAGCTGCAAGGTTTGGTATCAGTCATAAACGGTAGGGTGTTGCCTTGCTGGCATTAGCCATGCTGCTTTGCACTGGTAATAGCTTCTATACAGCTCCATGGTGGCAGCCGCATGATGGGGAAGACAGTGATTGATTCACCAGCTCTGTCTCAAGAAGGTACCTTGAGGTGAACAAATCTGCCTAGTTCCTCATGTGATCTATGCAAGTACACTGCTGATTTATTTCAAATAGCAACCATTTTCTTTGTGTCCTCACACCTTCCACTAGTGCTGGGGTCAAAAACTGATAGGCAGATGTTGATTTCAGGGTGCTATTCTAGCCCTACTGACATCAGTGGAACTTTTTGTTGGAAAATCTCTTGTGTTTGCAGTACTTTTATTCTGTATGGTTTTAGTAGTTTCATACTGAGAATGCACAGTGTGAGGTTTATCTATGTAGATCACTATTTGTCTTTGAGTGGTGACTTATCAAAAATGCTATGTAGTCTGTCATCTTAGCTGTTAAGTCTGTTGCTAATACCATGTTACACATTTAGAAGAGATCTACAGTATATGCTAAGAAGGGACTTTTAGGAGTGTTTTTAAATGATATGATTTTGAGAATTTAATGTTTCTTGAAATCTGTGTTCAACAGTTTTGTTATCTTAGTCTCTTGAATGAGCAACAGCAAGTACAACTGCTTTTTTCAGACTTAAACATATCAGTGGAGACAAAAGAAAAAAGTATTTTTGCCTTCCTACAATAGGCAAATAAACTTGTGCCCTGCTGCTGAGTCTGCCATTGAGAAATAGTTCTCTTGACAAATTTTTCAATGAAATGCTTAGCAGAGTTTAAGAATTTCAGAACTGAATGCTTGTAAGCTTGTAGGAATGAGGCAATAAATATCAGTAAAGAAATGACAGAGTACCTCTGCAGCAGGAACGCTGCTCTTTGATTTGTGGTCTCTAGATTAAATAGATGTGATTTAAATAATGAATGGGTAAAAACCTAGATAAAGATCAGAGCTGAATACTACTGAAGTGCTGCACATCTCTCAAAAGCAACTAACCTTATTTTCCTCATTTTTCCTCATAGTACTAGTACATATTTTCACCCCGAGAACTTGAAGAAAATTTTGCCTCTCAGTGCTCCTGTAATGCTTGCAGTGTCCAATCTTCACCTAGGCACAGTGTGTATTTCAGGATGTCATACTATATAAAAATTAGTTAAATACTGTAAAATAATTGATATAAACACAGTGTTATCAAATAAGTCTCAGAAAACACAAATAACTGGAAGTTAAAAGAATATTTTGGGAGGCAGGAATCGTGGCTGGATTCTCATTCTGACTTGGCAGCACTGTTCTAGTGATGACAAGAAGGTCGGTGTAGGAGAGCTGCTAGATAGCCATGGCTGTCTGAGGTGGTGCTTCTCATGGCTTAAGCTCATTTGCTGCCTCCTAATTGAACTTAGAGTGAAGAGAGAAAGAGCTGTCTTCCCTGAGCAAGGCTTCATGATTAGCAAAGATCACTGTTCCTGTTGGAAGTGCCTTGCAAGCCAAACAGAGTAGCAGTCATCTTTTATCAGCAGCTTTTATTCAGTGCAGCCTTTAAAGCAAGCGCAAACACAGGTAAGCAGCTAGGTAGGTAGTGAACCATCCAGCCTGTTATTTCCAAGGACTTGCAATATAAATCATCACAAAACAAGACTGAAATGAAACATGGCAAAATGGAAAAGGTATCTTTAGAGATTTTAAGGAGCTTTGGATTATTTACTGTCAAGTCATCTGAGGAGGGCTAAGAGAATAAAGCATCCTCAGGTTAGACTTCAGATTCATAAACATTTTCTGCTGCAAAGACTTTAATGAATATTTAAAACAGGAAAAAAAAAAAAAAGAAAAAGAAAAAACCCACACAAAGTACCTGAGATGCCCCACATTCCTCCTTCATACTTCTCTCTGGTGTGCTCCTACAAATAGTCACTCTGAAGTCAGAAAGGAGTTTTTATTAAAATGTTCTCCTAGAATAGAAAACAGTGTATCGCTGGCTTCTGAATCTCTTTTCTAAATTCCTCCTGCGCAACCCTGATTGTGATTCCCTAGCTCAAAACAGATTCCAAAATGGTTAAAACATCTAACCTTATTGAACAAAGGTTTATGCAGAACTGAGAGAAAATTATTAAGATGAGTTGGGTCATAGAGGAGACTTAACTACCTCAGTTTCATAGTTTGTGAGAACAGATGGTGGAAAACATAAGCAAAAACTTCACTATTAAAAGTGATCATAGATGTCTGTTTTACACTGGAATCAAGTTTTATTTGAAAGATTAACAGAAGACTGATGCTCTAAGATTTTATTATGCATGTGTACTTTCAAATACGGGGGGGTATTTAGGATGCTTGCTAACTCTTTTCAGAGCTGGAGCATGAGTGATGGTTTTGCATCGTGGAAAGAGAAGTACTGCTTTAAGAATGACAGACATGAAAGGTCACAGTACTTAATGGGAAGTTATTGCTACTCTATTTTAGAGGAGAATCAATGCCATTGACTGGAAGTTCTTGTTTGTGTTGTTAAAATATACTTTTAAAATATTTGTATAGAGTGTGTTGATATTCCTGTGCACAGTGACACCACTTTTCTGAGCTATACCATACCACTTCTTACCACAGTAAAGAAATGCCGGCAGTGTGTGAGTAGCTTTATAAATTATTCAGGAACAGTCATGCTGATTTTGATTATGGTTTATGCACAATGACATTTTGTGGTAAGCTTCAAACTTGGAGGAATATGTTAAAACAAAGTGCTGAATTGGATGACTATAGGAAATGAATGAAAGCGAGAAAGAATCCAATTGTGACTAATTTTAGGAAATACTGTGAAGTACAGCACCTAAGAGCTGGGAAGAGGCAAGAGAAAGTGTGTAGAGTGGAGTAAAATTATTCACAGACAATCATGAATTGATGGTAAATGAAAATATTTTGGAGCTCAAATCATAACAGTAAGGTCCAGGTTATCCTATTTCCTGGTTCTAACACTGCATAAATGTTATGCATTTGGCATTATGCATTTCAAATTCTGTCTTGTCTTGTGTCTTTCTACAACAAGAAAACAGCAAGTCTGCACTCTAATCAGATCAGTAAGCAATAACTCTTAATAAAAAAAAAAAAAAAAACTAAACCAAAACCAACCAAACAAACAAAAACCCGACAACAAACACCAGAAGAAACGTAAGCTTGGAATAAAACAGTTTAAATTGTTGTTATTCTTGAATTTAGCTGGGACTACTCATTCTCTCAGCATCCCCTAGTGCATTTGCTGGAAAATATCTGGCTAGGTGTTTTCACATCTGTCAGTAAAGCCCAATCCCTAAATGTAAAGTTCAGTACTTGGGAACACTTTCTGATTTTGTGATGATCCCCACAGGACTATGGGTCTGTAAAAAGTAGAAAAAGGATTAGATGGGCCCAGAAATGCATATTGTATGTTCATCTGCAGAGGAACAGTGTTCCTCTAGCTTGGTCCCGCTGGTTACATCACTTTGTACAAGGAACTTGCCAGACTGTAACTACTTCTGTATTTGAGAGGTGAAAGTGTTAGTTTTAGAAATTTTGAAGGTGAAATCAAGAGTGGAAGGAAATACTGTGTATATACCTATTTCCTTTGCTGTAATTCATGACAAAACAAATCCTCTGACAACTGAGTTGCAAAGACCTGAAAGATGACATATACAGAATCAGAGAATGATAGCGACTTATGGACACTGGCAATCTGTTCTAAGCTGGAGTTTCTTAGGTCTTCCGCCCCTAGCACAAGTGGCAGCAAGGCAGAGCTGTTGTGACCTTGAAAAAGAGCCATCATCCCTAAAATACTTGGTGTTTTCTTCCAAATTCTATCACAGGAGAAACATAGTTGCGATGCAGAAGAGAGGCATGTTAGCATCACTGATATTTCAGATGGTGAAGGGAGCCCTAAAAGGACTGGAAAGGCAAGCAGGCCCTTAAAATAATATCTCAAAATAGTCATGGTGTGAATTCATAAGGGGAAATGTGAAGGAATTATATCTAATATGTTTGTCATTACCTATAGCATATTTGATGTATGAAGAGACTGTTACATTGGAATATTTTTGTAATTAAAATGTCAGGTAGCTTAGGCCAGAGTCAAATCCTCAATAGGATGTTAGATCTTTTTGAGGCAAAGAAGGCTGCACTTGGAGATTGTTTCTTCTTCTTCTTTTGTCCTTCCTGATGACATCAGAAATGGCCAGTTTAAAAAAAATTCAGCATCCTGCCTAGATGATTATTTCTTAAGCATGCTAATGATGATATATTCTTGAATACTGCGTGTCTGCTTGACTCACACTAAAACTGTGGTGTGCATATGTGATTTTATACAGTGAGAAAGGAAAGGCTGGCAAAAATGTAGTTAGCATGATGGCAGCAGCTGTGGTAAACTTTCGACTTACTAACCTACAGCACTTACTACTTATTTATTCATTCATACAAATGTTATGTTTAATGTCTATCACAGACTCTTCTGCAGCAATTCTGAAAGCACTAGGTTAATCTGGAAAGAAATCAAAACACTTCCAAGCACAGCATTTTTCATCCATGACCAATGGAATAAGAATTTCTGCTTTTCTCAAGCCGTTGCAACTGCTTGAGGAGGAACACCTCTGGACTAGCAAGCTGCAGTCATACGGTAATTTGCCCTCTGGGGATCCTCAGTAAGCTCCCCCATTCCCTCCATGCCTGAATTCTTGGCACTTGGTAATGCAAAGAGGAGAGAGTCCAACTGCAGATCACTTTTCTGTAAACACCAGATTGCCTAATTGCTCTTATTTGATGTGATGTTGTGGATTCTTCATCTATTCACTTCCTCTAAAGCCAGCTGTGTCTTTCTATGAAGGCATGATCCATATTCCTCAGCTAAGGGGAATTCTGGACTAGCTGTATTTAAGTGCTTTCCTTGCTTTTTATTTTATTTTATTTTTTTGCTTTTTGTGGGGTGGAGGAGTGTGGGGGGAAGGGAGCTGTACTACTGAAAGATTACACTACTTAGAAGCAACCATGGTAATTATAAATTTTAGCCTTTTCCTTCCCAGTTCTGGCAAGAATGAAATGCTGGTGCATGAGTAACAATAAATGCCAATAGCTTATCAGTGCAGAACACTTAAACAGCTTTCATTGAAAATACATCTTCTCAGTGCCTAGTAAACAATGACAGACATAATGGTTGAATAAATTCACCACTTCTGGGATGTATTGACTTGATTAGATAATTAGCTAGTTTCTTCCGTGCTATAGGGCCTTTCACCTTCAGTCTTCAGCTATTTGCATCTGGAGAGAAATATGAATGGCTGGACTTCTCCACCTGTGATTTCCTTCAACTATTTATTATAGCCCCTGACACATTCTCTGCACCCCCTTCTTTTCCCACCTAGCCCTCTCTTCCCTACACAAAAATCACCAAAGCAATTTCCTTTTGGAAAAGGGAAGGAAGAGGAAAGACGAGCAGCCAAATCTACTGTGGCCAAGGTGCTTCTGCACCTTTTGAAGCTGAGATTTATAGCTCTGAGGGAGGGCTCTGGTATAAGCAGTGATGAATCACCAGGGACAGTGCTTGGAGAGATGCTTATCTAGAAATACTATTTGATGCCTAGGGAATAGTAGAGAGGGAAAGAGGTGAGTTGGAGTTTATTTTCCCAAACTTGCCCCTTTTGACCACAAAGCCCTGTCCAAAGGGATTTTTAGCTCTCATATCTTGTGTTCAGACATTTGAAAGTCTGCCAGAAAACAGAAGCAATAACCTTTTTTCTGATAGCCATCTTGAAACAGACCTCTGTTCTCTCTCTTTACTCCACAGTCTTCTGGGCAAAGAAAATCAGTTTGGTATCAGGAGAGGAGGGGACCACTTTGTTGTTCAAAGCTTCCCTATTTGCAGCTCTGCTCTTCCCTGAGTTGATTTTTGTCAAGAGGACCAGAGAGCTTAGTTGCATCTTTGAAGTGAGAACACTGGATGGTGGCCCCTTTACATGTGCTGATGGGCTGCTCCATGGAGAGCCTAAGAAGGTGATGGCTTCCAGAAGATATTGGGCTGGGAGAGGAACCTCTGGGGTCAAGAATCTGTAATTTTAGGCAACATAGGCTGGAAGAAGAGTGTAGAGGGTTGTGGATAGGGAGCATGGCTCTGTGCTTGACTTCCCTGAGGTTGCTGTTATCTGTCCATCCATGTGGGGTCCGTGTTGTTACTTCTGCAGTTGATTCTTTTGGGTTTGTTCTCTGGGATCACTTTGCCAACAAAAGCTTTCCCCCAGAATTCCCTTGGCTGAGGGCTGAGAATTGTCTATCCCTCCTCCTGCCTGCAATGAGTTCGGTAAATGAATTTCGTGCCTCCAGATTCCAGCATAATCTGATGTGGCAATAACTAATGATCTGTCCTTGAAGCCAGTTTAAATAAATACATCTTAAAATGTCTGATTAAAAATCAATCATACAGTTCATATATTCATTTCTTTCTTTCAGAAATATTCCAGTTTAATTTTGAGAGTATGAATAAGCTTTCACTGATAACTATAATGGTAGCCTGTTATAAATCTTTTCTGTGTACAAATAGGAATCACACATACAAGCTCCCCTGCAAATAAATAATGTTTACTTACATGATCAGCAAAGGTAGTAGCATGGGTATTCAATTCAATTCAATATTTAAACGAATGAGTATTTTTTTCTTTAAATCTAGTTCAGATTGCTGAATATTATTAAAATGACTGGGTAATGGCTTCTGAGATATGGACATAGTTTTGCTGTTAGTATTTGGCTTCCATAGAGGCTCCCAAGCACCTTCAGATGAAGTCAGCCTATTAATCTCAGTTTTGCAGATGGAGAGGCTGGGACTAGAAAGGTGACTATCCTAAGGTTTCACAAAAGCTCGTGAAACTGAAACTGTGTCCCTGAGTTCCCATCCAGTCCATTCATTTCAGGCAGCTGCATACTACCATAACCTTATTTGTGTTACCTCAGCACTTAGCAACCTCAGCTGGGGCCAGGGTTGTGGTCTGCACCCAACAGTCAGCGTCTGTCTGTCTGATTTGTGTGCCTTGCAATCCGAACAAGCATGGACAGGAGACAAAAGTAGGTGAAAAAGTGTTGAAGTGACATTTATAAGAACAGGCCACAGGGGAGTGAACAACTTCACTCTTAAGTTCTTGAGTTTCACCATTACACAGTAGCTTCTATGAGGTGTTATGGTGTTATCTGTTTATGCAAAGTCAAAAACAGTACCTCAGTTGAAGAAGCTCATCTATGTAACACAATTGAAACTGCCTGTTAGCAGGAAAAGAGGGAGTTGCTTTCTCAGTATTTCTAGCAGCTGTTTTGCTTCTTTCAAGTATTGAAAAGCAATAAATATCATATAACAGAAATAAAATATAAAATAAAATATAACATCATATCAAATAACATATCTTGAAAATGTATCTCTGCTCGGTGGTTATGATTCTGGTTATTTTGAAGTAGTAACTGCTCCAGTTTGGTAAAAGATTGCAATGTTTTCATTAGTCTAAAACAATAGTCCTCACCAGAGATATTTTGGGATAGCTCTAGTCATGAGTGACTTGGTCAGCTGTCTAGCTGTTAGTTTAAACCAATAGATCCATGCTCATTCAGCATCAAAAGTGCAGTAGTCACTAAAAGGAAGAGGGAAAAAATTGTCCTGAAAGCTTCGTAGTAAAAAATAAATCAGTGTCTAAGGTTCTTCCCTGCCGTCATGGAGTCAGACAACAAAATCCCCTGCTTCAGCATTTGTTGGGTTTTATTTATTTGTTTTTCCTTTGTATGCATTTCCCTGAATCCAACTGTGTTTGCACTTTCCACCAAACCAGAGATGATCAAATGGCCAATTGCAGTTAATTTAACATGTCAGCTGAAACGTTCTGTGCTCTTGTGTCTGCAGTGTGGATGTTTGCAGCAGTGGGTTTTATGACATCTCTGCTCAAGGTGTCTTTCCCCCATGTCATTGTCATCATTACTTCCTAACTTTTACAGGAAGGCTAATTGCTTTAAAGCAAAGAGGGGTCGGGAGAAGACTGATTCCAGGTTAAAAGCCAGGTGTAATAGATGCTCTGACATGGTGTTTGTGTAGATATCAGACTGGTACATGACTGGGAGAAGACTTGCACCAACAAGTAGAACAACTGGTAGGGCAGTAAGAGTTGTCAGTCACGCTGACAAGAAGGAAGGGGGGCTTGCAGCCTATTTTTTCTAGCTTTGAGGACAGCCTGTCCTTTACAGACTTAACTCTCACCACCTGCATTCCCCAGCAGCACTCAATTATCCATTAAGATTTTTAAGAGAAACTGAATGGCAATTAAGCTTGGTATGGCAGTGCAAAAGCAGTGGAAGCCTTGAGCTTGCTGAGAAATCTATCCATAAATGAATTAACTGCACAAATAGTTCCAGCTAATTAGAGGTATACATTCCCCAAATAACTTGATTCTCTCATTTACTTAATTGAGTTGATGGTTGCTCTGGGATGGAGCAGCAAACTGTTCGGTGGCTGTTAGAATAAATATTGCTGACTAAATATTGTTAAACTGTCCATTTTTTTTCCTGTTAGCTTGTTATTTGTCATACCAGTAAGATGGTTAATTTATTTATTTTATTTCTTTTTTTTTCTGTTCAATGTTTTAGAAGGTGAAGTAAAGTGAAAATTCATCTAAGATTTCTAAAGTTCAGCTGAAATGTAGGGGCTATAAATAAGCATTGTTGAACAGTGAAGTAGGGTCCTTATTTCACACTTCAGAGAAATGCTGACAGGGCTGACAATTTTCAAAATGATGGCACACATAAAACTGCTGTGCTTAGATAACAAACCCCAGAATTGC
The DNA here is from genome assembly GCA_023055505.1 of Callipepla californica brunnescens. NCBI lineage: Eukaryota > Metazoa > Chordata > Aves > Galliformes > Odontophoridae > Callipepla > Callipepla californica. The sequence continues at coordinate 59,686,582 of JALIRH010000001.1, forward strand.
TCATGGTCTATACGGTCTTCTTTTGAGTTGATGTGAGTTCAGGATCCTAATATAGGGGAAAGTGGAAGAGAACTAGAAAACATTGCTGAGGTGATTTATCCCTAAATGATGTGAGAAAGCTAAAGACGTTAAACAGCCTCTGTTTTTTTCCAGCTTATTTTGAGCTCTTTTTGTTGTTTTGCTTTGTTCCCCACATAGTATCTTTCTCCTCTTCCTCAACATTTCCCAGCAGGTTCTTCAGTACATACTGATGGGATCTCACATGTCAAACTGTTCTGCTGTTTTGTAACCTCCAGATTTAGAAGCCTAAATTAACTTTCACTTTGGGATGCAGAAATGACTACAATTGGTCACAAAGTGTCCAACTTTCTGATCCGTGTTCTAGTGACCCTTGGACCACGAACTGTGCATCGATAAAATATTTTTCTCATTTATTTTTACTTATACTGAAGATTAATACAAGCATATCTATATCTATGAAAACACTATTTTTCAAGATGAGTTTATTCTAAACACCTTATTGTGTTACAATCAATTGAGAGAGTATTAGACAAAGATTTCAGTTATACTCCAGTCTCTAAAAGTATGGTAATGCTTGATGATCATGAATTTCCATGATGAGATATAGGAATTACAGACACTATTAAATGTTTTAAAGATAAATCAACAAATAAAAGTGAGAGAAAGAAAAATAGGAGATAGCAGGGACTAAAGGAAAAAACATATGTTAGATGCCTTTTTCTTGAAGGCAAATCAAGGCAGAAAGGTGCTCCTGCTCTTTGCTTCCTTGGAATTGTTAAATGAACTTGTGCTTTCATTAAGGAAATAACTTAAGCGAAAGGTAATAGCAGCAGTGCTGTTTGTCATTACCCTGGACCTGCCAATAAGCACGGAAATCCATCTGTAATGTGGTAATTTTCCTCACTGACTCTCAAAGGCATATCCCACATGTCAGTGTTCACGGGGAAAATCAGGAAAGAGACTGCCAGGCCACCCAAGCCTTCTTCAAATAGAAGATTTGTTTGAAGATACCGAGAGCAAGTCCAAGACAACAGCCACGTGCACAACAGCACTTTTCAATTTATCCTGCTGTATTATTACTTCACCAGCAAAACCTTTTCTCTGTTGTTTCCATTCTCACCCTTTCCCTATATTTCTTGGCGCCCTCATTGAAATTCCATTTCTGCCCTGTCCCACACTCACTTCTCTACCCCTTGTTGTTCTGCTGTTTATTTTTCTTTTCACTGTGCTTTCCAATTGTACTGGTGATGAAGATTAGTGCATGTGTTTGGAGCAGGACCATTTGAGATGCTTATGGACATGGGAACATTTTTCTTCAAGCGAAGGGGCAGGCTTCCTAATTTTGTACATTGTTGCAACTTGAGTTATTAATTTTTTTTTATTTGATCTTTAGCAGATTCAGCAGATGTTGCAAAGCAAATAAACCATATGCAGTGGTCGTTAGACATTACTCATGGTGTAATCCCTTTATCCAAATGTGAAAGTTAAACATATGAAAGAAACCATATCCTTAAATAATGGGAGAAGTTCAATGCGTACTGAGAAAGCCACCGTGACTAATCCACTTCATCATCTGGTGTAGCCCATCCTCTCTTAAGGAAGGTAGGCAGACAGAGAAAAGATGGATTCATGACTATGCTTTTAAATAATAAATGTAAACTAACCACAATGGGTCGAATTCACTGCTGATGTAACACTGCTGACTTCGGTGGATTTACACAAGGGATTAATGTAGTCCTTTCTCTAATATGTGTTTTCAGGAGGGAGGAAGATGGTTTTTATATAGATTCAGCACAAGGTCTGCTGGCACACAAACAAACCAAACAAAGCATTGTTCCCTTCTCAAACATCTGTTAGCATGATTGTCCAAGTCTTGTGTATCTGCCACAGGTTGTTATAATATAGCTGCCTTACATTTAAAGAAAAAAATAAAATAAAAAAAATGCAATAACCATTTGGTTTCTACTTTAAACAAGAACTTAAGAAAATGACTTTCAGGTGAAGGGAGTGGTGATTTGGCAAGGGACTCTTGGCAGGGCTGTGTATTACACGAGGGAAAGTTGTTGTTTGGTAGTGGAGTAGACAAATTGCCTAACAATTAATAAAAACAGTGCCTTGTGTTTCTACATCACAGGGGGTTGTGTGGGAATCATCCTCCACCCAGATGCTCTTTACCAGTTAAAATATAGTAGATTTTTAAATTACATGCAGTAAAGTGCTTTGAAAAGTAGTAACTCCTTACTGATTTGCACAAAGTAAGTAAAATGCAGTTACACAGATTACAAATTTGAGCAGTTTACCTATTCTGCACAACTTGCCTTTAAGAACATTGCAACCTCTAAGGCCCAACATCAGTCCCAAGTTTTAGCTTTTGCTGCAGTAAATTGGATAAGACATCTTAATTCATATCAAGTCCTGCCCTGGGGAAATTGTTTTCACTAAAAATGAAAACTAAACTAGGAAAGATGAGGAAGAGAAAGGAACGGCACACTTTACGGCTTTTTTTTTTTTTAATGTAGTTTTGGATGTGGGTGTTGCTTCATGGATTCAAGTCTGAGAAGTTTCAAAGAAGTTTTCTTATTTAGGGGTGCTTGTAACATTTCTAGATGTACTTAAGCTACATGGAAAACATGTTTTGTTTTACAAATTTACACCTGTTTACCTGAACTGTAATTAGTACTTTAATCTGTTTTATTTCTTGTATTCTTCAGTGCTTTCATTTATCTACCCATGGTCGTGCTTCTCCCCATTTACAGACTTTCTGAAAGTTTCTTCTTGCATAATCTGTCAGTATTGCTAATTATTTCTTTTATTTTTTTATTTTTTTATTTAACACTTTTAACATTCTTCTTATAAGTACTGGATCAGCATGTAGAGATCTATTTAAGATCTGCTTAAGACTCGTGTTGGCCAATTTTCAACAGAATCAGAGCAGATTCAGTGTTTTAACTCTTGTTTCACAAAATGACTGAGATACTGCAAGCCGAAGTGTGATATGAAGTAATAAAAGACTCTTGAATAATGTCTTAGTTATAGAAGTTTTTCTTTGAGAATCTTCTGATGAGCATATGTGGGAACTTAATTATTTAGCTTGCTTCTTGTATATGAGACAAAGTTTGTCTTTTCAGCCAAACTGTAGATCACCAAAGAAGGGAAAAATCTACTTCGTTTCCTGTAAAACAGCGTATGAGTTTGTTCTGCTGACAGTTCTACAATCCAGCTTCCTTCTGTCAGTCTGCCGTATCATGTCTTCTAGGCTTGTTCTCTCCTTGTGTTATCAACTACGTTGTGCCTCTGTCCTTTCTGAAGCAACCCATTTTGCTCTCTTACTGAAAATGCTTTGGATACCAAATTGAGTTCTGCAATATTTCCTTCCTGAAAGAAATCTTTCTAGCAAGTTTTGACAGTGCTTACTGTTTCCTTTGGGGGTGGGGAGGGAATTTCTTGGAATTAGTGCAGTTCCAACAGATGTCAACTAAAAAAACCCACCAGGTTCCTGGATGCATTTTTTCTTTTTAATGTAGTGCATGCAATTCTCACAGCATTGTCAGTGTTTTATCAATGACAATTAGAAGATGTTCTGAGCATTTCCTCTTCTTGGAAGATATAATTAAATATATTCTCTGAGGAGACAGCATTTTCCTTGAATTCATCCCTGGCATTTTGTACTTAAGATCATGTTTCTTTTCCCCTCTGAATAGACACTTTCTTCTTTAGATTTAAGGATACAACTTTGGTTTGAGATTATGCCATACATCCGTCCATCCATTCTTTCATACCTTTGTTCTTGTTTTTCAGAGTACTGAAGCTCTAGAAAACTGCTGAGAATCCTAGAGTTTGAGTTTGGCATTTATCTGATGTGATAAATGTTGATGTGATATTTCTTTTGGCCAGGGATTTTATTTCTTTAGCACTTGGAATCAAAAGGACTAGGATGAATTTTCCCAGTTCTCCAACAGTAGGGAATCGTGTATAGGAGGCCATGAGACAGTGCAGCACCCTGGAGTATCCTGGCTTCTGATCTATAAGAGGAGGGGTTGCTTAATCCAGCTCTACAAGAGCTCAGCCACACAAGAAGGACTCACCAGTGATTCCAACCAGTGCCCTCTCAGGCTGGTATCCCTAAGTGTAGGGTCTGCAGTACTGTGAGTCCTACAGAGATGTCTCAGTTATTGGCAATTGCAGCCTCCAAACGGGATCCCCAGAGAAGGTTTTGCTGTTAGAATAGGTATTAAGGAATTGAGGGCTTGTGTACACCTAGATGCAGTACTTGCCTGCAACAATGATGTCAAAAAGTTTGTTCTTTTATGTGAATGCTTTCTTATCTTTCTAACATGGGCTTGCTTTTTCTACTCAGCTTGCTGTCACACAAATAGTTTTGATATAAAAAGAAACAAGCTACTCTTAAAGACTGTTATCCTAAAAATTTGTGTCAGCTACATTAAATATAGATGGCTAAACTGTACTTTTTGATCTACTGACTGTTCTAACTTAAAGTGCATCAACTTTCACATGATGTGGAGATTTCAACCACAGACACAAGCAAGTGAGAAGTTAGGCTCCTCCATCAGAATTTAAATTATCACCTGGGCTCTTGAATCCAGGTACTTACTATCACATTTTTTCATAAGAAATCATCAAGCTTTCTCTTACAAGCAGTTAAGCTACTTGTTTCCTGTGTTCCTAGAATCTTCGTAGTACTACAGATGCTGTGTTAAACTTATTTGTATTTGTTAAACTGGTATCCCCCAGGGGTTTATCTTGGGATTGATGTTATTCAACATCTTTATGAAAATTGAGTGTAGCTTCAACAAGGTTGCTGATGACACCAAGCTGAGTGGTGCAATTGACAAAATAGAAGGGAAGGATGCTGTCCAGAGGGACCTGGACACGCTCGAAAGTGGGCATGTGAGAATCTTATGAGGTTTAAAAATGCCAAGTGTGAGGTTCTGCACTTGAGCTGGAGCATTCCCAGGTATGAGTACATACTGGGAGAAGAACTTGTTGAGAGTGGCTCTGTGGAGAAGGACAGAGGGCTTCTGGTGGATAGAAAGCTGGACATGAACCAGAAGTGCTCTTTCAGCCCAGAAGGCCAACAGTATCCTGGGCTGCATCAAAAGGGAGGTGACCAGCAGGGAAAGGGAGGTGACTGTTCCTCCCAACTCTGCCCTTGTGAGGCCCCATCTAGACTACTGTGTCCAAGCCTGAGACCCCACACAAGAAGGATGTGGAATTGTTGGAGTGGGTCCAGAGAAGGGGCATGAAGAGGTTCAAAGGGCTGAAGCACTTCTCCTATGATATAAGATTGAAGGAATTGGGCTTGTTTAGCTTGGAACAAAAGGCTTCTCGTAAGATCTTAATGGGGCCTTCCAGTAAACTTAAAAACAGGAGGGACATCGACTTTTTGCATGGTCTGATAGTGATAGGACAAGGGGGAATGGCTTTGAATGAAAAGAGGCGAGATTCGGGTTAGATGTTAGGTTAGATATTACTCAGGGGATGGTGAAGTGCTGAGAGTGATTGTGAATTCCGCATCTCTGAAGGCATGCAAGGCTGTGTTGGATAGGATTCTGGACAGCCTGATCCAGTGGCTGGCAACCCTGCTCATGGCAGGGGTGTCTGGAACTAAATGATCTTTAAGGTCCTTTCCAACCTAAGCTATACTATAATGATTCTATGATTATTACAGGGAATTGGCAGCCATTTGCTCGCAAGCTAATATTGCCTTTACCTTATTCTTAGCTTTTCTGTCTACTAGCTGGTTGCCTGGGGCAATTTATGGTGCATTGCTGGATTGTCACGACTGCATTTCTGTGTGCCACCAGAGGGTGTCACCAAGATGGGGCTCAAATAGATCCCCACAGTCACTGGCTGGAACACGGCTTAATCAGTGTTATTTTACTTCAACTTCTATGCTTGTAAGTCCATCAGGACTCAGAACAGAACAATAACAGTAAATATAAGTAGATGCTAACAAGGATGCCTGTAGTTGGAAGTTGTCAATTTGCTCTTGATTTTCCACTTCTAGGTTCAATCTGGAGAGTTTAGGTGTCTTGTAAAAAAATCTCTTTGGTTTGATTTGTTTTTTTCAGTTCCTCATGATGCCTTGTTCTGATAACAGTAAATGCTTCCTTAATTAAATTCTTAAAAATAAGAATATTTTGGAGCCTACTAGTCACCAACAGCAGCTAGCATATTTTTCTAAGTAAATCCTTTTAAATGTAGTTGAAGGATGGTCAATTTTTACTTGAGCCCTCATCAATTCCCTTAAGAAAATTTTCCTCCTCCAGCTAATAACTTACTCCATTGTGAGCTGTGCATCATTCAGAAGTAGTGAACCTACTAGATGATAATTTTTCTCTTTGCAGCAACATATACCATTTGTACCTTTAGAGGTAAAATTATGTGTCAATACACTTCTCGCACCAATTTTTTCTTTAATGTGGAATGATTGGACACTATCAACACATGCAATGTGCTTAATGAGCTTGTAATACTACAAATTAAACCAATGAAACGTGTCAGGACTAAAAGTTCATGTCAGATGCTGATTTGCTTACTGATTTGGAAATGAGTACATTAGGGGTTGCAGTTCACACAGAGAAATGAAGATGGAACATCTGGATAGATTCACCAGTTCATATTCATTCTTTCTTTAACTAATGCTAAGGTACGGGTAAATCACTTCATGAGTTCAAGGTGCACACTCTTCTTTGTCATCAACCAATTTTGCAGAATGGATTTTGCACCTCTGCACCCATGTTTCCTAATTGGTAATAGGGAAAAGCAAGTAAGCCAGCTAGCAAAGCACAACAAATCCAAATGATAAAAATAGGAGGAGACAATCAAATCGAAAGGGGTATGCAGTATATTTTTGTTAATTATTCTCTAAATCAGTCTCTATCCAGAGTAACAAAGTTGCTGAGCGTAGCAGTGTTAACTGAAAAACATAATGTCTGGATCCTTACCTTTTTTTTTTTTCTCCAAGAAAAAAACCCTCTCACATCCTTTCAAAAAACACTTTAAACCTTGAATAGAACACGCAATTGGAAACATGGCAGGTGAAGCTACTCTATGGGTTTAAAGGGTGCTGAAGCAACACAATTCTCAGAGACTTAGGTCGGCCCTTGACTCAGACTCTCAAAGGCAACTTCTGCCCTGCCAGAATGGCAGGTGGAATATCACTCTTCATCCCCAGTGTCTTCTTCTTGTCCTTGGACTTGGAAAGCTGCATTGCTAAATCTTATGCCAATGGCCATCCTACAAGTCTTCTTTCTCCTGAGCTAGCTCATAGTTGCTTGCCTGGTCACCAAGAAAGAAGTGAAAAATAGAGGGTAGCTGAGTATCAAGAGGCAATTGGTAGACTTCCAACTGCCAAAAAACAATTGTCTCCCTGTGTTCAAATTTTGTTGTTTGGAGGACCACATTGTACATCTGTGTAGACATCTTGAGCAATTTCTGCTGTTTCCTTCCTCTACATTTACACTGTGTTTGTGCTGTGAATGCTTTTGCTGTTCTGAAGTGCCACATTAATTCTAATTGCTTAAATAAAGATGTTGTACATTTACTAGATTTCTTCTGTAGCACAGAATGTCTTTGATGCTTTATTTAGAAAAGAAAATATCTTTATTTCTATTATGTCACTGCTGTAGAATTTCTAACAAGCTTCTCTAGGTTCTTCTAGTTCCAAAAAGAAAAGCATTTTAACTAGTAAGAAAAAAATGTAGAATTACTATAAAATGAAAGAGTTTTCTGCATTTCTCTCTCAGAAGTATTCCCATAAGATGTTCTTTCTGCAGTCTACGTGTACTCTCTTTGCCCTGTAAATCCTCAGAAGTATTTTTATGGTGTTGTATTAGCTCTGTCTTCTGGAGGGGACCTAAGTTTCATTTGCCTGGAAGCTTTTATTACAGGTACCTTTGGAAGGGTGATGGCTGGAGACACAAATCAAAATTAAAGGTGGAAAAGAATTACTACTTGCCAGAGACCCTTATCTTTCCTGCCACTCTATAGGGATCTGTAAAATGGCCTAGATTACAGATCAGTAATGGAATGGTTGGACTCAGTTAAGAAAGACCAAAACCCCATAAACTTTAAAATACAATACTGATAGTGAGTTGGTCAATTTCTTAACACTGATCATCTTTACTACTCTGGTTTTCCAGCTGAGACTTGTGAAATAATTACCTACTGGATAATATCAGTACATAGTGAGCTAGCTGATCTAGTAGTTTTGCCAAACTTCTTCAATGACATCTGTTAAAATGCTCTAAAAGACTATGCAAGTGCATTTGTTTTCCCTAGTATATTGTATTGGTGATACAAATTGCTTGAGTTGTGAAAGAATTGTGGAGACACACATGGGAAGGTATTAACGATGACTTCAAAAGGAATAAAGGAATAAATAGTAGCAACTCAGGGAATGTCCTCTTTTAGTAATGCTTTTTTGCAGTTTGAGAAATGAGTTTTCATTATGTTGGTGAGATCTGTGTAGGGATTTGAGAGCATTAAGCGTTTATTTATTTATTTATTGAATTCTGCTAGTACTGAATTGACTGGCTGTTAAGTGTTGAAAAAGTTTCAGGTTCCAGTATATAGCTGGACATAGAGGTTTAGAGGAGTTTGTGATAGTTATGCTGAAGATCATGTGTTATATTCCTTCCTTGCAGACCTCCTTGAGCTGTTTTGGATAACCATTTGAAACAATTTTATATATAAGGCTCCTCAGGAGAAAAAAGTATAACTTAAATATGTTGTGTGCTTATGCTTCTATAGTGACCCATTTCTAAACAGAGATTGTTGCAGAAAGTTAAGTAAACATTAACAGGTCTACTGTTATTTGTTTGATGTAGTTTCTTATTATTATAGTGTCATAGCCAAAGGTTCTTAGAGCTTTCAAAACATCACCTACTTCTAAAAAATCACTGAAGGGAAACCAAGCATACTCAAATGCTAGGCCTGTACTCGCTGTGCTAGGTGCTCTGGGGCTGTCGGTTCTGCCCCTGGGAGCAAGCTAGTGATTGCTAACTTTATTTGTATGTAGTGCCCGGAAAATTACATTGGAAAATATAGTTGATTAGACACTTCAATTTCAGGAAAATTATATGGAAGTTATAGGAAATCTGCATCCTAAACTATATGCCAGAGTGAGGCTGTGCCACAAGAGGGCCAGGCCAGAATTTTGGGTGACACAGTACAAACTGTAACCTCCCAAACCAGGCTGAGTATTATGTGGGCAGAATGGTGGTAATGGAGTCTAGAGACAGTTGGATGAAAAACGAGGGGATGAGGCAGGACCAGGCTCCCTCAGAGCACTGGAGATCATGCTGTGACATCTGACATGAGCTGAAATGAGCTTAGAGTGAGTGTCTGGGCATCTGTCTTGCTAAACCTCTGTCACCTATACTAAGGATTGCAGGTGTTCCAGATGCCCAAATGCATTGTTTTTTTGTTTTGTTTTGTTTTTCATGTCTGTTCATGGTACTATGGATGCTGTTCTTTCCATGTATTTATTAAGCACGAGAGAACATTACTAGATAAAGACAAACAGAAGTTATTGCTTCTTTGATTTTCCCTGTGGACATAGTAACACAGAATTTGTACCTTGAACTTCTGTCACTGCACAAGGTATGTTAAACTCTCACAAGATGGTTATTAATGATTACATAGCTAAGTGGTGACAATAGGACTTCAAAATCACAGTAGTAGCAACAAGAGTCTGTTGTAATACTGATAATGCCCCTTCAAGAGGTCTGCAAAGTTTGGAAAATTCATGGAGGAAAGGCTTATGAGGCAAACATAGATTTTCATAGGAATCCTGGTATCATAGGAAAAGTCAGTTTGTAAGAGTCCTCACATGGACTCATCTGCAACTTCCTGTCCAGAGCAAGGTCAGACATCCATGGGATAAGAGCAGGTTGCTCAGGGCTTGATCCAGCCAGGTCTTGAAACCCTTTAAGGCTGGCAATTGTACTGAGACAATTGCCCTGATGCTTCAGTGGTCTCTAAAGGATCCTTAGATCTAGACTGAACTACTCCTGTTTCAAATTCTGCCCATTGTCTCTTATCCTCCCATTACATGCCACTCTGAAGAGCTCAGTGACCTCTTTCTAGGCAGCAGGAGAAGCTATTGTGTCCCCTCAAAACCATGTCTTCACCAGTTTGAAAAAGCCTCAGTCCCTCATCCTTTCTTCCCAGGATACGTACTCCCGCTGCTGATTATCCTGTTGCACCTCTTGATGATCTTGCTTTAGTTTATCAATATCTTGCCTATATCAGAGGGACAAAATCAGATACTCCATTCTAAAGGATAAGTAGAAGAGAACTCTTGACTTCCTGCCTTTACCTTCATTCAGGCAGCTCAGGGGTGCTGTTGGCCCTGAAACATTTCATGTTTCCTTTCAAGATGCGAAGTGCCTAGGAGGTTAGCGTGCTCCTCTGCATTTGTTGAAGAAGTCTTACCTTGTCTTAGGTGCAATTTTCCCTCACATCAGGCTAAAAATGTCTGAGAGTATTTCTTAGCTTTCAATAAATATTCCTGGCATCTGCAACATACATCCTTTTATTTGCTGGATTAAGTTAGAAGAATGAAAAGTAAGACTGAAAATAAACACTCAAGAAAATTTCAAACAGCATTTATGAAATGTATTTAATGGAGTAGAATGGCTGGATTTATTATGTCAAACTCAATGAAAAATTGGTAGAGGAAGCCCTGATTTTTTTGAAATGATGTTCATCCGTTCTGCTCTGGAGAGGAAAAAAAAAAAAAAGAAAAGTGATGGAATGAAGTTCAAAATCAGAGTAATGCAAACTCCCAAGTGAAAGCTAAAGCTGCAGATGATGTTTCAAGGATTATGCATTAGATAGTTTCAGTTCATTCAATTAAGGACATGCTGTGTACACTACAGATGAACTTGTAGCCTTTGGTAAGAAGACTTGAGCCAGCCAGGAAAAGATCGAATTACTTCTTGTCTCACAGGAAGATCTCTTTTGATGGAGACTCCAGGCACTTGAAGGTCAGTGCAGGGCAGCTTGCACAATGTCCTCTTGGCTGTGCCCCAAACCATCAAATTTTTTCCACTAACTTTCATTGCCATTGCTTGTTTAACCTTCACCAGACCCAAGATGAGCAAAGAAAAATAAAAAAGGGAAAAGATACACAGTTAGAGAACAGATAGAGAAACGTGACCAGATGTTCTCGTGAGACTGGGACAGTCTCTTAATAATAACTCTTTTGTTGCCACAAACACAGAAATTACTTTCATTCAATGAAAGACACAGGTTTTCATTGTCCCAGCTGTTTGTTCTCCCCTTTCAGATATACACACTTCTGAAACTGCCCACTAAGTTTCCTTGCATCATGGGCTTCCATACTTAACTGTAGCATGCTTTTGCTCAGTGAATTCCTATAGAGTAGAAAGCCTTATGAGTTACTGATGGCATCTCTGTTCCCAAGTTATCAGAACAGCAAATCTTAAAGACCTTCATTCATAATCATGGTTTCTCAGAAAATATTTGTATAATCTGTTGTTTGTGTTTACTCAAATAAAAACTACAAGTTAGCTGTATGATCTGTATCCAATCAAGATTTATATTGTATTGCTCTTAATAGGAAGCATAGCTCTCACTAATGAAAATGAGAGTTACAGGCTGGGCAAATGCATATAACCAAAGAAACTTCTGAAACAAGCCATTCCCTAGGTGTCTTATAATTCTTGACTTAAATCTTGGATCAATAATGAAGCAAAGTGATTTAGATAAACACTTTTTCCTCAAAGTCACAAGTTAAGAAAGTAACAAATAATTTAATAACAACAAATAGAATATGGTTGCATCCAGAGTATCCAATTTGACATAAAGAACAAACTTGACTGAAAATAAAAGAAAACAAATAAACAAAAAGCTTAAGCTAATTATACATTGACTCAAGGTGAAGAGACTATTTGGTAAAATAATTCTGCTTTCCTAGGGGAGCTGTCTGATTCCACTGATTTATTTGGTACCTTCCTTGATGTTGCAGTTGTTTAAGAATAACATGGGAAAAGACAGTTTTTTGCAATAGATGACTGACTGCAACTGTACCCTGTTTCTTGGCTTTGCTGTTCATCCCACATAGTTTCTCCCCTCTACACATGCTTACATATGCTTGAAGTACAGTTCTTGAATGTTGAGTTGGCTGTGGATCTTTTGTTTTGGTAGGATTTGGCACATGCTGGAGCTGGAGATGTATCAGGTCCTCAAGGGTAACGTGCCAAGCTGTAGTAAGTGTGCCTAAGTCATATCTTAACCTACCAGCATCTCATTGAAATTAAAAGACAGAGAGTTAAGTGCACAGGGGAAAAATAATTGCACTCAGCTGGGCTTGAGGTGGTGTTGCAGATGGCCACGTGGGTGGAAAAAGGAAGCAAGGTTTTGTTCTCAGAATGAGTACTAAAAATAGGAGAAAGCAGAGGTGTTGGTTCACCACCTCTTCCAAGCTTAAGTAGATTGCCCTTGATTGTATTTCACATCACTTCCCTCTTCTCGCTGGCTGCTGCATCCCTGCCCTGTGTTGCTCTCAGCCCCCAGCATGCAGGCTGTACTGCTCTACATTTCTTCAAGGAGAAGTATAAAGTGTAGAGATCTAAGTCCCACCTCAGAGAGCACGGGGTGAATATAAAGCAGTCTGTCAGGATGCGATGTGTGTTTCAGCTTTTTCAGTTGATGAAAAACATCAGTGTACTGTGATCACTCTCTTGAAATTTGTACCTGAAGTGTCACTGAAGTTCACCAGATTGGAATTGCTCTTGCTTCCTACTGAGTTTTAATTCTAAGCTGTGATGTTAAGTCTTTATATTTTACCAAAACCAGCTTTGCCTATCTCCCTATAAATTTGTGATTACTTCTGTACATGAAAGTACACATACCATTTCTATAATGATGATATCTCTATTGTCTTCTAAAGAGGCAGATTTCCCTTCTTCACAGAGATAGCCATTTCTGCATTCATTAGCTATTTGACAGCGTATTGTTACTGGGACAGCTACTAATTAGAGTGGCATAAATTATGATAATGAAGAGGGGCAGTGCGTGGTAGTGACAGATATATAGATGTGAGAATAGATGATGCAAGTTGGTACCAAGTACTTGCTGGTTAGGGAAGATGCCGTGTAGGTGAAGAAATAGGTGAATAAGAGTGAGGGGATAAAAAATGTCTTTCATCCTGTGAGTTTACTAAGGGAAATTGAAATACTTTAATCTTGCTCTGCTTGTACTTGAAGTTACTGTGAACAGGAACATAGTGTCTTATTGATGCACTCATATACAGCCACAAAACCTCCATTGTATAGGTTAAGGGTGTAACAGATGCATTCAGTTTTCTGCCTTCAGGGACTGTTCTCTGAATGCTAATGGTAGTTAATTTCAAATTGAACAGTTGCACTGCTCAATGAAATAATTAATTGTTCAGATGAATGTGTGTCTACTAAGTTAGTCCTGCAAGGTCTATACGTAGAGTTCCACAGGAGCATAAATATACAAGCTGTTTGTATTCTTCATAAATTCAGCACTTAAAAATAGTGATTCTGACAGACAGTAATGATTTCCATAAATAAATAAATAAAGCCACAAATGTTTTTGTGCAGGATTGAAAGAGCAAAAATTGCAAATGCCAAATTCAACAGACAAAATATTTCTCCTTCTCGTGGGATATTTTTATTTATTTTAACCTAATTTGATTGTCAAAAATGAAGTGAAATTTTTTACTGATAACAAGCTTGCAATAGTTCATTTTAAAGTCTAATTTAAACAAAGAATTGGCTGACTAAGAAGCATAGTCTGCATCTGTTTTGAAGACGAGTATGGCACTATTATCCCACCGTGATAAGATAAAGTGCCAGATGTGTGCAGGAAAACGTTCCTCACTCCATTTCAGAATTATTTCTTTCTAGTTGCTATTATATCCTTTTCTGAAGAAGTTTTTGAATAATTATATGTTATCTTTTGAAACAGAGAAGCTTTTCCTCCTTTATGCAGACAGGGTTATTTGAGTTGCACAGGTGCAATTCCCATTTTTTTCCAATGACAGTTTGGCTCTCTATACACTTTCAACCAATCCAAATATAGCATTTCCCTCCTGGTTTTGATATGTGAGTAATGTTATACGTTTCCCATTTCTTGACTGCTTTGGCGTCCCTCCCCGAAAAGGAGGAAAAGCCTTATAAAGTTTCCTTTGGCCCCCAAAAAGCAGAAACATCTGCTGCTGCAGCCGTGAACAGCTCACTGGCTGTGTTCCATGGTAGGAAGATGCAGCTCCACTACCTGTGGGAAGTAACATGGCCCCTGGTGTAGGTGCCAGTCCCCTGGCTGCTATGCACAGGGATGATCTAAGCTCTGGTATGCACCTTGCTATCACAGCAGTGTTCCCCTCTGGTATGAGACTGCCTGGAGGTGGGCAGACTTAAGGCACCGAACCATCACAAATTCTGAGCCTACAGTCCCTTCCTGCCTTTGAAAATGCTGCAAATTTATTCTGACTCCGTTCTTATTGATGGCAGGCACTATGAGCCAGCAGTGTGCCCTGGTGGCCAAGAAGGCCAATGGTAACCTGGGGTGCATTAAAAAGAGTATGGCCAGCAGGTTAAGAGAAGTGATCCTTCTCCTCTACTCTCTCTACTCTGCCCTGGTGAGGCCTCACCTTGTGTCCAGTTCTGGGCTCCCCGCTACGAAAAAGACAGGGATCACCTTGAAAGAGTCCAGCAGAGGGCTACAAAGATGATAAAGGACATGGAGCACCTCCTTTATGAAGAAAGGCTGAGAGGCCTGGGTCTGTTCAGCCTTGAGAAAAGACTCAGAGGGGATCTGATCCACGTCTATAAATATCTAAGGAGAGGGAGGCAAAGGGACAGGGCTGAACTCTTCTCAGCAGTGTGTGGTGATAGGATGAGGGAAATGGCCGCAAACTGATGCATAGGAAGTTCTGCACAAATGCGTGTGGGAACATCTTCACAGTGCAGGTGACAGAGCACTGTCACAGGCTGCTTTGGCAGGTGGTGCAGTCTCCTTCTCTGGAGACTTTCGAGACTCACCTGGATGCCTACCTGTGCAACCTGGTCTAGGGAGCTGCTTTGGCAGGGGGTTGGATTCGATGGTCTCTAGAGATCCCTTCCAACCCCTACAATTCTGTGATTCTGTGATTATTCGATTATTTTTTTCTTTCTTTTTTTTTTTTTGGTCTGCAAAGTACTCATTAGGTTGTCCAAAAAAAACTATCAAATATTTTTAAGGCTCACGGGACAGTACAAGAAAGCTGATTTTCCAGAAAGCAAATATTGTATCACTGTATTCATCATAGAATTGTCACCATCACAGAATCATAGGGGTTGGAAGGGACCTCTGGAGACTGTTGATTCCAATCTTCCTGCTAAAGTGGGATCCCCACAGCAAGTTGCCCAGTAAAGCTTCCAGACAGGTTTTGAACATCTCCAGAGAAGGAGACTCCACTAACTCTCCGAGCAGCCTGTTCCAGCACTCCATCACCCTCACACTAAAAGATCTTTTGCATGTTTGTGTGTATCTTCTTGTGTCATAGTTTTTGACTCTTGCCCCTTTTCCTGTCATTGGGCACCACTGAAAAGAGCCTGGACACATCTACTTTACTCTCACCAATTAAATATTTATAAGTTTGCCTTTAGTCTTCTCCAGGCTGAGCAGCCACAGGTCTCTCAGCTTTTCCTCATACAGGAGATGCTTCAGACCCCTCATAATCTCTGTGGCTGTTTTCTGGACTCTTTATGGGAGGTTCTTTTTCTTTTGAACTGGGGAGCCCAGTACTCCAGATGCTGCCTCACCAGGGCAGAGTAGATGGGGTGTGGGTCAAATCCCCCAACCTGCTGGCCGCACTCTTAATGCAATCCAGGATGCTATTGTCCTTTTTGGCTACAGCACACTGCTGGCTCATGGCCAGTCTGTTTTCCACTAGGACATCCAAGTCCTTCTCCACAGAGTTCTTCTCCAGCAGGTCGGAATACTCACAAGACACTGAAAGTGGATCAGCCTTATACTTACACTCTCTCTTTCTTGGCTCTAACTCCCAAACAAGTTACTGCAGTTCCACAAATTACCACATTTCAGTGGTCTCATCAACTGTCTGTGAGCATGCTTTCAGTTTATGGCTGATCCAAACAATGCGTGATCATTTAACATCCAAAGAAGAAGGATTAAACATTAGTTTACGTTTGCCAAGAGCATGTGCGCAGACACCAGGGGTTTGTTTGACTTGTGGTAATTTGTTAAGCTACAAATTAGTGAATCTTAGTAGAGAACCTGGGTCCTCAGAAACACAGGCCCACAGAGTGCCATTTGCCTGCTTTTCTGAAGCTGATGACATACAAAGAGAGAGAGAGAGAGAGAGACAGTTTGAAAACACAGGACTGGTACGGACCTGATAGATTTAGTCTCTCCTCTGCTGTGGACTGTTTCCTGGTGGAGGGCATATGACTGTCTGCCTTTGTCTTCATTCCACATCATATAAAATGAGGATAATAAATGACATTTTTGTATTTCATTAGAATTTTGGGGGGGATAAATTCACTGAGATCTGGAAGTTATAAGTAGTAAGAATAAGCTGTCAAAGCCAGGTAACTTAAAAAGTAGTGAAAATCTAGTCAAGACTATAATTTGACTTGATATTTGCATTCTTAGGGCAAGAAAAAGAGAAAACAAACTTAAGTTTTACCAGAACCACTGAGCCTGTACACTGTGCATTTGTGTATGCATGTAGTATTATCTTACATATTTCGCTTTTAGAGAAGTCATGAGTATTAGGAAGAAAATATGAGCATTGTACATCTAGCATGTGAATACTGCCAATATGTGATGCGTTAAGCTTCATCAAAATGTTTGAGGTCCAAGAGACCATGCCAATATGGAACCACATTAGATTTGATTATGAGATGACTTGAAAGACAGATGTAGGTATTAACATAGCACACCTGCAGTTCTTCTCTGTGCACTTTGATCTATCAGACAATAACTTCTAATGGCATTGCCTCAACCCTGCTCCACCTGCAGTTTGTTAGGACGGCAGCCAACGTACATTACAGCTCAATTGCTGGCAACCAAGATGTTGGTCAGCAACAAAAAAGAAGTCAGTTGACATTTATCAGCAACCCACTTGTTTCCATATCTGCCTTATAAATGTCTGTGGAACTTTCTTCCCTGTCCTTCTCCCTCCCAAACTCCTAAGTGTTTGGCTATTTAATGTCAGTATTTGGATGCTGATGGCAGTGGATGCAAGAGCAACTTCTGGCTGGCACAGGGCACGCACCTGCTGTGCAGAAGTGGTATTTCTCCATGCTGCAGCTGGCAGAAGCCGCTCAGTGCGTGATGGGACAGGTAAGTGGGCTGCTTCCTAGCTCACCTGGCTGCTAGGCAGGAAGAGAAGTCAGATTCACATCAGAAAAACAAGAATTTTAACTGAGAGTGAAGCTGCTCGAGCTCATTTAGTTGGTCTTAATGTACAGATTAAAGGTAGCTATCTTCCGTTAAGACAATATATATTTATATACTCCAAGTTTGACCTGCCTTAGGTGGTTTTTTTTTTGACACTGCCAAGTACAGGACAGACACATGCAGAGAATGGGAAAATGCTGCTTGAGTCAGCTCTTTATTTCATGTACAATGCCCCCACAGTATATGATAGAGAAGAGTTGTATATGTTTAGGCTCTATGTTGCATTATACCCTCTAAGTGATAATACCATTGCTATGCACATAACAGTACCAGTCTTTAGGTGTTCCCCTGATCTTTGCCTCTCTCCCCCCTTCTTTCTGATTGCCCCCAGGGATTGTCTCTGGTCGGGAAAATTGTATGTCTGCGAACCAGGTAATAGACATCCTTAAAAGGTAAAACAGAGACTCAGATGAAGGATAAGTTTACTAAGGTTGCAAAAGCAATTATAACATCAGTGTAGTTGATTTCACGGAAAGTCCCCGAGGAAGTAATTTCCTGTATATATAGCTACAGTGCAGAGCAAATTCAGGAAAGAGAGTTATAAATGCCAATCTCATCATGGAGACATAGGCTGATCCATAATCTAAGATGAAGTCCAAATTTTCCTGAATGTTCAAACCTTTTTTTTTTTCTTCAGTTACCAGCTGGCTGTGACGTGGTCATGCTTCAGATAAATAAGCTCAAAGCCTCTTCTTTTCATATGTTATATCAGTATTGATTTACATGTCTAATGTTACACTGATAGAATGACAAGCTTAATGGCAAACATCTAGCTTGGGAAATGTTTGTAAATTTTCCTCATTTTGGAATCAAACTCAACACTCCTCTCTTTGTTGTTCCTGTGTGGGGTTTCTGTGGGAGATAACTTGTTTTTCTCTTCTGTCAAGTGCACTGCAGTACCATGGCTATTAAAAATCAGATGTAGAAAGTTGAAATTTAGAAATCTTGTATCACAAAGATTTAGTTTCACAAAGGCTCTTTACAGAGGCACTGTGGAACCTTGCTGTTGTTCTGCTCTTGCTCTTATGGCAAGAAGGGCTATCATAGCCATGTCCCCTCAGCCCCACTCAGTAGCATGATGTACTAGTAGGGCCAGGCCCTTCTGTTTTCTCCACTACTACAGTCAGTACTTCAGAGGCTGATTTCAGGAGTCTTGGTGATACACTGCAAAGATGCCTGAGTCCAACTACTCTGCCTTGAGGCTCCACTTCAAATGCTGTTGAATGAGCTCAGGTGTGTGAGCCATGACAGGTGCTTGCACTGTAGGCCTCTCTTGTGGAAGAGTTTGTCTGGACTAGGCCACCACATGCAGTTTCAAGCATTGTACTGTGAAAATTGTGCCGGGCAAGGTGGCAGGCAGAGTATGACTTTTCTCTGGTTGGGTGAATTGACCTTTCATAGATTCTTGGGTCTTGGGAAATCAACTTCTGGCCGTATTCAAATCAGTATCTGAATATTAGCAGTTCACATCTGGTCACGCAAAGTGTGTGTTGTCTTAGGATGCTTAATCTTTCCTGTCTTGCTGCAGTGGGACCTCTTGTAGATTTTTCACAACATTTGGGTAGATGAGGTTGACTTACTGCAGCTGTGCTTTAGATAAGAAATAGGATTGATCTCCTTACAGATGTGATCAATACAAGCAATGTACATGTATGTACAAGGGCAAGCATTCTTTCTTCTGAAAAGCGTAAAGGTAAAGTCCGTGCAGTCGGGTAAATCACAATACCTATTTGGGCGAGTGCAGCAAAGTGAAGGAAGGAGCAATGGTGGCTACAAACCTGAGTGCTGAAATCTTCCTACATCCCACGTGCCACTGTTTCTTCTGAAACACCAGTTTTATGTGTTTATCTTAAATAGCAAGATATTTTATGCTCTGGGTTTGCAAAGGGTTTATTTGCACTGAACCAGGAATGATGTGAAAGCCTTGTCAGGGTTTCAGGGCCTTTAACATTGAGTGCTCCTGTCTATCCCCACCTTGCACACAAATTCTGGTCATGAGACCAAAGCTGCACTGAGGCAATGCCCTAAAAGATGACAAAGCAATTTGGGGCTTAGTGTGAGTTCACACAGAGCCTCACACTGCCTGCCTGTGGGAGGAGTGTGCTGTCAGTGCAGTCCCACCCAGTGAGGCTGGAGAACTGCAAGGGACCAGGTGTGCACGGGCAGTGTTGCTAGGAGGTTTGGCTGTGTGCCTCAGTAATGAACCATTGCATTGCCCTCTGGCAGGTCATGACATGCCTAGCACTTGCTAGAGTGTGGTGATGAATGCCAAGGGACTGTAGTAGCTAAGTTCTTGCACACAGTTATTATTGGCCAATATTCTGTATTTCAGAAAAAGGAGATATTTGTTCAATCATATTAAATTATGTATTTATTTATTTTTTAAAGTGACAGTTTAAAGATTTGCTGAATTTGTAATTTTTCTGATTTTGGAGTTTTGCAGGTATGAAATAGAAGGCAGAGAATCTAAAACTTGCATGGACTTACGATCAGGAAAACTATATCCAAATATTATGAGGACATCTCAGTCCTTCAGTCAGCATGTGTTGTTAAATTAACAACAGTTGATAATGTCCTTCAGGAAGGACATTTCTTAATTCCCTGAAGCAGTAAGATATATGACACCACCAGTGATGAATTCCTGGGGAGATAGAAGAACAGAATGCCCTTGTATCCCCTGTTCTCCAATGTCCTCAGGCTCTGTGCATGTGTCATTGTCGAGGCAAGTCTGAGGATACCTCATGGCTTTGTTTTCTCCTTAAGAATTTAAATGACAAAGAGAATCTAAAGCAATTCCTCAGCTCCGGATCCGTATTTGACAGAGCAGAAGGTAACGAAGTTAACTCGGTGCATCCAGAATAGCATAGAACTACAGCATAGTGGTACCCATTATCAAGAAATGCTGTTTAATCAAATAAAAATCTTGACTCCTTCTGACAGCCACCTGGTGATGTGTATGCCACTGCCAGAATTAACAAAATATGAAATGAAAAAGCTGATCTTATGCAAAGTCCTGCACAGAACTATGAGTTGTCTGCTTATACCCCCTTTTTAAAGAAAATAGCACACTATTTACTGCTAAGCAGTAGTATTCCTGGCCTTGTGCTACAATTAAAGCAGAGCTGGTATCACTTGCTTCACTTCCCATTTACAGAATTCCGTAAAGCACCTTCCATGCAAGAAACTTCTCTGATAACTTCTAAAAAAGAACTGTTTTTTTTTCTTTTTTTTTTTTTTTCTGTGTTTCAGAAGGACTGAAGCAGACTGTGAAGCCACATCATTTTCAAATAATGTTTAGGCTACATTTTACAAAGTCAGTTCAGCAGAGTGACTAGAAGTCCTTGAAGGCCTCTTATATCAAGGGTCACATCAGCACCAATGCCAACAGCAGTAATAAAACGTGCACGTAACATTCAATTATTCTGCTAAGTGAATGCTTCTGGAAGGGTTGTGTCCCATGCAAGCTTATCTCCTCTAAAAAATACACAAAAATTTAAGGTATAAAAAGGGCTTTCCTATGATAGTTCCAGCAATTAGCAAGCTGTGCTAAAGGAATTAAAACATTCAATTTGTAAGTCACAATTTTAAATGCAAAGAGATTTGGTTCAGATTCTTTGAGCATTGTATTGTATGGATTGCCTGTGTCGTCTTATTTGATATGAATTAATTGTCTGTTAATTGCATATTACATCCCAAACATTTTTTTAAGATCTTTATTATATGGCACTATTGAGTATCTTCCACAGAGATATTCAAGGGATGCTCTAAAATTCACAATAGGGAGGCAGTTGAACCCACAGCCAGCCTGTATGTGGCCTGGCATGACTGGTAATGTAGTCACCCACTGCCCTGCGAGAGGCCTCAGGTGTGCATCCATTACTCAGCAACAACCAAAACATCAGTGCTTTATTAACATAGTGTTGACTGAACCCAGGGCATGGTGGGGGCAGCGCTGCGCAATGCTGACTCAAGTGATGGCAAATAGATGTATGCATATTGATACACTGGCTAAACCCAGGGCTCTGAACAGCAAAGAATACGTAGCTATGCTTTCAACTTTGAAAATGGAGTTTGAGAATAGGATTCAAAATCACACACACAAAAAAAAAATCATCAATTTATGTTTGCAGCACCATTTTCAGTTGATATAAATACATTACCTTCATATTTTCAAGTTGAATCTATAGAGTTGTAATCAAATATTCAACTAAAAAAACTATTTATGTCTCTTTACCAGACTTTCATAATCTCTATATTACCAGAAAGAAATATCCTTCACTTCACAACCACACCTTATTCGTTTCATCACTTTTTGGCAGTATACACATTTGTGAACACTTATTGTCAAGGATGAAGCACAGGAAGAGTAAATTTGTCATCAAAGATCTCTGATGAACTCCTTGAGAACTCTCTAAGAATGACACCCACTACCCTCTATCCAGATTGATGCATTAGTTCCACAAAAATGAGGACAAATATTTCACTATTTTTCTGTTTGTTTTTCTCTCTTTTTATGCTCTTAAAATTAAAATAAGTTTTGTTTAGATTTACTATATTACATAGTCTATGAGAGCTGCCCTGAAAGTAACACCTCCTGTTTTACTATGTTGGCCCATGGTGTCAGAGGTAGGTTTTTTGCGGTACAACAGTACAGTACAACAGTACCACCAATATCCTGTTATATTTTGTTGCCGTGTGACAGACGGCAGCAGAGGTACAGTCTGATAAAATGGTGTCTGACAGGGAAGTGCGCACGCAAAGCGAAAGTATGTCACTGAATTCCTTCATGCAGAAAAACTAGCACCCACTTACATTCATTGAAGCTTGCTGAACATTGATGGGACCGAACAAGATGGAGATAAGCATGGTATGCAACCTCTTGTTCCTCACTGGCAAAAATGCATAGCTAGTAAAGGTGACTATATTGGAAAATAGTGTTTTGTGGCTGAGAATTTGCTCTATCATATTATGTTATTATGTTCTTCTTTGCTGAAGTTTCCATGAAAACAAACAGGAGACATTACTAGCCAAGAAACATACATATCTGCAGCCCAAGACAATTCCTGTTCATTCAGTGGTGTCCAGGTAAGACAAAAGGTTGGATACACGAGTGTAAGTATACACATAATGCACATCTGTTTCAACGAAAAGACTGATTCAAAATGTACTGCTATTTTTAAGCATGCATTTATGACCTGTCTTATTTGACTAAATCACTCGTGATTTGCCAGGACCATGTGAGGGATACGTATCCCAAGCAATTTTCTGACTTACACTCCTTCAAAGATGTAAAGCATCTTAAATCTCTATTGAAAAGCAGTCAAACTTTCCCTGATAAGTATAAAATGAAAATTTCTCTCTCACTTTATGAACAGCTTTATCTTATACTCAGTGAACCCAGAGTAACTTATCAAGTATTCTCAGAAATGTCTGGGCTGGGGCCCAGATATCCTAGGCCTTCTGACTCATCAACCTGCCTTCTCTCACAATTCAGCTCTCAATTAAGTGCACAGGGTCCTGATTTGATGCAGGAGACTTAGGAATCTTGGGGAAAGGTCCTCTGGAAATTAAGCAGCAGCTACCTCTGCTAGCCTGGAATGAAGCCCTGGGCTTTTTTCTCCTCTCTTTTGAAGGCTGTATGCACTTAGATGACTACAGGCAGCAGGCTCTTCTTCCTACCCTCATCTTTTCATGGAGGAAGAAAAGGTGGAAAAGAATCGTACATGTTTGTTGTCTCATCCCACTTGGCGTGTTGTGAGAGAGGTGAGTCTTCAATATTCCCTCTGAGTGAAGGGATTTCCCTGGTCTGTGAGGCCCTACAATGGTAGGGTCACTATGCCTTGGTCACTATAGTGAGCCAGGGAATGTAGCAGGATTAAACAATCAAACAATTTATTCAATATACTATCCTCAGTAGTTCACTGATACCTCATAGATTATTATTTGATCTTGAGTTCTGTAGAAGACACTTACAGAAACTTCTCTGGTATCTGTAAACTAATTTCTTCAAGCTCTAGGTCTTAGATGTAATATGTTCTTGGGGATGTTTCTGCTGAAGCACAGAAGTATGCATGTGGAAGAGGGAATAATGTGTTTTTTGAGAAGCAAAACACATTCTTCATTTTTCTCCATCTACGGATTACAAAATGTAGTAGTAGTTACTTTCACGTCATGCTCTTCCGATCGTTCACATGGAGGCTCCGTGCAGGGGCTGAGATGTATGGTGTAAAATAGTGAAAGTGGGATATTAAAATTAAGAATGGATGGCTCTGTTAATCTGTGTCTTGAATTATTAAAGTATAGAGGCATGTGCTTGAAGGGAAAAGGTACACTAAATGGCAGTCCGGAGCAGTGAGGCGTAAGAGGACTCATGGTCCTCATATTGTGGCTCAGGGAAACTATATCGCTTGCAGGTACCTGTCACTGACCAGTCTCAAGTTTGCGTAAGAATCTGAGCATGGTGATGCTGATGCCCATTACTTGAGAGCATTACTGCCAGGGCACTGGGTGATTCTAAGTAAATGTGACTGATTATGTCATTTCAGAATAGGGTGAATAAAAGTCCAGAATATGCATTGTCAGGAACCTCTTTGACCAGGAGTGAATGAGACCATTAAGCAGTAAGAATCTCAGCCAGAAATGTCCATCTCATTTTATTTGATCATTTCAGTGATTTACCATTTCCTTGACTGACTTTTATGGCAACTTTGTCTTTGGTGTTAAAGTTTTTCTAATTAGCTTTTTAAAATATTTTTACAGGTCTCAGTTACTATTTTTACTGTTTCCCTTACAATGCAAATCCGAATACAGGCTGCTTTTCATAATGTTCACTTTGTCAAATCAATGGAGACCATTGAATGAGGAGTGTCTCTAGTAATTTATAGTTATAGGATTGTCTTCTTCCTGAGGAAGCCAACAAAAGAAAACATGATATGATTCATTTCAGCTCACAGCCATTTCTGGAAGTCATGGAGATGGCAAAGGGCAGTCATCACAGAAGTGGGAGCTGGACTTCAGACTTCAGGAGGTCTTACTATTCTCTTTTGTTATTCTTGACCTTTTAACATTAACATCTTGATAACTAACATATATTAGAAGCTCTCTGTATGTTTTGGGGAACTGGTTATGTGTACAGTGAATTGGGATCTTGTTAGGGAAATTGTTATGTGCAACAAAATTCAAGGTTCTAATTTAGTCACAGATTTGCATGTTGTCAGTGAAAGAAAATGAAAAATTATGAAATCTAAAACATGGTTTTGGAAAAAAATTGCATTATAACTAGGTTGAAAAAGATTTATTGTCATCCAGCTTCACTTTAGAAATTGAAGAGACCGTCATTTTTCTTAAGTTTTTATTTGTTTGTTTTTATCTGAATGCTTCAGAGGGCCTCTATGAGAAACAGAAGACAACTTGCCTTTTCCCAGAGGTGGCGAGTCAATACTTTTGAAAGACAAAACTTTTTCAAGACTGGCAGCTTTGGTTTTGTAAGTTTTATATTCAATCATTCATGTAAGTTAAGGAGAAAAAAATGTTATGCGATGTGTCCTACAGTCAGGAATGGGTCAAGGAGGCAGGAGTTCAAGGCAGAGCATTTTGAGCAGGGGGAGAGGACAGACAGCAGAACAGACTCTCTGGCAAACAAAAACAAAGTAGATAAAAGACAAAACACCTTGCAAGGCAAGGAGAAGGGTTTGAACTTTTTCCCATTCTCAGAAAAGCAATGACAGTAGTTTAGGAGCAGAGGCTAGAAATAGCAGGTGAAAAATTGAAATCTAACTAGTGCGAGTACTCTTAGCAGAGGGTTTAGTCTCAATTTGCTTTCACAACCTTCCTGGCATGATGAGACAGTCAGACTTTGCCTCGCTAATGCAGTATCGGTGCCTGGAGGGATTAGGACCATGTGTCCATTTTGTATTGCTGTTCATTTATGTGTTGACAGGCTGCCATATGCCCTGAAGATTTTTCTTCTATCTCTTCCCTAGTTGAAGGATTTTCCTTCCCCACCTCTGTGTAAGCGATTACTTTTACCCACCAAAATAAATAACTTCTCAGTGCATTAAGGAAAATGGTTTTCAAGCTTCCAACAAGAAAGATCTTTCAGTTTCTCGTGTTGCATTAAATATTAAGATTTATTTCTGATTGTAATGAAGCTACCCTTTGTGTCTTTATTGGTGGATCCCATGACCAGTTATTCATGCAATTAAAAAATTGCTAGCATGTCTGTTTGCTTTGCAGCAATAGCTTACTCATGACAAACATTTTTGTGTGCCTAGTGTGCTATCATGCTGATGTCTTTTACTCTGGCCTCTTGGTAGAGCTTAGTCTAGTTAACTCCAAAGGGGTGAATGAAAGTGGAAGAATAGGACAGAAATGGAGAAGCAAAAGGAGGGTAATGGAAAAACTAGAGAAAAAGCTGTGAATCTTAATCTACATTGGGAACAGATTTTGGTCCAACTGTTAAGGAGGCAAATACAGAAATCAGTGCAGCTGCTGGGCCTGTAAAGCAAAGAATTTCTGAGGAAAAAAAACCTGATTATTCCTCTCAGCAGGACTATTTGTATGTTAATTTGTCCAGTGATGAAGTTAACAATACAGCTGATGCCCATGGAGGTATATGCTCTTCTATTTCCTCACAGCAGTTAGCTCATCCCTGGGAATGCATATCTGCATTGTCCAAAAAGCAAAGTGTCTTACGATAGAAAATTCAAATTTCCCTTGAAGTGGAGTCACTCATTGCAAGATAATAGATATACTAAAACTCCAGGAGTTTATAGTGACAGTCTTGAATTACCATCTTGAGGGAATTCAGATGGCTTGACAAATGTGTTGTCTTAATAGCAGTTAAATACTACAAACCCCTAAATTATACGTGAAAATTTATCTCTTTTGCAAGGAAAGAACATTTTCATTGCTGACTCCATTTCATTTTCCAAAATTAACACTTTAGAAAGAGGTCAAGAAATTTTATTCCCACTAAGAAAGAGAAAGAATTTTATTACTCTGATCTTTGTACAAGTGATATCTTAGGCTAAAGTTCATCCTAAGTCGTAGAAACTATAGCTATTTTTATGTGAAGGAAAATGATACAGAAAGCTTCATTAGTTATTAAGTAAAATGATCATCAACACAATAAACTGAAGAGAAAATCTGAATATTTTGCCTGGAATTTATGCATGCAAAAGAAATTATTTATCATCCTTCCTCAAAACTAAGTCAGCAATTGCACTGGAAAGTGAATTACAGTTATTGCTGAAATGCTTTTGAGGGTCTAGTGCTTGACAATACATTTTCAATGAATCTTCTAATGTCTGAGATATGGGATTTCCTGCAGTCACAGTACAGTGTGGGGGTAGCTCTAAGGTGACTGTAGGGTGCCTGGAGCTGGACTGCCTTTAGCAAGTGAAAATGTTCATGAAGCTACATACAGCTTTGAGTCTGAAACCAGACAACTGTCTACAGATTCCTAAGTGGCTTCAGCAAATATGATTGGTAAATTGGAAGCAAATTGCATTGCATGAAATTTATTTGACATTTTGTGGTTTCTTTTTTTTTTTTTTTTTTTGTCCATTACTGGACACCTGGCTTTCTTTTCTTTGGGTATGTTTTTCTTCTCTAAAACCTGTTTAGTATTTTAGATTAGACCAAAATGAATGATGTTTGTTTACCATATAAAGTCACATCCTTTCCTTGAAAAATCAGTCATTTTCAAATCCAAGAGCGATTTACACAAAATTTTAGTTTTATTGGTCTCAAATGGCAAGATATAATTTCAGAAACAGAGAAGCCCTCAAGAAAACAAGAATTCTCTTATGCATCTATCCCTAGAACTAAGTAGTCAGTTGGGTAAGAAAAGGAGGAAATGAGCAGCTGGTATTAATCTACGTAGATGATTTTGCCAAAACAACCCATGAGACATCAGCTACTCTTTCTTGAGAAATGAAGCAATCTTTCTCTGTGATAATTCAACAACTTTTTTGCAGTTGAACCACTTTTCAACTTCTAGAGTAGTTCCTTGAAAATAACACTGCCCAGCTCCTAGACAATAGAAAATTGAGAGATTGCAGAAGATCAGTGCTTGAGTTGATTCTTTCTACAGCGAAGTTCAGGGCTATTCATTATAAACATTTTCCAAGACAAATTCCAAATACAAGGAAACAGAGAGTCATATGCACCATCCTCCAACATTAAGGAATCTTGTTGGAGAAACATACTGGAGAAAAACTGTAAAAAAAATACATAATTTATGCAAATACAATAAGTGATCTATCTTCTCTGTGCTTCAGGATAATAAAAGATGTTTTAATTAAAAATATGCAGTAGCGTATCAGTTTATTATGAACTGGAGCCACAGACATTGATATAAGAAAGACCATTTGTTAAACTGAGATATGAAAACAAGAATGAAAGATCTTACTGCGCAGAAAGGTTTTATTTAGCTTTGTTAAGAAGCATGAGATGGTAACAAATGGGAGTTGGGTAAAGCTGAGAGGAAAGAG
The DNA here is from genome assembly GCA_023055505.1 of Callipepla californica brunnescens. Classification (NCBI taxonomy): domain Eukaryota; kingdom Metazoa; phylum Chordata; class Aves; order Galliformes; family Odontophoridae; genus Callipepla; species Callipepla californica. The sequence continues at coordinate 59,714,589 of JALIRH010000001.1, forward strand.
AAGTGGCATGTGTTTGGTGTGAGTGAGTGGAGGAAGGCCTCCAGCAACAGCAGAGGCAGAGAAGACACAGAGAGAAAATGTTAGACGCATTTTAAAAAAGAAAAAAAGCAACAAAAAAACAAGTAGTGGAAATGCTTTGCTTGGAGTCATTGGCTAGAGACAACAAAAAGACTGAGCAGTAATATTCAATCTCTTAAGGAAGTGTAAACAGCAGGGGAACTAACAAAAAATATGGGAATCTTCACTGCTAGAAGATGGAGAAATGATTAGACACCAAAACATGTGGCACAAGGGTATATCATGGGGAAAATAAACTTATTTAGAAATAAGTTCAGCTGAGAGTTTTTTGACAAGCTTCTTTTAAATCTCATGCTTTTAATGGAACCTGTCAGTAAGGACAAATTGCTATCAGAAAAGTATCCTTTGGGTCAAAATTAGAGAAACTTTAGAGATTAGTCCCAAAATATCTTGCATCATTCCAGAGAAAATGCTGACTGAAGATGTAAGAGTTTAAGAGATAGGAAATCAATATGATATTAGCTATTCCAATGTGTGAACTTCATGTTTACGGTGAAAACTTGAAAAAGTCTGAACATGTAGTTATGAAAACACAGTAATGTTATGTATGGGAACACTGTCTTGTTGCATCTTCATGTGGGCCCAGGAGTAGTTCTCATTTGTTATGAGAGGGATACATAAAATTTCGGTCTCAGGTGTTCTTTTTTTTTTTTCATTTATGTAGATTAATTCATTTAGAATTGCATAGTGTTTACTAGAGGTTTCTGTCTTTATTGTTTATCTTACTAAACAAATAAATTTAAAAGTGTCTTAAATGTGTCACAGAATACAAGTTAGAGCTGCTTTCCATAGTGTGGATTTCTTTTTTTGTACTCTGGGGAAAAAGAAAACAAAAACATCCCTACCCTTCCCTCCCTCAAAAAAAAAAAAAAAAAAAAAGAAAAAAGAAAAGGAAGCAAAACCTTAATCACTCTTTAGTCTTTGGAATGAATATTTAGTACTTTGTCGTTTCTGTAATATGTACCAAACAATCCATCTGACCCAATGTATCATTCTAAATATCCAAAATACTATGAATTATATTTGAAAACATAGCCTTTTTTTTTTTTAATGTCATACAGTTTCTATATTCATATGTCTGTGCTTCCTATGTATAGATACTGGGACTGATGGAAGAAATTAATGTTATTTTAAAAGAGGTACATTTTGATATCAATAAATCTCACTCCAAATCCTAAAATTTCAGCTCAACTTTGCTCATCAAATTTAATGGAAGTAATTAAAAGGGGAGAGTATTTGATTAGGTGTTCTAAAGAAAGCAGTTGGAGTGCCTACTCTCATTAAGACAGCTAGTGAGATCTTAGTAGACATAAAAAAACATTTGTGTATTTTGTTGTGAAACCTTGAAAAATTGAGGAGGCTACATTTTACGAATATAAATTTGATCAACTACTTAATTGTCTTCCTTCTTTTTTCTTTTCTCCTGTATCTCCTAGTGGTTGATATAACTTCAAAATCTTACTAGTATAGGTGTAATGGAGGTAAAAACCTTAATCTATATAGCTTTTATTGAATTTTGAAACTTCTTTCCCCCTACTTCCATCCCCACAGTTGTTTGACATTTGTTTCACAACTCAGTTTTGAAAGGATAAGAAATGTGGTAAACGTAATGATTTAAAATAAACTACATTTGAAATTTACTTGGATGTATAGGAGAATAATATACCTTTAAATTAAAATCTTATATTTCACACCAGAAGTACTTGCACCAGAGAAATACAAATAGAGAATAAACTGTCTAGAATTACTTCTATTCTGTAGAGATAATTAATTAAACAGCTCTTAATTCTACATACCTTCAGAGTCAACAGTGGACTGCTGCTAACTCCTTGAATTGAAAGAAGTCAGTCTTAGAAATATCATGTTGGTGTTATACACCATGTGTGTATTTTTCTGTATTTTGTTTGCTTGTTTCAGTGTAGAAGTATCCAGTACTTGGGGATAAAAAAGAAAAAAAGTGTATGGTTGAAATATTTTTGGAAGTCACTTTAACATTCATATCACGTTTAGAAATGTCAGCCTTAGAGAAGGCTGTTGTACCTCAAGCATAATTGTCTGTTATTCTTAGTTTGTTCTGTAAGTAGCTTAAATATAAAATTCTTGTAAACTGAAATAGTGGAGTTACATTTGGAAGCAAAAGCTTGCAAGTTTTTCACCCTTCCTACTTTCCCTCTCTACCAGATTTTTAACAAAACTGCTGTACAGCTTTATCTGAATCATTTTATTTCAGTATAATATGCATTTGAAACAAAAGAGAAATATTATTTCCCTTTTTGTTTTGTTTGTTGTATAAATTGGAATTATTCTGCTGAAATCAGTAATTGCTTCCAAAATTATAGCAGGGCATACAGAAAGCCATGCTTGGTTCTTTCAGTCATGAGTTTACGTGTTTTCATTCCTCTTTCTTTAATTGATATTGCTGATGGTCTTTTCTGTGGGTCACTGTAGAAGATATGACGCACAGGGAATTTTTTTCCCGTTGATATTGATTGCCAGTCACAAGTGCATTCATTATCATCTCCTTAGGTGATCTGCTGTTTTGTTTTGTTTGTTTTGTTTTGTTTTGTTTGTTTGTTTGATTTTCTGCAGTAAATTTTCAGTATCTGGGATAGTCGGAAACAATGATCTGGAACGATAAATTAGCATTTCATTTTCTATTGGTCATGTAGTGCATCATTTTGACAGGACGAGAGGGAATGGCCACAAGTTGTGCCGGGGAAGATTTAGATTAGACTTGAGGAAAAATTTTTTCTCTGAGAGAGTGGTCCGGCACTGGAATGGCCTGCCTAGGGAGGTGGTTGAGGCGCTGTCCCTAGCGCTGTTCAAGAAGCGTTTAGATGAGGTGCTGAGGGATTTGATTTAGTAGCTTGGTGGGTAGGGATGGTGGTGTGAGGATGGTTGGACTAGATGATCTTGTAGGTCCTTTCCAACCTAATGTATCTATGAATCTATGAATCTATGAATCTATGTCCTACTCTAGCAAGCTGATTGTGCAATTGTGTTCAGTGTGAGCCTAAATTTCTACTTAAAATTCTTCAAGATAAATTTTCTTTCTTTTAAATAGTCTAACAAGACCAGTATCTGTGGTCTTTATGTATTATTTGACCTACCCTACTACTTCACATCACTTCATTCAACCACTGGTTTTCCCAAGTTGCTGCTTGTCCATTTTCTCAATAGCTGCATTTTACAATGCTATAGGCTTCTACTTTGTTAAGCCCAGTTTTTTTTTTTTTTATAACAACTCTGACTGCCCTACTTTGTCCATTCTCATGATCATAGCAAAGATTACTCTTCCAGAGGTAACTAATAAAATGAGGAAAGACTGCAGTTTGTACCAGGAGATGAATATTACTGAAATTTAGTTGTCTGACTACTGAAATTTAGTTTCATGCCTTAAATGTTGCAGAAATAATTGATTATTTGTTTAGCATCAGCAAGGTAAATAATAATCATTAGAGAGAAACTCCACTAACCTCTCAAGACTGAGAAAATTAAGCTCTTGAAATATTTTTATCACAGTAAATATCCAAGTTTACTGACTGTTCCATAGATCAAATGGATAGTTTGCTCTAATCCATAGATCAGAAATGGATATATATACTAAAGAAAAAAGTATTACTCAGAGAGAGCTGGAATGCCTGAATGAGCTTCCTTGAGTACAAAAATGTCATATTATTTTATTCTGCTTTCACCCCCAACTAATTTGCTATAGTGGGTAATAATTTGTTGATATAATTGTCAATTTCGGGCAGCATTTAGCACATCAGTACTCTCAGACAATAGACAAAATTCTTCCTCTTTCTCTTTTCAACCAGTGTACGAACACCAAATCCTTGGTATCACATTAGGTACCTGAGACTGTTTAGTTTTAGTGTTCTCTGGGATCACAGTTTGCATTCACTGCTGACATTTAAATATCAGCCAGATGTTGTGATTTTATTTTCAACTCTGCTGGCCAAATTCTATGAGTCAATCCATGCTGATCAGGTTCATGCAATTTGCTGGAAGAATCTTTCAGGCAAAAATTATCATCTTATTATGATCTTCTCCTTACATCTCCCCAGTGATTCCATTTTAATGCATTCTGCTATACAAAGGAAATCAAAGTCTCTATTAATTGCAGCCACAAATTATGCAATAAACTGCAATAAGCTTATATATACAGAAGGATGATTTCATTCTCCAGCCTTATAAATTCTAAAATCCTCAAGTGAAGCCTGTTCTCATTCATCTCACTCATTTAGAATTTTTGTTGTTGCTGTTGTTTAATAGCAATCAGAATCCCTGCTTTGAGATTTTCTGCATCATCTATGCATGTTCTTGAAACTATGTGTAAACTGACACAAGGTAAACTTGTCACAAACTAATGGCTATAAGTTGTGACAGGAACGGTTCGTGCTGCATAATAGGAAAAAAATGAAAGAGTGGCAGGGTATTGGAACACTCTGTCCAGGGAGTTGGTGGAGTCAGCATCACTGAAGGTGTTCAAGAACCAAGTGGATGTGGTTCTGGGGGGCATAGTTAGTGGGCATGGTGATTGGACTGAGTGATCTTAGTGGTCTTTTCCAACCTTAATGATACTATGAATTCTATGCAACAGTTCTGCCTTACTAAGTTCTAAAAAAATCTGTTTCATTCCCAGTTTCTTGGGCTAGAAGAAAAAATTATTTTGCAGTAACTGAAGATGAAATGTAAAACAGCTGCAAAGTAACAGATGCATTTAAAAATGAGACAGCATTCAAAAAATGTACATATTTTTTCATCTACTTATAAATCTATTTCATGTTTAGTTTCAATGGCATGATCACTTTATATTTTATTCTTTGAGATAAGCAGGTTCTCTGTATTTTGTGTGACAAATGAAGATGGAGACTTGGAGAGGTGGAGGGTTGTGTCATTCTTCTTTCATTTTGATCTTCTTTCCCAGCCAAGAGCACAGAATTAGAGACTGTAGGAGGCAATAATTCTTACCTGAATACTCAGTCTAAAACCTTTACTGTACTTTGGGCCCTCTGCAACATGGTTAATCTCACCAACCCATGCTGCCAGGGCTGCCCCAAACCTCCTCCTGTTGCCCTACTGGTTTCCATCTGAGCCAAAATCATCCATTTGGCTGTTAAGAAAATCTGATTTTCTTCCCACCTGCCTCGATATCCTCAAGGCAAAGCACCTGATGAAATGCTGAACATGCTGACCCCAACTAGATTGATGTCAGGATGCAAAATAATTTGTGCGGAGCCTAGGTTTTATCCCTGCTGTGAAATGAATAGGATTTGGAGATTAAGTAAATGAGGAAGGAAAATTTCATCGTTTTCTCCATCACTCATAAATGGATTCGTACTACATATAAGGCTTTGAATGAAATCGCACTTCATCAATTTTCAGTTTGAAATGATTGGTCTGATACAACTGCTCAAAGGCTACTGTGTTTTTAGGTACTACCAGTAGCAGCATTTTGGAAACTAGGTCACATTTTCATCTTAAAAAAGATCTTAATTTTACTGTGATTTTAATTTTACAAAATCTTCTGATTTCACTGTGTTGTTATTAGAGACAATAAATTGTGTATACAGTTTAAAAATGCTGTATATGCTGAAACTGTATGCCTTCAGACCCTCATCTATTAGTGAACTTAGTGTTTATGAAGACTAGATGAAGTATAGGGTGACCAGTAGGTGACTTTTTTCTTAAGTTGACAGGTCTAAGTCTCTACACCTTTAACTGATAGCACTGTGTTAACTGAAGTACTGTACTGTCTTGATTCTCTCTTTTCCTGCTGGAGATACATGAAGAATTTCTATGCCCATTTCTGAAGAATGAAAAATTCTCTATTTAATACCCCTTTTTTCTTTTACAAGCGAGTACTCAACCAAGTTCTTGGGGAACTTCCTGAAATGGGAGTATCTAGTGTAAAGGGGAAAAGCATTACCTTGGTATACCTTAATCTTCAAGAGCTAATAACTGTAATCTTGGGCCTTTATGCTATCTGTGTGAGAAAAGGTGTCTTGGGCCAAATGAGACTTCTGCTGTACCTACCACCATATGGAAGTGCTTTTTGAGAAACTGTTCCTTGAGGATTTAGAAAGCAGAGGAAATGATTTTCACAATTGTTTTAGGACTTCATAAGGATCCGGGTAAATTCCTTGCTTCATCTACAACTGACAACTATTGCGAGAGATCATAGTGACTGGAAATTCAAATTTTCTGCTGAATATCAACGTCATCTTTATTTAACTCTGGAAAGTGGGGTTAAAGAACAGGCTGTAGTTAAAGTCTGTGGCAACTAAAAGCATTATTTTCTGAGATGCTGTTGTGAAGAGCTGAGGGTTTCTAGGCACACAGCCAGTGCTTCTTCCCCCTTATTTAACAATCTGGACTCTAGAGATGCTAGTAATTTCATGTGGCAGATTTTAGTATGCAGCAGTGGTGAGGACATTAGGTGAGTCTGTTTTAAGTAGTTTTGGAGGGTATTTTTTTCTTCCTAACGTTTTTCAGGCCCAGATTTTAATTCCCAGAGTTCTAATCCAGAAGGGACTATTACATCAATTTGATTGAACTCCTGTTTGCCACAGGCCATTACACTTAACACAGTTAATTGCATGTTGAGCATAGTAACTTGTGTTGGCCTAAAGCATATTTTCCAGAGAGGTATGAACTTGTGACTTCAGGTTATCACACTGTTTCCCTCAGTGGTTTATTCTGATGGTTAACATTGATATACTTTCAAGTACATAGATCTAGTTGCTTTGTATTTGTTTTAATTGCCAATTATTGTTTCTTTTATATCATTGTTAACTGGATTAAATAATCCTTAAAGTTATATTTATTTATTTGTCTACTTTTAAGTTTTAGGAGAGATAAACAAGTTGACCTCTTTAATTGTCTTGCCATCTAGTGTTTCCAATAGCTCTACAGTAATTTTGTATCTTTCAAAACTTTCTCTGTTTTCAATGTATTTTAAGACTTTTATTTACTGTCAAAGGACTTCATAAGGAACGCAGATCATGATGTGTGGTATAATCTACAAATGTTATCATCAGTGATCACATTTAAACCAATCCATTGGTAATCAAGTTTAATAGATTCAGACTAAAAAAAAGTCCTGAAAATTCCCAGGCTTTCAGGGGTGATTAACTGCTGATGTTCTTTTTGGTACTTGAGAAAGTAGACAGATCTTGAATGCATTTAACACATGCATTGTTGGTATCCACTGATAATTGGGAGTTCTGCAGTGCAAGGTCAGAAGTCTAACAAAAGACTGATTTTTACAGATCAGTTACTTTTATTGACCAAACTTGTTATCTTATTAAAGATGACATTGTGATTATTGGGCACCGCTTGTTTTTCACGGGATAACATTCTTCAAAAACATGACTTCTTTGGTTCAAATCCTCAGTTCAAGTTCTTATTACATTTTCCATTGTTTTCTCTTGAATTGATTTCTCTGGCTTACTATCATATGTGTTGCCTTGTGACTCTTCCTGAGGAACTCACTCCTTTCCTTTGAAATACTCCTGTTTTTATTCAATTTTTAGAAATAATAGGAAGCCAGAGATCTCCTCATAAAAAGCTTCTAGGATTTTGAGTGAAAGTTATCATCACTCCTGGAGTTAAACTTTTTAGAATGTCTAATTCCCTACTGGATATTGTCTAATGACATTGCTCTCAGTTACTAATGGACTAGAAAGTACTTCATCGCCTTCAATGGATATGATTATGTCATCCTAGTTCCTTCTAAATAGAGAACTGTAATATCTGCTAAATGTCTCTGCCCCAGTACTTATTGGAACTAAATAGATGTCGTGCAAGATGGAGCTGATCTGTCAGTTCTGAGCTAATTTTGCACTTAACTAATTTTAGGTGCCTCACAGTCTAGAATTCCCATTAATGAGTGGTTTTAGAAGAGCTGTTTGACCTGTGCTGCATTTGCTCATTTTAAGCGTGTATTGCTCCCATTGCCTTTTACTCCTTATAAGCAAAATAACCATTTCTCCACCCTCCAAAATTAGACAGGTTTTTTTAACCAAGAATTTTCAGTGCTACTAAAATATTATGCAGAAGAGGCAAATTCTCAGCAGCCGCTGGAAGAAAGAAATAATTTCTTCACTGTGTTCTCTGTGTTCACTGCTTGGAGGTTTGCGCAACAGCACACTGATGAGGAGATGGAAGAGCCGTAGGCTGATGAGCAGTGTTTCCTGTCTCAGAGGAATGGTTTGTTATCTTGTGAGATGAGTCTGCAGTTTGCACAAGTGCCGCATGGGGAACAATTCTAACACTGCCAAGTCTTATTTTCAGTCCATAGCAGACAGCTGAGACTGCTCAATAATTATCTAAGCTGATTTATTCACTTGATTCAAAAGGAAATGGCTGAAAATTCAGGGCCTGCAGCTCTCTAGCTTTCATTGCAAGGGTCCAAGTATTGGAATCAGTTTGGGGTTTGCCACCACTGGCACTTCCTCCATGTAGACTGCCCACAGGTAGCCAAGCATGGTGATATCTGTGTGGCCGAATCCTCCCCCATTGACAGAAGTGTCTGAGAGGGACTTGCAGTTATTGCATTTCTGAAGAAATTAGTTGGGTTCCTTTTGTCTGTGAAACATCTTTCATTGATCCTTGAGCAGCTTATGACAATCTAATAGCAAATGAAGGACTTCAGAATTCAATTGTACAAACAGGGCTTTGAGGAGAATGATAAATCATCTAAATTAAGCCACTGTTTTCAAGTATCTAATTTAAGCCCTGTCCATAATGTATACTTTTCTCAAGCCTTCTTGCACCTGTCACTGTTGGAAAACAGCTAGTACTTGCCTATCTGTTCTTTGTGTTATCAGCTCTTACTTACTCAAATGCTACCTGAGGTATTGGCATAAGAAATTAGTATGTCAGCATTTTGCTTCCCTTTTAGCATTCTGTGTCCTTGTGTGTAGCTCAGTAGCTCAGAAAATAACTTGTGTTTGGGTAAAAAAAAAAAAAATTATACCTTGGCTTAGAACACCTTTGATTAAAAGGGATTTCTATATTAATGTATCTAAAATAATGTTTGGATTCTCTGTATCTCAAATTAGTGAGCAACGGTTTACCATTTTTCTTAGATTGCAACTTTGAAAGATAGTAGATATTTTAATAGATTATATGGATTCAGTTTCCTCTGTTCCAGCACTTCTGCTGGATTGGTCTCACATGTTTTCTACTTGACAAAGCAGTAGGAGTCTAAGGGGTGATTCACTGCACTGTAGTATCTTGCATGTATTTTTAAGAGGGATGGGACACTGCTATTGCTGCAGTGCTTAGAGTAAAAATTTTGAACTAAAACATATTTTTCAATTTCTTCCTGTACTGTGAAAAAACATATATGGTATAGCACATAGAGATTTGGAAAGGTAGAAACTAGCAATTAATAACAGAACCTGGGAGCTCTTAGTTGAGCTTTGTCAGGTAACTCAAGGGGTTTCTATCATCATCATGAATCCAGACAAATAGATTTCTCTAAAGAATTTCTTCAGTGTTAGTATGATGGTGACAAATCATATGGCACAGAAGAGGACTCCCTTTATTTATCATGGTGTATTTGCTTCACATTTTGAAATTTGTAAATACTGAACAATGTAATGTCACAAGCTAGGTATAAGAGGCACCCAAGTATGTGGGTGGAAGATAATCATTCTGTAAAAAGAAGGGCAACATTTCTACAAGAGGCTTTCTTATGAGAAAATCTTCTATTTTGCTGTTTTCTGGCTGAAAAATAATCCTTTGATTTTAATCATTTTTAGGACATTTTGACATTTTCCGTTCTATTGATAAGACAGGGCTCAGCTTTTCAGTGCACTTAACTGTGTCTTAAAGTCCTGTTGAAGCCAACTGAGGTTTATGTTCAGAAATGAGGCTGTGCTTCAGTGCCTGCCAGAGTCATCAGGAATTGACAATTCCCACTTGTTAGCATATTAGGATGAGAATTTCCTATTTTACACATAAGGGCAGCAGGATCCAGTCTGCTGCCTTGATACAGTTAATGCCTGTTTATTCACTGTACGGAGGCAAATTCTCAGGGTTGAGCACACAGAGCAGAAACAGTGTTTTACTTACACCATATTTTCCATCTCAGAATCTCAAAGAACTTTCAGTGGAGGCTCGTGTCCTACTATCCTCCTACGAAAGAAGGTAAGCAGCAAGGAGGTGAAATGTCTTGCACACAAGACATCCAGAAATCTGTAGAAAAGAAAGAACATGGGAATTGGACTGATGCTTGTCCTTAATCAAACAGTGAAGACTTTGTCTGCACTTGCTGGGAATAATTTTGTGTAGCATTTATGGCTACTTTGGATGTTCTGTGAGGTCTTCAGCCCTGTGGAGCATTCTTGTATAGTGTGAACAGGATAGTAATTTACACATTTTTGGCAACTTGGAAGAGGAATTGCCTGTTTTCCACTTTGTCACAACAGTGAACCAATGATAAGTCTAGTTTGGGAAAGTTTAGTCTCATCTTCACAGCTGTCCATTGCAGCTTTTTTGAAACTCAGAGGAACTGACCAGCCTAGACCAGGCCAGGGAAGATGGTAAGGATTAAAACTGACTTGGAAAAACTGAATGGTTTTAATCAGCCTCAGGAGATTGCTCCATTCATCCAGATATCCACAGAAACACATCCTCAAAAAGGAAGCTGCCCTAGTTGAATAGGAATTTGCGTGAAAGAGAGAGTACTTTTATTAGGGGAAATTCTGGATTTTGCTAAACTGTAGATGAAAGAGTGCCTTATTCCTTTTCTTTGTATTTCACTGTTCACCACCTGATAAATACTGTTGTCTACTTGCTTACTTGACTTCTTTTCTTGCTTTTAACAGCTCTGGTTTGCAACCATCGGGTTTCAAAATTGATAATGCTTCAGATTCTAGAGCTGTGTTATTATTTGATGATCTATTTTGGAGGGTCGCTTTTTTTTGTTATTGAGTGGAGGTCAGTAAAGTGCTAATCCTTAAGCTGTGTTCAAACTGAACTTGAAAGCATGGCTAATTAAAGCTTCAGCCCAAGTGAAAAGTGAAGCCGGAACCATAACTTTTGAAAATCAATTTAAATAGAACTATTTTTAAGTAATTTCTTCTTTTACCTTGTTAATAGTTGCATCTTACCCACTTCTCTTTCCTGAATACCATTTCAGTGAAGTAAAAGATTCAAACTGTGGGAAATAAAAAAAAAAGTATGAAGTTAAGAAATGAATTTCACTTTTCCAGTTCTCTTTGCCAAGTGATACTCTAAGAATCCCACATCATGCTCCTCAAGCACTGAGGTTGCTCGTTGACATTCCGTTGCTGGTCTGGCTAGATTGATGGGGGTATAAAAATGACCTGGAAGATGAAATTTAAAATCAAGTGCTGGTCTACTTTTTCCTTTCTCCCAAGGCTTTAAATATCACAGAGGTTTTAAGTGATTTCTTAAGTTCTGCACTGAAACAAAGGAAAAAAAGAAAATTTTTGTAGGGTAAAAGTTTAGATATCCATTTGCCATTTTGATTTCAGACGGTAAAATGTCAAATGTTGTAAGCTCACCACGGTGGCTTTGATTCTTGCCAAAGATCCAACAAAACAGTGCCATTTTAAAAATCAAAATGGTTGGGAATTTCTGTGTAAAGCAAATGTCAAATCTGTATGCTGGAGTACTCATGATTCATATTTCTAATTTTATAAACAATAATTTGAGCCAACAGTCCATAAGTATCAGCCTGATGTAGAGCAGAAACACTGCTGTTTACTTATCCAACTAATATGAACTAATCAATACACCTCAACAAGTGAATATTTGAAGAAAGATTTCATGCTTTCTTTGTCAAGTTGAAAGAATTGATTGAGCAACCTCTGATAATGAAGTCATAATAGGAAATAGTAGTTTGATTATGGAGCAGAAAGAGAAGCAAAATGCACTGGTTACCGTTCTCTTCATGAATTAGTTTCTCTTGCAATGCATTCTGTTGTGAGAGGTCTAACACATGTAGTGTGTAACAGTTATCAATAACCATCGTACACAGCTCCTATATAATACCCGTCTATTGTTAGAGAGGTATTTAGAGGGGATGAATCAATAGTCAGTAGTTAAAATTCCTTGACTAATTCATCAAAATCTTTTCTTCTAGTACTAAAAAATGTGCCACTTCTCGAACAAAATTCTGAAAAGCTCCACATCTTTATGGATTTTATTTGTATTTAGGAAAAATCCAATCTCTCTTGTCCTCCCATTGTTCTTTTCCCTTCTTTTCCTTCCACCCTGTGCTTACTTTTCTAATATCTGCTAGTCATGTAACAGAAACAAATCCATATAAGCATCATAGCTACTTGAGTTTTATCAAAAATATCCAGCAGCGCAGGCACAACTGAATCTCATATCATCTTTCATTTTTAAAGGGCCTCTTCCCTTCCTTTAGTTCCCAAAAGAAGGTGGAGGTATATCTGAAGTGCTGAGTATGTCTCTGTGGTTTTGTTGCTATTCAGTACTACTCATGGAAAAGACCTACCACATTTCTAACAATTCCCTACCTTGTTTTAACATTTCACTAGAAGAAATAATTGAAGATGTCAATTTAGTAATTCACTTTAACATCTTGGCAAAATTATCTGGAAGACTTCAGGTTTGATTTTGCATGGGGCTTGTGGTTGTTTTGTTAAAACTGTTTGTTTAGCTGTATGTTGGTTTTTAAAGATGAATTAATGTGATCCATTTTTTAGTTCATAGAAAAAACTGACATATCATTTTTTTTTGTATGGAAAAGTGTTCAGGAACAATTTCTTCTGTTGACACTATGTCATGTGGCACAAGGGTTACCTTTTTGCAGTAATTGTCATAAACTCTGTTCTCATTCACTGACATGTAGCATTCCTGATAGAAACTCAATTTCCCTCGTTTCTAGCCGGGAACTTCTTATCACTTTTTAAGGTGGAAGCTGTCACAGAAGAAGAATGAATGGGAAAAAAAAACACAGGCAGGTTGCTTTATATATAGCACTATGAATTAAAGCCTTCAAAGCTCATAAATCAACAATAACAGTCAATGGTTTTTAAATGGGAGTTTAATTTTAGTTCTTATCTTGATTAAAGTAATTCATGTGAACATTTTTGTATTTTTCTCAAGCAACAGCAGAGCTGGAGATTCCCAGCAGGAGCTGGCACCAGGGACAATTCTGTGAGCTCTTCCCTGGTGGGAGCTTCTTTTGCGGCCAGAGGAACTGGAGGTCTGTGAGCTATCCTGCATTCTGCATTTCAAATTAGAGCATAGGAAGCCCTATAAATAAAACAGAGGCAGGCATTTTCTGTCCTGAGCCTGTAACCCAGACACAGCTTCCACTGTTGGTTTTTGTTCCTCACAGCTTTTTAGAGGAAAGGGAAGGTGATGCTGTGAATGTATCTACATGTCCCCTTTTACGGTGCAGTTGAGAGCCCTTCCAGATTAAGACTATATCCAGATTCCCAGAACGTACATAATTACAGGGTTTCTGAAAGTTTCATTCATATGGTTAATTTCAACAGTAAATGGCTAAAGTGATCATATTTCCATTCCAGGATACATTGGATAGGCAAAAAACACTGCATCTTTGTCTTTTGCAGATGACTTCGCAGACAGCAGAATCCAGTAGTGCTACCCTTCCTTCTGAATTCTACATGTCCTCAAAGGATGTGGATCTTACAGTAGTGCATTGAACACAGTTTATGTAGAAATAGGATTCCTTTATAATTTGTACAATATGAAATTTAAGTAGGTTACATTATAAAAATAATGTGATTGTATTTCTACTGTTTTTGCATATTCTTATTCCATTCACCACATAAAAATGTATTACATTTTTCTATAAACTTCCCATTATAATACTAACTTTAATGATGTTCCATTTCTTCAATTGTATTTTAAGTATGCTGTTTGTTTCACTGACATAAATGACTAAGAGGTTTTCAAAAAAGAAAATTAGCTGCAGATGCTAATTCTCTGTTTTCAATTTTGTAGTAATTTTTCAAAACCTGACAGGAACTGACATCTGGGAGGAGCCTGGTACGGGACCACCATTAGAAAACTTAGTGAAACTGTGCTGTTCCAGAGAAGAAAATGTCCTCACTTGCATTTTGAAGTGAATCATATATCCCCATCTTAAAGGCAAGGTAATTCTTCCGCTATCATTTCAACTAGTAGTACATAGGAAGAAAATTTATTCACCAATTTCATACTTAACATTCAAAAGTATCACTAACCTACTTGCGTACCATGTAAGGTGAGGGCTTTATGCTTATCCCATTTCATGTCTGCCTTGCCTTTGAAGTGATGTACAAATTGTGTCTGAAGTGCTGAACTGTACATGCTGGCATTAGCTGGACAGACTCTGTGTACTTTGTTGTGTACGAAAAGTGTTGTTTGGTTGTTAGATAATCGCATGAAGTTTGGATGAACTTGTTCAACCTCTTCTGGGTGGGTTACATAGAAATTTCCTGAAGGTAACATTCTGGATTGATTTGTTCATTATAAATACTAAGCTTGATAGTATCATTTAAAAAAAACAAACAAAGAAAGCAGAAAAATCAGCTAATGGCATTTTACCTTTTTTGAGCCAACTGAGTGGTGTCAGCACTCCCAGAGTGACAACAGAGAACTGAGCAGTTTTTAAAACCTAAGAAAAGTAGTCTTGTATTTCAAAGGAATTCAAGCTGATTACACTTCCTCTTAGTAAAATATAAGAATAAATGTATATGCATATAAATAAGGCAAGAAATGAACCAACCAAAATCCTGTAAACTCTGTGCCCTAGTGAATGAGTTCTTTGGCAGACCAATGTGTGTGGTACAACTAACAGTACCTCTCTGATGCCTTTAACCTGTTGTCAATGTATATGGTTGCCAGATGAATGACATACAGTATGAATTTTTATAAACGTACATAAAATGTATTCCTGTATAAAGAAATATTTGCCTGTAACTACTTCCCATAAGAATACGTTTAACACAGGCTAATTTTTTTTATGTCAAATGTTTAAGTTAAAATGCTTACCACCAATTAAGTGTTTTTAGTCAGAACACATCTGTATCCTATAAATCCACAGACTAGGGTGCTGGCCCATATTAAAAGGGATTTACTCCTCATAGCTTTCCCAAGCAGACTTGGAGTTTGAAAAAGATATTTAAAATAAGAGATGAAAACACAAAAAATACTGTACTTCAGTGCTTATTTCCAGTGAATTAATATATGAGAGATTAAGGAAAAGCCTTCAACAATAGGCTAATTTGAAAATGTTGAAGCATTAGAATAGTTTGCTAGTGCTGAGGAAAATATTTCCATCTGCGGATGTTCACGGAAAAATAGTTTCAGTTCAGATTGCCACTGCCTCCAGACTTTGTATCACTGTAGTGCCACTTCCCTATGGGCAAAAAAAAAAAAAAAAAAAAAGGGTGAACTTGCCTCACTTGTGTGCTCAGAGGGCTCCACCAGCAGTGTTCACCTTGACAAAAGTAAATGGCTGACAATTGCAGCTGGACACTTCTCTCATTCCTGCTCTGCCTGATCATGATCAGATGTCTGACTTGGCCTGGGACAATAAAAAATTAGAAGTTTGGGGCATCAGGGTGGCTCCAGCAGGCAGCTCTTTCAGTCATGTTAGTATATTTGGGTAGAGGAGAAAGAGCACCTAAGTGCCCTAATTACGGGCAAATGCCACCTCAAGTGCATAGTCAGGAGAAAGTCTTACTGAAAATACAGGCGCTGTTTTAAGATACCGATGTCATATGACCACACACCGCAAACCCTGTAAGAAAGTTGTTTACTTGAGGATGAGCATGGAAAACCTGCACATACGGGTTGAAAGCTTCTGTGTGACATCCCTACACTGACAAAAAAAACCAAACAAAACAACAACAACAACAACAAAGCAAAAACCAAATGTACTGTTTCCACTCAATTTAAATGTAAATGTCAACCATGTCACATCATTTACCCGGTGATAGAGAGAATTTTTTTAGATGAGACATGGAAATTCTGACATCTTGGTGACTTGTATATACATAAACATAAATAAACACAGATATACCTACATTTGTATGAGTAAGATATGCTGTCTAGTACCACTGTGAAGGGTTACCAAAAGCAGGCTGAAGTGCAACATGCCCTGTGAAGCTTGAGTTTCTCAGCTTGCATGAGCCTTGCTCTGTGTCAGGTAAGTGAGTAGACACTTCCTAAAACAAAGTGAGGCTGCTCTTGACTCTCAATTAGAAAAGATTCCAAAAGAAGCTATCCAGAGTATAAAAAAATCATGAAAAAGGGTTTAAAATATCATCCACTTTGTATTATTTTAGTAGTAAATTAAAGCTAGTCACATCTAAAAAAATTATAAAGATGGTTAGATTAGCAGAGAGGGAATTCAGCCCTATTTCAGCGTGCTGAACCTACAAAATAGTTCTCTCTGGCCCCATTAAGAGGTTCAAGAATTGTAACGGGGCTCTCTAGATTTCTATTAAAATAGCATATACAATATGATTACAATACATTATATCTTTATATAATATTTATTCATTTCCCCCTAGTCTTTTGAACTTTGTGATCCTTTGGTCAATTATGTTCAGCAAAGGAAATTGAAATTTCTTCCATGGCAACTTTGACAAATGTACAGCATATATTTTGTAGAGCATACTCATGGGAGAACTTCAGAAATAAAATTAGTTCTGTCGATATGCCATGAGTTCATCAGCTTAGGCCTTCCTGAATCATTTGGCATGGCAAACATACAAAGGACTCTTTCATCTTCATCACCTGCTTGGAAACACTGTCTAAGATCACTCTTATTATCCCTCCTAACTACCTTTCACATCACTTGCCCTTTATTTCTGAGCATGGTTGTAGTAGAAAAGGTGCCGTTTACCCACCACATAATAAGTTTTATATAATTTATATTTGTGTGTGTGTAGATATATATACATGTATATATTACTGTAGGAACAAGGGAGGAGGACCAGACCCACACATTATGGCTGTATATTTCTTTAGGGTATCATTTCCTGTCTTGACTCTTAAACCCCAAAAGTCAGAGAGGCCTGTGTTGTCTAAAATGTCACTGCCGATGCAAATGCATGTCCTGATGTGATTCAAGAACCATCAAGTTGGACTTACACACACACACATGCAATTTTGAGGAAGAATTACAATCTCACCAGGCAATAGATGTCTTCCATTTAGCAGCAGGCCAAAGATGATGATAAAATCATTAATTCTGTCAATATAAATGCTAAATAAAAATAAATAATAAATAGAAATGGGAAATTGGATTCTGTCTTGTGTCACATTTTTTCTGGTAGGAAATTATAGCAGAGAAATTGAATCTGACGAACCTTCTGCTTTTATAGCCCCTCATCAAAGGTACAGCACATAGTATACAATAAATAGCATGACACCTCTTAATTAAACAATGGCATTGTCTAACCCAGAATATGTGTGTTTTTTGCTTGGCCAACGAACAAGCTACAATCTCCCATGGGGATAATAAAATAAAGAATAAAATAAAAAGGTCATAAAGTTAACCAAAATCAAATTAACAAGCCTTCACTAATTATCTCTGGTATTATAGCACTGCAAAGGTTGCTATAGGTTGATAGATAATGGAAGTGAGCTCATTAGTAAAGTACCAAATGTTTTAATGTTTGTAAAGAGAACATTTATGGCCTTTTGTCTATATACTGTATGCATTGTACAATTTTCTAAATTAGCATCTTACATCTGTAAGTTGAATTCATAAAGGCACCATTTCTGTTAGAAAATAACTATATCATAGCTAAGAAAGCCAATTTTAGACATGTGTACTGTTTGAATTTCACACGGGATGATTGCAGGGGCTTGCACAAAGAGTAGTGAGGAGAAGGCGAGGGAGAGAGTTATGTGAAGTAAATGAGTCTCATACAACAGAGGGAGATCAGTCACAACAAAATGGATATTCTCAATTTTCCTTGTATATCTGTGATTTAAAAGTACTGCTTCCCTGAACACATAGAATACTTGCTAGTCATGAATATAACTCAGCTCTGACTAAAGACTGTACAAGTGAAACACCTTTTCAAGTTTTCTGTGTTCTTTTTAGTAAGTTTAATGGATTTTTCCTCCTAGCAGGAAGCAAAATACCAGCCCCTCCACCCCACAGAAGGCCAAGGTAGTAAAGATCTCTTAACACAGTCAATGGTGTGTTTTAAAAAAACAAAGCAAAAAAAAAAACTTTCTGATAAACTGAATTCTTTTGTTCACATATATATAATTACTTAAAGCTCAGTCAAAAACTGTTCAAGAAAAAGAAATGCTCTTTGTGGCCTGCGTCAGCTGACACACACAATACTTTTTACACCTAAGTGCTGGGTTTTGCAGTGAACAACCCTGTAAAGTGAGCTACTCTTTTCATTGTTGCCAATGGATGCAAGAAAGAAAAGCAAAACTCAGTGCAGAGGGAGGGAACTTTGCAGCACCTTACCGCTGGGTTACAGAAGGAAAAGCAAAAAAATCTTTCCATGGTTGTCCAGAGAGTTAGCTCTAACTAGCAGTTTCTGCAGAGTCCCCACCACAAGGCAGCAAGCTGTCCCTGACTCCTGAGTTGTCCCCGTTGTCTTCTGTTTGTATCTGACTGTTCTGTAGTGCAGGTTCTGTGACATGGCCACACTCATCCAGGGCTCTTCAGTGCTGCTTTACCTCTTTCTCTGCACTGCTCAAATCCTACAAGCCCTTCCTAGCATGAGCTACTAGGAAGCCCCAGTGAGCCAGTGGTAACATACAGATGGACTGTACCAGGTGCGAGGAAGGAAACACTCCAAGGACATGTTTGTGGCTTGTTGATGGCACCCAGGGAAGGAATAATCACTGCCAGTGGGGCCTGTCATGATTCTTCTGCTTCTGCAGTGGAAGAAACAGTGCAGGCAGGAGAGATTTTGTATTCCTTTCCCTCTCATTTCAAACATTGAAAATAATCCGTACTGAAGACTCCAGACAATCTTCCCATTCTGCAGCTGCTGAACAAAATTTGGTATTTTACTTAACTTTGAACAGATACGTATGGTCTTATTTCATGTCCAAGTTGCCTTCCAGCTTTTAATAAGAAAGATAGCCAAATTAGTACTCAAGAATTGGCTTTGCAAGAAAAAGATCTGGATTAAAAATCACGCTAAAAGCAGTTGTTTCTTGTAACTCCTAAGTAACACTAAAAGATCTTGTTGAACTCCCAGATGCACAGAGGCATTTTAAATGATGCATGTTTCTTTTACTAGCTAACCTTTTCTGATCTTTCAAGTCATGTTATCTTTAGGAATCAATAAACTACCAGTAAAAGAAACTAAAAAAACACGGAATTCTCTCAAAGACCTTTCTGTGAGTATGAGTGCAAATGATGGAAAACTCTCAACTCAAATTACTGTTTGAAATATCATTATTCATAAGGGCAAACAACCCTTTTGCTATGGCCATTAGCCTGAATATGAACAGCATTAAAAAGTGCCACAGCTGAAATATGAAACCCACTGAAGATGAAGTGTATGTTATGGCTGTGTTCAAATGCAGCATTCTTGAGTGCAGTGTAGATATCAGGCTGGAATACAGAGCAAGTCCGATTACTATCAAAAAGACAGAACTGATAACTGACCTAGTGTCACAGATGTATTTTACTGTGCTTTCATAACTGAGAGATTGTTCCAAAACTCAATGTGTTGCATGGAATATGAATGTGACTAACATTTTGAATTGAAGGCTTTTTTTTTTTTCTTCTGCGTGTAGCACAATAAAACTTGTATAAAAAGACAAAACAGTTTTCACATAGTAAATTTAGATATGAAGGTGAGCCTTTGGGGAGAAAAGAAAACAGAATGAGAGAGAATCATAGAATAGTTTGGGTTGAAAGGGGCCTTTAAGATCATCTAATTCCAAACCCCCTATTATAAGCTGGGACATCTCCCACTAGACCAAATTTCTCAAAACCCCATCTAGCTTGGCTCCGAATGTTTCCAGGGGAGGAGAGATCTACAACCTCTCTGGGTAACCTGTTCCAGAGTCTCACCAACCTCTCATTAAAAATTTCTTCCTAACATCTAGTCTAAATCTACCCCCTTCCAGTTCATAGCCATTTTCCCTCCTCCTGTCACTACCTGCCTTCATAAGAAGTCCCTCAACAGCTTTCCTGTAGGCACCCTTCAGGTACTGGAAGGCCACTGTAAGGTCTCCTCAGAGCCTTCTTTTCTCTAGACTGAAGAGCCCCAGCTCTCTCAGCCTCTCCTCATAAGGGGAGGTGCTCCAGCCCTCTAATTTTCTTTGTGGCCCTCCTCTGGATTCACTCTAACAGCTCCATGTCCTTTTTGTGTTGGGGGCCACAGAACTGGTTGTAATTCTCCAGGTGGGGTTAAGGAAAGCAGAGAAGAGGAGCAGAATAACTTCCCTTGACCTGCTGGTCACACTTTCCTGTAACCCAGGAAACAATTGGCCTTCCAGCATGCAAGCACGCATTGCTGACTGATGTTGTGTCTTTCATCTACTCATACATAAATTAATAATTTTTTCAAAGTGTGCGGCAAATTCTCCAGCTCTAAAAAACCTTAATTCAAGTTTGGTTTTTTTTCTTCAGGACACATAAAATCACAGCTAACTTGAAGACTGGTGACTAGTAGAAATAGAAGTCAGTGGTAGGAAAGCTTGATAGAGTCCTGATTTCCTTAAGATTCTGGGCCAATGAGAGGATTGTCCTAACTGTCAGCCCACCAAAGTTCTCTTTAATATCTTCACAAGCATTGTAGGCACAGCCCTTACTGGCAGTAGGACATCAGTTCACCGCTTTTGTTGGTTCTAGATTTGCATTTATTATTGGATGTAAAAGATGAGAATACATTGGACAACGGTATTCTAGATTTTAGATCCAACAGCTTCTGAGTAGCATACTGTAGCTTCAATCAAAGAGTGCAGGACACAGGATTGATACCCTGTGTTGGTAAGTCACTGTACAGTAATCAGTTTGATTTTACTTTCATGGTTTTGGTCATAATAATCTCTGTATTAATTTTCAGTTTTTAATTGGATTAAACTAAATCCATTGAAGTCTAATGTTTTGCTAACTGCTTCCAAATACATAGATTAACACAGAATAGAAAGACAATATCAAATGGTGTCAGATATTGGAGCCTTGTGTCATAAGGGGAGTATTGTTTGTAGGTTTGTTCTTTTTCCCTTTGAAACAACCTACTATGTTATTTATGAAAGTTGATTTTTTTTATTTTTTTTTTTTTGCATTTCAGCTGAATGGAAGACTGTATTCAGACTGATGATATTTTCCTTTTGCATTCCCTTTCAGAAAGCTCATAAATTCTACGCTCCCTTTTTCCTTTTCCTTTTTAAAAATGTTTCCACTAATAACATCATTGTGTTTGCACTGTTCTTTGTTTCTTCTGAAATATCAAAAATAATTTTACTGCTTGTAGAAATTTAAATGAAAAATACTGTGTGTGAAATCATCCATATTATAAATGTAAAGCAGATCTGAAAATTCTCTAGGAGAGTGGCCAGTATAAGTGTCATCTTGTGTGGGAGGCATGTTGCCCAATGATTTTCTTTTTGTCTGTCAAAAATACCTTAGGAGTCTGCTTATTGATGCCAAACATAAAGCACAAAGAAATTCAGGCCCACTCAGAGACCACCTCTAGACTGAGAAGAAACATATGCTCCAGAAGCAGCGTTCTTTTTAATTTGTTCAGCCTGGCATAATCCTTGCATTCCCAGACTGACTCTTGTCAGGATTTAAAAATGTATATGGGGGCAGCTGGCGTAGTTTCCGTTCCACTTTATTTAAGCTGTACCTCTTAGCCTGCCACAGACTTGGCAGACAAATGCCAACCTTCTTCAACTCCAATAGCGATGACTGAACCAAAACACTGATATTGATTTTAGGATGATTTAGTACCCCTGTGTTAGGAAGAGGTTTATGGATTCTTTTATTCATGTCTCTAAAGTAACAATTTAAATTGGCAAGGATACACAGTTCTTCAGACTTCAATTCATATTAATAGAATAGCATTTCTTTTCATTAGCTTTATAGCTGTAAATGAATGATTCGGTATAGGCTATGTGCTTTGTTGATGATGTCAGACCATCCTATCCTTTTTTAATGGCATACCTTTTTTTCTCTACAGGTGAGACTTTCTTGACTTGTTTGCTTTGAAGCGTTTAATGGATCTTGGCATTGAGTTTCTTTATCAGTAGTGTAATTGTATTTCAGGGGTGCTCTCTCTGGGAACAGATTTGCACTGATTTCTGGCAACAGACTTGCAATTGCTTGTAGGAAAATGAACAGGTAACAACCAGACAGATAGATAGATCCTGAGACTGTGCAAGAGAGCTGTTGGTCCAAATCAGCCTCAATACAGGTTATCTGTACTTAATGTTTCAGATTTCTTTTTTGCTTTGCTGGAAGTTTATGTGTGCAAAGAAGGCAGGATGGGGATGCACTCATTAGAATTAACATTTGTGTATCGGCATTACAGTTTAACTAAAGGGAATCCTGCAAGACAATTACCAACAGAAATATCCACATAGTAGCAACATTCAGAAATAACATTGCTATCTACGATTGTGTTTGGACATAATGGAACAGATTTGTTTATGTGAGGAAATGTAGCCTCAGGTTTCTGTCAGGTTGGAATGCAAGGAACAAGAGAAGTGTGAAACCAAATTTCATTTCTGTTTGATTGCATTTGTGTTTGAGGTCTCTAAGTACATTTAAGAGCGCATGAATGTGGTTGTAAATCCATCAGCTAGTGAACCCAAAACTAAATAATATTAAGCAGACTGAAAAATATAACAAAATTGCACACTGAAACAGATTTTGAGAATGCTGTGGTTCCTATAATAACATTCACCTACCATAGTTGCCTAGAGCATGTGTAGATTTAACTTTACTGGTAGAGACAAATACTCCAATATGTGTGAAGTCAAAGGGTTATCCTTCTTAGAGAACTCTTGTATGCCACATCTTCTGACCTGACTTCAAACCTTAACACAGTAAACACATTTCCTTACTCCTCGGTTTCTGGAAAACAAGAAGTACCTAATTTAAATTTGTTTTCTTTATTTATTTGCATTTTCCCCTTCTTTCTAATATTCAAGTCTGAGAAGGACTTGTTCTTTTCTATGCACAGAAATTAATTCCTTCAGCCAGTACTTCCTGTTTTGGAGGAATGGATGTACTATTTTTGACTATTTAAATCTTTTACTTTTGAAAGCCTGACTTTTTATTTCTACTGTTAACTTTGGTGTTAAAATTCTACACATGTTGTCTGTTCAAAAAGGATTAAAAACAAAATAAGAATAAAAACATGCAGATGATGATCTTGTTTTCAGATAGACAGTCTAAGTACATGCAGTTTCTAACATTAACCTTTGGAATTTATATGTCAGCAAGAAAAACTCAATTTGAGAAAATGTAGGTCATGTGCACAGACACAAGTTGGAGTTTAGGACACAGAAAATCAACACAGAGCCTTCCCGTTTCTGAGAATTAATTTAATTCTCTATGTCAAATTTCTATATCATTTCTGATAATAATGAATCCCCGTAAAACAAAGTGTAAACATATGTAGTGCTAGTTTAAAGAAGTAAAATCTTAAGCCTTTTTTATATCAGGGCAAACGTTCAAGAGGAAAGAACAGTTGTTCAACAATTGCTTACACTTTTTCACTGTCTGTACCTCGAATTCTTCAAATGGTATCTGTTAAATTTTTTTTGAAAGTTTTTGGAAGTTTTTGGCTTTACAGCTACTGAATAAAATAGCCAGTCAGTACCAGTCTGAAAACTACCAGTGGAAGAGAATCCTTATTAGAAAATAAAAAGAAGATGCATTCATCCTTTTGTCTTCACTCAGGTAAAAGACAGATCTTACTCAGCCTGTTTGAGAAATTGTGACTATGAGCAGACAGCATGTCTCTTATTTATTTCACACGCTTTAATGGTTAAACATACACATTGAAAGCAAAATACAGGGACTGCTCCAAGAGCAACGATTCTTGTTTTCTTATGTTGGCCCACAACATTGGAAGCGGATGTTGTTAGTAGAAGTTGAAACTTCTCACCAACTTTCTGTTCCATGTTGTTGCCATGCAATAGATAGCAGCAGTGGGGCAGTCTGATAAAACGTTGTCTGACATGGAAGTACATATGAAGCAAAGGTGTTTTAAGGGACATAATGTCTGTGTGCAGTTTTGTATCTCTCCTGTAAAATCCGGCTACACCAGCAGTAACACTAAAAACAGAGCAAGGAAAGGTTATGCTCATTGATATGCAGGTGTTCACGGTGTTATGAGCTGTTGCAAGAGGAACATAATGCCTAAATGTTTACCAGACGTGGCAGAAAAGGAAATGGTATTCACAATCAATCTGGGAAAGGTGTTTGCTCATCATGTTTGATGCATAGTATGTAGAAACTGATCAGTCCCCTTGATGAGCAGTGGTCCATGTTCAGTTGCTGGTGCAACAAGGGAAGGAGAGCAAAACTTTGCTTTCATCCTCTCTCTGTAAGATGGTTGTATCCCCATGGAAGAAAGAGCTAACAGCCACACTGCTATCTTGTGGAAGGGTGAGCTTTCCTTATGTTTCCTCCCTGCAAGACCCTCTCCAGCTAAATTTCAGTTTAAGCAAGGCTATTGTATTTGAATACTGAATCTTTAAAAACATTTTAATAATAGCAAAAATAATAATAATGATAATAATAATATGGCATGCTACAAGCAAAAATACATTAATCAATTTAAGAATAATAAAAAGTCATTCAATTCCTGGAAAGTACTGGTTTGGGAAATTGAAAGGGTATACATTCTCCAGCTCCACTTTTATTCTGGTTGCTAGCAGTAAGTCATGTTAATATCTGACTATTCCAGAGAAGTTACTGGAGTGGCTTACAAAAACAATTACTTGGTGCTGTCCTTTTAATTACACAAAAAATCTAGAGGCCAGTTAGTAGTATGGCAAGTACAACTGGACAGGATTGTTTTTTCTGGTGGTTGTTGGTTGAAAAGAAAAAATAAGTGAAAACATTGGTTTGGGTAGAAACAGAAATTATTCAAGATGACGAGGAAAAGAGAGCTTTATGACATAAACAAATTACATAGTTTTATTTTCAGTTTAGACCAAAAATTTTCCATTAGTCCAAAATAAATTTGCTTTTTGTTCTTTTCTTTCTCATTAAGATTGGTTTCCAAAGGAGAAATTACACTTCAAAGTGCTTTTAATACTCTGTCCATCCTCAGAAGTTAAAAGCAAATATTTTTGCATATTTAAGAGTTTCCCACCCATATTTTTCAACTGATGTTACTTACTGTTTCCACCTTGAGTTTTCTGAAGGTTTTGGCTAGAGCACAGTTCCATTTTCCACTGACTTCTCCAATCTTTTCAAAGAAGTGCCCAACTTTGATCAGGTTTTCCCTCAGAAGGAATATATATGTCCATCTGGCAGCAGCTAATACAGAAAATGAGAGGTGTGTTACTGCAAGAAGTTGCATGAACCTCTTAGGGAATTAGGATGCTTAGGAGGGAAAAGGGTGTTGAGCTCAGGCCTGGCCTCTAGTTTTATGCCTTATGATTTATGAAATTATTTAGAAATGCAGTCTTGACAGAGTGTATCACAGGTAGTAATACCTTCTATGATATATACGGTGGAGAGAGCTTATATTATCATGAATATTGAGCCGTTCACATGGATAATATGTAGAGAGAGTCTCAAAGTCTGCTTCCCTGTCCTAGAGCCCTGTGGGCTTTAAAGGTCTTTAAATCAAGATTTTCCAGAGTGACTTGCAAAGCTAAGTGGAATCTGTGACACAGTGATTTAGTATCTTTCTTCAGATAATCTGCTTCACCTCGCTTTTTAGTTCTTGAATTCAGCTGTTAAAATTGCATTAATTTTTTTGCAGTTAAAAGAATTGTGAGTAAACATTTAATATAATAAAAATCTTCGTCATACTAGGAAACCATGGAGAAGTGAGAAGAAAAACTGAATAACTGTCATAGTTATCATACTTGTCATTATCAATACTGTTTCGCAAGAATATGTTGTATTTCACATGGTGAGGTAACATAAAAATATGTGGGTTTTAATACATTACTTGTGAAGATTCTTTCTTGTAGAGCAAGAATAAGATTATTTCATTTAGGACCAAAGGGTCCTGTTCATAAACAGGTCCTGCATTGAGGACTGTAGTTTTAACAGTGAAAGAACCATGATAAGTAAATTGTGCCTGAAAATCCTGCTATGAGATAACATCTTGAATAATGAATTGTTTATGCAGGCAGAAGTGGGCAATTGCATCTGTACATTTGAAGGGGTATTGATCTTTCAGTTGTGTTAAGGATGCAGTGCTCTTAATTGGGCAATTTGTTTTTTTTGTTTTGTCTTGGTTTCACTGTTTCATATGTTATCAAGAAAGGTTACCATTTATTGAAGTTCTTACAGCAGTAATGAGATTGTCATTTAACCTAATTCTGTTTGTTCTACTGTTAGAAATGTTTTAATACTGCCGTATTGATTTTGTTTTAAATAAAATGCTGCTTGTAATATCTCCAGCAGCTGCAAGAGTAGAAGCTCATTTTCAGCATGAGAAAAAATACTTACAACTTGCTATTTTTCAGATCCAGAGTGGTAGAACAAAAACATGAGAGGGATGAGAGCTCTTCTTTATTTTAAGAGTGAATTATACTGGAGGAAAGAGTGTAGTTGAAATGGTGGGAGGGAAGAGGGGAACTGTGTTTGATATCTATGTGTTTCATGACTTTTCTTTCTGTAAGTTTCCTTACTATAGATGAAGGCCAGTGGGAGGATAGCAAACTCCAGGTCTCTAGACTCTAAAAACTCAGCAAAGGTGATAGCTGACTGACTACTCTTTGATGACAGCTGCCTCTGTAGACTCCTTGGCAAGTTCCTCCTTGGAAGCCTTCCACCAGAGGCTGTGAGTGTTCTCCATTGAACAGCCAGATAGCTCTCATGCTTTGTGAACTGCGAAAGCTGAACTTTATTCAGAGTATCTTAGAGCTCATGTCTTGAAAAACTATTTCAAAAGCTCTGTCTCTTCCAACCATTAGATACATTTTGATTAAATCAAGCCAACTTTATTTGCCTGATGAAATAACTTGGTCTCTGACATATAAGATAATGTTAATGAATATTGAACTGCTATTAAAGTAATATCCAGGAAGAGAATCTTCTGTAGGATCTAGTTAAGCTTAATATTGTTTGACATTAGAGAAGAATGTGTTACAGATAAAGGATGTCACCTGAGATGCCTATAAAATGGAAGGAAATGGGAAAATTTCAGGAAAATAAGTCACTGACAGACCAGCCTCTCTGAAAGTTTGCTGCAATGCAGTGCACTGAGAAAGAGTTGACTTTGGCATATTATCCAAGTATGTGCTTTCTACTGTCAGAACCTCTCTCCTACAGAGTCTTACTATTTCCTCAAGTGTTGATACATATTCTTCTCTGACAGCCAGTGTGAAAATGGTGATATAGTCCAGGCAGTACTTGAATTTCTATACAAAGGTATCCCAGACTAAATTATTCATACAGGACGTACGAGCTGGAGCCCTGCTCCCTTTCTCTTCTCTAGTTTCCGCTGTTTTTCCTCGAGAAAAGACAACATCGTTCAAGCCTGAATCCAAGTTTTTTGGGTTTTTTTTCCAAAGTGAAAGAAGAGAAATAGGTCTCTCAACTAGTCCAAGTTAAATGCCTTCTGGAGGAGGAAGTGAGAAGGGGAAGGAAGGTCATTATAGACAAACCTTGTGCCTAAAGTAAAGGTGGGGTAAAGGTGGGTGCCCTTCATTGAAAAAAGGAAATGAAATTTAGTTAATATATTATAATAGAATTCAAAAGGGCTTTGACCAAGTTCATGGGAGCTGGTATTTGAAAATATGATAGTGGTAAATCTTCTATACCTTCTAAACACTAGATTGTGAAATAGCTAATCTTGTCCTGTTATCATGTATGGGTTGGCATCTGTAACGCTTTGCCAAATCTGACCAATTCCTGTTGGAGCCAGCTCATTCTTGGTTTCATCCAGGACCCAAAAACACCAGAAGTCTCTCTTGCCCCTTTCATTTCCCAAGAAGCCATGCTGCCTGTGCTTAAGGCCAGCTTTGGTGTTGGCATTTTCCTTCCTCCAGCAATATATCATGCTGTGGCAGAAACTTGCCTTACTGACTTGATACAAACATAGTGGACACTTCTGACCAAGCAACCCAGATGAGTGCTCTCATCAAAGCTGCCCTGCTCACCTCACTGGGTTGCTAGGATGGGCCCCAGCTGGCAGGGGTTCCTTTCCCAGATGAAGCAGCTGGCTCTTACTGTGTCCTGGTGTTTTAACTGTAGTTAAGTAGTTTGATTAAAAATCTTGGAGCACCACTGTAATGTGTTCTTATTTTGGGAAGTTGAAACCTATTTTAATACCTGGTCAAGGCAAGGGCTTGAAAAACAGTCTTTGTCTGTAGACAATCTCATTTTGTGTGTGTGTGTGTGTGTGTGTGTGCATGCATATATACATTAGATTCTACTACAAAGAAGAGAAAAAATATACAGTGCTATATGAGTATGAGAAGTACTTCAATCTCTCCAGTCTTCATTAAAGAGTTGGATAGGATGAGAACATTAATGTGGCTAACACATGAACAAGAAAGTGGGAAATAAAGCCAATGGGAAAAAGGAAGGGTTAATAATTATTTAGGTAATCTGAGTCAAGCTGTCTGTAACAATCCATGGACTGAAACAATGACAGAAACTTTTTTTTATTATTCTTTTTTTTTTTTTTTTTTGTGAAAGCTAGGGGAAGCTCTAAGTGCTATAAGGGACAAAAATTGGGTTCATCTGTTTAAAAAGGGGGAAAAGAGAAGAGCTCAAGTAACAACCAACTTTCTTTCAAATCCTGGAAAAATTAAAAGGATAATTTTAGATAGCTGGAAGAAAAAAAGGAGAAAAATGTAATATACATAGTGGTGTGTTTTTCTTGACCAATAATAAAAAATCTTTTTTTTGCTATAACATGAGAAAAAGAGGTGACATGTAATGAAATTTTTGGAATTGTAACTCTTCTTATGGAAACGGTAAGGAAGATACAGGCTAGCTGATTCTTCCATAAAAGAAAATGTGAGAAAGTGTCCTTGGTTGCCTTTATCGTTTCTGCACTGATAGACCTATATCCATTGAATAACCACAGAATCCAATACACCTTTACTTTTCCAGGGACAGAAGAAATCATCCATCTTTTTATATCAGCAATTAGGATTACTGGGTGTCATTTTTCCCTTCAGTGTTCAAGAATCAATTACTTGAACACTATAAGCTGGTCAAAACTGAAATTGTGGTCGTCAGAAGAAATGATCACATTTTTCCTTTTGCCATCTTTCTCTCTTTTTTTTCCTCCCTTTTTCCATCCTATCAACTAAAAAGGTTCAGTTTAACCTGGATCAGTTCCCTGATTAAGTTGGCTGCATGGCTGTAAAAATATTTGTGCCAGCATGACAGTAGAGGGTGGTAAACAGGTGAAGATAAAACTTTGCCTTATGTTACAGCTTATGTGAAACTGAGTTTAGCGTAACGTGTTTGCTGCCTGACATGTCAGCCAAACACAACTAAATGATACAGCGCTACAGGTGACTACCTTACTGTCATCTATTTCCCTTCCCCTCTCCTCGTATCAGATGCAATTAGTTAAAGTTCCCCATCCCTATACATTTTTCCCGTTCTGTGTTTAACCACAATATCCTGTTTCTGCAGGTGTACATCCTTCTTTACAGCCATGGTTATGTTGATACTGGGGCAGATTTTCCAAAAGCACGTGAATGCACTCACTGTAACTTTTCTCTCATGCACACAATAACTAAAAAGAATGCACTAAAAAGAATCACAAACAGATGAAATAAAAAACAGTGAAATATGAATAGAGAAAGTTGAAAATTTGCAAAAATTTCTTTCATATCTTTAAATTGTGATGTTTAAAATATTCTTTTGACTCTTTCTGTTTTTCTTATCTCTATAAGGTGATATTAAAAGTAGAAAAGCTGAGTCATAACAAAAGTCAAGTCCTGGTTTAGTAGTCTTAAACTGAATGCCTTGATGAACCTTCCAGATATGTATTCAGCCTTCTGGTATGCAGAAAGTTGTAATTTTTTTTGTTACTGAATTTTCCATTTGATTATGTGATTGATTTAGGCTGATTCATTGGTTGCTTTTTTGTTCTTGTTTTTAATTTGTTTGAGAAAAATGTACCACTTTTATTTTTCTTTCTTTGTTTAGTTTTTTGCCTCAGTCCTGACAAAATAATGCTGTCAGAATCAATTGTGCTTTCACAATACTTGTAGAAATTGTTCCCTTTTGGAAGGCATAAATGGGTTTTCTGTCAGCCTGCTTATATCCAGCTCCTAGTGAAAACAGGCACTGGCATGTAGAAATCTAGGAGAAATATAGAAAAACACAGAATTATTTTATTTGAGGTAATAATACATGTCAAGATGACACAGAAACAAAAAGAAAAATGTTAAATGATTAAAGATGCCTGATGAGCAGTAGCCAAGACAAAACCCTTCAGAAAGAAATATTTTTTTGCTGGAGACTTTTTATAGTACTTATGCCAACGTAGACTCAACACTGCTTTGTGGATTTATTAGAATGAATGTGAAGTACTGTGGGAATGCAGTTTTTATTAGCAAAAATCCATGTCAGAGTTATAGACAGCAACAATAATGAAACAAAG
This sequence comes from Callipepla californica brunnescens, assembly GCA_023055505.1. Classification (NCBI taxonomy): domain Eukaryota; kingdom Metazoa; phylum Chordata; class Aves; order Galliformes; family Odontophoridae; genus Callipepla; species Callipepla californica. The sequence continues at coordinate 59,745,410 of JALIRH010000001.1, forward strand.
GGATTTTGCTTTACCTTTCCTTTCCATTTTGAGGTTGCAAAGGAAAGAGAAGTCACCTAGCTTTTATATGAGGGAAATACTGTTTTATAAACTCATAGTTTTGGAAAAAAAGGGTTTCTGAAAGCACCAGGAAAAAAAAAATAACATGGTGTCTTTGTCTGTCTCAGGTAGCATTTTACTATTTTTCCCATCTACAGTGTGATTTGAGCAGATGTTATTTAACTTACTGCACACTAATGAAATATTTCATTCCAAACTGAGGCTAGTTTTTGTCTCGAAGTTCTATATACTTTTCAGAAAGCAAAAACACTGCATATAGAAAAGATTGTTAGCTTCTGAATCATCGAGGTTAAATACAAGTAAGCAAGAAAGCTACGACAGAGAAATGTTTATAGCCTAAATAAAAGAGTACGGGCAACAAAATGGAGAAACTTTAATTACTAGTGCCACATATAGCCTACTAGCAGAAATGCAACACTGCCAATCATGACTGATGGACATCTGTTAGTACAGTATGTATTTCTATATTTATATGAACAAAAGTGCATTTGGCATCACAAGAGCTGGACAAATTGCAACATTCTACACTGATAGGAAAACTGTAAAAAAGAAAAAAAAAGGAGAACTAAGCTAAGAGGTAAAAAAGGGTAACAGGAGCTGAAATTGCTTTCTTGTGGATAACAAAAATGCTCCACTCTGTTGAAACTGAAGTCTTTTATGAAACTGTTTAACTCTGGCTAAAATTTTAAGAAGTCACTGTAATCTCATTATTGTGAGGTAGAGATAATAGCAGGGATTGTCACTACTAAAGGTGTCTGTTTCAGAAATGTACAGAGATTTCTAAACTGAGAGCATCTGGTTAATCCTGGATATGATAGCTTCACCAAATAATATCTAAATTAATTTGAAGTTGTGTTATTTTATACTTGGCTTCAGAAACAATTTGTACTCCATATGAGGGTTAGTCATTTCAGGTAACCCTGGATAAATTTTAACAGAAGGGTGAACAGAGGGAAGTCTGTGTTATAGGCTCCTTTTTGAAAAGGAAAGAACAAGCCAACTAAATTATGAGTAAATTAATCTATGTGGAAGAAGTTTGGAGTTACATTTTGTTGAGGGGTTTTGTGGCATTTCTTTGCGTGTGTGTGTTTTTCAACTAGGATATTAAAACTGTACAAAACTTTTCATCTTTTTGCAGAAAAAAAAAAAAAGGAGGAAAAGTCTTATGAGTCTTAGCACCCCTGGAAGATTATTAATGGATAAATATAAAGCTGACAAATGAAGGAAAGGCAACAACAGGTACAGGTATGTAGTAGAGGTTAGTGGTTCATGAGTAAAATAGAATTCCTGAAAATAAAGCTGAGCTAGTCATCACAAAGGTTTTTAAATTGGGAAAATAATTATTTCAGCTTGCATATAAAAATAAACATAAAGTAAAGAAGAATAAGGAAATTAGTGAGGTAACCGTGTAGTGAGAAAAATGAAGAGAAGAAAGTTATTCTAAATGCAGCCCTGAAATAGTATGAGTACATTGGCTTTCAGTAGAAATATTGAAAATGAGAAGAAAATAAAGGAAGGTTAGTAGAGTTTGAGGGGACAGAAACAGTAACAGCTGAAATGGAAGGAAAATTTCCAGGTTGTGATGTACTTAGTTTGGGGAGATGTGTTTATGTCCATTCAAGAGTCCTTAAATATCTAGCATATGACATTGTAAACCCAGTGACAAAGCCCTGAAGACACCAGAAAGCCTTTGCTGACTGTGAGCAGCCTTACCTAGGACCTTCTCCCAAGTATTCCCCTGCTGATGAACCACTACAGGAGCGCCGTCTCAGTTCAGAACATCTGACCTCAAATGAACTACATCATGGATGAAACTTAACTATTTAGGTACATTTATTTTTCTTTTCTATTACTACCAGATCTTCAGGTCGTTCATATTGACCCTTACCACTTTTATGTAAAGGATTAAATCCCCTGTGTACTAGGTGTCTCACAGAATTCAGTTTCATTACCTTGGAAAAGGTAATCTGAATCAGAGCAGATTGGATTATTTTAGGAATTAGGTAATATTTGAAAGGTAGACATTCTGGTTTTGTCAGTATGAGTGACAAAAAGTAGAAGTTTCTTAACCACTGGTAGTACTGGATTGCAGTACATGTGGATTTATGTCAGTAATATTGTCATTCAAATTCAGTTTGCTTCAATATCTGTTCCTTTCGAGAAATAGGATTTTTTTTCTTTCAGTTTCCATACAATGGAAGCATATTTTATTTCATGTCATAATAGGTGTGCTGTATGTCTAAATGGAGTATCAGTTTGTAAATTTAAGTTGTAGGGAAGAGATTTTTTACATATAGAAACAAGTACCTCCCCATGTGGGGCTGTCAGGTTGGCAAGGCACAGAGCAGTAAATCAGCAGAACTGTACCATATAAGCAGAAAAGCTAAAGAAGGGGTAGGATTGGATCAATGCAGTGCCTTGTCCATATTGTTTTAATGGTGCCAGAAGAATCATCTTCCTTGGGGCCCAGCTTGTCACTGGTCAAATCTGAAGATCTGACCTCTTTTAGAACACATCATTTCAGAAACGTGGGGAATCTCGTGATTCATCTCATGCTATTAATAAGTTCTCTTAAAATGATAGATCAGATTCTCAAGAAATTAATTCCTACAGCAGCATTACTCAATATGAAACTAAGATATAAAAGATTCCCCTGAGCCTCAGGATGAGTATTATAATTCTAGACTATATTCTTTTAAGGACATATGTATTTCTTTTAAAAGGCAGAGACAGGAAAAATATTTAATCTTATCTGTGAGAGGTTTGATGCACTTAAAATAAGAGTAAACACGGTTGTATTTGTCCTTGCCTGATGATGTTGAGAGCATATGTCCTCGCATGGTCCTGATACAATGTATAAACAACCAGCAGGGGCCCAAGGGCAGGCCCTGTTTCCTTCCCTGAGCCTCCTCTCAGTGCTATCTCACCCCTAGGACCGTCAACCCCTGCTCAGGAGGGCCTCAGAAGGTCTGGTCTCCAGCTCCCATAATCCTGCCCAGCCACAGACCCTGCCAAGCTGGAGCTCACATCCCACCAGTGCCTCACCTGGCTCTGTGCCCGCAGAGCACCTTCATGAAGGCAGAACCCAGCAACATGTTGGAGGTACTTGATTCCATGCTGATGTTTTGGTTTATACCTGGTCACAGTACTCACGAAGGCACAGTTGTTGAAAAAAATTATGAGAGGCAGCAGTTGAGTATTCAGATTGCTACCAATTGTATTCTGCATTTGAATGTTGATGGAACGCCAAAAGTTTATCACTCTGACAAACAAGAACAGATTTTTTTTCTGCTGAAGCTGGTGGTGGTATTTAAGTTTAGACTGAAAATGATCCCCCTTTAGGATATCTCATATTAAAACCATCCATTAGGATCTGAATTTCAGCATATTCAGTGGTGCTGACTTAGAGAATAAAAGCTGCATCTGACACCTAAGAATTCATGTTGGCCTAGAAGAGTTTTTAGATTCCTTCATATCTCTGTTGCTGATTATAAGCTTTCACAACAGGGTTGTCATGTGTTTGGGTCTAAGTGTGCTTTGTCCCCAGACCAGGTGTTGCTGACAAAAGGCTACAAAATTGCTAATTTTCACTAGAGTTGTTTGCTTAAAAAGGAAAACCTTGAAAACAAACGACTGCCATTTGCTCCCTGCTGTTATATGCTCATATATTTTCAGTGTGGAAAAAGTATCTAACCATCTTCCTAATGAATGCAAATCATTCTTTCCATTCTGTGGGACCTGTTAATTAGAATATCTGCTGCACCTAGGGGTAGACATCTGACAAATTTTCTGTGCAAGTGTGCAAATTCCTTCATAGTTTCCTACATTCTTTATTTTAGGTTTAGAGGATGGATTTTTTTTTTAATTATTTTATTTTGTTTTATTAGAAGTAGAATTTATTTATTTACTTATTGTTAAAACTCTACAGTTGTTTGAATAGTCTCTCCCTACCGCCTAGTCAGTTTCACGTAAGTAGGTCAACATTTAATTCCCTCACTTTTAGAACAGTTCAACCATTTGGTAACACGACTGGATATTAAAAGTTCATACAGCAGTTTACTGTAATTAACTTTAAAAGTTAGAGTCCAGAAGTACATGGGAACACTGCATCAATCAAAACTAATGAAAGTAGCCATAAATATAAATGGGCCAGTGCTTGAGATGACCTAATGTTACTCATGCATGTGCTTTCTAACAGAGCATGTCCAGCTTCTTTCACTGGTATCGACTTCAGAGAATTCTAGCCATTTTGAAAGATGTTCATTTATGTTACTTTGACAGATGAAGAATTATCATATTATTTTGAGGTTAAGTGAGCATAGTGAGCATGAGGATTTTTTTAACAGAAAAAAAAAAAAAAAAAAAAGCAGTAGCTGCCTGTAAAGAGAAGCAGAATAACAGGTTAAGGAGATCTTAACTCTCTTTGTTCCACAAGGAACATTCTTTGCTTTGAATCAATTGATAAGGACTAAATTAGGAGGAAAGAATGTAAAATACCCTTTCACATATGATGATAAGTTTACCACTTGACTTGTGATTGTGTACCAGGTTTCCTCTTACATTGTGAAACAAAACATTTATGAAATTACTAACAAAATCAGGGATAATAGGTTGGCATTATATGAAATTTTAAGTCTTTAGTTTTGAGAAATATATACAATATTCTATTGTGTATTTTGTGTATAACCATACAAAAGTAGCTGTCTTTATGGAGATCTATTGTAAATTACATTACAGCGTAAGACGAATATTACAACAATCAGAATTAGGAGACTTTTTCCCTTAGTTCTCCTCAGAAATGTACACAGTCCCCCTTCACTTACTGCTCCACCCAGGAGTCTGATATAGAACTCCACGCACTTGATTTTCCTTTCAAATGCAGAAATACACTCCTACACACAGATTTCAAAGTGGAAGAAGGATATGATCACATGTGAATGGGAAGAAAGACCAGTTAAGCAAAGCTGGAGGATTATTTCTTGTCGAACATCACACTTACACATCTCTGTGGTGATGTTACAGTTGAAAAATATTTTATTGGTTACAGATGTCCAAAATTGAGACATTCTTCAGGTTTTTTTATAAAGGATACTTGGGCATGCACTGAGTATGCCCTAATTTCTGATGATGCTCTATGATTCTGGTCCCAAAACAGATTTTTCTAGCAGGCTATGGTCTGATCTCTGATGAGATATCTGGAACTATTGATCATTCAGATAATGATACAGGGAAATGAGGAAATTGTATGAAATACCTTTGCCTCACCTATGTAAAAATACAGGGTGTTTTTGACATTCAGTGTTTAAAATAGTGCCTTGGCTCTGAAGGTATTAGAGTTTGAAAAAAACATTGGTACAGTGATTGTTTTGCTGAGGCAGAAGTTGGTTTCAGGGTTATGCAGAATCTATGGGCTGGTCCACCAGATTTTATCAACAACAAAAAAAAAACAGAATGTAGGAATGTGGACTTCTTAGCGGTTGGAAAGGCCACCTTTATTTAAAAGAAAAAAGTGTCTGGGAATATTATGAGGGCTGCGTTGAATTATTGCAAAAATTTATTTGTTCTGTTTGAAGCTAAATTATAGAGAAGGTAACTGCCTTCACTAATAGCTGATCCTGCCAATGTGAAAACCAGATTATATTGATTCCTAAGGTGTTTCACACTAACTCTCCTCTTTTCACCCTCTACAATGCCTAATCCTGCTCTTTCCAATTGCAATATTTACAAGAATAACACAGTAAAATGCCTGAACTTTCGATTTTCACATTGTGGCTGTCACAGTAACATCAGCTGTTTGACAAAAAGTGTGAAACTTTTAGGGAGTCAGTGAGAGAGGAAGTGAAAAACACCTAAACAGTGTAAAAAAAAAAGTCAGCATTTTAGTCATTTTATAAGTGGCTGGTTATACAACAGGATGTTATATGCAATTAAATTAGTATAATAATTGCCTCCACTGAAGTTAATGGAACAAATGTGAGTGTAGATACAATACAGGGACACAATCCAGCCAAGCAGTCACACTCTCAGAGGTAATGATGTCATCTCTAAAGAGGGTATCAGATCCTTCTCCAGTTTACAGTAGGAACCTTGTTCTTTTAGCGATTGTTGCAGTTTTGAAAAATGTCTGTAGCCTTTATTGCTTCAGCTCTGCTCCCAGTGGGCTGTTATGACTACGTGCTCCCTATTATAAATGGGGTTTCCCTCCTGAGGATGAACTCTGTCCTCAGTGAGCAATTGAATTGAAACAAAGGCTGGGTTGGGGATGGGCGAAAGACAAGTGCAAAGCTGTAGCTCACTAATGATGACCATGTCATTACAAAAATGCGCCGTGTGTTTATGAGGAGATCCTTTCAAAGCGTCCATGCTAATTTCTTACTATTACTGAAGTGGAACAAACAAAATGGATGTTCCAGTAAGTTATTTACATTAGCAAGCTTCAAAGCAGATGGAGAGCTTTATATTCCGTTATGAAAGGCATACAAGTTACAGTGACATAGCTCCTAATTATGAACAACTTAAACTCCACCATCTGCATTTAACAAAGCTCCATATGTATGGATGTGATCTAGCTTGGCTGCCTGTATTGTTAGCAACACGTGCAAAATACATACCAACATGCAGAATCTAAAGATACTTTGGCAAGCTTTGAGGGAGGAACTGGAAATGTTTGTGGTGCTCCTTCCATCTTCACTGTCCAAACCCAAAAATGGGGGCAGTAATCATTCCAGGACATAATCATTGCCTCCTACTGAAAGAAGCTTTGATACATACATTTGCCAAATTCAGCACATTGGTTACCCAGTCTCAGTCTTAACAAATATAAGTACACTCTCCCTTTTTTTTTTTTTTTTTTTTGGCAGAAGATTTCTTTTTCTTCCCCGAAGCAATTTAGACAGACAGTATGTAATTTTAGATGCTCATATTCAAAGCCCAATTCTTTTGCCATGAACACAACACACTGCTATGCAAATTTCAGCATAAAGGATCTGTGGACTTCAGTTTAAAGAAGAATAAGAAAATTAATCTTTGGGAAATGAAGGTCCACTGAGGCATGCTGGTTATCTGGGACATAAACCAATGTCCAAGTGTTCAAGTCATAGGGGATTCTTCTATGCTCTGCAATACAAGGAATTGTTTTGCTGTTTCCTCAAAGAGCTTTAAACAGTCTGTAACTGAGCAAGGGAGTGTTATTTTTCATTTGGTCTTAGCAGCTACTTCTGCTGGAGAAAACTTCCTCAGGATCTGAGCTACACTTAGCTGGTTCTTCCCCTAAATTGTGAGTACTTGAAATAATTGGGATTTCTTGATGGTGTCTGAAACTACTTGGTTGATAAAGGTGATCAGATATTAAACTTGCTGTGTATTTACATATGGAAAAGGGGTGGAGTTAGTCACATAAATACATGCCTTTGGTTGTTACAAGTGACCTGCACAAAGTGACTCTTCTGACTCCATATTCAGTACTCTGGATTTAGCAGACTTGTAGATCCAGCCCTCCCATAGTCATACCCTCACCCACACTTTCCCCAGTGGACCCAGCATGTCTTTTATCTCAAGGATAAGGAAAAGGAATGAATTGCTGGTGAACTCTGAAGGTGACAGACTTCTTGCATTAAAAGGGTTTTGTAAATCATCTTTTTAAGAGATCTGACAGCTGCACAGTTAACTATCCTACTGAATTTAGTTCATCTTCAAGCTGAACTGCAAGATAAAAACAAAACAATCAACAAAAATAAGTGATGTCTTTGGAGAAACAAAACAACAAAATAAAAACAAGAACCAAAAAACCGCAAAAAACTCCAACCCCCCCCCAAAAAAAAAAAAGAAAAAAAAAATCCACCAAAAAACAGTAAATGGAGAACAGTATAACTGGAAAGTGAGAGGGGATTATGAATGTCTATTTTCACAGAGATCGGAATGTGAGTTATTGGACTCACTGTAATAAATTCCCCCCACCCTTTTTTTTTCTCCTTTTCATTCTGCTGTTTCTGATATGGAGATTAACACTGACCTTTGGGCTTTTACATTTTGTAATTTGCCAGCCCTTTGATAGAAAGCACATTCTCACTAGCGACTTAATTCCTTTCTGATCAGTATTACATGACACCAGCAATCAGAGGGTCTTTGATTCACCAGGACAAAGGGGAGAATGGAAATTTACTTTTTTTTCCCAACACAGTATTGCCATAGTCCCATGAGCTGGCTATAATCCCGGTTTCATTTTTCCATTCCTGTTCTTTTGTGATGTTATAAACCCAGATATAAGGCTAAACAAGAACAAGATAAGGGAAGTTCTTTCACTATGTGAATACCAAGGAAATAAATCTTTTTATCTCTTGCAAACTTCAGGTGGAGGCCATAAAAAGCTTTTATGTATTAACATTGAATAAAACTGGTCCATTCCACTTTGCCTAAAGCATTAATTTGATATCTAAAAGGACATGTATTTAACTGTATAAAGCAGTAAGAAGTATGAAGAAGAAAATGTTACTATTTTCAATAAGACATTTAAAAGCAGGGACAGAAAACATGTTGAACATTAGGTGCTGACACCTCTAATATCCTCCATTAGCAAACCAAATCCTGGGGAACTGTGAGGGGTGAGAGACAGAAGTCTCAGCATTCAGCTCTCTGCAGAGGAATTTAATTGAAGGAACAGAGATATGGCAGTTGCAGTTACAGTTGTGACTGGAGGACTCTGCAGAAAATATTAAATATTAGTTCATAATTCTGGGAGCATTTTTGGCTTTGCCAGTGATACTAGTTTACTACTTAATATGTAAATAATAAAGATTAAAATAAATAAAAAAGGAATTGGTATTTAGAAGTAAGAAGAAATAGTGTCTTTCATTTTACTGTTAGCCTAGTTTCTTCTAAGTGCTCCTGAAGCATCAAAGAACTGGTCTTCAGATTTTGGTGTATTGCTTGCACCTTCTTTACCAAATGATGATACAATTGCATATTAAAAAGAAAAGCCATCTCCTTTTCTTAATGAAAGAAACAACACAACATTACAGGTGAGAATTTAAAAGCAAAACAATTATCATCAACTACTGAAGCTGGGAAATTTTAAGTTTTGGAAGCTACACAGAACACTATCAAACAGATAAGCTTTAGTCATATTGTAATATTTAATCATACTCAGATATTTTCTAGGTCATTTGATTAAAGTTGAGGTCAACTTTGTGTTTTTTGAAGTGAAGGATTCAATCTGATTTTTATACAAAAGGCATAAGCAAAATAAATAGGAATGAAGTTATTGAAGGCATGAGATTGTTAATCTGATAAAAGCTGCTTTGTCAAGGTATCCACATCAAGGAAATGTTCAGATTTTTGAGGTTTGTATAGAACAGATTTCTAACCTCCCCAGAAAAGTGCATTTAATCTAAGAGCATCTGTCTAGAATGTGCATGATTTGTTTAAATTTCTGTTTTCAACAAATAACTTATGCAACTAGCCATCTCCATTCTGGTTAGTTTCTTGTATACAAAATACAGAAGAACTAGAATTATCGTCTAGCTGTGAATATGGTGTTTTGGATGTTAAGTGGATGAACTGACTAGCAAAGTTTTTTTTTTCTTTGCTTTTTTTTAAGAGGAAGTGTTGAATTGGAGAGTAACTCAGGCTGAACACAACTGGGAATTTAAGGAATTGTTATTTCTACCATGATATAAAAACTATACTTCTATCTCCAGTTGAATTAAATGAATCGGAAGGTCTGGCTGGATGTAGAGAGTGTATTGTAGAAATCCCTGGAAGTTTGGGTTAGCTGAGGGTAGTAATAGAGGATTTTCTGAAACTCGTTAGTTATGAAGTAGAAAAAAAAAGTCGATATAATAGTAATATAATTTATATATAAAGAAAAGAAACTAATCAATTGAATACTTGCAATGCTGTGAATTATTTGTCTAGCTCTTCGTTTTTGTGTGTACATATACATTCTCAGTGCATGTTCAGCTCTGCCCTTGTAAAGTACAATGCATATGTGCATGACTGCCTGAAGAGTATGTGCTCTCATTCAGTAAACACTGCTTCGCACTTCATTCCCAAGTACAAATATTGAATCATCTGGGAGTAGAAAGGAAAGTTCCCCAAAATGCTGTGGAAGGTTTTCCTTGAATTTCTGGCTTAAGTAATATTCTTCTGAGGGATACTGAGGACTTGATTTAAAGATTCTTGATATCTAGGAATGAGAATTTGCTGTGTCAAAAACTGCTAAAATGTTATGGGCTTTCTCATTTTCTGACCTTTAATCCAGTAAGTCTTCCAAGACTATTTTGCCTTTTTTTTTTTCCATGTTCTCCAATAGAGAAGAATGAAAACAAACTGACAATTAGTGTTTTTTTTGTTTGCTGCTATAATACTCAGAGTTGGCACTCATTCTAGCTATAAGGCTAAAATCAGCCTTGTAGCCCTGCAGTAGCTTTAGGGTAAAGAATTACAGGGTCTTTAAATGTAATACACCTCCCTGAGTTCCCTCTGTGAACCTACATCAATTCTATAAACAATTTGGAGTAATCTTTGTTATGACGTCCCCATCATGTAGAAGGAGTACAGATAGATTGAAAAAAAGTTGAATTTTGAAATTTATAAATGATTATTGTCCATGCATGATTATGTGACATGGAGCCACATACTTCGGCAGCTTTCTTTATTTTTCATTTCAATTTCCATGATAAATAGAGAGAAAGCCTACTTTAGCACAGTTAATGGAATTTGTTAGTATGTGTTACTGAGCTTAGAAGGATTTTAGAAATATTTGAAATTCATGAAAATAACAGCAAGAATATGTACAATTGAGAAAAGAATGTGTGTTTTAAGTAGCTGAGAGAGGCTTAAGAAGATGTGAATCAAAATACTAGGAAAAATAGAAGCAGCTTTATTTACCTGTCTTTATTTTATTTATGCCAGCCTCAGTGCTAAATTAGAATTCTGCATAAATATTATCAAAAGCAAAAACCTTTATTGTTTTAAGATTTTGTTTGTTTGTGAAAGGAACTCTATAACTTGGCTCGGAATAATCAGGATGTAGTTGCAGTGACCCAGGAGACCACTTCCAGGTTTGTGTCTGTGTAACTAATATTTAAAAGGCAGAACCATAATGGAGGTGAATGGATTTTTTTACGCATCTGGAAAAAAAAAAAAATAGGTCTACTTTGTAGACTGAGTGCCCTTGGTAACTCTACTGAGATGCACAGAATATATCCACTCACAGTGAAGGTTATTAACCTGGCACTGAATAATCCATTGCTGAATGTTTGATCTCATTAATGAAGTCAATATGGTTATTTCAACATAATCTAGTTAGGCAAGACTCAGGTATTTTATAACCTTGTCTATGAACTTCTGGTCAATCAGACTAATTTTCTCCCACTTTCTATGTGAATAAAAAAGAGGAAAGATAATGTTTTTGTGATTTCTTAAATTGTTCAGTTCATAATATTGTGTTGCATCTGGAATAATCTTGAAGAAAAGCTGAATGCTTGATGCACACTGGAGATCGCCATGAATGGTCAATGGGTATAGATGTAAGACTGAGAAAAGATACGCTGGATCTTGTAGTGCACTTACTTGGGTAGGAAGATAAATAGTCTGCCTCAAAATAGCTCTTTTTTTTTTACAGGTGGCAACCAGGTATTTTGAGCATCACTACTCATGTAACTTAGAAGATTTTTTTGTTTGTTTTAATAGAATCTTTTATGATTTTTCATCTTATTGTTAGAGAATCCAGTTTGTACTTCACCAATATCTGAAACAGATTTTAAGTTCACAGGAAATGCACTATTATTGTGTGGGTTCTTCTTCTGAATTTAAACTAAAATTCTTATTTTTCATAAAATGTTTCAAAAAAATCATAATTGCTTTTGGATAAATTGAATTACTGTACTCAGATAAATAAAATACTTTAGTTTTTGATTTTTAATTATGAGATATAGTGTAGACCACACAGTTCAATAGAGATCAAAACCCAGCTGTTTATCTGTAAACAAAAAATATGTCATCTAAAAATAACTTCCACAGGAAGATGCAATTTTAACTAAATTAGCATTTTCGTAGAGACATACCCTGCTAGAAATATTTGACTGTTTCAGTTGTTTTTAAGTAGAATAAAACCTTGTTGGACAAGGACAGAAAAATGTTTCTATTTAACTCCAGTAATTCAGGTACTGTGCATCAAAGCAGCAGTTATGAAAACAAATCAAATTGCAGTCTCTGTATAAAATGATTAAAATTGCTAGGCATGTTTTCTGCCTTGTGCTTTTCTTCCACTCTTTTCCTTTTTTATATGAAACCTTGTGACTTTAGTTGTTTGCATACAGAGACTGTAAAATAAATATAAATGAATCAGATATTAATTAGAAAAGACTGACTGACTCTCAACTGTTCTTTCATTCATAACTGGTACTTAATTTAATCATAGGCACAGTTTATAAAAGAATTAAGCCTAAAGCTATTGTACATACTTCCTTTCAAAGCCAAGTCAATGTGCTGTTCTTCCTGTGATCAACTGACATATTATTTGAGAAATATCTATGGCAGAAACAGCAATTGTCTTTAGTGGAGCTATGAGGGCTGCTCTGAAAGTAATGCCTCCTATTTTATTACGTTTGCCCACAATGTTAGAGGTGAATATTGGCTGTCCACCAGTATTCCATTACATTTTGTTGCCATGTGACAAATGGCAGTGGAGAGGCTGTGTCTGAAGTGGAAGTCTATATGAGGCAAAAGTGTGGAGTTTAATTCCTCTGTGTGAAAAAAATGGCACTGACATTCATTGATGATTGGTAAATGTTTATGGAGAACAACTAGTGGATGTTAACACCCTGAGGTAGTACATTTCAGCAGTGGTGACAGTGGATAACCCTCACTGGTGTCATTTTTTACAAATGCAACATGCAGGTTCATCACTGGTGAAAATACGTAGTTAGTAGCAGTGATTATGTTGAAAAAGACTGCTTAGTAACTGAGAAGTTACTCTATCAAATAGCATTATTCTGCTTTTTGTATTTCAATATAAATAAATAGAAGGCATTTTTTTTGGAGTGACCTACATAAATCTCCTTCTCCTTCAAGTTTGATATGCATCTCCCCTACCTATCGGTGTGACAGAGTATCCTCACTGAACAAAGCTCTTAAAGACACCATCAGATGTTTGGTGGATATAAATGCAGGACCAGTTTCTACTTAGAACTCTAATTCTAGGCATCATTTTTAAAAGCAGAAGGAGGCAGCCATAGAACCTACCCTTCATGAAGTTTGCTTTGCAATCCAGCTTGGTTGCTTTGCTTGGCTATGAGCCTATGTGCAAAACCTCTCTCCTCCAATCAATCCTCTCACAGAAATACCACATGGCAAACTCCTCCTCAGAAAGTAAATGACTCTCAATATCATTACTAGTGAAAGAGGAGACTGATGTCTAAGCAACATGATTTATACCAGCTAAGGCCTGGGGATAGGCCAGGGTGGTGACAGAAGGACAGAAAGTACAAGTGAGCACTTGGAAGACAGACTTTACTTCTCACTGATGCAGAATGCCTTTTCATTTGCCAGTACAGACTGGAAGTAGCTATCAAGATGATTTTTAATGGTAAAGATAGAAATTAATCAAAGTGAGTTTTCCTGTCTGTGTCTTTTATATCTGCAGTAGAAGTGAAAGCTTACAAGCAGAAGTGAAATAAGTTGTTTTATGTAGCAGTGGAAGCTCTACATTAGCATATTAAGAAAAAATAATAATAAGCATTACATCTCTGGGTTATCAGTATCATGTTGCCTATAAAACTTAAAATTGATTAATTACAAACAGAAAAGCAGCAGGTTCTTTAGCAGCTGTTCCTTAGGCTAGAGGAAACAGCCTGATCTGTTAATAAAGTATTTGTCTGTGCTGAAATTTGAAAACTGGAGTCTTAGCTTTACTGAGAGTTAATTAGCCATTTCATAATGACCATTATAGCTGGAGATGTTTCATTTATCACTGCAATGTGACTGACAGAGATTTCAGGACAGGTTTCTCATAGTGGCCTTCAAGTCAAGCAATCTGTACTGCCCCTCCAGCCCCTCCCCATACGTACTTTGGGTGTCCCCATCCAGCAGTCCTAGGCTGCTCATCCTAAGTCTTAGAGATCTAGTTCTTTTTATTGCTTATAAGTTGCTCAGTTCAAGAGTAATCTCTGAGAAAATAATTTCAATTTCATGTAGAAATATGAGATCCTTTCTCAACAATGATTTTTCAGTGTTATTTCTGATTTGAAGAGAAGCTGTTCATTGATGACATACCAGGTGACTGGGAGTACCCATCCAGAATACCAGCTGTGAATAAGCTACCCTTGCTATAGGAGAGCACCTGAACTCAGGTTTTCTGCATCTTGTCTGAGTGCTCAATCCACTTCTGTGCCCTTTGGAGAGCTCACTACCTGTTAGCTAGACTCCTGAGAACATTAATTCTGAGGATATTGCCCAAAATGCTCTGAGGAGAATCTTTTTAACATGGACAGGCTCACCAGGTGCTCCTGAATTTTGTTATGCAAGCAGCAGTCTCTCAGAGGTCCTGATTCCTTCTCTACTGATGGGATTCTTGTTCCTACGAGGACTGTAAGTGATCTTTTGCACGTTTTCCTCTCTCACTGTAGTTTATTCTGCTGTGTTTAGCCTAGCTGTAGGCAATCTTGCTAAAAATCACATTGAAGAAAAATGATTTGAAGCTTGGAGATGTTTTTATCCCTTTTGGGATTTTTGGTAGCACCAGATAACTGGCTGTCCTGGTTCAACTAGATATTGTAAAAATATCTCAATTCTCTCAGTGCAAGGGTGTAAAATATATAACTTTTAAAACTTAAAAATATTTTGAGGTCAAGAAGTGTTATGTAGTCTTGCTCATGATGATTTTATCCATTTTTGCTCTGTTATATCTTTTCCTCCATCACGTTATATGTACGTATATGACCATATTCTTTGATCATAGAAGGATGGTGGAGTGAGGGTTACTTGTAAAATGCTTTTTTTTCCTTCTTGTAGTATTCATCAGTTGAAATTATGAAAGTATTCAGGAGAAATAGATAAGGCTATTAGGATTTGTCTATAAAACAATATGAGGGCAATCTCCCCTGGGAAGTGTTTCATTTTTCTTGGTTGTAGTTGAGTGATTGGTGTCTTTTTTTTTCCACTTGTTGAACTGTGTGTTTTTCATTATTGTTGTTCAGTTGCTTTGGTTTATTTTGTTTAAATTGGGTTATTTTTATTTTCGTTTCGCTTTTAGAGGACCCTGTAATGTATTTCAGGAGTAAATTCTTTTATAACGTTAAAATTTGACGTTATCTTTTGTTTAGCTCTGTTTTCAACCTACTGCTTGTGACAATCAGAATTTTCTATTTTTTTAATGAAAAAAAATACATTTTTTATTTATAAAATGTGATACCATGCAATTTTGAGAATTCTTCTGTACCGTGTTGCTTATTTCTCTTTTTAAAGAGTCCAAAACCAGTGTGTGCTCACAGCTGTTATGCTGCAGCATGCAAAACTTTGCACTATCCAAAAGAACGGTAAAGACTAATATAATGTTCTGTTGTGCATAATACATATGTAATGAGCCTGTTTTTTCCATGTTTTCATATGGAATACTTTCCTTGGTGTTCATAGTACTCAGTCAGAAGTGGTTTTCTATTTCACTGCCTTTGGTACTTAAGCATTTGTATTGTGTTTGTTTTCCTTTTTTATTCATGCGTTTCACCTTGCAGAAGGTGATTTTTCCTTACCTGTAGAATTTTTAGTGGGGTTTGTTGATCTAGGATCACAAGACTTCTCAAATGCAATGAATTTGTTGTCATATAATTCCATTTCCCAATATATACAGAAAAAATAAGTAATATGTAAAAAATCAAAATCTGAGGATAAACTGTTTTGCTGGATAACACTCTCCAAGTTAACTTGCATACACAAAGTACTTTATTATGTTGTTAAAATGTTGCCGCATTAGAAAAAGATACATAGGAGTAATACATCCTATTTGGATAAATCTAGTTATACGTTAGCAAGGTTCACTGGAAATGTTGATTCCCATATGTTCCCAACAGAAGACTCTGCTTCTGAAAGAAAGCTGAAGTCTATATCCTCCTTCCTGGTACCGTGTATTTAATGCAATTTTATGTTAGCACAGTTGTTTGTAATGTGATTTCCTATGTTAAATCCTCACCTTTGACTACCGACCTGGATTCCCTGGGGGCTAGATTTTCTCTATCTTGTTTAAATTCTGGATTTGCTGTGTGTTGGATTTCCATGGTTTTCAGCAGGATCATTTCTGTTACTTGATGACTTCTTTCTAATCCTTGTGTTTTGCCATAAACCAAAATTCAGTCCTACAAGACTTTGTCCCTTGTTACATTTTCAACTTTCCAAGTAAAATTGTGAACTTTTCTCAGTAAAGTCTGTTTCTGCTCTTTTTGCTTCTTTTTCTTCTATTAAACTGATATATGCCGTGTCACTGGCAATAGATGATTGTTGTTATCACTTACCCAAGTTCAGGTTAACTAAGCTGATGTTTCTCTATTGGTGAGAGTGGTGTCTGGGAGTGGTTTTCTGAAGTGTGTCTGTGCTTCCATTGATTATTAAGTGCAGTGTATTTAAAGCAGTGAAGTTATGGAAATAGAGGTTTTTGAAAAGTGAGGGGTTTTACAGCTACATTGGCTGTGTAACTGCAGTAAGTTCACACAGTGTGTTTTTTGTTTTTTTTTTCCCCCAAACTGTCCAGATTAGAGCCAGCTCGTGTTGTTTGTGTTGTAACAGCTAGGTAGTTGGCTCCACTTGCATGCACATGGAGAGGTGTGGCCACAGAGGAAAAGCCAGTGCAGCTGGGAGAACACAGCTGTCCATGGGGCTGCTGTGAATGAGACTTGAGGTTGTTGCTGTTTTTAAATCTCTTTTTGTTTAGACTATTTTTATGCATATATTATTAGATTTGCAGAGTGCTAGTTTAGAAGATAGATTTGGCTTGGGAAGTGTAAGCAGCCCAGAAAGTAAGTCTGTGGATTTCTGGGCAAATGCTCTAGAGTGCATAAGCGTAACCTTTGTAAACCTGTCAGTGCTTGATGGGGAGGTTGACAGCTGCCTGCTCAGTGGCAATTTTCTCAAAGGAGACCAGTAGTTTTTACCGACCTCTTTTCTCCTTTTAGCAAGTACTTGCCAGTATCCAAAGTGTATTCCAAAGTTGCAGTGGTGGGATCTGGGATTTTGTTTCTAAATCTTATTGGTCAAGAGGAAAAGTAAAGTCTTTCATAAGATCTGTCTCCTATGCCAGATATCAAGGGAATGCTGTTGTCTGTTTTATCTTCCTAAGCTGTTTGTCCTATCTGCGATTGAGGCTTGCACTTTTAAAGAACTATTTCTCTACTAGTTCCGTTTTCACAGGGAGGTTATAGCTTTCACATTAGACTGGTGTAAAAGTCTTTGTGATGAGAAGTCTTTTCTTTCCCAAAAGAAATTCACAGTTTCAGAGCAGAATCCTGTCTCTCCGTTAGGGGCTATTGTGTTTAAGTGAAGGAATGTGACACTGAATCCCCATCATATTTCTTCCTGCTTTTGACTTGCTTGACACTAAATTGGCAGTTTTTCTAGGCCAAAGAGGCAAAATATTTTTAATTACTTTGAGCATATTTTGCTCCCCAAGGTTTTGATATTTCTGATGAGCTTTGAGGTTTTTGTCTGAATCTTTAAGTTTTATTCCAAACTGTATGGATGTTTGGGGATATCTGCTGGGATTAATTTTACAATATATATTACTAGCTATATAGAATAACACTAGCACAAATCAAAGCTTCTGCACTTTACAGCCTTTGTCGTTGTCAGAGCTGCTTTGTGATCTTCTGTATGCAGGTTCACATGGAGGTAAGCATACCTTGGACTTGTAGAAGAAGGACTTTGAACTATTCAGGACTCTGGTAGAGAGGGTCCCTTGGGATTCAGTCCTGAAATGTAAAGGATTTCAAGAAGGCTGGATGCTTCCTCAAGAAGGAAATCTTAGAGGTTCAGGAACAGGCTGTCCCCCTGTGCTGTAAGATGTGCCAGCACGGAAGAAGACCAGCACAGGTGAACAGGGAACTTTTTCTGAGGCTCCAGGAGAAAAACAGTCTACCTCCTGCAGAAGAAAAGATGGGCAGCTCAGGGAGAGCACAAAGAAGTTGTTAGGATATGCAGAAAGAAAATTAGAGAGGTGGATACCAATCTTGAACTCAACCTGGTCACTGTAGTAAAAGAGAAATAAAAGCCTTTATTTTTTCAAATATATTAACAGCAAGAGGGGAACTAGGGAGAATCTCCTTCCTTTACTGGATGTAGAAAGGACTGTGAACACTGAAAGTAAGGAAAATGCCTCATATCTGTCTTTAAAAAATCAGACTATCCTTGGGGTACTCTACCAAGTCTGGGAAGGAGAGCAGAATAAACCACCAAAATTCAGGTGGAAACAGAGATAATTACAAGCCCATGGATCCAGATGGGATCCACCTGAGGGTGCTGAGGGAGCCGGTGAAGATGACTGCCATGCTGCTTTCCACCATCTATCAGTGTTCCTCGTCAACCAGACAGGCCTTATAGAAACAAAGGCTTGCCAATGTGATTCCAGCTATAAGAAAGTTTGTTTGGAAGATCTGAGGAACTACAGGCCTGTCAGCCTGACCTTGGTGCCAGGGAATGTTATGAAACAGACTGTCCTGAGTGAGATCACATAACATGTGTGCGGCACCCAGGGGATCAGACCCAGCCAGCATGGGTTCGTGAAAGTCAGGTCCAGCTTGACCATTTTGATATCCTGCTACAATCAAGTGACCTGCCTAGTGGATGAGAGAAAAACTGTTGACTTGAAGTCTACCTAGACTTCAGTAAAGCCTTTGACTCTGTCTCTTACAGTATTCTCCTGGCAACACTGGTGGTTTGTGGCTTGGACAGTTACACTCTTTGGTGAGTAAAGAACAGGCTGGATGGCCGGGCCCAAAGAATAGTGATTAATAGAGTTAAATTGAACTGGCAAACAGTCATGAGTGGTGTTCTCCAGTGGTCAGTATTGGGGCCCATTCTGTTTAGTATCTTTATTGATTACCTGGAGGATGGACTTTAGTGCATCCTCAGTAAGCTTGCAGGTGACACCAGAGTTAGAAAAAGTGTCAAACTGAGGGTAGGATGGAGTTTGACAAGACCAAGTGCCAGATCCTGTACTTTGGCTACAACAACCCCAGGCAATGCTAGAGGCGTGGGGCAGGGTGGCTGGAAGACTGTGTGGAAGAAACAGACTGGGGGTTATTGGTCAATGCATAGTTAAATGTGAGCCAGCATTGTGCTCAGGTGGCCAAGAAGGCCAATGACATTCTGACTTGTATCAGAAATAACGTTGCCAGCAGGAGCGGGGAAGAAATGTTCCCTCTGTACTCAGCTCTGATGAGACTGCACCTCAAGTACTGTGTTCAGTTTTGGGCCCTTCACTACAAGAGATTCAGGCCCTGGAGCCTGTCCAGAGAAGGGCAATGAAGTTGTGTGGGATCTGAAGCACAGACATTGAGAAGTGTATGAGGGTAATAACTACATGGTTTAGTGGGAAAATATTGGTGGCAGGTGAACAATTGGACTAGATGATCCTGGAGGTCTTTTCCAACATTAATGATTCTGTGATTCTAAACATCTTTGGCAGAAAACATTGTATGCAAATAGGTGGCAAGCTGCAAGTAAATTAGGAGTTGATATCCATTGTCTTTCAGAAGGTAAAATTAACGGGTGTAAACATTCTGTAAAATTGTTCTTTCTGACAGAATTTGACCGACGCTTTTCAAGTACACAGTAAGAACTCCTCCATCTCCAGTCTTTTTTTTGTCTTTGCAAATGTCCCTTTTATTGTTAGCAGTCTGTTCGGATGCTGCACAATCCCCTTTGGATTATGTTGAGCAGTATTAAATATCTCAGCAGCATACTTTCTTGACTTTGCTGATGTTAAAATAGCAAATATTTGTTCTAGCTTTTTTCTATTTATTTCTGAGAGTGTTCTGCTTTAAGCATACCTTATACAATTTCTGCCTGGAGCCTGCAATGAACCAAAGCATGTATTTCAGAGGTCAGCTGCAAACTGTTTGGTTACAAAGATAGTGCTGAAGCAAACTCCAGTAAGCAGTCAAGGAAGGAAATGGCCTCTTGACAATGTATAACAACGCTGAGGAATGCATTTTCCCAAAAGCAAATTCTGTGGGGGAACTGTGGTCACATACCGAAAATGGTTTCCGAATTACAGCTCTTCTCCCCTGCAGAGAGTGCGGAGGGAGCACCTCCTATGTTAATATTATCACTTCCTTATTATTCTGACACAAGTTCCCTAATGTGATACTTTGACGCTTGGATTTCTTCTAAAATAGTGGTTTGTTGCATTCGTACTGATGAAGGCAGTCACGAGCTGGGACACAGTGGCACCACTAGGATTGTAACAGTTACAGCAAAAATTCCTTTCCAGAGGGCTTATTCATTAAGCAAGCATTTTTATCTATATCATCTTCTCTCTTAGCTTTCAGGGCCCATGTCTGACATTTTGTCAAGCATGCAGTTCTCTGAAGTGGTTTCCAGTCGTTCCTCTCTGAAATATTAATACGTGTAGTTTCAACTTAAAAATTCCATGTATAGAACAACTGAACGTTAATATATCTATATAAACATAACAAAATCTCAGTATAGTTTTAATAAGATAAGTCTTCACCTGCAGCACAGATTGATATAGGGTCATGAATTGGCACAGTGCTAATCCATTTGTAAAAGGAAAATGAGAAATGGTCTGCTTGTGACATTCTCATAACATGAGGGAAGATTGTTATCCTGCTCAGCTCACATTGATAGCAATGGGGAGGATGTATAATCTAGGAGCTGAATAAGGATGACCTTGGTCTGTAGAAAGACAGTTTAGTTAATGAATTTGTAAGTGCTCCCTGTTTCCATTTTCACGCATTCTTATTCCCATTCTTTCCTTCCAAATTGGTCAACACTTTGTGTTAGGTAGACTGTGAACCTGTCTGCAGTGTATCTCATCTCCTCAGGTGAGTCCTCTGCAGAGGACCTCTTTCCCCACCACCCCTCCCTGTCTATGTGAAATTAGGAAGGCAATTTTAGTATCTATTTCCTTTTGCCAAAGGTGTCTGTCTTCAAAAAGGCTGCACTGCTCTAAACTGACTACTGTGACAGAGTGGAAACATTTGAGCATTGTTGCTGAAAGAATTTCCTTATGTTATTACTGCTGAAATGTCTTCATTTTTGACTGAATTGCTATCTACACACTAATTTACAGGAAAAAATGTCCCTTATTTTTAGCAGTTATTAAGACAAAGGAGTACATCTGTGACATTATTAAAGCATCATCAACCTACAAATTAGTTACCTTATCTGTTCTCTATCAGCAAAATCCTCATACCCCTGTCATCATGTTTACAAATCCAAATGAATATTGTGCAGCCCATATCTAATTAATTTTGGATTAGCCTTCCAGACACATGTAGTTCTGATCAAAACAATCTGTATTCTCTCTTTTCTGATTAGGATGAAGCCTGACCCCTGGAGTATTCTGTTTGTCAGAGGATGTGCTAGAACATGAATATCAACAAGCAGGTTAATCCTTAGGCTGTCACTTTCTCCCATATACACAGCAGCATGTTGGTTTTTTTTTTGTTTTTTTTGTTGTTGTTGTTGTTGCTAGAAGCCTTGGGGATATAGGTAATGTCAGGGAGCAAATCAGTACCGTGCAGGGCTCAGGTGAGATTGATATCAGACTAGACATTTAAGCAATCCAACATGATGTATAATGAAAATAATCCAGTGAAATGACTTTTCAGAAAGATATGGTGTTCTATTGTGTCCCTTTTCAAGTGAAAAGCCAACTTGAAGATATATTTGAAAAGAAAGCTAAATTGCTATAAGTTTCAAACTGGGTAATGAGAGATTTAGAAAATGGTGATTGAGAAATATGTTTGTTTTTATGCATCCTCTGACAGAGCAGCTATTGGAAACTTCTGTTCAATGACCAAAGCCTAATCAAAAAATAATAGTGGGGGGAAAAAAAAGCTTTTCACTTTCCTTCCCTCTCCTTGAGTCAAGATGACATTTGGAGAGGGTGTTCTAAGTATCACAACTAAAGCTCACAATCAGTTACGTTGTTTTGATGTTCTTTATTTTCTCTTGTTTGTCACAAACTTGTCTTTTAAATGTATGGCAAACTTTCCTTAACCATGCTTACTCAAGATGCAAAACAAACCTTATGCCCAGACTCCTGTAGTCTTCAAAGTGCGTGCTTTCATTTTCAAGCAGTTTAGTGGTTTGGTTCTGTATAATATTCTGTAGAAAATGGATGAGAGGTCACTAGAATGACTGGAGCTTTTGCCTTTATGAAGTACTTGTATAATGTACCATAGACTGTTTACATGTTGACTTCTGTTGGACGTTTCTGGAAAGAAAATACATCAGTTCATATATAAGTATATTAGTAAGTACTGCTCCTACTGAGCTGCATCTACTGAAGAGCAAAACACTTGATGCTGTCAACTTGAAGTCTGTTCTCTACCAATTTCAGGAAGCTACTTCATACTAGCTACACCCTGACCTGATTGCTCGTTGAAATTAGACTGCATTAGATAAGGTATTGAATTATACCTTCCCATTTATGGGCACTGCAGTGTGAATCAAAATTAAGAGAATGCAGTTGACTAGCACATGTGGTTTGAAAGTGTACTCCTAAGTCACCTAAAAAATTATGGCAGATAGGTGCAGCATGGTAAGTTAGCTGTTTACAAGATTAAATTTAATTGATCAGCTCTGATACGAGCAAAAATAAAAGGGAATATTTTCTGTAATTATTTTAAAAAACAAGCAAAAAACAACTTTACAATACCTGGACTTCTATATATTGCTTGGTATCCAGTCATGTATGCGCTAATGACAGAAAACATTTGGAATTCCATTTTAAACACTAACTTAATATCTGTCTTCTAGACTGTACCCTGGTAGACAGCATTCTATGACTTTTTTGTATTAGGTTAGCAATTCAGGTGTAAATCCCAGTTCTATATTTGAAGCAAGAGTTGTTTTTTTTTGTTTTGTTTTGTTTTTTTACCGAGAGGGGTTAGGCTGGAGGAAAGAGCCTTCTCTTTTTTGTCTGAAGAAGTAACCGGTACTTTTAAAGCTAATTACACTAATTAAGGCTTTTTGTTGCTCAGTGTGATGAGAAAATTATCTTGTTTCTTGCATGGAAGTTAGTATGTGATTTATTTATTTATTTTTACTTGAATTTGATTCAGAATTGGAGGAGAATTAAACTATTTGATGGTGTCTCAAGTCCAACTTTAAGAATCCACACTGGTGCAGCTTATGCTCTGACATTATAGGAGATAGTTGTGCTTGTCTTCCCATCTTCTGCTTTTCTGGGAAGATCAACTGAGGTATACATCAATTTATCCTTTTGATTGAGGGTAAAAGTTTAACAAATAAGGGGAAGACAGTTTTTCTTCCTCGCAAAAATAACATTTGCATTTTATGTAGAGGTTAGATTTGTCAATCTAAAATTTATATCATTGGTCTTGTTATATACTTATGAGATTGAACCCCAGAGCCATGTTGTTGTATTTTTCCTTCTGTGCATTGATATACATGCTGCATGAACTTTAGCCTTCACATTACAAGGCATTTGTTTTTGACTCTAATTTTGGTCTTGTTTTCCCTTATTGTTCTGGACCTGAAGTTGTCAGTTCTGAGTGTCATATTTGGTAAAGATCCTTTCTGCAGAGTGTGGATGGCATTCTTCTTTTGTGCTTATTTTAGGCATGTAGAGATTGTATTAGTCATTGTATGTTTGACCAGTCCTGTAGAGGAGGCTCTCTGCTGTTCTGGTTGGACAGCATGGTGGTTTCTTTCTTTGTTTGCTTGTTTTTAATGTAGAGGGAAGATAAATGCTTAGTATAGTTGCTTCGGGACTGATATTTCTGTACAGTGAATGGCAGATTTCTTCACCGATTTTTTTTTTTCTTGAATTTCTACTTCCCTTGTTACTATCCTGTCACAGTTGCTGTAATTTAATACTATTGTTATATGCTTTATAAAATACCTGAGGTGAGGGAAATCAAATACGTTAACAATATGACAGTGGTTAGAAATATGTAACTTTAAAATCAAATGAATAAAAAACTATAAGTAGCTAAGTGTCATTAACCAAGAATAGCAAAAGTTATTTTTAATTATCTACTGTCTTTAACTGTAGAAACTACGTTCTTAGAAGCTAGTCAGGAATGCTTTGGAATAGGAGGGAAATCAATCAGTATGTGTAATATTTCAAAACCTCTCTGCCAAGTTTGGAAGCTTTCCAGGAAATACACAGTATTTGAAAAGTCAAAATAGACTGTTTGGTAAATATGCTAATGAATGTACTTTTAGCATAAAGTGAACTTTCAACATTGGTGGTCCACGAAGAACTTGCCTCGGAAGTTTATTATGGCAAACAGAATCTCAATTAAGTTCTTGGTTTTTTCCCCCACAGAAATGTTTATAACCACAGGGCTGAATAGAACGGGTAGAGAATTAATGTCTCTGTATTTGAATGCAGGCTAAATCTCATTGGGTTTCCTTTCCCATTTTCCATCAAACCAGTTGTATTATTGCTCAGCCATGCTCCCTCAGGTGTAGAGCTCATCCACTTTGACTTAAGGTCACTTGATGGGTCATAGCTACCGGCACGAGCTTCTTGCCAGATCATGGAGACAGTCAGCATCAGTGATTAAATGGCTTTTCCCCTTTCTGTGCCCTGCGGTACCAAGCTTCTAGATCGATGTCAGGTTTTATACCATTTTCCCTGTTACACGGAATTTACCATGACAGGGCAGCTTTATTTATGTATCATAGAAACACTATTGAGCTGCCTTCTCTTTTGTGCCTCTCCTTAATGAGTTATTCTCCAAGGCTGGGGACTGACTGATTAAGCTGGTATTACATATCGCTTTGATTGGCAATACATCAGTATGTGTCAAGTGAGTTGCCTTCATTCATGCATAGCTTTTGTTAAATACACAAAGGCATCTGGTAGCTGAGGTGCTTTGCAGTTCTGAAAATTTGTATACCTTTTCTGCAAGTAAGGTTACAGTAGCTGCAGGCTGCTGTATGTTTTTGGTAAATATATGCAAATCTGCATCTATTTGTATGCTGCCAGAAATGATTAAGGAAGAGAGATGCTTAAATACCTTGGGAGAGAAATTGGCTCTAAGGCCCAGCTGCTGCAAATACTTAAGCATCGGCTTAATTCTGTATGTGTTATCAGCATCACTGTGTGTTTAATGGATGGGCACTGGTATAAAGAAAGGTATAAATGTTGCTGAGATAAAGGTCTATCTGTGAACATCAGTATAAATCTAATAAGCCTGGTAATATATTGTAGAATATGACCCTCAGAATTGTTAGATGATGGAAATCGGTTTGATTGTTATTTTGCAGGTTTTTGGAGTGTTTTTTGCTTTTTTTCTTCTTTACAAGTAGAATCTGGGATCTCTTTGAATAGTAGACAATAGAAGGGAAAGGGAAAGCTAATGTTTCAAAATCAATCTAAAGACCAGAAGGTGCCAAAAATAGACCCACTCTCAGCTGACTGTGTTCTTTTCTTACTTTACTGTTGAGTTATTGTTGTACAGTGGAAAGAGAGCTCCTTTTGACTAGTACTGTGGTATGGATTGCAATCCACCCCATATAAAGTGAAATAGTTGAAATGCTTGTTATGACTAGTGATTTTTTACAATCTTTTGGTTAAAGTAAGGTCAGAAAGTATTTGAATGAATGTGATTGTATTTCAGTGTTCAGCCTATTGTTGTGGTCTTTAAGAACCACTCTACAGGAGTTGGTTATATTCTGCTAGGCACCGTATGGTAACTGGTTGTTGTCAAAAAGCTGAAATTAATCTGTCAGCCCACTAAACTGACTGTCTCAGTATGGCTATTGCCATTTGAAGCTTGACTTTAGACAGCATGCTAACAAGAGCACAAAATGAATAGGGAGGAATGAACATCAAGTGTAAACTAGAAAATATGCACAAAGGACAAGACAGAAAGTGGAAAAAAAAATTAGCAACAGAAATTGATGCTTTAACAACTCCTTTATTCCAGGGTGGGGGCAGGAGGGACACTGTGGGACAAACAATAGAAAAGATTAATTACATCATTAAGTAGAGCAACTTCTAGAAGCTATTAAACCCAGAGGGCTTAATTCGTCTTTGTATTTTGTCTTCAGAAGTGAGTGTTAAGCGATGATGCAAGATACAGTACACTGATGGATGGGATTGAGTCCCGTATCTGAATGATTACAATGCTGTAAATCTTTGCAGTTGTAATGACCTTGGTATAGTATCAGTTTATGGCAGCTGAGAATTTGTCCCTTTACTGAAGCTGAGGTTGTGTAATTTTTCTCATGAGAACAATCAATGTTATTTGGTAAGAGACTGATGAAAAAAATCTAAAATCTCAACTGGGAGTTTTTGTGGTGTGAACTAAACCTCCGGTATATAAAATAGAAAGGTAAACTAGTGTGCTATGATGGACAGAAGCGTATCCTGCTTAATGTACAAAACAAAAGTTGCTTATTAAACCCATCTTTTGATTAAAGCTAGTAATAGAATTTATCCCAATACTTTACTTGCATTCCTGTAAAAATAAATAAATAGTCTCACTAACTTGAGTGATATTTGACCTGGAGCAGTGGTGGTACACATTATCTAGCTTAATTGCTGAATGAGGTTGAGATCTTTGGTTTCAGAAAGAAGAGGTTTCTGAGCACATAAAAGTTGCACAGATCCAAACATGATATGAAGCATAGTTAGTTGTAGCACTATTGTAATTAAAGACTGGCCTCGCTCCTACTGTAACTAAAAAAAGAAAAAGAAGAATTTAGCTTATGTGGGACAGTAAGTGCTGCAGTTTTCTCTGAAGAATGAAATCTTAATTTTTCTGAACTCCTGCTCCGGAGTCATGAAGAAAGTAAATGATATCCTCAAGAACTGTTAAAGTAAGAAAACTATTTAGTGTGATTACTTTGGATTGTTTCTGGTACTTGCTTCTCTCTCTGCATATCATGAGATCTTGAAATTGAGATAACAATATATTAGACTAGAAATGTTCTGAAGTCAGAAAAAGCCTTCTTACTGGTTGAATATAGATCTTAAACAGAAGTGTCATTCTTTGGATCCGGGCTCAAAATGACTGGTTTTTGTGACAGGGTGGTTCAACACTACTACTGCTTTGCATTTACCTCCAAGTACTTGTGTGCCTGCAGCACACAGCAGCAAAAACAAAGAGGGATGCCATGATGAATAGACTTATCCTTTCAGTAGGAAAGCTGAAATATTTGCTCAAAGTGTAGCATAATGCTCTGAAAAGTGGGGAGGGAAGTCAAGATGTTTAATCCCCTGTTCTTCTCCTTGTTCAGAATACAGAATTTGTTTTGTGACTATCTGATCTTTTATACATTGACTATTAGTCTATCCAGTCATTTCCGATGAGGAGTGAAGAATCTACTTGCCTTTGTCTTTGCCAGGCAGAGTGGTTTCACTAAGGCAGTGTGAAGGAGGATGAGTCAAGCCAAGATGTGTTTCAGTGCTAGAGAGCATCCAAAGCTGAACATGAAGGCTGTTGAGGAGAGAACTTCTTTTGTATTCTTACATAAATCTTAAACATCACCACATAGTATTACAGTGAGTTCAACTAATGATTACCCATGGGAAAAGACAAGTCTTTGTGAACAGTAGCATGAGAATATACTTTGTTCTCACAGTCTAAAAGGAGAAGGATGAAAAGACAGTAACATCAAAATCTTCCAGTCCCCACTGACTCTGTCATTCTAGTTATACCATACAGACGTTGACTTTTTTATTTTGTGCAATCATAATAAAATATGCTGGGATTGCAGGAGGGTTACAGCTGCTGTCTCCTGAACAACTATATTAAGTGTGCATTTGAAACAGTTCATCACTGCACCAGAGGAGTTTCCTCCTACTCCCCCCTCCTCCCCACATATATACACTGTGTTGTTATCACAATGCTTTAAAAAGACAGTTTCTCTCCCCTTCTTCTAAACTGCACAAGATCATTAGCATGAAAACGAGGACTTTGTTTCTTAAGTGTGCATCCATTCCCATAGCTTATCCTCACACCTGAAGTCCTCATCTGTGGCATCAATGAGTTGCAGTAGAAATTGGTTTGATGAGGCTCTTTAAGTGCAAGCCACTTATATATTATATGCAATAATATCTCTATAATTATAGAACTCATCTTATTATTATTATTATAATATCTTTTAACACTTTTAAAGTTCCCTCAGTCCTCTAATTCAGCTTCATTGACCAGAAGACAAAGAAATCCACCAGCTGCAGAGTTAAAATCATGTCGCTGTTGGCTTTAATCTCTCTTTAATCATTAAAATATAAATTAGTGCTTGTATTCGTTACTTCCAAAACAGCTTTTTCTTTTGGGTTTTTCTCATCCTATGCTCACAACTGCCACCTGCTTCTTCTGGTGGCCTGCCTTGCTCCAGGGAAGAGATTTCTTCCCACATTTGTCAAGAACAAGGGAACAAGACATAATCATCAAGAAACCATAGTAGAGAAGAGAGCGTGTGTGCAAGTAGGAATGAGTAGGTCAGAGAATAAGGACCTCTCTGTCAAAGGGTGCTTCTAGTACGTGAATGTTCAGCAGGGGTGTCCCTTTAGGTAAGAGCTAATTGAAGCCTCCATTGGGCATTGCTGAAATTTTTAGCCAAGAGTGGAAGCATAGTGTACACCGTACAGATGTTGTATTTCCTTGCAGTAAGGACATAAATATGCCTCTGACAGTACCTGACAAGGACAGAGTTTCACATTGGAGTCAAAATATCTTGTGCATTACTGCAGCTATTTTTACTTAGTGTGTCAAAGACCTAGGTGATGTAAATATGTCCACACTAATGACATCTATTTCTTCGGTAACAGGGTTTTTCTGAATATATCACTTTCAAGTGAAAATTGGCTCTATTCCTACTATAGAAAAATGAGTAAATGCACATTATTTGACCATAATTACTACCCGGGCTGCTGTATCAAAACTAGATTTCTGTTTACAGATGCATCTCTAAGCCCAGGAAAGACCAGTGCTAAAGGGTGGGTTCTATATCTTTTAATGGGATGAAGTATTTAAAAAATCAGGATTTGGTATGTGGCTCTTAATGCTCACGTCTCTATAAACTAAGGCCTATGGAAGTTCGTGGGTCTAATGCTGTTTGGTGCCTTAGCACCTCTGAATGCAGAGAATGTGATAGAAAATCCTGAGCACAAAGGTTTATGATCATACAAAGATGAAGCTGGTTTTGAAGTCCAGTAAAGGCAGTGTATACTTCAGTAAATGCTTAATTTTAAGCACTTGGAATAGCAGTGAATCAATGGGACTTGTCACATACTTATGTACTGCTGCTAGGTTAGAATTTAAAATTTTACTTCTGACAGTTTTGACAACAGGACAAAACAAATATGTACATAGTTCAGCTGTGCAAAGCAGAAAGGAAATTTCAGGGACCTGGAGTGGTTGACACTTCTAGTAGCAATGGACAATGTGTGGATGAGCTTTCATGCTACACAGATAGCTAAGAAGGATTCTCTACTGTGAGGAAGTCTGGACTCATGAAAAAATCACACTACATAGTCATCATGATCATATCCCTTATGGAGTACAGAAGGGGATGTTCCTAATAAGAAAGGCTCAGCGTGTTGGCTTAGACCTTAGAAAACTGTTGTTCTTGTGCTTATTATCAGAACTTTATTCCACATTTTCTAAATGCACAAATTTAAAGCTTAACTTCTTACTGTGTGTTCATTATTATTATTATTATTATTTTTATCCACAGACTTTGAACATAATACAATTTAGTTCATGGCCAGGTCTTAATGCTTCTTTTACTAAAATAAAAATAATTTTAATAAGAAAAAACCCTTCACAAGTGATAAAAAGGTTTACCTTCCATGATATCACTCAGGATGTGTGAAATAGACATGTGAGGTAGTGGGTACATTTAACACAGGATTTTGCTCAAATGCTGAAGAAGCAATTTTGCAGTCTGACAGATTTAGTTATTTAAAGCATCCTTAAAAGACATTTTCCTAATTTTGGCATTACTTATAAACTTTGGTCAATTCATCATGATGGAAAACTGGATGTGGATAATTCCTGTTGTCTCTAAAGGATGTCTACAACTTCCAGAGTGTGCATTTTAATTGTTTTTTCTTATTGCTGTTTTTAAATCCTGTTCCTCTTCTTTCAATAAATACATAATTGGAAAGGGACAAAAGAATAACTGGGAGACGTTTAGTTCTTGAATGTAACCTGAGCAAAGAGGATTCAATATATTTTGCTGTGGTAGCTTATTTTGAGAGCTATAAAGCCAAGCACCTATAATTTTAAAGGGAATTCAAAGTCCTGCACTTGATGTGATAGAAACATGAACAAGTAGTCACTGCTGTGTGTGCCTGGCAGCAAAGTGATTAAACCTTATCTGCCAAAGGTAAGACAAAGATGCAAGGATTAGATGGAGGCAGAACGTCCCTGAGCAGAAACATGGCCTAGCTGCACCCTTGCATTTCTGAAGAGCTGCCTTTTGGCCACCGAACTTCTTTCCTTGTCTCTACTTGCCGTATGAAATGAGTCAGCAGTGTCTCGGTAGCTCCTGTAGGCTTCATGTTGCCACCATCAGCTGATTGCTGGTGTTTAATAGCGTTGCTTTACTAAAAAATCATCAATCTTACCTAAGCCATATGTGTAGGCAGAATTCTGATTCATAATGAAAAGGTCTGGCAGTCCCTAGCAGGGCAGGGATGTTCCTGGACTGAACAGAATTTCATAGTGCACTGTGTTTACTTCCAGAATGGGAATAGTAATTTTTTTAGATCAAAATGAATTTCAAAATTTGTCCTGTTTAGATTGATGTATTTAACTTCTGTTGCCCCTTATTCCTTTCTTTATTTTTCACCCAGATAATCCTTATTCATTTATTTATTATTTTTTGAACAAGAATAAATAAAAATTGGCTTGGAAAGAGGATGGAAAAAAGAGGAATAAAAGGAGAGGAAAAAGCATGCAGATATTCAAATCTACTACTTTTGAAATCTTAACTGAAAGCATTTATCTCTGTACTGTTGTTCATTCTAAGTGAGTCTTGGTTTTTCCACTGGATTGTGTGAGAATTCAGGACATCAAATTGGGTATCATCTTTAATGTACAAGAAAGGCTTCCTGCCTCTTGTAGGGGGTTTGCTGAGTCGTGACCTGAATCACTGAACAGAGCTTTTCTACCCCTTTATATATCTGTGCTTAAATATTTAAGTGTCATCATTATATCACCTGAATTTGTTTGGTTTTGCATTAGTTGTTCGTTTTCCATTTGTGACTGCAGTACTGAAAGGTATCGGACTGGTTCTTTTGTGCATGAAGCTTTGATTTATATGTGGGAAAGCTAAAGTAGGATTAGCAGTGGGAGAAGGTCTCAAACGCACTTGTTTCTATGGAATTTCACATAATTTCAAATTAGTGGACAGTAAAGAAACTCTGGAGATTGCTGAATTCATTGTTTTGCTCAACGTATGTTCATCTGGACAAGACTGTGCAGGACTGCACTGTCTGATTTTGAGCATCTTCAAGGATGGATGCTCCAGAACCACTCTGAGCGACTTTTGATTGTTTGATCACCCTTTTGTGTTTCAATTTGCATTGATTGTATAAATTTAACTGGGCCTCACTGCAAAAAAAAAAAGCCTGGGTTCATTTTATCTGCAAGCTCCTGTCAGACATTTACACACATTGATAAGATCCCTCTGAGTCTTCCCAGATGTCTCAGCATCTCCTCATAAATCACACACTTCAGCCCCCTAATCATCTTTACAACTCTTTGCTTAACTCACACACACCAAGAAATCCATTTTATTTCAGCTTTCTACTGCTCTTAGTAATCTTCCTCTGCAATTGAAAATTAGGATCTGAATCTGCAAGTAATACTGCCATCATCAGCCCTGGTAGTGTTCCTCTTATCACTCCCTTCTGCCCCCAAGGGAGCTAGTGCCATGCAGCAGACCAATCTCTTGGCATTAGAACAAGAATCAGTCTTCTGAGGAGCTAAAATACCTGCTAGCCCTACTCAAAGAATGATTTCTCTCTCTTAAGGCATTGCAGGTAGTGATTCATGAATAAGATGCTGGAATTCCTCTAAGTAACATCTAAGAATATTGAGTGATAATAACTGTGCTTGTGCCTTATTAGAAATAAGTGGAAATGTATTTGACCACTTCCAAGCTGTCAACTGACATTTGATTAGGTCTTAGGTGGACATGGAATCCTTTATTCCAAACATCATTTGTGTTGATAGATCCAATACTCTTAAACAAAAACAACAGAAAAAAAATCAAACTGAAGAGGAAACTCAATGAACTTGAATGCAATCTCCTATTTTAGATAAATGTATCTTTACTTCATTGTTTAATTCTTTGTTCTTAGAACAGTTAGTCTAACTACGTCACATGCAAGAAGTGCTGCAGGCTGCCTGGTAGGATAGTTTGACATCTGCTTAAGTCTAATACAGTATTTTCATACTGCATATATTGAGAACTAATTAGGTGTCGCTAAGTTGTGCACTCTTCACATTTCA
The DNA here is from genome assembly GCA_023055505.1 of Callipepla californica brunnescens. Lineage (NCBI taxonomy): Eukaryota > Metazoa > Chordata > Aves > Galliformes > Odontophoridae > Callipepla > Callipepla californica. The sequence continues at coordinate 59,778,154 of JALIRH010000001.1, forward strand.
GAAGAAATACATAATGCAGATGGGAAAGTCATTAAAAATGCTAAATAAATAGGTTATTATTTAAAATATAATCAGGATATGTTTTACTTTTGAAGATTAATGGTTTTCAATGTGATACTATATGGTTATTTACATTTGGGGTGTTGAATTAATCTCACTATTTGTAAGATTATGAAATGAATTGCGAGTGACTGGTGAGCAATTCACTTGTGTTCAGTCAGCTCTCCATACTGAAGGATAGAACAGAATAAATGAAGTGCTGATTGAAGGTGGGTGGATAGATATCTCTGAATGCAGCATTGACTCCTATACAAAAGGATGTTCCTACCATACTCAAATTATTAAAATGCTTCTTATTTGCTCTGATCAGTTTTGACAAGTGTTTGTAAACCCATTATTTTCCCCAGAAATATAGAGGGAACTCAAGCTCTCAGTTCTTTTACTCTGAGAGAATTTTCAAGAACAGGCAACCAACTTTTTGAATTCTCAGAGGAAAAACGAAATGAATGTGTATGTTGTGTGTGAATGTATGATTTTGGCCTAAAACACAAACCCATGCATACAGGTGTTGATAAAATGGAGAGAATCTTAAAAGCATAAGTGATAATTTTTAAGTAATTTAATGTACTGTTCTGCAGTTCTGTCTGCTGTCTGTAGTATAGTAATTTATGAAAAAGAACTGTTAGGGTTTGATTTAGAGCAAAGCTAGGCACGGAAGTGCATTAATCATGTGAGAGGTCATTCCTCTGTTCTTTGTGAGGACTTCTGCAATAACATGCTTCCACATACCCCATACGTTTGTTAAAACACTGCTTAACAGTTCTAATCTGAGGTTCCAGACTCCCTTTTGTGTTCTGCGTTTTGGGGCAATATGAGGGAAAATTAGGTATGTGAGGAAGCTGGTGGTGTTGGATCCAGCAGGAAGTGTGCTATGTACTTGAGGAGAACAGTATACACAGAAGCAGTTCATTTTATATTGAAGTACGCTATTCCTTCCACTAATCACAGATCCTCAGGGCTCACTGTGAAGGAAAAATGAAGGATACACAGATATTTGTAGTACAATGAAAGAAATCATCCTACTCAACAATTTAAAGGATTCTGCCTGTGTTTAAAATCTAAAGCAATTTGAATTCCACCTTTTGAAAAATTAACTTTTCTTGCTTAGAAAAATCTGTCTTAACAGAGGACTTGGACTGGCTGTAGGTGTGTTTGCCAGCCTAATTCTTCATCAAACACAAACTTTTTTTTCCCCTTTTTCATCTCTTTCAGCTTTGAGTAAATTCTGATAAAACATATAGGTTGCCCCAAAGGTAATGTCTTCTATTTCTTTCCATGCAAACCGCAAAGGATTCAAAGAGCACAATAACAGTATTTGGTAGAGCAAATTCTCAACTACAAAACACTATTTAGCTAGCTAGCCCTATGTAGCTGTGCATTTTGGCCTGTGATGAACAGGAGCCTGTGTGCCACTCTCACAAAACACCTACACCAGCAGAGGTGACATGTGGTTTCACAGCCACTATGATGGTGTCATTTCTAGAAAAATGTTTCCTATGCAGTCAGTCTTCCATTGGCTCAAACAGAAAGAAGTCAGAAGGAGTCAAATCTAGTCCATGCAGTAGATGAGCTATGACAGTCCAGCCAAGATTGGCAAAATGCTCTGAGGTCTTCAAGCTGGTGACAAAATGTATTGGAATATTGGTGGGAAAGTTCAACCTGTACTGCCTTACCATTGACATCCACCTCTGACTTCATGGGCCAACATAATAAATTAGAAGGTGCTAATATCAGTGCTACTGTCATAATATTCTAGTCCTGTTAAACTTGCCTTACTACAGCAGAAATAATGTGAAGGTTTTCTTCATGTGCAGAACCAGTAAACACACAGTCTGCGTGTATTCCTGTAACAACTAAAAAGCTCATATATAAGTAGCTGAACTACAGCTATTATTACAGCGTAGCTTTACCTCTACTTATCTAGGTTGCCTGAAGCAGGGCTGAAAAAAAAAGTCATGCTTAAAAGAAGTGGTCTCCTTATAGCACTAAAAAGCTCATCCTTGTAATGAATGAGCAAAGAAAGTGGTGAATTATATACTGTTCAGAATATCTAGACCGAGTCTGGGTGTCACGGGGGAGAGCTGGGGAAGGAGAACAACTTCTAATTCAATCATATGTTTATGGATTGGAAGCAGAAATTTCTGTATGAAATGCTATGTCTAGAACGGGTGGGATTGTAGAGGGATCATTTTCAACTCTGTAGGCTCTTTAAAAATCAGTGGGAGTTGGAGACTGTCTGTAACAAGGGAGAATTTTACTCTAGAGTGAGTGAGAAAGGAATGAGGTCATTCAGAATCATGGGGCTCCAAATAGGCCACCAGATGAAATTCCGAATCATCATGGAAAATAAGTGCATGTTTGCTATGACTGTGTTTATGTGGAAATCCTTTGTCTTAGTTTGAATGTTTCTCTTGGAAACATTCGACCCCTGGAGGCAGTCATCAAGAAATAAATTTGGAAGGGAGATACACATTTGGCCTGCTAAATCTAGTTGAGTCAGATGTTTGGATTTGTCACTCCCCCTTTCTTATATAAAGTCTGGGCTCAGCTGCTGGGGAAGGCTTGCTAGCCAGACTGAGAAGACTGGTTATTGAGGGCTACATTTCCTGCCTTCTCTGTTCTGTTCTATATCTCATACTTTGACCTGTGTTGTAGTTGTTGTGCTCGAAGTTATAAATTGCTTGGGCTGACTACAGTAGGCTTGAAATGTCCAGTGGCCAACTGAGTTTGGATGCAAGCAACAGCTGAAAGATAAGTGGATGATGTCTCCAAATTACTGTAAGGGAGATGACAATGAGATTTACTAATTAAATATTCATTAACTTTTTGGGTAACGCTCAGCCCAGGAGAAAAGTAATTATAATTTTAAACTATAATGAAAAATAGAGTGATTCAAAAGTTTAGGCACTGCGTCAGTTTCAACCCCAAATAACCAAAATTTTACTAAACTTCAAATTAATAAATGATATATGAATCAAAATGGAATCTTTATCCTTTTTCTGTGCTATGCTGTATATTATTTTTCCTCACATCTGATCGTCTTGCATTTCTCTCCCATTTCTTAATAGCTCTTGCTGTCTGTAACCTGTCTTGTGGAAGGTATTTTCTAATTAAAAAAGGTTTATGCTAATCATAGAATTTAGAATTACAGATTTGAAATGGTTCTGAGAAAGGACTTTATCTGATGTAGCTTCCGTGAATTATCCAAGTGGCACCATCATTAATCTTTTCCAAATCACAAATTAAATTTAAACATTGGATTATTTGCTGCCACTGAAAATGTTGATGTTTATTTTCTTGTCTTCTAGTATCTGAGTATTTTGGACATGTATTTGGGCCATGTTCCTGTGCACAGAAGCTAAAATGTACGATTTGAAAAAGCCTTGGTGTTGTTTTTGCACTCCAGAAATATTTCTCAAGTAATAATTGATATCAGACAGAGGAAAGTTACCTGTGTCAATAGGTGACATAACAATTGCTATGATTTTAGTAATTAGGAGGTGTTTCACTTCCTCATGTTCTTCGTATCTGTAGTGTTCTGCTTATTTTTTCAGGTTGTAGCATGACTAAGTAGCCAGCTCTGGAAAATCTACCTCTGCCTAGATGCAAAGTAAAGTGATGCACAGGTCCTCTTAGGACTTTATATAGCAGCAGCATGAGTGGGGAGTCACAGCCAGTGCTAAATCCCTCTTACTTATGCCACTATATCTGATCGCATGTTTACCTGAGAAATCCAATTTACCTGGAGTTTTCTTTTCCAAGTCTTTAGAGCTGTGGACATTTTCATGCTCATCTTTCAAGCTTTAGCACTTATATGGGTGACTCCCTGTGTTTGCTAAGGCAGTAGGCATTTGCTCAAAGTCTGCTTTGCGTGCAGATTGTGCCCAAAACAAGTGACCACTATGCTGATGGCTGTCATGTCAGTGGTTGTCCAAGCCACTAAGCTGGGTGCTCTTGGAGGCTGCAGTACTTTTACCAAGGGATGAGGTGTTCTACTGGCTAAGCCCATGGCAGTGAATTTGTGTAGACTCCCATCAGCTTTACTTTCCTTTGTCCTCTCATGCATAGTGATCGTAAATAAGTGTGCTGGGCATTATGCCCCTATTATCAAACCAATTCAGTACAACTAATGAGACTGTGGACTTCTGAATTAGCATTCACTCCTGCTTTAAGACTGTAAGATTTCAAGCTACCTGCCAGTTGCCTGCATGATCAGGCCTGCAGGTACATCTTGGTCAGGTGCTTATTTTCAAGAGAGTGCTTCTGAAAGCAGTACGAACTGCACAGCTTTCATTTGCTCTGAGAACCACCCAGTTAGACAGTTGGGCCTCACTGTTTTAATGGATGTGTGCTGTTAGACCTCATCGCATTGTTATACCCAGGAGAAGGCAATTTTAATTTTCATATTGAATAGTAATGCTCTAAGCTAAACATATTGCTTTGAATCAAAGTAGCCAAAACTTGAAAGCATTCATAAAGTGGAAACAGGTGTATTCAGCTGTTTAAATACTTTGCAAGTTGACATGTTACCACAGTAGTTTGGTTCACATCTCAAAGTTAGGCATTTGCATACACAGAGTGAGATCATAAATCATTTTGGACAGCATATTACTGTGTTAGTTCCTGCAGATTGATAGAAACAAGTAGCTACAACAAAGCCATGCAAGTCTGTCCTGAACATATATGTGGACTTGTAATCATTAAAGCAAAAAAAAGTAACGGAAAATCATTTTCCATAAATAATAAAAGCAGTCAGATGAGGTTTTTCTCCCACTGCATTATTTTTGTTTCCTTTTGTGAGGCTGCTAGTTGCTGAGTTGAAATGGATCATGTTTATTTAAGTGAAAAAGCAATAGGGAATCTCAGCTCCATGTAAAAGAGAACTCAGCACCATAATTGCAGAAGTGAATTCCAGCTGCTATACAACATTCTGAATCGTGCACTGTCTGGTTTTGCTTGTTGTCTTTTAAGTAATTGCTGTGTGCCATGACCCATGATCTTTGTTTCCCTGGAAGTAAGTACTACTCTATATTTTATGACATGCTGCAAAATGGATGAAAATATTAATCTTGAAAAAGTTAATTTAATAGAGGAAGAAGGGAGAGAGCCAAGCATTATGTTATAGTTTTTTGATGAATGCTCTATATTTCATCTTTATGCACTTGAGCCAAGAGAGTAACTCATCTCTTAGCATAAACATATGGTGGCTTTGTGTTTTAGGCAGATTTGTGACAGTAGTGAGTGAATGACTTTCCAGGCTCTGACAGTTGTCACATTCATGGGCAACAGTACAGGCAAAGAGCATACATGTTAACATGGATATTCAAATTCCCTCCATAGCCAATGCACTGGATTCAGAAGCTGCTTCCCCTTACAAAGTTGGATGTTCTATACTTGGTTGCTTGGGGGTTTTCTGTTTGTTTGTTTTAGTTTATGTATTTGTTTCTAGTTGTCAATAGTATTAAATTGCTCTTGATCCAGAGTAATCACAGATACTAGTGTCCATATCTGCAGTCTTCTTCTATGAGATGAATCTTTGTATGCTATTTAATGATGGGATCTGACTGCTGTATTTTCCCAACATACAATAAATACGAGAGACTGTGAGGTGGAAAGTGAGAGAAATATCACCCCATCTTTTACTTGACAAAGAGTATCTGACAGATCCACTTTTGCTTCCTGATAGACAAAGTAGACAGGAAAGATGCAGTAATGAAGAAAACAGTCTTGAATAAATTTAAATGTTAACTATTTTATGGAAAAAGAGAAAGCCTTAATGCAAGCAAAAAAAAAAAATAAATAAAATACAGTGGTGCACTAGGAATCTCTATTCAAATACAAGAATGGGAAAGAGATTTTTTTCTGTTAGACAATCAGTGTTTTACAGCCAGTAAAACAGAATTAAGAAATGAGAATCAGATATAGAGAAAAGTCAACCTCACTCAACACTTAACCTCGCTTTCTTCTTGAGAACACCCAAAGGTTTTGAGAGGAAAAGAACAGTGAGAGCAAAACAACAGTTTCATTATACTGCAGTGGAAAATGGAAAGGGTGTCCTGATATTATACAGCCGTTCTGTCTTCTGCTCAGTTCTTTGCACACGAGATAGCAACTTTAATCTTAAAATCTCAACATGTTAAAACCTACTTCATCCCAAACTGTTAGCTAGATTTCAAAGTACAGGATTTTTCAGGAGAGAAAAGAGTGGAACAAGGAAACCTTGAGCTCAAACACTGGTTCTCACATCATTTCACAGGCAGTATTCTGAGTATCTTTTTCAAGAGAATTAAATGTATATAACTGTTATTTGATGAAAAATTGATGCTATCTATTCAAAAATCTGTTTTGTTTTTTTTATGTTGTTATTTTGTTGTTTTTTTTCCACAGGAATTAACAATTAGACTGGTGGTGAAGAAGGAATTCTCTGCTTTTAGGCTCTTTTCTTCAGAACTTATTTAAATGCAAACACAAACCTTACTTTCCCTCATCCAATTGAGCTTTTGCAAGCTGAGAACCCAAAAAGTCTAGCTGAATCAACAGGCAGTCTCAAAACAGGATTTTCTCTCAGTTCATGCCATTTCTAGAGCCAGGACTAATTAAAATCTATGTAAGAAGTAGTAAATCATGCATTTTGAATAATATAAATATCATTACATGTATCTGTCATATTAACAAACAAGACAGATGCAACAAATGGCAGAAGCTGGTAATCAGTTCTGTTTCATCTTCAGATTATTCTGTACCTACCACGGTGAGGTTTCTGTAACATAAAAAGTTTTCAGTGAAGCCGTCCAAAGGAAGTAAGTCAAATAGGGTTTGCATCTTTTATGTATATAGTTGCTGAGTCAAAAATGAGGAGGAGCAGTCAGTAGGAAAACTTATTTCTGGATATTTAGAAATATTTACACAAACTATTCATGTTTTTGAGGTATGTAGAAAGTGGCCAACCACTGAAAACTAGTCTCTGAAAGAACAGGAAGACAGTAAGGAAAAAAAAATCATTTTTTATGCGACAAACCACTTAAACACATGCTACCCTGTGTAATCTGGATTAGCACTGAGGCATGTACTTGAGTTCTCCCAGTACTTAAAACTGAATTTGACAAGCTGCAGAGTCATCTTGCTTGAGCCAGTAGAATGATCAAGAAGGAACAAAATGATATAGTACACTCCTGGTGTCACCTACACTCTACTAAATCTGTTACAGGCTTTTACTGAACAAATTTAGTCTCATTTGCCCCAGTGCATTCATATGTATAAATATATTCTCCTTGGCATCAGGAAATTGATTTGTTTCTGTATTAATCGTAATTAGTTATAACCCTTGCCCAAAACTATGGAAGTAAATGCTCATAATGAATCACAGAGGAATAGGGAAAAGCGGCAGAAGTAATGAAGTCTTCATCCAGGATGAAATTTGAACTGATGAAGTGAAGAATATTTCAGGCACCAGTTGAACTGGATAAAACACCCATGTTCAGAGTGACATGAGATAAACTATATGACTTCTAGTTATTATTTAGTACTCCCACGAATGTGTTACTGTTTGTAGTATGGTCAAGCCACAGGTAAAATGAAGCACATTTGCCACTTTCCTGAGTACTTTTTTTTTTTTCAAGGATGAATGTTCATGGCATGTTGTCTTAGTTTTTCTTGTGTAGATATTGTCTTGAATGTAGACTCTGATAGATGTGAATTTATTATAGCACTGACGTCCAAGATTTGTTGTCAGTAAACAGAAGTAAGTTTGCAAATTAAGTTTACAAGATATTTTAGAGACCAAAAGTATCGAAGAGATTGAAAAATGAGTTAGGTAAATTTATAAAGGAGTCATGAACTATTAAACAGTGATTCACAGGTTCCCTGGGAGGAGTGCCTAAGTTGCTGTTTGGTATAAGATAAAGGTCACCATACTTTTGCTTTGTTTCTTAAGTATTCCCCTTAAACATCCACTGGCGGTCACCTTGAGAGACTTAATGTTGGACTTAAATTTGGATGTCTTGGCCTGATTTGCTAAAGCTGATACATTGTGATATCTCCACAGTCAAACCTGGTGGAGCTAACCAAAGGAAAGGCAACTTATTATCATCTACCACACATGTGACTGTAGAAAAATACTTCATTTGAGGCAAGATGATTAAGAAGCTTTATAGAAGAGGTTAGAGATGTCCCACTGCATAATCAGGATATGTTGCACTCTCCCTGCTAGTCATTCAGAAAATTCTACTGAACTTTGTACAGCATCTTGGCATTCTCAAGCAGCGTCAATTGCCCAGAGTGCCCACTGCTCTGATAGGATTATGCATTAAGAAATGATATCTGAAAGGGATAATGAGATGGCATGTATGCCAACGTAGTTGTTCCTCTGAAGGAAATTGTCCTGGATTTATTTACAGGTGAACATAATTCTTATTTTAATTGATAACTTCCCAAACAATTAAAAAAATCTAGAAAAAAATAAGTTTTGTTTAAACATTTCTCCTTTTGTAGCTAAGTTCAATTCTGTATATAGTCTGAGGTAGGTTACTCCACAGTTAGGTTGTAAGAACCATTAGAAATGACCAAATTTCACGTCAAAAAGTAACTTGCACTAATTTTCCTTCTAACCAAAAGGAAAATACATGTGGACCATCTTCTAGAGTCATAACTGAACCATGAAATCATTTATTCTACCCGGGCTGATTTTCTCTCTGCAATCAGCCAAATGATAGATATTCATGTGATACATTAAACTTATTTTGCCATTGTAAGATTTCTTTTTTTTTTTTTAACCTCTAAATCTATTCACAGTAGTTAAAATGTCTTAAAGCTTACAAGTTTTCATGCACAATATGGATCAAGGGAGTCTGTAAATTGATTTGAGTTACATGTTTTGACTGACCCCGACACAGACAGCAATTACAATCAGTAGTCTGTAATTTATCTGGCAATTGTTTTCCATGCTGTATTAGCCAGTTGTTATATCTGAAACAGAAGACAAGCAAGATTTGCCAGTGAATATTGTTCTTTTGTCCAGATCTAGATGACCTGAAAAATGATTTCCAAGACACAATAATTTTTTTTTTTTATAACCAATTAGACACAGTGTTTTTGTTTGTTTGTTTGTTTGTTTGAATCTAGCTTTAATCCATATCTGAACAATCAGGATTCTGTAAAAGAATGAGCTTTGGCCACTAAGATTCAACGATGAACAAAACTTTTGTTAAAATTTAATCTGCATCACCTAAGGGTAAATAACTTGGGTTTTTGTTTGTTTTTTAGGCTGTATTCTGTTTTTGAAGTTGTAGATCTTTGGTTTTGCCTGGAAATTGTCACAGTTCTGGTAAGGGGCAGTAAACAATAGTTTGACTGTTTTTTCCTATGTGCCTGTCTTCATCCCTTCAGGCACACAAAGTGGATCTATACACTTTTACACTTGTGTACACTATAAACTCCTTGATAATTCCTAAAGATTTAATTATTTTTCTGAGCTCTCATTATGGCAAAACTGGTCATAACTGAGATCAGCAGCAAGATACTGATGCTTCTAGGAAACATGCAACAGACCAAGGAGAGAAAAATTTCAATAAAATGAATGTCCAACTAAAGTTGCCCTGTAGTGTTACAAGATTTCATATTCAAATTCAGTGAATAAAATAGCAGCTGATGTAGCTAGCATTGTAAAATTTATCTGAAATTTAAGGTGCTAAGTTTGAAAATATACTAAAACACAAAGTGGTTATATTCAAAAATTATAGTGTGTCTCTGTTTGTCCAGCCACATATAACTCCAAACAAAAAGTAGCTAAGCATGACTACTGAGGCAATGAATGTTTGCTTCTGAGCAGCTCTGACTTACAGGACAGTTCCTTCTACACTGCAGTACATATTATGTAGGTCAAGGTCTGACTTGTTGCAGCTAAGAATAGTGGTTAGCGTTATAATGTCTTGCAGTAGAGTAACTGGGTTGATTTTGTCCTTTGTGCTTCTTCAGCATTCCTAGCACAAACAGATGTTAGTCAGATGATGAGCATGAAGAGTAACAGTGATTTGAGGAGTTAGGCACTTAGGAACTTGATGGAAAAAACAGCTTTTTACACAGATTTGTTGGGGCTACTGTTGTCGCTGTGTTAAGGACTTTCTATTGCAACAGATATCCACAATGCTTTGAGGGGCAGAGTGAGAGGGTAGGTTTCTCTAAAAGAAATCTTATAGTGGTCTGTAGTTTGTGAGCAGTGTTTTCGCTTCTCCTTTGAGAAGTTCAATTATGTGAAGATTATAGAAGTAGCGGTAGGAGATGTTCTGTAGTGGTATTAATTCAAAGAGGAATGAGCAAAAAAATAATTTGAGGCCTGACATTAATCTTTGAATTTGTAGAAGAGCAATTGTTAGAAAATTCCCTACTGGTTTATTTTCTCAGTTTGATTCAGAACAGTCTTGAACAGTAGGTTATTCAGCACAGAGTTGGTATTTTGTTCTATATAGCTAGCATAAAATATTGCTGTCAAAAGTCAGTTTGGATCAGTAAATACTTCTTTTCCTGCAGTCTTCCAGTATGTGGTGGGTTATTTTTTTTGTTTTGTTTTGTTGTTTTGTTTTTTTTTTAACAGACTGAGAGGGCAGAAAAACTTTCTTGGAAAAACATCTATTTTCCTAGGTTTGATTAACATCAGTTAGCTGATGGATCAAAACCAGAATCTGAAATCAAAACTTTTTTTTTTTTTTTTTAATACAGTGAAGCTAAGCATGGAGTCTGTTTATAATATTTCTTAATTTAAGCTTGAGAATCTTAAAACTCATATGGCTGTACTCAAAATCTTATAAAGAAAGCTGTGTTTACAACTACTTTATGCTATTCATTATGTCTATGTGGTCTGAACTCATCAGAATCATCATATTTTAGGTCACCATCTCTGTGACAATAGCATTCAAATATGGTACCTACAAACTTGACTCCAAACTAAACTGTATCCTCAGGCAATCTCAGATGCTAAACATTAAATCATTTCTAACTGAAAATTATATTCCCTTCATTAATTTCTAAAATTCCCCAATTTAGCAATTACACAAAGCTAGATGTTCAATATTGAAAATGCCCAGAAGATTTGCATTTTAATTTCTCTGAGCTCTTTATCTTTGTTTGAAGATGGTATATGTGATTTACAGATGCTTAAGAATCCCATGGAAGGACAAAATTATCATCATACTGGGAATCTATCTCCCATAATTTGCATGAAAGGCAAGATGGACAATTAGCATAGACAAGACTGAAGCAAATGTGTTTCGCTATGGCAAAGAGGAGCAGTAACAGCACTGGGTGATTTGACAAGTTTTTTTTTCTCTCTCTTTTTCTAGCTTAGATAAAGTCTATATGTATGAGTTGGGACCAAAAGGTCCCTTTAGTTCATCTGTTCTTAATGTTATGTAATTGCCATATCATACTGTACAGCAATGGGGAAAAACAGGTTTTGCTTCCAATTATGAAATACTAAGTGTAAGAGCAAGCATTTACAAAGACTGGCTAGGACACAGAACTTAATGTCAAATGCATAGCAGTTAAACTCTTGTTCTCTGCTTTGTTCTCAAAAGGATTTATATGATGTATCAAGGAGAAAATTTTCTTCTTCAGTAAGATAAAATGAGCATAAATCCAACAAGATGTTCTCATCATCCCCATCAAAACCAAAATCTCTTTGAAGATTTGGAATATTTCCCATTAGCTTTGATGAAAAACAGAGCTTTGCATGAGTTATTTTTTCAAGAAGAGTATAGGGCACAAGTCAAATTGTTAGGTTGCCCTGGGGATTCTCAGACAATTGCATTGCTGGATTGACTGGGTGTCCTGAAGCACATGCAGAAAGTTCAGACTGTGTTTGCTGATGATGCTATTGTGTCCTCACGGAGTTTTTGACTTTTCCATCTGAAGGGCAAGTCAAGGGGAGAACATATTAATAAATCACAGCGTATTTGCTACTTGATACTTCAGTACAAAAATGTCACCAGAAATGCAGATATTACTTCTTGTGTTTTAGCCAAATTTTTGAACTTCACTCTGTGTATATATAGGGAGAGGAAGAAGTAAGTAGTATAGTGGCCTTTTTGTACTTGTCCTGAGCTTAGGACCTTGTTATAATTAAGGTAGTAGTCTTAGCATGGCAAAGAAGGTACAAGATTTGTACTTCACACCTGAATGAATAAATAAATATTGCCCCCTGTTCTCAGGATGCTGTGCCTTAAAAATCTCTGTTTACTTCTGGCAAGTAATTGGTTTCAGTTATTCCTTCTTTAGGACACAGAATATACTTACTGTGAGTTTTTTCCATTAGAGTATATTTTCCCAGGAATATCCACAGTGGTATTTTGATAATAACATAGAAAGGATCTTTGAAGGGGGGGGGGGGGGGGGAGGCTTATTCTTGCTTCTGAAGGAAAGGTTGGACGTCCTTTTCCATGATTTAGTTTGAGAAGAAGAGATGGGTTTTGCTTTTTCCTTGAGCTTCGAACCAGTTATATACAAATAACTAACCACATTAACACAGATTATTATTTTTTCAAATGGGTGAAATAATACGAAATAGCTTTTGATATATTCACGCTAAGTAACATTTCGCTCAAAAAAAAAAAAAAAAAAAAAAGGTCCTACTGAGCTCAGAGAGAGGAAGTAGATCCAATGTCAGGTTTTGGAATCTGACCGTAAATAAATGTTGACTTTTTTATTGTTTCAAATTTCTTATCTCCAAGGTTTCCTGAGGTGGATTTGAAGTGTCCAGAATTAAGATCATTTCTCCTTATTGTAAATTAAAATACATATATAATTGCAATGTCTGAATTTATTTCCCACAAGTTTAATGTTTTCAAGATGGTGTGTTCCTTCTCAACCTAAGTTTCGCCGAAGTCGATGGAATCAGGCCAGTGGTAAATATTGTCTAAAATTCCAAGAAGGAAACTTCCTTCATTCAGTTTTTAATTTAAGCTGTAGTTTTTCAAGATAGAGAGATTTAGAGAGTCAAAAGCACATCTGGGAATATTTTATAAACTGGACTATTTTCCTGATGAAAATGCAAAGCTTGTCTTATATCCAAAATTTTCTCTCAATTAGAGCTTGTATTCCCCATAAGCAGAAATGTTTATTTTTGTTTTGACATCAGAGATATGCTGTTAATTAAGTAACAGGAAAGCAAAGGTGGTGGAGAAAAAGAAAGGCATAAAATACATATGTATGATATATGTGTGAGGAAATGTAGTTTCTTCTGCTCTTGAAGTCAGCATTGTGCTTCTTTGTTTCCGGGACCTCGGAAAATTCACCTTGGGAGTTTAGGGAAGGGTTAACGAACAGAAGGGAGTCTTTGTGTACTTACTCTTCAGTTACCAACCCTTTAGTTTTCATTCTGAAGGTGAACTCTGACTAGCTATTCCTCTATGATTTCTAATACAAGGTTTATTGTGAAATCTTAGTGATTGTCGTCGTTTTTTTTTTTTTAATTATTATTATGTATTTATTTGTCTGTTTGTTATTAGCTTCAGTTATCCTCAACCCAGCTGTCAGAAACACTCCTGATATAGGAACAAGATACAGTAACTTTGACTTAAGCTCTTGTTCTGCCTCAGGTGTCCTGAAGTTCCCAGGTACAAATACTATTTTGTCACCTAGAACTAAATCCACTTTTTTTTTTTTTTTTTTTTTTTTTTTTACTGGATACTGATTATGGTTCATATACTGATGTGGCAGGGTAGTTTATGCCAATTGTGTAAATGTTTTTCATATGTTTAGTGAAATATTTGCTTCCTTGCATAAAATGTTCTTTATGAACTGAAGCATATATGGAAATTGTGTATTTGTACATATGTAGTTTTGAGAACGATTGTAGATCCCTGTTGTCCCATGCAGGCATTCCTGAACATAGCAAGTGTCACGTAATGAAGCTAGCTTAATTTGCTAGTGTGGATCTGGCAGCCCATCAGTCTGCTGCAGATTGTTGTACTTTCTAATGTATGACTTCTTGTTCATCTTTACACTGCCAGTGACTATTGGGCACTACAGTGTGAATTTTCCGTGTACTCTGGTGTTACATAGTGTTCTGATAGTGAACCTACTCTACTTCCCCCAACATACACATAGCAATTGTTTTCATATACTAGTTCTTAGAGTCAAGGAAGTAATATTGCCTCCTGGTCCGTGAAAACAGTATTCCACTTGTCTCATCATGTTATCCTCTGTTGAGGTAGTTAATACTCCACACGTTTACTTTATGACATTAAACCCTGAATCTGAATAGTATGCAGATTATTAAGGTAGAAAAAAATCCACACTTTTTTTTTTTTTTTAAATAAATGGCTGTTCTGCCTCTTACTATATCCTGAAAAGGGAGACAAGTCAAATCACAACAGCATATCAAATAATACAAGACCTAGAATGCAAAAATCAAAACACACATCCTGTTTGGCAGCAGAAAAAAATCTGAGTAAAAAAATTGAATTTAAGTATTAGGTCCTGTTCCAAACCCTTCAGGAAACTGTTTCCAGATACCTGAGGAGCTGCCTCCCTCTACAGGACCGTGCCCGACCATGACAGCTATGTAGTAACAGAAATACCAGCAACGCAATGAAACCAGTGGGCAGCAGGAACAGAGCTTTCTGTCAGATGGTTTGAACATTGGTATTTATTCCTGGAATTTATTAGGGTGTCTGTAGTTCAGGTGCAAAAGAAAATGGCTTTCTTTAACTTTCCCCCACAAAAATAAACTTCATAGAGGAGGGGGTAAACTGTTAGAGTAGATGTGGTACATACTGTTTTCACTAATGTTTTTGTGGAATCTTATCAAAAACACATTTAAAAAAAAACCAAACAAAAAAAAAAAAGCAACTTACCGGCTACAGAACAAATGAATTTTCCATTGCAGAAGCACACGCACCCTGTGTCTACTCTGCTTACAATGCTGTCAGTACCTTGCATGTTCACGTGTGTAGTTTAGGGCACCAAAATGCTGTGCTGAGCTGGATTTTGCCATGCTGATGCTGTTTGCTGCATGCATCTTTTATAACTACCCTCTGCCCTCTCTTTCTTTCCTACCTCTTTAGCTTTTGCCCATTTGAAGTGGTTTGAAGTGGTGGCTCACTGGGGATTGGGAATTATATGTTTCACTGTGTTTATATGGAGTTCATCATAACTAAACACTCATTTAAATTACAAAAACCTAGGTTGGATAGGAAGATTATATGAGTAACCTTTTAGTTTGAGGAATGTGTTGTATGCAATATATACTGATATTTTGCAACTGTCATTTATTCCTTAGATGTTTATCACAGGCTAAATCTCTGCTATCATCTCTATATAAAAAAGAGTGATACTCCATAGAAGAATCTGTCTGTAACTTTCATGATTTCCCTTCCTGAAGAAAACTTGCTTGGCTACTCACACTGCCTTACTTTCTGGAAGGAAATACACTCTAAGAACATTGCTTCTCTTGTATTAAGCTGAGGATATGAATTACTCCTAGGAATGAATAGTATCTTGAATTTAAAAATAATGATCGTTTCTATTTCACTGGTGTCTAGAGAAAGCTGGCTAGTCTATAAAATTCGTTGGTCTTTGCCAAACAGTGATGAGTGCACTAAAAGTGTCATATGTGGAAAACAGCTTTGGATTCAGTGATTCATTGACTTTTCCTTAATTTAAACAGAAAAAAAATTATAAACTATAGATCATTCTTTTTCAGAGATGCTATCTTTAGCAGGTTTAAAAAGATCTAACTTTGAATATTTAACATTTGATACTGTAATACTGAATGGACCCAGAACATTTGTAAATACATCAATGTGGTGATCCACATGTGGTTGTAGGGATATGGGAGGCTTATTTTGGAAACCTTTGTCTGTGTGATCACAAAATGGAAAAATAAGGGTTGCCAAAATCTAAATCAGATAGAATTTACGTATTAAAACAGGTAAGAAAAGGTTTTTCAGATACATAAATAAGAAAATGAGTGAAGTTGAATCACTTTCCTACAGTGGTGACATAACAGACATAGAATTCAATTTACAGATGCTATTTGAAAAAAAAAATCTTCCTTGTCTTCCCCCCCCAAAAAAAATTAAAAGATGTAATGATTTTAAGTAAACCTCTTTACCAGGAGCCTGAAGCAACTGGAATAGAAAAATAGAAGAGTGCTGGCAGTTACGATTAGGTTAAGTGAGACAGCCAGATACAGCTGGAAAATATCAAATAAAATACCTATATGTAATATGGGAAAAGAAATATAATCCATGCATCTACACACCTCAGTAGAGTGGATGGATTAAAAAATAAATAATGATAATGGACAGTTAAGGAAAAAAAAAAAAAGAGAAATATAGAAAATGTCTTTACTATTGAACTGGCTATAAACATAGATCAAACACGATTCATCCCTCAGAAAATTAATCTATGTACTATACATCCTTTGGCTATAGTTGCACATCAACCTTGAGTTCAGAAATCTATCAGTCATGAAAGAACCAGTACAAAAATTTTTAAAAGCGTGTTCAGTAGGATACTTTTATGATAAATTGCAAGGTAAATATAGCACAAACAGATGACAAGTATTGTTGAAGAGTGGATTACAATGCAAATTAGAAGTGAAGCTCAGGATTGATTTGGGATTAATCTTGTCTGTTTCTGATCTTGCTGTTTATAGCCTTATTGATTTTAAATTCATGAAGAGAAGACAAAAAGAAAAGCTCTCCATCAGTGCACAGAAATGAATAAACTGTCTACAATTATATTTTAGCTGAAAATTAGAAGAGCAGTGAAACTGTTTTGTATCTTATAGTAGAAGCAATGAGAAAAAAGTAGTGACGTATTAGTGCTAAAATAAATACATGCCCATGACCAAAGTGGCCTTCCTTATGTTTTAATTGCTATCTGGAGAAAAAGAAAACCGATACAGAAAATGTTGAAATGTTTCCAGTGGCTCAGAAGCATCTTGGTCCATGAATGATCCACACCAAAGATGCCATCAGCATGTAATAGCTGTAGGTCCTGTAAAGACCAAAATGACAGTAAAATCCTTAAGGAAAGATGTAGAAATAATTCAATTCCGTACATGGGGAAAAAAACAACAACAACAACAAAAAAAAAACGTGCAGTTGTGGTATAGATTCTGAAGAACTAAGAAAATAATGCTTAACAAAGAGAGGTTTAACGGTAATTTTTATAGCTTAACCTATTATTGATTTTGATAATTGTGGAGCCAATAAATGGCATAAACTGTGCTGTAGGGAAGTCATATTCAGTAATTCTCAAGTAGTATAAAAGACTAGTAAGTACTTGTCCCCCATTAAGCCATCCAAAATAAATTAGAGGAAATACAAACTTCTTAATTCATAAACATAGGACATCTATCATGTTTTTTTATTCATATGGTAGCACTTAGTATTGAGTGTTTTTTATTTTTTCGAGTCTGCTTTCATAAGAATTTCCACAAATGCTAAAAGTATTTAGAGGTTGTAGCCTTCAGTTGTTCTATCAGATTTCCAAGTTGACAATATACCACCTTACTTTTGAGATCCACTTTAGGATTTGCTCATGATCTGTTCTTAACTACCCAGATGACCTTTTGTAATTGAAAACAGAAGAAAATTGTATCTTTTGGTTAAAAAGATTGAACTTACAGTCTTTTGTTGTTGGGAAGTCAGGAAAACAAACAAATCTCTGATGGGAACTATTCACATGTGCTGAAAATTACTGAAATCAAACTATGGTATAACAGAATCAGAGAAATGTTCTTTATTCCATGACTTCATTGGATCATCACCTACTCAGTACTAAAATGCATCACTTAGTGTTTAAAAACTGTTGTAACTGGTGTCCCTTGATTTTTCTTTGCTTATGGTTTTGTATCATACAAATTAATTTAGCAATGCCTCCTCTGCTTTGCCAAAGGCTAACTTCTCTTTTTATTTTTCTGTGACCTTGATAACTCTATTAATTAATGTTTGTAAAATAATTAAGTGAGCATCCTTACGTTTTTAAGGATTTCCCACAGTATGACTCCATTATTCCAGACCAAGAGAAAACAAATGCTTCCTATCAGGATACAGATTCTTCAAGATAAAAACAGAGAATATCTTGCTCTATCTTAAGGAATTGAATAGGATATTCAGTACAAGCTGTGTTTTCTGAGACAGGCCCTATAATTTTTTGTTTTTTACCTTGCATTTTCTTAACTTACATTAACAAATACCCTCTGTGTATCTACTGATTAGGCTTACAGAAGCCATGCTGATTGTGTGGATGTATAGGTATCTGATTTATATGTACATTTGGGAATTCTTGCATATGTTGGCATATTCCAGTATGTGTTCTGAAATGTGTGCAAATATGGCATTCCTTTTTGTCTGGGCTTCTATACAAATGGAAATTTTGTCTAGGTAAAGGTACTTTGCTATTTCCTCTGGCCCATGTGCCAGACCCACAGAAATTGTGAATGAATAGACTCTGAATATTTAGGTTGACACTGCCAGAAGCAAAAGTCAAAAATGGCTATCTTGGAGCTCACCATTAAATAGATGAAATCAAGGTTCTTGGAAAGAATTGTAATTGAAGTAGCAAAAATTTAGAAGTTTGTTGGGTGAATGCAAGACTGAATGAAGTATTTTTGATTTAGAGACTTGTAAGGAAAACAAACAGGATGAAAAGGGAATCATGAGAAGAAACATTTTCACAGATGCTTGGAGATTATTGAAAGAAAATTCTAGAGCTATCATATTTTGTCTACTTCCCTAACTTATCCACAAAATTAGTTATGCCATGAACGTCCTAAGCCCGGGAATGTAGAAGAATCAAAATGTACTAGTTTTAAAAGCAGTTAAAAAGTGGAGTAATACACACTAGGAATGCTTGTGGATGGTGGACTTGCCACAGGAAGTGTTTCTATGGAAATTCAGTTTATTAAAGAAGCTGGCTTACGGATTTCAAATTCTATGGTTCAGTTTGCTGACTTTCAAACTGTGTCAGGACTTGTGGCGTGCTCTTCTCTTTTCTGTTCTAGCTGCAGAATTTGCTATTACAACTCCCTCCTCGAAGTACAAGAAAGAGCAGCAAACTTTTCATCGGGCTTCAGATCAGGCTGCAGATGGCAACTATGGTTATCCTCTGATCAGGTTGGCTTGAATTAGAGATGAGCCCCATCTCCTTCCAAGTGAGCACAATGCGAGGCTGAGTTGGGAATTGGATTGTGTCTAAACATTGTGTCTGGATTCAGAGCTCAACAGAGTTTTGCTGTACTTGATCCAAGAGCTTGACTGGAGCCAAGTTCTAATTAAGGCTGGTAACTTGACAGAGACATGCTCTGTGTGCTGCCAGCAGCATATCTGTGTTACCTATCTCCTGTGCTGAGATTTTAGGAAAGATAAACTGTCTCTAGGGTACAAGTGGTCTCTAAGGGCTGCCTGTAGCTTACTGTTTTAACACCTGAAGTGAAAAAAAAAATGCTGTTTGCCTTGGTAGTACTTTATTCACCTCCTTATAACCAGCTTGATGTAGGACATGCCTTCCATGAACAGTCTCCTGGTCAGTTAAAGTAAGAAAATCTTTGAAACAATCAGTGTTGCTTACATAGGTGTTTGCAAAGCACATGTAGCTTGTTAGTTCCGACAGCATTGCACAGAGGAAAAGAAGCACCATCTTAACAGTGGACCTGCTGGTGGCAAGACAAAACTGGAAAAAGAATTTTGGAGATATTTGTTAGCATAGATGACACAAAACAGAGAATCTCTGTTTTTCCGAGTCCCTCATTCTCAGACTGATGGGGGTTGTGCTGTCTGGTGTTACTGTACACTTAATCCCTTGCAGTACAGTGGAGGAGAAAGTGTTGTGGGACTGCAGAAAGTGCAGCTCTATTTTCTGCTCCCTGATTTTCCATCTGCTCTTGTGATAATAGCTGAGGTTTGTTAAATAGGCTGAGTGTCTGCATCTCGCTGTTGGTTATCCCACTTAATGTGCTTCTTCATTATCAAGCTGAGCTCAGCTGTGAAAGGATCTCAGCACCTCATTCCTTTTTCAGTTTTCACTTCCAAACCAACACGTTGGGAGAGGTGATGTTCTCCATGGTTGGCAAAATGTGGATGGGCACAGAAAGCCCATGAGGCTCACTGTGATGTACCTGCTCATGTGAGTGTACCCTTACACGGGTTCTTTTTCCTCCTCCATGAATACTATTGTAGCAACTGTTTTATTCTGTGCACGTTCTTAATTTATACCATGAAAGCACACTGGACTTAGGGAACTTGGACATCTGATGCTGAACAATGTCTTTCACTACGTGTCTTTGAATGTTCTCTCTCTGCAGAGGGCAGATCTCAGCCCTGCTGTATCACAGAGCCCTGCTCTCCTGCTCACCCTCAGGGGTGATGCAGCCTGCAAATACTCCCTGCTGCTGACATTGCTCGAGGTAAAGCTAAAGGATGAAACAAAACTTCCCGCTGGATGCGATGGGGGAGAGGATGATTACCCCATGAGGGCTGTGGCCTAGATTGCCCTCCCCGTGCAGGAAAAAGAACAAGCTCATCTTAGAGATCCCATTTTGTAGACAGTACATAAGTCTGTGGGCTAACGCACAGGAAGCCTGAGAGCAGGCACAAGCAAATGCTGTGCCATACGTTAAGCTGTTTTTGCATGCATGGCATCGGCATCTTGTTAACATGCCAACCTAATCCCAGTCTTTTGCTTCACAGACAAGTACCACTTTATTAGCCACGAATCTATTATCTTCCCATTTGAAGGGCTCTGAATGGCCTTACAGCAACATTCTGCTTTTGTAATACAAATCCTTTCACGTTGATAAAAATACTTTAAGAAATGAAAAGTAAGGTTCAACAGTGACAGAAATTCCGGTCGTTCCTTTCATCCTCCCAGTGTGAGCCAGCAGGTGCAACTTGACATTATTTAAACAAACCTTCCCCCTGCTTTGTGGCTGAAGAAAGGCTTTGGCAAATACTTATCCTTTGATATGATGTGTACTTGACAAAATTCACAGAGAGATCTGAACCGCTGCTTTGAAGCAAATGCTTATTAGAACACTAGAGCGCTAAAGTGCACTGTGATTTGGCTCAGTTGCGAGTAAGACATCAAGCAAAGTGTGCCCATTATGTCAATTCAAAGTCAAGCCTAAACACATTGACTTCTGAGGAATTTGAAGAGATTCTGTGGCTGTGCGGCTCTGCTGCTTTATTGCTTATCTCATTTGCATTTCCTTCTCCCTCTTTCAGTTCCCCTCCACATTTGCAGCATAGTGGTTGGTGTGTCATCTGGAATTCATCAACTATTTTCCTTTACTATGTTCTACTTTCCACTTTCAAATCTTATTCCTCGCTCAGCCTCTTCCTTAAAATGTGTTGTTTTTCCAGCTGAACAGAAAAGGGGCTGAGGACCTGTCTCATAGTTTCAGTTCTGTTCCAGCACTGTGTTCAATCTGTGCAGGTATTTACTGGGAACATTTTATATGGGATATTTGGGAAAGTGCCATGAGAAGTGATCTGGCAGTGAGGCGACACTGTCTCTCGTTGTGGTCTAGAAAATATTTAGAGGTGAAATCGCAGAATCAGTGAATCTTAGAGATTGGAAAGGACTTCTGGATCATTGAGTACAACCCCTTGTGAAAGCAGTTCCCTTCGCAGGAAAGCTTCCAGACAAGTCCTGAGTATCTCCAGAGAAGGAGACTCTACAACTACTCTGGGAATCCTGTGCCAGTGCTCCATCACCCTGACTGTGAGGATTTTCCACATGTTCATATGCAACTTTCTTTGTTCCAGTTTTTGATCATTTGTTCATTGTTCTGTCGTTGGGCACCATGGAAAAGAGCCCAGCCCCATCCTCTTGACTCCTGCGCTGTAGATATTTGCAAGTGTTGATATCCACTCTCAGCCTTCTCTTCTCCAGGCTGAGCAGTCTTTCAGCCTGTTCTCACATGGGATGTGTCTCATCATTTTTGCGGCCCTTTGTTTGATTCTGTCTAGGAGATCCCTGTCTTTCTTGAACCTGGGAGCACAGAACTGGACATAGTACTCCAGATGTGGCCTCACCAGGGCAGAGTAGAGGGGGAGGATCACCTCCCTCAACCTGTCAGCACCTCAGGATGCCATTGGCCTCCTTAGCCATGAGGG
Source organism: Callipepla californica brunnescens (assembly GCA_023055505.1). NCBI lineage: Eukaryota > Metazoa > Chordata > Aves > Galliformes > Odontophoridae > Callipepla > Callipepla californica. The sequence goes on from JALIRH010000001.1 coordinate 59,800,332, forward strand.
CATGCTGCTGGCTTGTGGCCCACCTGCTCTTCACCAGGACACCCAGGTCCTTCTCCACAGAGCTACTTATAAAAATTGAGCTAATGCATCTTTTTCGTTCCTGTGGGTAGGGCTGCCACTCAGTGGATCAGACTGTCCAGGACCCAGTGCCTCAGTGTGTGTCCAAGGGGAGGTGATGTGGTAGCCTGGCCTTATGCAGCAGCAGCAGATGTATGCAGAGCCAGTTGAGCTCCAGTCCTGCAGGAGTTTTCAGAACAACTCAATTCTCTGATGACAAGCAGGGAGCCCTTCTGGCAATGCAGCCTGAATAAATGAATACAGAGGATGTCATTGCATCAAGCATCAGAAACAAATGAGTAAAGAGAAAGGTTCTCTGGATTCTTGTTTTGCCTGCTGTCACAGGAAGCAAATTGCTTGCAACTGTTGATTTGTTAAAAACGCATTGGTGAGAAATGACACATGTTCCTTCTTCTGAAAACTAGCAAACATAGCAAACGTTATGTTCTGCTTTGTAAATGTTAGTTGCATCTTAAATATTACACCTTACAGCGTGTGTAAAGGCACGGTTCTGGATGAAAAGCAGTGGTCTGTGTGGTTAGATGCAGCCATACAGACACATGTGAGAACATTCCACTTGCAGAGCAAGTTGGAAGTGCTCATGCAGGTACCTGCGTTGACTGTGAGGAGGCTTTACGTGCCTTCATGGTCTGGGACTATTCAGATGCAGCACTGGACTTGCTGGTAGGTAGAGGTCTGTCTGCTCCAGTTTGGGTGATATGGCATTGCAGGTTGAGAAGCTGCTTTAGCAGAGCCTTGTAGTTTGGGCTAGTCCTCTTGTGAAGTGACCAATCACCTTGCAGAGAGCACAGCAGTCACAGTTCATACTCAGTGTGTGTTTTTAAAAGCAAACTGCTGTAAGAGTTAATTCTTCTGAAGCTGAGCGGTTTGCTCACTTAAAAGCATATCTGTTGTCAGTAACACCTGCCCATAATGCTGAGGAAGGCATGCTAGCCATGTCCAAGGGCTCATCAGGTGTCAGGAATGGCCCGCAGCTTGTTGAGGTTTGTTAACCTCTTGGCATCAACACAGCAAACTACACATGTTCAGCAAGAAACAGCCAGCACTTTGCCCTAACTCAGCAGGATGAGCATGCTGAGCAAGGAGCCTGGGCGAGAAGTGTGTGTGGGCCTTATCTCTGCAAGCAGAAGTGCTGAACCAATAATGATGCAGTGGCGCTGGTATCACGCTAATGAAGCAGCCTCAGTGATGCTAGTGCTCTCGGGTTTTGGCTCCTGGACATGGGGCCATACAGTGGAGAACTGAGCACATGGTACTGCAGTATATAATGACTTGGCATTGCCTCCACAAACTGTGACTGCTGTGCTGATAACCACAGGGGCCCAGGCTGCCACATAGCTGGAGACCTTTAATTAGCGGTGCTCGTCCTTGGCCAGCAGAGAATGCTGCAAAATTCATGGCCACATCAGCCCTGGAAGGTCTTTGCCTCTATTAAAGAGATTAATAAGGGTAGTACGGAAAGTGAAAACCTGTTATGTCTCCTGACGTGGCTGTGCATTGCACTCCTCAGTCTTCCATCTGATCGTGTAAGACCTGTCCTCCCACTTTCATGAGCTGAAGGAGCTGGTTTTCTCCTTTTTATACCACTTTCTGACGGCTAGTCTCTTCCTGCATCTACAGTCAAATGCAGCTTCTGTGTTCACATCAGGCAGACATATAGTGGAGCAACTGGGGACAGGGGAGTGGGGCTGAGCATAAACGTCCTTAGAGAAACTCATTGTCAAAGAGAAGCAAAGAAAAACAGCTCTCTTCCCCAGTCTTAGGGTATTTTTTTCAGTATATCCATGAGACTCTTACCTTAGTGGGAAAATCTGTAAAAGAATAGGGGGAAAAAAACTTCAAACTTGATTATGCTCCTCAAACAAGTTATTTGTAAATTAAAATGTATTTCATTTCCTCCCATAGAAGCCAGGGGAAGATAATATCTTCTCCCTCTGTTTTCCACAAGTTTTAGTCTCTTCCTATTCCTAGTAAACATTTATATGAGTCTGTAAAAAGACATTTGGGAAGCACCCAGGCTGTCAGTATTCAATTAGCATTTAGTATTACAGCCTTCTCTTTGCAAATTAAAACTCTGTGGTTTCCATAGTGACTTAAACAAGATGAGAATCTGAGTGAAGAGAAGCTGACATAAGTGAAGATAAGCCGAAAGCAATGTAGATATTTGTTGGGTTTTTCTTCTTTTTTTTCTTTTCCCCTCCCTAAGGTACATTTTGAGGAACAGACTGTAATCCTGACTTGAAAGATGTCTGGCAATGCCAGACATGGGCAGATAGATCTGTGTGAAACTGCTTTTGGTGCTCTTCAACCCAGAGATTTGTGGTGAACAAGGACTGCTGTGTTTTGCTAGATGAGCTGATGTTTTTTGTGTAATGTGACATTTAAATAGTGCAGTTTACAGCATGTTTGTGCAGTGCTCACATCAATATGTAGTCCTTTAGAAATATGAATACCCTGATTAACATTTGGTTGTTTTTGCAGATGGAGCATCAATGATGCAAAAGCTTGCATTCTGTACTGTGGAAGCAAGCCACCCTCTCCTCTGCACATCCAGAATTTTAGCAAAGGAAGAACTCTTGTCCAGTGTTTCTCCAGAAGCACTGGTACTTAATGAGCCTTGAGACAGGTTCTTCTGTGCCAACTGTCCTCGCTCCTGCTGCTGCTTAGCAGCAAGTTGAGTCATGTGCTTAGAGCCCCTCACTGAGGTGTTGGCCCTCATAACTCCAGGTTAGTGAGTCACTGAAGTCTCACATAACTGGCCCAGAGAGTTGGTAAGGTGGTTAGGCTGGCCAGGGCACTGCAGCAGGGACACACCTGTGCAGAGGAATCCCTGGCCTGCAGCAAAAGGAATAGGGCCATTTTTTTCCCCATGACAACAGAGGAATGTGGGTAAATTTGCTGTGGTAGCTTACGTACATTTCTATTGCTCTGATAGATTCATAACAGCATTCTGTGTGAGATTCTATCCAGTGTGTGTAATAGGACAAATTAGATATTCCAGCTGCAAAAACACAGCATGCAGGGAATGACGTGCAGTTCAGCTGCACAAATATGGTGTTCGTGTGATAACTGTGTTCAGCCTGCTTCCTCCATGTGATCTTCCCTAGGTCAGCGTGGAAGAGGCAGCCACTGCCTGAGTAGAGGGATGCTCACCTTCCGACAGCTGCCAGTTGGGTGCTTGTAGTGAAAATCAAACTGAAACAAAGAAAGCTGGGCTATCAAAAACCAAAAGAATTTAATAGAAAGAAGTGCAGCTGGATTTGCTTTTTTTTTTTTTCTCCTTTGAATGAGTAATAATAAATATCCTTTCTGAGCTCATTTAGTTGCTCTTTAAAGGGGGTACTTCCACAGCTTAAAATAGCTAACGGGTTGTTCCACTTGGGTCCACTTCAAATTTTGGTATATGTTTCATCTGGCTTTGTATATTTCCCTAACTATCACCGGCATCTGCATCTGTCATCCTGCTGGATCCACTGAGCATCACAGCTCCCTGTAAGAGGAGTTCATTTCTTCAACCATAGTTTGGCACGTGCACGTATATGCAACTGAGGTTACATACTTGCATCACTCACAAGTGAGCAGAGAATTAAGACTTCCTGCAAGGAGCACCTCAGTGGTTTGCTTTTGTTGTCACCAGTGCTGCTGGCAGCTGGCAATGGCAGTGTGCAAAACACTGGCTCTGCTGTTTCCAGCCCCAGCCCCACATGTTGCTGAAGTTCTGAAGAGTGCCTTAACAGCAGCTTAAAAAGGTGTGTTTGTAAGTGAGAGGTAAGGCCTCAATCAAAGTTTATGAGATTTTCATTCTTATTATGTGATAATTAAAACAGCTCAAAGGAGTCAATCTCAGTTGGAATTATTGTTAGGGCAAAAACAGTTATTTTTCAGCAAATATACTGAAAAAATCAATGGAGATGTTGTGTGATTTAATTTTTCCCTAATCCAATGCATTCTATGTTCTAATCAAAGCCTACTTTCTCATTATGACTCTTAGCTAGTGTGCGTCGTTAATTTACTAAAACAAATTAAGCTATCTGGGCTACAGGTCTTAAAATAACAATACGAAAGTACCCTTACAGAAAAGGTCAATTCGCTGTTTAGTTGAAATGTGAAAATTCAGAGACCCGTGCTCAGTTTCTGTGTGCACGTTAGGTTACTGTCTGCTCCGAGGCAGGCTCCTTTAGCAGCATTACCCTGAGAAGTGGCAACCCAATTATGGTTCATGTTCTGACCATCCTACCTGATTGATGTCACTTGATCTTTTCCTTTTTCTTTCATTTCTTTTTTAAAGCTATTATGCGCTCACATGTCCCATTTACCTCAGCTGCAGAATAGCCAGGAAATTGCAAAACGCTGTTATTAAAACTCTGAATTAATATCCCATTGGCAGTACTAATGGAGGAGCCAGGTCCAGAACAGCGGTATAGATGGAGCTGCTGTCTGATTTACTGCATCGAGTGAAGATGATTCTCACAGGTTAGAGGTGAGCTGCCTTTGAAGGAGGGCATGAGAGCAGTGTGCACATTTGTGCTGCCTTTGTCTGTAACGATCAGAGTTATTTTATGGCCTAAGGTCTAGGGGATTAGGGAGAATTCAAAACCAGATGAGAAGGAAACCAGATATGCTAGCAGGTCCGTCAAGAGCAAGGTCTGATTTTGATTATGGGAAGCGTGCCAGCAGGGCGAGCAGAGTGCAGGAGGCTGTGGTGCGGTCTGAATTTGGAATTTTCAAGAAAACCAGACCACAGTGACAGAACTGGTACAGAAATTTGAAGAGATGAGGGCAAGAGATGTCTTGCTGAGTCTGGTGTGGCAGCTAGCTGTAAAAGGAGGGATGTAAATGGTGTTTTTAAGAGTTTTGAAAATAATATGAAGAAACACATTGTCCCTAGGGACAAAGTGACAAGTGATGCAGTATTGATATATTGATAAAGTCTGTGCTGCAAGTAAATGCATTTCACATAGCTTTGGTCTTACAGGGCAGCATCTGTGTCTCCCAGTTCTTTGAAGCTCAGAGCACTGCCTACATCACTTTAAGGGATGTTGCCAAGTGCCCACTGCTTCTCTGCAAAACACTGTGGCCAGGGAGGGTCTCCTCGCAACCAGAGCCAGCACTGGGACTGAGTTCTGTGCAGTTCCACTTGTGCCCCTTTTGCCCTTGAGAGCCCTTCAGGAAGGACAGTAGAGTTGAGTCTCTGATTAAACCACCTCATAAAGCCTATAATTCAGTTTGGGGGATTGTTGTAGTTTTTATTCTTTTTTCTACTGAACGTGATTCTGCTGCAGCTGCAATAGTTAATGATGTGTTGAAAATTGAGCTGTTATTTAACAAAGGGAAAAAAAGCCTTCCCTCTGCTCTCTCCCCATGGACTCCCTGAGTCACTCGGATGGGTCCAAAGGGGAGGAGGTTTGGCTGTTAGCTCAAGTAGCATAGCGTGATGAGCAAAGCTTGGGAGTTTCATAAACAAATATCTCGGCAGCTGCATCCCACCCAGGTCGGTGATGGGAGGACAAACTGTAGCTCTGTGAGATGTGGCTGGAGATCTCATCGGTTACTGTGCTCCTGGCTTTTCTCTGCACTAAGTGGAACCACAAGCATTCTCATGCATGCAAAAAGGGACTTTCAATTTAGGATAAAGCCATTGGCTTTGCTTTGTGTTTGGCAGCAAAGGTGTTGACATTTGTCTTGTCCTATTTTATTGTGTTTCAGTCACAGCTGTAGACATTCTCCAAACTAGTTAGTCCTCACAAATAAACATTGATGTGCAAGACGTTTGCTAGCTAGCATATTTACTTTTCCAGTGTGAAATTAGTGAGTGACATCATTCCTTAGCAGCTGTCCTGGTTGCACCCGCAAGGCGCACATCTTGAGACTGGAAAAGAGACCAAAATCCCATAAAATGATACCAAACATACACATTTAGCTGAGTAATTAATTGAAATAATAAATGACTAATTTCAGCAAGATCACAAGTGAATCTGAATCCTGGACATCCTGTCCTATGCAAAGAGCCCTGGGAATGTTTGTTTAAGTGGGAAACATGCTCTGCAAGGAAATGGGTAACGAGGGACCTCAGGAGTTCAAAGCTAAAATCCTGCAGAAGAAATAGCAAAGCCCAAGGCCATGCCCTTAATTGGTGTACACCATTGGTTACAACAAAGTACATCAAAGATCTGTCTCTCAGTGCTTGTTCAAATTATTTGATCTTCTCAAGCCTGCAGAAATTGGTGTTAATTGATTTTAGTCTGTAAGAACTTCAGTCTATTCAAGCTCCAATGGCAGGTAAAATAACAACAACAAAAAAAAAAATGGCCAGCTGTTTTTGTCTGGAAACAAAAAGGATAAAGATGTGTCTAAGTATAGATGTAGAAGAAACTGTCAAAACATTTATAAAAATATATTTTTTAGATTAAATCAAAATAGTTTGTTTCACTTCACCAAAGGCTCTGGAGAAACTAATCTCCAGAGGTATTTTATAGCAGCAGCAATCACTTAAGGCTAACTCTTGAATTTGGCAGCAGCTTCAGCAGTGTTTGTGAGAATCAAGTAACAATAATTTTGCTCAACATGCATGGTTTCTGCATCTGAGAGATAAAATTTGACCAAAAAATGACATAAGGAGGTATCTCCAGAATCCACAAGTGAGGTACTACATCCCATTTACAGCATGCTCTGGGGGCAACTTGTCAACAGAATTGCTTCTCTCAGCAATGTCTGGTGGAGCTGCAGACAGAAAATCCCAAAGAAACATCAGTTACGCCTAAAATAACAACAAAAAGTCATTTTCAAGTTATTTCTGAAGGAGATATCTACTTCTCCAATTGTATGGCAATAAAGCTGTCACAGACTTGAGCAGCCAGTTGGCCCCAGAACACAGTGCTTCTGACCCATGTGTTTGCATAAGTCAGATGTAGAACTTGTAGTACAAGCATCTCCGAGAACAAGAGCTGAGGTGGTCAGCTGTGTTCGAGCAACGCTTTTCTTATGTCTTATTTCCTTGCAATGTAGGGGAAATACTGAGCACAGTGAGAAATATAACTCTCTCTGCTGAAAATATCCAATCTGTTCGTGGTTGGGGCCAGCCTCTGTAGGGTAGTCATTCCCCACAGCATACTGGGGTATAGCAACAGCTACTGGGGAAGCTGAAGGGGTTAACATGCACAGCTTATGGGCTCCCTATTGAAAGACCATAGCCTCAAACTCTGCAGCAATGTAGATAACTTCAGAGAATTTTCCTTACTTATTTGTTTCAGTGGAAAAAGGATGAGCCTTTGAAGAGCCTCTAGATCTGTATCTCTAGTTAGCTGCCCTTCAAAATTACATGCACCCTAAAATAGCGCAGAAGAAATCATTGTTTGCTTACGTTTCTCTTTTTTTGTGGAAATATCCGTGGTGGGAATGAACCACCACAGAGTGCCCTGAAGTATCTCAGTTTAATGATGATTTGGTACCAGTGTCTGGCTGGTTGTAATGACACCCAGGGAGCTTTTCAGTCCTAGTTTCCCAGGTTAACACTTGTTAACAATGTCTACAAGACACTACCTATTTGGAAGCTTGTGCAAAATGAACTGGTGTCACAGCACCGTTTCTAGTAGACCTCATCATCTGGGGAATACGAGCAGCATTTTTCTGTCCCCAGAGCCTTTTTGCTATGTGGACTCAATCTTGTCAACTGCTGTTAAGTTTCCTCACTGTAAATGACCCCACATACAGCCATTCAAAATTACTGTGTATTTAGTGTGCGTAGTTGGATCTCCTTTCATAGGACAAAAATGTGTATTTAAAAAAGAGAAAGAAAAAGCCTGTGCCTAATAGTCTGATTCTCATCCCAATATTTAGGTATTGATACATTTCAGCAGTAATCTGTTTAGCAGCTTTTAGGAACTGGAACAATTTAAGCCCGTAGAGAATTTACAGCTTTAAAAGGGAAATAGTGAACACTAACCAAACTGGTTTCCCCCTTGCTTCTATGGTGCTGATTTGAAACACGTAAGCCTCACTAGACTTTAGTTTTTCACTCGTAGGCAGGAAGTTTATTAAAAAGAAAAATACATGCAGCAGGAAAAGAGAGAGCTTTGGTGCTTTCCAAGTCAGCATTTACGTGACTCGGGTTCGTTTTGAGAAGAATAATTTATGGTGGTGTGAATAAATAATAGCAGTGAGTTCTGGCTGTCCAAATACGATACATAATACCCTGGGAAATTTTTCTCTGCTGCGTGCTAATGACTGATTGTTGGCTTTTATGTTGTGAGCCACTGTAACAAGTAAATCATCTGAAAGTAACTGACGTGCTCAGGTTTGTTTAGGCAGCACGTGTCAAACTGCATCTTCGAGTCAGTGTGAGATATGAGTTCAGTTTACTGCTGCAGTCAGTGTGGTCTCTCTGTCTGCCTTTGTAAGCAGTCACAGAAGATCAGCTGCTGAACTTAAAAAAATCAATGGTTGATTGTAAATTTGCGTAGCACACATTTGCTATTTTGTCACTGTCACTTCTTATGGAAATAAATTTGGACATTGCTTGGGTGCCTAACTCATCTGGGAAGATCATTTATGCTAATTTTAAGAGCAATGGTGAAAATATATTCCCTCATCTATTCAATTTGTGTGTGGAGAAACATTTCCAGTCTGTCATTACTCACATCTTATTGACTGCTCCCCTAGCTGTATCTGTTCAGTGTAATGCTTTCTTTTTTTCTCATTGCAGCTTTACTGAAATGACTTTGTCTATTATTATTTAATCATCCAGATGAGGGTGTTGTATGCTTTCCTCCTTGCCTACCACTGCTTGTTAACTATATGAGAAAATTTTGAGAGTTTATAATGAAAGGAAACTATATGAAGTGTTGTTTTCATTTTTATTTTCATCCTTTCATTCTTGGTAGCAAGTGGCCTTTTGAAAGACTGACTTTTTTCTGTATCACTTGTGAAGGAACGTAAAATGCTTGGGCAACATAATAATTGGACCTTGTGAGTTTTCCCCAGCCCAGAGAGACCTAAGTTGCTTGTGCAGATGACAAATTCACCTGTCTAGATTGTCTTGTTGTAATATCCAGGGACTGAGGTTTACTGTTAATCAGAGCAAGGTAGGAAGGAAGTAGTGTCTCTGTTAACTTCTGAATATGAACAAGGGGACAGTTTCTTTCATGTCACAAATGAGATTCTGCTTTTACATTTCTTCCATCTGAGTGGCAGAGCAGGTTTGGGTTTTGAGCTGCGTGATGTGAACATCTGTTCTTAACTGGATTAAAAGCCCAATCCCATTACATGGAGGGTACCAAAGTCTCACCCAGTTACAATAATAGTTATGGGTCAGTGCAGATCTGAGCTAGTCTTGAGGTGGTGACATAGATTTCAAAGGTTCCATCTTTTATTTCCAGTTCCTTGAGCCAGCCAGTTCCTTTCTCTGACTACTATCTTAGTCAAATTGGCTTTGCATTTTTTTCCTTTCTTTTGCGTATCTTCATGGACTGATGAACCTACACAGTGAAGCAAGACAGGGAATTAATCCACTGATGTTTGATAAGGTGTTGTAACACTGAATATGTTTTTCACCCTGCTTTAATGTCTCACAGAGTATTTGTATCTATATAGCTTGGTATTGTTCTGAGCAGTGGTACCCTGTCTGTCTTTGAGCTCAACTCTAATCACTTGAGGTGTCAGTGCCCTCATCCAAACTCAGCATTCAGTGCGCAATTTATATGGTGGTCATATACATAATTTCTGACCATCTGTCATCCTGGTGAATTCTGCTGACCCAATGCAGTTTCCATGGTAGTCAATGGAAATTTTTGAGGCTAATTTCACAGAGCAGAACATTCAACAGAGGAGAGGAAAAATCACTGAAGAGCACGCTTTCTTTGCCTTTCTCTGTCTTGTAGGGAAAATGCTGTAACCTCCACCTGACAGGTGGCCACTGCTGTCCTCAGATTCATCTCATATTTGTAAAGGGATGTAGAATTTTAAAACTGGGTTTTCCAGACACCAAATTAGCACTTTATATCTGGCGCCATTCTTGAGATTAGATATGTGAGATGAAAGAAGGGATAAAATGTACAGGAAAAATCAACTAACAGCAACATGTTCACAGATTTAGAAATAAAAATACCTCCCTTAGAAGCACTTTCCCTCTGCTTCCCCATCTCTGAAATGAGCAGACATCTCATGGCCCTTTGTCAGAGTAGTTCTAAGTCTGAATATTCAAAAATCACTTTAGGACTCTCCAGAAGGCAGTGAGGAATAGTCACAAGTTGAATATACAAAACTTAATATGGAATATATAAATATATATAGTAATATATTGAATTAATATTTATTAATATATATTAATATTTCATATTGTTCATATATGTGTATCTCCCTCAAAATCCTTCTAAGGTTATGTTTGTTTAACTAACGGTACGTGTGCGTTTGATATCTGATAAACGCAAGTCCTCTGTTTTTGCTATAGTTTTTTTCAGGAATCAAAGAATTAAAAGATTATGTTGAGCAAGATTCCCAGATTAGCTGAATGATTGTAATGAAAGACATAATTCAGCCTGGTATCTTAACTAAGTTGTTGTCATCTGCTTCATACAACCCTAATACAAAGGCAATTTGAGAGCTAGCAGTTTCAATCCTTTTGACCCTCTTAAGAGTGAGATGAAGATTTCATGAGAAGAAAGTGAGCTACAGTATTTTGAAGTGACTTTCACAGATTTTTTTGACTAACATCTTTTTCTTCTCTCTGGAGTTGATTCTTTATCTGTGTCTTAAAAATCACTTTCCCTCCTCTGGAGAGATTTTCCCTGTCCCATGCCCTCTCTACTCTCAGCTTCTCTGACCCTCTTTTTACCTTTCTTTTCACACGGTACACAATTTGGGTTGTTTTCAAACAAATCTGAACTTTTACTTTGTTCTGATTTTATTTGTGGCCTGAAAAACAAAGCACATTAACTTGAAACAGACACTAAGTTGCCTATGGGGGTAACTTGTAAAGTACTGATGCTTGGAAAGTTCCCAAAAGAAAACAAAGCCCAGCAGTCTTGCCTTGTTTGTAGAGCTGATGGAGATCATTGACTCCTAAACCTTTGCCATCTACTTCCAACCAGCCTCCTAAAATAACAAATACATGGGCTATGTCAAACAGTTATGGTCTTCTGAATCATGAGCCAGACATAAGAGTGACATTTAGACTGTTCCTGCACATAAACATTGGTAACTCCATTTTGGGGTAGTTCTGTCATGCACAGCAAAGCTGTGCATATTTACTTCCACTAGGAATCTGGCCTTATGTCCCACAGTGAGCAATGGAAATGATGGATCTGGAAAACAAAGTTGACACCGTGTGTGTGAAGTACCTCTTTAATTATTTATTATTATTATTATTGTTTCTTGATGATACGCCAGGCATTGAACAAGCAGAGTAGTCATTTTCACATGCCTGAAATTTAATTTAGAAAGTAAAGTTCATGGAACATGTAATGGGCAACGGGACCTGAGATCAGGCTAAGGCAAAGAATGTGATTTCGTAGTTGTGATGCACCCAAAACTCAGTATCTCACATCACTAGTGATTTGAATCAGCCTATGAAGCAAATACAAGTCAGACTTGATCCCTCAAGAATGTTTTCTACCACCAAGCACTGGGCAGCCTAGTGTAAACCATATCTTCTCTGCCAGTAGTGCCAAGCATTCAAAGGTTCTTCTGATTGATAACCATTTGGAGGAATGCATGCCAAAGACACACTGCATATTAGATTCGACTTGGAGTTTGTCTGTCATATAAATTAGTGGGGATCTTGATTGCAAAATACTCTTATTGCTGATTTCCCCTGCATGCTTACCTCGTTTATATATGTTCTTTTTTTTTTTTTTTTTTGTCTTTCCTTATCATTCCTCTTTCCACATCCATTTTAGTTTCTTATACTTGGGATACCATAAGAAACATAGTTCACTTATCTAGATATGACAATTCATCAAAAGAAAACAACTTGTAATTGATAGTAATATAAAAAGAAGTGTTCTATTATTATTCACTTGCTGTATGGAGAGAATGAGTTCCGTAAGAAATGGGCCTGAATGAGGACCGAACACCTCATTTCTCTCTTGCAGTAGCGTAGCCCTCTGGAGTGATTCCAATGCAGGCCATGGTTCTACACTGCTATAAACACTGATAGGTGAAGTGAGATACCAGCCCTGTGAGTTTTCTATCATAGCACCATCCATTCTACTGCATTATGCAAATGTTTTATGTGTGTTTACTGCTCCCAGCGTTTCTTTTTCAGGCCCCAGCTACGTAGAATTAGTGAAGTCATCTAGGTAATAACTCAAAAGAAAATAGAGTCACTGAATGAAAGATTTTGAAATTGCAATCAGTTCTTGAAAGAGGGAGTGAAATCAGGGATGAGTAACAGATGGTGATGGTGGCTAATCTTTCAGCCTATTATTTTGCCATATGGGGGTCTATGCCACAGACTTTCATGCTGTAAATAAAACAGAAATTAATCATTGTGTGACAATATATTATTTAAATAACTCTGTTGCAGTGATATTTGCCTCTGTCTAGAAACCATATGCATGAGTATATGCTCCAAAACAAGACACAGCTGCATGTATGCTGCTTTTGTGGTGACAGACAGAATACGACTTCAGAGGAAAAAGAGCTACATCGCTTAGTTTACATGGAGAAAATGTATTTTCTGGCTATGCTAAGGAGTCTGGGAAAGGAAACCCACATAGAAACACCCAATGGATTCTAGTAGGAAATGGTAATTTCTCTATGGTATTGAATAGAGCATTACATCACATAGGAGTCTATAGTATGGTTAAAAAGAGAAATGAATTAATAGTGTGTTAAGCGGACTGCCTCTCAGCTGGTCTTTCTCCATTGGAGGCAAGAGTGTTCTGATAGCTGTTTTCAGCTGAGAATCCTCCTTTTTGTGTCTTGATAAGTTGCTTCTAGTCAACTGTAGTAAATGTCTGTAGCATTATATGTTTAAATCCTGTTACCCTTCATAAGGCTCTTCTACAAGAAAAATAACCCCCAAACTAGTTGTATTTTTCCTGTTTCTTATGTATATTTTTCCTGCTGGCTAACTTGTCTGTGGTTAAATGTGGAAAGGAGAAAGATCAGCTCCCAAACACTTCTGGTTCTTTCTGTCTCTCAGAGTGTGTCCCAGCACTCAAGCTTAACTCAGTTTCATATATGATAAAATCAATTTTAAAAACAAGTACTAGGCAATATAAGTTAGGTATTATATAATCATGACTTGAGAGAAAATAAGCTCAAGATGGATTGTTTATTTTGCACCAAGCTGCATGACCCAAACATACAGAGAAGCACTTTAAAGAAGAGATCAGTAATCATTGTATCTGTCCACCACTAAATGATCTGATCTTTTAGTTAACAGAGGTACAGAAAACTGACCTCAAGACAGAAGATGATTAATTGACCGAATCACTTCACATATATATATATATATAACAGTTTGTTTCAACTGCAGCCAGGAAATCTTCATTTTAGTTTTTGCTTCAGGAATGCTTGCTAGCTGTTTTCCCCTTACCTACTGAGTGGTCAATACGTCCCCATAGCACTTTATGGTTGGTATTGCTGTCCTGAAGTTCAATGAACAGAAGAAAATATATGAATAAAAGAAACAGCATTCCTGTACTCCAGTCCCTATTTATATGTTCGCTGAAAATCTTAATCTCTTTCAGGTTTTATATGTAATCTAGTTACATTGATTTTGTATATAAAAAGAAGACAGGTTTTGCACTGCATTCTGAAAACACAACTCAGGTCTGTAACGTGAGTGAGAGCCACAACAATGCTGCATGAGACTTTGAGCTCTCATTCTCAGCGCTGAAATGCCATGGTCTGTTTGTGAGCTTGCCAGTGGCAGACTAAAAATGGCACTGAAGTATAAATAATTGTCATTATTATTTTGGAGGCGCATCATTATTTAATGGAGTAGGAGCAGAAGGAAAGCCTGGAGTTAATAAATTAGCCGAGAAAGTCTGAGAGGCTGAAGAAAAGCAGAAGTAGAAGTTACAGCTTTGGATGTAAACTTTGTTACCACCAAAAATTGTTTCTTATCTCTCTTGCGCTTCTATCTATCCTTTCCCCCCAGCCAAATGGTAGACACTCTTTAGCCTAAAATTCTGTGAGAAGAAAATGTGGGAGGAAGTCCAAAGAATACAAGTGATAATGTACGAAAATGAATCATTTCTCATGAAATGATTGTTCAAATTAACCTACTGTTGTGGTTAGTAGTTAAAACAGCCATGGCCATGCTCTCTTCTCATTTAACTTTCTTTTAATGCTGATCCCTGTGTGACCCAGTGTGTTTGATCAGATTTTACATTACTATTCAAAGCATAGTCCAGGCCTCTGACACTGTCTTTCAATTCAAAGAGTGCAAGTGAGTTGAACCATAAAATGGTTCCAATTAAAATAGTGCATGTTAGAAACTCTAAGATGAGTCTGAAGAGTGCTTGATTGTTGTTTTTTTCTTGCATTCCCCACATTCTACAGAGCATTCCTCATTTGGCACTTCTTGAACTTTTGTTTTACCTCTAGTACCCTTTTCAAACATCAATAATCATTTTACTCTGTGAATTCAGGAAGATTTAAGTATTTGTTTTGCTGCAATAAGAAGTTTGTCTAGAAGAAATCATCTGGCTAGTACTCAGCAGCGCTTCCTGGATGATCGTGTTGAGCTTTAAAGCGTGGTACCACACAGCAAGTCTGATCTGCTGATCTTATAGTGATGTCTTTCATTTCCCAATGGGACATTCAGTCTTTAATGTGAATCTTTTCTTTATATTTTGAGGATTTTTTTTGTTTTTAAGCATTTGTCATACAAACATAACTGCATGAAGGGTTTATAATGCTACCTAAACCTTCCCTTTAATCCCTAGAGAGGAGAAAAAAATACATATTCACTTAAAAGAGTAATGATTTGCTCACATTTCAGTATAAGCCTGTCTATTGTATTTGTAGAACACGCTTGAAAAGGCAAAAGCTGAAATTACAGTCTTATCATCAAACAGACTGATTCATCGTTTATATGCAGCTAATTGCTTGCTACTTAACCCACTTTCTAGCTGCATGTGCAGTCAGTTTCAATATTTAAACGCTTTCAAGTTATTTCAGGAATATTAATTTGTTCCTTGATCAGAAGAGTGCCAATTCACTGGTCAGCTGTTACAAAAAAGGAAAATAATCATTGGCAGCAAGCAGATTTCTTCCTTCCGTTTGATCAGACTACAAATGATTAATCAAAACGAAGGATTTCTTATGAACAGGAATTTCTATTTACTTGAGGAATCCACATTATTTAACTCAATATATGGATTTTGTGAAGTGTCATTTGCAATTATTATGTACTATTTATCCAGCAGCACCCCCTGAATGAATTAACTCACATTCTGTTTTACCTTGTACCACCACAAGAGCTTGTAATCCAAGCACAAACATGCAAACCCTCTGTTATTCAGGTAAGGAAAAAGCACTTCTTGTACAATTACAGAGACTTGGTTCTTCTGTGCAATATAATCAGGCATCTTATACCACCACGACCATGAAGTGAACTTGCATCTGCTTCTAAAGGATTCCAGACTCTTGCAGCTCGAACATGAAATTACTGCTCTTTAAGATTATCTTACAAATTTTCTTCTATTATCTTACAGCGTATTTTAAAGCCATTTGGGACAATTTGGCAGCTGCTAATACATTGCTCTCAAAGCCAAACGAGATTCATTTGCTAGGAGAATTTGCTGAGGACTTGGCTTCTTCTGGTTCCTGAAAAGGAAGACAATGCGCATACAGCTATGTGATTTTGTAACTCTTCACTTGGTAATTTCAAATGTGTGTTTCTGAGTTGCTTGGCCATTTTAAATTCTCAGCCCTAAGGAGAGTTAAACATATTCACATGCCAGGTTGTACCTGTTCAGCACTGCCGACCTAGTGTAATTATATTGCCAGTATTTGAAATTCTTCTGGATGGGCAGCAGGGGCATTGAAGTGATTGAGCCCATCACAAGTGAACTGACTGCTCTCTAAAGCTGCTCATAAAAGCAAACAGCTTGTGAGTGTATTTCTAGACAATTATGATTCCATGTTTCAAGAAGTCTGCTTCCCATCTGAAACCTACCTGCAGTTTAAAAGAGCATCAGTTTATGTCTCCCTTTGAAACTTCGGTGAGGTAAAGGTTCAAATACCTCTTGAGAATTTGACTTGGGTAGTAAAAACCTCTACAGGCATGTGAGCCAGGGGGCAAAGGCTGAAGAAGTCATTGCCTTACCTTCATCCTTCTGCTCAAAGTTTGCTCGTGAGCACCATCAGCATTTGTTCTTAATGAGCCTGTATCTGCCCTGGAGTGGAGAGGCGTGCTGGGTGGGAACCCGCTGGCATCAGCACTCCAACTGAGCACTGAGCCTGGCTTTGTACAATATGACCCTTCAAAAGCACCTGAATTGCATTTTGAAAGTCCATGATCCCTCAGGGGTTTCTGATCCATGTGGTGTGAAAATGAAAGATGAGTTTTGTAAGTATAGGTTGATTCTTCAAGGAGCATGAGGGTCAGTTTCACAGTGCTGTATGCCACCACTTCAGTAAATCACTGTGGTTTCCAGGGGCCACCAGCTGTGTTGGAGAGCTTCTGTTGCCTCTCCTGGCACATTTCTGGAGAGAAAGGCAGCATGTGACATAAGGACTGTGATCCTGTATTGTCACAGCTCAGAAACTGACTATTTGGTAGTCAGGAACAATGAGAAAAAGATCTTGTTTGCCAAAAGAGAGGATTACTGGTTTTCCATTCCTGAAAAATTAAAAAATGAAAACAGTTGCTAGATAAACTAGAAGTCTAATTCACCGAAATGTTTTTTTTTCGTTTACCTTGCTGAGCCCTGGCAATAGCACCTGACGACTAAAATTTTTATGCCTTAACAGTCAAAACTTGCAAAGATCAACAAAATATTTTAAACAAAGAAGCAATTATTTTTAAAGGCAGTAGATGCATAGTAGCAATGGTTTCCATGTCTCTGCCTCTTGTGTTAATGTAAAATCTAATTTTCTAGCTTTAAATCCATTTTGAATCTTGCCTCTTTAATCTCTGTAAAATTTCTGGTGTTGACCTCTACTTCTTGCGTAATTACTGCTAATGAAAATCTTAAATGCCTCACTGAATTGGAAAGCTATTAAATACATGTCATTCTGCCTCAACTCTGAATTCCCCATTGTCTTTGGTGCACTTTTTCTTGTAGTGACAAGCTATGAGTGTTAACAAACCGGCTGCACTGGAGAATCAATAGAGCTATTGACTACAGGTGGAGGCTGAATAAAAACTTAATCCTAAATGCCACCCATTGGCTCTTCATTTGATAGCAATATGCTAGCAAAGGCAAGAGATTCTGGAAAAAGGAAAGTTGAAAAAAGGGAAGATTTTACCCTCATTCCCCCTTTTTCACAGCCAGCATAGCCTTTTTGAGCTTTACAGGATTAAGTCTGATCCGGGTAAGGACTATATTTAAGGAGTTAAGTGTAAACAAGACATACATAAGATGCGCAAACAACATTTTCATGAAGCTGCCTTCATTTCAGTGACTTTGGCAGGGCTAAACCAGTGTGAGGTGTGGCCCCAAATGTATTTTTTTTAGCCATGACTGCCTGGAAATGGAG
The DNA here is from genome assembly GCA_023055505.1 of Callipepla californica brunnescens. Classification (NCBI taxonomy): domain Eukaryota; kingdom Metazoa; phylum Chordata; class Aves; order Galliformes; family Odontophoridae; genus Callipepla; species Callipepla californica. The sequence continues at coordinate 59,818,065 of JALIRH010000001.1, forward strand.
CAAACTTCTGCAGAGAATTAAGGCTTGAGTCTTGGGTCCGTATCCAAAAGCTTTAGCTTGTTTTGTCTTTTATTAAATGGATGTTCAGACATTATTTCCTGGCTCCAAAACTGAGTGAAAAAGTGTTCTGTGGTTACGGTACTCGTGTGGCCTTCAAGAGCCTGTTCTGCCACTCTACAGATTTTCGATGTGACCTTTACTGTGCTACGCTTTCTCCCTTTACCTCGGTTTCCCATTCATTTTAAGGTCATCCTTCACTGCTTCTGGGAATACTGTGAGGACAAATAAGGTCAGAAAGGTGTCTGAGATTTTTTGAATGGTGCTATGGTGCTACTAAAAGGAGGTGAGAGCTGGTAGTTAGAAGAGACTGTTGTGGTACAAAAGAAAAGCCCTTGCTGAAGATTTTGCCTAGTTGGGGAGTTTTTGATGCTCATAAAATATGGCTAATTTTTCAGCATGACTCCTGTTATTGCTTAAACACTTCAGTCTCGGTTCTGATTTTCTAAATGAGAAGATAGAGATAATGACCAATGAGTGTTACTGGTCTCATGCATAGCTGAAAGAGTAAGTGGAAGGCAAGAGATTGGCTGAAGCTGTAAGAACTGATTCTCTTAGCTTCATCAAGAGGTGGGCAGGTGGAGTGTGCATCCCTCTTCCCTTTCAAGTCATAGAAATGAAAAATCGCAAATGTCTGTAGAAGCAAGCCTTCTGTTTTTCTTGCAGGAAAAACATACCTCAGGAAGGATTTACTGAGGAACTTGCTTTCAATTAACTGCATGACCAGACAAGATCAAAGGAAATTAGCTGGGACAGGAGGGAGACAAACAGACAGAATGTCTGACTGACTCCACAATTCAGGGAAAAATTATAAACTGCAAGAGAAAGATTGAGGACATCTCTGAAGACTGTGCCATAAACCCAAGGATGCTCCACTTTGTTGAGGAAACAGAAACAGATGTGCTCATTTTATTGATCCGCAGTCTAATATCTCACGTACATCAAGAGTCTTTTCTTGAAGATGCCTTCACAGAGATAGTTTGCATCCCTTGACTCTCATTTTGCCCTGAAGTATTGTTTGTAAGCTCTGGGGTACATAGAATTGCAGAGCCTGGCTTTGGGGCGTGTAAGCCTCAGATCAGTTGTTGTTGGGTCTTTGGGGCCCCATGTAGTAATTCTGATCCCATTTCCATGAAGGCAGCATTATCCATGAAGTGCAGGTGGCAGGCCCTGGAACAACTACAGACACAAAAGGCAGGGCACATTAATCCAGGAGAGAGCAATATTGTATGCTGGGGTAGGCCGGGATACATATTTGGTGATGGCAGCAGCAGCTCTATGTGGTAGGATGCCAGGGCACCTTGTGTCATACTTTTACTACACAGCAAATCCCTGGCTCTAATTCAGTTTTGTCTGATTTTTAGGAAGAAAAGGCCTTCTAAATCTGGCTGGCCACCCACCTCTTGCTCTCTTGCTCTCATCTGGCTGCTCTGCCACCTCACCACTGCTGTGTCCTCGAGTGCCATGAATTCCACTGTGTGGGCTGCAATCTGTTCTCTTGACAATCTCAGTTTTTGTTGGAAAAGAAATACATTTTTGGCCTCTGTGGCTTTAGAAAAAAAAAACAAACCTAAAATATGTGAACTTTCCAAAAAGTGAAAGGGGGTGGGCAAATAAAAAGAGCCAAAGGGTTATTATTTTTAAGTCCAGGGCATACTTTTGAGTGTTACTTAGAAATTTTGAAGCTTGAATTCTTATTTCTTTCTTTCTTCCTTTTTTTTTTTTTTTTTTTTTTTTTTTTTTTTTTAAATATTGCTAGGCAATAGTAACACTGTGGAAAAAGTGAGAAATGGAGTGGCCTTCTACATCTGTATGTGTATCTGGAGCCATATCATGGAAGTGAAAAGGATTACTTCTGGTAAATAAAATGTGTACTCCTGGCATCTGGATTTGGGGAGAGTTTCTAATCTCAAATTTCCTTTTTGTCAGTTCATGTAACCAGAATTACTAGAAACTCATCCCTCTTATCCCAATCTTCTGTTTGTCATCTATATAGAGCTCCCAAATCCCAAACATGTTGGTGTGAATCTCAGCAAGTCATCTGGTTGCTGGAATTTTCTTTTTATTTGTGGGATTTTTTGTCTTTTCTGATCAGGTGTACAGCACAAGCCTGGTTCCCACAGCTGAGAGGAAGCCGTTTCTTGGTGTTCACTCTCCTGGGCAGTAATTACAATTTGTCAGGAATGCAGTTTATTTTGTAATTCAGCATTTCCCCATAGCACAGTTGTGTTAACACCTATGCAAATATTTGTTCCTGTTAAACTGTTGAAAGAAATAAAGCACGGTGGAGGTCAGAACAGTTGCATCCTAAGGTACTTATAGGAGCAAAGCCTTTTCCTCTCTTGCCCTTGAACGTGGTACAACTTTGACTGAAATTGCCAGTATGACTCCCATTGACTTTTATAGGAATAATTCCAGACCCTAAATACCTGTGGTTCCTGGCAGGTGCTACACTGGCAGTGGTTTTCTATTTAAATATTCACATGGCGTGTTAGAGATAAAACAGAGCTGTCTTCATTGCTTAAATAGAAATCTTGTGAGACAACAGCTGGATGTCAAATGTATATCAGTTGCTGTGATCCTGAAATCACTGGTTTCTCAGATTAAATGCTGTTAAAGGAACCAAAGTGTCATTTTTTTGTTTGTTTTCTGATTAATTTTGTATTTTATCAACTTGCAGTGTTAGGCTAGGGTAACTGACACCATCTCCTAGCCACTCTCAAACAATCACAAGGTAAGAAGGGGTTAATGTGATGGATGCAGCAGCAGTGATTTTTGATTGATTTTGTCTTATTGAAGCCTTTAAGAGTAAACATCTAGAGCAAGCAAAATATGTGAAATTTTTTACTTGCAGTCTGGGGACCATTAGACCAGCCAGACACGATGAGTGGTCTTAAAGTGGTTTCTTCCTTTCAACGTAAATATGGCAGGGGCTGATCTTCATGTAGTTTGGGCTCAGGTGTTATTTTAGGTTTTAGAACTTTATGAAAAATAATGAGGACAAAGTGTCCTAGGGAGGCAAGCAATGTTTTTGTTGTTCTTTTTTTAAGAAAAGAACAAAGAGGATTTCCCGTGACCATTGGACAGTTGTAGTATTATGAAAAACAATAACAAAAAGTAAGAAAATAGGAATGTAGAGCAAGCAGCTGTAAATTTTCTCCACATTCTTTTTTATTTAATTTGGAGGAAAAGAAGACTAGGATAAGAAATAACGCAGGAAGTATTTTTCATTGAATGTACATAGCCTCATAGTGAAGAATTAGGTGACTATTAAAATATATGCTTTCCTGTATGGAAATTAAATGATCAAATGTCTATCCCCACCAGGAAGCAATGCAGTTGAAATGACTGTCGAGCTATTTACACAGAGATAGCTCTTACTTAAGCTGCAACTGCTACAGAACTCTGCACATTACACCCCTCAGTCTACCACATGATGCATGAACAAAGCAGGTGGAAATACAGAATCAGAAAAAATAAAATAAAATATGAAAGAATAAATAAAATAATTTTTTATGAAGACTGTAGGATGTAAGCTCATTTTGGATGGACTGCATGAAATACATGATAAATTTTGGTAAATGGTAATTCAGTGTAATTCGTTTAGCTGAAAAAAAAAAAAAATAGATGAACACTATATTTTTCTCAGCATAGAATCATAGAAACTCCAAGGTTGGAAAAGACCTCCAGGATCATCCAGTCCAAACACACACCTACCACCAGTATTTTTTGTTAACCCATATCTCTCAGTACAACATCTAAACATCTCCAGAGTGAGTGACTCCACCACCTCTCTGGTCAGCCCATTCCAGCACCTGACCACTCTTGAAGAAGTATTTCCTAACATTCAACATGAATCTCCTCTGGTGAAACTTGAGGCCAAGCACTTATTTATTAACACAAAGCTTTTAGTTTTTAAGAGAAGTTCCCCTTCTTTTGCCCCACGTAGAATGGTAAGTTGCTTTAGCTTTCCAGCAACCTCCTTTTTTTCTATGTCATCAACCAACGTGTTTCTATACAAAAAGGGTGACTGGAATTTGCAGTTGTGTTCATTATACATCTTTTCTCACTTGTTTTGAAGCCATAATTCTATTCTAGTAAAAAAGTGAAGAAGCTGTTTTATCCTCTATTAGAATAGTAATAGTAAAGCTGCAATCTGACAATTAATAGTAATGTGTATTTGATTACAATCAGAAAAAATCCTTATGATAACACTGTTCATACTCTTTCATTCTGTAAACCACTTTTATTTATTTTTTAGCTCAGTTATTTAAATACACTTTTCCTGGTGCCAATGTTGAGCAGAAGCAAAGCTGAGGTGAGTATGTTAAATGAGACTATTTATCAAGGAGTTACAGGGCCACATTCAGTGAGTCTGCAGAGACTGTACAGTATGAGAAATACTCTTTGTCCTGTAAAGCAAAAATGCCAGGTAGTCCATATAATAATTTGTGATTTACAGTGTTTTAACCTCTGAACAGCGTTGTGTTATAGTGCCCTAGAGGTTAGACACAAATGATCTGAAATGAAAGAATGATGCAGACGGAGCCCATAATGCCTGTTAACTGGAATCTTAACCTTGGCTGTGTGCAAAATAACTAAACCAAAGAAGTATTTAAAAAATAAAATAACTACTATCACCTGATTTGTGTACACTGTTATAGTGGTTAATAATGTTTTGCAAAAATATATGTGCATCTCTGTCCTTTTAACAGTATCCTGATTGCATGAATGATAAACACAGAAACTCTCATCATTTGAGGAGTCCATTACGAAATTATATCTTTAACTCACGTGCAAAACTAATCATACGAAGAATGTTCATGCTGTGGTTGGTTGAGAAGAACAATACAATAGTAAGCCAAAAAGCTTTTTTTTTTTTAATCCAGTGATGCTTCATTCTATACGAACTCATCACTAGGAGACATCAAAAATCTTTACAAATTGAGTTGCAGAAGTAACATGACTGGGATGTGCATAGAAATCTAAGCCTTGATTTACTTATTTTTTAATTAGTAAGTGCTTTGTGTGGTGCAGTGAATCAAACGTGCACGCTAGAGTTTCTCCATTTAATGTACTTTATGAGGAAAATTCAGGTTTTGAAGCATTTAAGTCAATGTAATTGCCTTTGACATGTCTGCTGCTTTTCATATTTTTCTCTCCAAAACGTATGTCTCTTTTTAGCTGCCTCACTCACTCTGTGTCTCTGATCTCTTTGACCTTCAGATTCTCTCTCTTCGCACTTCCAGCTTCCTTCTCATCAGTAAAGCTTCAGTGGAATACAGTGTTTGAATCAGAAATTTAGTGCCACTGTACCATGAAAGATACAATCACAGAGCCATCGTGAGGATGTCCATGTGAGCTTTAAACTGGCTAGGTTCTGTAACAGCGCAGGTCTAACCACTGTATGAATCACCAATGTGTTCATGCAGCCTACTAAGAAAGTTCTACAGGAAATATTCATGCAAAGTCTTGCAAGACTTTCTTCAATGAGAAGTTATGCTGCCCAGTAATTTTGAGGATCCCTGCTTAGATCAGGATACTCAGATTTGGAAGGTCACTGCTGACTGAAAAATTTAATCTTAACATCTCTGATGAATAATTTTTTATACATTTTTCCATGTGTGTTTTCTTTCCGCTTTGTCTGGAACCAGAATGGCTTTCTTTCTCTTTCAGTTAGTTGAGATTTTCTGTGCCAGAGGAGCTTTTGATTATGATCTGGATTCACAATTCATGTAAGTGTGGAGATTAATTAAGTGAAGAAGGCATACCCCAGACATTTATAATTAACGCTTCAGTTGGGTATAAACCAGGGCTCCAAAGATGAAAGCTTAATGCTTGAATGATTTACTGAATCACACGTTCCCTTTCAGCCACTGTTTTAAGGGCATGGTCTTTGCCAGCTTCATGCACATACTTTGAGAATTATTCACTTCGGAGCTTCTTGCATGATCAGTTTTGCAGTGTTTTTTCCTAAGTACTGTGGTACATGGTCTTGTTAAATTCTTTGAACTTGTATCAATTCATCAGATCTGATTAAACCTTTTAGACCTGCATGTAGATATTTTGCATACTGAAGAACTTAATATAATACCTAAATGTTTCTGCCTCCAGGGTTCCCCACATGAAATTCATTCTCTGTACTCTTTTCAGATGTTTTAAATATGTTCTGTAAAACTACGATGACTTTAGTGGGGATCTAAATAAGATGGGGAAAGTTATTCTGAACCTTAGTGGACATACTTGTCAGTTTCAAACTTCATTTTAAAAAATACAGAAAACTTCAAGAAGTTAAGTATTTTTTTTCTCACTTTCAGAGTCTGAAAGAGCTGTGGATAAGGAGCGAAGCCTACATGGCTAGAAGCAAGCTGAGGTGATCAGTAGAGGTAAAGAGACATTATTCAGTGAATGGAAATCCAAATGAAGAACATTCAAAAGATACAAAGCTTCTGGCAAGCTATTACTTGAAGCCATAATAAAACTAGCCTAAAAAGATTCTGAGGAGCAAGGGTGTAAGATGTGATAATAAAAACTTTTTTCGAGTACATCAGAAACAGGAAGTTTGCCAGCAGATTGATAGAGCCAATATATTACTGGAATGCATAAAGACCACTTTAGAAATATAGGTCTTTAGTAAAAAGGTTCACAAGTATTACAGGTGCAGATGTTTATTATGGAGAGGCTAGAGGAAGTTTCCCTGTTGGAGCCATGCTCTGTTGAGGCCTGCATGAGGAGCCAGATATTCCTTAAGGTCCCTTCTAACCCAAACCTTTTTATGATTCTGTTCTGTTAAGTGGTTTGATAGTAATGGGAATCAATCAAAGGGACATGAGCTACAGTGGAAATGTGCAACTTGCACAAAAGCTCCAAGGAGATTCGAAGTCAACTCTTCTTGTATCTCTGTACATAGGACAGCATCTTTAGGGGTGTATGACAATCTGTACGTGATGCTGCTTTTAGGAATTCTTTGGGACAATCAAGAAAGTACAGATTTGCAGGTGACTTTGATATTTCCTCCCTCTATTATAGTAAAAGAAATGCAACAAAAAGAAACAAACCTAAGTTTATCAGAGAACAAAAGAGATCAAGTCTGAGGCCCATTTATTTTGTACGGGTAATTTAAATGAGGCAAATAGCAAGAATTGGGGATGTCATTTATTGTCTGACTCTTACCACAGTACTGGATGCATATTCACTTAGCATACGAGAATTAAGTTCTTTGAAAATATTCTGAGTAGTTACTTAGATGCCATTGGATTTAAATGTTTTTTGTGTTCTTTTTAACATATAATTGCATGCTGTAGCGCAGTTCTGTTTCCTGTAGGCTTCAAGGCAGTTTACTTTCAAATTTGTGGTAAGCTCTCAATCTAAAATGTAAGGTCATGAGGGAGGCAAGACTCTTAGAGAAGATAAACAAATAAAACTGCTCTCAATAATTTGGTTAAGTTAAAAGATACGTATAGCCATCTACTTCCAAATAGCAAAGGATGAACCAAAAGTACGCAAAAGCTGGCTTGTTCTTTTTCCAAGTAAGCCAGTATTGTGTCTAGTTTTTTACAGCAAAATAATTATTCCTATGTAATTGTTCCAAATTCAATTTAAAAGTAATACTGTTTTTTATCATTGCTTGGCTTTTGACAGTAAACTGCCTTCTATTCTAGTTTAAAGCCTTACCAGGCCCTCAGTTTAAATCAGTCTCATGCACTACACAGTTGGGATAAAGAGTGGAAGGGAGGAAGTAATACTACCTAAAAATTGAATGGGGACTGTGAGACATTTGGTGGTTCATATGTCTGGGAGAAAAACTGGTGTTCCCACTTCCCTGTAGGACTGGTCTGGCTGATTTGAGAGACAGGCCTCAGCTCTGTTCCCCATCCCTGGCTCTCAAGGGAAAAATAAGGATAAAGTTTATTGTAAGTGATATTTTTGGTTAAGACGTGCAATGGCCACCTGGTCCCTGCCTGATCGCCAGCACAAACCAGAACAGCCAGTTCATATCCCATTTCCCCTGCTCCCTCTGGAGCTCTGGAAAACAACAAAAAAAGAGTAGAGCTGTGCACATCATCTCTTCTTTTCTTCAAGTCCTCTTCCATTCCTTGGTTCAAAGTCTGCCGTCAGCATAGGAGACTGAATCATAACTGAGGAGAAAGACCTTTTTCTGCCTATCTTGTGTCTCCTAAGAGGCTCCTACATAGAATTTAATGTGGCCCTTTTTACCTTCTTTTTTGTAATCAGTGATATAAACAGACTATACACAAACTATCCTCTAACCTGTAATTTGGTAAGATCTATGTTGGTAGAGCTGCATTCAATAATAGCCCAGTCAAAGCTTTGACTACTGTGCAGTAAAATTCTTTTTATCTGTGCGGTACTGGGCTGTGGCTTTAGAAGAATTTTGAATGTGAAGATGTTGCCAAAGATGCCTATTGATATAAAGCAGATGTGCGCTTTTCATTCCATCTCATGTTGTCTACATGGGATGGTGCTGATATTTATGCATTGACTTATGACTTTCTTTCAGAATTTGGACTTGGTTTGATTTGTAATGCCTCAGTCTCACTGTAATTCTCAGGTGTGGGGTAGTGTCTTCAGTGCTCAAGCTTTGATAGAGCTATCAGAATGTATAGGAAATTGCTATAGGAAATGGTGAATGGGAATCCAGTGGTACTTAGCAGGATATTAGGCTTTTACTTACAATCCTCTAACATGCCTTATATAATTTCTCATCTGGTTGATTGGTTGGTTGACTGTGGGTTTTTTTTTTTCCTGTTAGTTTTTGTTGGCATCTTTCACATTTTGTACCTGTGTGCTCATTATGATGAGTGTCATATGGAGTCACAGAACTCTGTATACATTCAGAGGATATCCATATAGGTTCAGATTAGCAGTCATGTCTTTTCTAATAACACGAACAACTGCCTTCAGTTGCCTTTACAGATACAAAACCTTAATCTGGGTGCCATGGGTGCTAGAATTGCCTGAAAAGCCTTCAGCTATGATCAGAATATTGGCAGCTATTTGAGAATACAACTAGAGGGGCTCCCTTGCTTACCTGAGGTTACAATCAGAGTGTACGGCTGACTTTTTTTTTTAACGAATGTCTGCCTCTTACTGTTCTGGGGAGAAATCTTGCGAGCCCGTAAATAAATAAGGAATAATAAAAAGATTTGATAATAAAAATGAAGAGAGAAAGAGAAAAAAGAGAGAGAAAAGACAGAAAAAGACACAGTCTCCCATCCTTCGCAGAGCCGGAGGAGAGCAGGCGCGGCCCCAGCTCTGCTCCCGCGGTCGGGCAGCGCCGCTGCGCGGCTCCGCGCCGTTACCTGCAGCTCCTGGAGGCGAGCGGAGAGCTGCTGCTACAGCACCCTGTAAGGTTTCTTACCTTTTGGAAACACTATCCCTTTTAAACGCAACCTGGTGTTTCCTCCAGAACTGAATTTCACGCAGTTCCCACTTCCCTGTAATTTTTCTTGCTTTCTTGATTCCGGTTTTTTTTTTTTTTTTTGATGCAAAACTCTTGTTTTGGAGGGGCATTGAGGAGGTTTTTCACTAAGAGATCAGAGAATTGTGGAATTACAGAACGATTTGGGTTGGAAGGAGTCTTAAAGATCATTTAACCCCCAGCTGTGGGCAGGGCTGCCCCCCACCAGCTCAGGCAGCCCAGGGCTCGTCCAACCCAGCCTTGAGTGCCTCCAGGGATGGGGCACCACAGCTTCCACAAATATCTCACATAAACCTAGTTAGCCCTTGTGCTCCCTGATAGCTGCATTGGTTTTAACAACTGGTCTGGTGCATCCACCGTATCAAAATGTACTGATAAACTGGCACTAGGTCACTCACAATAATGCACTTCGACACAAAGGGATTTCGTCTTTAAACAACAAATGTAGAAACTCTGCAGGTGACAATGGTGTGAGTTTTGTCTTTGAAATATTTTCAGGGACGTGATTTAGCAGTGGGTTGTTAGAGTTATGGTAATACGGTTTGGTTGTGGTTGAGCTTGATCTTGAAGATCTTTTCCAAGCTGAGCAATTCTATGGTTCTATGATTCTGCATCTGAATGTGCTCTGCTGACAGTGCAGCCACAATTATCATCTGTTTCTGATTGCTCTTTGTGTTCTAATTAAATACGTTTGACCAACAGGGCCCAGGCAGAGCAGTTAAATAGCAGTCACTGCAGCTGGTGTATGTGGGCAGAAGTGTTACACGGCAGGCCGTGCATGTTAACATGGGCCATCACCTTTTGCCGTGCTGTAAGCAGAGGCTTCCCAGCCCCGCAGTACAGAGTGCTTCGTGCAGGGAATTTTGTTTGTGCTGTCTCAGGCCATTATGTGTTTGTGCTCCTCTTCAGTTGAACTTTATTTCTGACCCTGCTGAGGGTGTATTGCTTGTTTTGGAAATACTTACAATGTCCCTAGAATGTTTATTTTCCAGCCCAACATGCTGCTACATTCTTGCAAGCTTCCCCTGGCTGTAATGCAAGGTTTGGCCAGGAAACAGAGAATACAAATGAAAAACAGTGCCCTACTCACAGGGAGATGTAGCGAATCTACAACAGAAATTGTTGTATTGGAAACAAGACAGAGATTTCCAGAAAAATAATAAACAAGCAGCTGGTCGGCACCCCCTTAAGACTATCAACTTCAAATGTGTATTTCCTGGAAGAACCGGAATATTTAGTTTAATTCTTCTCCTCTGCCCTCAGCAGGTAGGAGAAGCAAAGGGCAGGTTCAGTGACAGTCTATCAAAGCAGATAATAAGATAGTTAATAACTGTAGCAACAAGTTGCTTAGCCAGCCAAATCACCTCCACATTGCTCCCAGTAAGAGGTCCATGCTGCTGGCTTTCTCCCTCTGTTTGTTGAAGGCCAGAGCTGGAACCAGCAGTATGCCTGAAGTCAGGCTCTGAGGGGCAACAGCAGGAGCATGCTTCTTCCCTGCAGTGCTTTGCAGGAACCCATCTAACATCAGAGTTGACATTAGGGTTCCTTTGGCCAGTAGAGTATTGGGAGGGTCAAAGCAAGACTTGTGTTTTCTGTAACAAGGGCTCAACCACTGAGCAAAGCAAAAGAGGTTCCCAAAGTGCGTGGCAGAGAACCTGAAAGCACATCCATGAATTTACCACAGAGTCTGCATATGAACTAGATGGAAGCATGGCTAAGGTGATTGCAGGTACAGAAGCTTGAATTCAGCAACTGGGCTCAACAGAAGCTTGCCTGCACAGTTGCTACTCAAACTGTGCTCAGAATTCAGAATCTCCATAAAAGCCAACACCTCTCCCTTCAAACTATATAATGTGTTACCTCAGAATAATCCTAGGACAAGCCAATGCCTTTGTGTTAGACCAGGCATGTCCAGCTCATGGCCCTTACTGCCCTGTGGCTGCCCCTTGCCCCGTTCCATTGCGGCAACAGCTTTCCCTCATCAAGTGTCCTGGTTTGCTCCTGGGCACACACCCATGGCTCAGCAACAACCCAGCATCAATGTGTGATTGGCATGGACTGGGCTGAAAGTGGGACACAGTGAGAGTGCAGTGCAGTGCTGACTCAAGTTACGGTAAATGACATTATGCATTTTGATTAGCACAGCTCTGTGAACAGCAAAAAATATGCCATGCTTTCCATTTTGATACAAGAATGCACCTCTTTTTTTGCCAGTGTGTACAGTAGTGAACAATTATTGTCAAGAATGAAGTACAGGAGGAATAAAATTTTGTCAAAAATCTCTGATGAGTGCCTAGAGTCACACGGCCATCAAACCAAACTAATGCATTAGTTTCACAAAAAACAAGGCTACATATCCCACTAATTTTATGCTTTTGTTGCTTTCTCTTTTTTTTTATAGTTTAGTAGAATATATATTAAAGAAGATTTGCATACATTATATATACATTTTACCATACTGTAGGTTTTGTTTGTGGCCAAAGACAATTCCTCTCCACTCAGTGTTGTCCAGGAAAGCCAAAGTGTTGGACGCCCCTGTGTTAGATCCTAGGGTGGTGTGGGAGAACAGCAAGGGATCACGCTCTCCACAAGAGCAACTATAGCTGGCTGAGGTACATCATGTGCTATGTTAATACTGAAACACTTTGAATCCCACTTTGTGATAAACAGTGGAGGCAGGGAAATGTGTGACAAGAGGCAGAAACCTTGGCTCAGGTAGGCATTTCATCAGCCAGAGTCTGGGATGGAGAAAAATGAAATAAGAGGTGCAGAAATGAGGAGGATTCAGAAATGCGGAGAAAGAATCAGAGTCTCCTATGAGTGTGGTGTAAAAGCCTGGCCACGATGGAGGAGCAGTTAGAGACCAGGATGAATCCAGTCCCTTGTTTACATGTTTACATCCCAGAAATGCAAGGGCTTAAGAAGCCTTTGATCTAACAACCATCTCTCTTCTTTGCTCCTCCTGAGGAGAACACATCTCTTTGCCTACATGAGAACAGTATGCTAAGGAAATTCATAGAAGCAGAATAGATGGAAGGTGCAGGTAGTAAGTAATAGTCTGAGTCCTGTCTGGCTGAAGAGCAATGCTGAAGACCATGCGGTACAGGGAGTCTGGAAGCCTGTGGGTTGTGAGCCTGAGCAATCCTCAAGTTCTTAACCCAAACCTCAACTCTTCCTAGCCTTTAGAATAGTGTATGTGTTGTTTTGCTCAGCTGACACAGCAATTGAAATTCTGTTAGCACTACAAAGCCTAAGTTTTTCTGTAAATTACCAATTCAAACATTGAGGGTGTATGTCCAGAACTCACAAAATACTTGGGTTTCACATACTTCTATGAAAACTCAGTTGTAAGAAAGCAAGCCAGATTCTTTTCTGGTTTATGAAGCGGCCAGGGAATTGATAGCTAAGTACCAGTGGCAGGCGCTGCGTGCAGATGGTGCCTAAGCCTGAGACCATGGCAAGCCTACAACACTCCAAGTGAAGCTGCTGAGCTGGCAGCCACCACAGCCATTATTTTATTGCTAAGCTAAGCAGATCTGACGTGTAAGATCACTGGGACCTGAAAATGCTTCATTTATGCTAAGACAAACTTCAGCATCAACACTCGGTGACTAGCAGCACATCCACAGATCATGATGGATGGGAAACAGGGTGCTTAGGAAAAGAGTGACATAGAATAGAGAACATATCCTCAGTATATTCTTTGGGGAAACTATTTTCTATTGTAAAGGCAAGGTAAAAGTTGTCAGGAGGCAGGGTTGATTTCTGCCCTATAAGACAGGGCAACAAATTTGGCACTGAGTTCTACTGAAGTCATCCTGTGACCAGCAGCAAAACCTTGAGGTTTTTGAGCAGTGATCCTTATTGACAGCACAAAAACAGAGAACTGCTGTAAGGACGTTTGTAAATCAGCCTGTAAGCACTGTCATGTCTGTGGGGACAGCAGCCAGGCAATGAGGCAGTGTGGCCTTCCTTCCTCCTTACAAAGCAGCAGAGGTGAGCTTGTTCCATGCTCTGTATGGGCACCAAACAGAGCTTGTATAATATAAGTTGAATTAATGTAACATAGTGTGGCTTTCTGGAGTGTAATTATATCATCTGTAGGTTGAGGAACTACGTGTCCTCTGCCCTCTGCACAACACAGCAGTTGAGCATCTCACTGTACCTCCAGACAACAGGCCTTTGAAGCAGCAGCTGAACAGGAGCCCCAAACAACAGGGCACATACCATCTGCTCTTTCTCTGCTTGCTTTGTGTAGCTGCCAACATCCCTTCCTGCTGGTGCAGGACAGTCCACTAGCTCTCCTGCAAGGCTTAGGCATGGCCACACCAAGAACTGCATTTTCAAACTCCAGTGGAGCTTGTGGAGAGGGTCCAAAGAATCCCATGAGAATGATCAGAGGGCTGGAGCATCTCTTCTATGAAGAAAGGTTGAGAGAGCTGGGCTTGTTTGGCCTGGAGAAGATTCAGGGGAGACCTCATTGCCTTCCAGTATTTAAAGGGAGATAATAAACAGGAGGAGAATCAACTTTTTACATGGATAGATAGTGATAGGATAAGGGGAAATGGTTTTAAACTGAAGGAGGGGAAGTTTTGATTAGGTGTTTGGGGCAAGTTTTTCACTGAGTGGATGGTAAGGCACTGGAAGAGGTTGCCCAGAGAGACTGTGGATGCCCCATCCCTATAGGCATTCAAGGCCAGATTGGATGGGGCCCTGGGCAGCCTGATCTAGCAGGCAGGGTGGTTAGAACTGGATGATCTCTGAGGTCCTTTCCAACCCAAGCCATTCTCTGATTCTATGGAGAAGGTGTGAGAGTGACTTTCAGCAGTGTGCTGGGTTCCCCAAATGCTCTCATCATGGCAGTGGTATGTAAATGCAGCTGGAATGTGCAGAAGGTATCAGTGTCATTGCAGCTTTCTTCATTGCTAGGAAATTAAAGTCTGGATAGAAAGTTTCTACCAAGAGGTTATACTTGCATTGCTGCATAAGCCCAGCAGGACTTACATTAAGTGCTTAGGAGTTAAAAACACATTAAGCTATGCATTTATACAGTGGAATGTACAACAGACGTGGGAAATCATTCGATTTCTGGATTGCTGGAGAATGCCTTTCTCATTCCGTGCATGTTGTACTTAACAGGTTCAGATTAAAATAGGTGTCCCAGCACAGTACTGTCATAAGCATGTGTTATTTTTATTTGTCGGAGAGTCTTCATGTCTATTGTATTTCTCCTCTGACTGCAAGCATGAAGTTGATTTTGTTCTGGTAAAAAATAGTGTGAAATTTACATTTCTGCTCTGGGATATCACATCTAGCTCAGGTTCTCTGGCTGTATATTAATGGGCTTAGGGCAGATTTTCAGAGGCACTAAGGGAGTGGAGAGGGCAGGTGGGTGCCTGGTGTCCCTCTGCACCCTGGGAGAGCATTCCTTCAGGTATGGTTTTGCCATCTGCCTGCGTTCTCCTTCTCTGCACATTTGGACTTAAAGGCAATGTTAACAACAGAAAAACAGTGCACATAATGGAGAAAAATAAAGCATTGTCTCTGGACAAAAGGTATGAAGTGTTTCAAGGGTCTGTTTAATACTCATTGTGTATATCCCTGAAGAAGCAGTGTCCGCTTTTAAAGTTTCACTGGCTGGAGTTTTTGGGGGTGGAGGGTGGCTTTTATGTCAAGACCTACAGCAGGCTGCAAGGTAAGCCTGGTTAAATCAATTTCATCCTTGGTTAGCAGCAGTTTCTTTGGGCTTTAGTAAAAGGACTGTAGAAATATTGGCAGTGCTGTTTCTTAATTTCTCGTGGATGAGCTAAACTACATTTTCAGCCCTTGAGATCATAGGTCACAGCTCTGCTTTGCTAGCATCAGCTGCTGACATCACTGACACAGCAGAGGAAGGGACTGCTGAGTGCCTCAACTGCAAATGTCATTAATGGTGGGGAGCCTGGGGTTCCTGGTATCTTGATAACGGTCCACAGTCAGTTCGGAGGAAATGGTGCTAAAAGTGTGCACAGGTGAGAGAGTAGCCATTTCAGCTACCTACCTTAAAACGGTACTAAAAAAACCTTTCTGTTTTCTGCCAGAATGAAAGATGACAAAAATGGCCACATAATCTAAATCCACAGTTAGGCTTTGCAGTAACAGGTAGAGATCTTGGCATTGCAGCTTGCCCCATATTATTATGTCACATGTACTCTTTTGAAAAGCATTCCATCTGCATTTCTAATGCTTATCGGGTTATTCCTTTGAGGTCTTTCTCTCGCAAATAATGTTTGGAAAGTAACAGCGCAAGGCTTATCTTGCTTTAAAAAAACGGACAGTAACCACACACTCCTTACTTAAAATGTTTGTTCTCACTTATCATTTATTTAACAGCACAGCCTTTTTTATGCGGAGCGTTCCTGGAAACGTTGTCCATTTATATTTGTCTACAAAGATGAGTGCTTCCAGGAGCAGCTTTTGCAGGCAAAGCAGCCTGACCTGGCTGGTCCCATTTCCCACTCAGCATGGAGCACCCCAAGGAGTCCATATTCTTGGCCAATCCCAGAGGGTGAAGGATGGCTTGGGGTAGATCCTGATGTCATTCCACTTCACATCTGTGGAAAATGGCAAATGTAGGGTAATTACTTCACTATGAGGGTTTTGTGAGGCTGCCAGCAAGCTACTTATGCATCCCCTGGAAAGACCCTGATACCTTTGTATAAAACTTGACCAAGATACAGGCATCACATTATATGTGCAGCTTGCTTAATGCCTCTGCTGTCCAGTGCTTTAATATGAAAACATGAATTACAAGGTGATAGGGTTTTCCTGTTCCAGGGAAGCAGGTTTGTTAAATCTACATGACCTCGTGTTACAGAAGAAACCCTTAAACAAAAGGTTGGCTTCTACCCAGGTTTAAAAGAGATTGCTTTTCAATTGAGTACCTTAGCAGGAGTCTGTGGCCAGCTGGTGGGAATGAGCGTATAGCCCTGATAGGCTAGAAAAGAGGAAGGCTTGCTCAGGGGAAAGCTTTTGGTTTGGTTTGTGGGAGTTGAACCAGGATTTGATGAAAGGAAAACTTCTCCTGGAAAGGTAAGATACTGCTGAACTGTAAGCAGAATATTTTCTGTTTTATAGATGTATGAAGTCATTTTTATTCTCTGTCTTCTGTAGTACTCCAAGTTTGTAAAAATCACATGTAACTCCAAGTGTGTCTCACAGTGGTCTTCCTAGATCCTGTTAATAAAGACCTTGCCTTTAGTAAATTCTTATTCCTGCTATCATGTGTAAGAACTTTGGTAAGGTCAAGGAGTGTTGCTCTTGTTCTCTGGGGTGGCTTTCACCACTCCCCAGTGGTACTGCTGCTAGTGAACTTCAGTCAGTGCTGTGGTGGCCCTTCAGTAGAGGAATCTTGGCCTAATCAGTGGGGAATGCTGCTGATAATGGCCCCCTTTCTCAAAAAACTTGGGTATGGTTTTTTGTGACAGCAGGGTGGTATGTTGTTGAGCTGGCCTTTGTTTCTCCTGTAATTGGGTGATAGGAGAGAAGAAAAATACAGTTTCCTAATGACAAGAAGTAAAAGCGTTACTTTGTGTGGAGCTGTTGAGACTTGAACAAGTGAAACATGGTTTTCAGGACTACTTCAAGGGCATGGTTTGTCTCTGAGGAAGCACAGATAAGAGGCTTGGTCTACAAAAGGTCTCGTATCACAGATGAGTTTTGCACTTTGTGTCTTCAGTTTGTCTTGGTGCTTCTTTTAGTTACTAAAAGTGATGCCTCATTTATCCCTTTGGTATTAGCTGTTATGGATTTTCCTCTAATTTTTGGCAGATAAAATGCTCCCAAATTTGGGTGTTTGGATATCCTAAGGTTGCTGACGCAGCAAATATTTAGTGTATACACGCAACTAATAACACTGAAGGAAAAGTATCCTTCGTTGTTGATCCTTTAATGCATTGCTCAGTCATAAACATAACTGGAATGACTAAACATGAAGATGACAATGCTAGAGCTCATTTTGAATATCAATAGTGCAGGTGTTCACACCTGTTCCAGACAGTGCTCTCCTCCAGGAGACAAGCAGCAATAAAGCACGTGTGCCCTGCTTGGATCAGGCACATAAGCAGAAAGTTGCTCTGGTATAAGTGAGAACCAATTCCATGACTTAGATTTCAATTTCAAGGAAACTGGGATATGCTGATTTGTAATACTTGGTGCATACAGCAGGTTCCAGCTGCTCCACATGAACATCAAACAGCTCTCGTTGAAATGAGTATGCCTAAAAATACAATTAAATGCTTTTGATAAAGGAGAAAAGATAGGGATCGATAAATGTCCTTGATCTAATTTCCTCCACGTGTCCTTTAAGCCAAGCTTGATTTCTTCAGGCAATATTAAAGAATTAATAAATTTATGGAATCCTACTTGGACAGCCTATTAATTTAAGCTGACTCTTGTCTTTGATGCTGAAGATTATCACAATCTCTTAGGTCAACCATTTGACCACTAGAACCAGTTTTGCATGGTGAAAATGAACAAACGTAGACAGACACAACTTAAAAGGAGAAGAAACTTGCAAATGCTGCTTTATTTAATTTTTACAATAGGGAGGCACTTTTACATTAAAAAAATGCAGAAATTTCATTGCAACTACAGTATCCTAAAATATTCTTGTGTGACAACAAAAAAGATGTGGTGTCTGTGTGGAAAACATGACTTTCATTTTCTTTAATTTCAATTCTATACCGATTATTACACTTAAACAGGGAAAAAAAAAAAACACCAGCCTTTCCTCCTACTATTCACACAGGCTGACGTGTTTATAGTACTGTGCTGACACTTGACTGTGTTTCCCCTCTACTACTCTGTATGCTTGCACAAGGCAGACTGGCCAAGAGCTTTCCAGAATTCGGTGGTTATATCAGTGCTTATTTCAGTAGTTACTAGGCCGAAATGAAGCACGTGTTTCTTGGGATGGGATGAGATCAAGGTGGGGGGATGGATGCTTTCCTGCAGTGATTTCCCTCTCATGAAATCTGGAGAAATGAGAGTTATTCTGCACATACTCCTAGAAAATTGAACCTGTAGTTCATTGGCAATTAGCCCCTGGGTGTCAGCTGTGTGGGATTCCTGCTGATAAGCAGCTGCATACACATCAGTGCTGGACAGACTCAGAGACCAACCTGAGGTGGGCTGGTGTGCAAGTCAGAGCAAATTCTGTGTTATATCTGAGGGCACAAGAGGGAAGCCACGTTAACAATAACCTCAGACAAAGCAATAACGTTGAAAAATGGGCTCAGATTCTGCAGCACTGATACACTAATGTTAGTACTCAACTGTGAAAGAAACCGCACTAATGTCACCGGGAGCATCTCTGGAGAAAGACAATCCTCAAAATGAATATTGTCACAATCCATCCTTCTGTACATACATTTCCACTTCATCGTCTCGAGCAAAGAAAGCAAGCCCTGGGTCTAAAATTCTGACAGACAAATGTCTCTCCTGATGATGAATGGGAGTATATATTCATTGCTCACAGCAATGCTCTTGCAATTTATTTGTTTTGGGCTTAACAAAACCACTAGGTGTGCTGCAGAGAGGCTTCTGGTAGTGAGAAAATGAGGTTGGAACCAGAAAGAACACTAAGAACGTGAAAGAAATACTAGCAATGCTTGAAGTTAAAACATGAAGAAAACAATACTCTTCTAATCACCTGCTCTATTAAACATGGCTGAGCAGAATATGGCTTTACATTCTGATACTACTAATAAATTCTAGACTTTAGGGCTTGCAAATAAATCTCTTCTGGGGGCTCTGTGAATGCGAGGCTGACACAGGCGAAGGGAATTTATGATGGACCATAGAGGGTGCTCACATTGAGGAGTGCCAAATTTGTTATAAATTGAATAACAGTTTGCTGCAAGTTCTCAGCTTTACTTAGGAAATTCCATTCTGCTCTCCCATGATGAAGACCAGAGCTCCTTCCTTCATGCAGTTTTCTGTTTTCCAAAACTGCCTCGCCTGTATTTTAATCCACTTTAGAAGTAAATTACCTGATCTAATCCAGAACAGTCTAAAGCTGGGTTCCTAAAATAGAAGAATTAAAGTTGGTACAATATAACGAGCTACTCTGCAAAGATTAACTGCATTTAAAAAAAATACACAGTTTGGAAGTTCTTTACCAGCGTTGGTACAAATATGTAAACATACCCACAGACAGGTTGGGCTCTGCATTCCAGGGCATTTTCTCCTTTACTAAAAGCGTGTACTACAAAACCTGCAGATTTCTCTTTGTGTGTTATGTCTGGAAAAGCTTAATGAGAATGGTTTTGTCTACATTCAATTATAATGCTAATATCTGCAACTTGTAACTCTGTGTTGATATATGAAAAATAAGATGCAAAATTTCTCTTTCCAAACTAAATATATCAAGGTCATAGTCTGAGCATGGAAGATAAATCTAGCTTTAAGACGTATCACTGATATGAATTTAAAAAAACAAAACATAGTGCAAAATTTTGATCTTGATTGTCACTTTAGAGCTGAAATGAGGGGATTTTTTCACCCACATGCTATACAAAAGGGAGGAAAAACACACTGTTGATTGTTTTCCTGGCACATCTTGAATAAAATAGTACAGGCTTCGTTATGACATGAGACTAATTATGCAAATTATATCTGAAAGGAAAAAAAGTTAAATTAAGATTTGAATGGTTACTCCATAATCAGTGGGCATGAGTGAGATCTGATGGAGTTGTGTTTCAAAATGGCTTCATCCAGATCCAGCTGTCTGCTGTTGACCTTAACCTCCATGCAGCCGTTATAGAAAGCAGTTACTAACGTAGCACCCAGAGGAACATCTGCACACAAACACATTCAGTATATTAGGCCAAGGCATGCAACATCTTATGTATTTTATAGATTAGCAGAATCATGGGGAGCACTCCATTCTGCCTCCGTCAGTCATCCATGGGAGAAAACAGCAATTAGGCAGGAAACATTTAAGTTCTTCTCCCTCCTGTTTAAGATTCTTTGAGATAAAGTCAGCAAAGCTGAGAAGGGTCGAAACAATTTGAAATATGCGTTTTAAGTGTTCTCCCAACCAGAAACCAGAAAATTATACATAATGCAGGAAATGCTGCTATGAGAAACACTTAACTACAATGAACTAGTACTATGTTTTGTGGAGTCCACTGCTCTTCTCCTGACCTACAAACAAATGCTTATAGGTTTAGAGGTCACAGAATTCTTACTTTTGCCAGAAAGCTATTCTGGATTAGAATCTGCACGTTCTCAAATAGGGGGCCCCTGGGAACTGCACACGTTTTATTGCTTCCTTGCTACTTCTTCCATGTGAAATGTCTGTGAGAGACCATCTTTATCTGTTGCTCATTTAGCTTTCTTAGCATCAGATCACTGATGTGCTTCCAGCGTTCAATATGTTAGGCACAGGATCAAGCAGGCACTCCTGAGAGGCCACAGAATACAGTATATACTAATAATTTCTTCTTATCTATTTAGAACGCTTGACTAGAGCTAAGGTCTTAACTTTTAAGGCTTCAGTGTTTGCAGTGTACTAGGAAGAGTCACAGATATCACAGACGTGAGGAAAGCTACAAAATGCCTATAATCATATTAAAGTTACTATGGTTCTGTTATCCTACTAACTTGCATTTACTAAGGAAATACAGACTTTATCTCTCTTTGGAAAGTCAGCAGGCATTACAAAAATACTTACCTAAAGTGGTGTCTGACCATACCACATCATTACTGTATTCTATCTGAATGGAACTTGTCTGGTTAGCTGGATTACAAGACATTGTATACCCATTCAAAAACAAAATTAGAGGATAAATTGACATATTTACAGACAAGTTTTTTTATATCCTCTACTACAACTGCATATAGACTTGAAGAGATGTCAATTCCAGCGTATGTGCTTGGATGCAGAGGCAACTATTGCTTCAAACAGCTGTGGATTGGGGCTGCAGTGCTGCCCAATCTTGCTTCTATTCTGTCAAGTAAGTCTAGAGGGTGGAATCATAATTCCAGCTTCCCTGGTGTATTCTACCTTGAAAAAGTGCCTAAAAAGGTCATCTCCATGGGATACACAGTTTCTCACCCCTTTCTGCTCCTGTGTGCTTTTTCTCCTGCAGAAGAAACACACTGCAGATGAAGACTGGCTGGCTTTATGTGGGGCAGTGCTTTGACAACACAGCCTACATATAACGTGGATGTCAATTCAAGACTATGTTTATAAAAAACAGTAAGGCTTTCAGTAGGAATTGTGACTTAGTCTTTCTAAAATACCTTTAACAGAATATATAGAAAGGCTCTGCTATTAGTAACTTAACTTCATAACCACAGTGTTTTTCCTCCACCAATTTTTAAGTTTGAGGATCTGAGGCTTTAAAAAATCATTCTCTGTGGCAATGCCATTTTCTGCGTAATTCACTCCAAAATCAAACTGCTGTGCAAATATGCATGTGTACATTTCATGTATCAAACTGTTTGTACATGTTTTAACACTGAGGATTCACTTGTGGCTTATTTTAAATAAAATGCTATTTGCTATTTCAATATATTTCCATCTCACAAAGATTGGCAGTCGACTGTTGCCCAGAGTTTCCTTGTTGAAACAATATTCCTGACTTCTGCTTCTGCATTTCTGACAATGTACTCAGAAATGTTTGTTTTCTTATATATTTGAAGCAGTTTCTACACTGTGCCTACTGGTGGCATTTCAGAAAATATAACACTTACTCCTTACCAACTTAAAAAGGAAAAAAAGTAATCACAACTTCAAATCTCTTGAGGCCTCTTCCTGGACTTAATGATGATCCTATTGAAAATTGGTCTCTTCAAAAGCTGCATAGAATGGATGAAACAAGAAGAATCTGCGAGGGGTGAAGGGTAAAGGGTTTCCTGTACACTTGTAGGCTTCGTATATTTTGGGCGAGGCTGAGCATAATTAGGCTTGTACAAAAGAACAAATGAATGAAAAGAAATATAATTCACCTGGCAGGCCACCCAAGTAGGTGACAACATTTGTCATCATTGCTTGGTGCAGGATAGACAGTTGGTCTGAATTGCTTTGGTCTGTGCGTGAATCAACAGACAGCTGAAGTTGCTGCCTGGTTACCAGAAGTCCAACTTGCACCTTCCTGGGTGTACACAACTTCTTTGATTCCACACGTGCAACAGTGATGTTTCCAATGGTTGCAATGATTTCCTAAACAAAAGAATATGGAGTCACAAAATTACATGAAAACTGTAGCTATAACACACAGTTATGCTTAATTGTAATACATTTTACCTTTGGAAGTAGAAAGAAAAGGAACGGTGGAGATGTTTTAAAAACAAGTGCCTTAAGCTGGAAAAGATACTGAAGTTGAAAGCTGCTGTATAACCATCCCCTTTGTAAACAAAGCCATTCATTTATAGATTTCAGAATATAAGTGAGAACATTCACTGTAAAAACCCTTTGGTTGAGGTTCTGAGGTGAAATCCTGTTTCTCTTAAAATCAAAGGAAGTACTGCTACAGCTTCAAAGGCAACCCAGTTTCCATTACGTGTTCTCATTTCAGGCAGATGTATGGATGGGCAAAAACATCAGTTTGAAAATGGAAACTAACATATTAGTATTGCTTTAGTATCATGACTCAACCTCTGCCATACTTCCCCTACTGCTCTGTGAGTTTGGAAGAACAGATTAGAGCCATGACACAATGGACAATATCTAACATAGGAGGACTTAGTGATTTGTCCCTGCTGTAGCAGTCACAAATACTAACAAGTTTTCTGCACATTGAGATATAATCCAAGTGCTTTGCAAAGTATGAACTGAGCTGGCCAATTCCACTTCATGTAAGTAACTTCTTTTTTAGTTTGATTTTTTCACAAATGGAGTAGTAAGCTAAGTGAGACAGATGAGAGTTGTGATTCACATGAGCTGATGTTCCAGCTGCTAGAACTGTAAGATCACCTGTGAGTCAGAAGAGTTAGAGTCCACTATGGACAAAGCAAGAGGCACTGTTTCATTAGAAACCAGGGCAAACATAACACCAGTGTCTGTGGTTGGGCGAATAGTCATAGTCACATTTATTAGCCAATCTTCAGCACTGTCCAGATGATCTGTTTTAAAAGAAAAGATCGAAATTAGTTAGTCTACCTGCTAATGAAAAATTAATATGGTCTTAAAAAATAAGTACTTTATCTGTTTTCTTATTGTGGAAAAACTAGTGCTAATCTCCAGAAAAAGTGAATTTTGGAACTTTTAGAAAGAACTACAAGTCCAATCTTAACAATCAAAACAATCCACTTGCATCTCTGCTACCCTGTTCTTTTAGGACTTTGGACGTTTTAATGTTGCTTTCCCTGTTCTAATGCGGAACAAGTGCCGTGTTTGTTACAGGTCAGTTTAAGATCAAACCTAAAAAACTACTTAACTCATAAATTACTGCCACTGAGTAGAAGATTAGCAGTTCTGACACGTTTTCACATTCCCAAATCAGTCTGCTATTAAAATGGGAATACGCAGATGGGTAAAACAAATGTGCAGATGGTACGAATATAATTTAATATGATGTATTCACAGTGAAGCTAATATAAAAATTGTTTCAAGAGCTATTTGTCATCTTTTGTAACTTCCAGCATCTGCCTTCCCCTTCCCCAGTAACATCTAAGTTAATTTATAGTAGTTTCTTCAGGAAGCAGAAATCCTAGAACATGAAATGAGGTCAGACCCCTACACAGAGGAAAGTGTGAGTGGAAACAGTGGACTGTAACAGCCTCTGGGGGGGCAGCAGTAGCTGTGGGTGGCCACGTGAATTTGAGGAGGGTGGTATGGGGATGGGAACTGAATGGGGGGTGGACAGAGCGAAGGCATAGCAGCAGCCCACACAAAAAGGTCAGGAGGAGACACGTCAGCGTGGTGTGAATGAATGGGAGGGAAGCAGAGGAACCTTCAGTGGCATAAGGATCACTCATATTGAGATGGTTGGAAAAATCTTTTTAAGTGGGCTAGGGGATATAAATAAGCCTCAGAAGAAACAGTGCGTCCTAGGATGAAAGGGACTGGGGATCAGAGCAGGGCTCAAGGATAGGATAGCACCTGAGATATGAAAGTGCAATGACAAGAGTATTTGGGATGATAAGAGATATTTCACTTCAGGAACTTGAGAGTACAGACGGTGATTCTGGGTTGCAAAACTTGAAATTAGGGCAGGAAGTCATGCAATAAAGTTCTGGGTTGATAAGGAGCAAGACAGACACTCAAATAGGATATTCATTTAAAAGATGAATTGCATAAACAGAACTATAGTGATCCTTTTCCACATCCTCAATATTCTTCTGTAGCTCTCTCAAATGACAAACAAAGCAGAATTAGATCTAATCAGAAGTGGAGCCCATCTTTTGCAAATGAAGAATATGCTTTCTAACTTAAAGCGCTTCAGAAATTAAATTGATTACACCAATGGGACCAAAAACCCTCATCCAAACATATTTCTCAAAAAAATTACTAGAATCACCACTGGATGCTGTGGTGTATAACTTAGTCTGGACACAGTGGTGTATAGCTTAGCATTGTTTTTTTTATTATTATTATTTTTTTCTTTCCCTTACAATTCATCACCTTCATCAACAGCCTAGCAAAAAGTATAACAAACAGAAAAATACTTACTATAGTTTATATGAAACTTTGCCATGCCAGTGCCAGGGTAGAATGATCCTCTCTCAACTGTTACTAAACAGTGTTTACTTTGCTTTTCTTGAATAACTTCTTTTACACCTGAATGTCCTTGATTCATCAGATTCCAGGCACGAATACAGCCATCTAGCCGAGGGTTAATCTGGAGAAGAAGTACAGCTCTAGGGGTGTGAATTCCAATTTATTTTTGAAATGTTAATAAGGTCTTACTTTATATATCCATGTACAGCCAATAATAGCCTTATCAGTGCTATAGGTTACAGAACTCATACTGGAGAGAAAACAAATGGCATCATGCATTTAGTACCTCAGCCTTCAATCAGTTAACCTGTTTTAATACTTCCAGTTCTGATGTTACTTATCTCTTATACAAAAGACTGCCTCAGTTTTTAAAGCTCATGCTGTTCTTTTGCTCAAGGTTACCACAGCTTTTCTATATTTGAAGGACAATGACAGTAGCACTGCTTCTTGTTTCTATAGTCTTCTACTTGTATGAAAGCATAAAGAAATTCCTGTAATTACTTTCTAATAGGCAAGGAGATGCTGTTGCATTGCTTCGTATTTTTTTTTCCTCTGCTTTGCTTTTGAGAACAGAAAAAAAAAAAAAAGATTAAAAACAGAAGTGTAGCCTCTGGTATACAGTTATTTTTATTTATTTATTTATTTATTGCTTCTCTGTTAGCTCTCAGTTTGAGGGCTCCTGCACTCAGGAGCAGATAGCTGAAGCAACTTGGTTGCGTCCACTCTCATCAATAGGCAAAGCAGTGGGGAATGGAAGAGTGAATCACTGTGTCTAACCTGGGCTACTGAAGAACCTAATAGAGGTGAAAGCTCGTTGTGCTACCTGCACAGTGATATCTGTATCAATTCAGGGCACAGCAAAAGCTAGCACCACTAAAATGGGTCACTCCAAAATACTCTTGCAGCAGAAGATTTAGGTGATTCAGGGAATCTTAAAGCTATCTTACAAAAAAAAAAAATAAAGAAGGTACAGAATCCTAAGGGATTAGACCTTAAGCACTGTGTTTTTATAACTGAAACCAGAATATACACTTGCAAAATTCTCTGCACTTTTACTTTCAAAACAGTGGTTTATAACCCAGTTTTCATTTCCTAAATGGATTCCAAGCTACTACTCTTTCCTGAGTGACTGCAAAGGAAAAAATGCAGAAAGCAAAACATAAGTCTTAACATTACTTTTTTAGTTACCTGTTTAACAATAGTGTCACCAACTTTGCGAGGTAATCCTGCAATGTAAACCTTAGTTTCCAAGAAACCATGTGACTGCTTAAAGAGAGTTCCTGGGCTGTTAATATTCATCACTGCTTCTTTAGCTATTTTTACGCTGATACTGTTTTCTAGTTCTTCAACTGATATCTAGAATGAAATGTAAATATTTAGATACACACACAAACAAGCAGATATTCTTAAATGCTGATTATATATACCTGTATGAAACATTATTTTTGTATCTCTAGACATCTGGCTTGTAAAATAGTGTTAATGCACTCAGTGCTTAAAGCATATTTAAACTTGGATCACAGCAACTCTCCATATCCACAGACATCCCATAGAAAGATGATCTTTTTTACTCTCATCCTACCCACAAGAACACCTACACAGCTGCTTCATGCTCTATAGAGCTTGCAAGATACTGACTTCTACCCTGCAATCACACTTTCTAATAATCTATTCCTATGTTGCTTGCTAGTGTTAATTCGCTCTATACTGATGATGATAAACAGGTGTAACAGCTTCCAGAGGAACAGCATCCCTGAACATTTCCTAGTTAATTTTTTTTTAAATCTGGGATTTGGGAGCATCATTTTAAGCCTTCGGAATAGTTGCTTAGCTTCTGCATACAGTATGGTTCCCATAGGGGATTAAAGGAAGAGGAAGGAAAGGTAAATCCAACTTACAATATGCCACAGGCCATCATTAATGGCTTTTCCTCCACTGGTAACTTTTGTTCCAAATTCATTCTTGAATTGAATTTCAATCTTTCCATCACGAAGGGCGAGCAAGATCCATGCTGTATTGTCAAGGGATTCTGCGTATAGTATAACTCCCTCTGCATCATATGTCCGGAAATCAAATTCTGCTGAAAATCTGAATTATAAAGGAGAATTTTATTATTAAGACAGCAACCCTGAAGATTCCTAACCTATTAGTAGGGTAAGAAAAAGTTCATAGTCACCTTTGGGTAATTCTCTTTCTGAGTGTTTGTGATATTTGCATGTTATTAGTCGAAGGCAAAAACAAATGTTATTTATCTAAATCCAGGGAAAAGTTTAGTGGCTAATTCCTGGAGCCTTTGTTCAATTACCAAATCTCATATGAGCTTTGGATATGAAGGATATCAAATCATGTTTACTAAGAAGATAGAGGCAATATCCCTATCACACTGCATGGAAATATGACATAGGGAAAAATAAGTTATTTATGCTACATTTTAGTAAAATGGGGTTGCCAAGAGCTGTCCTGTAACAATTATAACTTAACAATTTGCTACGTTGTCTTTTACACATTTCTCTCTAATTTGAGGATATGTTGTCTGTGTCTTGGCAGCTAAACACAGAGAAGAGAAAACAAAGCAAGCAGGAGTAAGGATTTGCTGAAAACAACAAAATAAACGAGAGCAGTAATTGAGAACATGGGTCTTTTTAACTCCCAGTCTCGTTCTTTGTCCACTAGATGTCAGTCTCTAGCGCAGACCCACAGAAAAGCATTCTGTATTTATACAGGGGCTACTAAGATAGCTTCAAACGTTTATCTTCTTAGAAAGGTCTTCCAGGAAAGCATTACTGCCAGGTCAACTTGGAAAAATGGCAGAGGGAAAAGTTCTCAAGATTTATGTCCTTCTGTATGGTTCTGAGGCTCTGGGGATCACCAGCTTAACAGCTGTTGCTGCTGTTACTCTGAAATTGTTCAGTAAGTCAAGAAACACTGCAATTTCAGCTGCCACTATGAAGAAGTCCATGAGTAATAAAAAGGTCACTATCTTTGTCAATTGCTCTGACGGTGCTAAAGGAAATCATACAGATGGTGATACAGACAAAAGTTTTGTGCTTTTTCAGTGTCCTCAGAAAACTGTGAAAGGAAGCATGGGGTTGGGGCAGCCCTAGCCTGCTTTTGTTGAAGTAGCAACAAGCTTAAAGCCAGTGTCATATATGAGAATGGAAGCTATAAAGTAACTCTTTCTCCTATAACATCTGATTTTTATTTGAGGATTCTAATTGACTTCCCGTATCTCTGTCACTGTCTCAATCCTTTCCTAACCCCTGCTCTTTCTTTCAAGGGAAGAATAAGCTTCTGTAACAAAGGAAAAAAAAACAAAAAAACAATAGGACGTACTGCCTATCATACTTATGCCCTCAGTTGTCTTCCTTTTTCTCCACACTAAAGTTTGGATCCCTTTGAATTCTTTCTCCCAGTCCATACACCTCTTTCATCCCAACAGCACTGGTAACCAGGAATGTAATGGCTGGAAGACTCCAGCTTATGTATTCATAGATTAGGTCACATCTGAATGCCAGTGGTTCATGTCTGCCCTAGCTCTGCACTGTTTCCTGGCTGAGACTTAGCTGCTACTGGCTCTACCTGCTTCTGAAGTATCTGGAAGAAAATTGCTGGCCTTTTAGTTTTGCCACATCAGACAAGTTGTTGTTTATATTTATGATGAGGTGTCTCAAGGACACAGTACAGTCATTAAGAGATGCTGTAAACCAACTCCAGGCATGTTACTCTTGCCTGTCCACTTTTACATGACTCCACGCTCCCTTAAGTGAGGGTATATAGAGGGACCTGAGTTAATCTGTTCTCCATATAAGGGGTATCCTAACCCATGGGGAAATGGTGAACTTCTGTATGAAATCCACTCTACATATTCAGAAAATTAAGGGAAATAAATGTCTGTGATTACCAGTCGTTCTTTTATCAATAGCAAATGCTTACCTGGTGACATTTGGCAATTTAAACTTTAAGTACAGAACAGGAATCCCTATAAACTGCTCTGCCAGGTAAAGCAGTTCATAATTCTTTTCTAGATTCAGTGGGATACACACAGGAACAGACTGAAAGTAATAGAAAAGAAAAATGTTGTTAACATTCTATTGTGAAATTCCATTAAACAACTTCTATTGTTTCCTGTTAGGGTCCTTTTTGTTGTTTTTTCTTTAAGCAGTGGACAACTTATTTTTTTTTTTTAATCTTGAGAGCTATCAATTTATATATAGATATTCTTTTTTGTTGTTGCTGTTTGGAATGGTCTCAAGTTGCATCAGAACATGTTCAGGCTGGATTTTAGGAAAAACTTCTCTGAAAGAGTAGTCGTGCACTGGAATGGGCTGCACAGGGTGGTGTTTGAGTCACCATCGATGATGGTGTTCAAGAAGTGTACAGATGTGTATTAAAGAATGTGATTTAGTGGGCAATATTGGTGGTAGGTGGAAGATTCAAGGAGATTATCTCAGAGGTTTTTTCCAACCTTAATAATTCTATTATTCTATCAATGTCCATTTATTTAATCTGTTGAAGGATAGTTCAGGTTGAAATAGTTCTGGTGGACTGCAACTATTTAAATATTCAGTATTTTAATCAAGAATTCTCATCTTTCATCGTGCCCTTTTCTGTCACCAGGGACCTATGACATTCATCTGCTAGAGTCCAGCCAAATTCCATTATTAAAGCTGCGTGGAATTTAAATGTGATCAGGTGTTAGAAGGGAATGAGGCCAGAGCTGTGACTTGAGAAGATTTAAAAATAAATAAAGATCACCTTCTCTTTATCAACACTGATACACAGCTATTCATAGCTGAACACTCTCCAGCACAACTAGAATAATTTACCTGGAATAAAAAGAAGCAATTTACAAGTAAATACGGTAACAGACTGGTACAAAATATTTCTGTCTGTCTGTTCGCTGTTATCTTACTTGAGTTCTGGAAGGGGATGCTGATGCAATCAACAACACACTTCCTGCTAGAATAGCACTGAATTAATATTTCTGAGAATCGTTAATGGGATCAGGAAGGTCTCGAGACAGAATATTCTCAGGAAAAGTGTAAAAGAGAAGTTCTTTGTACTTGTGGGAACTAGAAGTCCTTTAACAGTATGCGAAGATGGGATTAATCCTAGTACTCTAGCCAAAGTCAAATAAGAGTAATTACAGTCAGACAGCTGCAGCTGCAATGAGGAGAGAAAAATCAAAATCATCAACAACAAAACCAATGGCACTTATTTTTTCAGATATTCAGATGCCTAAATTTTTAAACAGGCTTTTGAATGTATATACATACAGGGGAAATTTAAACTAGTAAAATAATCAGCAAACAAATGTCAACTATCCTTTCCAGGCATTGCTGGATTCTTTGTATTCTGAAAATGTGATGTTAAAAGTAAGGTAATATCAGTTTTTTTCTTGAAAGTAAAGTATTTAGAATGTGTTCTGGTAGAGGGAGTAGGTTCTGCATAGAGGAAAGATGGGAAGATTTGCAGAACGTACTTTAGAGCACTGATACACTGACTAGTAGGAGCCTAAAAATCAATCTGCTATTAAGTCATCCCTCAGATCACAACTTGTGATGTGACAGCAGTATTGCAGTCCTATAGAACAGAAGCAACAAAAATACGCATGAAGGGCTGTTCTGTTCTCAAGACACTTGTTTAGTAAACAGCTGAATACAGTTACCAAACTCAAATGAGTGTATTCGTGACACAGCAATTTCATTAAATGCATAGGTGTGCTTAATTTTATGGCTATTTTACATTTGCCAGTATAACTAGTCTTCAGACTGCACGTTTTCAACTGATTTAACTACTTTTTCCAATTTCAAGGCCTGAAACTAGTTTCCAAATAGATAACCAGTTTTGAACAACTGTTTTGAACATGGAGTGAAGTTAGAAGATACTCTTCTCCTTGCATGAAAAAAGAAAAAGAACTCCCAGTTCTGTTTAGATATTAAATTTCAACAAGTACACACAAGTTCTAATACATGCTGGCATTTATGCCAGACTTCATTCCTACAGCTTAAGCCCAGTGTTGTTGTACTGCATTAGAGGTGTTGTTTCTTCTCTTTTTTTGGCAGTTATCTGTACTCACCTCATAAAACAAGTCTCAGCCTGCATGAACTCTTCAAAACATGCAGAGAACGATTCACAAGAAAATCCTCTTACTGGGATTCTCCAGAGTTCCACATTTTCCGCTACTAATAAGTGTAAATTTTCAAACTGAGCAACAACAGTCCATTTTGGCTGTGAGAGGCTCTTCAGTTGGCAAGTATTACTACGTCCTTTGTCTTAAGCTATTGCAGATGAAAATTGTGGAAAACAGTCCAGTTCTTGTTTATTTGATCCAAATAGCATCTTTCAGTACTGCTGAAAGAGTGAGTGAAAACTTTTATACAGCCTAAGGAAAACCTGGAAACATGTGGGCAAATGGAATGTTCTGGCTCGGGGTAGGCTGAACAGGAATTATTTGTACGATAGGAGAAAGCTGGGGCCTATTTTGGAGGCAGCAGAAAATAAAAAAGTTTGGCTAAGGCTAGCTTCTCTTAAAAAGGTTTGTGTAAATGAGTATGTATAAACTGAATGGTATTAAAATGCTTTACTGGGTCTGCTTTGTGAGCCAAACTGTAGTTCAAAGTCACCAGCAATTTTTCAGCAATTTTGAGTCAGTTCTCAAACAGCTTCCTACTTTCTTGAAGCTAACTCATCCTGTCACCAACAGATATCCAACTTTGTGATTTTCCACATAGAATTTTACGCAGTACTGTTTTACCTCACAACTCTTCATGTCCTTAGAGAGCTTGAACCCTTTCTTGCCATCACAATAACAGCTATAACTTCCTGGAGAGTTTACACAAAGTTGAGCGCAAGTATTTTCAGCACATTCATCAATATCTAGAAGAGATAGAAGCAAACAGCAAGAGTTATATTTCATTGAACAGACTGAAAACAAACGTGTTGAATTAATGGAATGATAGACAAGATGGGTTCTCCAGTGTAAAATGAATACAACAGATGACTACTGCTAAGTTAAACTAATGCTAATGGTTGTTTCCTATGTAAAATTTTGAATCCAGAGTTACCCACTGGATGTATAAACACTAGCAATCTGAAAAGGCCTTGTGCTCAGAGTTGGGAAAAATTTGATCTGATTTGTGAGGCAGTAAGAAGTTGAGGCGCAAGGTGGTTGCATTAGCACAAGAGATCTCAATAAATTACTACTGTAGAAATGCTATTCTGGGTCTGTCTTCTTCCTTTTCCTATGGATATAATCAAAATTTAGAGTATTAGGAGAAGATATGGCAACTATGTGGTAAAGGAACACACTTTACTTCTTTACTTACACAAGACCAAAGCAAAATAACATTAAACAATCCCACAAATAACTAAGTTTCAGACAGCATCTATTTGTGCAGACTAATCTGCTTTGAGGTATGAGAAAGCTAAACAAACAAAAGCAATTTCATTTCTTTATGCTTTAGGCTTTACACAATAAACAGCTTAGAAATGAGAGGCCGTGTAAAAGGCCAATGTAACAGTTACACTTCTAATGGGAAAACAAGCAGAACGTCTTCTGGATAAGAGACTCTAATAATAAGAGTCATCTGGAGTCTCAGATTAAAGAAATGTCAGTAGCTGGCTTGAAAGAAGTGGGAATAAGCACTATAAAAATATGGTTATGCTTAGTTTTTTGAGTGTGTGTGTATATATGCGTGTATATATATATATAATTATTATTTTCTGTTGCTCGAGGGGAGGAGAAAGGGGGGAAAAAAAGCTAAGAAAAAATCCTAAAACCTTACTGGACAATCTGTTACCTTGTAGCAAATACACATAATCCCCTTCCAAACAGGATGCCATGTTTTTCAGTTTGTGGATGCTACTCTGATTTCTACCTCTGCAGAAGTTAACTGTAATTTTCAAGGAGCTTAGCATCCAAGCGCTTGCAGTTTCTACATTACTTAAATGGGTAACAATTCATGAAGAGATTGAGGAAACTGACTTTGTGTTGGGACATCTCCTCTTCCCTTTCTTTTCCTATAAAACACCACTGCAAGGGATCTGCTTAGGCTTACTCTATTCTATGCAATCTTACCAAATTAAAAAGCTGTACAGTTCCTTACTGTAGCTTACAGAGCTGGAACTGAAGTTCTTATGGAGATCCAGCTGCATGCTGCGTGTGCTGACATGGCTGTGCGAACTACATTTTGGTGAGTTTTGTTTGTTTGCTTATTTTGTCTGTTGTGTGCAATCCCTACCTCCTTCTGCTTTCCTCCCATTCTTCCCTCAGATCTCCACAAGCTGGATGGCCCTGTATATAGGCCAGTTTATGTGGTAAGACTTTTCATGTTCGCTCTTCCCATGGATTGAGGACTCTTGAGTCATTTGTGTTTGCTCTAGAGCAGTAGCTTACCTTTGTAAGCTACTAAGTAGCTACCTCAGAATCACCTCCTGCCACGTAGCAGGCTGATGGAATACAGTAGTGTGAGGTTTTTTTTTCTTCCCACTGCTTCAGAAAGTGTTCTAATGCCATTTTGAGCTAGCTTAGCAAGTTTAACTATGTTGTGTGCTAGGAGCATATCAAGTCTTGTAGACTTGGTTACCAAAAGGCATAGGATGCAATACAGAAATCCGTTGTTCACACCACTTTCCTGTTCCAGTGAAAGGTTTGATACATATCAGGTGACAATTCCTAAGGTATAACTGGACAGTTGACGATTACAGCTTTCTGGATTGTTCAAGTTCTAATTGATCTCAGGCGAAAGCTGCAAAAAATATTGCATAGAAGACTTCTGCTTCTCTCCTCAAATCTCTTCAAATGCCTTATGAATCCAAAATCTCAGCTAAGTGAATAAAAGAAGTTGTTAATATAGAAATACAGTACTGGATGTTGCAGTGAATTGATCTGACATAGCATTTTACAGACACTTGTGTTGCAGCATCATAACTTGAATTAGTCTTAAATAATGACTGTATAAGTTCACTTGTGACTGTGCCTAAACCAACAGTATTCAGAGAACATTTACCTGTGTTCAGAATTTTCATTGCTTAGATTTGAGAAAGCCCTCCTATTAAAATATGTTAATCTGAACATACATACATATATTACACACAAGCAAACCCCTGCAGCTGTAAACTACCAACACTCTGCTCATGGACTGGTTCCTATTTTATTCATTTTGGCCTTTGTCACATGCAATATTTAAGTAAGATATGAGGGTGGGTTGTAATATCTAAGAGTTTATTTTGATGCCTTATTAATACTTATTTTCACATATGCCTCAGAGAAAATAGTCACAAATTAGTCATGCAGCAGAATTTGGTCAGTTGTTGAGAAACATTTTGCTGATGCATAACTGAAGTTCAACCCTTCCATTTCCTTCATCTACAGTTAGATTGCTTCTTTTCATTTGGCATATGCACTCCTTTTCATTCGGAAATCATTAAACTATTTATGGTCTTGATGGTTGCTGCCTATCCCAATGGATAGCAAGCTCAGCTTGGTAAAAGGGGTTCTGCTGTGAAAGTAATTTCCTAATAATTTCCAGTGACTGGCAATCCGACATCTATTTAAAACTAAGACAACAAAGCCACTGATTACAGTGTCAAGCAGGTTCTCTTTCTGGTTGTTTTTTCTAATTTTATCAAATGCCTCAATGAGGCAATGACAAATTACAAACAGAACCTAGGCATACTACACAGTGGGTGAGAAGAATGCTTTATCTATACTTTCCTATTCTGCTTGCTTTGGAAAAACAGATTTTGTTCATATTCTGATCACTTGAGGATCAGAAAAGGGTGAGAAATCCACCTAGGTCTGAGTTTACTGAGAAGAAGAAAAACCCTATGGCCTGCTTCATTGTGAATATAGGAAAGGAAACACAAATTTAGCATCTCGTGAGAGGAATGGAAATAGAGAGACTGGGAAGGAACTCTTCTCTATGCCTTCCAGAGGAACATGACTCTATTGAGACACTTTGGGAGGCACTGTTCCCTGTGGAAGATTCTTTACCCCTTCCAGCAAAGGAATACCAGCCTCAAATGAAACTATAAGCTCTGGGTAGCCAACAGCAAGAGTAAATAGGAGTATTGAGTTCTCTGAAAGCAGTAGTTCATTTTGAACACATTCCTCAGGCCCAGAGCCTGCAGACAAACACAAGCTTATGAAGCTATTATGAAAGCTTATTGCACACTGCTTGACAGATGAATTTCTATCATTCAATCAATTACTCAGAGACTTGCACTAGTCTTGGGGAGGTTTAAATTTCCATTACCAAAATGAACCTAATGCTCCTGGGTAAGGTCTCCCTCCAGAGAGTATGATAGCAGCAGGAGGACAGCAAGCTTCATGTACAGTTATGAAAGTCTCCTTCATCAGCTGCTCTGGAATCCATTATAAGTCCAAATCTCTCCATGCAGAGCTAACTGTCCTGTTACAGAAATGCTGACTCAGGAGAGGATTTAGTTTTTTAGAGGTTTTTTTTTTTTTTTTAATCACTTTAAAATCATCCTTTTCTTCTTCCAAGTTGTATTCAATGTTTTTGCATGCTTGTCTGAGCTATTTCAAGGGCTTCCCACAGATCTGTTCAAATGTCAATCCTAGATCATAAAACGATCATCGGAAGCCCCTAAGACAAACCCATGGATCTGAGCAGCGTCTCAGGTTCATACAGCTGCTTTCAGTGGAAGACTGAATAAGTTGCTTTTGCTAAGTTGCTAAGATAGAAGATCAACCATGAAGGAGTTGCAAACCCTGTTCGAGAAGAGAGCTGCTCTATATACTGATAGGGAAACAGTAATTTCCCCAGAGCACAGGTGTGGATAAGCAGGGTCTTGTGTGTGTTAAACAATTCATGATGGAAAGGGAAAGCATTATTCCTAGTCTCAGTTTTTCAGAACAGGTGCTAGGGTGGACTGATACCTGAAATGCAGATGTCCTCTGTCCTATTTGATTAACTCGTTCACTCACTTCTTTAAGAGAAGTTCCCCATTCAGAGAAGGAAAAATTAGAAGAAGATAGGCATGCAAAAAATGAAGTAATTATTTAAAATACTTTTTCAGCATGAGACGAGAAGATTGTAAATTTGTATAAAAAATGGTATGACTTCTATTGACGAAGACTAGATTGTACGGATTTCTTCCTCTGACAGTGTCTTGCAAAAGGTGGAAGTAATTCTCCTAGGAACTGGTGGAAAAAAAAATCTGTTCCTTATTATGGAAAGTCGTCATCCATATATGTGTATAAATGAATGCAAACCTGATTCTTCTAGCAAGTGTAATAGGATTTGACCACCTACGTGCAACATAACAGCAAAAAACTAATGCCATTTAGTCTTTCTGGTAGGCTGCATTTCTGTCTGTCTACACCACCCTGTCCTTAGACTGTATTTGGAGACTCATTTTATGTCATGAAAGCTTATCATCAGCATTGTGTTTCATACAGGAGGCAAATCTTTGCTGTTTTTATGTTCCCATCCTGCAACCTTCTGGGATTAGTGTATTCCAAAATAAAATAACACTTAAATACAATTTGATGCAACCCACTTATCTGAAGAGTAGTGGAAGGGATGACAATTAGATTAAACTACCATAAGTTCTTCCTCATTCCAGTGCAGGTAGCTCAAAAAGGGGTACAATTGTTAAAAAAGTTTTAATCCCATGGTAACTGGACAGAGCAGGTGTCTGAATATGTAATCATCACCACTATGAAAAGTCACAAGAATGCTGTGTGAAAAGCCATGGAGCAGAAGATTCATAACCAGCAACAAACTGCTTTTGTGACCTTCTGAGCAATAAAATAGAGCTAGCATTTAAAATAAAAATTGGTCAGAACTTCTACTTTTTCTTTTTTGTGGAAGAAATTTTTGCTTCATAGTAAAACTCTACTAGTTCATATCCCCCTTTTACAACTGAAATTGAATTTCTGATGTGTTTGATAACAGAAACTTTAGTGAAATATATTGTAAGACAAGTATGCAAATATTTTTAATGCTTGAAAAAGTTACTATTTTACAGTGGGTTTGGAAGAGTGGCTTCTTGCCACTTTGCCACAAGTCATCAGTGCTTTTCAACTTTGTAATTGTTAGAGAACTTTTTCTTCAGGTTCTTTCTTCTACCTTTAGACTTCAGAAAAAAAGAAAATGTCTCTTAATGCAGGTCTGTTTTATCCTGTAACTCTTTTTCAGGATATAGAAAAATGTTTTTCACTTTAAATGTTGGGTATGTTATTCAGCTGTCACGTTGTGACAAAGTTTAGAGTGGAAATCAATTCGTGCTTATGCTGTTAGTTTCCAATGTGACTACAGACCTCAAGGAAGGATTAGACGATTGAGTTTAACATTAAATTTGACTGACCGCATTGAAAAGCACTTTCCAGTAGTTTAAATGTAAGTGTATTTTAAGGACAGAGAGACTCAGTCCCTGTCCATGAAGGCTAAATAAGCACCTAAACAGACTATTAGATGGATAAAGAAAAACTTTTTAGCTTTTTGGGGTTAAGCTTTGTTTTCACATCTGGTGATTGCCTCCTTATAAATATTTGCCTCACCTGGTAAGGAACTAACAAATAAGTGCTTTTAATTGCTTTTCCTAAAATCTCTCTCAAGTTAGAAATATATATTAAACTGATAAATGAGAGATGTTCCATCTTCACCACTATGATGGTGCCTAGAAACAGAGTACAAGACACCCTAGTAATATCCAGATGCTAAATGCATTGCTCCAAGTTATCCAGTAGAAACTTGGCCTGAGAGCTTGGATAGAAAGCCCTCTTTACAGTGGGACATGTAACCTCCCATGAACTGACAAAAAATCATCTGGCATTACAGCAGGACATACAAGAACATACTGTGATCCACTAAGACCTCAGAGCAAGTCACTGCAACTGTACACAACACCTGCAATATAGCTTGACTGGACCCCTGAAAGAACAAACAGGTGAGTCATTCTATTGTAAACAATATATCATAAAAGAGATGCTGGAGTTTGTATAGCAGTAGATTTAAAAATGAAAAGAAGTAGAGAGGGGAAGATAAGAGAGAATGAGGGAGGAAGGAAAGTCCTACCTTCACAGTTCTTGGAAGTTGAATTGTATGTATAACCTTCAGCACATTCACATTCATATCTTCCCAGAGTATTCTTACAGACAGCTGTCCCACAGATGTTTGGATGTAATACACATTCATTTATATCTAGAAATACAAACAAGTTATTTTTAATAAGTTACTCTTTTGCATACCATTTTTTCTTAACCCTGTCCAAAACTGTAAGAACTCAGTGAGGCTGGCAAACTGTCTCCGCCTTGCTAGGTTTTCTGTGCTTTTATAGCAGTCTTTAACTACAGGAATAAAGACTTCCAGAGGTCCCTGAAAGGCATTTTTGCATATTCTCAGTGAAAAATGAATTCTGTCAGTATACCTTTACTATCTTCTCATGTGTTTAGTGGATAACAGGAAAAGAGATGCATATCTAGGAATGTAGTAAGAGAAATAGTCTGTGGAATTCCTATAAGCTAAGCCACACTGCATAATAATAACTCTGTCTCTTATAAAACATCCAGGAAGACAAGAAATAACCCTATTGTTTCTTACACATCAGAATCTTCTTTTAATTGGCCATGCTAACTAAATGTCTTGTAGATAGAAAAATATCCAGTCACTTGTAGGACTTCAATTCCCAACTGTATGTGCAAGGATCATTTTAGTTTTCCCTGTGATTTTGCAGTAGTTGTGGAAATGACACTGCACTGGGAGAACAGATTCTGCAACCTTCTTGGGAGGATTCAAAACATTTTTGAAGTCACAGCTGCCCAAAATACAAGCTCCTTTTTGATCACTTTACATTTTTTGGTGTATAACTTCGAATTTGGATGTAAAATCCAGTTTTTAAATTTGTAACTAGTACTCTGTGTGATGAGTTTTCAATGTTATTTGCCAATCTGATGACTTCTGAATGATCAACACTCAGATCTGTACTTACATCACTACTGAAAACATAGCAGAACTCCAGAAGAAATATCTCAATCTAATAATAATCTTCACTGAGAACATTTTTTTGAGATTTTTTCTTTAATTGGCTAGTTATTTTGCTTCGTCTGCTACTCATTGCTTTTAGGATTAACTAACTAAAAATAACCTGCTCTCTTTAAGCCAAGCATTGTGTTACACTAAAACTTGCAAAGAGTTAGTTACATCGTTGGTCCATATTGCTGAAGTATGTTGGTGTATTTTTAGCTTCAATTCCTTTTTTTTTTTCTTTTTTTTTTAACAGACTTATCCAACATCATTCCAAGAATTGCAGAAATTCTAAGCAGCTTACCTGTTTTCCCTATCTGACATAACAGCAATCTTTTGCTCTTTTTCTGGAATTTACAAAGAAATTATTAATTCACAAATATATAGAGACTAAAGGAAGAAATAGTGGCAGACAACTTAGGTTTGGCCTCTTGAATTATTTAACATCATCTGGTTCAGGAAAAAAATGTGTGATGTGAAAATGAAATGAGGTTGCTTTTTTTTTTTTTTTTTTTTTCCTTGAAGTATGATTTGCTAATTATTTTAAGACACGGACTTTATCTGGAGTGGAATGAAATGCATTGGTCATGGTCAATAATAAACTGACAACTGACATATTCATGTTCAGGGAAAAAAATATGCTGGGTGAATGAAAGACA
Source organism: Callipepla californica brunnescens (assembly GCA_023055505.1). Classification (NCBI taxonomy): domain Eukaryota; kingdom Metazoa; phylum Chordata; class Aves; order Galliformes; family Odontophoridae; genus Callipepla; species Callipepla californica. The sequence continues at coordinate 59,857,929 of JALIRH010000001.1, forward strand.
AATCTTTCCCTTCATGTACAGCATTTTCAGATTCATTAGTAGCTTATTCTCCAAAAAACATACAAATTTCCAAAAGCAGATTGCAAATTTGGAGTGACTCAGCCTAACCCACTATGTGCCAGATAGGATTTGCATGACAGTGTTAGCTGGTTGCAACACACTATGCTTCTGGTTCTAATCGTTTAAAGGATATACGAAACTGACTAGTGACTAAATTTTTTTTTTTTGGTTGGCTCAACATCTCCTTGATCTTGTTCACTAAACAGTTGAACAAATGCTTGTAGAAGGTACAATGAGAAGCCTGGTTGAAGCAGGCCTGCATCTTCCAGAGGCAATGCAAGCTCCGCTGATTTAAAGCCTTTACAGGACTACTTGGCTAAATTCTTTCCTCTATAGTCAATAGGCAATGGATTGTTATTTAATGATACTGTCCTTAAGCCCCACTTCCTACCTTGGCAATCCCGTTTATTTGAATGCATGAAGTAGCCATCTTCACATAAACAACGGTAGCTTCCAGGAAAATTAGAACAGCGTTGGCTACAACCTCCATTGAAATCTTCACATTCATTTATATCTAGAAGGAAAGCAAAACAAAAATCTTTGCTTGGGGAAAAGCATCCACTGAAAGCTGTGTACATGTGGTTACACTTCAAAGTCTGTTACTATTCAGCACTAGTAGAACTAAAACCATTTTCCTAAGAACTAACATTGTAATGAGATTAGATTATACCTTGTTCACAATTCTGTCCTTGCCATCCTGGTTTACAGATGCAGGTATACCTGGCTTGTCCATCTATGCAATCCTTATATCCATCTTTATGGCATGGCAGAGGGCTACACTGGTTTGAAATTTCTGCAGGATGAAAACATTAGAAGTCCTTGTTATTTGAGGATATTTCCCTCAAGGATGAGCATAATCTTTCCTGTCATCTTCCACAGGTGCTTGCATCAAACAGAAAACAACTAGAAAACAAGTGATTCACCAAATTGTGTTAATTCTTGAAGATCAAACGAAGTCTTGATGCTATTTATTTTAATTTTAAAGATACTTAACTTTTTAAAGAATAGCACTGTCTCATCATGTTGACACAATTTTCAGTAGAAATTCCAAACAAGTACTCCAGAATAAAATTCAGGAGCTCAGTTTCTCTGTTTGAGAACCAGTATTGTGGTCATAGTGACACTTACACCTCAGTTTGTTTTGCTGCCCAAGTCTTGTGGGTCGTCTGGATACATAAGTGTTTATATTGTCACCTTGTTAGTATATTTGTCAATTAAATGTACTTAATATTTAAATTCTGCTACAAGTAAATCCCAAATCTCAGAAGTCAGCCAAGCTCAAAACTACACAGCATCTCTAGAATAGCTACTGTAGGGCACCTCATACTCATGTTGCAGACCAAAGGACTCCATTTGCAGGTAAGACTGACCAAAGATATTGCAAAGAAGAAATAAAAAGAACAGGGCTGATGTATAACTCTGTCATAGCAACTTCCAAAGGAAAGTTCCAGAACTACCTACATTTTTTTTCTTGCTTGCTAATTTTCTGCTTTTGTAGGTCAAGGAAAAGGTGTATGAACTAGGCTTTGTACAAACAGAGCATTTTATAAGTGACTGATGTATAAGCTAACCTTGAAGTGTGTAACTGCAGAATAAAGCTGAGTATAAATGTTTCTGAGCATAAAGTAGTGATGGCATGAGTATGAACTGTAAGAAGATTGCTTAGGTTGTCAGTGCAAATACACACAGATGGAATAAGGTAAATTAAGTAAATAAATGGGAAGAGAACTGGGGAAGCTAATGAATTTTTACAAAATGGTGAACTGGTGAAATACATTAGAGGAGAAAGGCAAGATAGGATAAATAGGACTGGATGGACAAAGAAGTTATGCCTGCAGATGAGTGATTTGGATGTCACAAAAGGGAAAGTAATGCAGCACCTACATGCTCCAAACACAGGCCTTGTGTTCCTCCTTTTCCCAGTCTGTGGGCCTTCTAACTACTACTATTCAGCTAATCTTTTAAAGAAACATTTGCCACAACTGAATGTCAGAAGATCTACTCAGCCTTCAGTGGAAAAGTACATCTATCTTCTCCCACTTCAAGTCTTTGGTATCCAGGAGATGTGTCGTAGGTGAGTTGGATACATATAAATGTTGGGATTTTGTAAGCACTTATTTTCAAAAGCAGTTAAGCATGCAATTATGTGATACAGATATTCAGGAACTTCAAGCTATTTTAAAATTCTGTTTGCATTGTCATTTTTACTCTTTTATTTTCCATCTTGAGATTCACACTAGTTACTGCATTGTTCTAAAGTAACAGTTATAGCTATTTTTTTTTCTCATTAGGAAAATTGAATTTTTCATTTTGTCACCGTCAGAACAACTTAGATAACAACATTAATAAATACAAAACTTTTAAAATGAAAAAATGATTTGATAATCAGTATCACAAGATACTTGAATCTATGAAAATAAGTTAGAAAAAAAAGTTACTGTCTTAATGGAATTTTATCCTGCTTTCTCAGCAGTGAAATGCTTTCAGAAATGCTCAGTATAAACTCCCTTGAACAGTTAAGCCTTGGAAACACTTGTAAAGGTTATGCTAACTCTCTTAACTTGTCCTTTTTCCTGTTGATTGACCAACAGTAAAATGTTTTCTTCAATATTATGAATCTGAATGGAGAAATACAATGACATCAAGTAAACTAGTTGTTTTCACTGAAAATTAAAGAAACACTGTATATCCACACAATTCGTTCCTCCCAGGACCTCTAATGAGTGACAAAATGTGACATGAATGGGAGTACATTTTAGTTTGTGACAGCAGGCACGTTGGCTAAGTGATCTGGAAAATATGTTCATCCGTGACCATGCACACTGTCGTTATTAAGGATTTTTTTTTGCCTTCTGTTGCTCTCAGTGACAAAAACAGGGACATATGCTTAAGAATAAGACAATTTCTCTGCCATATCTAGGCTGTAAAAGTTTAAAAAGTTTAGAGAGATGTTTCTAAAATTAGGAGCAGGGAATGAGATGTTTTCTGAGAACTTACTAGAAAAAAAAATTTATCTGGAATTATGAATTTATCTGGAATTATGAATGTATGGACAGAAAAAAACTACAGAATTGAGCCGCATCACAGACTCCTTACTTTGTGATCCTCTTGTGTCTGGAGTAAATAACTATATTTTCTAGCTAACATTTGAATTTTTCAGTTGGTGGTATTACCAACTTTAAAAAGGGCTACAGTATAACCATGGGTCAAAGAGTAGTACCAAGGGGAATTTGCCAGCAGTCTCTTTCCTCAGTTGACAAAACAGGATCTGCTCAAAGGCTGCAGTTGGGTATAGTTACTAATGGTGTCAGAGTACTGTGGCCATATTAGGGAACATGGGTGAGCTGACAAAGCACATGCTTCTGTGTTTCTAGAAGAAGTCTGCTTTCCATTTTGTAGTTTCTTTCTTTTCCACTATGCTTTATGGGGGGGGGGGAGGGGGGGAGGAACTAAATGCAGTCACTCTGCAAATGCTCTCACCTAAATTTGTCCATTTCTTCTCCCAGATAATTGTTTGTCTGAGGTAAACGGAGGTTTGTGTATTTTCCTGCCAAGAACAACTATTTTCTAGCCATAGACGTGAGTATTCTCAAGTATGAGTGCACCAGTTAAAGCATCTAGCAGCAGCACTTACCATTGACACACACCCTCAGGTCAGCGGGAGAATCCGGAGTGACTGCGGGAACCCTGAAAACCCCTGCTCGATAGGAGGCAAGGCAACCTGCAAATGCAAATGCAAATCCACACATACATACAAACGCTCATTTAGGCTGAAATTACAACAGCTTAAGCATAGCATCTTCAAAGACTCTCTTCTCACAGTCTGAATTAGAAAACTTGTCTGGGCAAGTTTGTTAAGGACAGCCGATCACAGACCAACCTTCTGAGTACCTCTGCTGGGATCTATGCACATCAAACTCCCAAAGAGCTACTATGCGTTATAATCACCATGGAAATCATTTAAGTGCTGTGGGCAAAATAACAAAACCAGCATTATCCAGATAGGAAGGTGAATGACATACTAGAGTTGCTCAGGTTTCTTGTACTTACTTAAATACTTGGGATAAAAATACTCCTGCACAAAGAAAAGAAAAACAAAGTGTAAGAAAAACTGAAGATAGACAGAATTACTGCAAAATACACTCAATATGTTCTAAAAGATATTTGTTTCATAACCATAAAAGAAAAAAATCATTTAGATTCTTAATGATATATATATATATATAATGATGATATATAATGATATATATATATAAAACTTGGCATATATCCTATTGTTTAGGGTAAGACAGAAGCTTATTTCACTTGGTGAAGAGAAGGTTAAGATCCTGCACTGAATTTGACAATTTAAAACTGAAGGCAATGAAAGTGAATTGAATGTGATAATAAATTGGAGGTCAACATGAACATCTGAAAAATTTCTCTTAGAATGGGAGGATCTTGCCTAATATTATTACTGGAGACAGAGAAGCCTCCCTGGTCCTGCAAACCAAGAATTCATTTTAACCACATATTTTTGTACATAATTACCCCCTCACAGGAAATATTACTAATGTTAAATATTGTGCAGTAAGAATGAGCCGAGGAACACTTATTTCCACTAGGAAAAAAACCCACAGTAACATGCTCTATTCCTTCATTAAAAGGGTTGCACTGCCATGCATTTTCTGTGTAGAATTTTAATTGAAAGCCAACAGGGCTTCCCCACGTGGAATGCTTGCACACAACTGTGGTCTAAAACTGGTGATCCATATCTGAAGTTAAAATAATATCCACTCAGCTATTCTCTTTGGTTATATGGTGCTCGCTATTAATTGATGCTATACACAGAAGACTTTCAACCCAGATCTTGGTCTGCAAGGTTTGGGGTTTTTTTAGCTTGCAGCGTGAATTCTATGTACTGCTAGCAACCCCACTGCAAAGGACTACTATTTATCTCACAGATATTCATCACGTACTTACAGTTTCAGGATTATTTTCAAAGATTTCTCTGGCTTCTTCCTTGTTGCACAGCTCTTCAACACACTCTCTTTCTAAATTTCCCTTCTTACTTTCTTCCATGAAAGAATTTGCTCGACGTTTCCTCACCAGGAACTCAGAGGCATACTGCTGAGATAAAACTTGGTAGAAACAAAGGAGCTCTGTTATTTAACAGCTGAAATATGAGAGAAATATGAGACTCCCTTACAAAAGTCTGAATTAAATTTAAATGCTTTATTAAATAAGCAATAAATGCTTATGAAGTGGCTATTTCCTATGACTTAGTGCTGTTTATGAGCTTGTAATACCTCAAAGCCAGAGTAATTTCATGAGATATGCCAGCAGTCAACTGTCAGAGAATGGCCTCCCGAAGCACTAAGAAGATCAGAAAAACTTAGAAGGCTTTTTAGGAAGAACAGCTAACGAGGTCCAGAACTTGAAGGTAGAATGGTTTTCAAGTGACAGATGTACCTTAAAACCATACCACCCTAACCACAAAGCTCTCTATCAGGTGATGGCAAGCACAGATGAATCACTCTGGAGTGTTTCAACACTAGACAATGACCTGATGAAACCTTTCTGTTACAGCATCCTGAAAGTATTAGATGCAGAATAAGACTGTAGCTTCAAATGGAATCCTTTGGTGTATCTGATAAGATTAATCCTTATGATAAGGCAATAGATTAAATCTTCTGACAAGTCAGATCTTCTACAGCATACCTCTAATGTTTAGAAACACATCCTTATATCAGAAAGCAACCAGCAAGCTGCTCAGAAATGCAAGGAGGAGAGGCCAGCTTGTGCCCTGTTCTGAGTATCTGAGTAGGCCTCAGCTTGGTATTGGAGGATTTATCTCATGATCTACTAGTTAGTCTTAATGGAGACTTGGAAAGATCTCTGTAAGGCAAAGACTGATCCACAACAGTAACAAAGCTTCAGTACAAAGCTCTGCTGGAACGCCTTGAGAAGCAGAAAACCCAGAAAGATATGACTATGCTGATAGAAAAGAGCTTTTCAGTGTAGGCTACCATGAAAAAACAAGTAAGTGTGCAAGCAGAAACTCTTGCCAGTTTTGTTTACAGTTAGCACTGATGTAAGCTTGCTGATACAGCTTTGGGGCAGGGGCTCTGTGGTGAAGATGAGACCTAACTCACAGCTGACTTTGAATGATCTCGTTTTGACCATTATTCTCATTTCAACACATTAGCAATAAATAATGTGCAGTAAAATTCCAAGTACAGTGTTTTGGGGGACATGACACCAGATATAACATAACCTCCTTTGAATACATTGGAGCAGTGAAAATGGGCATATTCTTCTACAGTACAGTAGTTTAGCCTCCATTTATACTTCTTTAAGCTTTTGAGTTGAAATAAGATGTCTTAGTGCAAACACCATATCTTTTATTGAAAATATTCACATTTACAGATTTAGTAGTATATTTACTTAACCGTTTTTCCCTTACAAGGATCATGACAGGACTTTTATAAGGAAAAACAAAAAAAAATTCCTCTCTGCTGTTGCTGCCAGTTTGATTACAGGAAACTCCAGTGAACTCCTGACCCTGCCAAACCAATAGTTAACTCTTAAGGAACTCAGCGTATTTCATTTAAATATCACCAAAGCCTCTTGGATATCCTGGCTACAATTTCAACCAAAATGCTCTGCACTGACACGGCGTAGTGCCCAGTTATCAAACACACGTTTAAAAGGAATACTCTTGATAAAGAAGAGCAAAAAATAACGAGGCTAAGACTGAGTGTTGCCTTAAAGCTAATTTGTAGAGCAGACAACCACAAACCTGCCTTCAGTGGGCTAGTTAAGCACAGCTTAGAACTGCTTATCAAATACCCTGGTTTGTGGAAAGCTGGTGCAGCCTGCTACTGCTGCCACAGAAACTTTGCAGACCCAATGCAATGAATAAAAACTAAAAGTGATGACACTCTAGATAGTGTAATTGCCTTATTTGTACAGCTGCTGTATTGCAGTCAGCTCCATAATTCCTAGAGCCTTTAGAAATGCACATCAGTGACATAAGCTTTATGCAATCTACAAATTAAAGTCAACTAACTGCAAATGTTTGTCTGGTCTCTGTCCTGCTCAAAGCTTAAATACGCTTATGCTCCGCAACAAGAACATTTGCTTGCAATTAGCCCAGCACTGCTCGCTGCTGCGTGTTATTAAAGATTAGACATTTTTATAAAAAAGAATAGTGCACATATGAGGCCTGCTCCAAAAGTAATGCTCCTCTTTTATTACGTTGGCCCCTGACATCAGAGTCAGACATGGGTGCTATGGCAGTAGAGGTTGAACCTTCCCATCAGTATTCCACCACAGTTTGTTGCTGTGCAACAGATGGCAGCAGAGGGGCAGCCTGACAAAATGACATCTGACACAAAAGTGTGTATGAAGCAAAAGTGTGTCACTGAATTCCTCCCTGTGGGTAAAATGGTACCCACTGGCATTCATCAACACTTGTTGAATGTTTGGGGAGACCAAACAGCGGATGTCAGGTAATAGGTGGTGCATTTCAGCAGTGGGACACCTCCACTGGTGTGGATATTTAAAAGCATGGCATGCACACTCTTGTTCATCACTAGCGAAAAGGCATAGCTAATGGTGGTGCCTATGTTGAAAAACAGTGTTTTGTAGCTGAGAATTTGTTCCATCAAATAGCATTACTGTGCTCTTTGTATCTGCTGCCGTTTTCATATAAATAAGCAGGAAGCATTATTTTTGGAGTGACATACATTTGTCCCTCTTCTGGGGATAAACTGACAGAAAGCTACAGACAAAGAGGCAGTTTTTCTTTATGATTATTGTGTGGCATGTGCTTTATTACTAAGACCTGTTTTCCTCTTTGCTTTCCGTGCCACAGAAAACCCTGGCACTGTTCAGAGACAGAGAAAGGAAACTGGATTACATGGGCCACAGGTACCTTGCATGGGTAGGTCATTTTCTTAACTGTCAGTAACAAGGAAAGCTGATGGAGCATGCAGTGGGGAGGAATAATGAAATGAAGGATCTAATTTCAGTATCTGAAGGGGGGGGGGGGGGGCTAAAGGAATGGAGGGAACAGACTGCGGGGGGACTGATGTGATGGGACAAGGGAAAATGGTTTCAAATTAAGAGAGAAAATTCAGACTGAATATAAGGAAAAAGTGTTTTACAATAAGGGTGGCACTGGAAGAGATTGTTTAGGGGGATGGTAGATGCTCCATTGCTGGAGACATGTAAGGTGAGGCTGGACAGGGCTCTGAGCACTCTCATCCAGCTGTGGGTGTCCGTGTTCATTGAGGGGAGTTGGGCTCGATGGCTTTTATGAGTGCCTCAAACGATTCTATTAAAGCGTTATGAAAAAAGGAGAAGGGGAGATGGCGAAAAAAGCCTATTTTAGGACCAGGTCAAACCTAACTCCTAAAATGAACTTTCACCTTTCCCTGCCGTTCTCCTTTTCGCCCGAACCCCTGCAGAAGTCTGATTAGCAAACATTAGTTTTGCCTTCTGCCTGTTTAATCATTAGTAAGACACGTCAGAAGCAGGCTTCCATCGAGCCCTAATACTGGTTGCCCCAGATACACAACCGTATCTAAGAGGGACCAAGCGCTAGGTGAGGCGAGGCTCTCCCCGATCCCAAGCGCTGGGTTTTGAACTACAGCCGCTCCAGATCGGCCCTGCAGCCCCGGCCGCAACCGCTCAGCCCCCAGCCTGGGGCACCCCGTCGTTCGGGGCAGCCCTCGCCCCGCCAACCGCGCCCCACCGCCCCACTCACAGGTCGCGGCCTCCGCCAGGGCGACGGCCACCGCCAGGCCGGCGAGCAGCGGCACGCACCGCTCGCCCCGCGGCCTCATCGCTGCCGGCGGGCGGCGGGCAGCGGGCACGGCGCCGGGACTGCGCGACGGCTGCTCTGCGGGGCGGCGGGGCAGGGCGAGCCTCTGGGGGCGGGAGGGAGGGGCAGCGGGGCGGGAGGGGGGGGGAGGCTGGGCCGAGGCGGACGACCGTGCCCGGCCCGAGCGTCAGCGGGGCGGCGGGGGCAGCGCCGCGGGGACGATCGCCGTCCGCGCCCGGCTTGGGGAGCGCGGCGGCCGAGCCCCGCGGGACGCATGGTAGGGTCGAGGCGCACGGAGCCGGCGGCGCTCGTCCGCCGCTGGTGGGCCGGCGAGGCACCGAGCGCTCCTATTGGCCGAGCACAAGCCGGCCTCTCCTCCCCACCGCGGCTCCGCGCGGCTCCACCTCTGAAAAAGTTTGTCCCTTCTCCCCACCCGTTGGCGGTAACCAGGGGTTACCGGCCTGGTTACGCGTCCCTACCGATGGGGGCTTCCACCAATGGGCGGCCTGGCGTCGGCGGGCCGCGGGGCACGTGATCGCAGCGCGGCGGAGCGGTTTGGGGTCGCCCCCGCAACGGTGCTCTGTCCCGCCCGGCTCGGCTAGGCCGCGCCTCGGCCGCTGGTAAGCGAGGGGCCGGGAGGGCCTCTGGGACCCGGCTGCGATTTGTATCGGTCGGTGTGCGTCTGCAGCCGCAGCCTGGGCGTGTAGCTGCGCGGAGAAGGCTTCCTCTGAAGGGTCGCTTTAAAAGCTAAAGCGTGTTCCCGCAGCTGAGGAGGCGGGCGGGGGTAGATGCCGCCAGTGGTTTCGGTATGTCTTAGGGCTGGCGGCTCTGGGAGGAAACGGGGAAGGGCTCTGACTGCTCGTTCTGGAGTAATTCTTCACGTGGTGGTCCTGTAGCTGTCTAGTTTCACAAACACATGCTCGAGTCTCGCAGAAAGAAAATGGATTACCGTGTAACTCTTGTCGTCCTAGATTAAGCTGAAGAGCTGCTGAGCAAGCCAGGTGTGATGTGACCCGAAGTCACATTACGTAGCTCAAAGGCAGCAGCAAACCCAACGCTGTTTCTGCTTGTACCTTGTGTGCCCGTTGACTATGCTGAAATGATGGTACTGAGGCTTGGGTGAAGTATGCCTCCATCACTGTTCAGTTCCTTGGCTGGCTGTTCAAAATATAACACAATTCAACTAGTGTACTATGCTTTTATTATTAAAACTCAGACAAGTCAGACAAGGAGACCTGATAGTGGTCTTTCAGTATCTGAAGGGGGTTGTGAGAAAGGAGAGGACATGCTTTAGCAGGGTCGGCTGTGATAGGACAAGGGGAAGTGGCTTCAGACTAAAAGAGGAGAGACTTAGACTGGCTTTAATAAAAAAAGTTTTTTTATGGTGAGGGTAGTTATGGAGCAGGTTGCCCAGAGAGGTGGTGAATGCCCCATCCTTGGAGATATTCAGGGGGAGGCTGGACCAGACAACCTGATCTACCTGGAGGTGTCTGTGTACACTACGGAGGAGTTGGACTAAGTGGTCTTTAAGGGTCCCTTCCAATTCAAATGATACTATGATACTGAGGAGCAGCGTAGCAGGAAATAGGTAAAGCTTACCCTTCTCAGCATAATTATAGCTTTGCTTAGTTATTCTTTAAGAAAGGTGAAGGATTGATATTGCAATGAAAAATTCTCTACCAAGGATGGAAAGCTTCATGTAAACTCTTGATAGCGAAGTATAGAAAAGATGCTTTGACGTGGAAGTATTTATTCATCAGATGATTCTGAGCTTTGTACTTGCTGGTACTTGGTACTCTGGATCACATTACACGTGGGCTCCTAAGTAGCTCTTGATCTAGAATGACAAGAGTTTATGCAGTTATTTATGATGGTTTTCTCAGTCTCTGTGGTACCTCTTATTTTTCTCTTACCTAAAAATTGAATCTTTCACAGCTTTTATCCTCGATGCTTATGCTGAATTGCTAAATAAGTGTTGTTAAAGCATAACTATAAAATTTATTGATTTCTAAGCTTGTAGGCATGTTGATTTTGTTTAATCTCTATAACTAGAAAGAGTTCAAACTAATGTATGTTAAAGCTGGAACAACACGTGTATGCAGTTAATGAACTATATATATGCAGAACAGCATAACACAATGTTAGTTGAATATTACAGGCAACATCTTCGCTACAATTTAGCTAAAATTTGTAAAGCTGGACAGCATGTATAACGTGGGAAGGGATTGGTTCAGTGGCAGTGCTCATGTGCTGAAAATGAATTTATGTAGTCATGTTCTCAAGATAAGCTTTGTTAGCACTTGCTTGTTGATCTGGGCACTGTATTCCATGGCACGTGTTTTCTTGCAGGCTTTTTTGGTTGTTTAGAGGCTGGTTTTTACACTTGGAGTACTCATAATCATCTTATTCTCTTCTTAAGGAGCTTCTCCTTTACTCAGTGGAGAAGCTATTCTCAGGTGCTCTTATACGTAGCAATATAAATATTTAAAGAACATCTTTTGTCTGCTCTGGAAGAAATCTGATCTGTTTCTGATATTAATTGATGTCAGACCCATGCAAGGGCATCTTTCAATGCATCAGCTTTGTAAGGTCAAGAGTCTTCAGTTACTACCTGCATAAATTATTTAAAGTATTGCTGTTTGTTGGGGATAATTGTGTGTTTGTTAGGGATAGCTCCTCAGTTTTTCCCTGCTTTGATCAGTTCAGATAAGGAAGAAGTTTAGAAAGTTAACCTGAATTACTCAGTGTTCTGTTTCCCTTGAATGTGAGCTTAGTTACCATTTAAAATAGCAAAGGAATTAATTTGGTTAAAATAGGAACTTTGAGAAACGATCTTCAGGAAATTTGGTGTGGCAATTCAAAGTGTTACTGCTTTCAGGTGACATGGAGGCAAGTTACCAGTAGAGAATATCTGTCTTTTTGACAACCTCTAGAGGAAGGATTGGCATATTATTAACCACCATCCCCTGCCCTTTGACGTATGCACAGATATTAGTCCTATGTGCAGTATGTTTCCCTCCCTCCCCCTTGGCAAATGTCTGTGAAAAGAGTTGATGAGTTGGGCCCCATCTATCAAGGTTGCTGTCCTGGACAGAACAAGTATCATGTTGCATTGTGGAATGCCAAAATGGGCTTGGGGTGAGTTGCTGCTGCACAGACCCGATTCCCTGCAAAAATCTCATCCTGCCCTCGTTTAAATAGTTCTTGTAATATATAACTGGAATACTGTGTTATTTTCCAAAGGATTTATATCACCTTGAGGAATTTTTCCCATCATTCTACATTACCTGTCAAGTGTACCTGGGTACTTGTGCAAAGATGGTCCCACAAATAGATTTGCCTTTTCCCAAGGGAGAAACAACCCCCAGGCGGCCTTTCCCAGCCTGTAGCAAGGTCTGTAGTCCAATTTCCAGTAAAATTAGCAAGCTCTGTGACCAGCACCTTCCCGCCAATATTCTGTTCCACGCTGTTGCAGTGTGACAGATGGCAGCAGAGGGGCAGTCTGATAAAATGGCAAAGGTGTGTCACTGAATTCCTCCACACAGAGAACATTGCACCCACTGACATTCACTGACATTTGCTGAAATTTTACAAAGACCAACCAGTGGATGCCAGCACAGTGAGGCATAGCTAATGGTGCTGACTATGTTGAAAAAGAGTGTTTTGTAGCTGACATTTAGCTCTTTAGTCGTTACAGTACTCTTTGTATCTGTTGTAATTTCCATGCAAATAAATAGGAGGCATTACTTTTGGAGTGGCCTACTTATAACATATTGAGCTTAAAACTATCATTATTTTGATGGCAAGGCAGAGTGGGAAAGAGTAAAACCTTTATGCTATGTGTGCGCTGTTCAGCAGCTGTGGCATCAACGGCATTTTAGCAAATTATATGAAGCACAGCACTGTATGAGCTGCTATGAAGAAAATATGTGTCATCCCAGCCAGAGCCACTATAGCACACTAGCAGGAGCATAATGACTTTACAGTTTTGCACTAAAATTCATCCAAGCTTGCCAACGAAGGGCTTTCCATGAATGTTTTTATACTGCTATTGTTGACAGTAGTATTGTTCTAGCTGAAGAGACAGAGCATTTCATATCTTTTGCACCTTTGGGTGTTTGTGTGATTTGTGTAAGCCTTACTGTTTTGTACTTATGTATGTATACAAAGAAATAGACATGCATGCAATCAGGCAGTCATTTCCCATGCTTTATTCCACAGAACAGCATCAAAAAAGAAAGTTGTGTTTGTTTTTCTCGCACTTGGAGGATAATATAGAAAGTGGAACTGTAAAATGACAGATACTTGATTTCCTAGCTTGATGTGTTGTGCAGCTCTAACTTGCTGTTTTCCTGATATACACAGGTCTTGCATTATTATTTCGTGTAAGTGCTGTGCTATTGCTACCCAGGCAAACAAAATGGGGTCATACAAAGTGCAAAAGAGTGAAAGACTCAGTGGGACTTCCTTGGGGTTGAGTATAGAGACACTGAATAAACAGGTTGCTGCTGTGGGCAGATGGTTTGTCTCATTATACACTGGGACTAACTGCATTTGTTTTTCTTGCCAGACGTGACACGTCAATACCTGGGCCACTGCAGGTTCCCAGTCTTCCTGAGTTGTTCTGCCTTGTCCACACCGTTCCTGTAGTTTTCAAGGCTCTGGATGGCTAGTGAAGAGAGATGTTCAATCTAATGGCCAATTGTTGCACCTGGTTAAAACGGTGGCAGGAGCCTGTCAGGTAAACATGTGAAAGTATTTATTTTACACTTCTGTGCTGACCTTCTTCCCAAACTTTATCTCATGTAATCTCACCAGTGTTTTACTTTCATTCCTAGTACTTAAAATATCCAAGTAAAAAAAAAAACTCCAAGTGAGAATCAATGTGTTCTGAACTTACAAATTACATGTTAATCACTCATAACTTTCTGACCGAAAGAAAGCATAATGTTAGGAAAATGCTATGAACGGTATTTCAATGTGAAGATGCTAGAATGTTTATGTAAATTTTAATCAATTTGGCTTCTGCATTTTGAGGTTCTGAAGTGTAGTTTGTTAAAATACTACCGTTACTGCAGTGTAATTATAGTTTGTTTTTTTTCATTTAAGTACCTTAATGCTGCATTTTATGATCAACTTGGTGATCCATTCCAGCTTCTAGAATATAACTATTTCTCCTTCTTTTTTTTTAATGTTTTATTTTGACTTCCTGCATCATTTTCCCTCTGGTTAGTAAAAATGCACAGCTTTTATCTCAAACTGCTTATAAGCTGCTTACAAACCAGGAAGAAGGGAAATAAGGGGTACAGCACTATTTTTCTTCTTTTTTGAAACTTCATTCACGTATGAGGATTCACTCTTGTGTGCCAGAAGAGCTGGGGTTTTGCTGGCCACGTTGCTGCTTAGAGGAGTATACTAAATTAAACAGCTGTTTGCTACAAGCTATTTGCTGTAGACAGCTGTAAGTTTATAAGTGTTCCTGGCTGTTCCAGTTACAGCTTGTGTTTATAGTTTACTGTGATCCCATTGTTCATTTTTAGGGTTTCTCCTCAAGATTTTTGGCTCTTCAGAAAGAATGTAGGTGAATTATACTTCATGTATGATGTTATTATAGTTTCAAGACTGGAAATAGCAATGCAGTGTTATTTCACTTAGGAGCGTAAAGTTGAGCAAATGTGATTTCCTCATTTGTGTATTTGTGAATTGGAGGAATGATCAAGATTAATGCACAAGTATATTTTTCCTATTACTTTAATTAAAATCTTGTTTTAGTACGAATTCTAGTCTGTGAACTAATTTCAGAATGCACAGTATATTAGTAACACCACTGATTCGCATGTTTGCAGCTTCAGTTGCTCCTGCTTGGGGAAAAAAGACGTGATGAGTACCAGAGCCACTTAGCTGATAGTGTCCTATGTTGTCAACCCACGTTTTTTTCATTCCTTAATGGTGTTGTTCAGCTTCACTGGTTGATACAGAAATTGCTGGCATAAGCAACACCACTCTTTTGTTTGAGACACAGATGATACAAGAGAGTGGAAACTGACTTAAAGAAACTGAAAAAAAAAAAAAGACTCTGGAATACTGTGAAATTAAAATTTAATGGGCAAATGTAATCTGTTCTTGTTTTGTTCCTTGCTCTAGTTTGATATATCCAGTGGGAAATACAGGAATTTAACAATGTCTGCAACTTTGATAATAAGTGATATCTGGCAAGAAGGAAAAGAACTTGAAATATCTTTCTCTTTTTTTTTTTCTTTCTTTTTGGAGGAAGGTGACATTGATAATGGTGGGTCTTGATAATGCTGGTAAAACCGCTACAGTCCGAGGAATTCAAGGAGGTAAGCAGTTAATTTATCATCTAAAGTTGGTGTTGAAATAGTATAATTACTCACTTTGCATCATTCTCATGTAACATATTTCTTTATCTCTTAATTTACCTCTTTCTCTCGCGTTGTACATTGTTGAAATTAAATCTTTGGTGGATGTGTGCTTTTTTAAGAGTCTGGTAGCAAAAGTGGACAAGATGCAGGCTCCACTATCTGGAGATCTGCAGATATGGGAGAAATTAAAGGGTCTTGTATGGAAACAGAAAGATCTTGGTTTTTGTTATCTGGAACATCACGCCAGGGTGACATTAAAAAGTAGGTGCTCCTAAGTCATGTACGTGATGCTCAAAGAAAGGAGTAGAGCAAGCTCTGTTTCTTGGCCACTATAGTTAAAACAATGTTGAATGACTGTAGTGTAGTTTAATGCAGCAGCAACTGGCAAGCAGCACTGTTATTGCTTTAGAGTAATAGTATAGTATATAGGTGAGGTGAATATTATGGAGAAAGCTGCTTCATAAGACATTGAACGATGTAGTGTTAGAGCCTTTGGGTCCACTCACACAGAAAGTTAATCCTCAGAAACATTTGTAGTTATTTTGGAAATGTTCAGTCAGTATTCAGAGTACCTTAGTACTTATGTGCCTTGAGTATGCCCCTGTATCTTTATTGTGCAAAATCTCTTCTGGATGAGGGCTCTTGTTTTGGTTTCATGAACATCATAGCGTGTTTTTGAGTGGGAAGAAGTTTTCTTGGGTATTTCAACAAATAGCTGAAGGAACATTGATGCTTGATTTAAATGAAAGTATAGGAAAAATGCTCAAGTCTGTATGTAATGTTCTTATTTGCAGTTGGTTTGAATTAACATTAAGCAGCAGAATATTTTGGTTAATGAAGTCTATCATATCTCAGCCTGTGCTTGATAAATTGGTGAACCATGTTTTTTGCACGTTGTGTGCAGAAGTAGCTTTCTGGTGATCATCCTGCAACATGCAAGTACCAATAAACTTTGTATAACATCAGTGTTCTAAGTAATATAGAATCACAAGATCATGAAGGTTGGAGAAGACCTCTAAGATCATGTAGTCCAACTGCTAGCCCATCACCACCGTGACCACTAACCATGTCCCTCCTTGGCACATCTACATATTTCTTGGAAACTTTCAGGTACAGTGACTCTGCACTTCCCTAGGCAGCCTATTCCAATGCATTGCCAGTCTTTCTAAGAAATGTTTCCTAATATGCAACCTGAACCTCACCTGATGCAACTTGAGAGCATTACCATTTGTTATCTGAGAGAAAAAGCTCACCCACATTGCTACAAATTCCTTTCAGGCAGTTGTAGAGAGAAATGAGGTCTCCTTTGAGCCTACTCTTCTCCAGACTGAATGATCCCAGTGCCTTCAGCTGCTCCCCTTAAGACTTGTCCTACAGACCCTTCGCAGCTTCACTGCCCCTCTTCTGACACGTTTCAGGGCCTCGTTGTCTTTCTTGTAGTGAGGGCTGCGAACTGAACACAGTATTTGGGGTGAGGCTTCATCAGTGCAGAGTACAGAAGGACAATCAACTCTCTGCTTCTGCTGCTAAACTATGTCCTGTACAAGCCTTCTTGGCCACCTGGGCACCCTGCTGGCTTGTGTTCAGCTGTTTGTGAACTAACACTCCCAAATCCTTTTTCTCCATGCAGCTTTCCAGCCACTTTGCCCAGACCTTTAGTGTTGCCTGGGCCTGACACTTGGTCTTGGTGAATCTCATACAATTGGCCTATCCTACTGATCCAGTTCCCTCTGTAAGGTCTTCCTACTCTCAGGCAGATTAACACTTCCTCCCAGCGTGGTGTCATCTGCAAACTTATTGAGGGTGTATTCAATCCCCACATCCTGATCACCAGATATTAAACAGGACAGGCCCTAATACTGATCCTGGGGAACAATGCTAGTGACCAGTCACCAGCTGGATTTAACTCCTTTCAACACTGAGCCCAGCTGTTCAGTTTTTTACCCACTGGAGAGTACACACAACGATCTGCCAGCTTCTCCAGGGGAATACTGTGGGAGATGGAGTCAGAGGCTTTGCTGAAGTCTAAGTGGGCTCCATCAGCATCTCTTCCCTCATCTAGCAGGCTAGTGATCAGGTTGGTTGGACAGAACCTCCCATTCACAAACCCATGCTGGCTGGCCCTGACCTCTTGGTTGTCCTGCATGTGCTGTGTGATCACTCATAAGTAAATAGGAAACGGTTCAAAAAAAAGAAATTTCACGTGTATGTATATCAATAAAACTATTGGTTATGTTATCTATATTTTATATCTTTTTTTGTTTGTTTGTTTCTGGAAAAGCACTAGCAGTTTTGTTGGCACTTAGTTCAGTAAGAGACCACTTGCTTTTGGAGGGTGCTTCACGTTGCCCAATATCACTTGCAAACAGGATATAATTTGAGATAAAACTTGTACTTCTGGAAACAAATATTCTCTAAGGTATTTTTTACTTGTGAGATAGGGCTTTTGAGTAACTTCCATCTTTACACGAGAGACTACTAAAAATTGTTTTGACAGACTTTGTGTCGACTTTATGTTTATGCTTGTTATGCAACTTTACTGATTTGCTCAGTTCTGAATAGTTAGGATTAACCTCTTATTTGTGTTCCTGAATCTTTACTGTGAAAATATGAATACGTTATTTAGTCTTCCATTCTGTTTCAAGATCAACTTTAACGCCATTATCAGCTAAAAATTACTGTTATTTCTGAAAGTCTTTTTTTTGGGAGGGAGGAAAAAAAAGATTATGCAAATATTTCTAAAGATAAGCTCCATAAAAAGGTAATTCTGACTTCTGTGACTATTTCCCAACACTTGAATAGTGTTTGTCTTAAGGAAAATAAGAATTGTTCTCTCAGAATTTGCAGAGGTTAGAACCTTCGATTTTATTATTTCTTTTTTTTCAAGCTTGGTAGAAACAGCATTTTTGTACAAGTCACGCAGTCTACAAAAGGAAGCAGCAGTTATGATTGGTGGGGTTTTAGCAGAAGTCATATCCAAATGTATTTTGGTTCTTAAACATGGGCAAATCAGCATACTCACCAGTCGTATTTGCCAGAATGATTTTGCAGCTTATACAGAAGATGCTGTTTTTTAACACAGAGTATTTATTGTCAAATGTTGCGGTACAACAGGAGTAAAAGTTTCAGCAGTATCACCTTAAATTCTGCATCATTACTAACTTTCACCCTTAGCAAGCCTTCATGGTCTCATTGTTCTCTTGTACAGGCAAGTACAGTAAGTACAGCTCACAGTGTGAAGTATTCCTCAAAACAAAGATCGAATTTTAAAGTTGGTGTCTTTCAGAAACAGATCTTCCATTCTCTTGCTGGAGTGTTGGCCTAAGCTGCTTCAGCAGGGGGGTCTATTCTGAATCCTCATGTGTAGTGTGATGAGCACATTCTCCCTCTCCCTCACAAAGCTTCCCAGGTCATAATACATTGACTGTTTTTTTTTCTCAGACTTGGTTTAATACCATATAACTGCTGTGTACTGTTCTGTATTCTTCAGATGGGAGCATCCAGGGGAGTGGATCTGTTAGTAAAACTAAAAAACACAATTCCCATCAACTGCGTTGTTAAGTGTTAAAGAATGTCTTTTTTTCTTTCTTTCTTTCCCCTGGTGCTCCTATCTCAATCAATGTAAAATAATTGGTTGAGAGTAATGTGTTAATATAAAATTTCCTGAGAAGTAAAATATTAATGTAAAATACGTGGTTAGCAGCATGCTGTCAAGTAACATTAAAAACTTGCTTCCTGGGTTTAAAAATTAATTATTTTTTTCCTGCAGAAATAACAATGTAAAATCCTCTTTAAATGACTAAGGAAACTTCAGTAAGAAGTTCTCCTGTTATCTCTCTGGCAGAGTCTCCTGAAGACGTAGCTCCAACGGTTGGGTTTTCCAAGATTGACCTTAAACAGGGACGCTTTGAAGTCACTATCTTTGATTTAGGAGGTGGAAAACGAATTCGGAACATATGGAGAAATTACTACGCAGAGTCTTATGGTGTGATATTTGTTGTGGATTCGAGTGACATTGAAAGAATGGAAGAAACGAAGGAAGCCATGACTGAAGTTTTAAACAGCCCTAAGATATCGGGGAAACCCGTGTTAGTGTAAGTAACTAAACAGTACTGCAATTAGTTCTATGTTTTTTCTGGAGAAAAAACTTACTGTTGTACTAATTAACTGAGTCTTCTTTCTTTCCTTTCTTGCTTACTGCTTTCCCTCTTGAGGTGTATGTGGTAATATACTACTAAAACCATTCACTGCATCTGACATTACATCTTTCTATTTAGTCTTTTTCAGGGGTATTTATTTTTCTTTCAGTATTTCACACATATATTTTCTTAAGCTCTTAAAAATTGTAGTAATGCTTCAAATGATATCATAGGTTGAAGGCTGCCTAAGTCTGAAATGGCTACTTCTTGTAAAAATGTTGTTACTAAAGGCTGCAAGGCGACCTTACTGCAGCTTTCCGGTATTTAATGGGAGTTTATAAACGTGAGGTAAGTAAACTTTTTACACGGGTGGATAGTGATACAAGGGGAAGTGGTTTTAAACTAAAGGAAGGGAGGTTTAGATGAGATGTCAGAGGGAAGTTTTTTTTTAATGAGTGTTGAGATGCTGTAACAGGTTGCCCAGAGAGGTTCTGTGCCCCATCCCTGTAGGAGTTTGAGGCCTGGACCCTGGGCAATTAGATCAAGTACTTGATTTAGTGGCTGGCAAGCATACCTGTAGCAAGGGGTTTGGAACTTGATCCTTGAGGTCCTTTGAAACCCAAGCCATTCTATGATTCTGTTTTGACCTACATCCATTCCATCGATTATAAATGATTGTTTATATTCTACCATAGCAGTACAGATTCACTAATAAATACCTAACACGTGGTGGTGCTACTGATGCATGACCAGTAAAATCTCATTAAAGAAAACTTACTATAGTAGTACTTGGTATTTGCTTTTGCTTTGGTGCGTGTGTTTTAAGTTTAAGCAGTGGGGATTTTTGTTTGTTTCAACTTTCAAAAGGTCTAGATATTCTTTCACAAAACAAAAAGCCATTAATTTATCTCCTTAAAAACTATCCTTTGTGATATATTGGAAGTAATATTTTGTTAAATTCAACAACGAAAAAGTAACAAACGCTATTTTTGTGGCTTCTTTTGTAACTTTAAATTTGAAAATGATTTCTCAGAACAAAATCTTTGGTGGGTGTAAGACCTCCATAATTCAGGAGTTGGACATTTCTGTTGTGTTATAAAACATCTATGCTTAAAGCTAAAAAGGGATCATGATACTCTGGTGGTTTGAGAGTGATGCTTTCTAACCTGTTTTGATGAAATGGGTTATATGTAAGCTAATAGTATGCATGTTGAAAAATAGATTTTTTTAACGCCATTTCTATCTCAATGTTAGTAGTATGGAGAAGGTGATAAAGCCGTCTTAATGCAACTAGTTTAACTCAGATCTATTCTTCTGAAAATGAACAGTGACAGTTGACAACTGTCCAGTGTTTCAAAACAAATCTAACTTCATTTTTATTTATTTTTCTCATATAAATCCCTGTTCTAATTCTGTAATAGAGCTTGTGTAGGTGTTTGAGCCTTCACAGAGCCCACACACTTCATTGGTACTTAGCCCTGGTTTTGAACCCTGTCAGCAGCTGATCAGGAGATAACAGTTTAACTGAGTCTAACTGTGACTAAACTAAGTTTATTGATGTTATTGCCATCTAATTGACCCTCTTCAGTCTTTGAGCAGAACTTGCTCTTGCAGTATCTTAGTTTTGTGAAGGGATCCAGTAGTTTTTCAACTACTTCTTCAGCTTCAACTGTGGTACACTCAAGTGCTTAAATGGTTGATCAGTCTTTTATGTATATGGAAATCTGGCAGATAAGTTTTTAGGCACCTTGTACTGTTTTCCTACTGAAGGTTTACATTCAACAAATGTAGAGGAAGAACTGCTTACTTATTTTCATGAAATAATGGGGAGTTTACCATCTTAACTGTCCAAATCCCACTGCAAAGTGTGATTTTAAATTTTTTTAAAATATCTATTTTTATAGTATTTGATGCTTGGACACTGCATTCATACATGGAAATATATATATTTCTGTGCATAAGTAAGTGTAAAAATGTTGGTGATGTGTAGACGCCTACATTTCTGTGTGGAAATGGCACTATGAAGCGCAGAAACCTGAGAAAATAAAGGAAAAAAAGCATACGAGGGAAATAAAAAAGTAAATAGAGAGAAAATGGTGAAATAGATGTGTTGTTCATATCCTGGTGCAGTTAAAATCTGGAAGGTGTGTGGCCATCAGTCTGACTCAAAAGAAGCTGATACAAAAAGAAATAAGTTTGATTTTTACGTAATCGTGTGTGGCCATCAGTCTGACTCAAAAGAAGCTGATACAAAAAGAAATAAGTTTGATTTTTACGTAATCCTTGAATCCAGTCTGACAATGCTAGCCATTGCAAGTCCTCCAGGAATGAAGTGGTAGCAGCTGCCACACTCATATCTGTAAGTGTTGAGTTTCTGGCATATATAGTCTATAACGATTAAACTGCATTTCAATTTAAAGCATTAAAAGGGAAACTAATTGAAAATTTTTGATCAGTCATGATTTTAAGAACAGTTAACAGTACATACCATATTGCCCTCTTGTATGTATTCCGTATTCATTTAAGCTGCTAAGGGAAGGTATTAATTTTTATTAATTCAGATACCCATTATACATTCCTTAAATTAGGATCCCAGGCTTATACAAAATTACAGAATTTCATAGGACCATTTAGTGTTCTGAGACTCTCAACTAGTTTTTCTAAGCCCTCCTTTAGCAGTACAAACAAATGTCTTCACTGGCTTTCTTGCAGAGAAGCAAGACAAATGTTGATTATACCACAGTGAGTCTGAACTGTAGCTGGAGCATGTGATCTGAGGAGGTGCAAGAGAGCTGCATTTATTCAGAAGTGAAAAGAAACCAAGGGGGGAAATCCTACTGCTACATAATATAGGGAGGTGTAGAGAAAATAGAGCACAATTCTCAGAGAGGTGCTGGTATGTTGAGAGGGGATAGACAAGAGATGCAACTTAGATAAATGCCTGTCCTGATTTGACCAAGAAGCAAAGCAAGAGGTTACTTTCAGTGTAATTCTCTGCTTCTAGGTTATGGACATTTTTAAAAAGGATGGAGGGATCTTGTTGCTGTTATGTATTTATTTTATTACTAATGAAAGTGAAACTGGAGAAGCAACTGCCTGTTGGAGTAGGCTAGACAACAGTAATATCTCTTATCACAAAGTAGTAGAAGTATCATTTTTCCCCTACCCTTACCTGGTAGGTGTCTGCCTAGATAATTGAATAGTTGAAGTATCTCTGTCAGTTTATTATTACTTGGATTCTCAGCAGGCTGATAACAAATGTCCTGTAGGTTTGAAATGGTCTTTTACTGTTAATGTTATTTAACGTTTTGAGAAAATACCAGCTCAAAACCTGTAAGAAATCTCTGTAAGCAATACAGAAATGCATTATTAAAATAAATAACTTAATGTGCACTGCATGCCCCAAAGCAGTGCATACTGTCCTACAGTAATATGAGCGTTATTTCCTCATGCCAGGATGGACTGTAAGTAACCTTCTAAGGAGTCAGTATTCACATAGTCTTGATAACAAAAGAATAGATCAGAAAACAGTTTTTACATCAGTTTCTTGATTGTTACTTAGATTGTCTGCTTTATGTATTAATTTTATTTGTACTATTTGAAGTTTGAGGGGGGGGGGGGGGAAATAAATTTGAACCAAGTAAATATGAACACTTGAGGAAAAAAAAAACCACAGCAATTAAAAGAAAACTAATTATTATTTTATAAAAGGTAATTCCATCAGTCCTGTGCATCCTGTCTGAGATACACAATAATTTTGATGTTTCCCAAAATCACAGATGACATGATGACACATTGTTTTGTTCTTATGAGTGGAAGAACAAGAAAGCGTGATATGTCTTGTTTTATCTTTTTCTCTAGTTCATCTGCTTCTGTGAAAGCCACAAAATTTAGGCACAGGTGAAGATCTCATTTCAGTCTTTGAACTCAGTTTGGAAAAACTGGTGTAGTGTTTCCTGAATGAGCGTGTGGAAGCAAAAAAGGGGAGGAAAAGTGAACCAGTAGAAGGATCCTGGGTTGGTTGATAAGTTCAGTTTACTACATAGGAACTACTACTTAGGAAATTCATTTCCTTTGTCACTTGCAGCATGGACAACACCAGCAGCATATTACTTTGCAAGGGTTTCTTTTTCGATACCTGACTGCGAGTCCAAATTTTTCTCTAGATATTTGGGTGTACTCTTGAGTGTTGTTCATACTGATTTCAATGTTGTTGATCACCTCCCCCTGCTCTTCCACCAGAACCGATATCTGGATGAAGAGTTCCTTCAAGTCTTTGATCTGACTCTCTAGGCTTACCAGTTCTCTGTGTCTCTGTTCAATCTCCGAAAGCTGAGCTTTAGTAATTTTGGCTTCAGTGAGTAGATTTTCATTGAAAATCTCCCATTTCCCTTGTTGGAACATGTCGTTGACTTCATCCTCAGTCACCTCTTTACCAGCTACTTCAAGCTGACGAACAATAAATCTTCTGCATTTCTCTTGCTTGGCTGTTATAGCTTCATTGTATGAAAGCATAGCGTTTAGGTAACAGCGGGACAGGAAAGTGTGCTGGGAAGCTAGAATTCTTGCAATGGCACGTGATATCCCATGTTCACTTTCAACTTTTTTCACTGTTTTTGACAGTTCATCCAAACCTTTTCGTACGTGCTCTGCTTGAATTTTTATTTCTCTTGCTGCGTTAGATTCCTTTTTAAGAACACTGAACCTTCTCATGGAAGATACTAGACTTTTTTGTTGTTGACTGAATTTTTGAACTTCCTCCACCAAATTGTTGATCTCATTCTGAAGCTTCTGGATTTCATGAAAGTGCCTTTCGGTTATAGGCTCCCTTTCGTAAATTATGGCCTGCTGCTCAAACTCTTCCTGCTCTTCTTGTGCAGGTGGACAGTTATTTTCTCCAGCTGTCTGTAGTTCCTTGGCTCGCAGTTTAAGCTCCTGGAGGCGATCTCTCATGGTTTTTGTGCTCAGTTATTTTCTTCGTTCTTTACCTCGCTTGCAACACAGGGAGTTAGCTCCAGTTTGTGTTTATTTGTTTTTTTATTTATTTTGCTTGTTTCCCTGTAATCAAATTGTAGAGAAAATCCATGTTAGCAGTTGCCTATATGCATTAAAAATAGTTTTGGAACTCAGAGCTATTTCCTTTTGTACACAGGTTAAATTAGCAGTCAATTGAAAGTGTTTGAGTGTAATGAATATAAGTGAGTGTTATGAGTAGAAGGAAGGTGATGTCAGAGCAATCTACCCTTTAATCCAGTTTCTGTAAGACTTAATCATGACCTAAAGTTTTTAGTTTATCTTCAGATGTGCACAGCTAAATCTTCCCTTGGCTTTTTTGTTATCATCTGCTTTTTTTCCACAACAGTAATTTGTAGCCAAATCCAATTTTTGTGATAGATTGTGGTTTATTATCTAGGACTTAAAATAACTGTGAATATGGTATGCAGGTAGGATTTCTGTCTTGTGAAGAGAAAGATGAGTAACTCAATTTTTTATGAGGTTTTATCATCATTTGTTATTTGATGAAGGATAGATGAATCAAACTTTTAAGTCTTTATGGAAATATAAACAAACTTTCATCTTCAGTGGCAAACAAGCACTAAAGCTTTAAGATAACCTGTCTAAGGGAACAGAAATTTGACTTCAATATGCTGTTTTAAACTTCTAGTTTAGCCACGCTCTAATTTTTTTTTTCTCCTTTTTTTCTTGCCTTCCCTTATCTGTGGGGTTAAACTGATGATAACTGAAGTAGTAAACTACAGCGAGCCAGAATTCATGGTTCAGTATGAAAAGACTAAATAGAACTGGATCCAGTATAATTAATATTTAGTCTTGAAGATCTTATAAGCTTCTTTGGATTACTGTAATTTTACCTTGTCATTTGTGATCTTAATATGATTTTTATTTATGTATTCTGTACAACATGTTAGCATGCAATTCAGTAATGATTCTTAGAAAGTGGATTTAGTTATGTTTTCTGCCTTAACAGTTGTGCAAGCTTCACTGGAGATTTTTAAACTCACTCTGAGAATTACATGAACAGAGATCTGTTAATGTGATATGAACTTTCCTAGTGGGAATGGTTTTATAGCAAATCTGAGGAATGTTACCTTTCAAATGGCTGTGGATATAGCTTTCAGCCCGACTTCTGCAGTCAGTCTAAGTTTCCACGTTTGATTTTGAATGTAGAAAAATATTTTAGGGACTTGCTAGAAGACATCTTCCATTAAAAAAATTAAATTAAATTAAAAACAAAATCTTAGAAATCAGCAGCTTGTTGCAGTTGGTTTATGGCCATACTAAAATAAATAATTTTTTTAAAATGACCACTGTTGAATGTGTGCTTGTCTTCTCAAATGCAGCAATATCCATGGAGACGTATCTGTAACCTGTAATGCACACAGTTGAAGCATTAACTGGGAAGCTCCAAGAAACAAAAGTGTTAAGCATTAATATTTCTGAATGCAAATATTTCTTTGTTAAATTTGGAGAAAGAACCTTTTTTGTGCTAGGTGGAATAGGAGTTTGGGAAGGACTGTTTGTTGGTTTTTAAGTGGGATGGCATGCTTCTGGGGTATAATTCACTGTACTGCATACTGGGAATTGGTACCAAAAGGTTTGTAAGCTTTACCTTTCAGTAACTTTGACACACAGTGTAACTGTTGTGAGCATTTCTTCCTATGAATGACACTGAATTAAGTATTTGTGAAGAGTATTACGGTTTATTTATTTGAATTTGCAAGACCTTTTGTCTGTTTTTAAATATTTCCTTTCTTTATGAGATCTTTATTCAGGTAAATAAGTCATTTGGAATATTGCAGATCTTCACATTAGCACGCAGCTTCTAGAAGACTTTGAATCTGCACAAGTCAGAAGTATTAGTCATTACTGCTTTGATTGCTATTGGGCTTTACTTTTATTTTAAAGTTTCTGCATAAATCTAATAAAAGGTTAGTTTGTGATTAGCTTGCGTGCAGTTGAAGTGATGTCACAGATCTTTCAGAGCAAAACTTTGGCCAAAGGGAATAACTGACAGTTTTCCATTAGAAAATGGCTATTAGAGTCTCCATCAGAGACTGCCTCCACTGGGCCTGGGTAGGAAGATACTGTATGCACAATGACAGAGAAATTTGGCCTTCCAGAGTCCTGTTATTAAGTGGTAACTGCTCTTTAAAAACATCAGCAATTCAGAAGTTCTTTAAGGGGCAACAAGTTTCTGTTAATCCTGTACTGTTCAGTGCATCTCAGTTACTCAGAGCAAGAATTGTTTCCACGAAATACCTCTGCCTGATTTGACAGTCCAACGTGTTAGTGAGGGTGGGTCACTTATCTTACGCATTTCTGTTGATTCTGTAGGTGCACTCCAAAAATTTGGTGTGTATGCATATGTTTAATACTGTGTAACTCAGCAGTCTTTTGTTTTTTTTTTAATTAAGAGAGTTTCCATTGGGTGTATGTTTTTCTTAAATTATAGGGATAAAAGTATATTCTTAAACTTCCATTAAATGTTTTCCTTGGACTGAAATCAGGAACTGACAGTCTCTGTTAAAGGTGTTCAGGATTAGAAGACTATGAAATTTCTACTTCTGATTTTCTGGTCAAGTCAAATGTGTGTTTTTTTTTGTTTTTTTTTTCATGGATTTATTCAGGCATGGATGATAAACTGTGCAAGTAGTATCTTTTAGCTGTTTTTAAAGGTTTCAGGGTAGTCTTCCTAAATGGCTGTGTTTTATAGATATTTACTCTCTGAAGTCCCAATTCTAGAGAATCTTTTTTAGCAAGCACATGCAGTGTTGCCTTTTATTATCCAAAAGGAATTAATTTTGTAGTAGCTGCACGGAATCGGTCTAGTAACTGTGAATGTGCCAACAATTTCATTACGTTAGAATAACTTCACATGATTGTTCTGCAGTTTCTTTGATCCCTTACCCATATTTAAGGTCCCTAAATAGTTTTTTTTATTTTTAATAAGCCAAGGCATGGAGCTGAACATTGTGAACGTTTTTTCCACGGATTTAAACCTGGCTGTCTACAGGAAGATTAGCTTAAAAACGAAACTTTAAACATACAGAGATCAATCGTAAGAAATAATGCTGATATTTGTACCGTAGTGCATGTTTCTTACTGCTTTTTTTTATTGATTTCCCCTGAAGCCCCTCAATCCATTTCTGTTATTTAAGATATGAACATAATGTTTATTGATTTACCGCAGGAGAATAAAAAAATAAAATAGAAAAAAAGGTAAGATAGTGAAAGCTACAGTATTGTACTGAGAGTTAACAGTCAGGAAAAATTCCAAGTAATTTTTTGGAAAATATTACTTCAGGGTGGAGAAAAATACAACATATATTTATGTTATTACAGTAATTCCTCCGCATTGCTTAACTAGTGGTGTTTCCCACAGCAAAAAGCAGCAGTTTCCTTGATGTTACATTCTTTTGAAATGTTTCAGAAGTGCTTGGCACCACCAGGACTGCTGTGGGGAAAGTTCAGCGTGGGGCATGTGAAAGGAGCAAGGCTTTGGAGAATTGACCTGAAAATCTTGTTTTAGAACAGCCTAACGTACGTGTTGACCCATGTTAATTTAACATGGCTTGACAATCCTGTGATCAAAAGTAAGTTCTAACGGCACCGTCAATGCTTATGTGAGGTGGCAAGACTTTATTGTATCTAAGGAAATTCAAGTAATTACTGGAAAGCTGTAAAATGTGCATGTAGTCATCCAGTTCCTCCATCACAACACAGCACAATTTCTCCAAAAGTCAGTTAGTGATTTTTCTCATGTTCAATTTGCTGTGGCTTTGAACTGAGTTGATCACAGGACTGTGAGAACTAGGCTTGATCTTCAATTTGTGTATCTATTAACAATTATCTACTTTTTGATGGTTTGGGTTCACTGCTCTTGAAATATTTGAATTCCTTGAGGGGGAAAAAAAATAAAATAAAAAGCAGCAGAATTGCATGACTGTTAGGAGACTTTGCGAAGTATGAATCACGTAGTTATCTGCAAATGAAACAGTTTCTTCTCAAGTCTCAAACTTAGGAAGAAGTAAGCAGAAAGCACTTCAAGTAGTTGATTTTTTTTTTTATTTTTATTTTTTATGTCTTGTTTGAACACTGAGCTCACACTAGGGAGTGGAATGTAAGCAATGGAGCCCTACTTTCATATCTTACCTCCTATCTGGATTGCCTTCAAAACCCGCCTCTGAATTTGCTTGCCAGCGAATGTGGCTGACTGTACTGCAACTGGAACTCATGCTGGTTTCAAAATAAAATAAGGATGTCTTCATGACATAGATAACCTTGGAAATTGTTGGCTTGACTTCTGGAGTGTTTCCTTACTAACTTGGTTCATATAGGGAGTCCTTTGTGTTGTTGTCCTTTGTGCTGGATTGTTTGTATAGGGGTGCATCCTGTTCTTTCAGTTGAGATGAAGGGCTTATTGAAGTTTTTGCCAACACAGGGAGAATATGCCTGTTCTTTTAGAATCGAGTAAAGGGAATACATAGATGGAAATCTCTTGAGTGACTTAGTTTTCCCTACATTCAAAATAATGCCTGGGTCCAGTCAGTTCCAACTTTCTCTGCTCAGTTTAAGCCAATTCCTAATGTTTGAAACTATTTCAAACAGGATCTGACACTTTTCAAACTCATTCAAACCCATTTTCAATCTGGTATTTAATACCAGGACTCTTCTATTTAGAGTATTGATGTCTATCAATGACTTTATTTCTGCCTTTTCTGGAAATAGTGCTGCCTCACAGTAATGCTGAGGGGTAGTCAAGCACAGTGGGGCAAATAGAAGTTTGAAGGAATTTTGTCCTTCAGTGAATGAGCACTTGTGAGTCTTGATACTGTCTTCATCTTTTGTGTTAGTATTACCTCATCTTGGATCAGGGAAGCCAGCTGAAGCTGGAATAACATTAATTCCTGGGAGCTAGCTGGACAGACAGCATTAGCAACAGTGCCGAGTAAAGGTTTTCACTAATTAAATGTTCTGTGAGCTTGTACATCACCTAGACTTCTTCCACGTTTAGCATGAGACTGTTGTCCCACCACTGGGATGCTTCAAGGTTTGCCTTTTAAGTCATTTGTGAAAATGTTAATTTGGCTTGAAAGAGAGTGTTTCAGGGGAAGAGGACTTATGCTGTTTGTAGCCAGAACCATTTAAGATTCTTAGATGTTCCATGTTATAATTAGATTTCACTTCAGGAACAGTGTTTTTGTGATCCTTCTAATTTTAAATATTCTTTGCAGTGCCCCCAGTCTGGCAAATCGTATAAGCAGATGCAC
Source organism: Callipepla californica brunnescens (assembly GCA_023055505.1). NCBI lineage: Eukaryota > Metazoa > Chordata > Aves > Galliformes > Odontophoridae > Callipepla > Callipepla californica. The sequence goes on from JALIRH010000001.1 coordinate 59,887,609, forward strand.
AGATCTGAGCACACGGTTAAACCTCCTCAGAAGAGCTCTCTATCTCCCAGTGCAACGCATCATTTTCACTCTGAGAAGCTGAGACTGGATTCAGGCAACTCCAATCTAACTGAAGATAGTGGACTTCGAGCCTGTGCTTAAAATTAAACACCTGTTTAGGTGTTTCCCTAATCACTAATGATCTCATGTACACAGTTGTATTCTATAGAATCATTTTGTATTAGCGATGTCCTTGAACAGCACTTTTCACTTAACACCCTCTGAGAGTCCTTGCTAAGTTCTTGCTGACAAACAGTGTTACCACTGTAAGCAGTTCAGGTGAGATGCTGTCACAGCCCTGGTATTTTGCAAGCATTGTGTATAGGCATGCTTCTGAATGATTTAATCAACCCATCAGGGTGTCATCTGGAGAGGAACAAATGCTGAGCTGGCTTTGCAGGTGTGGGAGCAATAAGATCCTCTTCTTTATTTTCTGCTGAAAGCTTTTCACCTCTGCAGATGTGCAGCTGCTGAAGTTCCCTGCCAAAAGGCAGCCTAAGTTACAGAGATGGGGAACCTGCACACATCTGTTTGCAGAGGAGAGGTTTGTTTCTCCTGTCCTGGGGGATTATGTTCTCTTGATAGATAGCACCAATTTTCATGGAGAGAAGCGTCCAGTTTCACAGGGCACCATAAGGGCACTTGGCAAATAAGAGTTCACTTGCCAACGTCAGTCAAACACCATGTTACTAGGTTAGAAATGGAAGAATTCCTAACTGGTTCAGACTGTTGGAGCTTTTTATTTAAAAACATTAAGCCTCCCATAAGATAGGAATGTATTTCATAAACAAAGATACCTGTTCCAGCTGCAAAGCATGCTGTGAATGTAAGCTTTGGTTCCTTTTAGTTAACAGTTGTGTCTTGGATTATCCAGAGCTTAATAGTAGTAGAGGGAAGAAAATACCTCTTACTCAAGTTGAGGAGGATGTCTTCTCCAGCACATGCAGCACTTTGGCATCCGGTCAAAACCAGATCTGGAGGTATCATCCTCAGTCTACTGAAGTCATTGGGATCTTTTCCATGTATTAAGTGAGCTTGACACCAGGCTGTAACTGAGAGTCTGTTTTTCCCTGCCTTGATGCGTTAGACTGTATGCGTAGCAATTTGTGGTCTAATTCCGCAGGTGTCCTGAAAAGAGATGTGTTAGGTGTTGAGCTCTTTCCAGATTGTGTAAGAAACCCTGATCCTGCTGTCTGACATTTTTCAGCGATGTCAAACTCAGAGAAAGATTTCCCACTGGGAAATCGACACACGTTAACTTTTGTTTTGCATTGGCTTTATTTCTGTTTCTCTTTCCCCAGTATTCCCTTGAGTGACTCCAACCTGAAGTTTTGCCTCGGTGTCACCTTTCACATAAGCAAACAGTTCTGTGCTTGTGTTGATGAAATGTATTGACACTTATCTGTGTTTAAAACTTGCCCCATTGTTATCTTGTTCACACAGTAGGAAACTTTTACTGCAGTATGTTTTAGTGTACACAAACACAGTGTAAAACAAAGGTTCCCTCTGTTAGATTCCTAAATTCATCTGTTAAACTCACACGTGTGTGTTTGAAGGAAAAACGGGTTTGCCTCTCTTAATTGCTTCATGTCTCACTTGCTCAAGGCAACATTCCTGTATGGGCTATAGGATGATTTTAGGGAGAAGGTAGGCAGAAGTAAGGAGGGGAAGTCAGGGTCAGTTTTGCCAGTACATAAGCTGTATTTAGAGATTAGGGATTATTGACCAGCTTTCATAAGCATACTGTATTCGGCAGAGAAAGGAGAGTAGGAACTCACATGCTGAATTTCACTGTGGTATGTCCCTGTACACACAGTTATCATTTGGATCCGCTTGTGATTAAGTTTGTATTTGTTTGGGTGGGCATCTTCCTATATATTACTGAGAGGTTTAGGAGCAGTTTTCACATCTTTGTCAAATATCTTAAGGGTACTGCAAGAGTATTGGCCTTTTGGTAACTTTAATGTGTTACTCACCAGGGTTATGATTCTCTCCAAAGTGATGGCCTATGTGGCTGGGATAGCCTTGACAATGACAAGTACATCTACACACTGCCTAGGAGAACGGACTACCATTAGCCATTATTAATTTTTTATGGTGATAAAATATGCCTTAAGTTCTTTTCAAAGATAACATCGTTACCTCTGCTAAAACAACTTCAAAAAAAAAAAAAAACAAAAAAAAAAAAACAAAAAAAAAAAAAAAAACACCAAACAACTGCAATAAAAATAAGGGTTGATTTGTTTTTCTGTCCCTTAGTTATGAGTCAGTGAAGGGCACTAGGTAGAAGACGCTTTCAGGGAACATATATCCCAAAGGAATTCCAGTTTAAAATTATTTTTTTAATTAATACACTTCCAGGCTGGAGTTAAGTTGTATCTCTGTTATACTGTGCAAAAACAGTATAAAATAAACCTGTGTAACTGTTCTTTCTGACAGCATTGGCTTTGTGTCATGTTTGGGATCATACTCTGGTCTGGAACCTGATTGCTGTTTGAAGTATCTTAGGTTTAGCAACTTAATAAAAAGTTAATGAAGCATACGTATCATTTAAGCTCAATATTAACTCAGTATCATTTAAGCTCAATATTAACTCAGTAATTAAGTGGGGAAGACTGGGGTTTTGAAAAGTAATTTAAATTTTTCTGACAAGGGTGTACTTTCATTTATTCTCACAAGAAAAGAAACAGTACGTTTTGTGTTCTAGAATCTTGTGTTATTACTCCAGGATACATTTTAAGCAACTAAAGTAAGTAAATTTGCTACAGGTTAGATTTATTTTCTCCTTTCTTTAAAGTACATATATATATTAGCTTAATTGTCTTGTAAACAAAAGATTTTCAGGAAGTAAGGCAATTGTATGAAAATATGCCCTTAAATTATCATGTTTTAAGATGATAATTCCTTGGAAAAACATACTTAAGTCTAGTTCTAAGTTCAGGTTTCAGTTTATGGGAAGTGTGGGAGTTGTTCAACAGGAAAAGAGCAGAGGCAGAGAGTTTACCTTGGGTACAGGCCCCAAAACAGGTACCACTTATAAGTGCAAGGTAGGTAAGTAGTATCAAAGTATATTATATGATAGTGAAAAATCAATCACATTTTCAGTGTGGGGGACTAGAATGAGAGAGATACCTATTAATATTTTTAAGAAATTCTAACATATATAGGCTGTTTGTGTAAACTGCAGCATGTTGCCTTATCATAGCCTGCTACGTGACGTCGAGGAAATAGAATCTTGCTATTTGTACCCTTGAGTAAATATCATACACCAGAGCTGCCAGAAGAAAACTGAGTGAACTCCAGATGACCAAATTGGAGGAGAACAGAAATGGTGCATTTGAAGCAATGTTGCTGGGGAGTTCTCTAGCTAATGTGAAATAGGTCACGGGAAGGGGTGAAACATTGATACTGACTGAAAATGTATGATTCAAATATAACAAAACAGATCTGAATATTCAGGGGTTTTGCACGACAAAATTTCATAGGTAAAAATGAGTCAAAGATTGCTGAAAAATTGTCACTAAGCCATGCTGCTGGAGTGAGCACTTCAGCAGAGATGTAAGGACAGAAAATAGACCTTAGTTATTTAAATTAACTTAGTTGTTCTTGGTCAGAAATCTGTAACACACTTAAGAGGCTGGAGGTTCAGTCGTCTTAGGGCAGTTCTGTGGTGTTGTGTGATATGGAAAAAGGACACTAAGAGAGAAGATGATAAAGGAATAACAGAAGTTTATGGACCTCGGTATTAGTAGGGTGGGAGAATATGATAGGTTTCAAATCACCTGTATTAGAAGATTTTAAACTTTCAGATCTCTCCAGCTGCCAGTCCTCTTCCATATCAGTTAGAGAGATGTGGTGATATTACTATTTTTATGAAATATTTGATTCAGTGACACATAATGAATCAGTGGCAAAACTGAGTTTGTACCTTGGAGTTTTGTAACCTGTTTTGAATGTGTGTAGAAGACTTGAGGATAGAGGTCTGTCGCTATTTCCTTGTGTACAGACAGTGATTCTCAAGTTCTCCACTGAAACTGTGGGCAGTGGAAGGTGTTAAGGTCATGCCTTTGAACTGATGACATAAGTCACACTTGCAGGAGCAGTATGCGTCACTGAGTCCTGACTGACGAAACAATGATTTCACCCTGCAAATCTGTTAGCCTGTAGGTTATTCTCTCTGGTTGGTAAGGGTCTGGAGCATCTCTTATTTAAAACTGAAGAACATATTTAACGTGGTTATGATGCCTCGTGTACTAAAGAATTGCTGAAAGTGGTGCTCTTTAGGAAACTTCAAAAACAAACAGAAAAAACAACAGAGGAAAGTAAATGTATCGTTGGAGATACTTGGTTTTGTTTTCTTTCAGATAAGAATAATGCTAGTAATCAGCACCTTCACTTGTTTAGCTGCTGCGAGTATGGTGGCCTCCTGCAAGTCATAGAAATCCGGAAAGAAGAATATAATTTCCTCTACCAAAAATTACATAATGAAGCCTTAAATGTTTACATATTTTAAGGTAGAATTTGAAAGTAAATTAACAGAAGAGGAGGCTGCAGCAGCAGGATGAAGGACAAGTGAAGTCATTTGCATTTAATAGGATGTATACTTTGAACTCCTAGTTAATAGTTTTCTCTAGAACTCTTTTAGTACAAATCTATTTCAAGATTATTATTTTTTTAATCCTGATAGTAGGGTTGCAGGTATAAAATTCCCACTGATTTTCATTTCCAGATCATGTTGCAAGTACTGCAACCTTTCAACTCATCTGTATTAAATGTAAGGATTTCTAGGCAAAGCAAAAACTCCAACGTATCTTATGGGCAATTTGCCTAAAGAAACTTCACTATTTATCTTGGTATTTATATTTTAAGGTGAAATACAGTATATAAAAACAATACGTATTTTCAGGGATTTCTTTTAATTCTTATACAAAAACATGGCAGTATGACATACTGCTTTTGCAGTTAAACATCTGCAAGTTAAATACAATATCCTGGCTGTAAGCTCAGATCTGTTTGGGTAAAGCCCGTTTGATTAGTAGCTAGGATTAAACTGCTGGCAAAGCAGTGTGTTGTAGAAATGCACTTTTGGTAAATTAGTGTAGGACTTAGGTACGAGTTGGGAATGTGGTCGTTTACCTAAAGTGAAACAAATATCTGTCATTCTTTTAGCCACTTCAAAAGGTAGTATGAGAATGAGTGTTGCCTAAAGATACTGTAAACAGGATGAGTTTAGAGTCTCACATTTAAATAAGAGAATAGTTAGGAGTGACCTGGAGGAACTAGTTAGGGAAAAGGATGAATTAAAGAAATTGATCTCCTTGCAACTACACGTACACAAACTCTTAAGTGATGTTTGTAGGCAGACGATCTTGGAGCATCATTCACTAGGTTTTCATTATATCTTACCCTAATATTCAAAGTATTTTTTTTTTTTTGTGTGTGTGTGTAACAATAGAAGACATAATAAACAAACTATGAAAAATAAATACTCTGTTCTCCAGGAAAAGCCTGGTGTCAATCAGTAAAAAGTTACAGATGATTTTCTAACTTATCAACAACCCAGGACCTGTGTAATACTAAGGCAGCTCCTTAGAGAGCCGAAGAATGTAGCTTAAGATTTGTTAAGAGCCACATTTCGACTACTTGTGTTGTTAAAAGCTGTTAAATGCAACCTGCAAAGCCCAGAAAGAAGGGGGAGCAGGGAATTCTTCACAGTCTCCATGGGGGGCCTGAAACTATTTGCTAGTTCTCCTATGCGTGTGCTTGTTAAATTAGCAAGGAGTTTGTTTTCCTTGAAAAGCTAATGAACTGCCAATAACTGAAGGGCAAAAACTTATCTGACAAACTCACATCTTTCTGTTTGTGGACCAAGACTTTGAGCTGCATGGGTGTTAATATGAGAAAATCATACAAAAGATCTACTAATTTCTTTATTTTAACTATGCAGGCCTCAGTTATCTATCGTGTCATCATAGTGATTGCTGTCCACGAGATTGTCCAAGAAAAAAAATTAATGGATGAGAGATTAAATTCTGAAGAAAATACGTGGAACATCATTTCCAAAAGTTCAACTGTGGGTGGAAAAATACGGCTTTGTTCTTTCTTGGGTAGACTGCTGCAAAATTCAAAGCTCCCTCTTGCCTTTGTGTTCTGAGGAATTGTTCAGTCACGCTCAAAGCTGTGGCTTCTTGAAGTAGCCTTAAAGCCCAGTGTTCTTAATCTCAGATAAATCATTCTCTTAAAGATGCATTTGCCTGAAATCACTTTTACTCAAGATTGATAATTCTGATACTGCAGCATTTAGAGCACAGTATCCCTTCAGGATATTTGGTCAGTAATCTTCATGGCAGGAATGTAGACTTGACCAAACTTTTTGGGTTTGTGATAACTAATTAAACCCCGAAATAGTATCTCTAGAGACTTTTACATATTACTTCTAACAGCCTGCCTGTACGCTATGTAGTTTTCAGTGTTCTTACTGTATGGAAAATACAGCAAATTTATTTAAAACAAAACACTCCAAGCCCGTAAGCCAAGAAAATAAACACATCCAGGCACTCATGCAGAATAACTTCTGCATTTTCTCTGCTATTTCTCTAACACTTTTGGTTTTTTTTTTTTAATGTAAAGTATGTCCTTTTTATACTGGATTTTTTTGCCAAATCTTTTGGATTTTGAAGTAAATTTTAATGCTTGCTTGCTTACTATTTGCTCAGCAATTTACATTTTAGAAACAAGGCAATGAGTGCACATAGTTCACATTCAGATGCTGTATGTCTACTGGCTTCTGAGGGAAATTTTGAAAGTGTAGATGTCAGTTGTGCCAATGCACACATACACTCCCTTTCCACACTGTTTCCCATGACTCTAAAAATAAAGTTCAAAAGCTCTCTAGTTGTTTAAAAAAATCTTACATGACATAAAAGCATTTGGTGCTTTCCTTTTCTCTGTTTCTTTCATAAATAGCATTTTTTGTTACACTAAGAGGGTTCCAAGTATAATTTGTGAAATTGAAATAAGTAAAACATGATTTTATTTATGAAAGCTTTGGAGTCGGCAAACAACCTTATATGCCAACAGTGCTTTCAAGTGTGTTTTGGTATATACTACTTACAGTTCTTAAACACAGTATATTGCTATATATGAAGTTCTGTTGCTTTGGAAAATTAAAATCAAGCTGTCCTCTAAGATAACTTATGTATTCAGTAAGGAATGAGGTTTTATGCATAAAACTTGTCTCAAAGCTTAGCATTCCTGTGCGTGAGCAGAAGAGCTCTGAGATGATATTAACCCAGTGCTCTATCCAATTATTTTCAGGGTCGACGTTCACTGTCTGTGCATCTTGACACTTTGACAGACTACACAGCCTTTTTCTGTTGTTTGCAACTTTTTAAATATTAAGTAAAAGAAAAGCTTTTACCTTTTAATCCTGGGCTGATGGCAGTCTTTCTATGTTATCCTTTAGAACAGAACTCCTGAGAGTAAGCTTGAGTGTAATGTGAAAAATATTGTTTTGAATATTTGCTCAAGTATTGTGTCTTGAGTGGCATTCCAGTAAGTCTTTTCAGCATGCTTTCTGCTCCTCGTCCTTAAATAATTGTCCAAGGGCTCATCTTCAAGTGCAGCAGTGCGAGAGAGAAGCTGACTTCTGCAACTGCAGTAGACAGGCAAATTGATTACTTTCTACTTGGGGAATCTGGTTCTGCCTGTTTGCAACCCAGCCTTGCTACGAGGCGGATCGCTCTCATGGAGTTGGCCAATAGTAGGAAGTGCTTGAGACCAGCTCCCTAGGCAGAGACCTTGTCAGCTGCAGGCACAGCACTGCCTGCCTCTGAAGAGCAAGTGTAAGTGCAGTAATTGCTTTCTTCTACGCTGAAGCGAGAAGGAAAAATAAAGCAAGAGTAGGTTGCAGGTCTATTCACATGCTTCCTTGAGAGGACAGTACATCAGGCATAGTTCAACGCGCAATGTGACGGTCAATATCTTAACAGTGTTTGAACAGTATTTTAATTTCTTAAGTTTGATCCACAGACTGAAGTAGAACAGGGAATAGAACACCGGGAAATGCATGACCTGTGTTAAATGAATTCTTGGGGAGCATAACGTGGAGCCTTCTGTTTGGATATTTTGCTTAGGCAAGTATAGAACTTCAGCTCCCATTTATTGAATACTGTTGGTACTATAATAGATTTTCTGTATCAAAAACAGAAGATAACTGTCCTGAAAGCAAACTGTATGCCATTCAAAGTATTAGAGGTTAAAAATTAGCAGGTACTGCATGTTATATAGGGCATTACTGTCACACTCACACTGAGCTATGCAGCTTACCAACATTATATTCTGCGTCATCTGTGGTTTGTAGAATGTACAGTACAGTAAAACAGTAAATACTACTGTTATTTAATCTTGAGGTTGAAAAAGAATAGGCAGTGGCAACAAAGCATGTGTTCAGAAATATTTTCTTAGATCAAGATAGGGGTTGACAGCACTGCTGACGAATGCTTTTTGAGACTGGGAAAAGTGCAGTAGGGTTTTCAGTCTGTGACACAGGTAGGCTAAATGGAGGGCAAAAGAAAAAAAAAAGGCACATTATCTGTTTCCAGTCTTTTGATTTCTCTTTATAACTTTCTTGAATTCTATGTCAGTTTTTCCCTAGTTTAATTTCAAGCATGTTCAATAACTGAATATTAGGACAACGTTACTTGTGGGTGTTTTTTAAGAAGAAACAGTGCCAGAGTAATGTAAACATACTGAAAATGTCACTAGTTCTGCATATGAATTGAGGAAGTGTGAAGTAATGTCTGCACTAAAACTACACAGAATACAAAGTACTGTAGAATTACTATTTGTGTCAAAAAGTGAGAATGGATTATCAAAACAAATGTTAATATACTGAAAAGAAATCTGCTCTTTCTAGAGCTGCAAGTCAGCAAAGTTTTGGTCATTGGTAGGATATAGGAGTTTTTATCCCCAGCTGATGGCAAATGTTTTTTGACTGCAAGTGGTTTTTAAGACTGATGAAGATCAAAAGAGAATTGAGCTGTCAGGACATTTAAGAAGACCGTTGTCTCCTACACACACACTCTTTGAAAGGGAAGATCAGCTAATGAATCATAGCATGTGAGATTAATGGTGACAAGGAATGTTTTTTGGAGCTTTAAAAATAACACAACTTTTTATGGCTCCTCGAGGTTAAAAGATCTCTTAGGATTATGGTAATTAAGAACTGAGACTCTCATACTGCAATTCTGGAAAATATGTTTGTAGATAGAACTCATGCTGTCAAGTTTCTCTAACTATGGTGTGAATTCTTACCGTTGTTTCCTACCAGTAAGGAGTATGATAAATCCTCATAAGCTTTGGCCAAACTTTCCCTAAAAGTTGATTATAACAATTTGAGATTTCAGAAGAAAAAGAAGTCTGTGAAGACTTCAGAAGATTCTTCAGAAGGCTGTGAAGTCTGGTTCTAAACCAATCTGCCATTGTATCAACAGAGGCCAAATTGTACATATGAAACTGTTTGTCAGCAGAGAAAAAATATGGATAGTAGGCAGACCTGAGATGACTGTGAAGCAGTATTATGTAAAAAAGTACACATGGTTTGGAAAGTCTGAACTTTGACCCACAGACCCTAACAGGTTGTACTGGATTGTCATTGGTGAGCAGTACTGTTGTTGTCTTAGCTGTAAAATATAATTGCTTTGTCTGTGGATGTGTAGTGATTAACATTAGTATCTCTGGTGAAAACGAAGTATTAGATGGTAGAAAGAAGTAAGAATTAAAGCTGGAGTAAGGCATTTTCTCTTTACTTTGTCCTTCATTTTCCTACTTTTGCCAGAAACATAGTTTTGAAGATCTGATTTCTTCCATGCTTCTGGATGTTAAGTGTTTCCTTTTGATCTTTTCTTCAGGCTGGCAAATAAGCAGGACAGAGAAGGAGCTCTGTCAGAAGCAGATGTAATTGAGACCTTATCTCTGGAAAAGCTTGTCAATGAACACAAATGTCTATGTCAGATTGTAAGTATATTTTAAGGTGCTTCATTTTCTTATACATATGTGCTTGCAAGGAGGTAGGGAATTATGCTGTATAGCTTAACACTGAAACTAGAAGCCTGCAGTCCCAGAAACAAGAATAACCTTTGTGCAAACCCTGAAGAAATTTGCACCAGTGCTATTATCTTAGTTTTTCTTAGAGAAACAAGGTTAATCCTCTCAGAAACAAGGTATTATTGCCATACATCTTCTCCCTGTTTAGATTCTGCTGTAATGTAATTCATTCAAGACAGAAGTGGTTCAAAATCAGGAGGTACTGCAAGTTGTGGGATATTAGTGTCATGCTTCTGCTGAGCTCTGTGGCCTACATAATACTTGCAGGGAGATTGGGGATTATGCCAAGTAGCATAAAAATGAAAGTAGAATTCTAGCAAAGATACAGAATGTACAACTGTTTGGTTTTTTTTTTTTGGAAGCAAACCTGCTGCTCGCCTTGACACTTGGCTTTCGAATTTGTTGAAGAAATCTCTACAAAGGTTGTCAGTGTACTTACTGGTCCACTTTGAAACCATGTAAAAATAACCATAGAATCACAGGGGTTGGAAGGGACCTCAAGAGATCATGGAGTCCAACCCCCAGTTACATCAGTAATGAATGATGTGGATTAAAACTTCATCGGTTGTGCAGCAAGTTTAGTATTCCACCTTTTTAAAAAGAGGTAGAAAGTAAAATTTGCCTATGTTGATGATCAGGAAGGACCACTGTGCAGTTGTAATGTTGGTCTCCTTTCTGTCCTTAGCTAAAACCTGGTTTAGTTTGAGTTGTCATCTACCAAACAGGAAGCACTTAAATTTAATTCCTGGTGCTTCTAATTTCCAGCCCAGTAAACACAGGAAGGTCTATCTAATATCTGTCCTAAAATAATTGCATTTTAGATGTAGTAGTCATAGTCATTTTTTAATCAACAACAAATCTGCTAATTTAAGTGTTTGTGAGTATTAACAATATGATTTTTTCTGTAATTGCCACATGAATGTTTTAAGGATATTATGAATTATACAGAAACTATTAAACAGCATTGAAAGATGATTTTGAATATAAATACCATCTGCTATTTGGGTCTTAAAGTTAAAAAGATTTTTAATTCCGTAGGAAGAGTTGGAATATTCGAGTAGCACAGAGGTAACATTATTTTGTAGGAAGCTATATTGCAGCATAGCCACAGCTAGATTCATAATGTCAAGACCCTTTGAAGGCTTTTCTTCAGTCAGCAGACACTGCACTGAGCATATAGCAGAATCATAAAGTTCACAGTATTTTCTTGAGGGATTTCTGTGGCACTATTATTTTCTTACAAATCATTAGCAATAGAAGCTAAAGCTTGAAAGATTCTAATGCATTTTTTCAGTACTTAAGGTTTACTTAATTTATGATATTTCAGTACAGTGTTATTCTCGTTCTGTTTTTATCTTGAAACTAATGTACTCTTTTCAGCTGAAAGCAGCTGTGAGAGTCTTGCAAACTTCTTTATGAAGTATGAAGGTTCTTTACCAGGATCATTAACGATAAACCTGGCCCAAAAGCTTTCAGTATAATCATTCATGGGATGAACGACGACGACAAAAAAGATTTAAATAAAAGTAGGCAGGAATAAAAAAAAAAAAAACTTATTTTGATCTTTAATCAGTTTTCTTTTGGATTTTTATATTTTCCTGCAAAAATATTAAAGCAATTGGAGTCATTTGTCTCACTGTCAGTTGGAATGACCATCATCTTTTTAAAATATTTCTATATTTTCTATATTTCTACTGCTACAGAGGTAACTTCTGTGCAATCCTGGAAGAATATTGTGCAGACTATTAGCTTAGTTTCTCAGATGTGCCTGCATATCTTTTCCCTGATTAGGTTTTCCTACAGAATACTGTGGTGTTCTACGGTAAACAATACTCATATTTGAACCTTAGAATTGAGCTAGAATTGAGGCACATCTCTTTTGTTCCAATTAGAGCCCATTGTAGTTGTCTTCCTGATTACAAACACAAAAAACTATTCTTTTCTGATTTGCAGTTTTCTCTGCGGCAGTTAGTATTTTTGAAATGGGACTGGAAATACAGGAATTTGGTAGAGCTAATGTGATTTGTATCTTAGCAAAAAATACTCCTGAATTTATAGAGTAATTAAATACAAATTTATTTCTCGTGCTTCTTAATGGTCTGCAAGCTTCAGATCAACAGTATTTGTTTGGCTGAGTGCACGTTTTTGGTGAAGTAAACTGAATTGCAAATAATTTCCCCCTTTTTTTTTTCCTTCTTTTATTTACAGGAACCTTGCTCAGCTGTCATGGGCTATGGGAAAAAAATTGATAAATCAATTAAAAAGGGTTTATATTGGCTTCTGCATATCATAGCAAAAGATTTTGATGCCTTAAATGAGCGCATCCAAAGAGATACTACAGAACAAAAAGCATATGAGGAACAAAAGAAACGAGAACGAGCTGAACGAGTGAGAAGGATACGAGAAGAAAGGTATTTTTTCTGTTATTTCTCCTACTTCCCTTCCCTCCCTCTTTAGGATATTTGATTAATTCTTGCACATAGAGCTTATGGGGAGCCTGCTGTGATAGATTTAAAGCTTCAAGCCAAGAGCTTACATATTAGAAGTAAGGACCTGAATGTCAAAGCTTTTCTTTAAGACCTACAAGTTTTTTGCCTGCGTCAGTCCTTTTTTTTTTTTCATGCTGAAGTGAGAATTGCAAGGCAGTTTGTGAAATTGTTCTGTCTTGCTGATAGAATTTTACAGGACACTAGCAAAATAATATATGTATGTTGTCATTTACTCATAATCTACCTTAACGTGTGTCCTAAAATAACTTCTTACTAACTTAAATTAGACTTTATAACCCTTATATGAATATCGAAGATGAAATGTGAAACTTTACTTAACACTGTGCCTAATGAACTTCAGGATATCCAGCCCATAAGGCATGGAGGGGACTTAAGATGATGCAGGGAAGTAGGGACTCGTGACCTGACAAAACTGATCTATCTGTAGGTGCCCTTGTTCATTGCATGGAAGTTGGACTAGATGACCTTCAAAAGTCCCTTCCAACTCCAATTCAACAATTGTATCTGAGCATTTATTAATTTCCTTCAAAGACCTTTGTGGATGTCTGCAACCTACCAGGGTTCCTATTAGATACTACTGCGAATCTTTTTACTGGGGCATTACTATAAAATCCTCTAAGTGTCCCTTTTCTCCCTGTCTGCCATAACTATGCAGAAACATGCAAGTCTCAGTAATTGTGGGAAGTAGCTGTGAAGCTACTGTGAAGTCTCTTGATTTGTGCTCTTACTGATTTGGTTTGGTTTCTCAACTCTTCTGATTCTTCCTGAAACAAATTTCCCTAACTGTTACTACGTTTACTGACTAGTTTGTTAGCTGTTCTCCTTTCCATATATTAAGAGGAATCTAGAATTATGAGAAACAAAATGTATTAAATATAGAAAAAGATGTTTTATGTAGTTTCTCATGTTTCTCAGCATGTAGATTTTCTTAATAGTTGAATACCGTGAGATAATAGTTGTGAAATAGTTGTGCATACTGTTGAACTGTCAAAATCTTTGTTATAGAAGTATTCTGTCACATGTCTGGTCCTTAGAAACTGTATCTGCTTTCTGAAGTGCTACTTGAACTTTCTGGCACATAGCAACATGTATTTCTGCCTCTGCTACATCGTGCATTTATGCTCTATTGATGTTAGCCTGTTACTGTGATTTCTGTAGAATATCTTTCCAAATAGAGAAGGACACTGTAAAAATCAGCTGGCATATGCTGGTGAGGATGACTTAGATGACCTAATAACTGTTCTCTATTTTGTAAGATTTATAATCTGGCTACTTCATAATTCTTTGTTCATCTTTCTCCTCTGCCCACAAAACGCGCCATCACAACAAAATAATAACAACTAAAAAGGGAAAGAGAAGAAGGAAGAAGTGTACATGATGAGGAGGACCCTGAGCCTGGGAACTCTGAAAACCCATTCCAACCTATAGCTGCAGTAATCTCTGAGGTATGAGAATATGTGGAAATCTGGATCATTTTAGACCTTCTGACAAATGTCTGAGGGGTAACAAGAAAAGCAGTTTCTTTGGAAGAATTGCTCTAAGTGTGTACACACAGCAGTGTTTTGATTTTGTTTTGTTTTTTTTTAAATCTTGGCAATCATGTTTTCTGTGCAATGAATCAATGCTTTCACGTTAAGAAAATCCCATAGTATTGATTTAAGGGGAAAAGAAAATGAAGACACAGTAAAATAATAACATTGTAAGCCTTTGATTCAAAATATTTCCTGATTGAACTATTGCCATTCAGGACTGGATAATATTCAAACTCTGACAATATCTCATAAAGTATTTTAGTGTTGTAGCTGGTTACATACAATCTCCATGCCTACTTCAGCTCCTTAGATTTCTCAGCATAACCTGTTTTCTGCTGAAAAAACAGACAGTAGAAAAGATTTTGCTCTATTTTCTTGTATGGATGTATCTAGTGTCTCTTCTTTCCTCATCTAACCAAAAAATAAAAACAAAGCAAGAAAACGTGCTGTAAAGCTCTGTCAGTCATATGTAAGTGGATGTCAATATATAAATTCTTTTGCTGTAATTCCCTTTTTTCTTCTTGTGCCGTGCTGGACAGCATATAGGAGATGTTACTTGCTTCAGCTGTTGGTTGAAAACAGTTTATATGCTATAGATGGGACATAAAAATAAGTATTTTAGGAATATTTCCTTATGTTATTAGTTTACAGCGTTGGAAGTTGTAAAAACAAATTAAAGATATTCTGTTTCTTAGAATGAAAAACAAATTGAGAAGGAAAAGAAGCGGCAAAGATTGGAGACTGAAAAGGCTACTGTTGTCACAAAATCTCAAACAGAACGGGAACAAATGGATGCACAGCAGTTATTGACTAACAGTGGCCAAAAAATAAATGGTAATAGACCAGAAACATGCAATTCTACAACTGCACAACATTTGCAGTGTGAAGAAAATGAGCAGCAAACCTCAGAAAGCCTTGACTCAGGTAACTGCTTTCTTTTGATGTTTCATTTAACGTTATTTTTCACACAGTTCTTCTCTATGTCTGCATTACTTTTCAAGACACTACATGTTAATGGAATCTATTGAAAGCACGTCATTCAGTTATTGAATTGAAAAATCTGCTTTTAAAAAGTGTGTATTTACTGATTTGGCTGATGTTACTAGAGGGAATGGCTTCAAGTTGCACCAGGGGAGATTCAGCTTGGATATTAGGAAATATTTCTTCTCTGAGAGAATGATCAGATTGGAATGGGCTGCCCAGGGAGTTGTGGTGCCATCGTCCCTGGATGTGTTCAGGAAACGTTTAGATGTTGTACTGAGGGATGTGTTCTAGTGGGAAATATTGGTGATAGCTGGACACTTGGACTGGATGATCTTAGAAGTCTTTTCCAACCTTGATTCTATGATTACAGCTGAAACTGGTTCCTCTGTTATCCTAGTGCAATATGTGATCCAGTTGCCATCGCTACCAAGCTAAGATGGATTTGTTTATTAAAATGTAGAGTTTGCATATATTTTATGCTTATAAAGCATGCTGTGTACATTGTACATTTCACAAACTTTTGTTGTGTTATGCAAATCTAGACTGAAAATGCTCGTGCATCTCACTCCAATAATCATATTAAAAGATGATTTAACATATTCTTGGAATACAACCGTATGGTATGTAATCATTTATTCATTTAATTATTTCTGTTCCATTTAGATAACAGTAAGAAGAAAAACAAAAAAACAAAATTAAAAAGAGGCCACAGAGTAGAACCCATTAATGGGGACGATGCAGTTCCCCCAAATCTTACACCACCACCATCTCTTCCACCAGGTAAATGTACTAACAAACAATAACTGATGTCTCAATCTGTGGTTTTTAAACTTTTAAAATATTTATCTGTGAATGATGAAACTGATAAGATCTTCACACAGAGATACACTACCAAAATTTTTTCTCTGAAGTTTTAGCAGTATTGATTTCATTCATACCATGGGGGGGGGGAGGGAAGGTATTATTTTCACGTGCACAGGAAAAGTCAGACTAATCAATTTTTTAACAATGAGCAATCAAAATATCAATAATAAAAAATAAATAAATAAATATATTTTAGGGGGTAGATTGTTTTATTTTAAAATAGTCTAAATAGTATTCATGAAATATATAATTCATAAGTTTTTCATTGCTAAATGCTTTGAATTCTCCAAAAAGGAGCGGGTGTCCGTAATTCTCTCAGAATCAAGTAGGGATGTGTTTTGATGGTCTTTGTTTTCCTTTAGTTGGCTGGGGAACTCCTAAACTTAATAGACTTCGAAAACTCGAGCCTCTTGGTGAAACACATCACACTGGTAATTTAAAATATTTTGGATTTTGAACTTTCTTGAAGCATTCTCCATTGTTCATTCACTTCTACATTCATTTCATTCTTTGATTTTTTTATTATTATTTTTATTATTACTTTTTTTTATTTTTTATTTTTAATGTCGGTTTTCTTTGACCAAAAGCTAACCTTTGAAAAATCAAAAAGATGCTAGTTACTTCAAAAGATTGAACCAAATGGGCCTTGCACAGTTCTGTAGTTCTGTGAAGCATAGCTTACCTCCAGCTGAGTTTTTAGTGTGTAAGCTGACTGCTTATGTTACCTCTTGAGATGGTCTACACCTCTCTTTAATAACTGCTTCTATTTTTGGAAGGTGACAAGATTTTTTTTCATATCGTAGATGTTGGAAGGGGACACTAAAGATGATTTGGTCCACCCTCACTGCTCAGGCAGAGCCACTTAGATTAAGGTTGCTCAGGGCTGTGTCCAGGCACTTTGAATATCTCCATGGAGGGAAACCCTACAACTTGTGTGGGCAAACCATATATTCTCAGTTTTAGATGAAAAAGTCTTCACTTTTCTTATGTTTTTTACTTTTCAATTTTTCACAAACCAAGTGAATGTGAAGATATTTGGAGTAGTATGAGAGGAGGATAAGCAGGCTAAAGCAGTGGACACACATGATCAAAGGAAGCATTAATTCAGGAGGTTATTGAGAAAAGAGATCAATGTTACTGATCCTTGAATTAATCAATTCAAGCCATGGTTCAGCTCACGTGGTACAGCACCGTGTGGACATACCTGCTGAACTTCTGAAGCAGCAGAATGTGCAACTTCACTGCCAGAGGATAACCAACACACAAATTATCAAAAGTTGCCTAAAGGGGAATTAAAATCTCTGATACTACATATTTATATTTCAAAGAAATGTAAATAAAGTGTACTCTGTAGTGTGTATTTCAGAAAATTTTAATCAGACATCTTTTTTTTTTTTTTTTTTTATAAAGAATGTAGAGAAAAGAAAGCAAGAAAGAAAATCCAGATGAAGAGGTAGGGAGGGGAAGAAAGGGGTGATAACTGTTTTTTTAATTTTATTTTTAACTCTACCCGTGCCTAAGAAAGGCATCACATTTTGTAGCAAGAGCATGGATGGACAAGGAAGGAAAAGATTAAGCTTGTTTCCCTACTCACAGGTGTGCAAGATCAGTGACCTGAGATGTGTGCTGCTGCTTTAGTTTATTTGTAAAATATAAGTAATGATGAAAATATTTTGGAATATAAAGATAGATAACACATTGTTAGGGGAACAATCTAATGATTAGAGTTAACCACTGAGGTTAGAGGAAATTTAGAGTGCTCAGAACTTTGCAAATTAAAAACATTGACTTGTGCTTCTGTCAGACATTTGTTTTCTCAGAAAATTGTTTAATTAACAAAAACGGCATGGAGCAGTAAAATGTATCTGTTGAGCTATTTTAGCATTTTTGGTTTTTTGGCACACAAATTGCTTCCATCACGGTAAAAACTAAAAGTCATTTCCAACAACTTGCTAGTATGGAGGCTGAATGGATACTCTTTTACCCAACACTGTGAAAAAAATCTTCTCTTCCTCTTGAATTGGAATTTAATCCCATTGGGTCTCATAGACCTATATGATTCCAGCTGAAGCAGCAAATCCCTTACCAGTTAGGAGTTGACCTGGGGTTCAGCACTGTTGTAGTCACGTTCCTCTGGCTCAGGGGTTCTCAGTGCTCATCACTGCTGCTAATGTCAGAGGTGCAGAAGGCATTAAATTTCTCTGCTTCGTCTTTGTTGTTACTTATGAAGTGACCATCCCCATCACATAGTGAACCATGTTATCTCTGGTCCTTCTTTTGCTGTTAACATATTTTTTAAAGCCATCTTTGTTGTCCCTCACAGTACTCTGGCCACACAAATTTTCTCTGTAAAATGGCTAACAACAATTTGCCCAACCTCACTTCCAGTGGCAGTATACTTTTTTTGTCCACCTAAGCTCTATAAGAAACATTTTGCTTAGCCAAGACTGCCTTCTGCCCTGCCTACTTGACTTCTGACACTTAGAAATTGCCTGTTCCTTTGTTCTTAAGAAGTGGTACTTAAAAAGTGATCAGCAATGATGGACACCAAGGCCAACCAAACACAATTTACTAGGGGATCCTGTCAACTGAGCAGTCTGAACTCTGTTTTCCCCATATCCATGGGTGAAGTTTTGGTGTCAAAGTTCCTCCTATTGTAAAAGATTTTAGGTGCAACTACTTCATGGTCATTATGGCCATCATTTGCCACTTCACCCGTGAGACCCTCTCTGTTTGCAAGCAACAAAATTAGGAGAGGATTTCGATTTTTTGGCTCCTTTAGAATCAGTACCATGAAGTTACCATCGAGATGTTTTAGGAATCACTGAATCATGGAATGGCCAGGGTTGAAAAGGACCTCGAGACCACCTAGTTTCAACTCCCCTGCCATGGGCACGGTCAATCTCCTGTAGCCATCTGTATCATCTGTGTGGTATTTCCTGTTAAGTTGAAGTCACCCTTCAGGACAAGGGTGTGGATGATCTAGAGGTATCTCTTAGTTCCTCAAAGAACAGTTCCTCAACGTAATCATCCTGGCTGGGTAGCATACTGCAGACTCCCACAGTGACAGTTTCTTTATTTGCCTTGCCCTTCATCCTTACCCAGCCCATCCCCTCCCTCAGACACAGCCACCTCCTGCCTCATCTGCCATCCCTGTCCCTGCTGAAGAACCCAGAGCTGTCCATTGTGACACACTGCTCTCAAAACTCTTCCCACTATGTTCTGCATGTGTTGATGATGTAGCTTAGGAATTGAGGCGAGGCTCCTAGCTTGATTTCATGTTAATTGATGACTAGTGTCTTCAAGGCACAATTCGTAATGAAGGATTTGTATTTATTTGTATTTATTTTTTTTTAAGTGAGGCAGAGAGATACTACTGGTATTGCTGCTGAAATAAATAAAAGTGGCGTAGTATGAGGTGAAAACAACATGCAGAAATCTGTTTTTAATGCTAGGTGTTCTCAGAGATGTAAATCCATCTTAATAATTTAATGTGCAAACTGGGAAGTTATCCGGCTATGTGGGACATACATTTTGTCATCTTGTGTCATTCTTAACAGAGAACATAGTGCTGGATGTTTAGGCAAAGTTAACGAGCAGTATAGTAAATTATTTCAATCTTTAATTGTACTGTTATTTTCACTAAGGACTGCAATTTTTCCTGTCATGGTAATGATTCTAGCACAACACTTGATAGTATCTGTTTATTACCACTGGAGGATACATTTGCAGGAATGATGAACCTGTCTTACTTATAATAGGAGATAAAATTGCCCGCCGGTCCTAACGTTGTCTGTCAGATCTCAAAAAGCTGACAGTAATAAAACATCCATTGTAAAGGTTTTCATCAACCCTGCAATCATTTTTGGCAGTTCTGTTGCGCTTCACATACTGATGGAACCCTGAATTAGCTCCATGAAAATGAAGGGATTCCAATGGTATGGAAGTTTTATCATTGTGCTTATAAAATGCAACAATAACTAACAGCTTGAGCCTGCAGCCATGTATGCATATTCGTAGGGCAGTGTAATACAACTTGTTTTTAACTTTAGCTCAGAAATGCAGTTTTAATTCGAGTTATTCCATGCTTAGAACAAACATAATGCGGCTTTTATTGGAAAACTGTGCTCTGTTGTATTTAACAAAACATAACAAAATGTTTTTTTGGACAATACACCATCAGCTGTTAGCACCATGCCTGAAAGTTGCTTTGTAGGAATTGGCTCTCAACATGTAGGCTATCTAGCTTTCAGTATGGACACAAGAATTAACCGTATTTAAACAGCTTCTTAAGCAAAGGTGATGGTAAATATCCATTTAACGTGTTTTTCTTCTGTGGCATTTGTTATACAGATTTCTATGGAAAACCTCTGCCTCCAGTGACTGTACGCCAGAGACCAAACAGTGATACCCATGATGTCGTTGCTTAACTGGATCCCAGAGAACAGTGAAAAAAGCACGGTCAAGAAATTGTGTTATAAATGGGTTCTGTCCACAAAGGAAAGTTTAAAAAATGACAGTGTATGAGCTGCTTGCAAAGTAAAAATCTGGTAACAATTAAACACGGAGTTCATTCTATTGTACTTTTGTCATTTACTTCTCACACCACCAGAGCTTCTTCAGAGCGAAGAAAGCATGAAAGCAAGAAAGATCTGTGTGTCCATGGAAGTTCCTATGAACACAGTGTGGAATGCCTCTTGGGTTTAGTTGTGAAAATGCATAGCTGTAAACCCAAAGAAAAATACCTTCAAGATGATATAATCTTGGATTGTATGTTCTCATCAAAACTTTTTACCAGGTGCTGTGCATTGGTTGATATTTTTTGCAGCTAATAAATGGCTCTAATGCATTTTTTTAATGTCTGTTCAGGTGAATATAGGCAGGTTACACAACAAATGCCGAGTATATTTTTCTAACTTTTTATAAAACTATTTGAAAATATGTGTGGATTTTCCTACCTACTACCAATAAAATGATACTCAAAAAGCATTAGAAAGCTGATACCTAAATACATGCAAGTCGGATACGTTTGACTCTTAACATTTTTCTTACAGTAGCAATACCTCTTATTAGGGATTACGTTTCCTTATTTCTGACAATCTGAAGGGAGGGAAGTAGAAAGAGAAGCTTAATACAAATGCATTTTTTACAAAAGTGTACTATTTCAATCGCCTGAAAGTTTCCTTATGCATTGTTTTAGTTTTGTAAACTGAGCTGGGTGTAGGTAATAAGTTCAGTTTTGAAAAAGAGAGCTGAATATTTTATTGTCTGTTACAGCATACAATAAAGTTGCACATTGTGAAAGTTTTGCACTAATTCAGTCATCGGTTCTGATGGAAAACTGAATCATCCAATATGCATTTAAGCTCCAGCACTTTTGAATCTCACTGATAGTAAGATGCCATCTTGAGAATAAAAGAATCCCCAGAATGTTATGGAGTTATATAATGTTCCTGTGCAGTGTTTTAATTTTACATTAAAAAAAAATATCAGATAAAGGGATGTGTAAAACAGGTTAGAAATGGTCATGTTATTTGGTTACTGACGTGCTCTATATGCTGTCTTTCCTCTTTGGAGACAACCATTGGTATATTATGTAAAAGTGTATAGCTGTGCCACTTAGTTACAACAAGGATGAAACCCCAATTCAGAGTCTTTTTGAAGAAGTGCTCTTTGCTGATTTTCCATTCTGCTCTCAGTCTAACATAAGCTGACGTTATCTAATGATTGTAGTAGAAGCTACATTAATGCAGTGTATTCAGCACTTTCACATTAGAAATCTTTGCCACATCCCCAAGATATCACTAAGTTTCACAAATATACCATATCGAAATGGCACGATTAATTAAGGTTTTAAAAGAAAGAGCATGTTTGAGTGGAAAAAAGTATCGGTCTTAAGAATTCTAAGCTTGGAATTGGTAGAGAGGAATGTTCCAAGCTTGGAAATTTAGCATAAGGATGAATCAATTTGTATGTGACTGTCAGCATGAGAATACTTTTCTTGTATTCTAATAGTGTAATATGGTTCATATGGTTCAGTTTGATGATTCTGGGGACTTAGTTATTTTCACTTTAAACAAACATGATGCTTAGTGGAGGAAGGATTGCATATATTTTTATAGGTGTGATCCCAATCTTAACCATTTCTTTTTTTCTACTCTCGGTGTTACTCCTTTACTGTTTGGACTTCAAGGCTCTTTTTTGGTTTTTTTGGTTTTTTTTTTTTACAGTTTTGGTTTCTAGAAATGTATTAGCCTTTTGTATTAACATTAATAAAAATAAATTAAAAGAAGTCTTTATTAAAAAATAAATACTGTGGAAACAAAATTTGAGAAACTGAAAGGTAAGATGTTACTTACGTGTGAGATGTGTGATGAGCGTGTTATGCGTGCGGACATGTGCATCAGTTTTGTTTCTGCCTTTAAAGCAATCTGTACCAATAAATGACCAAAGTACTAAAGTTGTTTCATACCATTTTGTTTATGAAAATTTTATTGACTACAGTGGCTTTTTCAGTAGCGTATGTTTCTTTGATTTTTTTATTTCTTCATGATGTCACTTACACACAGGCTAAAACTAATATTCAGTGTCAACATTTCCCACATTATCTTTGTTTGTTTGTTGAGGCAAAAATAGTCAAAAAAAAATAAAATGGTTTATGTCTACAAGTCTCAGTTGCACTGCTCGTACATAAAGCACTACATTTTAAAAGCAAACATAGTTTGGAGATGTTTATCCTAGGATAGATAAACTATTTCCTTACCCAGGTTTACTCTGGCAACTGCTCTGTGATAACGACTGGACTTTTTACAAAATTTAGGGAAATGGGCCATGGAAAGGTGGAGCTAAGGTTTGTATATTCTCCTCACTGAGTATGAATTCAACAGAACTTTCAAGTTATTTTCCTCTGAGGCTAATGGAATGACTGAGGCTGAAGCAAATACAGAGTGAGAAGGTTAAGGTGTGCTTCCCCCATGCCTTGTCTACCTCCTTCTGACTTGCTGAGGCACATAACGCAGTACTAATGACATTCAGGGACCCTAAGGGAAATATTGAGCATGGTACTGGTCACACTTAATGCCCCACTAAGACAGACAGTGACCACAAATCCATCCCAAATGGGTAAATTTCTTGTCCTCTGTTTAAGCAATGGCCACTCTTCCAGCAGGCATTTTCAATTTGTATGACTGGCAACGTACAATTAAATTGTATGTCTCTTCTTGTATGTATTAGTTATAGGACTTGACAGAACTACAGCTGCAGACAAGTGTACTTTTAGACCAGTTTATTCCTTATCTGGCTGTACAACTCTATCAAAAACCCTTCTGGATTCCTTTCAGTTGAGTATGCAGGAGCGCTCCATTTCACCCATTGGCTCTTTCTCAGGTTACTGATTAAAACACTTTAAACTAGCTTCGAAGTTTGACAGTAATTTCCATGAGGTGTGCATGAACGTTCTTAGTCTTCATTAGTCAGTGCCTGAAACTCAAATATTTATTTGGCGCTCTTGCCTTTTACCTTTGCACCCCTTTCCATTCTGGATTTTAGAGGCCAGTGTAGGTGTGAAGGAGCCACACAGACAGCCATTAAGTGAGAGCCCTGTTAGAGGAACTTGCTGTTTCCAGGCTGCTCTTTCTACAGGAGTCAACAAGAGCTGACAAAGAGGCTTCTGAGAGAGAAGAGGATGCACTGGCTTTAATAAGCCACAACAACGGCAGCAAAAGCAGGCTTTTGCAAATTGAGGCCCCAGATCATGTGTATAGCGATGGGGAACAAAGCTGTGAAGGGTCTGGAGCACAGCTTTTATGGGGAGCGGTAGAGGGAACTGGGATTTCTTAGTCCGAAGAGGCTCAGGGGAGATCCAGCAGCCTGAAAGGAAGTTTTGGCGAGGTGGGGGCCAGCTTCTCCCAGGTAACACTGACAGGATGGCAGGGAGTCAGCACCCCTGGACGGACACGCTTAGCGGGCAGCTCTAAGTTTGCTCCAGCCAGGAGTAACGGCAGGGGAAGAACCCCTAGCGGCAGCGGTGACTGGGACGGCTGCAGCCGGAAGGAGCAGCCCCAGCCGCCCCGCCCCAGCCCAGCCATGCGGTTGCCTCACACGGCAGCCCGCCTGCTGCCATCGCTTCCCGCCCGGCTCGCTCCGCGGCCAAACCGCGGGGCCGCCCGGACAACGGAGCAGGTGAGGCCGGAAGCGGGCTCTGAGGAACGGCCGCCCCTTCCTGGCTGTGAGGGAAGATGGGGGCGGATGGTCGCGGCTGGGAGGAGAGCGGGGTGGCACTGTCCCGCCGAGTTCTGTGTTCTCCAAGCAGAAGTTATTTCCTTGTGAAGCGAAACATAATAGGCTGAGGAGAGGATCGAAGTTACAGCTGAATTATGGCTAACTAGGGAGCCGTAGGAAAGAGGGGGACAGACCCTTCAGCGGGCTCTAGAGAACCTAGCTTAGTCCTTCAGTTTGTTACATGTGGAATACAGCCTTGATATCTGAGTTTCGCTGATACTAATTGCTTTAATCTGAAAAAAATATTTCAATAGTTTTTAATACTTTTTTTTTTTTTTTTTTTTTTTTTTTGCCCTTTTAACTCCTTTCTCCGAAGCTGGAAAATAAAACCAAAGGGAAGCTCCAAAAGCAGATCTGTCATGTTGTTCTGGATCACTTTGAGAAGCAGTACGCAACAGAGCTGGGAGATGCTTGGAGCAGTGTCAGGTCTGTTATTTTGTGTAAAACTGAGAGTGGGAGAAGTACAGAGGTTAGTTCAGAGGTTAGTTTATGAGGCACTTAAAAACTAAATTCAGACAGAGTCATACACGGATGATTCCAACTGTCCCAGTTCTTCACAACTATGTCTAATCAAAATGATTCCCTTTTGATTACAAGAAGAATCATCCAATGGTGCAGTTGTTATTCCTATTTAAGAAGAGGTTTCTTGCGTGGTGGGAAGTTCATCTTACTTGTCAAGTTATTGAATAGGTTTTCCTTTTGCCAACCTAGAGATGTACTCACATACCCATCGTGCTGGCAGCATGCCATCCTGCTCAACAAATTCAGCCACACCACTGACCTGGAGGACACGCTGTGTGCGCAGGGATATCAGTCTGCCTTCAGAGGAACTTTGCCCTATCTTCCAAGATCACTGAAGTGTTATGTCAGTAGAACTCCTAGGAGGTTCCCTTCACAGAAACACCAGACTGGTAAACTGAAAGAGTATTATCTGCTCAATGCTGCTTCCATGTTACCAGTGTTGGCATTAGAGGTGAAGGATGGGGAAGACGTTTTGGATCTCTGTGCTGCTCCAGGAGGTAAATCAGTAGCGATCCTACAGTGTGCCTGTCCAGGTAATGTATTAAGAAGCTGATTTGTGTCTGGGCTATTTGTGTCTGTGTTCTGTACAAGAATTGGATATAGGGGTGGGGGATATTTAATAGAAGTATTTAGCTCCATGCTGTTTGGTAACAGTTTTATTAATCCTATTTATCTACAAGACAATGAAAATGGCAGAAGCTATTTAAATATAGGTTACTGCACTCTCACAGACAAATGCAAAGCACCTTTGTTTTTCTTTCTTTTCAGTAGTTTCCTTATATTACTTGTGAAGAATTTACTTCAAGTCCTTTGTAGATTTGTTGACCCAGGCAGCTAAGTAATACACAATCCTAGAAAGTTTGTACTTTTTTTTTCCCCCTCTCTGCTTCCTAGCTGGGCAATGCTATGCAGATAGTGTAAGTAAATAAATGTGCCAGCGTAAAATGGAATATAGATTAAATGTGCTAGATCTAGGCAGGGGAAGAAAGCTTATAACAAGAAATTGGATTATATCAGTATTCGGTAAGTTCCAGTCTTGGTCCACCTAGATGGTGCAGAAGAGAGCTCTGAGGTAACCAAATCATGTTAGAAGGCAACACCAAGCCATGGCTCAGTTCTGCTAGGACAGGGAGTTCAAGCAAGCTGTGATTGCTTTTTCCAAGTTTCTATGTTACTTTGGGTAATAACTGTCTCAAAATGCTCAAGCATTTAGGTTCTTGCAGATGATAATGTTAATTAGAACCGCGTGCCCCCACTGATTACAGCTGGTTCTCACTCTCTCTTTTAGAGGAATCCAGTGCTGCTGATGAGGTAAATTAAATGTGGGCTGCCCTTTCAAAAAGTTGTGGAGGGGATATGTTTTTTTTTTGTTGTTGTTGTTGTTTTTATTTTCGTTCTAGCAGACATAGAGTTTAGGATGAGCCACAGGTGGGTGTTTAGGGTTGGAAAAGGAGGAAGCTCGTTGAAATAGTCTAGAGGAACAAGAGGAAAATGTATTGTTGCACTGGATACATACAAATGACTTTTCTTCAAAAGTCCTGACTACTCTGGCTACATTGTTGCAAGTGAAATGACAGGATTACATTGTTTACAGCTTAAATTTCAACTAAAGGAGGATTTGAGCTGCTCATCATAGCGTGCAGTCAGCTGAGGTTTCGTTTAGTTAAAAGGCAATTAATTTATAAGAGATACATACCTCATTATCGAAGCACAGTGGCAGAAGGAGCCCAGAATAATTTTCAGGTAGACTACTTTTTGGATTTGACTTATGTTTAAGATTTGTTATACCATGGAAGTCTATTGCTACCCTAAGTATTATAGTATTTTCTAGTAAATATTCATGGGTTGCCCTGTAGGAACATGTTGAAATGTACTAGAGCTTATGAAAAACAAGCAGTGCTATAAAACGTGTGATAACATAAGCACGTAGTGTATAAAGCTCAGTGGCTGTCACAAAAAAATGTTAATAGAATTTGTAAGAATTGTGTAACTTTTTCTTTTTTACAAATACAGCAGGATTGACTTTAATGCATTTGCTTTTATTTATCTGTTTCTTTTTAAGGTCAGTTTCACTGTAACGAGTACGATGAGTTGAGATCAAGATGGTTGAAACAGACAATGGAATCCTTCATCCCACAACGTCTGTTTAACTTAATAACTGTCTCTAACCTAGATGGCAGACAGATTGGAGATCTTAAGCCTGAGATATATGACAAGGTAACATTATTACTCATTAGCAAATGATATTTTTTTATTCTGCTGCTTTTTCTATGCTGCTCCAGCCCTTTTTTTCTTGTTTTTCTGGTCCTTACAAAAATATTTGATATAACAAGCTCACTGCTTATTTTTTCACGTGTTAGATGTTGTTACCCACTTAGTCTTGATAATTAATTTTGAAAAGCTTATGGCTTCAGGTGTGTAGTGGAATTACTGAGTCAGGGCTTGAAGGAGTGATTGAACACTTGGTGGGAAAGCAGGGCCAGCCCAGGGGAGCTGAGGTACATGCAATGCACCTGAGTGACTGGAAGGCCTGGAGGCAGGATCCACCCTTTCCCAGTCCTCATTTAAGGGCTGGCAGTAGAGATGAGGGTATCTCTCTGGAGGTCCCTGCCTACTGAGGCCTTCCAAAGGTAAGCACGTTCTTTCCATTGTTTCTCTGCTCACTGCTGTTATGTTTCAGTGGATCCTCACTCATTGCAGTGTGGGATCTTGCTGCTCTGCTGTTGTGCTTTCCATCACATTACAAGGTGTATCATGAGTGTTTAGAATCAGGGAGCAAGTGAGAGACTCATCTAGATAGAGGGTAGTTTAGGGGCAGTAACTTATGTTTTGTTTTCTCTTTCCCCTCGTGATACCATAAGAATGCCACATCTCAAATTAGTAATTAGATTGTTTCCACACCCAAGGTGGAAAGTAAAATATAGTTTTCTGAGTGATTGTGGAAGTAAATTGAGTGGGTTTTAATGGATAAATTTCTGGAAGTAAATATGTACATTGTGGATTGTCTTATTTGCTCTTCTTTGTATAGGTATTGGTTGATGCTCCTTGTTCAAATGACAGAAGTTGGTTATTCTCTTCTGATATTCAGCAAGCTACGCTTAGGTTACTACAAAGGAAAGAGTTATCTGTTCTACAGTTCCAACTGCTAAGGTGAGAAGTGTGGAGAAAAGCCATTAAAGGAGCTTTTGAAGTTAATGAAAATGATGAGGGCAAGATTTGTCATGTTTAATGTCCAAACTTTGGTTTCTCCACGCGAAGGGGGGGAAGAGAGGTAAAAAGTAGGTTGTTACAGTTGATGTTTAGATGAAAATATTAATGTGAATGTGCAAATCTGTATGGTGTAACCTAAGTGTGAGGTCATCTCCTGTGGTGCAGTATATCTTTAGTGAATACAGCTGAAATGATTTCATAAATATTCCTTATCTGAAGTGAAAACTTGCATGGAATTTCTGGTTTGTTTCTTTTTCTTGAACTGTGAAAGTAGGCTTGTTTGACTGTGTGTGTGTATATCCTCCTTAAATTACTGTTAGCACAAAAATACTACTCATCATAACTAATGAGGTGAAAAAAGTAGAAGAATGCTGGTTTGTGGGGGAGCCAGGCTGGGGGAGGCTGGCAGTTTTTCAGAAACAGTCAGCTAGTAATTTAAATCAGAAGTGTCATGTATTACACTTTTTAATAATACCAGACATAGGCTAGCTAGCATTTGTGAATCCTTTGTAACTACTTTTTCTCCACTGAGGAAAAACTGTACTGTGACTTCTCAATAAAGCCTTTTAGACTTGAATGTTTTTGAGTAACAAACAACCATGCATGAAGTCTATCTGTCAAAGCATCTTGAGGGGAAAAATTACACATTACAAAAAAAAAAAAAGTTGTTATGGAAAGTTCCCTTAGCAGCATTTCTGGATTGGTCTTTTTCAACCAGAACTTTTGCAAAACTATCAGAAGCCTGTGATTTATAGCAGAAATATGAGTATCTTATTGCAGTAATGCATCATGTCACCCATTTCCTTTGAAGAAATCAATCACATTTAAAACACTGACCTATTTCAGTTTTTTCTTTTCAATATTTGACATACAAAATCCAATTTGTGATTCCCAACAAAAAGAAAGCATATATCATCCACTGAAATTTTGAGGATTTGCATAAATCACTCCAGATTGTAATGCTAAAGTGGAGGACTCGTGACAACAGGAACTTTTTTCTTTTTTTAAAGGAGCAAAAGTCAAACCGACACAGGTTCACTCCTGTCAGCCCAAAGAGGGTTTAATTGAATTATTCCTAAATCGAGAAAAGAATTTCATCTGCTGCTACTGTGAAGTATACTTTGAGCAAGAAGAATAGGCTTAGTACGTGTGAGAATGGTTTTGATATGGAAATTAAAATCCTTTTACTTCAACTTACATTTTATCATTCAAATAAATCTGAGTAGTTCTGTAGATTGAACAATATTATTATGAGCACCGGATATAATTTTTGTCTTCTAAAAGATTTTGAGGCACAATAATTAAATGGTGAGTTTCATGGCATAAGGATTGCATCCTTAATCTAATAATGTAGCTGGTGAGTGTTGTATGTGTCTGCTGGGTTTTTATTGCTCCTTCTGATTATTTTAGAATGGATTTCCAATATTAATGGCATCTCAGATTATATGTGAAAGGGGAAAAAGGCAATCATAAAATAAGACCAGGAGAAGCTAAATGATTCACACGAGTGTATTAGAAATTTTGCAAAACTAAGATTGTAGAATATTACCTACTTAAGCCTTTGTTTTATAGCCTGGGTGCGTAATTATAAATCAAAAATTCAGTTTGAATTCTGTCTCTGATACCTTCTGGTAATAGATACCTTCCTGAAATATCCAGGAAGGCTGAACTTATGCTAAATCATCTTGCTTGAGTCAACTCATGCAGTGCTTGCTCTGGCTTACCTATTGCCTTGTGCTTTATGGTGATGGGTATTTCTCACCTCACTTGCTCTATCTGCAAAACAAAAATAAAGCTAGATCTCAGCGACTTTGTTGGAAGTAGTGAATGAAATGATGTAATTTGAAGATAAAATCTAAAAGGCAAATGTGATTTCATTTTAGCAATAATTTTGTTGTATAAGGAAGAGAACAAAAAAGATTCGATACAAATGAGAATTACAAAATCCAGAAAGGAATTAAATCTTTGTTTCTATCAAGTGACATTTAGCACATAATTTGTAAATTCCACTTTATTTTGAATTATGGTAGTGCCTCACCTGTGATCCTGTTCTGAGCGTTGTCAGCTTGTTTTGAGGTTTTGTTCAAAGCAGATCAGCTCTAGGAGGAGGGGAAACTGGCGACCTCAGTGAGGAAGAAAAAATATTTTTGTAATACAAAGTACTCGAGGGCTTCAGAGAATAAAGATCTTAAATGTTGAAACTGATGGAATGTTCTTCCACCATCAGTCTGAACGGAATTTGAAATGTAAATGAGTAGCATAGATGTTCAACAGCAAATTTTATAAGCAGCGAGGGCATCGCTGATTTGAAGGAAATTGAGACTGTAATGATTGTTAATATCAAAACCAAAGCATCCCTGTGGAGTGCTATAATCCAAGAACACACTGCAAATCTTGTTATTATTTGGAGTGTTCATGCAGAAAACAAATTGCAAAGTAAGGAATGTTCATTTCCTGATAGTGAATGGTAGCGTGAAAGGCGGTGGTTCCCACAAATGAATTTACCAATATTATCAGTTCTCAGGTGAAAATTAAACTAGGGGTTAAGGTCGAGTGCATAATAACTTGATGGTGAAACCGTTACAGATGTTGTAATTATTCCTGGACCAGTTATTGCAGCTGAAAGAAACTGTTAGGTTTCAGCTGAAGATAAATCCAAGGAGGATGCACTTCAGAAAATGCAGCAGAGGCATGCAGACTGCTTTAATTCTATCCACAACATTTCTCAGGAGTTAAACAGCTGTAACTGGTGTTTAATGCGGTTCTGGTCCAGAGGAGCTCAAACTGACTTTAGAAGATATATTGTAGCTGCCTTCCTTTTTTTCACCTTTTTTTTTTGTTGTTGTTGTTTTCCAAAAGTAGTTAACTACAAGGGAACTTGTTAGTTTTGAGTGTGTAAGACAAGCGTGCTCAAAGCCAAAGGGTTTGAGAGAATTCTCAGTGTATGAGAGCTTTGAAGAACCATGACTGTTCATCCTTTCTGATTACTGGTGGCAAATAAGTAATGCAAAATACTTGGGTTTTCTTATTGATCTTTTTAAGTTGCGTGGATTCTTATGTTTTGGAATTCAAAATAAAGCGTTGAATATAGGCTAAGTAATCAGAAAAATATTGGTTCTAGTAAATGAAATGCTTAGTCAAAACAATGAGCGTGTACCAGCATCCCCATGGTTTATTACAACATGTTAGCAATTCATTCCAACTATCAAGGGGTATTTTTTTTTTTTTCTTTGACTACTTGATAACTGTCCATGAGAAAAGTCCCGTAACACTCCTTGTACTTCTTGGCAGATTGTCCAGTGTCTTCTCTTCCCTCTTGAACATCAGAGTCAAGGTCTGTGGCTTGCTTGTGTGGCCCGTAAAATGTGGCTGACGTTTTCCCTTAAGTCATCAGGTAGAATTGGCAGCCCAAGTCTCTAAAGACTGACCTGAATACCAATCAACCAGCATTGTTTTCTGAAGCCCAGACTTTTGAAAAGTCAAGTGAATATTAAAACTTCTGGTGAAAGTTTAGGGTATGAACTCATTAAGTTACAAGCTGCTGTTTTCTCTTTGTAATTAAAATCTATGCCAAATTCATAGGATAAATGTGCTCACAGAATTTCATCATATTAAAAAAAAAGCGTATCAAATATAGAAGATTACTGACAAAATACAATAACCCCAATATTGTTTCTTTTGCATTCTTTGTCTCTTCTGTTTTCCACACTGCAATTCTTTGTGTTTGAACGAAGAATTACAGTGTCTCTTTTACACTTTTGTTTTGTGTGTGTGCTGCAAATTGTTTATTTTGTTATAAAGTGAAGGGAAATTTTGATTTTTATTTTTTTTTAAGCAGTGTGCAATCACATGATTGAGGTACCAGGCTATGGATGCCACCAGACTCTGCTTTTTATTTATTTATTTTTTTTTTGACCAGAGCCTATAAAACGAGGACATGAAATGATGATACAAAAAAAAAAAACTTCTAATTAAATAGCTGTCTTGTCCAGGCAAAGTGATTTAGTTTTGGTTTTGATTTGCTGATGGTGAAAAAGATCAGCCTTGAATGTTCTTAGCAGAAGCAGAGAGAGCCTTCTGAAAGAATAGCATACAGTCATAGAGGTTCCCAGAGTTATCTTAATGTCAAACTTAGGAAGGGTGGCAAGGCTGAATGTCATCTGGGAAGCAGAAATACAGGAGTCCCTTCAGAAATATGGTAGCCTTCGTTGAGAGACTACTGAACTCCTACATCAGAGCTCTGTGGGTTAAGTTATGTAGTGATATTAAATTATCTGAGGCGTTTCTAAGCTGAGTTATCAGTGATGGAGTGGTGAATTAAGAGAGGAAATAAATGCCGTGTTCTGTGGAGGAGGGGAGAGAAGGCATGTAGGAAAGTGAGGGGTAAATCATGCAAAGGATTGCTGGTCTGCACTGCTGGTTTTTTTTTGTCTTGTTCCCTGGAGTTTTTCCTCTTTCTCCTCAAACACTCCTCTTGTTTTCTGTGATCTACTCACCTCCACTGAGAATCTGTTACAAAGGATATCTCATAGTCCTGTGTTAACAAGGTGGCTGTTCTAGGACTCCGTGTGCATCACAGGCGAAAGCTCAATAATGTTAAACTGAAGGTCTAGTACTTTTATCAGAAGAATTTGAAATTATTTGCTGTAGAAATGTTATTGATCAGAATTTTCAGTAGAAGAAATTGACTAAATCGGAGCAGATATTTTTGGTTTTCCTTTTTGGAGGCTGTTTACTTTATACTTCAATCAAATTCTGCAAAAAGAGATGTTTCTTACCATTCTGCGTGGTGATATTTGAACTTGCCTGTCTCCTGTACACCTCTTCAAAGATTACTAGAAACTGGGTGTGTCATCACAAGAGGGGTTTCCTTATTTTGACTTTATGTGGGGAAAAGCAAGCCAAACCTTTAATGTGCAGTCCATGTGATTCACTTGGACTCCCGTTTGAGAAAGAAGTAAATGCATGATATTTTTGTCAGCAAAAATAATAGGATTGATGATAAAAGCAAATTTAACTTCAGATAATTCTAATTCTTTAGTAGTTTATGTGCGTTAGCAGGTTTTATTCTCATCACGTTATCTTGCACATGGAGCAGAAATACATTCCAGTTGCCAAAAGATGGCACTGTTGAAGTGTTGTTATTTTTAAAATGCCATAAGATTTCTTATCTTTTTACTTGAAATACTGGAAAAGGTTAAATGAGTAATGTAATTAATGCTGACCCTTCCAATGGCACGCAACATACACCCAAGTGTAGCAGGAGTGGGCTGAACATACAGGTGTTTATTGTCTGCCTACTTTTGAAAGAGTACTGGAAGTGCCAAGACTTTAGAACAACTAAAATGTCATATTACTGCGTTTAGTTTTCTTCTAGTGTGAAAAATCTTAATTTAGGGTTCTGGCTAGCTATATTTTAGTTGCGTGAAAAAGTGCTTTTGAAATTGCTGTATGGCTCTGGAGCTGTCTTTATTCCCAGAGATGTTAAATAGTCATACTATTGTTTCCTGTAATAGCATCATCTCCAGTTCTAGGTTTTTAAGGTAAGTCTTGGGCAGTAAACTAAACAAAAACACTTCAAAATAGTATATTGTTTAAAGTATTTAAAAATGTTATCCAGTATTCAAGATATGAGGGATTCAGAGAGACTGATGTGCCTTTCGTACCTCTGTGTGGTACTGTGAGTGCTATTGAGACTTTTTTCCAAAGAAACATCTTGTAAATAATATAAAGTGGAGCAAAACTTTTTCTTTGTGAAAGCTCATTTAGAATGAGGAAGAGTGCAACCTACGTTTGGATTACAGTTGTGTTTTAGGCTTATGGACTGGAAAGATGTAAGTGTAAATTTAGTGATTGTAAAGTGGTGATGTCAGTAAGTCAAAGCAAATGTGGAGAAGCATGAAGCAAGTTTCTGCAGAACAATATGCCACTTAATCTCAGTTTATCCTGCAATTTTCCAGCCATTGTAATTACAAGCCACTGATGGTTTGACTGTTTTGATATTGTAGTGAGTGTTCTTAATTGTACAACGCTGTTATCTCTTGAAGTTGCATTCTCTACCTCAGAAAATTGACTTTTTTTTCCCTTTAGTTTAACATGTAAGTTTGTTGTTTGTTTTATTTCAATGTGCAGTAGTATTTGCAGTTCTATAATATACTTCTTTTTGTGTAGTTTTCTATATTGTATCCTGGAGGTTTTGTATTCAGACCTCACATGACGAATGGAGCGTGTGAATTGTCTTGTTTTAGCAGTTTTATTCTTTTTTTTTGCTGTGCGTTGTCTGTATTTACGGAACTGAAACAATAACCTCACACTTCTGCAGTGGTTCAGCACAAGCTGAGTTACACACGTAAGCTGTTGGCACTGCAGTAAAACAAAATCAGTTGTATGGAAAAATGGACGTATGAGGCTCCAGGATAAGTTTCCTGTCTTTTTAATATGCGTTCTCATGAGAGCTTGAAACTGTGCAGTTTTAGTGTGTGTTACGTGTAAAATTCATGTGTATCTTAGATTTCAAATTATGAGATTAAGTATAACTAGGTTCATATTCCACCTAAGTTTTGCTACTTCCTTTCTAAGTAGGAAGAACATCCGCACCACTAAGAGAAAAATAACTGTGGATTAATTACCTATATGTTTTATGTTTAGGCAACAATAATAAAAGAAAGGTGAAAAAAACACAAGTGTCTTCTGCCCTCACATCCTTTTGGTCATTCTAGTTTTGGAGCTCATTTTTGGAAGTTACGAAGTACCTCACTACAGGCACCAGATTGCTTTGTTAGAGTTGAACTTTAAGTAAGAATTAGAAGGGTCATGCCTTGCATAAGAGGTTTTGTCCATCCCTGGATTGTGTACTCATAGCAATGATGGTGGGTTCTGCTGGATGTCAGGAAGTTATGGTCCAGCTCTGACATCCCCCTTCTATGGAGTTGTTTCCTTCCATTGTTTGTAGAAGCTTAGTGTCTTAAAAGTATCTGCGCGTGCTTTCTTATGAATGAGTTCTCCCTCATACTGACAATGAGGGGATCTGATTGTCTGAATCAGCTTAACCCACCACAGTATCCCCCTATGACTTTGAGCCCAGCTCTTCTTCACTTTGAATTTTGCAGCTCTTTGAAGGTTTTTCAAAAGCCAGGCACAGCTTAATTAAGGATGGCGGTTGCTTGACATTGAACACTGCTGCTGAAACTGCTGTTGCTGAGCTTGTCAAGATGGATAGATACAGTGATTTAACCTTGCGGTGTAAAGTAATCTCTCTTAGGTATTTTAATTCATGACATAGGTTCAGAGCAAAGATAACTGCCTTGAGCAGCCCAACTTTTTTGGGTCATGGGGCAGTGAAAATTGCCAAGCAGTCTTGGCTTTTGTTGTGAGATTTTTCTGGATTTTCTTCTGGAAATTGTGTTGCTCCCTCCTCTGAATCCTGTACCAGGGTCTTCATGGTAGGAGCTCAGTGCCTCAGAAAGTATTGCATTGAATGTTCATGACTTCATAGGAAAAAGAAAAGCACTTAGCAATGTCTGTACTTTTATTTCAAGCTGTACCTCCTTTTTTGATATTAACGTCTTACCTTCTCCAATTTTTAACAGTAAAAATGTTTTCTCACTTGTTTAAATTCTCATACAGCATGTGCGTTATAGGAAAGCAGTCGTGGTTATCAACTCTGAATACAGTTATCAGGTGTACTGAAAGTACATCTTGATTGTTGTGCAGAAACGTTTTCCCATTTTGGCTGTTCTTTTATGGTTCAGCATTCCTGGCTAAATGGAGAAGGTGTAAAATGAAGGAGAAAATATGAAAATGAGAGAATGTTTTGGTTTCTTATAATGCTGTGAATATGAGCTACGCTTTAAGACACTGTTTAGATCTCTCCCCTGCAAGTTTAATAGGCTACAAAACAAACAATTGTCTAAGTGGTTTTGTTTATGTGTTTAAAAGTGCAGAATTTTCATTATGCTGTGTCATTTCTACTAGTAACTGTAAACAAGTGACACTTTGGGCACTGGGCTATTTCCTCCTAATACACAGCACTGCAGCATTGAGTGTTAGTCCAAATTTCTGAAGAGATTGCTTTACTGCAAAATTTCTAAACTAGAAAATGGTGCTTTAAGTTTATGCCTTGGGAAGATAATTCCTACAGATTGCTTTCACTCTAGCATTTGAAATCTAAGCAAACAGGCAGTCAACACAAGGTACCTAAGAACTGGTTTTGATTATCATGAAACAGAATGCAGTATTGCTTACCTTACTGAATTTCTTGCAGTATTTTGTGATATGCATACTGTGGCTCCCTGCTCTGCTTTACAGTGGCTGTCTTCCAAACACGAGGGTGTGTTTTGGTTGGTCAGACAAGCCTTAACTCAGGCTTAACACAGATGCAGCATTAACTCTGCCCTACATCTTTCACCATAGCAGAAGAGTTGCAAATGAAGTTATTTGGAGAGGAAGCTGAGACACCCCGGTCAAGTATTTTTTTATACCCTGCTGTAAGGTCTATGTATATTGGGATGCAGGAATGGGAGAATGGACAAGTATCCCTGACTGAATAGTTGCAGTGAATCCTTTTAATCAAAATCATAAAGTCATTAAGGTTGGAGAAGACCACTACGATCATCTAATCCAACCATGAACTGATCATCCAGCTGTCAACCCATCAGTTGCAGAATTTGGGAAAATAAGGTCTGGGTTGGACAGCATGACCTCCAGAGTTCTCTTCCAACGTAAATCATTCTGTGATCGTGTGAAGGATATTGGTATGATGACTTCTATATTTACTGTCTCAAGGTGATGTGGTAAATGCCATCTGTATTAGACTGCATCTAAAATATTCTTAAGCACTTTCACAGATTCCCAAAAGCTGCTCGGAAGTCTGAGATGAGCTTGCTCTTTCGCAAGCTTTAGCTAATTTTGGAAGCATCCTAAAATGAGTCCATTAGGCTCTCTTAAATTGGAAGGATTCAGACTACATAAGTACTCTGTAACCTGTTCTTTACCTATAACAGGCTGATCTTGAACTGTTCTCTCCCTTATGTTGAATGTGCTAGCCATCTGCTCACTCTGCATCTTTTTATTGAACTGATACAACAAAGGCATTAAACACTGACTTTTAATTCTTTTTTTCTTTTAGCGTCATCTGTTGGGAGAGATCTGTTCCCTTATGCTGAGTAGAACTGGAGTCGTGTAGTTACCAGTAAATTATGTTTTTGCCTTGTTGATTAACCTGGGACTAATAGAAATGAGCAAGATGGGCTTATATTCCTTAGAGGCTGAGTATAATACAGAGGTGTTTTCACCTGGGAAGGTGAACGGTGTTGTGTTATCTCAGTCATTTGTCCTGATGTTTCCCTATTATTTGGGACAGGACTTTCAGAGTTGCTTTGATCCTGCTTGTGATAAGGCCTTTATTATTGATTCTTTTACTGAAAAGGCCCAATCCAGTTTAGAAAAAAAAAAAAAAAAAGGACTGGAGGTTTCTCCCTCCCCCCCACTCTTTTTTCTTTTTTTCTGGACTGCTTTCATTCTGATATCATGCTTAGCAGATCCTCAGCTTCCCTCTGGAGGAATTGCTGCTTCGCTGCCATTGTGCGTATTCATCTGAGCTTGGAATCGGGCTCACTGCTTCTGGAGGCCGCTCACCTGATTCGAGGACTGGGGTTTTTCTTTTCCACTTAGTGTCTTTATGTTGTTGCTTTTGTTTTGACTGGTTTTGGTCAGTGCAGTCATCTCAATAATACCTAACAAATCTAAGGTTTGCATAGTCTTCCGTGGTGTGAGGTTTTATTTTATTTTTAATTTGCTACAAATGAATATGAATTGCATATCTCATTTCCTTACTCTCTCAGGTTATATTCTCTCTCTCTCTGTGAAAAGGACCTTGGGGATCTGCTTTAATGGAATGTAAACAGTTTGTTTGATCTGTTTCAATGGGGAATTAGGGAGGTGGGGGAGGGAACAAAAACAACAACAAAAAAAAACACCAGTTCTGTCCATCAGTAGTCATGAAGCTTTCTATAAACATGAAGTGTTGTCTGTATTTAGCCAATATTTGTCAACAGGGTAAAAAGTGAAGGGTATGTAAACACACTGACACATGTAGCGAAGGAAATGATTTGTTGCATTATCTTAGGAAATGAGATTGAAAAGCAGTGTCTCAGTGAAATCTCCAGTCCTGATAAATGCTGCATAAGTTGCTGAAATGGCACAAATTAGAGCGGAGCAATTAGTCCAGGCTATTACTGCAACAGTACATTCTGCTATTTGTTCACTCCAGCAGCCAGCTAAGTATCTCATAGCTCTTTTGATGTGGTATTCACCCATTTTGTATGCACAGTTGCAGCATTTTCACAGTTGTGCTGTGCATATAAACGATCCAAAGTATATTCTGCAACTCTGAATGTTATCTACTTGCCATTCTTACATTTAAAAAAGCCAAACGCAGTCTTAATTAACTGAGAATACAATAATGAACGAGAAAGCAAAAATGCGATGCCGGTGTTTTCCTGAACTGTCAATTATTGTATTAATATTTCAGGATGTTATTTTTTTTTTTTCTATTTGTGTACCTATTTGTAAATCTGGATTTAAAACTCCTGCAACTTTCCTCCTTTTTGTTTGCCCTATCCTATCCTTCTAGATGTCACTTCATATGTTGAGCTTTTTTTTTCCTTCGTTATTTGCAGGTCTGCTATTAAAGCACTGCGTCCTGGTGGATCACTGGTCTACTCTACGTGCACTCTCTCAAAGGCAGAGAACAGCGATGTGATAAATCTCATTCTAAACTCCTGCACTAATGTTGTGCCGGTAGATTTAAGTGAAATTGCCAAAGCCCTTTCCCAGGAATTCGCTTTTCACAGTGATATGCAACAGCATGAACTTCTGGTTCTGCCAGAGAAAGGGAGAGCGTGGGGTCCAATGTATGTGGCTAAATTGAAGAAAGTGTAGCCCACGTGATGCCTGTTAGTTTTGTTTATTTGTGGATAAAATGTATTTATTTCTACATGTGTGTGTGTGTGTACTGTGTATGAACACATTTCCGAGACAACAGAATTTAGAGCTTTGCTATTTTGTATATGCAGCTTCCTAATAAAATGAAAGTGAAGGGTAACCTAGTTACCTAAAAATATAAAATGTGTTTGTAACGCATGTGGGTTTCGTCGTTGTCTTTTCAAAGTCCACAGAGCCTTGCATTATTTTCAAGGTGGTGCTCTTAAATGGGTTTGTATTCCGGAACAGAGGCCTGTGTGGTGCCTTTTGTACCGTTTTTATATTACTAATTCTGATTAAACGCAGTCTGTTTTTTTTAAAAATGGTCTGAATTCTTGGAAATCCTGCATTAGTTCTCACAGATATCTATAAATGTGCTTTCTCATAAGAGCTAATTTGTATTTAGAGCCAGTCATCTTGAGCTCTGACTATTCCTAGCAGTGGCAAAGCAGGTTTAATCTTAGGTAGGTTGAAAACTGTCTTATGTTTAGCTGCTGACCTTTGCCACTGTATATCAACACCGTCTTTTTTTAAGCTTACAGAAATGTAAATTATTTTTAAAGGTCTTTGTAACGATGGATTTAGATGTGTGATAGGAAGTTTTTAAGGAATATTGTGTAAAGAGCGGAGGTTTTTTCTGTTAGGTGAACAGCATGCATTTCAAGTTTGCATGACTATGTGCATATGGATTTTTCCTGTTTTGTGTATATGTATTTGCGTGTGTGTAACTGTGACTTTCACAATCAAAACCAAGACTCATGCAGATTTAATTTTTTTTAATAAAGAAGATGTGGCTTGTAAACACTGGAAAAATAAAACAAATATTGATTCATCACGTCATTAACAAAGGTGAGAATAATGTTGATTACATGAGGTCTTCTGACAGAAGTTCCATTGGAAATACTGTAGTTCTTCATCACTTTCTCCAGTAATTCTGTTGTGGCAAGCTGAAAATATGCTTGTTATAACTATGAGTAAAGAATGAATTTTTTATTTCTTGCTCACTTTGTTATGCTGATGGGCTTTAACTCTTTTAACTCTTCACAGCATTCCTGCCATGGAATGCTGAATATTTGCTCCTGCTCTGAGCATTATGTTTGCTGGGAAAAACTCCTGGGTGTAGTATCTAGAGCAGTGAGATGGTGGCGTTCAAAATCATAGCAGCTCAACTGTAGGAAAATCTTAGTTGCTTAAAAATGGATGCTGATCATAAGCAGCAGCTTTGGTTCTTCAGGCTCCTGTGACCAGGAAGAAAATGGTTGGGGCAGTTTTCCTTCAGAATAGTATCTCACTGCTGTTCCTACTGCTGAAGCCGATAAATGGTGTGAAAAGTACTCTTCTCCTTTGGGGCACAAACTTACACAGGTATTCTCTCCTTTACTTTATGATGGAAAATGTTTGAGGTGCCCCGTTAGTATGGTATTGTCAGCAGTGTCTCTGTAAGCTCGTGATGATATAAAGCGTATGCAACTTGAGGCAGAGAAGTCACTAATGTATGCAGATGATGCGACTGCGTTCCTTTGAAAGAACCTAACAGCATCTGCCCCAGAAACATTAAATGTAATATCTGAATTTGGAGTCATCTCGGGTGACTGGATGAAATAACAATACCCTTGTCAAAACGCTTTCCATCAGTTTTATTTGCCCTGTGGAAATTGAAATGGCAAGTCTAGGGTGTAACGTATTCAGGAACGGAATTAAAATATGTGATTAAACTGAATAGTTGAGGAAAGCGTGGGCTAGGTAATCACACGAGGAATAAAGGAATCCTTGAAATCTGAACTTCGCTCAGCCTCGGTATATGGGTAAGTCCCTGTGAACTGCATTGCGGCCTACATTATGCGGCAGGGCCTTCTGATTTATATAAAAGCCGCACTGAGTTCTGCATCTCCCTTTGCTGTTCTTCTAAAGTTTCTTTTCAACTGGCTTAAAAAGGCGGCAAAAGGGCAGGAAGGAAACGAGGCTCACTGAGAAGCGATACTTATTTTGCTTTGTAGCAGGTGAGCGCTACTTGAGTACTGTGGAGAATTTTTCATGTTCCAATTAGTTCTAGCTGCTGGCAGGGATTTGGTAAGCACAGCTGGTGGGAGAGGTGGTAAAGAAGGGAAAAACTGGAAGAGAGAGACTCCTATGGAGGTAACGGGATTGCGTGCAGAAGAAAGGAGCTCTCAGGCAAGGGTACTTCTTGGAAACCTTGTGTGTCTGTTCAGGTACTTCTTGGATACATCCAGTGCCTTTACAGCTTTCTCTGCTTGCCTTCAGGACAAAGTTGGCAATGCTTTTCTGTTTTTATGTCCTTTTCCCTGAAGTGTGCAACATCCTGCCTCCTTTCTCACAAGCAACACTGCTGGAAATGAGATGGCGTGTAAGTCAGCCTCAATGGAAGTGGCAGCCCCACAAACAGGCAGGTGAGCAAACTGAGGGCAAGGAGGTGACCATTCCTGTTGTGTGTTGGAACAGAGAAATCTGCATCATCTTCATGGCAGACAATTAGGACAGTGCTTGTGTAACAACTCATGAATGTGTCTCATGTAGCAACTATCGGTGCCGAAGTACTTCAGAGACTGTAGAGAAACTCAACTACTGGGCTTTTCTGCCTTTCCCTTTTCAAACATACAGAAAAAGAAATCCCTGTTTAAATGTTTGGGTTCTTCTTTTTTTAGTGTATATATATATATATGGTATGGTAAGATGTTCTTATAAAGGAATTTTCAATACATACATATATATATATATATATATATTAGTGTGTGTGTATGTATATGCATATATATATATATAGTGCAATAAGATGATCTTATAGAGAAAGGCACAATATTTCCCAGATCTTATCCTTTATCAATGACATCTGATGCAGTTCAATTAGAGCTTGTCAAAAGCATTCTCCTCTGTGGAGGAGAGTGGAAAAACAAATTATGCACAAGTGCCTCTGGACTGTTACGGTTAACTCAGGGGCGAGCTACCTCTTGACTTTCTTGCTAAGATGTGTGAAAAGCAGTGGAAGCAAAATGTGAAATACAGGAGGAAAGATACCACAGCTTTTTGCAGTTCTGAACTAAATGGAACAGCAATGGTGCTGAATCCTGTGCAGAGCGAGTGATGGGGAAAGGAGAATACCTGGGACGAGAGAGGGTGACAGACTCTACTTAGAGTCCATCTGAACTGCCACAAGTCCATGGGGCCAGATGGGATCCACCCAAGGGTGCTGAGGGAGCTGGCAGAGGTGATTGCCAAGCCGCTTTCTGCCATCTATCAGCATTCCTGGTCATCTGGAGAGGTCCCGCAAGATTGGAGGCTTGCTGATGTGACTCCCATCTACAAGAAAGGCCGTAAGGAAGATCCGGGGAACTACAGGCCTGTCAGCCTGACCTCGGTATCAGGGAAAGTTATGGAGCAATTGATCTTGAGGGAGATCACACGGCACGTGCATGGCAATCAGGGGATCAGACCCAGCCAGCACGGGTTCACAAAGGGCAGGTCGTGCTTGTCCAACCTCATCTCCTTCTACGACTGGGTGACCAGACTGGTAGATGAGGGAAAGGCTGTTGATGTAGTCTACCTGGACTTCAGCAAAGCCTTTGACACGGTCTCCCACAGTATTCTCCTGCAGAAGCTGGCAGCCCGTGGTGTGGACAGGTTCACTCTTCTCTGGGTTGAGAATTGGCTAGAGGGCCGTGCCCAGTGGGTAGTGGTTAATGGAGTCAAGTCCAGCTGGCGTCCTGTCACGAGTGGTGTCCCCCAGGGGTCGGTATTGGGGCCCGTCTTGTTTAATATCTTTATTGATGACCTGGATGAGAGGATTGAGTGTACCCTCAGTAAGTTTGCAGATGACACCAAGTTGGGAGGATGTGTTGATCTGCCTGAGGGTAGGGAGGCCCTTCAGCGGGATCTGGGTAGGCTAGATAGTTGGGCTGAGGTCAATGGGATGAGGTTCAATAAGGCCAAGTGCCGGGTCCTGCACTTTGGCCACAATAACCCCATGCAATGCTATAGGCTTGGGGCAGAATGGCTTGAGGAGTGTATAGAGGAAAAGGACCTGGGGGTGTTGGTTGATGCTCGGCTCAGTATGAGCCGGCAGTGTGCCCAGGTGGCCAAGAAGGCCAATGGCATCCTGGCCTGTATTAGGAATAGTGTGGCCAGCAGGAGCAGGGAGGTGATCATCCCCCTGTACTCAGCTCTGGTGCGGCCGCACCTCGAGTACTGCGTTCAGTTTTGGGCCCCTCACTACAAGAGAGACATCGAGGCCCTGGAGCGTGTTCAGAGAAGGGCAACAAAACTGGTGAGGGGTCTGGAGCACCGGTCTTACGAGGAGCGGCTGAGGGAGCTGGGATTGTTTAGTTTGGGGAAAAGGAGGCTCAGAGGAGACCTCATTGCACTCTACCACTTCCTGAAGGGAGGCTGTGGTAAGGAGGGGGTCAGCCTCTTCTCCCAGGTAACTACTGACAGGACGAGAGGGAATGGCCACAAGTTGTGCCGGGGAAGATTTAGATTAGACTTGAGGAAAAATTTTTTCTCTGAGAGAGTGGTCCGGCACTGGAATGGCCTGCCTAGGGAGGTGGTTGAGGCACCGTCCCTAGCGCTGTTCAAGAAGCGTTTAGATGAGGTGCTGAGGGATTTGATTTAGTAGCTTGGTGGGTAGGGATGGTGGTGTGAGGAAGGTTGGACTAGATGATCTTGTAGGTCCTTTCCAAACTAATGTATCTATGAATCTATGAATCTATGAATCTAGAGCCACAGTTGTGTGCTGGGAGTGGGGAGAACTTTCCTAGCTCATTTGGCTATCAGTAGAAAAATTCATTTTGATGATGTTGCCACGAAAGCTATGGGGGTTTTGCGTAAAAATTTTCAAGTATTTAAATCAGCTATGAGCACTTAAATTGAACCTGACTACCTGTTTCTGGCAGAATGGATGATCGTGTTGGTGCAGTGCTCTTCTTGGAAAAATTGCTTTGGCCTGTGGGGAAACTTTTGCGATATTGTCTATTAAGGAGACTTTTTTTCTTTTTCCAGAGAAAACTTGAGCAGCATATATTGATAGTCAACTTCAAGATAAAGAGTTCAATTTTTAGCTGAATTTTAAGTTTTCAGTTACTCTTTTGTCAAATTTGAATCAGAGAGCCTGGAGTTTATGCAGTCACTAGTCTCAGGCTCTAGATAGTTCTGTTGTGCCCCCGCTTCATGAATTTTGACTAAAGATAGGATTTTATAAGGTAGGTCATAGCAATCATGATGCATTTGTCA
Organism: Callipepla californica brunnescens; assembly: GCA_023055505.1. NCBI lineage: Eukaryota > Metazoa > Chordata > Aves > Galliformes > Odontophoridae > Callipepla > Callipepla californica. Next base: position 59,931,881 of record JALIRH010000001.1, read on the forward strand.
GAAAATGCTTTTCATGTCTGATCTTCTTCAGTGCTCCCTAGGACTTAAGATCTATAATCTAATGGCTTTTGGAAGGGGTTGGATTTTATTTGAGTGCATGGTCTTCAGCAGAGAGAACCGTCGTAGACGGTACACCGTCACCCTGGCTTCATTTAAAAAATACAGGTGGTATGGAAATAAGACCCACTGTTCAAAAAGTGACAACTACTCTTGAAAGGAAGGGGTGGAACATGAGTCTGGTTTTTATGATGATCTGTACATTACACTGAAGAAATTCTACTCCATGCAGTTGTGTTTAGTTTGATCACTCACATAACTGCTTCCTTGCTGTTTTGCTTACTGATGGTCCTGTGGACCTGGTCACTTTTCAGTGTAATGTTATGGTGTAACCCATCAGAGTCACAGAGGAAAAATATACAGGTTGTGTTCCCCTAGAGCTACAGGCAATATATAACTGTATAGTAAGGGATTCTCAAAATACTGTTGCAAAACTAAGTCTTTTGTCAAGGAAGGTAAAAGCAGTAGGAGGCAGCAGAGCTACCCAGATTTGAACGAGACCAGTACTTCATCTGATAAAGAGTAGTAATGTTCACACCTTGTTTATTTTCCAAAATGATATTAATGACCCTAAGTTTGGCTTGACCTTACTGATTCTGCAATCAAACAAAAGCAATGAAAATAAGCAGGCAGATGCAGCGTTAGATCTCATAGCAATCTCAATGAAATTTGGGTCACCTGTTGCTATTTCTTTGTTGTAATTTTGGTCTAATAATTATAGAAGAGCACTTGTGTTGGTAATAGACCTAACGCTACTCCTTGTTCTCCATTTGTCTCAAGCAACTTGCTTTGCTACTGGAGAAATTTCTAGAATATATATATATATATTGCTTCAGTGAGAATCTACAAATAAACAGCTTTCAAGAGGAGCAAGACAAAAATTCAGGCTCTTAATACGTGTTCTTGTGGTATGTTTCCTTGCTTGATGTGTCTTGAGTCTGAAGTGTGTAAGAATGTAGAATAAAGTGTAGATGCACTTTTTTTCCCTTATTTAAATGTACTCATTACATATTCTACCCTAAAAGAGGAAGAAGTCTGGTGTTCTCTGCCTAGCTAAAATAAGGCAATTGTGTTGAGCTAGGTAGATGGGTAAGAAACAACGTGAAAGTAACAACAAAATAACTTTTAAAAAAGCTTTCAGCTTTGTTGGAAACTATAAGACAAGCATATATGCATTACTGACAATTAAACAGTGGCATCAAGTTGCATTACTCAAAATTTAGAAAATCATATGAGCAGTTCATATCCCTACCTGATTCTGTGTTCTCTATCACACCAGGAATGAAAAAAGAGTTACTGCTGTCTCTTTATTTAGATATTTTAGGCTCTGAAAAGTAGGGAAATACATAACTGATCGAATTCTCAAGTGCTTTTCTAATTGTCCCTAACTGAAACAAGAGTTGGAGCGATGATTGGTGTGTTTTGTAGTGGTTTTTACTTTGTTGATATTTTTTTCTAGGAAAAAAACTGGATTGGTTGAATGTTGTGTGATTAAGTAGCTGACAGAATAATTCCTTGCAGGAAGGAGAAGTCAGAACATTGAGTAGTTTAAATCTAGAGTGCACAGAGGATTAGAAAAGGTACAGGGAGGAATAATTTTGTGTTGGCAGGAAATAGACTTAATAGTACTTTTTATCTGTAATTTTTATGATTCTATGGCTAACTGGGGAAAAGTTTAATGTTCCTGATACAGCAACTGAAGGTAGGAGAAGGAAGATTGACATACCCAGCGCTGTCATCATTCATTTCATTACTTCACACAAGGCTTTTATATTGTCACGCCCATAAAGCGCCAGTGTGTGTGCTTATAGCCAATTCATCTTTATATACTGCTGCTGATCCCATTGAAGTGAATGGCAAAACTCCCATCAATTTTAATGGCGGTGGGATATGGCCCATTTTGTAGATATACAATGTATATTTCCTGCGCACACTACCTTCTCTGTATAATGTGCCTCTCATCTGAGGCTCTGAGAATGTTTTACAAAGCGGTTAATTCACAACCATTCGTGTCGCCTCCGACTGATAATGTGATCTGTCTTCAGAAGGAGATTTAGAAGTGTGCATTTGGTTATTTATTTATTTTAGGCACAGTATTGTGCCTAGAAGGTCTCCACGTGTGAAGGGCCATCTTTGGAACGTTTCAGCCAATGAGTTGCTGGAGGTAACTAGATTAGAAATACACGTTACACTTGCAAGGTTACTGTTATGCTTCAGAATTGAAAAATAGGAACCATCAAGGAGAACTGAAGGCAGCACGGATCAGTGGGTTTGTACATTGCTGATAGTCTGCAGCCCCAGAGGCTTAGAAAGGTCCCATTTGGATATCATCTGTGTGAATAGATTCACTTAATTAACAGGGTGCAAATAGAAGAGTCATTATTGATTCTTTGGATATCCTAGTGTTCTTACCAAGAAACATATTAGGCAGTGCTACTCCTTCCAGAATCGACCATCCTTGAACTTGTTTAAAATAAATGTGCAGTGTGTGAGCTGTATTTTACTAATTCTTAGCTCTTGCTGGTAGTACTTTGGAAAATCTGGATTCATAACAGCATTCAGCATGTGTGTGATAGAAATAGATATATCTGAAAGGCTTGTGTCTTCACTTGAGCGTCTTTCTTCCTTCACAGTCATGTACATATGGATGTTGGATAGCATTCACATTACTAGCTTAATGAGATAACAGGGTTTGTAGAGGGCCCAAATGGAAAGTCTGCAGTGTAACTTAGTCTTACAGCATGGTTGTGAGTTATGTACCAGTAGAGACTAAATAATTCAGCAAACTGTACTGCAGGTGGCTGATCTCCAAGCCTCACTGTATAGCACACTCTTTCACTTAGCACTTACTGCATCACACCTTCTGGAACTGGAGTATGGAAAGACTTATGAACTCTTTATCTGACTGGGACATATGCAAGAGTATATCCACCTTGTTGAAGTATGCCTGCTTTCGGTTAGGGCTGTAACTTCAAACAGTGTGTCTTCATGAATTTAAGTAGCTGTGCTGTGGTGGGATGATACAGTAATTGAATAGGAAAATACCACCATTTGGAAGTGCATCAACGTCATCTAATCATGCAAGCAGTCCACTTGCATGCTGTCCCCTAGGGAGCAACTCATGTAAAGCTGTTGTTAACCAAGACAAAGAGGAATTGTCTGGTTTTAGTTGGTTGAATTTTCACCACCTTTTGTTTTTTAACCTTGTTTAAATATATAAGTAGTCATGGTGTTGTTGCTAGTTTTGTTTGGTTTTTGTTGTTTGCTTTTAATTCCAGGTACAGAGTTGACTTAGAATTCTTAGGCTGTGATTAATATTCTTACTTGGCTCTCAAAGGAATGCTGACCTTCAGTTCAAGAGCTGAAAACATCATGTAGAGCTATATCCCACCACATGCTGGACTGTACGCCGAAATGTCATGCATTATAAGGCAACTGTGGCTTTGTGGAGAAGATATTGCTGTGGTTATAGCACTTGCCTGAAGTTTAGGAGGTCAAAGTTCAGTTCTCAATTTTTCTATTTACTTCCTTTGGGAAAATATCTTTTGTTTTGATTTATAGAAACATTCAGTAGAGGGCTAACTGTGATCAGTATGAAACATTCATGTTGGTTTGTCTGAGAACAGTTAAGATACAGCAAAGTGCATAAACTGTTTTGTGTTTAAACTCTTTTGGGTTTCATATTTGTCTGTCAACAAGAGCCAAGCTTTGTCCACTAGCATTTTCTTATTTATCTGACTACTTACTGCACCAGTAATTTTCTGAGGAAAAAAATGTGGATTTCTGTCCCCCCATGCTTTCTTCTATCCTTCTTGCAGAATACAAAGTGCAGTAGCTTCTAAACTCAGCACTGCTTTTTTTTTTTTTCTTTTCTTTTTTTTCCCCAATTATTGATGCTTGACCCTAGAAACACAATATGTTCTATTCTTCTTCAAGTTGCATCACACAGATTGATCCTCAATGCAGAACAGAATGTGTTCTGGAAAAACATTTACAGCTATACTTGGATTGCGGGTACAGAGGATATCGAGAGGGGATATTTTATTGAAGTTAACCCTCTGAAGGCTACACTGCTAGCTAAGGGAGTAGTGTAATAGACCTTTGGAGTTTGTCTGCAAGATAAGTTTTGGTTTCTGTGTTTGTTAGTTTTTGGTTTTTGTTTTCTCAGAAGGGGAGAATATATCATAGTTCTGGTGAGAAGGAATGTCTGAGGAAGAATAGAAGCATTGCACTGAAGAGAAAAGTAATGTTACTAGATTTCGACTTCAGTAATTAGAGCTAACATAAAGAGTGTAAAGAGACTATGATTTGGATGAGTATTACACATCCAGCTAAATAGAAAAATAAACATAAGATGGATTTTGAGCTAAATTGTCAATGCTGCAACCAAAATGCTATAAAGTGCAAGAAGTATTGGGGAAAAGAGCGTCAAATTGAAATGAAGGCAGTTGTTATAATGAAAGTAATACAACTTTTTTAGTTATTTCAAGGTGTCTTCAAGTGACAGAAAACTTGAATCGCTGGTTTGGAGTAAAGCTGATTTTTCACTAGCTTTTTCTGAGAATGAGGGCACAATGATCTGTCTGAGGACAGGCAGATTTATTGGTAACGGTGACCGATTTTGTAAGAGCTCTTAGAACTTTATTAATTGGGCAGTTTCTTGGAGAACTGTGTAGAAGACGACATGGAATGGGGTGAGATTACTCTGTCAGCACAAGTGAATGGATCCATGATTAGCTTAAGCTCTTGGTCCAAAGAGATTCTTTGTGTCCTCTGCAGTGATTCTGCAGAGATTTGACATCAGGTTTTATAAGTGTTTTTTATGCTAGGTGGAAATGAGTTCCTATGAGGGATGAGAGACAGGGAAAAGGTCTGAATAGTTTGGATTTTTTATTTTGTGTTTTGTTTTTAAGTAAAGGCTCTTCCCCCTACACACACATGTACATAAACTGAGAGGCTTCTTTAGGTTCTTCTACCTGAAATGACTTAGATGGCAAGAGTACAGTTTGGTTTCTGGGACCTCAGAGACGTATATGAACACTGATCAAATGCAGCACATTGTGCTTTGTTTTGTCTATTTTACTGAATTTTTTGCTTTGTTGATATATGTATTTTGAATAAGCAGAAGGAAAAAAGGAGCTGCACTAGAGATAAATGTCTTAATCTAAAGTTTTCTAAAGTTCTTTTCCTATTCAAAAAAAATATTTTTCGGAAGTCGGATATGAGACAAGGAGACTGTAAAAGGCTTTCTAAGGCAGCACACTCTCTGTTGAATCCTACATTAAAAGGAAAATTAGAACACTATCTTTCACTCTTTACACCATACATTTAACCTGTCTGAAATGCAGTATGGTTGCCAGTAGCTAAGCCGACCTAGGTGTCAAAGTGGTATTCACTTCCTTGGAGATTTGGGCTTTCAAAAACATTTCAGCTCTTTGAAAATGTTAACTTAAAGGTCAAAACGGACTAGGTCTCAGTCAGTTCTGTACAAGAGCTCTTCTTCCCAGTGGTTACTTCGGGTACACAACTGCTGTTGGTGACAGTGAATGGGAAAGTGTGTGAGATTATTCCATAGGGGGTTTTAATCAAAACATTGTGTAGACTTAGTTTGGAAAGGGCAAGGTAACCTTCTGTTGGAATACCCACAACTGGTTTTTGCCATTTAACTGATGATTGTTAGGATGAATAAAGCAGGACCAGGCATGTGAATTGCGTTTCACGCTGCTGCATGTGAAATTTTGCAGCAGTAACCGTGATGCAGGCAGAGCTTAAAATGTCATCACACTAGTTCATCTCTAACAGCCCATATGCACTTGTTTAACTCAAGCGATATGACAGTGCATTACAAAGAGGACACTAATAGAAAGACAGCAGTGTGCAAATTCCCAGTGCTGGAGTAGCAAAGATAATCTCAGACTGCAAATCCTTGCTTGGGTTAAGTCCGTCACAAAGGTTGCATTTGATATCTTCATTCAGGCCCCACAATGTATTTGAAGATGAATGTTTAGGCCTTGGTGAGGTTAAGAGCATACAAGCAAACAAATGGGTTTCACCTTCAGAAAAATGTGAGCTTATCTTTAAAAAAAAAAAAAAAAAAAAAAGCAATTTCTTCCTTGTGCTCTGCTGAGTGCAACCCATCAGAATGGTCAGTTGCTCCTGCAGGGCATCTCCATTGCCCTACAGGACTGAACGCACAGTGAAGGCCACCACCTTGGGTCACCTTGCTCCCTTTTGCTTCTGCTTCTGTTTCTTACTTCTCTGCACTTAGGAAGCATCCTGACATTTGTAAAGAGAAGCATTTTATTTCTTTCTACAGTAGCTTTTAGGGAAGGTAAAAAGAAATGACATAAGAACTCCAGGAGACAAAAAACAGTTCTGGAAAGGAGAGTGGACAGGCTGGTTTTGTAGTGGGGGGAAGGGAATGAGTGCTTAAGGCATCCAAATTAATTTCAGTCAGAAGCACTGGCAAAGATTATTCTCTTGATTTTAGGAAAGCTAAAAAACCATATTGATTCTCTCTGCTCTTCCTCTCCCATTAGCAGCTGAACTGGGCAAGGTGTTTGAGTTGCTATGTGTCTGGCTTTATAAGTGCATGGTGTTTTAGGAGTTCCCACGGTGGGTATAGCTCACTTTAAGCTTCTCCCCACATCAGGCTGTAGTTAAAGAAAATTAAGTGCTCCTTAAAAACAACTCTTACTGAATGTGTAGTAATCTCACGATTTCAGGCTTCTTTTGATATTCAAATCTCTGTGGGTAAGAAGTAAACACGAAGATTTCAGAATGTATACCTGATCTTTGCTCTTCTGTTCTTGGTGTGCTCCCTTTTAAGAATCATTGTTTCAGAGCATTATTAAGTGTGATAAATGCTGTCTGAGATACAATTGGTTTGGTAGTGACATTTTTGATTGGAAAAAGTTAGCAAATGTTAAAACGTTGAGAGTATTGCTATCACAATGTTGAGAGTCTGTTCTAATCTCCTAGTTTAATTTCTGTTATTCCAGATGGATCAATCTGTTTTACCTCTTGTACAGGCCTGTCAACTCCTTTCAACTCACAGCTGTGTTGCAGAGCCTGTATTATAATACATTTATCTCACAAACCTAATCCATTAAGGTTGTCAATACATATGTTAGACTTAAAGACTTCCGAACTGCTCTCACCTTCTAGTAGTCTCTGTTATTCTGAATTTGCACACCGGAAACATTTTTTCCTGCCCGTGTCAGGAGATCCTTTGCTCTGTATTTTTTTTTTTTTTTCCCCACAGGCCCAGTGTACTTTGCATGCAATATTTCCACTATCGAGTTTGGCAGGTGTAGCTTGCAGGCTTATAAATGATTTGTTAAGAAATTACCTGGAGACCATTGTGTCTGATGCAAATATAAACATGTCAGCTGCAGTTTTCTCCTTACAAAGGAGATGGCAAGAAGGCAGTGCTTGAAATCCTGAGAAAAATGCATAGCTCCTTCATATGTTAAGCAAGACAACTTTCCTGGGATTTCAGCTACTGGGACTGTGACACACAGCAGAACTCCAGAGCTAATCCTTATCATATATAAATACTGTCTGGGAACAGACACTCCACTGGTGTAAATTCTCATAGTTTCAACAGAACAGTGGTGGCTGATCCCAGCACCTCCTTTGAGGTGGAAAGATTTCCTCAAAAGATTTCCTTAAGCTTTTATGTTGCCCTGTCTTGGCAGTTAGTTTGGGACTATCATCCCCCGACCACCTGGATGTACAAACCTGAGCAAGTGTAAGCAGCGTGCTGTGAGCAGGAAGCTCTGGTGTCCAGTTTCATCAGAGGAAAGGGAATGTGGGCCCTTGGATTGCCTCACAGATGTAACTTTCAGAAGTTATGAATGTACTTGTAGCTACTAGGAATTTGGTTGCCTATTCAAACGACGGTGAGCACACGAGAAGTAAGAACTTGGAAAAAAAGACTCAAGGAAGGAGAAATGTAAGACAACATTTAGCAAGCTGCTGACTTGTTAAGCATAGTTCTCTTTAATTTATACTGAATAAAGCCCAGTTCTATCATACCTAAATTTTCTAGCTTTGTTCATGAAGTAGCAGTGACTTATATATTTTCTTCTTGACATAACTACGTACATACCATAGTTTATGTAGCACTTGCAAACAAAAGTGAAACTTTCCCATCTACTTCTTTTTGAATTTGTGGGGTTGTCAATGTGACTTAGAACATGACATAACTTTTTTTTGTCTTGAAGTAAGTAGCATCTATTTATCTATCAGGTGTGGATATTCATAGGAAGACTGAATTAGAATGTAGTGACACAAAAATAATTTTCACCTCAATTTCAGTAAATAAAGCAAATCTGTCTTCTCTTGTTCATATTTCTCCCGCATTGTCTGCCTCAGAGAATAAAAATTGAATTGTTCAAGTGAAATTAGGACATCATGGCCTTGACCTGGTCAGGAATGGAAAAAGTACATTTGTATAGGAGATGTCCAAGTAATTGGTGGGGCTCCTAGTGCTGTTAATTTGTGAGTACTATTAATTCAGTAGCAATAGCCTACTGTATTAGTACAGTTGAGTGTCAATACTGAGCATTTTTAATACATACAATACTGTGTTAGTTTTCCTCTTTTTTATTTTTTCATTTTAATACATGCAGGATCAATTTCAGGTATAATGTTCTAAAATTTTTATTATATTCAGCCAATCGAGATCTCATTACATTAGGCAAATACTGTACAGGAAGAAAGTGGATCATGTGGATGCTACTAATATTATTCATGGAATTTCCTGTGTTGGAAATCTGTAACAAGAATTCTCTTATAAATGACTTAAGATTTGTTATTGTATTTCTGTATGTTTTCATTGCTGTTTAATAGGGTTTGATTCATATCTCTGGGTAAAATTCAATTCTCTACTGTTAACATTTGTTCCCCAGCAGTGATGATAATATGAATCTTTCTTACCTCCTTTCTTCCTACCTTCATGGCTGTCTTTGGATGGCAGTTTGTATCACAGGCTGGCACTTCAACTTGCTTTAATTTTTCCTAGGATAAGGGATCCCATCCTTCCTCCCCACCTTCTTTCCTTTCATTTCTTTTCTCTGCTTCTTAATGCATTCTTTGAATGAGACAAAATTTAGGATTGCTGAACAGTGTTTCACCTACTCTAGGAAATAGGTTTACATCAGAAGACAACGTGTCATTAAGCTGTTTGCATACTAGTAATTGCAGCTGAATACTATGTTGCAAAGCAGCCCAAAATATGGGAGTATAAATACCTACATATATTATTTAGAGTGTATTTGTGCTCCAATATATGTAAAACAAAGTTGAACTATAAGTAAAAATATATAATTTTGCAAATGGCATGCAGTGGTCTAGCACAATTGCATGTTAGACTTCTGGAAGAGTTTTATTAATAGAAGAGCTTTAACCTTAAATTGGACCAAGCTATAATAAAAAATAACGTCTGTGGCATTAATTTCTATAGGATACTTGAACACAATTAAAAAGCCCACAAAACTGGTTCTAACAAATACCAAGGGTTTTCATGATATTTTTTTTATATAAATTCATGATACATTAATGGGATTTTACTGTTTCAATTATTCTTTTTTAGATTGCGTAAAAATTTCCCATAATGTAGTTCTGTATCATTGTATTTATGATATGCTGAAGTCTGAGAGCAGCTTGTGGTACCAAATGCAAAAGCAATTTGCTCTTGATGAGACTAGGTCTATGTTTATTGAATGTTATTTATTATACATACAGCTCAATTCATTCACATTAGTTCAAGAAAGCTTTTCTATTGCTTATGGCACATGTATGTTGCCTACCTTGTCTGCTGCTAAAACATCAAGCGTCTAATAACTGTGCAGACTACTAATGATTAGTAACATCTAATTTAAATCTTTACTTCTCTTTTATTCAAAACCATTCCCCTTGTCCTGTCACCACTTCATCGTATTAAAAGTCAGTCTCCTTCCTGCTTATAAAAGTTCCTTTTAAATACTGGAAGGCTGCAATTGAGATCTCCCTGGAGCCTTCTGTTCTCCAGGCTGAAAAAGCCCAACTCCCTCAACCTGTTTTTATAGGAGAGGTGCTTCTGACCCCCATCATCTTTGTGACCTTCTTTGGATCTTCTCCAACAGTTCTTTGCCTTTCTTGTGCTGGGGGAGGCAAAGGGACAAGGCTGAGCTCTTCTCAGCCGTGTGTGATGATACAACAAGGGGAAACAGTCACCAACGGAAGCATAGGAAGTTCCACACAAATGTGCATGGAAATGTCTTCACAGTGAGGGTGATGGAGCACTGACACAGGCTGCCCAGAGAGGTGGTGGGGTGTCCTTCTCTGGAGACGTTCAAGACCCGCCTGGACGCCTACCTGTGCAACCTGGGCGAGGGAGCTGCTTTGGCAGGGGGTTGGACTCGATGATCACTGGAGGCCCCTTCTAACCCCTACGGTTTGGTGATTCTGTAAAACAGAGAAATCCAGAACATCTGGAGGAGATCAGAGGTGAGCTGCATTTATTGGTGTTTATTTCTTTTGGCTAGGCTGGGATGTAAGAATTGGATTTTTTCTAGTTGTGTGGTTAAAGCATGACAGTCTTCATTTTAATATAAAATTGCTCTTAGTGCCGAGTTTCTATATTCTGTTTTCTCTATGCTTGTGTTTGTGACATGTGTTTACTAAAGTTAATAACTCCTGTGCGTTTTGGACATGAATAAAAAATAAAACCATTATTAGTACATCTAGTCATCACTACCAGAAATATCAATTCCTTTTTCGCTGCAGATTGCTGTGCAAATTATTTTGAGTTATAGCCTTATTTACCTTAATCCAAGAATTTTATAGCAAAGGGATCGTTAATAAATCTACACTTAAAAAAAAGAAAGTCAGTGACAACAAAAAAAATGGAAATATGTTCAGCCTCAGTTCCAGATCAGATTAAATCAGGGTTCGTGCAAGTTCTTTGACTTGTGACCGTGTACTGTAACGGGGACTTGGAGGGATGCTGAAGGCGACAGTGTGGGTGGAATTCCAGACACTCTGATATGGTTCATCTGTCTTGTTTCCTGAGCAATATTTTGCTCTCTTGCTGCACTGACCAGCAAGAAAAATTGTCTCCTATTCTGTCTCAGGATCACTAGACAAGTGATCCAAGCAGGATGAAGGAGGTGCCTTTTATAACCTTGATCATGCCATCAAAGAGTGCACAGGTCAAAGCTTACAGCACATGAAGTGCAGCCAGTTTAAATCCTCAGGACAGTGTAGCTGGTGGCACTGTTCAGAGAAGCCATTCCGTATTCTCTATACAAAAGGAAAACTCCCATGGTAAACTTGTGGCTGCAAGACATCATAGGTCATAAAATCACATCCTCTGGTGCATATATAAGCTCAATTTACAAAGCTACTGGCCCAGGCATGTTTCTGTCTTATCCTCATCTCCGTGTGCTTCTGCAGGGTTCTAACATCAGGTACTGTCCTACAACTACTCCTAAATATATGGTGGTTTCTCCAGAAGTAATGCTTCATATTTATTTCCTTGGAGTCTACAAAAAGTACAACGCTGTTGTATTTGTATATTGTTCTCAGCTATAAAACATTTTTTCAATGTAGTTGTCTCCATTAGCTGACTCGTGCAAAATTGCTGATTGTGATCTTCTTCATTTTGAGGTCTGACAGATGTGCATGGCTGTCCGGAGCATGACTTGTCTTTCATGCTGCTGTCTCTGCTGCTGAAACATAACACTCACTGCCTCGCTGTTCTCGCATCTGCTGTTTCATCTTCAGAAATGCTCAGTGTGCTGATGAATGTCAGTGGATACCATTTCCTTCTGCATGCAGGAATTCAATGGCAGGTCTTTACTTCATCTGCACTTCCATGTCAGATGCCATTCTGTCAGGCTGCCTCTCTGCTGTCATCAGTCTCACAGCAACAAGGTGTAAGGGAGTGTTGTTGGGAAGGTTCATCCTCTACTGCTGTACCACCAACATCCACCTCTGATGTTGTGGACCAATATGATAAAATAGGAGGCATTACTTTCGGATCAGCCCTCATATTTCGAAATACTACACACGTAAATGAAATGCACACAGTAGACCCATATTAGTGTGTAGCTAGCTGAGCAGCATTGTAATCAGCTTCATCTTCACTCACTTCTGCACACAAATAATCACACAGCTGTGATAAATTTGTGTAGAAAAGCTTTGTTGTATCTGTAGTTGAGAATGCAACGTCTCGTATCTCCAAAATCGAAGCCATTTGAATCAGATTTCAGTTAGACAAGGTAATTTTTCATACCATGACAACCACCAGCCTAATATAAGATTTCCCTTTCCTTTCAAAGGCAGGGCTATTATTTTACTGAAGGAAAGGAGAGCCCTCCAGGATTTTATACTCTGTCAGTATATGAAATAGGTTTTGGATCTCAACGCAAAGTGTGATTTCATAAAGTTATTGTTCTGATGTGGCTTAAAGTCATGTTTTCTCCTAGGCATATCCAAGAGTTCAGCACAGGCAGGAGTTCGGCAGGTTTAGCACCACGTCTTCTATATGTATGAGCTGCTGATTGATGCTCTGCCTCCTAATTACATGGGTGAGTAGGAAAGAACCGTGCTTTTGTTATAAGCAAAGGCCAGAAGGTAATATGATCTGACTTCCTGCACAACGTAGGCTATTTGCCAACACTTGAAGTAGCATGCATTTTCATGAATATTGGATTTGTAGTTTCCATTTAAAATGTTTTGTTTGTGTCAAGTAGGTGGAAAAGATGATATAGAAAGGAGATGTATTTTGCAAGGACAAACCAACAACAACAAGAAAAAACAAACAAACAAACAAAAAAAAAACAGCAGGATAATTTCAAGTCCAGGCATTAGTTTTGAGAAGATTACCTATCAGAGTTAGGAAAATGTTTTGAGCAGCAGGATAAGCAAGGAAGGAGGAAGAGGAGGAGGATTTCATAGAACTACAGAATACTTAAGGTTGGAAGGGACTTTCAAGATCACCTAGTTCCAAAAACCTGTTATAGGCAGGAATACCTCCCCTACTGGTGTTGGGAGCACCAGTACTGGTACCAGAACTGGAACAGTACTCCAAGTGGGCTCTCACAAGAACAGAGTAGAAGGGCAGAATCACCTCCTTTGACCTGCTGGTCGCACTTATCTTGAAGCAACCCAGGAAACAGTTGTCTCTCTGGGCTGCAAGTGCACGCTGCCAGCTTATGTTCATCAGCTGACACCCCCAAATCTTTCTCCACTTAAAAGAGTAGAGATGAAGTAGAATTTTCTTCTTGCAAAAGTGTTATAATACAGACTGACTCCAAATGCATAATTAGATGCATAATTTGTCATGTTTAAGAAATATTTATCTGCCTGACTTCCTGTTCTGCCTTTTGTTCTGGAGTATGCTTCTCCCACATCCAGTTCTGTTTGTTTCAGACTTTGGTTAAATTCCCTTGTCTCTTTACAGCTGTTAACCATAAGCAAGATCTGCTGTATGAAATATTGTCACGTTGCCATAGTTTATTTATTATCCGTGGCTTAACAAACTTAACTGTTTCAAACTTATATCTCCTGCTTATTCCTAGGAACATTTTATTTTTCTTCACCCTACCTCATCTTCCCTACCCACCCCCACTCTGTTTTCAGTAAAGTAACCGGTCCTAAGTGACGCAGAACAAGACCATAAGCTAAAACTCTCCTGGGAACAAGGACACTGTGTTTTAGGAGAGACTCATGCAAATGTGTACTTTGCAATTCACTTGAAGTAGTGCTGTGTCTTAGGCTTTTATGGCGTAGCCCGAGACTTGTGATTTTGCTAGACAATCTCATGCTATTTTATGATGCAGCACAGCACTTGTGTGTCAGGGAACAGAAAACTTGAAAGGTTTTAGGAAACCAGAACTCTCTGCTAATATACAGGCTTTGAACCTTTGTCCTCATAAATAAGAGTGGGTAGATGGATTCTAATCTACTGTGGAGCTGCAGGAAAACGCAGCACTGTTAATCACTGGTAACGTGCTTTCATGTGAAGGGCGAAACGGTTGTGCATGGTGATGGTGGGAAGTCTAGCTCAGGAAACATAGGAAATGTGATGAACCTCTATATCAGAGAAGCAGGCTTCATGGCTATGTATTACCAAAAGCTACTTTCAGTGGAGGCAGATGCGTGCAGTAAGGGCTGAGGACTCAGCAGTTTATTTGAGTTTTTGCTCCTTGGAGGACTTTCAGGTTTCTGAAGTTCAGATTTTCAAGCTTTACAGCGTACGTGGTCTCATTCAAATTCCCCTAGCATGTTCTGTAGGTCTCTGATACTTCAGGTTTGATGATGAAAGGAGTCAGCTAAATGGTTGGTCTCTAAATATAGGAAGCGTTTTAAGTGAGTTCAGAGAAGGAATTAACCTTTTCCCCTCCTTGCACACCTCCTGGAGATTGGAACAATTGATTTTAGATAGGTAATGAAGTTTAATAACAGTATGATGAACACACTTCAGTTCTGCAGCTTATTATACATGCTCTTGAAAACCGATGTTCAGTAAGGAACAGATCGTTTTTCTGGCAATTTGTGTAAACACAGAGCATGGTTTACTTCTTTACTGTTTAACATTTTTTTTTCTCATCGTTACCCACTGGTTCTACATCAAGGTAATCCAACTGTTTATAGTGTATCATTCCTGAACCTTCCTGATTTGACATATTTAATAATGAGAACCATGGTAAATAGCATGTGGCCTCTTAGAATCTGTCATTTTTCTTTGAGCCTTTGGGTTTTCTAACTGCTCACAAAAGCCTCTGAACACAGACTGTAATACAAGTGTCCCTAGCAGGAACTGGAGAGACTGTGGGTATACACAGATATTCCCCATATCAAGATTTATTTTCATGTAATTTGCTACCATATTAGTTTTGAGGAAGAGATGCTTACAGGCTTTTAGTTAGTTTGGGATTCAGTCTGTACTTAAGTGTGAGAATGGATAACGGATAATCCATTTGCTAAATTAGAATGAGGTTTTACTACTCGAATTTCTTGTCAGAACATTTGTAAAGAGAAGCTAAGAAGTCAAAAGACAATTAAAGCAGTCATGCACGTCTAATAAAAGATGCATACACATCTTTTGCTTTTAAAATGCATGAGCATAAACATGTAGATGGAAATACTCCAAGTGGTAGAATAGCCCGTCATTGAATATAGGGTATTTTTGGAAGTTAAAACTTGTCCTTTGGCTTTGGGCACTCAGCATGACTTTCATTTGATACATCAGGCCAATAAAACTTTGCTAATTTGTCCCAGTAAGTGAAAAAAACTGTATAGCAATGAATTTTGTGCACAAGCAAAGTAAGTTATTCTTCAAGGGTGGCTTCTGTTTCAGGAAGAATATTCTATTTCATGTTTTCATCAGTGTTATCCTACCTTTAATAGTTTATGATGCTTCATAGCCCACTAGTCAACATTGTGTCCTACGTCTGCAGAAATAATGAAACCATAATAGTGAGAAGCTTGACTACAGCATATGCTCTATCAGTGAAAGGCAAGACGAGTCCACAAATGCTTTTTTTTTTTTTTTTTTTTTTTTCCCAAATAATGGGGAGCCCTATTTAGGAAAGTGCTTAGAAACAACATCATTCGTGGCATTGTTTTAAAGGTTCTGCTTTTGTCAGAGGATTAAGCTAAAAAACATCTGCTTTTTGTCTTTAAAACATTATACTAAATCAAAATCAGAAGATAGTAGTCTCATCTACACTAAACTAGAGTTGCTTTAATACTGATTGGAATACTGAATATTCCCTCAGCCTATGAGAAGGGAGTAATATGATGTCATCCTCCTCTCTTCCTTTGCAGTCTATGGTTTTGCTCTGTCCTCCCAGTGCTCCTTCTCCAGCTTGTATCCCCTCTGCCTGTGACCTGGTCTTCTCTCATGGTCACCAATAGAAAACTTGCCCTCTTCTTGCTCACATGGCTGCACTCCTCCCCAGCTTAGTGCTCTTTTCTAAATTACTCATTGCTTCTCTCCTAAATCTCATGCTCTCTGCCTCTCTTACTGAACCATTTCTTCCCACAGACATCCACTGGTTTTCCACACTCTGTTACTTTTTCTGTACAAATTTTTAGCCTAGTGTGAGATTACACAGAGCCACGCTTGTCTCAAGCCCACAGGACAAAGTCACCCTAGTGCTGGCATGAATTCCCCTAACTGTTTTCGAAGACAGAATGGGGGAATTGCTTCTACAAGGCATGTGAGACAGATGGCTCCAAGTACAGTCAGTACTCACTTGCTGGAGAGAAATAAAACCTGTGCCTATTGCACTTTGACAGATTGGTTTCAAAGAGTTTCAGGCAGTTTGTAATATCCAACGTGATCAAAAGAAACTTACTTAGCATCAGGGACTCCCTGCTTTTAAACCTAACTCCTTCACTAGAAATAGAAAGCATAACATTGTTAACAGAAGCTCGGTAACTATTGGCAACTGCTTAATGCATTTTAGATCATTTTTTCTGTAGGCTGTGTGAAAGTTACAGGATAAGGAAGTAGTGGAGGTAAGAGACAGTTCTACCATTCCCTGATCAAAAAGATCAGAAGAAAGAGTTTGATGGCCGGGTCACCCATGAAAATATTTTTTTCTTTATGTGGATCAATATAAGGTTCATCAAAATTATTAGGTAAGTGTAATAAAAGACAAATTTGACATCATAATAGTAATGCTTGGTCCTTGAAACTCTGTGGTTGGAGAGGTTTCTACTTGTAGTTTCAAAATAAGTCTTCAAACTTGGTTGATGAAATAGAAGATTTCTGCTCTATTGGGTATTTCTTCTATTAGGTTTGCTTTACTCCTGATTTTACATATTTTTCTTCCTCCAAATTACTTACATTTCCTGTTCGTACCTACTACCTCTCTTCTTGTTTTATGAATGACCAGTTGGAGTAGAAATAAAGCTTCATTGGCTTGGTTCTGAAACTTTTTATCTTATTTTTAACCAGCCAGCACATCTGGGCAGGTACAAAGTGGAAGACAGATCTTTCTGAATGTTTGCTATCTTTAGTAGTAGTGAGAAGAATCTCCAGTTGATTGTTTCTCATTAAAAGTAGCCTGTAGTTTATTTTCCTAATTTCCTCCCACTTATACATACGGCGACCCAGTAAATTCTCACCTCTGCATTTGCACTGGATGGTTCTGTTATGATGGGGGCATACCATGCCTCCTTTTCACAGCATCTGGAAAGAAATCCTGTTCTACCAGGCTGGATGGGACTTTGAGCAACCTGATCTAGGGGCAGGTGTCCCTGCCTATAGCAGGGGGTTGGAACTAGATGATCTTAAAGGTTCCTTCCAACCCAAACTATTCTGTGATTCTAAGAGGCATGAGCTTTGCTGCAGTTGACATTATGGTGTATGCTTATCAGCTGTAAAGGAGTCAGTTCTGTCACCCCATAAATGTCAGTGTCTGAAGATGATCAAAATAGCCCAGGTTTGCCATTTAGTCTCTTGGAGTATATATGCTGTATAAGTTAATTGTCAAGACTGTATTCTCCTGGTTGGTCCTTCTTAGCAATAATTTCAGGTGAAGACTGTTGTAGTTGTTCCTTTCTTATTACTTTACTGTCCCATGCTTTGTTTCATCATTGAATATTTTGTGGAGGGGATGTTTTTATGATAAATTATTTTCATTTCTTATAGACTGTACTTGGGTCTTTCCTTTCCCAGCCTGTATTTTGACTTCATTTTTCTCATTTTTTTTCTTTTTTTTTCCTTTACATGGCATCTACTAATGCCTCATCCATCACAGGGATAAAGATATTTGAGCTTAGTTCCATTCTGGTTGAACTACTGACGTAGTATCTTGTGGTTTTCATATATCCCTTCTCAGTACTAGACCTATATTTGCATAATATATATTTACCATAAAATTGTAAATAATATTTATTAAAGCAGACTGTTGTTCAAAATGTGTGTGTCCTGGCACAGCAATTCTCTAGTGCCTGCATGCAAGTACTTTTATTCTTATTTCATAGTCTTCTTCAGTAAAATCCTGATGGTCACTTAATGATGGATCATTTTAATTGCATCATGATTTGTAGCACAGCATTGCTGCAGATCCCACATCCAAATAGAGGTCTCCTGTTCTGCAGCGTCTGGTACTAAAGTAGACATTAATTCCACTGAGTAATGGGGTGAGATCAAAATATCCTACACAAATCAATATTAGAGAGAGTCCAACATCACCTGGACATAGACTCTTCAGTAGAGAAGTCAGCTTGGTATGACTCACTCTTTCTGGAGCTTTATTTTCCCTTGTTTACTAGTTGTGCTTTGACCTCAGAGTTGTTGTTGCTGTTTGTTTGACTTTGGGATTATTTTATCTGTGATTGAAAGATGGAACTCATCACTGTAAGCCCTTGATGTCTGAAGATGGCATTCTCCTGAGGGAGAAATTTAGTAAATTGCAGAGGCTGGAAACAAGGAGGTTTGTCTTTCCAACAAAGGGATGGATGAAACCATGAAAGTGGCTCATTTATTTTGGCTCTGGCTAAGAAATGAGAAGAGGTTGTAACAGTTAAACAGACAAAATAGCTTGAATCAATCTTAATGCAGCTCTCATCTTGTTTTGCTGCAAGCAATCCCTGTAAGAGTGCTCAAATTCCCAGCACCAATGGAGAACACAGAGCTGTCTCCTTTTCCTGGAAAGCAGGAGATCAGGCCGAGATGTAGACATAAAAGTCCTCTGCACCAATGCTCTCCAGAAAGCAATTTAGTTTTCGTTTATTGTTCTACACATTCCACAAGAAAGTTGAGTTTAGACAGGCTTTTTGCTGTGTCTGCACGTTGATTTTGTATTTATTTTAATAGCTGTGCCTGGTGAATTTTGCCTGAATCTAACTAATGCGTTTGTAAGGTGCTAGCTAGCATAATAAATAAATAGATGGCAACCAGCAGAGTGTTGCTGTAAGAGAAGAGATGAGGCTTGCTATTTCTGCTAGCAGCTCTCGTTTATTACTTCAAACCGTAAACTGAGCATAGGAATTAACATAAAAGATCAGTTCAGCCTTTGAGATATTCCTGTATTCTTTCTCCTTACGCTCCTGTGACCCTGGACACTTCATACACAACCCAAAGTGTCTGTGTTGGTGATAAAGTGATGTGAATTTGGGTGATTTTTGTTGTTTTACTTTGTTTTCGGCTTGTTCTCTTCAACTCAGTGATTAAGGTTGACCAGTTACCTCAAACAAACAAACAAACAAAAAGATGTTTTGTGACCCATCAGACTTCTGGAGATGGTACACTTTTATTTTTTTTAGCGTGCTTTTGAATGTTTCTGAGAACCACACAAGAAAGGTCTGCTTTTAATACCCTCGGTGGGGTGAGGAGTGGTATTTTGCTTCCAAAAGCCTTTATGGTATTGGTTGTAATTGGAAGCTTAAAAACATCAGGCTTAGAAATATTTCAAAGCTCTCTGGAGAACAGAGCCTGGTACTGGGGGCTTATGGTCAGATTTTTGCTACCAGGTATGATATCAATCAAGAATAATTCCATTGATTGCAGGGCTGTTACTTTGGCATAACCGGGAGCAGAATGTGACCCTCAGTTTAATTTCTGATATGGCTCTTGGATTTATTGGAGCTATGCATCCCTGCAGGACCTTTCCTGCCTTTGCTGCAGCAGCAGCTTGATGTAAATCAGATTTCCTTGCAGCAGAAAAGAGTGCTGATTATATATGAAGCTCTAACAATATTTGCTAGAGTTTTGTGTTCCTGGGACTGGCTTAGGCATTCAACCAGCTTATCTTTCTGCCTGTGACCCGAAGTAAGAGAAAAGTGTTTTACAGTAGTAATAAAGAGATTACATTAGATGAAGTTATTTTCAGTAGCTATATCAGGAAGATTGAGAGTCAATTATTCTGGTCAGGTTCATCTTTAGGACACAAGCAAAGAAGAGAGTTGAGACATTTATACTGTACTAGCAAAAGAAGATTTAAAGATACTGTGTTTGCACTGACTACTTAGGCCTTAGCACAGGGAATAACTCTGGAATAATTCTTGGTGATGTCACTGCTCATATTTTGGGAGCTGGAGAATATTGCTCCCATCTCTTTTTGGGTGCTTCCTGACTTATTGGTCTCTTATTCCAAGGAAGAAAAGCAGGCTGTGTGGCTTTTGTCACCTGCCACAGTGAATGTGTGGTAGGGAGATGGTATTCCTGGGATGCTTTGTAAATTTCTCTTCTGTTATAAAACCTGCTTTCAGAAAGCTTTCCAGTGTTCTCTGCTGATCCTGCAGAGATACTGATGTATCCCTTATAACCATTTTTAATTCCGTAGAGGGAAACGTTGCTTGAAGAGATGCCATATGCAATGGCATGTCATTCTGCTACCTATTTTTAAATATTCATATAGAACCCTTATATTGGAAGGAAAGATGTCTGTTCTGAGACAGTGACAGCTGAATGAGTAACCACTTTTTTTTAAATAAACTGTTTATCAGCTGCAGATGAGGCCGTGCCATTAGAAGGTAAGACTGGTGAAGTCATACTAATGCAAACTCACTGAAAATCTTCTTCATGTGTGCCCTAGTTACTCTGTCCATAAGAGTGTGTGAATGTTTTGACCATTTCTTTACATTGTCAGGCATCTGCTTTCTTCTCTGCATTCATCTGTGTATTTTCTGCATTTTTATGTGTTTAATTTTTTCCCTTCTTTGGGACACTAAGCTGTTTCCAATCAAAATGAGGTGAGTGATTCCAGTTTAACAGTATGATAGAAATACCAAATCCTTATGAGATGTAATGACATCAAAGAAGTATTATTTTCAACAGCTTATGATGTGCCTGGAAGCATACACTGTTTTTCTTTCCTGTGCCTTTTCTTTCCTTTCTGGGGACAGTAATGGACTTACTAAATTGGTTGTTTATAGTGAGGGGATTTCAGTCAGGTTTTACTTCCTCTCCACTCTGTGTAAATTCGGCAGGTGAGTGCCTTTTATATACTCCCTTCTGGCACAAGTTAAAATTGTCACTGTCCAAAGAATGAGCCTAACACATGTAATCAGCACTTGATCTACCATTCTGAAGCAAGAACATCTAATTACGACTCAATATTTTATTCAGGTAGCATTGACTCACCAGAATTGATTACATCTTGGTAAGCAGTACACCTCCTTCTTCAGTCTCTCCATTCAACAACCACTTCATCTCAGCAATAGCTGTTGAACTGGTAACATAGCTGCTGCTGAAAATTAAGAAGACATAAGGAAGGAAAAAAAGCAACACTCCTCAAATAACTGATATTACCTTCACTCAGAGCAGCTTGCTAGAGCTGATGAGCATCAGCGAAACTCATCTACAGTGACACCTGATGGGGAGATGTCGTGGAGCAGATCAGGGTGTTTTTCTGTTGAGATCCAGAATCTGAGTGTGATTTACCCCTGTCTTGCTTCTGTACAGCCAAGTTGCTCTACTAAATGCACTTAGTGGTCAGCATGGCATCCTGTAAACATTTTTCCTCTTTTCCCAGCCATTGTAAATCAGAAGCTGTTTCACTGAACTTCTTGCTTGAGCTGTGCCATACCACTGCAGATGAGGAGAGAATTGTGCCTAATGCACAGTCTTGCTGGCTACCAGCAACAAACTCATATTTCTGGGTGAATTTCTGCTTTTGTTCTTACTATTTAAGAGGGTCAGATGCTGCTTTAGGTAAAGCCTGAGCAAGCATTCAGGAAATATTGCTTAGAAAGACACAGTTTCTATTGTTTTTGGAGCTCTGTCATATAAGTTCCACAAATCAAACTGCAACGTGAGTGAGAATTTCTTTTACAATCTTTTCTAATTAACATACACTATCAGGAAAGAGCCAAGATTACCCCAAATTTTAGAGTTCCTCTGAAGATACTGTTAGGGGCCATGGAATGCAGAACGGTTTATCCAGGCTT
Organism: Callipepla californica brunnescens; assembly: GCA_023055505.1. Classification (NCBI taxonomy): domain Eukaryota; kingdom Metazoa; phylum Chordata; class Aves; order Galliformes; family Odontophoridae; genus Callipepla; species Callipepla californica. Next base: position 59,953,838 of record JALIRH010000001.1, read on the forward strand.
CGGAGAAACTGGCTGGAAAAACTGGCTGCCCATAACAGTGGATTGCAAGCCCACTATGTTCCCAGTTACTCTGAAAAAGCTGCATGCCTCTGCAGACTTGCTTCTGGCAAAAGTTATAAAAGGCTTCATTATTGTAAGTACCTGTTATGTTGCCTACCATTCATTGACAGGACTGCCCTCTGTTCTGCCCATTCTCTTCCATTACCGGAGCGTGAAGCCTGACTTCTTCCCTATCTTCACCTCAGAGTCATTCAGCTGGCTTTTGGGATGGAGCAGTTCCTCTGCTCAAGACAAATTAAACTGAGGTAAAACAGCAAAATCAGAAGACTGCTGTCTGACATTTGGGTGGTGCCACTGCTTCAAACGCCTGGCATGACTATGCAGGGTTAAAAGAGCTTACACTTTAGAAGAGCTTACACTTATAAACAGTGAAATTTACATGCTTCAGAGGCTTCCTATCTCCTTATCTTGTCCGTGAGGAATTAATAAGCTAGAAGCATTCAGCTCAGAGTGGTGGCTTCTTTGCGTACCTTTTATTAAGTAGCTGAGGCGTGAGGAGACTGTAGCTATATACATTTACATAGACTGCAGCTGACGGACATGAGTTTTCTTTTGATGCGCTTTCTTTAATCTCTTGCACACCAACTCATCCAGCAGGTGATAAAATATCCTTGCACACTGTCATAAAAATATTCTGCTCTTACGTGCTGACTTATCCACTGAGATCTCCAAATATTTTGTAAACCTTTTGACAGAACCATTGTGAGGCAAGTTTCTTTAATCTTATTTCCTGCTTCAACTGAGGAAGAAAGGGATGAATTAATTAGGTCAAGGTTATTGTCTAATTTACAAGGTTTAGAGCTGCATCTAACACTCATTTTTACTTACACATAGCAGTAACTCTTTCAAAAGGTTTTTCTTTTTTCCTTTCTTTATTTTAAAATACATGATACCAACTTTATTCTATTGCCTTTCAAAAAAAATCTCTATGCTCTACACTTCTTCATTCTTCTTCAACAGTTTCTTGATTCCATTCTTATGTCTTTTGTCTTCTTATTTTTCTCTGTCTTTTTTCCCTTGGTCCTGATTTTTGATGCCTTCTGCCATCCAAACTGAGTCCCATTCCTCTGTGGCTTACAGAAAACAAAAGGAGCAGGATAAGTAACTATAACGATTTAATGCTTGCCCTTTCTTGGCTATCTTTTCTTTCATCTGAAGACTTTCTAGTGCATGTGGAAAAGAGAGCAAGCTGAGTAGGGTTACAGGCGGGCACAGCTTCCCTGCCAACCTAGCCCAAGGACTTTGGATGACTGGAAAGCCATCACTATGACTTCTCTTTTGGTTTGCCAGTGTCAATTCTGTAGCTGAAGTTTCATGGCTTTTTTTAGTGTTAATGTATCAGTTTTCAAGTGTAGGAGTACCTTTAGGACTAAAATGGTTATCTGGAGGGTAATGTTGCCTAAATAACTTGTGTGTTTCGGCACAGCAACAGTAGTTACTGAAACTGATGCTGGATGTTTCGTGTGTTTTCATTTAGTGTTGGGATTTGCTACTTAATTTTTTTGTGATATGATGGTATTAGGCATTTCTCAGGCATGTGTCAAAACAAGCAACCTGATAATTGCATTTTTGCGTTTTCATTGTACTGTGCTACAGTTACTGCTTTAATGCTTTATGTGTTTCCACAGACTCAATTTTATCACAGAATCATATAGTAGTTTAAACAGGAAATTGTCCAGGCAGATTTTGTATACCTCCAAAGAGGCTGGCCTGAGCACCATAGTTTATGTTTGAAATGGTCATCTGGAAAAAGCCTCAGCCTGTATGCTCTTTGCAAGGCAATTGGTGAAGGCCAGATTTTGCTCTGGCTGAATTTATGCAAATCTACTGATATGAAAAGAAGCATGCGCTGAACTGGTATCTGCATCCATATCAGATTAATATTAGATACACACTGTCTGTTATAGTATACTCAAAAGTTAATTCCCATCTGATTCACACGTTAGAAAATGCCAGATTTTGAATTTTCTGTGATGGATTTAATAACACTTTATCATAATCAAATGTCTCTCAAATGCTAATCAAAGCAGAAGAAATAATAAACAGCTCTTCCAATTAATCTATATGGAAAAAAAAAAAATAATCTGTTCAATCAATATAACTGAAAAAGAATCTAATGTGAGATGAATCAAGAGGGATGAAGTTTTTAACCTCAGTATCAAATTCGCATATGGTCGTAGAATCACAGAATATCCCTAGCTAGGAGGGATCCAGGATTGTTCAGTCCAACTCCTGATTCCACCCGGGACCACCCAAAATCCAAACCCTGTGTCTGAAAGCGTTGCCCAAATGCCACTTGAAATTGAAGCCGTGCCCAGTGCCCTCGGGAACCTGTTCTGTGCCCCACTGCTGGTGAGGGACCTTTTCCTGCCCCTCCCCTGACACAGCTCCATGCTGTCCCCTTGGGCCCTGTCACTGTCACACACAGCAGAGCTCAGCACTGCCCCTGTGAGGGCTGCAGCCGCCATCAGGCCTCCCCTCAGCTCCTCTGCTCTGGGCTGAGCAATCTATGGATCTCAGTCTCTCCTCATATGCCTTGCCCTCCAGACCCTTGGCCATCTTCACAGTCCTCCTTTGGGTGTTCTCTAGCAGTCCTGTCCCTCTAGTCTCTACTCTTGGCACAGCCTTTGTGTACAGGTTTTTTTAATTTACACAGGTCACTTGTGGTTTGCCCCAGAGAGAACAGACTGATCTCAGAAAATCCACTTGAGAACAGAAAATGTGCAGCACTGCGCTGCCATCTGCTCCCACACAGAAACGTTGCGCTCTATGGTAATGTTCCACACTGTGGTATTAACACAGCTGAAAACTGTAATGGATGGGCCAATGACTGCAGGATGGTGGTAGCTGTTTTTAACAGGCACTTACATGCCTAATGCGATGCAATTGTTAACACAGGATTTCTAAACAGAAATAAATGCACTCTCTAGTGCAGCCTTTGGGAGAACTGGGAAAAAAAGAAAAAAAGACAGGATTTTTAACCATTTATTTATTTATTTATTTATTTTGAGGAATAAAGCAAATGATCTGCTGTTTAGCAAACTATAGCCTCCTTAAAGAACAGTTTTAAATAGTGAATGCCCTCTACTTGTAGAGAAAACATCTCTACTAGAAGTCAGGGGCTGAACTAGCACCTGAAGGACATAAATTTGATGTCCATTTCTCTTTCTTTTGTCATTTAAGAGAGACTCTCTTTATGTTAAATGGGGTAGCTGGTACACAAATTACGCTGATCTTGTTTTCTGGCTCTATCTATCACTTCTGACATAAGGAGCTCAAGAGAGCTGCACTTGAAGGAAGGGAAACACAGGATTTGAAGATCATAACTGTCACATTTCAGTTCATGGTGAAGTCAGCCATTTATACAAACATATTCGGATGCTTCTTTCAAGATACATTTGCTGTATCATACAAAACTGGGCTACACAGTTCTTGCTCAGAACAAGATTAGAGCATTATGTGTATTTTCTGTATACTTAAAAATGTTATGGGTGAACAAAAAACTTGCTTTCTGACTTACTGCAATATGTACAAAAAAGCTACACATAAGAAATTAAATATATATATATATGTGTATACATAATGTAATATTTGAAATGGTGTTAGCAATTTTACCAGAATATTTCACTACCGATTACTTCAGCTTTGTGTTTTGTTTAGTGGTGACGAAAAGTCACATGTTAATATTGATGATTGTTGATGGTTGTTGATTGTCAGTAAAGCCTTACAATGAATTTAATCATACGCTAAAGTAATGCAGCAGAATACATGACTTATCCCTGTATATGCATTAATACCTGCTTTCTGCACAAGGAATATCATAAATTAAATTTCTCTTTTTGAGCTTAGGGCCAGATCTTTAATCTTGAGCCAGAATCTGAGCCATAAAATCTGAAGGAATCAAGGAATTACATCTTACAGGTGGGCACCAGAATCATCCAGTTAAAGGTGTCAGTGGGAGTGATCTGTTACAGAGATGAAAGCTAATGATGGTGCTGTTTCTGGATCCAGGTATAAGTGGCCTTCACAGACAGTGAAAAATCTGTTATTGAGTATAGGTGAAATGTTGACTGAGTCAAGCAAGCCAAAAGCTGATCCCAATGGCAACAGAACTTTGTCAATAGTACTCATACTGTGAAATCATATTCCAAAAGTTCCATGACCAATTCAAGGTTGAATGGACTTAGCTGATTCTGCAAAATTATGCTATTTGCCTTCAGTGCTTCCTCTCACACTGGAAGGAAGCTCCAGGTTTTACTTTTTTTTTTTTTCTCTGAAATAAAATCAGTGGCTTATTATGAGAATTAATCTGTCTAGGATTCTGTATTAATTACAGAATTGATTACACCATCTTTCTTAAAACTAGGGAGTGCAGTAGTGCTGCTTATAAACCTTATTAAAATTCTGACCATTGTCATCACTTGGCAATACATAAAGTGATGTGTTTAAAAACCATAACCTGTAGTCTGTTCTATTCTGCCAAGTGTTCCCCTGTTAGATTCATGCAGTTTTAGTTCAGCTTTTCCTTTTGTCTACAGGAATAAAACTTAACAAGTGATAATGTGTAAACAAGAATATGCATTGTGCAGGTAAATAGACTCCCGCTGCTGAACAAGTCCTTAGCAGTTTGCATTAAAAATAAATACAGGTTGGAAACTGGAAAACAATATTATTAGTAGCATCCCCTGATGTTTCCATGATAAAATGAGTGGCTTTTAAGATAGACTCACTTGTCACAAGTTTTAAACTTTTAAAAACTTTTCTTAATAGCAACAAATAGAAAGATGGTAATAATTAGCAGTTCTTCTCAGAAATCGGACCTGCATTAATTGACTGAAAATTTCCAGTTCCATGAAAGCACAAGTCTGTTTACCAACACATAATCGTGGACATGAAAAGTGAAAGAAGGAAGTCACAAAGATTTTCATTGACCTCAGAGGTCTTTATTCAAGAAACAAAATGGATTTGGATTCCAAACTCCACTGAAGAGAAAGGAAGAGTAGCTATCAGCATGATATTAAATATGTCCTGCACGGACTTTTCATTAGTTTCATAGGAGCTTAAAATGGCTTGGCTGAAATTCCAAAAAATGGTGAAGTTTACTTTCCTGGGAGCATCACATCATTAAATTTGCCTTCAACAGGTACTCCCTAATGCTAGATTCAGTTCTTTTTCCCCATTATTTTTGATGTGCTTTTAAGCAAGAGGGATAAATATGAAGTTCAGCGGATCAGTATTGGCAAACAAAACAGTTAAGCTTCAGGTTTTAGATTCAAGCCAATCTTAGATTGGTCTAATGAAGAGCTTTCAAGTAATAGTGAGCAAGAGACATTCACAAACATTCTTTTGAATAAAAATGTAGTCTTACTTTTCTATCTGGTTCATATTTGCATTTAAAGCACTGTAGTTAGCCCATTTATTTAAGGTTGCTTTGTCTTTGCACATTCATCTAGTTAAGTCATTCAATGACTTGGGCTACTAATCATACAGTGAGAATATTAAATGTCTGCATGAATACATCACAAATATTTTTGAGAGAGATAATACAGTCATGTATTGTTTTTGTAAACTCAGTCACTCAGACCAACAGCGACATAAAAGTAGTAAATCCACTGAATAAATTCCCTATTAACTCACCATCCACCCCAATGTTAAGGAGCTTGAGTTCATTTCTTTGAGGATCAATATCCAAATCCCGTAAGGCAACATCACATTTGAGTGAAAGATAAACTTGTAAAAGTACTTACGGAACTCATAAGTTCAGAGATCATTTTTTTCCTCCTTATTTGTCCAAGCAAATGTGTAACTTCAGGCACATCTTGTAAATCTCTTATTGTTTCACTGTCACTCTCTCCATCAAGGAGAATGATAGCATCTCCACTGTACGAAGGTTGCGTTGCTTCTTTAATCAGTTAAGCTTGTAAAATGCATTATATTCATCTGGCTTTCTTCCACCGCAGTATCTTGGAGAAAAATCTCATTCTTTTTGTTGGCACAAAGGCAAGGAAGGAATTTAATGGAGTGGCAAACTAATGTGTCCTGTTATGGTAGTTCTCTTAAAGCAAAGAGGCAACATGATATGCAGGCATGATGGATGAACCAATGTTTGTGGTGAAAATTGTAGATGACCCTTTTTAAGACTTGCCTTTAATGCAAAAGTTGATGGAGTTGCAAGTGCTTCTCTTAACTCGTATTTGCACAAATCTCCATAACTTGAACACAGTAGTACTTTTAACTCACAGCGTCTGACCTTCTGAGGGAAAAGGTTAAAACTCCTATATCATTTTACAGTCCTCATGAAGACACTGCAACTCTTTACACCAGTCTCTCCAACTGAAATTTATTTTGTACTGAAGAAAAAAAATAAAAAAATAAAACCACACAAAAATCCATAGAAAATAGTTTTAACTAGTCTTCTTTACAGCTGTACAAAGCGCTAACAAAAACATCTTGGAATTAGTTCTACTAGTAGGAATTTTGCAACATAAAAATTTGGCCATTCTTATTTGAGCACACGTAATGGTAAAAGCTTGTTTTACAAACAGGAGATGTAACTTAATATGGAATGAAGACTTTTCATTGGAAACCTTCCAAAAAAGTCTCTGCTGCTTCCCAGCTGAGAACTATTCTCCAACACCAAAATCATTCCAGAAGGTTTAGGGTTGAAATTTGTCAGGCAGCTGTTATCAGACAGAAGAATGAGTCAAGGTAATTGAGAGCAACTGACTGGGATCCCTTGTACTGCAAGCATTCTTACCATAGAATGAGCCCTAGAAGGAAGTGATTTTGGAACCAGTGAGAGTTTTCACATCATCTTTATATATGATTCCTCAAATTTTGTGGACTGTTCAGAAATTAATGCCCAAGACATTAGAGGCGGATGTTGGTAGTATGGCAGTAAAGGTTGAACCTTCCTGACAGTATTCTGTTACATTTTGTTCCTGTGTGGCAGATGGCAGCAGAGGGGCAGTCTGACAAAATGGCATCTGACATGGAATTGTGTATGGAGCAAAGATGCCACTGAATTCCTCCATGAGGAAAAAATGGCACCCATTGACATTCATTGACGCTTGCCGAATGTCTATAGAGACAACCAGTGGATGTGAGCACAGTGAGGCAGTAGGTGGTACATTTCAGTAGTGATGACAGTGACATGAAAGACAAGCCATGTTCTGGATTGCCATGCACATCTGTCAGACCACAAAATAAAATATTTCAATCAGCTCATCTACATTAATTAATGGTGATGAGTATGTTTGAAAATAATGTTTTCTAGCTGAGAATTTGCTCTATCAAATAGTGTTGTTATGGCTTTAGTATCTGTTGTATTTTCCATGGAAAGAAATAAGAAGCATTACTTTTGGAGTGACCTATGTATAAATCTTTAGTGTATATGTGGTACTGTAGACATACAAGAGCTTTATCTCTTTGCTTGTGAAGTGCAAAATCTTTATAAAGGCGGAAGCAGAATTCCTTGCCAACTTTTTGTCTCCAGTTCACGATGAACATTCAAGCTTAACAAAAATGGTAAACATGGGAGCACTCTCTCAGAAAACTTTTGTTCTGGAGCATTGGTATCTGAGCGGTGAGAACATTGAGTTGAGCACTGAAGCTTACAGATTGAGAGCTCTAGACAAGCAGGGACCATTGCCACTGTGAGGACTGGACAGAGAAACTGAGAATTTCAGTGTGGAAGAAATGGATTTGGCAGTACTTCAAGGATCTGCAAGATTTTCGGAGAGTGTGGGGAATCTAAGGGAATTTTGTTCAGTTGTTCTGTTGGACTTCTATGATTGTAACTATTTCTTGAATTTTCTGAAGGAAGTGTAATGGAGTACTCAGGTGCAAAGCATTGAGGGAGGGCTGGCTTAAGCATATTTAGAGGGACCACCTGTAATGTGCCTGGGAGCTGCATTAACTTTATGCTTGTCTGAGCCACACTATATGTATTCATATGTCCAGCCATATACTTTGTTGATTCCAACTTTGACTTGCTAACCTGAGTTATCAGCTTGACCTATCAACTTGCTTGTTGATATCTGGGCTCAGCTGATCCTAGTTACAGTCAATGGACTTGCTCTGCCTATCTCATTTGGCTGCTGTGAGAATGGGCACTTACTAGTTCGTTCTCAGCACTCAACTCTGCTTCCCTGGTAGAGCAGTAGCTCTCATTGTAGCCTGGTGAGGTAAAACACAGTGACTAGGAGGTAAGATTTTGAGGAAGAATGTGCTCAGCTTGTGAGGAGTTAAAGCAGTTGTATCTTGAAGCTGAGTTGTAAAGAAATATTTTCTCCGCTCAAGAAATTTGCCTGCAAGGATCATGAAAACAATCATAACATGAAGTCTCATGGATCAAAAAATCTTCAGGTGAATGGGAATCTATGGAGGCTGAAACATCATAAACAGGTGAGCTCATACAAGAGGTCCTGACTTGGGTTATTAAATGCTAGGGTGTCATCTAAAATCAGCAAAAATGTTTCTGCTAGCATAACGAAGGGTGGGAGTTTACCATGCAGAGTTCAGCAGATGCATATATTCTTAGAGGCTTTAACTAGAAGGCTTTCTGATTGGTTCTTTGTGCTCCCATAGTGAAGTACAACATATGGTTAATTTTTTTTGTTGGATTGTGGTCTGTAAAAGAAGCAGAGACTTGCAATAATTATATTTCTTTCTCCATTCATCCTGATTTGGCAAAGTGATCTAGCAGTGTTCTGGGAGATTGCAAAATTTGGGTTGTTTTCTTGACTTTTTTTTTGTTTTCCCTTAGTACTCATAATACATGAGAAGGTGCATATTTTGGTTGCCAGTTGAAAGTGCAATTAAACATTTCAGAATCTGAAAGAACTTTTAAAGTCATTCCTTTCCTTTTTGCTGTTGCTGCTCTAATTTTTTTTTTTTTTGTATTCATTTTATTTATTTACTGAGTGCACAAACAAGTTTAATGTCTCATTTAGATGATGCCAGCTGTCCATTGTGAATGTAAATGATGATCCAGTGGAACTGTATAGCAGCCTTGAACAAATATGTTAAAAAGAAATGTGTTGTTGCACATAGTGCAGGTGCCTCTGATGTGGGAATCTTTTCACTCAGAGGATATTTAGTTAATGTGTTGTACAGCTGGTCAGAGAATGCCTTTAGGCAATTTGAAAGTTTCTACAGGAAATAAAATGCTTTGACGGAGTTTGCTGCAAATCATTATTTTGTAAAATCAGGCTAATTTTGACATTTGTCATCTTGGGCTGATAATTTGAATTTTTTGCCCTTCATATTCTGTTTATTTTATTCTTTTAATGAAATATATACAGTAAACTTCAGGAGTGATTTTTTGATTTTGTTTTTGTTTGTTTTGAAGAAGGGATGGATTTCTTTTTCCCAGTCATCAAGATGTATATATAGCATCTTATAGTCCGTAGTAGTACCCCTCTGTATGGCTTCCTACAGAAAAGACTGTGTGGACTCCATAGCGTTATAGAGAGTCCAGTCAATATTTATCATTGTAGCTGTAAAACCATCATACTGCCTAATATTGGCTGTCTTTATAAGGAGAAGATTGGCCTAATCCATAGAGCATAGACTGAGAGTCGGTAGATCTAGCTGCAGGTCATCTGTGGATTTTCTGCCTGAGTACCAGTGATCTGGGCATCCATTGACTCAAGAAACAGGGAAGCTTTTTTGTACTTTTCTTTTCTTTTTCCCTGCATGATACCGTGACAAATAACTTAGGTTTGAACAGTTCCAGGGGATGGTACCAACCCATGAAGTAGATAAAACACAGGCCCTTGATCTATTTGGGGTGTGCAATTTTCTTCTCCTTGTGATGTCAGCTCCTATCTTTTCCTTCTCTTGTTCTCAAAAGGTTGGAAATAATTTTCTAAACTTTACAGAAATGTCAGATTTTCAACACAAACTTGCAGTAAGTTGTAAGGACAGAAGACTCACTTTTAACACAGAATTGCTTTGTGAAGCTTGACGATAGTCATTGCCAGCACTGAAGAAGTAATGTAAATGAATTGTTTGCACCCTTAACCATGGTTATCATTACAAAGTGAATGCTACTTCTCTCCATTATGTTTTGTACTTTGCAAAATACGTTTGTTTAAACCGCTCCAAAAGCTATTTCTAGTTTCCTGTTCCAAGGATACTTCGCGTATTATGACTGTATAAAAGACATATGACAGCAAATGGCAAAGGGGTTCTGTAGGGCAAAGTTTCTGTGCCTCTACTGAAAAATGTACGCTCTACTAGTAATTACAAATGCACTTGGAGGACTGCAGTTTAAAGTAATGTAATATGTTCTTTCCATCTCCAATTTCATCTGAATAATTAAACTTGCCTTCAAATCTTTTTGTATTTGGCAAGCTGCAGAGTACTAAGTATGTTCTTAAGAGCCATTGAGTTCCCTGTGACTTAAATGCATGCTTGAAGTTAAGCATCTTTTAAAGAAAGAAATTTGAATAAAAAGAAATTGGAAATAAGTGCCTGAGTTCATCACAAAGCTCTCAAGCAGCTTAATTGAAAGCAAGTTGCTTAATGAAAAGAGTATAAAGCATGAGCTCTTAGTGACCGAGCTCAAGTAAAGAATTCCATGAACAGCTAGCACTGTCAAAAATTTAAATGCTAAAAAACTCTCTTTCCTTAGTCTAATTCTAGTGGCAAATCATCAAACGTTTTAAAGGGCTGGAAGAGGTTTTCTCCTCTTCCAATACAGAAGAAGCAGTGACTGTCAGGTAGCTTCACTTCTGATACAAAGAAGTGTAGGAATCACAGTGGTATTTTCTTCAGCAGCATCATTCAGTGTGTGATGCAATGGCACATTTTGCATTGGTGTCTACAGACAGAAACAGAAATGATTCAGATAAAAACAGGAAAAGATCAAAAGCTCACAGAATTAATATTTAAATCCAATATGAAATATTCTGTATTCATATTTCAAAATGAATTATGAAGTCAAATATGCTCTCCTGTAGGGTGGCATAGATAACTTCCTACACTACCTCAGGTCTGGGATGCATTTTTCTTGTGTCTGATTTTATTAATTGCAGAGGGATGAAAATTCTCTGTTTGCATGGGAGTGAGTTGAGCTGGTAAGGCGAGGAGAGTTTTGAGGAGATGCACTTAATTCCCAGGAGTGGGAAGGAGGAGAGGAGTCATCAGCATCTTCTAAGTGGTTCCAGTTCTGTATGAAAGCCAAGCTTGACCTTGCCTAAGTTGGGGAGAGAAGAAGACATAATCAAGACTTTCAGCGTATTATTAGTCACTCACATACTTGTAGAAAGAAAAGGTTATGCAAATCAGTTTGTTTTTTCCTTTTTTTTTTTTTTTTCTTAGAGTGCTGACACAGAACACTGATGAGATTTGGGAGGAGATGTTTTAAATTAGAAACTTGGGAAGAGTTGACAGTTGATGAAGGGTACTGAGATCACCCAAAGACATCTGGTAAGACTGCCAGTCACTAAAAAAATGGCAATTTTGCCAAGTTTGGGATAGAAAACAGAAAACAGAGCCGCAAAGGAAGAGGAATAGCTGGGGATCAGAGTTTCATTCTTGAAAACTAGCAAGGTTACAGATGTGAACTACACCAAATACGGCACAGGGACAAAAGTGTACGTTATAAATGTGCTCAAATGGGCATACTTATACAAGTCTGTATAATTTCTGATTTTTAAGCATAAAGTGTCAGCAAAATTTGGTGCAAAACTCCTTCTGAAGGAAATCTGTAGATTTGTGGCTACATGCAGTATTTCTGCAAAGAGCTTCTCACTAGGTGATTGTGATTCCCTAAAATGCGGAGGTGCAGAATTCTTGGCTACATGACCAACATTCGTACTCACAAGGGTAGCACAAAACAAATATAGATTATAATGTGGGTGTGGAATATGGAATATTTATAAAAGACTGGAGTGAGATTCTAAGTGAGAGCTCTGTGTAATGTACTCCTTCTGTCAAGAGTAGTTATCCACTTTCTGGAAGAAATGCTTACCTCTTGGTTACAGTATATCAAGGCTTTTTATCATGTTACTCTGAAGATGCCCATGCAAGTTTTTTGAATCATTCTGGAAATTGTAAGTGCTGAATATTATAAATAATCTCAAAAATAACTTGTAATTACTCTTTCAGAATTCAGTGATCTTTCAGCTTTACAAACCAAGGACAAAAACAAAGAATTTTCAATATGTGACTTGGAATCATATGGCCAAAATAAGTCAGGTGTTCTAGGATAACAAAACAGTAAGAATTAAGCTCCCAAGTGAAATTTCAGTCATCTCTGAAAAGTCTAATGAAGCCATTGGGAAGTGGATGGACTGTTAACAGATCAATCCTTATTGTTTAAAATTGAGCACATCCAGTAGGTCTTTTATTTTATGTAGAAAAAATAAAATAAAATAGGGTTTTAAGGATAAATAGATCTTTAGTCTTCAAAACACAATGAAAGCCAAATAATCAAATCTACAGTAACATATTCCTAGGAAGTAAGTTCAGAAATAGGAAGTTTCTGTGGCTTCAAAAAGTAAGTACTCAAAATGATAGGTGAGTGTGCAAGAACAAAAAATAAAACATTTATGTAACCATGTATTCAGTATTTATGATGTACCTGTATGTGTGTACATATATACTTAGTTTTACATGTCAGTTTGATTTTAATCATTGGTTAAAAAGTAATACTTACTGGGTTAGATTTGTAGCAAATACAAGTGTTGCTTGTTGCCATCAATTAGTGGCTGACTAGCACACGAAAGCATTCTTTTCAAGTTTTTGGTACACTTGGGCAACAATTTTACAGCATATAGTCTCGTGTTCAGAGGCATTTATGCCTTAGCTTTTCATCATAATGCAAGTGACAAGAAAACTTATTACAGAAGTGGTTAACAGGAAACCTCTTCAAGGTACTTTGCAACTCTTGCAAGGAATTGAGGCCCTTTCCTAATTCATGTGCCTTAGCAAGTCATTTCCCTGGTGATTTGCCCACAGTCATGTAGGAACTCTGGGAAGGTGCCCAATAGCAAGCTAAAAAGCCTTGAGTCCCATGATAGAGTCTTAATTAACAAGAGCTGCACTGTGCCGCATTCAGTGACTTTAATAACAGTAGTACAGGGAGGTTGTGTTCAGCAAAAGCACACAAACAGTAGGATAGAAACTCTCATTTGTAAGTTAGGGTGAGGCAACCTAAAGACACGGTTTCAGAAAGAGTATTCTCCTTGAAGGTAGCTTACCTGCACTTTGGGTGAAATGCTGTTACCTACAGCATATCATTTACTAATGTGTAAAAAATACATGTTAATAGCTCAGTTGAGTTCCTTCTAAGGTTTATACGGGGAAACTTTAGGAACCATGTGCCTTATCCTCATATGTGATGTGGGAGTGAGTCCAAAGAAGTAAGGTTATTGGACATGGACCACTGAAAAATCAAAACCAAAAATGGTACAGGTTTGTCCTGAAGTAAGAGCAATCCTCAGCTGGCACTAGAATCGGCAGTGTTGGGGTCTTCTAGTCCTTGGTGCTGACTGCTGTGCTGCAGTGCTGTCCAGTAAATTCTTTATGTTTGTATTTATTTGCTCTTTTTTTTATTATTATTTCTTGAAGTGGTTTCATATGACTTCTAAAATACCCTACAAGTGTGTGAATGTTAAACCCAATGGATTAGGAATGCAGGTATGCACAGTATTGGCCATGCATGGTATGAATATTAATAATCCTGGCTTCTATGTTTGAATCTATGCAGTGTGTATGTAAAGGAAGGTGCAAGGTGTTTTTCTAGGTGCTGCACTGAGGTGCTTTTTTGTACACTATGATGAGTAACTGATTCAAGTTACTTCGGATTTGGCATTTATGTGGTACCATAATGTGACAATGCTGTAAGTGGTCTGAAGCCTTATGAGCTTCAGGAGTGTTCAGGTTTGTGAGACCAATCTTCTTTAATCCTTTTTAGTTGTTGTTGTTGTTGTTATGTTCTTATAGTCCAGTGATTTGTGATTCCCCCAAGAAGTGTAAAGACCAAATGGCTCTATTTACAGGGAAAAAAAGCTTGTAAAGAGAAAAACCTCGACCTGAATCTACAAGGCTGTATTGTTTTGGGAGGAAAGGTGGGAGGGAGGCTGGTCCTGTTGCTGTTTTGTTCAACACAAAGGTTCAATTTCCTTGACAAATGATGGACACTAGCTCCAAAATTGGAACTCTGATCCCAAAGGGGCCCTGTGTTATTATAACATAAAGAATGGTTATTAAACTGTCAGAGGGTTAATAGTTTCATCTTAATAATCTTGATAGATGGTGCACATTTCACCAGTGCTCCAAAAGCCCACAATGAGCTTTAAAATATTTTACTATTGGCTTGCCCTTCATTTCGCGAAGAAGTCTAAGGAGAACACTTCTTACTAATAAATTCTTTATCATAACTTAGCTGGTTTTCCCCTTATAGAAGGGAAGTACATCATTTGCTGTGCTGCCTGATTAATTGGTCTAATTTTATCAGGAAAATTAAGTCCTCTTCTTTATCTAGGAAGTTATTCGAAGAGATCTGAGCAAAATCCCAGCCTATGAGCCCGATGACTATTCTGCATAAGCATCTCTACACTTTATTAACTTATTACTTTTAAAGTGATTTCTGTCTGAAGGATTCCCTTCAACATTAAGGGTCATTTGTTTTCTGTTATCAGGATTTCAGGATGACAAATGCAATGTCAGATATGACTTACTTTGAGACCTTAAAGGATTCATATAGTATAGCTCTTAACCATACTTGAATGTTCTATAGGATGTAACCTCTGAAGCTGGCCTGTTTTGATGACCAAAAAAACATCTGAATAATTTACAACAGAAAAAGTAGCTAAACACTAAACTAAATTAGTTCTTAAACCATTCTTGATCATTCAGTGAGGAAAGGCTCATAAATGTGTATATAGATATGCAAGGGAGTTAATCACAGTAGTGGAGATTGTAATATTAAAAATAAGGATTAAGATAAAGGTGTCTCAGCAACTTGAAAAAATACAGGCCAATGCTTTGCTTCTCCTCACTTTGGCTTCTATCATAAAAGGAGCATGTTTCCAAACATGTGGAGCTAGTGAAAACAAAAAAGCTCAACATTTGTATATAACAGTTTGAAATATATGCATTTATAAGAGTTAATGTATACTAAAGCATGGAAAAGTCTCTCCGTCTTTTTCACGAATAAGTTTGATTTGGATTCAGGGGTCATGCCATAAATGTGATGTCAAACCTGAGGAGAAGGTGTGGGTAGGGCCATGCTACTGCCACCCTTATCTTTAAATGTATTGAAATATCCTAAATATGACAAAGCACAAATGCTGGAGAATTATCTTATGTTGAAAGATGAAACAAAATAACATGTCTTCTGTCCTTCACTGTCAACATGAGGACTCATAAACATTCTTTTTCTCTGCTTTTTCCTCCTATTAAAATCATCCTGTCTGAGAAAAATGGCCTGCGACAGATGACAAATATGGGATATTTCATGGACAAAAATCACACTCTAAATTGGATGTACTGTAAGAGTATTGCAACCTGATATGCTGAAGCTTAACAGAAATGCAAAAGACATTCTTCACTCTGTCACATACTGTCTGCAACATGACTTTCCATGTAGTTTACTCAAATAGGTGTAGGGCAATTTTTCCTTTTTTTTTTTTTTTTTTTTTTTAAACTCTCGTGGTTGAAAGACTGGTTACTGTGACTTTGTATGGAAGGTAACAGTGGCAGAAGCTCACCAGTTAACTATATGGTGACATGACAGATTTGATACTGTAATGCACATAATATAATAAACATGATATAATCTTCACAGGTGTATTATTTAATTTATTGAGATTTTGGAGATCTTCGAGGCAGCAACTAGCTTCTTGCTTCTACAAACTAAACCCAAGTTACAGAATTATCTTTATTTCACAATAGGATAGAATTTCCAAATAAGTTCATTTCGAAGTAAGAAGGGAAATTGAAAAGAAAAGGAAGGACCACATTAAGACTTCAAAGGTACAAAAATCATCCAAAGGAGGGAAGAAGTAGTCTGTTCTTTGTACTCCTGGTGGATAGAACGGGAAGTACTCAGATTTATGCTTTATTGGAAAAAATTGGTTTATACACTTGACCTGTGTGTGTGTGTGTGTTGGGGAAAGGGGGGTTGGGATTTTATTTTACTATCTTTTCCGTTTTGTGTTTGTTTATTTATTTATTTATTTTTGGGATTGTATGTGTTTAATGGAAAGGTTCATGAAGAAACATGATCTTGTGTCAGGACTGTGGGGGATGGAGTCGATCATTTCTTAAGGCCCTTCTTGCTATATTGTCCTACAAACTTGTGCCACATATTTTTCTCCATGTCAGGTAACATTTTGTTCCTTTGATGAATAGATAGCAAATCCTTCCTTGTGAAGGATTTTGTGATTCTTAGTATGTTAATTTGGTGCCCATCTGCCATTTTTTTAATGAGTAGCTTGCCAAACCTATCATTTTACCCCCTAAAGCATTAACTGGAATCCCGTAGTACTGAATCCCTTTCTATGTAGTTGAAAAGTTATTTATGGTGTCCCTTAGCTGTGAATAGATTCCAGACATCCGGAGTGGGGCGTATTTCTTTGCTAGTGAGTTCGTATTTTCAGGTGATAAAGGTCTCCAGTTCTGGAGTTAATTCTCTCTGAATGTGACTTTCTTTTGCCCAGAACTATATCTGATGACCAGTGCTGTATGGTTCACAGCTCTGCTGGTCAGTGGTTTGTATAAATTTTATTTTTTTGTATATGAGGAAAAAGTTTTATTTGTTAGAGGAGATAAATCCTGTTATGTTGGCATGGTCTCTATCCTCCAGTGATTATCTGTACTTCAGAGGTTTGAGGAGGCTGTAAAGACTGTCTAACTGCCTGGCTCAAGGTCCCCTCAAAGGGAGCAAACTTCAGGCTTTAGAGTCCTTCCAGCTATTTTATGTCACTTGGTCTCAGGACTACTTGGAGCATTGGTAGCAAAAAGTGCCAAAACAGAAGAATAATTTAGAGCAGCTTCAAATGTCTGAATAGTGGAGAGGGTGCATAAGCCATAATTTTTCTCCCTCTTGGGACTGACTTCAGCTCAGCTAAACCCCTAAGTTTTGGACTTCTGTGTTTAGGTGCATTCTTCGTTTACTGTGTTTGATCGTTGAAGCCCTGATGATGAGTAATGACTAGGACTTAAAATCTAATCCATGAGGGATTTCTGAAAACTGAGATAACACGTTAAGATGACTGACTATGGCCTATTTAGAAATAATATAGAGTCAGGTTGTTTTTTTTTTGTTTGGTTTTTTTTTTTTTGTTTTGTTTTGTTTTGTTTTGTAGTGTGACTTGAGATCTTGCAGTTAGGTTACATGCAAGTGCTGGTGTTCCAACTAGCAAAATTCTCCCCTTTAGCCTATTCGATCAATTTACTGATTACCATGCATGAGTACCTAGGCATTTTTCTCCAATACAGATGGCCAGCTTCAGTTTGAGAAACATATTCTGAATGTGTCATGCAATCTGCAGTGCAATTTTGTTAGAATTTCTTAAATAAGAGTTTAGAATATTCCTGTATCGTATGTGTGGTAGTCAGGACCTACTAATTGTATTTTTGTACTTCAGGATGGCATATTAAGAAATACAAACTTTCGGCCTGGAAGATATTAAGTGCATAGTCACTGACAATTATTAACTATTGAAACTTGGCAAGGGAAGAGGGGCTTGCTTGAATAATATCTCAATTCTACAGAAAAAGAAAAGAAATAATATGCACACACTGAATGAGGAATTTTGAGGTACTTTTTAATCCAGTGGCAATTTTAAGGAGGTTGTTGAATTGTGTCTCTTAGAGGTTAACACCCAAACTTGCTGACTTAAGATGACTTTTATCAAGGATAGATAAGAGTTGCATGAAATCGTATTTTTTATTCTCCACACATTGTGGATTTGGAAAGTTTTAGAATTACTGTTTCAAGACAAACTTGGTGAAATGGACTGTTAAAATCTTGTTAGTGTAATGCCTATCTCAGACTCTGTATTGGGCAAATGATGCAGATATAATTTATAAAGAATTGATAGCATTTACTTTTATGTAAACGTAGTAGATGCAAGTTTTGAAGAATGTCAGTCAAATTAAGTGTTACTGATCAAGTACTTTGGTATTTGTGAAGATATAATAAACTCTGATCAACAGTTCATAATAATGCGATTGCCTAAAGATGTAGCGCTCTTTGGGTTTGTCACTGTACCTTTAACTTTTTGGAAACTTGCCAGTCATGGAAGCAGTTGTCAATAGGGAACTTGTTACCCAAAACAAGAGTGGTACTACTGATGCATCTGATTGCCCCTGCTGTGCTGATGTTATTCACCATCTGCATCTATCACCTAAAAAATAAACATACCCTAAGAATGATTACAAACTTGTGGAGTCACTCAAAGGACACCGGAACGTTCAAAAAATAATTATTATTAAAAAAAAAGAAAACTCAAAAAGCCCCCACAAGAATACATAGCAGTATTGCAAATCTAGATCACTGACAAGATGATCTCATTAAAATGAACAGAATTTTTGAAGAAGCCAAGAGTAAGGAAAAACAATTTGAAGTAGTGAATGGCAGTGATAATTCTGAAATGGTGAACCATAACTTCAAAAAGTAGGAAAGCATTTAGATGCTTCATGAGGCAAGAATCTCAAGACTTCAATGCAAGACAGCATTCAAAAGGCCTGCTGAGGCCTGCTGAGATCTGGAGTTGTTGAAGAAGTACTAAGAAACGGTGGGGAAAAAAAAAAACACCAAGATTTTGTCTCTGTAGGGCATTGGCAAAGTGTCTGTTGAAGCACTTTGCTTAATTCTGGTAACTATTTTATGATCTAATGTGAAAAATTAAGGCCAGTGTAGAAAACAGGCTCTGAAGTCATCCTAGAAGACTCTTAGCAATGAGAAATACAAAAAAAAAAAAAAAAAAAAAGTTAAATCTGTGTAGGTACCAGAAAGATTACTCTAAGAATATTTGATTGCAAAATTTAAGTGCCTTCAAGGAGAGAAAATACTGGGTAGTAATTGGCTCTTCAGCATAGAAGGACGTAGAAAATCAGTGGCTGTAAGCTGATGCTGGACAAACTAATGTAGTAATGGGGCACAGTTTAAACTTTGTGATCTCTGGTACAAGCACCCAATGGAAGTGTTTTTTAGGTGCTGTGTTTCAAATCAAGACTTAGTCCCACTTGAGAAAACATCCTTTAGCTGTATAAAAGTTATTGGGCTTATTTCATGGGTAACTGGTTAAAATTTAGTGGTGTGTGGTGTACACGAGGTCACTCAAAGTGATTTTAATGGTCTTATTTGCCTTTAAGCTCTATGGATAAATGTTAAGTAAAACTCAGGCTCTCATCCTTCGTTCTGTAGACTGACAGGTTGTCTGAATTCCATTTTATTCTCTTGTGCAAACCTTGCTTTATTGCCTCTAAAATTTATATATAGGAATCGAGGATGGGTGACTTTGCAGTTGCTCATTCCCGAACCATGTTGTGGCTTGCGTTTGTGATGAGGACAGCCTCAAGGAGTTTGCTCAAGGACTGACTTGTTCTTGTTGGTTTCTGATAATACCCAGTGCTGTGGCTTTAAGTGTCATGCAGCCCAGCCCGCTGTGTTTGGGGCGAGTCAGCTCTGCCAGCTTTAATCACTCACTTTAGCCTTGTGAAGAGGAAGGAGCAGAAAATGCTGCTCAGCAAGGCTGCAAGGCCATGAAATTGCGTTAAGCAACACTCATGAAAATGACTGGATTTGCTATTTTAGTGTAAGTGTCTAAATGTTTTTGAAATTGTAATTTTCTTGTGCTGTTATGTGTAAAGGTGACCGCTCTGTGTTGGGCCCCCGGCAGTTGGCTGCAGACAGCTCATCAGCTTGATTCATTTGGCAGGGGGGTCAGTCAGCACCTTCTCTGCAGCTGCAAAGCAGGATTGAGCTCCTCGCTGATTTGCAAGGATATAATGACATCCACTAGAAAATGCAGAACTTTCAGAAGGTGCATTAGGATTTAATTTTTGTGGCTGCAATATTCCTACCAGGGGTGCAAAGATTATAATCCCTATTCAACTTGCTAGCAATCATTCAGGAATAGAAAGGGCAGTGTCACTCGAGGAATCTGAAATTCCTGCTGCAGAATCAGGCCTGTATGAATACATTTTTGCAATCATGTCTCTTTCTATTTCACTTTCATCTTGTATTAAAAGTAGCAGCACTGAAATAAATAAAGCTTGGATTGTTTGGGTACTGCTGATTTTGGCCACATGATGGCACACGTCAGTCAAATCAATGTTACAGTATACTCAGAAAAGCTGAATGGAGAGGAATTAAAGCTGGTATTCAGAGCCCCAGTGCTCAGGGTTTGTGGTCCCTAGCTGCTTGTTTGATCCACAGTTTACCATAATCGGAGAGGGACAGTAGTGGTGACTCAGCCACAAGCTAATACAACAAAATAAAGCTGTACTTCTAGATGGACTGCTGGCAAGAGAACTTGACTTTTTCTGTTTGTGTTGATTCGGTCTTCTCTTCAAACATCTAGAAATCAGAAAAACTTTTTTTTATTTTTTCCAGTATATAGATGAGAAATGTGTTGTATTTGTTTTGTGACATGCCAGGGGATTTTTTTTTTCTATACTATCTTCTACTAGATAATGTTCTTTGCCTCCCTTATGTTGTCCCTTGTCGTGGTGATGGCTGCTGAAAACATCTGAGCACTATAGAATCTAAGTGATGTAGCATGTTATCACTGAGTCAGTGAGTATGTAATGATAAATCAGCCTCAAAACATTGCAATAAATGTACATTACATAGCAACATCAGTGCTGTTAGTTCCCGTATCTTGCATTTGTTTCTACTGTCTGTAATAATTAATAAAACAACCTAACCTTACTGTTATCAAAGATCTTAAATCCTTTAATCTTTAAGGAAAAATAAGTGTGTGCTGGGGGGAGCAAGCATGATTTGCTCTAAGGAGAAATCTAAGTTTCATGGAATATGTGGAAGTGTGTTTCATGTTAATTCTGAAGGTTGCAGCTGAAGGCTAGTAGACCATGGAGCAATGCTGCATAAACATATAACAAGAATGACAGTCTTGGTTCCAAAATGCTTGGAGTTAAAGACCAAACACCCTTAGGGATGTAAGAAGTAAATGCAGGGTCTTTAGAAAGCTCTGTGGGCTCTTGCACTTTGCTGCTGCAAATAAGAGGATAATAGCAATGAGACAAACGTGGAAGAGTAATTAGGAAATTTACAGAGATGACTGTAAGGAAGCCCTTCATTTTCCATTCAGTTTTTCTGCAGTGCACTACCTGGCTTGACACACGAATCTGAAGTAAGATTAGGACTGAGATTTTCAGAAGTTTAGGCTAATTGCTGGGAACTAGCTGTTTTCATATTGTTTTTCTCCACCTCCCATCACCCAGCTTTAAAACTCTGCCCTTAACGTGTCTCAGAGGAAAGACTGAACCACTTAACTTCCAGTTCACTTCTTTCAGTGGTGAGGTAGAGTGACATCCTTCTGCAGTCTTGGTCTCTGGGTGGTCATGTGCATAGACATTGGGAGAATTCTCTCAGGCCAATTTTGTGCCTTATTATAGGTAATTACAAAGATTAATAATATCACAATTTCATGGATGCTTTTAAGCATATCAGCAAAATAAAAGACCTAAAAAAACCCACAAAAACAACCAAAAAAAGCCCTCAGCAGGATCCTCGTTCATATGACAAAATGCAGTCAGACCCCTGAAGCGAATAGGAAAATTCCCAAGCTTGAAAAAAGCGTTTGACATCTTTGTTAGTAAACAAACACTACATTTCTTATGACACTGAGTTAGGGTTCAGCATGTTCTGGCTCGCTCTCCCTCTCCTTGCGCATTTCTCTCTTCTCCTCCTGCCCTCATAGCTGGCAAGATGATTCCAGAGGCTGATGACAACACTTGTGCCTCTTTCCCCTTGAGTGCACTTGTTAGGCATCTGAGAGGATTGCTTTCCTGCCCTTGGGTAGCCAGTCACGCAACGTGAAAGATGCAGGAGTTCACGGACTGCTGAGTGCTTAGATGCTGCACTTTCTTAAGTGAAAGCAACTAGCGAGCAAGTGCAGCAATTAGAAGTAAAAGAAAACATATATATTTTTTTTCTTTTTCAGTGAGGAACATTTGTTGACCTCACAGCTGTTACTTAAAGTGGGAAGGAAAAAAAAAAAAAAAAAAGAAAATCTCTACAGAGAGATCTTTTTTTAAAGGAGCATATATGCTTTCCTCCATTAAATTCATTGTATCATGCAAAGCTGACACCCTCGTTTTGAACTCACGCTTTTAAATATGACTTCTAACTTTTTTTTTTTTTTTTTTAGCAAAGTGTTATTAGACAGGAGTTTTGGCAATTACATTGTGATTTCTAGTGCTATCGTAATCTGCATTTATCATGCCTTTCTGTACTTTTACTTTTTGCCTGGAATACAAACAAAATAGTTTTCAAAGTGAGAAGGACAGTGCAAATCACCTGTTCAGATAACCCAGTCTGATTTGTCATTTGGAGAAACACAGGCTAAATGCTTAAACTTGTGAATATCTCTTGAGATTTTTTCACTGAACACAGATGGTCAAGACCTTGGATTTGTATTTTTTCAAATTAAATTGTGTTGGATCTCTGGCTGCTGCACAAAGGTATTCCATTTACATATATTCAAAGAAAAGATACGTATATTTCTAATACAGTTCTCTCTGGTACTGATTTTGAAATTCTCTGTCAAGCACAGGAACTAAGTTCTTTATATCATTGAGCAATATGTTCTGAGATTTGCACTATGTTACTTGCATGACATAATGAATATATTGGTAAAAAACCTGAGTGAAAGTGAAGCTAGATCAAGCTATATCTTCTTGCTTTGGAATATTTGGAACTTTCGGTTTTCAGAAAGATGTGTCACTTCAGATAGAGGTATGATGATGGAGTAAAGCAGAAGGACTTTCTGAAACATTACACAAGCTGGAAATGATACTAGAATGCAAAAGAAACGCTTGGTTATACATATTCTTGCAGGAGAGGAAGTGTAATGCTGAGATCAGAAGAGCCAAGAAGCTTTACTGTGAGTGTATGTCACGCTCCAATATAAAGGAGGGAGACGAGGTTCTTTGATTATGTGTATACCCGATGGCGAGATTAAGACACAACGGGTCAAATGTTAGCCCAACCAGTTTATTACAATTACTAGTTGCTTAGGGATATGGGGAAGGGAAGGTGAGCGATAGAAAAGGGATAAAAAGCAAGGAGTCTTGATAGAAAGCAAGAGAGATATAATCACCACCGTGGATCCAGCGAAGTTCGCAGTCTCGAGAACTCGTCTGGTCACCGCGGGGGATGGGAGATGACAGCAAGCAGGCCTCAGGGTCCGTCTGCAGAGTTTCCCCCCTCAGGGAATTCTCCGTTTCCTCTTCGGGAGTTCTCCGTCAAAGATTTTTTCTTTGGGAGTTCTTCTCCAAAGTTGCTAGTTTAGTGAAGGCCTTTTATCCTCCATTTCTCAGGTTTTTTTGTTTTTTCTCTGCCAGTGTGACATACCTGGCCCAACAGATAAGCCAGCAGGGAGTGGTACCTTCATTGCCATGCACAAGCATTATCGCCTTTTGCAGTGATCAGCTTCTCCAAGCCGAACCCCGAAAAAGACAGGCTTGGCCCCACTTCTGCTTATCTTTACAACAATAAGCAGAGGCACTGTGGCACGGTGACACCCACCCAGATAACCTGCAGTTCTCACTTAGAGTCTTATCACCAGAAAGGCCTCACGAAGCAAGCTTTGAGACAATTAATAAAAGAAAACAGTTTCTGTCTTTCACACCACCCGGTGGCTCGAAGATTGCTTGAAACTGATGCGCAAACATCCGTCCACGGTGGTGAGGGGAAGGAAAGAAAAAAAAAAGAAGCAGTAGGGAAAAAGGGGGTGGGGGAGTAAGGGGGAGTTAAACGTTATACAATTGCTATAAAGGATTTCTTGGGCTTAGTTACAATTGTTGCTCTGATCTGTTGGACTTGTCCATGATCAGTTGAAGTGGTTACAATGTGCATAGAAGATACAACATGTTATAAAACACGGAATCATGCAAGGAATAAACAAAAGAGTTGCAATAACACACAATAGATAAAATAGAATATGTTTCACCCATGGGCCACCCGGAGACCAGGGAAAAGATCAGAGTCTAGGCCTTTCCAAGTTTGAACAGGAACATGGGCAATTTTCCGTATACCCTGGGCAATTTGTTTAACAACTTTACCATTATCATCGCTCTTTAGACAACAATTAGAGTCATTCAATTTGCCACAAACAACCTATTCCTTAACAACAAACCAAGCACTAGCTGGTTTTGCAATGCCATTATCAGTACTTGTTGTATTTGTGATTTTAATTCTCAGAAAGCATGTAATCTAGTACAATTCAACAATACGTGGATTTGCCATGACTATAGATGAAACAAACATGTTTTCTAATAGGCTGAGCGAAGGCATAACTTCACCACACAGCAACACTGCATGTTGCTTCATAGTTAAGTATGAACAGAATTGTCATTTAAGCATCTCAAAAGCAATTGAAATGCTGAGAGAGATATATACTAGTTTGGCAAGTTCAAGTATTGTTATAGTCTATAGAACTTTCATGGGATAGTGTGTTTAGGATATCCCATAATATAAAACATTAGAGAAACATACACAGAAACATACACTTAACAAAACATAGACACTTTCCAACAACCATGTTTTGGATGGAACTCCTGGACTGGTGTTAAAATAAACATCTCTCTGACACTAAAAAGCATCAACAACATAATGGGTTTCTTTTTTCTGACAAATATTAGATGTGTCCCTTGGTTAATTTCCAGACCTTTTTTTTTTTAGTAAGGTGGAAACACCATAGCGGAGTTACAAGCAAAACATAATCAATGTGATAAAAAGGGGTAGAAGAAGGGATCAAAAGGAACAGCGTTACTGTGCAGGGAGTAGCCAGTAAGCCAGCAAAACCTGTGAAAACTCAAACCCAAGCGTGAAGTTTAACAGACCTAAAGACAACACCCACACCCACAACAACCTGAAACATGATACTATGCAACCAAAATACAGTTCATTCAGCGTTCTAGTATGATCAAATCTTTAATATTTGTCCCAAAACACAAATGATTAAAGTCAGCTGTATTCAATCGAGGTCCAACGGGGGTCTTCTGTAAGACAAAACGAGACATTGGCTTGCCCTTTTGGGGCTTGTTAATATGGTTAAAATGAGGGAATAATCCAGTGAGTGGTACTTTGGTATTCTTTTTCTGAGGCATGCTTAGCCTTCTAAGCGTATTTAACAGGTCGTTTCCTTTTGTTGTAAGTTTTCTAATGTACATCCACCCTCCTCCCCCCCACTCACTTGAGAGGGGCGAGGGAATCAGTTTTCCTGCAGTCCTAGTGCCTGTGCTGATTCCAAAGTTGGGGGCACTCAGAGGTGGAGTGTCACTTCTTTTGGGCTTTTGTAGTGGCCACCCATTAACTAACTCCTCTAACTTGTCTGTAGATAATCCATCCATTAATTCTCGTGGAATGCCCCTCTGTCGTCCCAGCATCCAAAAACTATTACGTTTATGATTTATATTTCTCCCACTTGGTTTCACTGAAAATGAGACCCTTTTAGATCCGTTTTTCTCCCGGTTAGATAGGGGAGGGGTCAAATTGGCCACTGCACGCCTTACTCCCTTTGTCTCAATTTTACTGGAGGGAGAAGTCACCGGTCCATATTTTCTCCCATAGTTAATTAATTCTTGGGCAACCTCACCCCACGTCCATGCTTTATACCCTGACTGCAAGTGGTTAGAGGTTGCAGCTCCTTCTAACGCTGCCTGAATTCTTTCTCCCTTAGGCATAGCCTGTATTCTTCCTTGTAGTTGTATGCCTATAGGTTTTAATGATTCAGGAAGTCCCCTAATTAAAGGAGTCATCCTCTCAGGATCAACAGGAATCATCATAGGTGATTCATGATGTGGCTGCAGCTTTCTATCATACATCATTTGCAGACAAGCAGCCTTTTGAACGCTTTCTACTAATTGATCAACTGTCCCAGTAATAGCAAGGGGGTCTCCCCTTTCTAGAGGGTTAAGACCACCTGCCCAATAGGCAGCTCTCTGTGTGAGGGACCAGGGAGCACGATTGTTACCAGTAGTTAAAAATACTCCTGGTCCCCAATAACCTTCAGCTTCCTTTTCAGTTAACAGTATTTGGTCTCCACCACTGAGACTAACTCTCCATACAAACTCAGTTTCTGATTCTTTTGGAGAACGACTAAAATCTCTTTTCAGTTTTGCTAGTTCAGTGGCTGAAAAGGGAATTTCCTTAACATTCATTTGAGGGTCTAGATCCTCACCATTATCAAAAGTATATTCAGTTTTTATCAAAGGACGTATTGGAGCTGGAGAGGCCTCTAATTTGTCTAGCCTTGCCTTTATTCCTTCCAGTCCTTCTAGAGGATAGATTTTTTCTTGAGGCAAACTATTGGTAACAGTGTCACTGGTATCCTTACAGTTACCCTTCAGAGCCTCTAGTAAGAGGGCTGAATTATGTTTTTCATTTTCTAATTGCCTTTTGAGTTCCTCTGTCTGATTCTGTAGAGTTTTAACCAACTCCTGCAGTGACTCTATAGTTTGGTTCTCTGCTTTAAGCTGCTGGTCACGGAATTCAATGGCTGCAACCAGAGCCGAACCCAGTACAGCACAAATAAATGCCTTTCCTTTTCCAGCTCGGGTACGAGCATTTTTTTGCAGAACACTAATGCGGTCTGAAACACTCTGCAGGTTATGCCAGTTTTGCCGTGCCCAGTCCACCCCTGTTAACGAGGGTCTGGCACCGTGCTTTTCTAAAAGTTCAAATAACACATCTTCACCTTTCATTGTGACTACACTGTCGCTCATTTCTCAATATGCAGAAAAATCTACACGGAGAAAGAGAGAGGGTAAAGTATCCAAAAAGTTCGAGCCAAACAAATGCAAATACTCAGACCACTCCTCTGTTTACTGAGAGGAGCGTGCAAAAGACAAAGAGGATCAAAGGAAATACTAATACGTAAACCACTTCTCACTTCTCTGTGAAGCCACACAGAGAAAAAAAACTTCAAACCTCACGACTAAGCTAGGAGGTACCCTTATGTTTCGAAAATGCACAATAATCTTCACGGGTCCCAAAATCACTTAATAGGTTCCCGAGAGGCACACACATAAACAGTTTCAAAGACACAGTTAAGTTTCAATATGTGGAGTGATCTTCCTGGAGAGGTGCTCGCGTTAGAATTATCAAATTATCACTCCTTGCATCTCCAGGAGGTGCACACAGGAAAAGGATCAACTTTACTTAAAGTTCCCACAAACACAACTAAGTTTCAATATGCGGAGTGATTCTTCCTGGAGAGGTACACACGTCTAAATGACCAAATTATCACAGTTATCACTCCTCACAACTCCAGGAGGTACACACAAGGAAAGAGATTCAAATTTCACAAAGTTGAGGTTCAATATGCGGAGTGATCTTTCTGGAGAGGCACTCACATCTAAATTATCAAAAATAAATATCACTCCGGACAACTCCAGAAGGTACGCACATCAACTATACCTGGAAGGGCAACACTCTCACTGTCGGGTATCCTGCCGACTACGCCATTAAGAAATGTCACGCTCCAATATAAAGGAGGGAGACGAGGTTCTTTGATTATGTGTATACCCGATGGCGAGATTAAGACACAACGGGTCAAATGTTAGCCCAACCAGTTTATTACAATTACTAGTTGCTTAGGGATATGGGGAAGGGAAGGTGAGCGATAGAAAAGGGATAAAAAGCAAGGAGTCTTGATAGAAAGCAAGAGAGATATAATCACCACCGTGGATCCAGCGAAGTTCGCAGTCTCGAGAACTCGTCTGGTCACCGCGGGGGATGGGAGATGACAGCAAGCAGGCCTCAGGGTCCGTCTGCAGAGTTTCCCCCCTCAGGGAATTCTCCGTTTCCTCTTCGGGAGTTCTCCGTCAAAGATTTTTTCTTTGGGAGTTCTTCTCCAAAGTTGCTAGTTTAGTGAAGGCCTTTTATCCTCCATTTCTCAGGTTTTTTTGTTTTTTCTCTGCCAGTGTGACATACCTGGCCCAACAGATAAGCCAGCAGGGAGTGGTACCTTCATTGCCATGCACAAGCATTATCGCCTTTTGCAGTGATCAGCTTCTCCAAGCCGAACCCCGAAAAAGACAGGCTTGGCCCCACTTCTGCTTATCTTTACAACAATAAGCAGAGGCACTGTGGCACGGTGACACCCACCCAGATAACCTGCAGTTCTCACTTAGAGTCTTATCACCAGAAAGGCCTCACGAAGCAAGCTTTGAGACAATTAATAAAAGAAAACAGTTTCTGTCTTTCACAGTGTAGAAAGGGTATCTAAACACCAAAGGAACTCTTTGGTCTCTAGGAAGTCTTATTTGAACTCTTTCAGTCTTAATACCTAATTCAGACTTGAAATACTATCACTTGATGTCTCATCTGACAAGGCAAGGCTGTGCTGGGCCTACTGGCTATTGCTGGATTATAAGGCAGGAAAGTCTGAGGAGCAGCTTGTGGAAAATCCAACATCTAGTGCTTTGGTGGATACAAGAGCCAACAGCCTGCACAATCTCTCTGATCATTGTGGCAAGTATGCCTTTGGACATGATTCTCATCTCATTTCTCAGCAACCAGTTTGGTGGCATTGCAACTTAGGCAAATGGAAGTAGGTCCAGGAGACCACAGGGAACTTGTGTCCCTGATGTTTCACTCCCGGGAATTACAAGCACTTGCCCAGCATCAGCTTGAGAAGGGTCTTGCAGACAAGTCTCATGAAACTTCACAGATTCATATCACTGTACCTCATGGGATGCATCTAGTTGTTCAGCTCCAGTTTGACCTCAGTTATTAAGAGAACTTTCTTCTTTTCAAATTGTTCCCAAGACTCCTTTTCTCTTTGATAACCTTAAAAAGTGATCACATTATTCTCAAGTTGTTGCTTATGGGCTCAAATGGAATTTAAACTGCCTGGCTGACAATGATGAATGAATCAACTCCAAATCCTTTGATGTGGATCAGCTATGTAGCATAACAATAATATTGTTGCTTAAAATTTATACTGAAGTAATACCATAAGGAACCTTAGCTATTCAGGGACCTGTTTTGTTAAGCACTGAATAAAGCATGTAGGAAAATAACAAGTCTTGCTCTGAAGACAAGACTCTCTAAAAGATGAGATGTAGCAATTGAAAGAGACCAACAAAAAAGACACAGTGAAAAACAAATGATAGCTGCACCTTTAAAGAGCTGTACAGACCCTGTGTGCTGCTTAATTTTCTTGCATGGTTATCTACCATATTGATTTTGGATCTTGCTCGACACTTTCTTCTTCTTTACCTGGGCTGTTAAACTTTTTTATTTTTATTTTCATTATTTTTTTCCTGGGAAAGTTCAGAAAATATTGAAAAAATGAAGGAAATTCCCTGTTCAGGGTATTCTTACCTCTGGACCATACTCTTTTAGTTGGCTTTCTGTACCTCAACACTCATATTCAGGCTTACTTAAACTAGTTCTTTCTTGTAAGATGTTTATGAAGCTCTTTGTGAAATTCATTATTTAGATCCAACTGTACTGAAACTGCTCTCTCCCTTGCTCTTGTAATAGATCTTGTTTGGAAAATATTCTTTATTTTCTCCCCCCACCTTTTTTCAGCTCATCCTTGCTGCTGTTTCTGGTTCTTTGCCTCTTACGGGGAAGGGTTTAAAATCAGTCGATTAATCTGCATAACCATTTTCTCTGGAATACCAGTGACACCAATTAAATTTAAGATTTAAGCTTCTTATTTCTGTTGACTGCTTTTGAGAGTCTCACCCTGGTTGTACAGTGATACAGATATATCTTTTCAAAACAAAATGAAAGCACCACACAAGTGTTAATAGGATATTTTATGGTTTTTTTTTTTTTTATCACATAAACTTTGTACATACATGTTCATTTGCATGGAGATACTATCAGACATCTAAAAGAACACTGTGGGTCTCAGACCATACTCCTGGATATTCCCATGTTAAGGTCCTGTATGCAGGCTTAACTGCTTCCCTGTACCTTGTATATGTCGTGACAATGTTCACTTATGTAGTCCTGGGATAATGCATGCTCTGGTGTTTTTTTGGGAACCTTGGGTTCTCTTAAAGCTTTTGAAGTAGAATGAGCTTTACTGGCATGCACTTTGCTTCTTGCTCCAGCAGTGTTTGATCTGCCTATCACATCATCTTCACACTGTATATGTCCCACTCCTCCGATCTGTCTTGTAAGATGAAATAAGAATGTGCAGTGCCCAGACACTAAGGAGTATCATCTAACAGCTGGAAATCAAAATGTCCACAGTAAAAAAAAAAAAAAAAAAGATCCTTCTATGTAATTAGCTTCTCTTTAGAGAATCTAACTGGACTAAAAAATAAAAAAAAATTAAAAAAAAAGAAAACAATGTGCCTAGATGGCAAAGCAAATTCCAAAAAAAAAACCTTCTAAATTGGAAACACAGTGTATTTTCTTCACTGGTATGAACCAGACTTGGCCTTTAATGCTTAATCATGAAGCAGTTGGATACCATCTTGTCGCAGAATATAACTTCTTTTTCGAAATGCATTCTTGTGGCTTGTATGACTTGTGCCATACTATTTAATGTAATTTATTTTACTGTGTGAGTCTGTACTCAGCCGTAAGCATTTGGCTGTTGTCATACAGAAACAGGTCCAGGTGCTAACTTTTAAATGCCCAAAGAAACAGAGTGAATTATATATAATTAAAATGTATGAATAATTCCAGATGGTAAATTATTTGTTTTTCTTTTCTGCCTTTCTTATGTGAAGAGGATAGGAAAAGACTATCTTGCCCTGAAGTGACATAGTAATTGGTGTTAATGTAGAATTATTGTATGTGTTTGGATGTGGCATATAAAAATTAGCTAGAATTACTTTAAAGCAGAGTAAGTAATACCTAGTCAAATCTCTCGGAGTTGTCTTTTTGGACTGCCCTGCATTCTCCTTAGCTGCAGAGTAGATATAGATTTGGCCTTTTTAGCATCTACCTGCAATGAGCCTGTTGGAAACCACATTTCAGTGTGCTTTGCTTATTGATAATTTTATGGAGGGAGAATGGTTTCTGGATTAGTTAGGGAAAGTGGTGTGTTTCTATCGTGTAATTATAGGATTACCGCACATTCAATTGGATTCCTGGGCAATTCAAACAAAAATTGTTTTTGCATGTAAAGAAAGCTATTATGGGACTGGATTACATTAAAGGAAAGAGAAAAAAAACAGTAGGTTAAACTGAGCAGTGGAGCATGAAGGAATAGAGAGAAAAATAAAAATATATATGCCAATAAATTGCAAAAACTGTCGCTGTGATTACTGGAGAAGTATGTCAGAGCACATTTTGAAAGATGATGATATGCAATTCTTATGAAGACTGCTGTATTGAAAAGGTATGAGATATTGAGAGGGAGGAATAAACTCCAAACACAGTTTCATCTTCTAAAGAATATATTGTATCCTGTATGTTCAAGTTCAACACTGTCTTCTTCTGAGAGATTTCTTTTGGACACCATAGACTTTAGTCAGGAAAACATGCAGTGGTGTTTGACAAAATGTGCAAGAAGGGGAAATCTTGTTGCATGTTATTGAAGGTCGATGGTAATTTAGATCCAGTTCAGAAAAGCTGTTACATTCTTGAATCATTTCTTGGCTAGTGTGCTGATAAAAATGCAGTATATAGTGCTAATGCTGCTTTTCAACCAATTAAATAACAAACAATTGTTTCATGAAGAAACAAAAGGAATTCATCAAAAAGATGGATATATGATTGTAATTAAAACTGCAAATAATTGCATTTGCTAAGCTGAGGGAAACATTACAAAAGCTTTAGTGATTTGAGAGAAGAATGAAGCATATATATGAAGGAGGCAAATACTTCTTAACTTCAGATTTAGGTATGGAGAATATTTATATGTACTGCGGAGCCTAAATAGTAAGAAAAGGCTCTGAAAAAAACATTTGGCATTCACAAGATTGTCTTTTTGATGCAAATTTGTGATAAATGGAAATTAGGCTACATGGTGCCTAAAGTACATCTAATGAAGCAAAGATAAACTCCAGAGTAACTAAGGTAGGTTAGACAATCTTTTTTTTTTGTGGAAAGAATCTTTAAGATCAATGTTCTTGAAGCAGAAGAATAAGCCTCTACAATGGGCAAGTAGTGAATCAAGCGTGGAAGAAGATACAGAAAACTCCTCACTGAGCTTAAATACACAAAGAATTCCACAGTAGGTAGAAATCAATTAATCATATAACATCCTGATTGGAAGGAACCCATAAGAATAATCAAATCCAACTCTGGACTCTATTCAAGAACAATCAAAATTCAAAACTCTTTATGTCCAAACACTTCTCAAACTCTTGCCGGTTTGGGGCCATGAGCAAAACACAGCCTGTAATGGTGCCCCTTGCTTGGGAACTGTGCAGCCACAGCTGAGAGGAGGAATGTCAGGCCCTGGGTATGATGGCCACTCTGGTCCTACCAGTCCATGAGATAGGAAGGCAGGCTAAAAATTGATGACTATGCTGGCTACAACACTGACCTCTGTTGTCACCAACTACCGCAGTAGGAAGACTGTCCCAGGAAGGACACTACTTCTCTTCTCAGTGGGTTGCTGCACAGGGCCTTCCCTCTCCTTGCTCTCTGTATCCTGATCTCTTCTCTCTGAAAGCATCAGGTCTTCATCTTCCACCAGCTCTGAGTCCCATACATGCAGCTGTCTGTGAGACAATCTCCCCCAGCATCAGTGGAGATCTCTTCCAGGGCCAGACTTCTTGTGAGCCTGTCTCATAACACCTCAGACTTAAACAGCACCTGGGTGATGGTGGCTGGCTTCTGCACCAGGTGCTGGAAGAGGATGATGGGCCAGAAAAGATCAGGGCTCCCTTGGCCACCCCACTCTGTTCCTGTCTCCATGCTGTGCAGTGGCTGAGCCATGTCTGGACTCAGATGCTCCACACACAGCTGCACACAATCTTGCATATCCCCATTCATGACGTTATTTCTCAACCGAATGATTCCCATCAATGCCAGGGTGATGAAGACCACCTGAGCCATGGCCACTAGCAGGTGTATGCCATGCTCACTGAAGGCCTGGGCCACAGTGCTGACTGTCTTACAACCTCCAGACATACTCCCCAGTGTGAGTTGTCCCACTGATACCGCAGACACGGCCACATCACTGCACTCCTCTGTCCTCCTGACTCCTCTCTCCTCTCCTTGAAACATCCATGTTAATATTTATCAAAATATGCAGATTTTAAGTCACTTTTTAATTAGGATCCCAGTGATGTGTACTAGGTTTTCAATAGGAAACATCTTTTATGAATTTATATCTGTTACTAACTTGTAAATAAAAGTTCTTTAATTCTGGAAAGTGTTTCCATTTTCTGTAAACAACAGTAGGTTACAATTAATCTGTGTCAGAATAAGATTATTGAATGTGATGGCATAATTGATGGAAGGTCCTTATGAGTGACTTCTGGAGTTAAAATGAGGACTATCTCTATCTATCTATCTATCTATCTATCTATCTGAACTGAGTCAAAGGATAGCATTTAATTGTTCCTTGTATTTCTGCTTGCTCTCTGCTTTTCTGCTCTTCTGACTGTACAAAGAAGAGAGTGACCGTTATGCTTATGTCTGGTTAGGAAAAAAGGCAGTGGAGGAGAGGATAAAGAATCCGAGATATCAAACTTATCTTCTTAAAAATAAGATTTGAAAAAGTTAGTTGTTTGATTGATGTTTTGCCCAGGTGGATACCGTTACTACTGAAAGCTTTGCTGGAATCCAAAAGTATTACATCAACTGGCTTCCCTTGGTCAGTTAGGTGAGTAACCTTGTAAAAGATGATGAAATTTGTGAAGCAGGACTTTCCCCTCAGGAGCCTATGTTGGCTATGATCAGTGACTGCATTTTCTTTCAGGTATTTTTCAATAACTCTCATCATCTGCTCCATAATTTTACCAGGCACTAAAGTGAGACTGACAGGCCTGTAATTACTAAAGCCTTTTTTCTTACCCTTCTTGAAAACTGGAGCAATGTTTTCCACTCTTCAGTCAACTGGGACCTCTCCAGAGTCCCAGGTCTGTTGAAAAATAATTGAGGGAGGTCTTGAGATGATATCAGTCAGTTCATGGAGTACCCTGGGATGAATTCCACTGGGCTTCCTCAACTTATGTGCATCCAGCTGGAGCAGCAAATCCCTCAGAAGTTAGGAGCTGGGAGGGAGTTATTACTGCCATAGTCACAGTCCTCCAACTCAGGGCTCCTGGTTCCCAGTGCTCATCATTGGTGCTGAAGACAAAGAGTGCATTTAACTTTTTTTTTTTTTTTGTCTCCATCCCTATTTGTGAAGTGACAGTCCTCATGAAGATATATAACAATGACATCCCTTTTGCTGTTGATACATTTTAAATAACCCTTTATGTTGTTCCCCCTCAGTGTTGTCCTGCTTCAACTCTAAGGTTTGGCTGCATATGTTTTCTTTGCAAAAGTAACCAGTATCTGTAGTCCTCCCATGTTTTCTGACCTCATTTCCCATGGTTATATGATTACAGAATGTACAGAAGTCCATATGACTAGATATGTTGCATATGAGGTCGTTGAAAGAGTTGCCCAGTTTCATTGGGAATAAGCTGTCTACCACAACACAAGGATCATGGTGATCAAGGAAGGTTCCTGTTTGCTGCAGGAAAGTAAACCTCACATGTATTTTCAAGAAGACTAAGTTAAGAAGGATGAGAATCTATGGAGCTCTGGGCTGGTCAACCTCACTTCAGGCCCTTGTAAGATTATGGAGCAAATCTTCCTTGAACCTTTTTCTAGGCATGTCGAGAATGAGAACGTGACTCTAAACAGGGAGTGCAGACTGAACAAGAGAACTCCTATCTGGCCCAAATATGTCCCTCAAAGCGGTAAATGGTTGTGTTTACCTTACATTACCAAAGCCTTTGGCACAACTGCTAGTATTCTTGTAAACAAAACGGTGAGATGCAGCCTACACAAGTGAATGATGAGGTGTTTGAAAACTGGCTGGATTGTTAGACTCAAAATACTGTGATCAGTGACACAAATTCATGGCTGATTACTAGTGGCATCTCTCAGGCACCAGTAATGATGCTAATAATTTTTCACTTCCCTGTCTACAAACTGAGTAATGAAATACAACACACTCTCAGCAAATGTATGATACTAAGTAATGGGAAATGTTTCTTTGCTGAAGGGCAGAAGTGCGTTTTGGAGGGACCTCAGCATGCTGCTAAGTGGTCTGACTGGTACATCCAGGAATTCAAAGCATGCAAGCCCAATATCCAGCCTGTGAGCTGGGGTGACCCCCAATGTAAAACCATGGGCTGAGCCCGCAGCAGCAGAGACAAGAAAAAGATTTGCAGTCCCTGTGGACAGGAGGCTGAACAAGTTAGCAGTGTGTCCTTGCAGTAGAAATGCCAGCCGCATCCTGCGCTGTGTTCACAGGAGTGCAGCCAGTGGGCTGAGGGCAGAGAGTCCTTGGTGCTGTCTGATGGAAAGAGGAGGTGGAGAGAGAGGCAGGCTCTCAGAATTCTGAGGGGCACAGTGATGGGACAAGAGACAACAGACAGAAGGGGGAACATGGAAAATGTGAACTCAATATTAGGATTTATTTATTTATTAATTTATTTATTACCTTAGAGAAGGACAAATACTGGAACAAGTTGCCAGAGAGGTTATTTTCTTCGTGTCATGATTACCATACACTCCACAGCTCATTTTAATGTACCCTTTGTCCTTGCGGAATACTTCAGCTTTATCTTCCTGAAATTTCAACGAGGAACTGAGCATTTTGTTGTCATTAGCAGCACTATAAGAATGATAGGGTTCTGAACAGAAAATGCAGTAGAATGGACAGGCAGGGAATGAAGCTGAACAGTTTAATATAAGAATTTTCAAACAAATTGCCTGAAATGCTGTGTGATGGGGAAAGGCGAGTCCCTAAATATAAAAGTCCCTCCTTAGTAGAATTCACCTGGAAAATAGTCCTCTAATGTACCTACTGCACAGAAACCCCCTGTTCTCCCTCTCCCCTCCTACCTCCCAATTGGAAAATATTATTTCTATTCAGAATTAACTATCAAGGGTAAAACTCTGACTTGATCAAAATCACTTTTGTTATCAGTGTAGGGAGACCTTAATTCTGCCTCTGGGAAGTTTTAAAATATTTGAAAAATGAGATGAAGTTAGAGGAGAGGAAAAATGATATTTTTTTTTACCCATGTACCGATGTTTCCACGTTGAAATGAAGAGTTGTTAGTGGCTAGTTTTCAAACTGATAATTTCAATTGGCTTTACTCCATCAACCACAAGGAAAACACCTGGCAGCTACTTGATCCCAGCCAATTCTTGTTAACCTTTGGACTTCATGGTAACTATCAGCAGGCACCAAATCAGTGCTACTAATAAACTGGCATTAAAGCTTCCACCTTCTAATAACATCTTATAGCTTTTCAATATTAAATAAAAGGAAATGATCTGTTTAATTACAGTCAAAGAAATTTTGTAATGCTGCACTGCCTTGGATGGTGATAATAATAATGAAATGTATTGCAGGACATGGTTACATGAACTGATTGCAATAAAGGTAAGCTAGAATGATAGTAGCTATCATATAGTAGGTTTTTTCCTGTAATAAATGTGAATCGTTCTTAAAAAAAAGTGGGAAATACTAGAGAAGTTTTCAAAAATATGCATAGGCATTGTAAGTAACTTGTATCCAATGATTTATTTATTTATTTTTCCATAATTGCTTCTCTATCGTAGAATCATAGAATCACCATGGTTGGGAAAGACTGACAAGATTATCCAGTCCAACTGTCCTCCTATCACAATAGTTCTCACTGTTTCCTTAATCATGGGGGGTTAATTCTGCTCCCTGTATGAGTTCCAGGTCAGGGGGTAGAGTACACTTAGGATAACTGGTCTGACTTTTAAAGACAGACATAAAAAAGGCATTGAGAATCTCAGCTACTACATTATTCTCAGTGGTCTCATTCCCAGCCACATCCAGTAAAGAATGGAGATTCTCCTTGGTCCTCCTCTTGCTGATAACAAGAAACTTTTTTACAGATATATTTTCTTTTACCCTAATGGCCAAGTTGAGTTCAAGCTGGGCTTTTGCCTTCCTAATTGTGTCCCTGCACATCTTAACAACTTCTCTGTACTCTCTCTGAGTTTCCTGACCCTTCTTCCAAGGGAGGTAGATTCTCTTTTTCTCCTGGAGCCTCAGGAAAAGCTCCCTGTTCATCCATGCTGGTCTTCTTCCCCACCGGCTCATCTTGCAACTCAGAGGGACAGCCTGCTCCTGAGTCTTTAAGACTTCCTTCTTGAGGAAGGAAGTCTAGGAAGTCCAGCCTTCCTGGATCCCTTTACCCTCCAAAACTGAATCCTAGGGAACCCTCCTTACTAGTCTCCTGAGCAATTCAATGTCTGCCCTACAGAATTCCAAGGCAGCAGTTTTGCTGTCCCCTCTCCTGGCTCCACCAAGAATCGAGAACTCTACCGTTTCAAGGTCACTCTGTCCAAGACCTCAACATCTCCCACCAGACCTCCTCTATTTGAGAGGGCCCAGTAGGCCCTCTCACTAGCTGTAGAAGGAAGTTATTTTCCATACGCTCTAGAAACCTCATAGATTCTTCTGTGCTGTACTATATTCTCGCAATCCTCTCAAATCAGCTCCCTGTGCTCAGCTATGACAAGGGAGAGGGTCTGCCATGGTTTGGGGGGTGTCACCCTAATGTATTTCTTGCAGAAAGTTACTACACCATTCTATTTCCTCTGCTCACCCACCCCTGCTTTGACATGGGATGTGTTGTTCCACTTTACCAGTGTTTCTTAGAGTGGTATGGGGTTTATTATTGTTACTGTTATCACTGTTTGCCCCGTTTGCATAAAGGTAGAGTGTGAATTATTATTCTCTAATCGCAGTAGTTGGAGAAACATCGCAAAACTAGGATACATTCTGCTTAAGTTCCCCTTCCTTGAATTGTAAGACACGCAGCTCTTTTTCAGAGTGCTCTTTCACTCTCCCACTTTTGCTGTTCATGAAAGCTGGTCTTCTGAAGCCCAGGTATGCTACCTTCGCTTGCCTATGAACTAGCACAGGCTCATCAAATCTACTTTTTACGTTGTTAATTACGTTGTAATCTTTAGTTGCAGTTACATGTTGTAGGCTGCAGAGGGTATAAGAGGGCCTGTTACTGTACTGTTTACCTCCCAGAAGAGGAAGCATCCTGAGAAAGGTGTTGATGAACCCTGAGACCACAGGGATGTAAGAGGAGAGAAAGCTCTTGAGCCAGTTGCGCTAGCTACTTCAATATTTATTTCTCACTTTCCATAGCTCCC
The DNA here is from genome assembly GCA_023055505.1 of Callipepla californica brunnescens. Classification (NCBI taxonomy): domain Eukaryota; kingdom Metazoa; phylum Chordata; class Aves; order Galliformes; family Odontophoridae; genus Callipepla; species Callipepla californica. Next base: position 59,992,413 of record JALIRH010000001.1, read on the forward strand.
TCATAAGCCATTTTATTAATGCTTTTTTTCCCATGTCTGTGATGTACTTTTTGCAGTGTACACTGTTCAGATGCTATTCACTTTAACATCTGCCTAAAATTGGAGTTGTATGGAGTTCTTCTTATATTAAAGAATTTTCATTCCAAAGATCTCCAAGGTAATTTATTAAAAAACAAACAAAAAAGTGTTAATTGATTCTGCTTCAAAATTCCTTCATATCACAGGTGCATAATATTTTTTTACCTCTTCCTTATTTTTTTTAATATTTTTTTTTTTTTTTTTTTTTGAGGAACTGGAGGATACAACAAATGTCCTGTCCTAGCTATACCTCTTTTTTATGTCAGAACCAAAGTCTGTGGTAGACCTAACTAAAAACTGAAGAGATATTTTTGTTCACAAAATCAGTTCTGTTCTGGTATGCTATGTGCATTTAGCATTATAGGATGGGGAAGTAGGGGAAATAATGAGAAGTAGTTAATATTTTGATTCAGTTAAGAGGGTGATCTTGCTTTCTGATTTTTGCCATTCAACGTTTTTCAGGCTTGTGTAAAGCATGAGTGAATAATTTACCCATGTGTAAAGCATGGGTGAATAATATCTTGCCTGAAAGTCTAATGCGAGATAAAGGCTGGAGAGAGTATTTCAGCCTCAGCTGACATGCATTCCTTGCTTCATCTTCCAGTTCCCACTCAGATGTCTTGTATATCCTAGCAGAAAATAAGCTGGATGTCACACCACCCGTAGCACAGTTCATTCCATGAATCCATGTGTCTATGATTATCTTCTGAGATGTTGAATATCTGGGCAAGTTTAATACCTGGGTAAATTTGGACCAGCAAGGTCGTTAATGGCATAATAAATGAAACAGAGAGGATATTACACACAAACCAGCAAGTTAACAGGTTCCATAATGTGGTCTAATGTCTCATGACTTCCAGAAAGAGAAATAAAGACCCAGGCGGAGGAATTAACTATAAAGTCAAGGGATTTTTGGTTTGTCAACTCTGTTTCAAGAACTTAACTCTCATATTTATTTCTACTGTGAGCCTTGGCTGGGTTATTGGCGTTATGCAATATTACTGTGGCAGACTGTTGAGAGGCAATATCATCAAAGACAGTAAATCTAAAAGGACAGTGGAAACCATTAATGGTATACAGTCTGTTTTAGAGCGTATAGCTTTGTTTTTGTTTTTCATTCTGTTTTGAAGAAAAACTTGCTGGGAATACTTATATCACTGCCATAATGCTGTTAACAAGAAAAGGGAATTTTTAGTTTTTTCTTCCTTTTTCCTCTCCCCCTTTCTGTTAGGGGACTACTTAAGATTGTCTAGTGTACTGTATAGACAGAGGAATAAAAGGCAAAGAGAAATTATGTTTTATTTTACATTAAAAAATTTGTACGTGAGGAATGGTTTCTAGCAAGTAGATTAAAAGCAAAATAGTTGCATTGTTCACATCTGACTTTCTAAAGATCATCAGGTTATGACAGATGAGCTAATCAGACCTTATGATTTTCCAGACATCTACAAGAGTTCTAAATTAGTTGTCTCAAATTTGCAGGATTAGCTGTGTGCCTATGGCTTAATGAAGTTTTTAATTGTTTCAGTCAATATCAGTGAATTAAGATATGTTACTCTAGCAGTGCTCTAGTGTCTGGTCTCTTAACCTGCTGATTTTGGAATAGCTAGAAAACTGCACTTTGGTATAATTTTGATGTGATGTGTTTGGAAATCAGTTATGGAGTTGTTATTTTGCATAGCACCTCGTCTCTCATATGAATGTATCATTTGTGGGGAAATTTCTAGTTTGCTTTTATGGCCATGCGCCCTCATTCCTTGTTCTGGAAATGGTTCAACACAGCAACACATATATACCCTGCTGTTAGTCAAAGGTAGGCAAGACTTTGTAAAAAGTGATACAGTACAAATCTAAGTGGAAACGAAAGGAAATAAACTGCATGCCTGTCTCTGTTGGTGACAAAAATTCAAGAGATTTATGGAGCATGAAGAAAACAAACACATGTAATGTCGTGTATTGGAGACATTTCCTGTTCTTCTGTTCCTTATGGTACTACTCGGGGCACTGGTACAAACATAATTCCTCTTGGAAAAGGTTAAGACATTTCTGTTCAGTGTCAGTAGTAGGTAGGTTAAAAAGTAACTAGCACAGAAGGAATAATCTGATCATGCCCTTTTCTACCACAGTTCTGCTGCAAGAGTGACCCTTGGCACTGTATTAGCACTTTGTTCTATCAATGGCAGCTTAACGTACTTGGTACTTAGTTTAGCTGAGATGTGAGGAGTCAGCTGTTACAGAAGTAATCAGTACAGAAAGAAAAACTGATGGGCGTTGGAACTAGCTGTCCAACTGGACCTGAAGATTTTTAGAGTTTCATCTACTTGGTACTGAACTAATACCAGTTAGAGTAGGTGCTAACATGGTAGTTTCCTCATGTTGTAGAGAGATAAAGAGGTATAGCGCTCTCCACCAGCATGTACTTGAATCAACCTTCCCAGGAGATTCAACCCCCAGTATAAACTTACTGATGAGCTAATAGCTTTTCTTGACTCTTTTTTTTTTTTTTGTTTTTAATTATTATTATTATTTTATTTTTTAATTATTGTCTTTAACTTTCAATCACTTTGCAATAATGTTTAATAATGTGTTTGTATTAAGGTAACTACAATGCTGTTTACAGCTAAGAGACACAGAAGACAAAAATATTTCAGTGTTGATATAATGGTTAGACTTCAGAGTGTCAATGAAGTCAGAATAGGTATTGAATCTCAGGAAAGGGCAACATTTTTGAACCAAATATCGCACTGCTGTTTGAACTGACATTTAGCAACAAACATTCCCAAAGGAAAGCTGTCTGCTATGAGAGATTTGTTTTTTTAGGAGACAATATGTCCAAATAGGCGCTCATAAGTAGTTGTTTTCCTTTCTGAAAAGGAGAGGGCAACAGCAGCACACTCAATGGATCAATAAATGGTAAAAGGCATTTTGAGGCTTGTAGTTGTGGAGCTTGTTTGGGATTGTTTTGTTTTTTTCTAAGATGTAATCACAGGAAGGTGGAGAGAAAGGATGCCTGGTCATTGAAAGTGAATATAACTGTTGAGCTGCATCAAGCAGATGGCTTCTTTGATGAAACTAAATACAGAACTAGTCTTGCAAGGAATTTGTTTTATGGAAGCACAGCCAAAGGCACAAATCTATGAGAAAATAGCTGGTGATATGGCAATGTGGTGGGGCAAAGTAACAGACTGTACATATAGTAATTGGATTGGTCAAGTTCCTTTCATGGCTGAGACTTTAACTCCAAAGTGCTTACAGAACAACTAGTTAAATGCCCCTAGCATAGCATCCAGGCAGACAAACAAAACCTTTCTACAGAAAACTGAAAAGTTGCACGACTCAAAACAGTTCTTGCTGCTGGCATATTCACTTTATCCAGTGCTTTTTACAGAGGGCATCATGGGATCTTTCTCTAGCTGGCATGATATGGCTGTTGCTCCTTCAGACAATCCAGAAGATTCCTGGAGTGTGTTGAGGATAATTTCCTGGTCCAGGTACTAGTCAGACTGACCCAAGGTGAAGCCTTACTGGATTTGATGCTTACCAGAGCAGAGGAAAGCATTAGAGAGTTCCTCCTACTAGAAAGCCTTTCTTTATAAATCTTGATGTAAAGCTAAGCTTTTTCTCTAACACATGTTGTTCTCCCAGTCAGTGAGAATTGTTGGTCAAAGGAACTGTATCTCTGTAGCACCTGCGCTTTAACCTGGAGCTCCATTACCTAATAGCTGTGTTGATGGTATCTTCAGGGTTGTGTTCTTCTCTTTGTGGCCAAACACGACACTGATCTTGATCTTTTTAGGAAGAGGACTTCTCTGCTGAGAGATAGAGGGGAGAACAGCCTTATTTCCTTAAGAGGTTGGTGGGATGCACTGAAAAGAGATAAGGAGTATTTCTGGTTTATGTTAGGAAGCTCAGCCATAACTTCCATGTCATTGTGTGCTGTACTGTTTGCCCTGTGCATTAAAACATGAAAATTTTTAATAAGCATAGGTTATTTGAGGAGCCTGTTCGCAGAACAGTCTGTAGTTCTGTCTGGTCTCATTAGCTTCTCAGCACATCTTGCTTTCTGATAGGCTTTCCATTATGTTTTTTGCCAAACTGATCTTATTTCCCATTTGTACCTTGCACTTGGATCTGTGAACTTCCCTGTGCTTATCTAAAGCTATTTCTCACAGTGCTTATCTCTGCATCTGCTGTTTATCTTGCTCCACAGCTTCTGCTCTGAATAGTCTTGTATTCCCACGTGCATCTATCTCAACGCATAGTTAGCACAGTGGATTACCCAGAACTGGGATTCTTATATAAGCAATTAAATTCAGAAATGGTGGTACCTGAGACTTAAGGTATACTGAGTGGCAGTCTTCACTTAATACCTCTGGAAGGCAATTGCACTTCTACTTTCCATACATTCTTTTGTTTTCTGACTGAAGGATAGACGACAAGGCAGGAAGACTACCAAGAATATGAAGTGAATGTGTACTGCATGCTGATGCACTAATATGCATAGAAGACACATGGTTTCTCTTGCAAAAGGAAACACCTTCTCTGCAGAGAATGATAAGACTTTTTTTTAAAAAGAATAATTTTTAATTTTTAATTTTTATTTTTCCTGGCATGTTGCCTACAATTCCTAGGGGGGGGAAGAAGAAAGGCTTAACTATAAAGTTCCTAGAGCCCCACTCAGTATCCACAGAGTGAATTCTTAGCCTATTGCTTTCTGAGTTAGAGTCTGAAGTGCTGTGTGTTTTTTGAAGATGCAGAAGTCCATAAAGATGGAAAAGTCATGTTCCAGGGGGAGAAATTGTGCTGTTCCTCTACATGTTCTCAATGAAGATTTTTTCCTTCATTACTGCCTCATGTTCAATCTATTTGCTGTCAGCAATACTTAAAGCTACAGTGGACATGGGCTTTTGACTACTGCTGGCCTTTCTATGTGGACAGTTGGACACTCTCCTTGTAAACACTAGTCCGTACAAAGTAGAATTAATGCAGCCAGTTCTACTGTTTGTCAGTGTAAGTAGAGATTAGTCTTTAGTGTGGCAGAAATGTCATAAATGTCATACTCTTATATAAGTGTGACAAATTAACAGCTGAGGAGTAGTTATGAAAATGAAATGCCATCCTAAATTATTTTTTTCCAAAGTAGTTCATTTTTTTTTCTGTTAATAATCTCAAGAAGTGGCATAATAAATATGCAAAATGAAAAAAAACTAATTTTAAGAAGTTGTTCTTTGGCACTCTGATCAGTATAGGTTTAGTAAACATTACTGTGTGTAGCAAACCTCTGTATGCAATAGAGATATAGCTAATATTTTCATTGTGAGAAGAGGATGAGAGACTCCATCTTTATGTTCAGTACATCTTTTTGTATACTTTGGGAGCTGAGATTGTATGGGAAGACTGTCTTCCTGTTATTCAACAGCATAATTCATGACTGAGCATACATATATGGTGGTTGGACTAGATGATCTCTAGAGGTCCCTTCCAACCCCTACAATTCTGTGATTCTGTGATTTAAACGAATCAGGACACTCACATAACGTGCCCTTTTTCAGTCCTGGTTTCATTCCTGCCACATGTGGTTTTTTATTTGCCTGAATCTTGCATCTGGTGGTGGTGAGGGGGACAACCTCCCTACCATCACTGTGACAGAGACTGGTGAGGCAAGCAGTCACTAGACCTAGAACAATGCTATGACTACTAGAACACATACCAGGTAGGTGAAGTGCAACAATATTTCTAAAAATGAACAGCGATTCCATTGTGTTGGCTGCAGTCATGTAAGATTTTGTGACGTCTTGTATAAGATTTGGCACCCTTTTATCCCTGGTGATATTACTCAGAACTTAGCTGGCACCAAGAGACTCCTTTCTCACCTATTTCCTCTTAAATTCGCTATCCTTTTGCCTTAGTTATAGCCTCATCATTGCGAACATGCTCTTAAACTTACCAAGCTGAAATAATTCTTGAGGGCAACTGTGAAATTTAGAGGTGGCAACAGGGGAGTATATAAAGCCTCTGCTGAGATCCTTCAGATACAAAAAAACTGGCTGTATTACATCCTGTATGCTGAAGTACATTTAAGAGTGGAGCTGCTTTCTTGGTTTAAACTTCCTTCAGCTCCTTCAGTTCTGGCAGAACCGTTTAGGGTTTGCATCCCACTACAGATATAGTAGGAAAGGCTCTTTCCCAAGGGACAGATCATGTAAAGGACTGTGGGAGGCTAACGGTGGCAAATCATTCAGAGTGCTTCATTTAAGTGCTGATTTTAGCAGAAGCCTAGCAGTGAGCTCCTGGTCTGATATTAAAACACAAATTGCTTGCTGCTGTTATTTATATGGTTTCCATTTCTTTTGCAAATGGAGTGTAAGCATTATTAAAAAATAAATTAAAAAAATCATTTGTTTTGATTCTGTTATCAAGCAATAGTCAATTCATATAGAAAATTCCAACTCTGTCAAATTTATCAACAGGAGAGGTGGCCTGTCACTTTGCAGGAGGAAAAATAATTATGCCTTAAAATGTACTGTACTGACTTTCTGTTTCTGTGAGCTCCCTGTTTGGGCAATACCTCTCCCCCATACTCCTCTGTGCATTTTGTTCACTGCCCCTAACTTTCGAGTACAGTTTTCAAAACTTCCTGGAGGTACGTTAAGAAACCACCCCCACTTTTTAGAACCTCTACACTATATGAAAAGGAGAAGAATGAACCTCTGACAAGTTGTAATAGTCAAGGTTAATTCTGAAGCAGCGCGTTTGTTTACTGCCTCTTAAGGGAGTATCTCCTGCTTTGCATGCTACTTAGTTGTTTCTGGAGCCAAAGAAAGACTGCTTAAAAGGATTAATTTGGCAGGCACTCCTGAGACTTTGGAAGGTAAACAAGTGTTTCTTTACTGTCAATATGGCAATTAAGGTCCAGGAGATTAAAGAAAAGAAAGTAAATGCAGTTTTGGTTTCTACAGTAGACTGATGGCTTAGTGATCCTTTGAATATTTCATGAGGTGTTTTAATGATTTTGGAGTAGCAAAATCCAGATCAGATGTGAAAACTTAAATAATAGTGGACTGAGGAGTATGAATTAAGTGATGCCCAGTGTTAGTCAGGCTAGATTTCTTACAATCAAGACTGGTGTCCAGACTTGTTTAGAAAATGACATTTCCTTAAAATGCAAGGGGTGTGTTGCAGGAGTCCATCTGTCCGGAGGTTTTCTTTTTTGACCTCTTCATATGCTATTCTCACCAAAACTTCCCTCCCCAAGTTTGCTGATAAAGAGATTCAGGAAAATCTTTCTGGTACAGTTGTCAAAACTTGAAAAGCAACACACTACAATACTACATATTTAAGAGATACTGAGGCAGTCCAGAGTAACATTAATGAAAAACAAGATAAGTGATTCCTTAAAGCTGATGGGCCAGCCTCTTTTTAGTTGCTTTGTTCATTGCACAATACACAAAGCTGTAATTAGATTTTAACCATTCCTACTGTTTTACTTTTAGACTCTTCTTTGGCCAGCACATTTATCCTTAAGGGGATGATGTCAAACTTTCTCTTCAAATATAACTTCAGAGAGTAAGTTATATTGTATTTCATAGAGTGGGGGGTCCCTTTAAGGACAGAGAGTTATGGTCAGTGGCTCAATGTCTTAGTGTAAACTGGTGAGGAGTGGCGTTCTTCAGGAATTGGTGCTGGGATCGGTTCTTATTTAACATCTTTGTAGGCGACATGTAGAGTGGGGTCGAGTGCACCCTCAGCAGCTTTTCAAATGACACAAGAGGGAAGGGATGCTACCCAGAGGGACCTGGCATGGCTTGAAAGGTGAGCCTGTGCCAACAAAGCCAAATGCAATGTCCTGCACATGGGTTGTTGCAATCCCAAGCACAGATAACAGGCTGGGAGGAGAATGGCTTGAGGGCAGTGCTGAAGAGAAGAATATGTGAGCGTTGATTGATGAAAGATTCAACGTGAGCTGGCAGTGTGCACTTGTAGCCCGGAAGGCCAGCTGACCTTACACTGACCTTCCATTACCTGGAGGGGGATACAGGAAAGCTGGAGAGGGACTTTTTATAAGGGGAGGTAAAAACAGGATGAAGGGAAATGGTTTTAAACTGGAAGAGGGTAGATTTAGACTAGGTATTAGGAAGAAATTCCTTACTGTGAGGGTGGTGAGACACTAGAACAGGTTGCCCAGTGAGGTTGTGGATGCCCCCTCCTTGAAGGAATTCATGATCAGGCTGGATGGGGCTTTGAGCAACCTGGTCTAGACGGAAATGTTCTCGTCTATAGCTGGGGATTGGAACTAGATGATCCTAAAAGTCCCTTCCAACCCAAGCCATTCTATGTTATGTAATTTTAAATCAGAGACTAAGAATGTGTTAAGTTCATTCAGAATGCTGTATATGTGATATAGTTGGTGAAATGAGCAGAATATTACCTCAGCATAGAAGACAGCTCTATTTTCATAATGTTCTTCCTCACCTTTCCCCTCACCCCAGTGCTGTTTCTAATCCTAAGTCTGCTGTGCTTGGAAGTTAAGTTGGGAAAGATATCCTTTGAAAAAGCAGTGAAATGGAGATGGAGGTTTTGAACTAGATCCTAATATATTCCTCTGGGAGTTCATCATGCCTTTATTTTGTGACACCGATGTTTCTAAAGTGGCAGTGTTAGTTTAAAACAATAATACCATACTTCTATTTCCAGGAAAGCCCAGTAGTTTTCTAGACTGGTCAGTGGAAAATAAACTCACACTGCAAAGCCCTGTTCTTCTGAAAGTACCATTTGCTGTCCTAACAGTAATATCTATGGAAGAAAGTTGGATGCACACAAGCCTATGGGGACTAATCGGATACTCCCATGGGTTATGAGAGATGCTATTTATTGTCTTGCAAAAGTCACAGTGAGCAGTGGAGGTTCCTGTTTGCTAGAGAAAAGCAAATTTCATACAAGTTTTGAAAGAGCAAGAAGGAGGATCTGCTGAGCTACAGTCTGGTCAGCCTTGCCTTTGGCCTTGGCAGGATTATGGAGTAAATCTGCGTGGAAGGAATTTCCAGGAATGAATACGGGAAGGTGACTGGAAACAACCAGTGCAGAATTATCAAGGGTAAATCACATTTGACTCAAACGTGGCAAACTATCTCATATCACTGTAGCAGACAGGACCATTACATCTGTGTTGATAGGAAATGGGCTGCACAGACGTGTAGTGCAGTGGATGAAATTTGGCTATACTATCAAGCTTGAATGGTTATGATCAGTAACATGAAATGGAAGTTTTGTTTGGTATGAGTGATCTTCCTAAAGGATCAGTACTGATGCAAATACTGTATATCTCTTTATTAACAGACAGGATGATGAGGTACAGTACACAGGAAATTAATCTGCAATCCTAAACTAGGGGTGGTGAGATGTATTGAATGGCAGCCCTGCCTTTCAGAGGCTGGAATGGACAGGCAGAAGCCTGCCACAGCTCAGCAAGGGAAACTTTCTGGAAGAAAATAAACCAGCACCATCCTGGGCTGCATTAGCAGGAGTGTGGGCAGTAGGTTGAGGGCAGTGATCCTTTCTTCTGTTTGGAATTGGTGAGACTGCACCTGGAGTACCATGCCCATTTGCGGGCTCCCCAGAACAAGAGATGTTGAGGTGCTGGAGGTTTGAAGACTTTTTTTAAATTGCATTTCCAAAAGTGTTCCCTAAGAGTAGTGTTCGCTTTGGAGCCTTAATCTGTATCCATATATATCATTCTCTGCTGGTATAGTTGCTTCTCTGAGGAGTGTTGTTGCTCTTCTCTCTTTCCCATTTAACTTTTATCACCGCAGTTAAACTGTTCTCATAGTAATCCCTACTGGACATATTCTACCTTTCCTGTGTGGGAGGAATCTTTTATGGACAGTTTCGCACATTTTAACTGCAGTCACTATTTGTGAATCCACCTTTATATTTTAACCTTTCTGTATGAATTGCTTATGCTCTTCAGCTGTCATTTGTAGACAAGCTCAAAAATGGGATTTATTTTTCCAGATAATGAAAGTGTTTTTGAAACAGAAGCTCCCAAAGCATAAGAATGAAATGGCTGCTCATCATCTTCCTTATATTCATCCATAGGTTTCTTTAACTTTTATAAATATATATATGTATTTTTTTCTTGGAGAGTAAAAGCTTTGCAGCTAAACATACTGCTGTCTACATAAAATAATATGGTTGTCCTGGAAAAATGCTCTTGAAACTGAGATTTTAGCAACCATTAGGAAAGGTGACTGGGGTTTACAGCCCTGGTTTATTAAGACATCACTCTACTGTCTAAACGTTTTAAATGTAAATGACAAGCAGTTAATGAAAGAGGTTGTAGCAAGTGTGATGTTTCTTCCTCTGATCAAATGGCACTTACAAAAATGATGTTTGGAGTGCTCTGAAAAGAAATGTGAATCGTTTATAACCAGGTTATTGTATAGCTTGTCTTCGCAAAATCTTTTTTTTCCTCATCTGTATTTTCCTGGTTCACTTAATCCAGGTTCTTTCAATTTTGTTGTTCATCCCGGTGCCTAAAACCACAGTTTACACTTAGTGCTCATGACCCATGCAGAAATATAGCATTCCTCATGTGATCCCTGATCTTCTGCTGTGTTAAAGCAACTGTTGGTGCTCTGAAACAACAATGCAGAAGTGAAAAAGACAACAACAGTGCAGCAAAGAAAAAATACAAGTCCTCTGGTGAAGTGTTTGGAGCATTTTGTTCTGTTCTCTTGGTGTAGAAATGCTTTGCCTCAACTACCTTTTCCACTACTGATTTCTGCATGCCTTATTGGGAAATTACAGCAAAGGGAATCTTTCACATGGTATGTGAAGATCCAGAAACTCATTATCGTAGCAGCCCCGCAAGGCAGTGCTGGGAATCAAAGTGTGAAATTGCAATTCCTGAAGGGCAGTATGCAGGGCGACATGTTTCTGTAGTTTTCCAATGGAGTGAGCCACCCAGTCATCACAACAAATGATGCTAAATCCCAGCAGCTCCCCTGTATTTATTCTGTAATTTATGCTCCAGGGGATATAATCACAGACAAAAATTCCTTAGGTGAAGTTTACCTGAAGTTCAGTCTTAACAGCAACAACCTTTCCTTCTATGAACAGTTAATACAAAGGAATAGAAAGGGTAGTGGTGTTTTGTTGTGGTGTTTGTTGTTGTTGTTGTTTCTGTATTTATTTATTGTATTCTTTATTATTATTGTTTCCATTGTTGTATTTTTTTTTCCCTCCTTACTTTTCTTACCCTCTTCTTCTTCCCCCACATCTTTGGAGTTTTATAGTCCAAAGCAGTTCAACTACATAATCCAGTCAGGGTCATGTAAAATATCACAGATGTGTGGAGATTAATCATGACCAGAATCTGCAGTGCACACATTTTAAATTGATGTATTTATTAATTTTCAAAATGTGGAAAACATATTTCTTATGGGGAGTTTCCCCAAAACATTAGAAGTATTCAGACACTCAGAAGGAATTAATTATTGAGAAGTGATGAGCGATAAGAGGTTTCAATACCCATTTTCAATATCCCTTTTCCTTTGGGAGTTTATATAACATATAGCTACTACTCCTGTGGGTAAGTCCAGCACCTTCATATGATGTGCAGTTCCTACATGTAATTTTGGCATGGACCATTTATTAAGCTTTATAGTTTTGGTGATTAACAGCAAATTGTACTATACAAACGTTCATACAGAGTTATACAGAGTTAGAAAGGGTACAGCCAGTTCCTCTGCTGTGATGAGGTGGTAGTGCTCCCACTGTATTGGGTCTGTACAAGTTTCAGATGCGAAGCTTGCCTCCCTGAATATTTTAGCTGTTAAAGTGTGTCCTTACTGGGAATGAACCATCATTTATTCTCAAAATGCTTATGATTTGGCCTAAATTTGTGTGCCTTTAGATTTGATATTTCCTGCTAAGTGACAAGTCTCTCTTCTGTTGAAATGTCTATTTGAACTGTTCATTGTTTTAGTCTTTGTGGATGCCAGAAAAACAAGACAGTAAATATGAAAAATGCAGGTGAGTTTAATAAGGGGATACTAGCACAGGTTCTTCTAATTACTTGTGCTACTAAAAATACATATGTATTTATAGTTCATAAAATGCTGACCTGATTTCCAGTTTGTCCTACGTGGCTTCATCCTGGATCTGCTCTTTAGATAGATCTACTGATATCAGTGGTGCTGTTTTGGAAAGCAAAACTCAGTGTGGGTTTCTGGCACTATGTGGAGAGTATTACTGTAGTTTTATCTTCAGAAGTGAGGTTTTTTTTTTTTAAGACCTTGGAAGTAGTCTCCTTTACAGTTGATGTCCTATTGTTGCTTACTCTAAGGTTTTAAGAAAAATGTTTCAGGTATTGAGGAGACTTATTCGTATTTTCTGCTTTTTCCTAACAACGAAAGTGCCCAAGTGACATCCTAGGAAGAATGCTAATGAGTGGACATAGAATATGAACATTGTTTATGGAATATCCATGTTTATGTGGTTGTTTATGAGTATCCTTTGCGGGTTTCCCCCCCCCCCCCCCCCCCCCACTGTTTTTGAGTTCCTGATTGTTTTTGTTTCTAAACAGTAAGGACTGGTCAAGAACTTCTTCCTTCTGTAGTCAGTGTCACTACTTTACAAAATCTTTAGTAAATTATTCTATATTAATATTATTGTTATTATATTATTTTCTATTATTTAGTAAATCCTTTTAAAGAACATTTGATGCTTCAAATGAATTAGTACTCATTAAACAAGGAAAATGGGGAAATAAATTCCTAAACATTTTCATAAGACTATTTTCAGGGGAGAAAAAGGAAACACAATTGTGAGACTATGAAAAAAAGCTGCCTTTCTCCAGAGGCCTCTTGGATGACAAAGGCGTTATAGGATTCTAGGAATGCAATTAGGACAGTTAGAAAAATCAAAATAAAGAATGGACTTTTAATTCTGAGCGTAATTAACTACCAGAGCTATCTGTCTAGGGATGTGGCAGAGCTGTCACCATTCTTTACCTTTGATTTCAGCCATTTTGTGCAGAGAGTAAGACTAAAGATCGTAAGGAACTCCTCTGATCTAGTAAACTGTAAAAATCCTAGCTCAATACAATTGAAACATGCTGTGAAGGTGATAGGAGGCACTTGACAGACCAAGGTCAAAACAGAATTTTAAACGATGTAACTTTTATAAGGAAAAAAGCCTGTAAATAGAATGTACACTAGAATGTGTATGTTGAGAAGTAAAGCTGTGAAGACTTTTAATTTAATTTATAGGCTACTGCTTCTGTGTATTTGAATTTATCTAGTGGATACTTTAGCATAGAGATTGCACTGTTATTAGTTTTATTACTATAGGATACAACTGAGTATACTGCAGTATACTTCCTCGTAATCACTAAGCATTATTTAAGATACATTGCTAGGGGTTGATGTATAGGGCTTTTCTGCCAAAACTTAGAGGCAATAGGGATAAAAGTGACACAGGGAAATGCTGTTTCAGGACTTAGCCTGCAAGATGTAGGTATGTTGTTGTTGCTACTTTCCAGCTGGAAATGAAGCAGCTTGAAAGATTAATTAGAACTGAAGAAGATAGGGGGTTCTCTGCAGGAAGCAAATGGCAGGCTTCCTTTTGGATATCAGGTGCTTTTGCAGTTCTTGATTGGAAGTTGATTTAACATGTAATTGCTCAGCTTTTGAGGAGTTTGTTGGCTCAAGATTTCCTGCATTTGGAGTGTTACACTATGAAGATATTTCACCTCTACTATTAGCACAGCAACAGACTGTGTTTAGCAGTGATTGCCAGAGGTCTTCCTCTTTCAAAATATGCTCTACAAGCACTGAATAGTTAAGTTGCCTATGGTGTATCATATCATTGTGCTGCTGTGGCACTGATGATAGTTAGGACTGTGGAAATGGTGAGGTGTAATTAAAAGTACGGTATTCTTTGTAATTGTAGTTTCATTTCTGTGAAACTTCTTTCATCCCTGGAAAAGTGCTTCTCACTATGCTTGAGAAAGCTGAAATTTGGATTTGTTTATGTGGATATTTGTGTAAAAGGTGCACCATAACTGAAGAAATTATATCTTTCAATAGTACTTTTTTCTTTTACCTCTCGGTACGTATGTGGCTGAGTGCAGCGTGGAGAAGGAAGGAGCAATTGTGGCTCTAGAAATGCATGCTGTAATTTCCCAAATTCCCATATGTCACTGTTCCTTCAGAAAAACTGGTTGTATGTGCCCATAAAATCGTAGAATGGTTTGGGTTGGAAGGGACCTTAAAGATCATCTAGTTCATACTTGCTATAGGCAAGGACATTTCCCTCTAGAACAGGTTGCCTGGACTTGAATGCTTTCAGGGAGGGGGCATCCACAATCTCACTGGACAGCCTGTTCCAGCGTCTCACCACCCTCACAGTAAAGGATTTCTTTCTAATACCTAGTCTAAATCTACCCTCTTCCAGTTTAAAACCATTTCCCCTCATCCTGTTGCTCTATGCCCTTCTAAAAAAGTCTCTCCCCAGCTTTCCTGTAGGCCCCTTTTAGGAACTGGAAGTCTGCTGTAAGGTCTCCTTGAAGCGTTCTCTTCTTCAGACTGAAGAGCCCAACTCTCTCACCCTTTGTAGACTCATCTTAAATAGTGATTTTTTCCATACTCTGGGTTTGCATAGGGTTTATTTACGCTGAGCCAGGAATAAAGTAAAGGTGTCACTGAGGTTTTGGAATGCTTTACCCCAGGTATTCCTGTCTGCCACCATCTTGTGCACAGACTCTGGCCTTAAGACTGAAGATGTACTGAGGCACTGCCCTGAGGAGCAGCAGAACTGTTTGGGGCTTTGTGCAGATTCACACAGAGCCTTGCACTGCCTGTCCTCTGGCTGGGTGCAGCATCATTGGTGCTGGCCTATCCAGGAGGCCAGTGGAGGTACAACGTTTCACCTCTTGCCTCAACCTGTGCTGCTCAGATGCCACTGGTAACTGAATAGCCCCACCATTCAGCAGTGAGCCCCTGGTTCTAGGATGTTCAGAGACTTGTGACACATGCTTTATGTGCCTTCTGATTGGTGAGATAGCTGCTTTGTAATTGTCTTGGTCAAAATATTGGGGGGGGGGGGGGGGGGGGGCTTTCCTCTCTAAAGGACAGCTGGCTTAGGGAAGGGGGTGGGAGGTGGTGGGTAGTGATGGAGCTGGGGGGTGGGGTGAATTCTGGTGGTGAGTAGAGGAGTCTGAAAGACCTGCTTCTGCTGTCCCCTGTGGTGAGGGATACCATGGTGACATGTTAGGGTTCTGGCAGGCCAATGCATCTGTACTAAATCCTTGAGTGCTGTACCCTCATAATGATGAATGTTGTCCCAGGTTTCAAGAAAGGCAGGCAGGAATATCACTCTAGGTCTGTCATTCTTACTTCCCAACAAAATTATGGAGAAAATTATGCTGGGAGTTATTGAAAAACATCTAAAAGAAAATGCAGTTATTGGTCACAGCCCATGTGGGTTCATGAGGAAAATGTTCTGCTTAACAAATTTTATCTCCTTTTATGGCAGGGTTATGCATCTAGTCAACCGAGGGTAGGCAGCTGATGTGACTATTTGGATTCGAGGAAAGCTGTCAATACTGTTTCTCAGAGTATCCTTCTGTGAAAAGCATCTATCATTCAACTAAACTAAGGCGTAATTCGTTGGGTTAACAGTTTACAATAACCCATTGACCCATCAGCAGGTAAGGTTTCATCAGACTGTTTGCCAGTCACTAATTAAGTCCACAGGGCTTAAATTAAGGGCCAGTTCTCTTTAATATTTTCATCAATTACTTGAATTGCAGGAGCTGAAGGTATACTAAGTAAGTTCATCAGCAACACTAAACTAGGAGAAATGTTCGACTCCCATGAGGGTACAGAGGCCATGCAGGGAGATCTTGGAAACTGGAGGGAAAACTGTTTTGTTTAACGAGCAAGTACTGGATTCTGCAACTGGACAGGACAGAG
This sequence comes from Callipepla californica brunnescens, assembly GCA_023055505.1. NCBI lineage: Eukaryota > Metazoa > Chordata > Aves > Galliformes > Odontophoridae > Callipepla > Callipepla californica. Next base: position 60,008,468 of record JALIRH010000001.1, read on the forward strand.
GCTAGAGAAAAGCTCAGAAAGGGATCTTGCTGACAGCAAGTTGAGTCTGAGTCAGCAGAGTGCCCTAGTCAATGCTGTTTTACTTTTGAAAACGCATATGCCATAGATTTGAATCTCACCTCTTGCACAAGTGACAGCGTTCAGTGCCTGGGGCTATGGCTCTTCCTTGGAAAAGAGTTGCATGAATGTGCAAAGTCACCTAAGGTCCAGGCTATCTCCATGAAAAGGGACAGAGCATGGGGGAGCTCTGTTCATCAGTGCTAAATTCCAAAAGGTGAAAATACAAGCCTTTAAATAAAATGAAGGGGCCTTCATGAATAAAGGAACCGAAGAAAACACACTAGTTGCTTGACAGTCCTAAGCGTGATAAAAATCGTCCACTGCAGTGGATATTACTGTAAATCTTTGTCTACCTGACAGATTTACATCTACTAGCTTCCATAAAATTCACTGTTAATGGCACAACACCTATTAAGCTGAGGTATTTCTAGGGATACTATATCATAGTATTTTACTGTAGAGTTTACATTATTCCTAGCATTTCAGTGCTTATATTATGAGGTGATTCAGACTGAAAATATAGTAACTTTTTCTGGCTTCTCAAGGACAAGCTTTTATTTTTGAGAAGCCATTCAGAAATGACAGGTAAAATATTGGAAATAATAAGGCTGAAAAATACCATACTCCAGAATGGCTGAGATTTATTGATACATGTGTTTGGCCAGTTTGAGGAGGCATTAATAAGGTGCCAGGCAGATTCTTGTGGTTTTTTTAGCTGCTTTTCTGCTTTATTTTTTTTTTATTGTGTGTGTGTGTGTTTGTGTGTGTGTGTGATTGTGGTGTGGTTGTTTCTTTTCCTTCCCTCTTTTTGCCTGATGAAATAACAATTGGAGGACTGCACCGAGAAGGTTGCAAGGGGAATACATGATAGATATTGACATCAAACCAATGTTAGCAGTTTGGAGAGATTTTTGTGCCTCAAAAAAACCTCTCTGCTTTAGTGTAGAAACTTGAGGTGATGTAACTGAAAGCATGCGCTGCTCACCAGTATCCCATGCTGCAAATTACTGAGGCTGGAAGCTTGGAAGACCCTGGGAGAGTGCAATTCCCTCCCCTTTAAGTTCAAAGTCATAGAATCAGAGAATGGAGTTGATAGGGACCTTTAAAGTCATCTAGCACAACTCCCCTGCAATGAACAGGAGCAACTACAGATAGATTAGGTTGCTTGGAGCCTCATCCAACCTGCTTTTGAATGTTTCCAGGGATGGGGAATCTAATGCTCTCTGGGCAACCTGTTTCAGTGTTTCACTATCCTTATCATAGAAAACCCTTTTTCCTTGCATCCAACCTAAATCTCCCTTCTTTTCCCCTGTCCTATCACAACATACCTTTGCTAAAGAGTTTTTTCTTATAGCCCCTTTTAGATACTGAAAAGCCCCAAAGCCTTCTCATCTCAGGACTGAACTCATCCAGCTCTCTCTGCCTGTACTTTTAGGGGAGTTTTTCAATCCCTTGGACCATTTTCCTGCCCCTTCTCTAGATGTACTCCAGCAGGTTCACATCTGTCCTGTACTGAGGAGTCCGCATCTGGACTCAGTACTCTAGGTGAGGTCTCACCAGTGCAGAGTAGAAGGGTAGTACCCTTCTGTCAACCTGCTGACCACACTTTTTCTTTCTGGACTGCAAGGGCACATTGCTTGTACATGTCCAGCTTGCCATCCACCAGTACCCCCAGGTTTTTTTGGAAGGGCTGTGTGGCATTGACTTTTTTCCTGTCAGTAGTGACATCAACTGACTGCCATGACTTTTCAAATTTCATTTAATGTGGCTTGGCAGCTACAATAACCAGTCCTTCAGGACTCTGGGATGAATCTTTTTGGGATCTATAGACTTACGGTTGTTCAGGTTCCTCAGGTTGTAGATGATCAGGAGCATTCAAGCTACATATGAAGAGCAGGCCTGGAAGTAGTTAGATGTGGAACTAATGGTTAGATTGACCTAGCTTTCATCTGAATATAGCAGAACAACTACCAGAAATGAGGGGATAACTTCAAAAGAAGTAAGCTTGCTGTACTGGAGGCTGCTTTCCTGTCATTCAGGTATCATCAGTGCTACTGAAAATGAGAACTTTCTAAACATATATGTTGTTGTGGGTTGTTGGAAAAAGCTTTTCTAGCTTTTCTTTTTTAGACTTTTCTAATGCAGTGTTGCTTTCGAAGACTGCCAGTGTGACTAATCCTGAATTCTGTGTGCCTTATAGTGCTACTTTCTTTACTGGGAAACAGAATCATGCAAGAAAGGATCAAAGACTTGAGCTGAAGTGACAAAATGAGACAACTCTCTCTGAATAAGGCACATCTGGTGTGAAAGGTAGTGCTGGCAAGACTTTTACTCCCTATTGCAAAAATAAGTGATTTCAAAACCAAGTAGGATTGGGGAATATTTTTACTTCAGCAAAGTTTCCAACCAGAAGGTTTTAATGACCAAGTCTTGACAGGGTCCTGTTAAGTGGTCTTCATACCTGGAGCAGTAGTTAGCAGTGACTAATCCATGGATCAGCACTGGCATTTTCCGTATGGTAACTCCTATTAGGGCCTGTCACATATTCTGTTGATTAATTGGCTTCTTCTTCCTTGATTGGCCCATACGGTAATTACACTTATTCTTTTCTGTTAAATACATTTATTCTAAGAATTAGCTTAAAGTTAAATGCAATCAGTCTTTTTTTTTTTTTTTTGGTCTGGATTACCAGTTTGAAAATGAAAGCTACAAATCTCTATCCTAACTCTGATTCACAGAAATGAGATCACAAAACATTTATTATTGCCTTTCAATTCTTTTGTATTCTTTTCTGGCTCAAAAGTAGCATTTTGAACAAATGGAATTTCATTTTTTAAAGAGCATGATGTCCATTTCCCAAGTACATTGCTCCAAAACAGAAAGTAAACGTTACATTTTCTTTTCACAAAAGCTGACATACACAGTCAACCTCTATCATAAAATTTCACCTCTTAATTCAAAAGGAAGGCTTTCCGAGCATAAATAGTGTGTGCACTGCAACAAGATAAGCTTAAAGGTCATCACAAGGGTGAATGCAATAATAACAGTAGTATTCTCACCTGTGCACAAACAGATTTTTGCATGATTTAAGAAAAAAATCACACCCCAGAGTATCATGCAACAACAGTGGGGATATTTCTTTTGGCCCCAGAAGGAAACTCTGCTGGTAAAAGCAATGGAGATGAATTAATACCAAGATGCCACATCAGAACAAAGATGTGCCACATTTGGGTCTGAATCACTCACCTGCCAAAGCTGCATAAATCTGCAGGCAGTTTGGAAATTTGAGCATGTGGAGACAGGGAGCACATGCCATGGTGCCAGCTGATGCAAATATGCAGTGTGAGACGAGCTAACATGGATCTCCCATATACTACAGAGATTTATATTCTTCTTTTGGGAAATCTAATTATCCTAAAAAATTGCAAGTTTAATTTGCTTGGAGTGATGACCTTGGGAAAGATTATTTGCTTCACTCTTCTGATAAAGCTAATGTAGGCATTGTGGAGATGTGTTTTAGGATTTCTTAAGTCTGTTATTTGTGAATTCCTCCATCTGTGAACTATTTCAGAGCCAATCACGAAAGCGGTCTAAGAAATCAGTCGCGTTAAAAGGAAGTTTTAATCTACTATTCTGGTTCCATACTTCCACCAGAAAACTTCTGGAAGTCTGCAAATTGAACAATCTTGCTTACTACTGACTAGGCTCATGAGGTGGAGTAGGTAATGCTTCTGATTCAGATGATTTATTGGTGGCCCATACTGAACAGTAGTGTCAAAAAACACACCAACTCTAGTCTATTATGGAGCACTTGTGGGCTCTATCTGTGTGAGGGATGCTACTGAGGTCAGAAGAGCTGGCTGGGGAGGGTTGTACAATTGCCCTGGAAGGATTAGGCATTGAAAAATGGATAAAGAGGACTGACTGGAGCTGTTTCTGATGGGCTGTCACTGTGCAACAAACTCCTAAATACAGAATATCATCTGCTGTCAGAAAAAAAGCATGTAAATGTTCAGATCTTTTAGTTAATCTAGCTCATTTGAATCTTGGCAATTATGAATGAATCATATCAGTAAACAATCTTTGAAATGGCTATTGGGAAATGGCTAATGGGAAAAGTAAGTGCTACACCCAGTAAGATACAGAGGAAAATTGTACCCTGAGTATCAGTGGGGAAATTGCTGTGCTGGTGTGAGCTGACTTTATGGTGTCAGGATGTGCATGGACCTTAGTCAGAAGAAACACTAATTAGTGTTGTGTTTTTTTGGATTGTTTGTTTGTTTGTTTTTTAAGAAATGTTTTATTTTCTTTACCTTTGAAGTGGAATTTAAGATGTCTAGAGATATTCCTTCAAAAGTAACGATATTTAGCTTTTTCAATGGCTGAAATCCAAGTGCTCCACAGCATGGAGCTACACAGCTGTATCATCTTTACTATTTTGTAATTATGTTGATAACAATGTGCTGTATTTTACAAGTATGGATGCTGAAGAGTGGAAGGGGGACTCTGTGTTCAAGATAGTTTAGAAGTCACTGGCAAATGCAAACATAACGTGTATCTCCTGAATTCCAGATGATGCTTCGTTCACTTACTTCCTCACTTTTGCCCTCTTTACTCCCTTTGCACCCTGTTTTGTACAAGTTTTCAGTTCTTTATAGCAGTTATTGTGGGGATTTTTCAGTTGGCTTACATATTTCTCCCTCTATCTGCTTTCCTTGTACTTGTGCTGATAGAACAAGAGTCTTACTCTGTTCTGACCTTTCAGTAAATTAACTTACCTCTCTCTGTTCTTGTCCTCTGTGAGACACATAACTGGTACCTTTTCAATTACCTTATTTGCTATTCACATTAATTTTCCCAAAAAACGTAACTCAAGTGCATCTCAGCATCCTCCCTTGAATCCAATCTCTGTGAACAGAGATCCTTCTGAAGATGGGCTAGCTCTGAGCAAGGTGCATCTCAGCAGCTGTAGAACCAGGCTTACCCATTCAAACATAAAAAAATTTTATTCTGAGCAGCATCATCCTTAGGGAAATAGTTAAAGTGCTTTTTCTAGCGATTAACTGGAAAACAGGTGTCTGTAACTTCGCTTATCTGCCTCAGAGAAAGGAAGAGAAGCAAGAAGAGGAAAGATGAAATATGTATAAAGACAAAATAAGGGAAATAATTCTTTCTCTTCAGAATGCAGGTCATGCTGTTTCATGCTGCATTTCTGTCATCATGTCATGGAGGAATATATTTCGAAAGAAGAAAATAATGCTTCTATGAAGCAGAGAAGTGATTTTTTCCCTTAAATAAACAAAACAAAACAAACAAAACAAAAACAAAAACAAAACAACAACAAAAAAAACTTATTTTGAAACTACATGAAATTTCTTAACAATTACAGGGGGAATACTTAGTACCAGTGAGTGGAGGATGACATAGGCAGACCATCTTGCTGGATTGTGCTGTCAAAATGCTCAGCAAATCTGGGATTTAATTCTTATGTTGAAACAGACTTACCTGTGGCCATAAATAGACCACTCCTCAGATCTCCACAGATCTCCACAAGCCAATAATACTGTTTCCCCATTTGCAAGGATGCAGTGAGTATAAATGCAATTAAATAATGCAGGACACTTGGATGCTATTGAAATGATGCCACTGAAGAAAGTAAACTGAATTAAACTCAGGATTAATTTTTCTCACAGTTTATAAATATTTAAATTGAGAGTTGCCTCGCTGAACAAGATTGATGCTGCTTGACAGAAAATCAGCACTCCTCAAGCCCATTTGCCCCCAGACTGGGGTAGAAATAAACTGCCTTGTTTAGCCTTCCTCTGTTATCTACAGTCGCGACGCTGTCTTGTCCCTTCTGAATCAGGGCTATATTTGAACTGTGCAATGGAGGAAAACCAGCCTAAGGAGAACCAGCAGCAGGGCTCTGAAGCCTCAGTTGTAGTGTGGGCAATTCTCTGCACATGTCCCAGCAGAATACTGTTAGGAGTGTAAACACAGCTAACCAATCTCACTGCTCACTGATTTTTTGTTTTTATTTTTTTTTCCTGATCTTTCTGAAGTAAGTTATGACTTCCAACTTGTGGAAGCTACTACTTGGCACAGTTTGGTGGGACTTGACCACTGCTGTCTGATAGGAAGTTGTGTTATCAAAATCAACATTCTCCTTTTGGAGAAAATAATTTTGTACTGGGACAAATGATTTATTTATATAGCAGAAAGTTTATTTGCATAGTGTAGAAAATAACAAGATTTATTTGCTGAGTTAGAATCCCTTAGGTGTAGTATAAATATAATTACAAGAACATATAAATATATCTATACTATGCTGTTGGGCCTTTGGCACCACAAATCTTATTTCCCTGACTGTGAAAATAAATGTTTTGAAAGAAAAATAAATCTTTAATTTCTACCGTTGACTCAAGAGTAGGAAAGGAAATATGTAGGCTATTGACCCAGAAGACAATAGATCCACTGTCCTTGGACATCCCAGGACAATAATCTATTCCAAGTGGTATTTACTAACTGTGCTAGTTTATGCACAGTCTTGGAGATTTGACTTTTGACAGTGTAAGATCACAGGGTAAAACATACTTCTAAATCAATACTTCGTCAATTAATTCAACTTTTTAAAATACTGGCCCTTGGGTTGTCTGTAGCGAGGCTTAAAAATTAAAGAGCTCTCTCAAACTGAGTTTATGTGAGGGTTTTGTTTTGTGTTTTTAATTCTCTGGCCAGTAAAATGGAGGAAAGAAGCTTACTTAGGCACTGTCACATAAATTCTGAGACAGCTTCTGGAAGGTGATATCTGGAAATGGAAACTATTGTAATAGAAGCATTTTGGAGATGTTTGATCTGTTAACACAGAAATCATAAATCTTTGTTGTAGGGAAGTTAGATGTATACACTATAAGTAAGCAGGTATTGGTTTCTTTTTTTCTTTGCCATATAGGTAAAGCTATGATACAAAAAGGCTTTTGAAGGTTCTGTTGTCCTTGCACAGTGTTGATTCAGTGGACCACAGTCTATGGTTTTCTATAATTAGTTCTGATAAATGATGAGTTATTGTGACATCAATGTTAAGAGTGACAATTTATATTTTGGGATAAACTGCGTCTTGGGAAAGCTGGAACTAACTTTGGTGAAGCTCTCTCTCTCTCTCTTTTTTTTTTTTTATGGCATATTTCCATCCCTACAACATGATCTGTATTTTATCATTGGAAAATATTTTAGTCAGGGATTTTCCAAAATTTACGAGGATTTCTTGGTCTCAGATCTCATTTGGTTTAGATCACCATAAGCAGGAATATACAGCCCGTGGACTGGTTAGTTTGTAAATGTTAAAGCTCAAATGGTTTCCCAAAATTAGCAATTAGCTGGTCTGACTTTGTGTGCAGTTTTCCAACCGTGTCTCTGCTTTTGAGCACAGCAAATTGGCTAAATGAGGTGATCTTTGAAAGCAGAACCAAAAAAAAAAAAAAAGTCAACAAGAGAAAGAAAAACACCCTCAAAACCTCTAAAACCTGATATTGATTCAAAGATTTGCAATGAAAGAGAAGCTGCTTTAAACAGTAATTTGTTGTGATTGATTGTGCTTGCAGCCTGAGATTTTAGCCTTATTTCTCATCTGCATTTATCTGGTTTGTACTTGAAACCTTGAACATTGTTCATCCTTTTGTCTTTTGGACAAAAGTAAGATGACTGTACCATGGTAGCACAAAAGTTCCCATATTAATCTCTATTTTTATCTTTGAAAAGCAAAATAAATTACATTACCCTAATCTCATGTTTTTAATATCCGTTTCTTTTCATGGTTCTCTGAACCTCCTCCAACTGTTCATTATCTGTATTGAAAGCTTGATGCCAGCTGAGCTACCATTTAATCCCAACTCTTTCAGAATGCTTGTATACATAAAATTATATAGGAAGTACTGAACAAAGACCATCAAGTATGGAATGCAGATGTGAGTTTAGCATATGTGAGTAATCAATGGACAGCACAGGTCAGTTTAGGTAGGCTGAGCATAATGTAGGGAGAGGAGATAATTCAGGGTTTTCTGCAACTAAAAGGGCAGGAGAAACAGCCTCACAGCTATACAGCAGAATGTAACAGAATATAACTTGTAACTTCAGAATATTTGGATTTTAATAGGATTGCACCATCTCTCTGTTCACCTTAACTATGATTATAAATGAAGACAGTAAAAGAAGGCCCTGGAATTCTGATTCTGTTCTTCTTGAACATGTGGAATTGCAGAGGTATAGGTGCCTGACCCTTCTTGAAATATTTTTGCTGAACTTAAGCAAGCTAGATATTAACTTTTAGAAAAGGACCTAGAAGAATTTCTGTAAAATAATCTCTCCACTTATTCTGTATCCAGAGAATCACAATCTGGTCATGTTCCCTGTTTGTTGTGGTAATACATGTTCACTATTCTGTATCATATTTGTATGCATTCATATTCAAGTATGTAGTACTTGATTAAGTAAAATTATTTGCTACTATGGAAAGGTAATGGAGTAAGGGAACAGCTTTCCCGGAAGGGTTATGGAGTCTCCTTTTATGGATAAATTCAGTAGATGTCTGGATGTCTACTTGTGCAACCTATTGTAGGGAACCACTTTAGCAGAGGGGTTGAATTCAATGATTTCTTGAAGTCCCTTCCAACCCCTGTGATTCTACGACTCTGTGAAAGCATACTTCCTTTAGAGTGGATTGCCACTACTCTTGTGACTTCAAGTTATGTCTACCACGTAGAGTTGAACCTGCAGATACGGATACAGATCTTCAGACACAGTATTGTTGAGTCTTCCACGCTCTCTTTGATCTCTGCTCCATAATCTTCCACTGTAATAAAAATGAGGAGGGAAACTGAAGTTGAGTCAGAAGGAGAATGAAAATTGTTCTGAATCCTCCTCTGTGGATGCATCTTTCTCCGCTAGCTGTAGAACTATAGCTCGTGAGTCTCCCTGAGGTAATGGCAGCCTTTTGAAATACCTTCTCTTAGTACCCAGGTATTTAACCTGATATTTGCTGTCCGTATGCTTTGGTTGTGTTCCAGTTTACAGAGTTATCTCAGTTGCTGTGAATCAGCATCTTCACCTTCTCACTATCTACTCTTGATCTTTCTCCTTTACCAACTTTGATATCAGTGATCTGGAAGAAAATAAGGTTGCTGCTGATAAAGTTAATTAGCATTAGAACAGTCCTTGTAGGGAACTCGCTGTAACACAGCTGTTCAGTGTTGTTTCTATGCTTACATAAATAGTTTAGTCCTATCAATCAATTGACAGCATGTTTCAAAATGTGCTTTTTTTTCTGTGTAGTGAGGACAACATTTGCCAGAATAGTGTGCATTGTTTTATTCTCATGACTTTGATCCTTTACTAATCAAAAACTGGGAAAATAACTTAACTACAGAAACATAAGTCTGTTGTATCAAAACATGTCTTAAATAAACAAGCACAAGTACTTTGACAAACCATGTCTAATTTATCTACAATCAGCTTTTGACTTGCCAGGTCAGGTTCCCTGGAGCATGGGCAGGTTAGACTTTCTTTAGACTACTGAGAATGGGAAGGGCAGGAGTTCCCTAAGAACATCAAGGAACTGATGTGGACTGAGAAACTGAACAACAGCCACCGTAACAGGTTATGAAAGGAATCAGAGAGGAGAAAATCAGTGAGCGACTCAAAGCCGTTGTAAGAGCAAGGAACTGTCAGCATGGGTGTAACCATATGAAGAGAGCAGATGTCTCTATTTCTGTCACTCACTATTTTCTTTATTTAAAAACTAAATATTCTAGTTGATATTGCAAAGAAATCTAACTTCTTTTAAAAAAAGTTGTTTAATTTCTCTTGGGAATTCACAGTAGAAGTCACTTTCTGTGTTTTCTGTGCGTACCATTTACTGTTTTTAATACAGTTACAAAAGCAGAAACAAAAAGCTCTGTTGTAAAAGCCTGCAGATTTTAGGTTGGTTTTTTTTTGGTTTTTTTTTTGCTGTTTTTAAATGTGTAATAGTTTTGGAAACAGTGTCTAAATAATTGTGGTGTGATTTTCATACATAGTTAACAATAGGCTAATGCCAAATTTTGACAACTGATACCAATTCAAGCAGAATTACGTCAATGACACTTCTGTGCTTAATTGGTGTAAGCCCATAAGGGCAGAGAAATTACTTAAGGACATATGGGTGATGTACTTGGAAGACACTAGTAATAAATGTGCATTTCCTATGAGTGATGAACAGTGCAACTTATTTTGGAGTGACTACTTGTATGCACAACAACTTCACCTACAATAGCCAAAGACTTCCCATAGCTGGGACTGACAAAGCTGACTAACATTATGGTTCCAGAGTTCACCTCTTCATGACAGTTAATAGACACATATTGTTTGCAGCATATTCTGATGTTTGTGCAGGCTTCAGCTTTCAAATCCAACTGGTTTGATGAAGTGGAATGAGAGGTGAGGAAAGAACTGCTCTATCTACTTCTGTTGAGCTTTGTTGCAGTTAGGATGCGTTTGATCGTAACAATTCAGTTTTTGTATGCATATCTAAGTATTGCAGCCCAGCAACAGGATTGATACAAGAATAGATGTATGTTTAATTTTCAGCTCATTTTACATTTAACTAGTTACAACAACAGAGAATTAGTTGTTGATATGAGTATTTCTTACTGCTGTAAAACTACAAATGTTTTCTTCTTATTAAAGGTCCTTCTCAGAAACACTGTCAAAGAATTCTTTTCTCAGAATTTTTCAGAAGCTCAGTGAATTAAATTAGGTGCTTCAATGATTTCAAATGTTTTAATGAGATCTCAACATTTGGCAAATATTCTTAACAAGTGAAGAAATTAGTTTTAAGAGAACATTATATTTTTTTATATATATATATTTTTTACCTGCCACAGCCAAAGTACTTGCTGTTATAAATAAGTGAAAATTGTTAGATTAAGTCCACTTACACCAGCTGGAAATTTGATCTAGGATTTGCAATGATGAGCAAATATGAGTATGTGCTAGAGGTCATTTTACAAAGCTGGCCTCATATTGCTACATAAACAGCGTAAGAGGGGTAGACATGCAATATTGTTTGACCATACTTGATTTTTTCAAAACAAGGCTCAAGAGTAATGAGCACACTTTGAAAAATCTCTGTTTTAGTGTGATATACTTCTTTTAGCTGATAACTAATTCTGAAGGTTAAGTTTCAAGTAGCAAATACCAGTTCCTAATAATTTCCACAGTCACAGATAAGATAGTTCGCTTGTCATTTTTTTCACATATTTTCAAGAAGATTTGCAAACAAATCGTGATGGTTTGTGAATATTTCACAATTCAAAAGCACACTCAAATTTACCAGAATCAGTATTTGAGGAATACTATTTGATCAGATCTAACAAAAGTAATCACTGATATTATTTGAACAGAAGCGTGTTTTAGGAAGATATCCTGTGTCAGTAAAGGAGGTGTTTAAATTTTGTGCATGTTCAGAATTAAATATGTTGTGTAGTTTTCCAGTTATGTAGCTCTGGCTGTAATTTTCATTTTTTTATGTTGATTGTATCAAAAGGCAGGCCAGCAAGTGTGCATTTTGGTTCTGGCTCATCTGCCTATAAATTCATTGAACTATTTCCAAAATAAAGAATAAGGATAAACAGTAGTTCAGTGATAGCCACATAATTGTAATATCCGCTGCAAATATTCCAAAGAAAGACTTTTGCTGGATGTCTTCTTAGGAGATCCGTGTGGCTGTATCATATTAGCTTTTGGCCAGTTTCCTAGAAATTCATCAGCCATCATTGGATATGTCTGCTGCATGTGTGAAAGAGAAATGCCTATGTCTTCAGTAGCATTTAATTTTTTACTTATACATTGTAAAATTTTATGAACCAGAGCTGTAATACAACACTGCAGTGCACAGACCATTGGTATTGCTGTAATCATTCAATTGAGAGACCTGTGTGGGCATGATTCAATAGGTAATGGACTGCATCAGTTCAGCTTGACTGTTGGGATTTTATTGCTCTCCCCACCTCTGTGACAGCTGCTTATTAGTGTGCAGTGCTTTAGAGAAGTCAGCATAGGAAATGAGCTCTACAATATTTTCCACATTACTCCGTGGTATTTTGGTAGATAGAGGAGGTCTTCACCTGTCCTTCTTTCTTCTTCCCTGCTCTGTGAAGTTCCAATTTTCAGGTTTGGGCAGGTTCTGTCTGCCAGACCAAACACGTTAGAAAGCTCATCATCTTACGCTGATTAATGCTAATAGGATTTGTGACCGTAAAAACCCCACGCAGAGAGTTGAGAGTCTATGTCGATGTAATTCTTTTTTTCTTTCTTCTGTTGCTTTATATATTATCTTGCATCAGCAGGCAACAGATTTCTTTCTGCATAGTTGAAAGAATCAACATCAGCAGGGGGTAAGAAGGTGTCTTCATCAAATTAAATTCATTTACTTTCGCATGACTTTGTAACCATTTATCTGCACTGTGAAATACACTAATGAGTGCATGAGTCTGTCAGCTCCAGGCTATTGGTTTAAATCAGGCTCAACCTGGCAAAGATCGTCAGTCTTTGTTCTCTGTTGATTGTACAGGACATGGTATGGAACCGACTTCACAAGTCCGGATCACTGTCTGTGGAATTGTGGCCCATGTCATTGAAATAAATACATCAGTTGGGTTTTCTTCTCACACATGTTGTCTTAATGGAGATAGAAAGCTTAACATCTGATCCTAAGCCCAATGAAATCACTTGGAGAATCATTTTTTTCAGTAGATACTAAAGCAGGTGCAAGAACTGCACTCAATCTGTGTAATCCTGAGAGCTGTAGCCAGAGGGTTGCTAAGTCGTGATATTAGAGAGTGTTTAATTATTCATCTTCTTATGTAAAAAACACTGAGACAATTTGAGTGGAAGATTATACCATCCTCAAAGCTTTGTTGCACTGAGAATAAATACACAGCTTTTGTGCAGTGCTGTTTTTTCTTTGTTAGTTTCAAGACACATACCCTTAAAAAAATTCTTCTGAATATTGGAAAAGTTCAATTTGCTCTAGGCATCTACATTCTCAATTAAAGATCATTTATTATTTATTGCTAGAATATTAGGAAGTTCCAACAAATTATCAGATGTTTCCAAAGTTTCTATTCATGCTGAGTTAACGTTATATTGTCTTTACATGCAGGAAAGATAAGTAGAAGCTGACAAATATGCCACAACCTAGTTTTCATTTCAGAGGCTGGTCTTCTATGTCATGTGTGATGTGCTGCCATTATTACAGGAGGCAGATTAGGCAGCTGTCTTAATGAGATGAGAATAAGATGAATGCAGAAATATCAAGTGCATTGGGGGCATACTCTGCTAAGCAAAGTATTTGCAGTACCTATTAAGCAGAATGTAAGTCAATAGAGTACCTGAACAGAAGGTGCTATATATTGTTGTTCTTAGAAAATTTGGTGTAATTGCCTTTATTATTAAAATGGATGGCTTCTCTTATATCTGAGTGCTCATTTCTCCTCTGCTTTTCTCATTCCCAGTAGTAAATGCAGCCTGATTTATAGATGCATACAAAGACTGCAAATCACGTGGCTGTCCAGGATACAGTTACTATGAAGAAGCATAAATGGTAGTAAAAAGGTGAAAATTGGCCCTGTAAGCTATATTGCTATATATGGGCAATTACTTTTTTTCCAAGTACACCACATAGTCGAGGGTGGAGTGGTAGAGGCTGGGGTGGCTTGCAAGATTTCCATTATTCCACATTTCACTATGATTTAGGAAGTAAGCACATTAAATAACTCTTCAAGACCAAATTCGCTGGTAACTCACAACCATTAATGGCTGTTGTGGTGATGTAAGGCAACCATAAATCCAGCATCTGCAACCCTCAGCAGGGATTGCAATGTCTGGCTCCTAGCCGGAAACTTACTTGGAGTCTTCAAACTAGAGATTGTAAAAGTCCATAAGCTTGTGGTTCTTCATGCCTGGTGAAAGAGCAGCTCTTTCTGACCATCATATGCCACACACGTGCACAGTACCCTCACGTTGGCTTCTTTGCCACCTGTGACCTTGTTAACAAGTGTGGGACTTAAAAACAGCGGTGTATTTAAAATGCTTCCAGGAGTGGTGTGTGTGTCATGGATGTCTGGCTGAAGCTGCAGTTTGTCATCTGTATCAAATCAATCCTCAAAGTGACAGCAGTCGGGCAGACAGCTGACTGCTTCTGTTGGCTGCACTCAGAAACACCGTTCTGTTCTATTTTTTTCTTCCCTTTCTGTGTTTTAAGTTAGTAGAAAAGGGATGTTGAAAGGTGCAGTTGACTGTACTTTTCTGTCATTTTTCCTCTGATGTGTTCTTTGAACTTTAAACGCATTCAGTGTTACTATTGTTACTGAAGATTGTTTTACTGCTTTATCCATCTTCTTTCCTGGATTGCTGACTTCTGACCTGCTGGGTGGTGCTCACCTCTTTTCTCCACCATCTCATTAACCACCTGTTAATGACTCCTGTTTGAGCTAACTGGGGCTCTTGCCCAAATACCCTATGTATAGGAACTTGGATGGCAAGCCATGACTGTACAGAAGTTTAAATAGATGGAGTTCCTGGTGTACTCCCTGAGCACTTGCTTCTTATATTCTGCATGCATGAGAGAAAAAAATGTAATGTGGAAAGATGACCATATTTTTCCAGCGATCACTTCTATTGTTAGATGTTCAGCAAGTTACTTCAAATGTTTAAGAAATCTACAGACAACTTCCTACTCTTCAGAGTTATTAAGAAGTTCTGCGTTGGTGATTCATATGTGTTTAGTGTCCTATTTCTTACAGTCTGAAGTTAATCTCTCTTTCTCATCAGCCTCTTGTAATGTAAACACAGGCATTTCTAGGTGAGAATAAAAAGTGGAGTAGGTGAAAAAGGCAATAGGAAGAATTCCCTCTTGTTCTGTTTGTACCTAGCAGGATCCTCTCTATTTGTCCTTTTATGTCCTCTACTGAATAAATCTACTAGTTATGTTTTCAGAAAAGAAAAAAATAAGCATTATAAAATTCAGCAAAGCTTTATGACATCTGTGTCCCTTCAGGGCTTACACAGCTAAAAATCTAAGTATATATGCTTTCTTCATTGCAGAGAGATTTATCAATACTGATACCAATATAATGATATCATTATACCACTGTGTCTTCTCTGTTGTAAGAAAGACATAAAGTGGTGTAGAATATTTCAAAGTATTACTTACTCTTCAGCTATTATGCTTCCTTAAGATGTTCTTTCACTATTTATCTTCTGTTTTTTACTTTTTCTTATATTCCCTTTTGTAGCTTCCTGAATCGTTCAGGATGTCAAGAGTTAACAGAGTGTTACAGAGAAGCCTAACTACCTTTTGTTAATAGTGCAAATGAATTAAAAACCAAGACAGACTCCTGATTTCTACAGACTAATTGCAGAGATGTATTTTGGATACAAGTATATCCCTGGTACACGTTGACTTAGATTTAGGAGAAAAGCTACTGGTTTAACTTGCACCATCTGAAAATCAAGGGATCACTTGATTCTTCGGTCACTTTTGTTTTTTTTCTTTCTTAATAAGACATACTTGTCTTGCTCAAGGTGACATCAGCTGTTTTATGTTTTTATATCAGGCAAGTAATTGCAAATATGTTCTAATTCTATTCTGTGTTTGGGTTCAGATTTCTGCAACGTGAAGTAAAATTTACTACCACAAACAGGCAACAGTTGTGCCTAAATTACAGCTGAGTGGCAGCAGATACTGCCCCACCCTCTATAAACAGAAATTGCTGTCTTACAGCTCGAAAGGAAAACTTTTGGGAAGAGAACTGTGAGAGTCCACTAGAGAAGCAACAGAGAATGACATGTCTTCCAGAGCTGGAGCAAGACAGAGCAGTGCTGGATCCAAGGTGAGAGCAAAGATATCTAGCAAAAGGTCAAATACATGTTCTGCTTGGGATGGCTAAGGTGTGCTGTATGAGATTTTTTGTTTGCGTCTAGCATAAAGAAACTGTTCTGTTTAATACCAGCCCTGAGGGAACTATGAGAATTTGTTGTGGAAGTGATATGGTGACTGAGTCTGAAGGGTAAATATTGGAGTGAAGTAGGAATACAGTCCCATTACGTGAACAGTTTTGAGGAACCCAAGAAATCAAAGGGTTGTGGAGATGCTCCAGATGTGGTTTCTCATTCTGTTTCTGGAGTAGATTGTGTGTGTTCTGCTAGTGTTAAATTGTGCCAACTAAAACTGTGTTCTTACCAGGTGTCTTGATCAATGGCTTCTGTTTGCTTTTCTGTGATGTTGTACTGTCCTTTGTCTGGGACAGAATTAATTTTCTTCATAATAGTTTATATGGTGCTAGATTGGATTTGTGATTGGAAACGGTGTTGATAATGTACCAACATTTTAATTACAATAATTATTATTTTATTCAGTTGGTTGTTGAGTTTAACCTGTAACAGGTGGTCTCCAGAGCTTTGTATGATATTGCCTCTGTTTTCACTATTTTTTGAGTATTTTTTCTTTTTGCTTTCTATTATACCTTAAAAATGAAAAATCCAAGTTATTTGAACTGTGTCCTGGTTTTTAGAGATTTGAATGTAGTTAATGTTTGCTCTTCACTCTTTCGATACTTTATAAAGATCTTTAGCCATGGCAATAAATGACTTACTAGAGTAGTCAGCCCTCTCATTTAGGGAACCAATATGGAAGGGAAAATTAGAGCAGTGGAAGATGCTGTTAGCACAGTGTGCTGTCTAAGAAGCTGGTGGAGAACAAGGCCACCTGGCAGCACTGAGGGGCATTCTTGATTTACCTGCTGAGAGTTTGGGAGGCTGGCACTGCTGAGACCCATGTGTAGTCAGCAAGATCACATATTTGATGCTTAATTACCAAGGGTCTTTGTAGACACCACCTGTATATTAGGGTTACTGACAAATCTCCCTCTAAAAACACCCATCCGTAAATGAGCACCCTGCAACTTCACCATATCAGTAGAATCTGTGGGAAGCTGCTCTGAATGCTGATAAGCATTAAAGTACTGAATGCATTTTTTTAATCCATAGCTGCAATCTTCTTCACATATGCACTTACTTTCTAGCTACTCTATATGAGAGTACGTAGCTTCTTCTGATAATGTATTTCTATAACAAAATCAGCAACTAGAACTGCTGTTAATACACTAGATAGCATATGAAGATGACAAGACATTTTTTTTTCATGCTTAAGTGTTAAGTTGGTGATTGCTTTATTGTCCACTGTATAATTTACATAAATTTAAATGGAAAAATTAGATATTAAAAAAGCTAATTTATTTGTATTTTCACATTAAAAAAATATTTTTCATAGCATCAAATGGTTGAGCATCGTAAAGGTGAAGTTCAAGTAGAATTACTTCCTTATTGGTTGTTTCTTCTGAATAGCTTGGTATTGCGTATATCTCCTGTATCTAAACAAAACTGATACTGAACCATTATAGTTTTGTAGATAGATATTGATATATCCTGCTAATGTTGTCCCATTTGGTCAATTTGTGTTCCAAATTCATTTTGATTAATTTTAGTATTAGAATTAATATCTTGTTTCCCTTTAGAATTAATATCTCGAGATTCTCACTCGACCTGGAAATGAATGTTAATAGGGAAACCTAGTCAAAGTGCTGCTTCTTATGGATATCAAAAGGTGCATAATATCAGTGATTCCTGTAAGCAGAATTATAGGCCTCCATAATCATCTTAGGGTGATGTTGAATAAGAGCATTAATAGATACCTGGGGCACATCAGGCAGTCAGTGTCTGTGGGTATGCACATGCCTCTTTTTCTCTTTAAAGTGTTCAGAGTGGTATTTTAGGAGGCTAATAAATGTGGGAACATATGCAACCTTTTATTTTATCTTTTTTTTTTCCCCCCCATCCATTAGTTTGTAGTTACAAGTGGGAGATGTTATATTCACTGTGTTTCTCCTTGTGCACTTAAGTGTGTAGGTGTGTAAAATTGGATTGTGTATACCTTGACTCCCTTCTTAAATCTGCTTGGTAATTGACTTCCTCTGTCAAGTAAAACAGCAGAAACACTGAAGGTGGTAGGAAATAGATTCCAGTTTAGGGTGATCTTGACTGTGCAGTCATGGTCAAAAAACTTGACTAAGCTGTAGTGGGAAAATCACTTAATAAATCATCACTAAAGGAAGAGGTTATGGTTTATTGGAGCTGTACTTAATGGTGAATCACTGTTTGGAACCACAGAAAATCTTGTAAGAGAACTTCCATTTGCAATCTATCAAGCTGTTAACTTATTGAACATAGTAGCTAGCCTTACTTAAAAGCATCTTGGGTTTCTGTGGATGCAAATTAGCATCTCTTTTAGGAGTGAGTGCAAGTACTGTACTGAGCAACATTATTTCTTTACCATTTGTCCCATGCAGAGTACAACACTAATTGGGGAGCAGGGGATAAGATTTTCAAAATAATCTCACTTTGACTTCCATGAAATACATGTTAAGCATGGTGTAGAAGCACCAGAATTAGGACTCCAGCTGTGGAAAATGCAGTCCTCCCTTTTCCCAAGGCAGTTTCCTCTTAATTAGCGTTGCTGTTTGCTACAGTTGGTGGAATAAGATTGAGTTAAACTGATAAAATCATTTTGACATGATGGAGAAAAAAGATTCTCCATATTAATAGATAATTTGTATTACTATTGCAATTGCATGGCTGGTAAGATCCCTGTATACTGAAGCTGGATATTGGAAGGCTATAGAAGAAATTCCTTTTAGCTCTTCAGCAACAGAAATATATGTCACGTAGCAAAATTTTTGCTGACTTATAGAAGTGATTTTCCCTATTGTGCTGGTGGAAGTTTCCTGTAACAAGCATGCTTGTTTGCCCTCAGCTTGTGCGTGAATAAATATCATTCTAAATGGTGCCAGGCTTGGAAGCACAAGTGTGAGAAGCTAGAGTGGGAAAGTGAAAATGGAGGTAGTTATTTTAACAGCTTTACTACATTGGTGCACATAGCTATTCCCCGGAAAAAAACACTCCTAATATAAACTGATTATAGCTGTGTTACAAAATGGATGTTCTAATTCTATTATAAAACTGTCCTTTCTCTCTAGTCAAGCTTAACAGATGATCTCTGAAATCTTTAGTTACTTTCAGCAAACGTGTCTTGCTGTTTTATGTATACGTATGCTTTCTTTCTTTTCTCCATATATTTAACATTGATAAGTTGGCCTTCTAAAACAAACGGTAATCTTCCGTTTAGCATTAATTCTTCCTGAGAAGAAACTCATGAAGGAGAACCGTCTGCATTCAGTCTTGCTCTATTCAAAAGAGCTATCCAAGAACATCCCGTTTTGTAATTTCCTCAAATTTGCCTGCTATTTATCTCTAAAAGGATTGGTTTAAAATCTTATTTATTCAAAGTATTTTCCTCCCCTCACCCTGCACTGTAGCCATTGCTGTTATGCTAGGGAGGAAAGGATCTTGATATGATGTTTCAGCTGCTGCAAGGGTTAGTTTTTGAATCCTGCTTATTGCATACTAAAGCATGCATTTCCAGTGTGTTTCCATGAAGGTACTACGCCCATGTTATTATTTCACTACTGATAGATCGCTATTGCGGCTGATTCATTCAGCATTGATATAAAAATTACTGAACACATATAGAAGAAAAAATTGATTTTTTTTTTTTTCTTTATTCTAAGACAATATCTGATAAGTGACTGGATAAAGCTTTATGGGGGGTTGTATGATGGCACATTCTCCTTTCCTGTGTGCATTCTGTCAAGAACATGGATCTTGACTCTTCAAAGCAGTGCATGGTGGGAAGATGAAAGGCAAACTGAAACAAGAGTTTCAGGCTGAATGTAAGGAGAAACATTTTTGAACTCTAAGGAAGTGATGTAGTAGAGCAGTTTTGTAGTCTTCAACCTTCAAAGACTTCAAAATCAAACTGAACTGAGGCCTCAGTAAACTTGGTCTGATCCCATGACTGACTCTGCTCTGAGCTGAAGGTTGGACTAGAGACCTCCAAACTGAATTATCCTATGAATCACTTTGTGTAAACAGAAAATGGATGCAGTTTTTGGCAGTCAGCCTTTATTAGAAGAACAAAATCAGCTATTAGTTTTATTATTTACATCACTTTTTCTGATATCTCTTAGAGAGTCCACTGCTGCAGTAATCCATTGTGGTGGTGGTGAAATAGAATAAATGTTTGTGGGGAATGTCTGCTCGACAGACCAAAGAAAGTCTTTCTCATTCTATAGTCCCTGTAAAGGTTCCACATCACTTATGGGCTTTCCTCCAGTGCTTTGACTTTTTTGCCTCCTGCACTTTGCTGTATGCCTTTGACACTTGAAGAATGGTACTGACATATTTGAATTTAATGCAGTCTTTTCTGCCATGTGCAAGTTATGAAGAGTTAGGAAGGGCAGCAAGGACAGATTAAAACATTAGGTGGAGCAACAGTATGACAGAATTTAATCTTTTCAGATCTTGGTCCTCAAAGTGTTTTTTTAGTTCTTTTAAATTGCTAACAAGGCTCAGTTAAAATGGTATTAATCAAATGTGGAAGCTAAATATGTTAATCTCATGTAATCCTTGTTTCACCTCTTATACTGGAGATGAGAGAAATGCCAGCCAAACAAGGGATGTTTTATATTCAGTTATACGTGAAGCCTGTAGATAGCACTTCTTCCAAATGGGAAGTCCTTAAAAAGGTCGAATGTGTGCTTCACTTTGAATCCCAGTCTTCTTCTGCTTAACCAACCAAACCATAGCAGGACAGTACTACTGTCAATATATATTGAAATGTTATTGCTTAATTTAATTTTAATGATTAATCAATGAAGAGCATTTACTACTTAGAGCTTCTAATAGATCTTGTGTCAATAAAAATTACTGAATTAAAGGAAGAAACACTATGTTCAAAAGTGTGTTCAAAATAAAATAAGAAATATTGTATTAGAAAACACTGTGTGTACCATGGAGCAATCACTTGTCTAAAATGTACCTAGGTGTGTTGACTTAAAGACTGACAGTCTTCTGGAGAGGATGGATCTTTGTGTTTACATACAACTTCTGGTTTAGGTTACTGGCATAGGGTATGTTTTTGGTTTTGACAAAAACTTGTCGTCTAGTAGATGTGTTTAATGCAGTATATCAAGACGTTTAACTTTTTATGAGCACTTTTAACAGACAAATTGTAGTTGCCTTTCAACC
This sequence comes from Callipepla californica brunnescens, assembly GCA_023055505.1. Lineage (NCBI taxonomy): Eukaryota > Metazoa > Chordata > Aves > Galliformes > Odontophoridae > Callipepla > Callipepla californica. The sequence goes on from JALIRH010000001.1 coordinate 60,029,765, forward strand.
CGAACGTATCTAAAACAACTTAATGGGAAGAGCTGTCTCCTCAGCATTGTTTTCTAAATAATTAACAAAACTTACTGCGTTCAGCGGGAGGGAGCAGGATATCTTTATTCTGTTTGTTTAATGGCAACCATGTTCAAGCCCGAGGTTTTTAAGTGCTACCACATAAAAGATGATAAATAACAGAACCAAAGAGGATACTAATATCAGCAGGAATATAGGCTCTCTTCTTTTGCAGTAGAAATATGTGCTTGTTCTTTATTGTAGTCTTATGGCTGATTTTACTCTCTGGCTTATTTCAGAATAGTTCTTTCTGCTCAACAGTTACCAAGGAACTGTTTGTTATCTTGTTTTTACCACCCCATTATAATTCTTCTGAAAAGTCATTTCATTGTCACAAGGGATGAAAAGATTCCTGTTGAAACTCTCCCTAAACCATCACTGACACCAGTAGGAACACTGATTTCTGCTGCTTCTAATTATTGTTTCTGCAAGAACATCTTAAGAAATTTCTTTATGTGAAGACAGTATGCGTAACAGACGCAGCAGCACATCTCTGCAAGTAGGAGCTATTAAAGAGAGCTGTTCTCTCACTGACTTCACATTAGGACAGCTTTGCTAAAGTCTCACTGATGTTGTCTCGTATTATGACAGATGATACCAGAATTATTCCCTTTAATGTAACTTCACGGGTAACAGACATAACTGGGCTCAACCAAATAATCTGCAAGATTTCAAGCACACGGGGTGCTCAGTTCTTCTCTGTGCCCACCATTTTCATTGATGATAGTATCTTCCAGAGGCAAGCCGTTGTGCTATGATGTGCATAGCCATGGTTGTGAAAACAGCTGTAGCTGAAGAAGAAAATACTTTTTCCCATACTCCTTGAATTCAAAGTTTAAGGAAAGGGATGGATCTTTTGTTCTGTCCCCTTGTTCATGCAGAAAGGTTTGGGATAGAATCTTGTTGTAAGGAGCAGAACCCAGATTTGAAACAAAAACTCTTAACAGCATGTCTCTTTCATTTTGTTTTTTCCTCTTCCAGTGCTGGCATTTTTGAAGGTTTTTCAGGTATTCAAGATGAGAGACTAGTGACTGTCTTTCAGGCCAGGGAAATGTTATGACCCATGTTAGAAACGCTCTAAATCAGGAATTTTGGGTTAGGCAAAGATCTCAGTGATAGCAGCAATTTATTCATTCTTGCAATAATGGGCACACACCCCCTACTGACAAGGGAGAAATTGCACCACTAGTCAGTGAAATCCATTCTGTTATATACCCTGGGTTCAATGCAGGTAAAACCTCTCCTGGCACTCCTTGGTTGAGTGTCTCAGGCAAACAATCTTCTGACGCTGTTGCTACATTACATTCCCATACAATGTCTGTTACCAATTCCATATTCTTCAGGTATGTTCTGTACTGTTTATGATGATAAGAGGACAGTATTGTCAAAAAATTACACACTAGTCCTGTCCTGTACCAGACTCTCCCTTACTCTACATAATTACTTTACATAGTGCCCATGCCAATTTTACCTAGGTTGGAATGCTCCAATCTCAACTTTACTCTGCTAGGCAACTTATCCTATGCTACTTACAGAAACACTTGGAATTTCCACTGCAAAAACACAGCCTACTTCTCACACTCACACTGGAAGTGCGGTGCAACATTTTTGGCTTTCCCAGCACCCATGGAACTTTGAAACACATTAATTACTAAACAATATAGCACAAATTTGGGAAATAGTTTCAATGCTGATTTAGGTTTTGTTGATTGTCAGTGATTTTGCTGTTTTCATCTCTGATTATTAACATTATCATCTGTAAATGAGCACACTGTCTTATCTAACTAATTGTTCTTGAATTTTTATCTTGGTGTTTGTAATAGCAAAAAGCCAATGCTTTCAGATTTGATTTGTTCTCTGATTTCTACTGCTACAAATAGCAAGCAGTTCTGATGAAATGTCACGGTTTTGAACCATGAGTAAGCAGCTGAAGAATCAAGTTCTGTGCCCGTTCCTGAGAACAGACGCAAGTAAAATTTAACTTGTCATCTTCATTGGGAAAGTTCAGCTGAGACAACCTTAAGTCATGATCTGAAAATGGAGGAAACTACATTGAGACCTAGCAACCTGCAACACAGTTTTTCATTTAATATTAGCTGTTTCTGCAGGCTTCTAGAAAAGCTGTAAGCTTCCTGCCACAGACAAGTAACAGTTATACTAATGAGAAAAACTTAGATATCTAAGCACCTGTAGATTAATTGCATTTGAAAGTAGGGATGTTTGATATTCAGTTTCCTTTTCCTGTTCCTGCTTCCTCTTTCCACTCAAATGCTTCACATCATGAGAGTCAACTCATAATGTAAACAGTGCCAGATTTTTTTTTTTCCAGGATTACAGAAACACTCTGATGCTACATTCAAAATAAAATTTAAGGGGTTCAAAACAAAAAAGAGAAACCTACACCTTTCCCTTTTCTGTGTGAATCTCATAGAACTAGTTTATCAGATTAAGCTAAGGTAGAAATCCCAGGTCAGTAGGGGAGTAAAAACTATATAATGTCTATGCTGCTTAAGTTGCTCCTAGTACCTAGTTCTTTAAGCTTCTGAATTCTTAGGCATCATATTTTAGACATACCTTCCTCGTGTGCAATTTGTGTTTTAGCCTCTTGCTCTTCCAAACCTGTGAGAGATGATATGTAATACTTCTGTAGCAATGCAGCAAGAGATTTCTATTTGCTCTGAGATCATGTCGTGCTCTGTTACACATTCTGACTCTGGCTACATCAGCAAAATGTGTTTTAGTACATGTAACTAATAATAGCTGGTGTCTTTAGTCCTTACGTTAGTCAATTATGCTTGATGTAATAGTTGAATATAATTAAATGACTTCAGAGAATCAGTCTTCTTAAAAAAAGAGAGAATTGCTTTTATTTTGCAAAAGTAAATATCTTAAAAATAGTATAAAAAGGCGAGGTGGAATAGATTAAGATCTCTGTATACTACTGTAAATCAAATCTATCGTAATTGTAAAGTAGCTGGAGTTGCAGCTTCATCGCTAAAGCTTTCAGACTAAGTTTTGACGTCAAAATCTATTTCAGCATGGCTATATCTATTTTCACATGAGAATAAAACTCAATTCAGACCTATATATGTAATTTTAGCTGTGTGCTGCAGCTTTCTACTGCGCATTTTTTGTGGCGTCCCTAGTTCAATGCACCCCCTTTGCTGTGTCTTTTCTTGTAGAAAAGCCAAACTCTGAGTAAGAAACTATGAGAGACACACAAAGAAAAACAAAGAAAAACAAACATTTATTTGATTGACTGATTGCTGGAATACCACTAAGTAGGAAGCAATTGTACCTCATGGAGGAGCTTGTGTCAGCAGCAAAACCGAAACTGCAGCACTTATTGATGTGGAATGTAAAACTGATTTGCTAAAACAGGCAAATATGGCATACGAATAGCCATGTCTGTCTGTGACACACATCACACCCTCATTCATGAGAAGGTTACTGCTCTTCTGGCTGCATTTAGGAGAACACCGTGGGTGCAAGGAGCAACATTACTCGTTTGCTCTGCTGACAGTTATGGTCCTGCTGCCCAACCAGTGCCTATATCTTCCATTGCAGCTCAGCCTTTGATAGTACCAGATGTTTGGGTGAATGGTTTCCCACAATTTAGTTTCCTTTTCCAGATGCGCTACAGCGAGAGTATATTTCACAACAGGTAGGCAAGTTCATCTATTGCTTCCTTGTTTTCCAGCATAGGCTGTGCTACTGAGAGACAAGCAGATGTGGTAAAAATCTCATTTCTTTGGGTGGTGCTTTTGGGTTGTCTTTGCACTCTGACCCTTATGTCTGCAAAAATTTAGAAGCAAGGTATGTTTCTTTTTTTTTTCCTTTTTCACTTACTGACATTCCAGGCACAATTTTTGGCACAGGATGCTGCAGGAATGCTTTCAGTGCGGGCAGGCCATCTGTGGGAATGAGAATCAGCTGCTGAGACAAGAGTGGGCAGAGAGATTTTAATATGATGCTCATTTTCTTGGGACTAAATCAACAGCTGTCTCTTCTTTATTTTTGAAGCTTGCTTGATGACTTTGAGAATCTAGCTTTTTTTTTTTTCTTTTTTTTTTCTTTTGTGGATGCTTTTTAAGATATGCAGAACAGTTACCCTTTGCACCCCTTCTAGGATGATTTTGAACCTCTTTAAATAACAGTTTCCTTTCTTGAGGGCTCAAGGATGAAAGCATCGTGTAAGAATACCAAATTTCTCTAAACAGAGCAAAGTGAAACACCACAGATTTAGTGATGGATGGTTTGCTGGTGGAAAACATACTTGCATTTGTTTTTGGTTTGTCTGGAAACATAACTAGCACTTCCAAGTGCATGGAGAGTAAGCACTGATGTTAAATATCAGTTTGTATTTTGCAAATGTGTCTTGCTTCCACTTCATGTTTTTTAAGTTGAATTTTACAGGTTCTGTAGTAAGGCTGAACAGCATCTCATCTTAGTGGACTGTTGGATTTTATATGAGATTATTTTTCATTCTCCTTTTAGAGAAGAGTGCACACATCTTCCTCAGAATTTTACTTTTCTTAAAAACTTACTCTCAGCGGTTACTATTTTTTCAGTATTATCCGTCATCTCGGAGTATTATTTGTCTTATAATGCTGAATGTCTGTGCTGGAAGCAGTACTGAGGAAATAGGTGACGTGCTGGCACCATTCTGATTGAATCCCAGCAGTGCTGCATGGTGGAATGGTATGCATGCAGCTTAGGATGGATGAGTGCCAGAGGCCATGTCCTCCTCATGTATCAATTAGCACAAGGGATAGTCAGATAGTAGACCTGTTTCATACACTTGATGTGTATATATATATTTTTGCTTGAGGTGGGATTTGTTTTACCTAACAGCTGAAATTATTTTTGTGTTCTCCAAAAGACATCAAATCTTATTACTTGTTAGCTTTTTGGTGTACTCTCGCCTTGTGTGCATGAACTTTAAAATAGCTTGAGCTGATTTCTGACTCTTGGACCTTTGCTTTGTCTTATGTTTTCAGACAGAGGTTAAGATCCTTGGTCTATAAAGATTTTCCTGGCAAGAGGAGTTAACTACATCCCTGTAAAGCCTTAAAAAATCACTCAGCAGTGCATTTTCCATCCAGGTCATTCAGAGGAGAGGAGACTATTTAAAATGTACTGCCACCCACCCAGGGATTTCACCAAGATGTTAAGCATGCTTTACAGAGCTTGCCTTTGAACCGAAAGTGTTTGGTATGTGGCCTGTGTTATGGCAGGTCGGAACCTGAGGGATTTCTGAACCTTCTGCTGCTGAGAATTAACAGCCTAATGCTTGCTTCTTAAGTGAATGGGGTTTGCAGTCTTGTCCAGGCAGGGGACAGGAGAAGACTATGGCCTCTCAGTGAGCACAGCGTGACAAGGGTGGGATAAAGGGTGTTTGTGACTGTGATGGTGTGTCTTGCTTGTCAATGAGCCCCCCCACCCTGCAAGCGGAGGTAGCATCTTGTTCATTCAGAGTGAACAACTAGCTCATTCCTCTGCTATTTCTCTGCTCCACCGGTGCTTGTTAGCTACAGAGGACTCACCCAGGTGTGTTGTCCCCAGCATCTGATAACATGAGCCAAAAACAAATGGAGTAGTGTTGCCTTCCTGTAGCAACCTGCAGAACGGTTACACTCTTTGCTTACTCTGCATCTCCCTCCACAGAAACAGGTACATTCCCCATGCCTTCCTGGTGGATGTTCAGAATGCCAACCTTCAGGAATATCTAAATACATTTTATTATTTAAATGTAGAATTATGCTGGAAGAGTCAGATGTTGAGATGGTAACTAGAGGTCAAGATTGGAGGTAACTTATTGTCAAATGCTCTAAGAGAGTCAACTTACTTTATTTTTGGTTGCTTAGTGGGTCTTGTCTGTGCTATTTCTAAGATTTTTTGTTAGTTTATAGTAGAAGTCCTCTATTTTGTCATCTTGTTGCTGCTGTTTTAACCCTCTATCTGAGCCACTGGAAAGTCCGTAGGCTTTTTTTATGTTAGTCTTTCTCCATTTGACTTATGCAGTGAATTTATCTCTAGACAACAGGTAGCTGTGGCTGCTTCCCTGTCCCACAGTGAACTGCAGTCCTTGGTGAAGTAAAACAACTTGACAGTGTCTTCTTGGTTTTACATGCTGCTGTTCGTGTCTTAGAAGAACTGTTTCTCAGGAGAACTGTGAACGAAAAGGAAAATATATCCTAGTGATTGTGTCTGTAATGTCAAACCAGGATTGAAGTCTGTGCTTGTTCAGCATGGAGGAGAGATGGTCTCAGGAAGACCTAACAGTTATAGGAGTGTTCTTAGAAATAGGTAGATGTTAACATTTGTAAGCATCTAGTTTTGTGGTTTCTGTTGTGTTATTGACCCTGAAAATATATTTTACCACTTCCCTCTTGATTATGTGTCAATAATAGATCAGTGAAGCCCTTTGATCCTGAATTCATTCAGTTATGTGAGTGGAACAGTTTGGGTTTTTTTTTCTTCTTCCAGCATTCACTTTCTTTTTCACCGCTGCATTTTTACAGGGCTGGGACCAAATTGATCAGAGCTTTTTTGGCAACTCTGTTCACACAGTTTTCTACAGTGAACGTCCCCAAACATTAAGGGGATGTTTAAATTTGAGGAGATAAACTAGACTACTGATCTTTTAAAGAAGGTAATGTTTTCACTGCCTAGGAATGGTAGGTGTCTGCAAGAAAATCCTCTTTTCTTGCCATTGTAGGATGGGATCTTGCCACTGTCTTTTTTCTCTGTCCAGTTACTTGTTGTGGCTCTTAAACAGTGCAAACATTGCAATACAAGGACACAAAGAGATTATATTTTTGCCTCTTCACAGGATCCTCCCAGTCTAGATTGATGCTGAAGGGTCCAAGTGAGTGGGTCTCTGACTTTCTCTCATTTCTGCCTGTGTCATTGTGCTCAAGGAAGTATAACACATCTCTTTACTTGCAAATTGGGTCAGGTAAAGAGACCTTCTTCGGTAGTGACCAGCTACATCTTTTTAGGGAAGTATGACATGGAGTAAATTAAAAGTATAAATCATGTACTATCCGTCACAGCACTATTCCATTTTTTTTCTGTCTGAAATATATTTTTCTCAGATCACATTTTTCCCTTGGAGTGAGAAAGAAAAAAAACATGACCTATTTTTAGAGGAATTATGGAGTGAACAAACTTGTTTATGTAAATGCCCTCCTTCACAAACCAGCAAATTTTGAAAAATGAATTTGCTTTTATTTCCCTATGCTGAAGTTTTTCAGGAGCTATTTCAAACTCTTTCACTGAAATTTTTATATGATATTGTTTCTGTTGATTAGTGTAGTGTGGCTTTTTTAGCTTCCAAAGTACAGACTTTTGCTACGAACTGAAACAGCTGATCTGCAGATGAAATGTAAACTAAAATATTGACTCCTTTCTCTTAAAGCAATGTGATATAAGCATGTTTCAGGCCTTTCTTTCTCTCACAAAGTCTTTGCAGAAACAGCACTGTCTTTTCCATAGGCTGCACTTTCACATGGGTAAGTTATTCTATACTTGTCTTCAGTGTTTCAGAATTAGCCTCACATTTGAGTTCTGTGTTTAGGTATCTCCAGCAGTTGCAACATTTGCAAAATACTCTGATTCCAAAGAATGTAATAATGTAACTTCCTATTAATCAAGATAACTTCTGTAACTTTATTCATTTGTGTTAAGGACCTTCTATAAAAATCATCTGCTTTGTTATGTATCTTTATTATACAATTTCTTCTTGTCAGTATATGAAATAAAAAAAACTTTTTTTTAGCTTTCATCTAAAGAGTTTGAACATCCTGCTCTGTTCCGCAAAAGTAGGTGAGCTTCAGATTTGTTATTGGCATGACTTCTGATTTTTGCACCCTTAGGGCTTTGACTTTTCAAGCTGTCTGTAACTCAAGGCTAAACCTATTTTCATACTGAAACTGTGATTCCAGCCTAGCTATGTGAGTCAGCACCTGAGAAGGAAGAGAAATGCCAAATTTTGCAAGTCTTTCTATGAGGGACTGAGCTGGTCGCATTCTACTCAGTGTAGATCATTTGTGCCAGCCGATTTAGCCTGAGGGTTGAACATATTATTTCAAAAAGGACATAGGGCTCACAATCAATACCTTGGGGCCAGCTGGCTGCCCTACTCCACTCCCTGGGCTTGATCCTCCTCCCATTCAAGTTGCTGAGAAAAATCCCTGTGACTTGAATAGTGTGAGATCAAAACCTTCACATGCAGTTTGTATTCTCGTTTTTGTGCAGAATTTACCCAAAATACGCTAGTACATCTGTCCTTTGAAGTTTGAAAATGTTTTTGGTGTGTTTTTCAATTATTATTTCCATGCCAGCAAGTGTGGGTAAGCAGGAATTCTTAGATGCAAATATCTCAGAAGGGATTAATTTCCCTTCTGAGCATGGAATCCAAGAGCTCTGTTCTGAATGCATGAAAAACAATCACTTGTAATAGGACGGATAAAGCTACCCACAAAGTTGGCTTCAGCACAGACAACAGCTTTGGTATCAGAATATTTCATACCAGCTCTTGTAAAATGTCCTTGGGGAAATGGTAGCATATAGGCCCTATATATATAGGTGTTGATAGTACACAAATCTGTGTACTAGTGATTCCAGGAGTAATACATTATGGGAATTGTTTTGTTATGCACTAGTCAATTGCAATTTGATCTAATAGTAAGAGGAAAATACTACTGTGAAATGGTTTGCTCAGTACCTCTGTCTATTCGTGTAACAAACTATCATCTGAATGCTTGCACGCACGTAGATGGTGCAGTTTACCAAAACTCCAGCACTGGAGAACAGTAGTTAAGGTAGATCGCCTTGGAAGCTTACTAGCAGCCTCAGTAAAACATGTATGTGCCAGATTCTTCTGAGCTCTCCTTTGTTCTTTCTGTTTGAAACTCTTGTGAGCTACATAAGTAATGAAGCTCAGCTTTTGATAGACGATAGAGGAGAAGATCCAATTCTAAAATGGCTTTTGTGATAAATGTTGGCATCCTCCACTTGTCTAGGTGAAAACTGTTCCAGTTTTATTCATGCCCTTCAAATACAATTTGTGTTAAACAAGATGTTGTGCCCTTAGTTTCATCCACATTCTTCTGCTCCTTGGAGATATTTATAGTTCTATCTTGGAGCATTTACTGAATGTCTTTATGTAACATTAATCTGTTCTCTCAGAGAGAAGAGAACTACATTTCTTAATGCTTAGGTTAATTAACTTATTGGTCAACATCCTACATGACAGCGAAGGAGTAGTCCTTACATCATAGTGTTAAAATGTCAATGTCTGTTGCTGAATCTTTTAATTTTGAAGTATTTCTTGATACATAAAAAACCTTCTGGGATGAAGTGAACTTTACAATTGTAAAGTGAGAAGGTTTTGGATTTGCGTGTAGTACACCTTACAAATTGTTTTCTATTCAAAATTGTTTGGAGACTTAAAACACTGAAAAGCATTTGTATTGAGATAGCTCACATAAACTAGATCAAGTTCCTTCATTGCCTTATTTAGAATTTCTACTAATGGGAAGAAAAAATGTTCTTTGTACACTTATTGAGAAACATCTAATCTGTGGAAAGACTAGATTCCGTTGTCTTTCTGTGCAAGATGATAGAATGTCACCAGGTAACCTTTTGCTGTTTCATTGTCCTTGAATAAAGGTGTTGGAAAACATTTCAGAATTTGTACATGGAATGTAGCTCTCTTTTTCTGATAGATGATGATCAGGAAAAATAAGAAGACAAACTCTAAAAGTCATCCATTTTGTTTGGAGATGGTTGCCTTGACTATTACCTAGGGATGCATGTTCAAGCTGGTATGCATGGCCATATTATGCTGCTCTCTATGCTAAAGTCTTCTATGTTGTCAATGGAGAAGCATTGCCCAAGAGTACAGGGCCTATTGTAATTCCTGAGTTAAGCTGCTGCTTGCTTTAGTCTGCAGAGCTATTGGTGTGGGGGTGCTATAGTCGCACTTAACAGAGGAAGAGTTTTCTACAGGCAATTTGGCAATTTCCCATATCCCTGTATCCTGACATCTTTGCACAATTACTCTTTCCTCCTCCATACAGTCTGCTCAGAAGTATTTTTATTATTTGTCTCAATCTTTTACTTTTTTCACATATTATTGCAGACTGCCAACATGTAGTGTGCTGCCAAATGAGCTAGCTGCAAAGAGAAGCATATGGAAAGCCTTGTGAAAACAGAGGGAATATTCTCGAGACCACAGTTTTAACAACTGTACTAACAGTATGTACTGCGATGAAGCTTTGTGAAATAGCTGTTTCCACTGGGGAGAGATCAGCCTTGGCTTAGAGCTAGGAATAAATGAAAATCTTTGAGCACTGTGACCAGGTCTTAGTGTGCAGAAGGCCGTTTTTTTCCCTTGTTTAGCTGAACTCAGCAAAACGCCTGCCTACTGCTCATAAGCCAGGAAGTAGCAGCTTGCTTTACATGTGGAAGGGATTTGAAGAACTTCATATCAGTGCTTTTAAAACTGTAGCCCTATCTAATTGCAACCCTGTCTACTTAGCAATGTATTTCAGAAAATATCCTTGGAAAATTCAGGTGATCTATCTTGAGATAAAACCTGAGTGATCACTGTAAGTGCAGGAGTCAGAAAATTTATAGACTGGCCCAAAGTACTGGTAGCTATATTTACCTTTATTGTGTGGGAAAACTGTGGTTTGATGAGGTAATAAGTACTTGACTCATGGCAATCACTGTTTTATTAAGTCATGCATTCTGTAGGGCACGATGGGTTGTTTAAATCAAAAATCAATCTCCTTGTAATCAAACACAGCGAGTTCCAGTTCCTCTTTTCCCTTCTTCAACTGCTATAGTCATCTAAAGGTATTCAGAAAATACTGAAGATGTGTTAGCTAGGTTTTGTTTATTTGCATTGTTGCTATTTATTTTCATTTTTATTTTATTTTTTTTAATTTCAAAATTGGAACTAGGATGACAGATACATGACTTTTCCATAGTGGTTTCCAAAATGTTTTCTGTGACTATATCATTATGAAGCATTGGTTATTGGTATATGTATTTCAAAAATATTTCATTGCAGGTTGATAATATCAAAATTTTATTTCTGTTTTATTTCCAATTATCTTGCTTGCTTGCTTGACAATTACTATTTCCTAGTACTTCTCTACCTACTACAGGTATTCTGTATGCAAGTTTAGTGTACTGGAAACTGGCTAAGGCTATTTGGTGGTCATTTTTCCAATTATATATATATTTGTATATATATATATTTCAACATGAAGGCAGTCAGGCTCTGGAGCATTTACCCATATGGGTTTGAAACATCAATCTTTTTATATGCTCAGAACTAGACAAAGCTCTAAGCAGCAAATTATAATTAAGCATGCATTTAGCTGGGACACTTGACTGGTGGACTCCAGAGGACATTTCCAACCTGAGTTAACTTGTGGCAGCTGAGTGTTACCCTGACGGGTAACACTTTGCTGCAGAGGGAGTAGAAAAAGTCCTTTAAAGCAAAAGAGACACTACTGAATGTGGCTAGTTACAACAGTTTTCTCTTTTTTGAATATAAATTTTTGTTTTTTTAATACACACACTTTGCAGTAACTCAATGAAGAGATGGTGCTCCATCTGTGCTGCTTTGTTTGGTTTTTCCTCTTGTTTTAGAGTAGAGAAGATATGGGCAGGGATAATTTTGATTTTCACAAAATGAGGTTCTTGCCAGCTCAGAAAAGAAGAGATGGTTTTAGTTGTCACGTTGCTGTTCAAGGCAACGTTCAGACATTAGAGATAGCTGATAATTCTGAGTGAAACCCAATTAAACAATATAAAACAGAGCAGGCATGTGTGGATGGTAGTGAGAGCTCTGCAGAGGTCAGCCCTCTGACCTCTTTTGTTTCCAGCCAGCATCAATGACCTAGATGTGGGAAATAAACTAATTGAATTTGCTGATGCCACAAAATCAAAAATTGAGGTCACTGCTGAACAGCAGGTAAAATTTAGACAGGATTTAGATCTACTATTTAAGTGGTCTCAGAGAGAGCAAATGAAATTGTATGTGTACAAGTGGAAAGTAATATGCATTTGGCTTCAGAATAAATTCATGAATACGAATTAATGGGATTGAACTAGAGTGAGAGAAAATTGAAAGCGACTTTGGAGTAATAGCTTACACTCAGTGCTGTCAGGCCATGTGACAAGGTGGCATGGTGCACCTTTGAATGTCAAAGAGAAGATCCCTTAAACTTAGCATTTAAAAAAGAGCCTCAGGAAGGTAAGGATGTCTCAGCAGTGTGATGATGAATACTATGCCATGAATAATCTTCTTCCTTGCCTAGTAGAAGGACTCTAGGTTACTGTTAGTCAGTGGGGTGTCTGTGAGCACAGAGAGTAAGAAAAAGGCATGAATTTATATTACTAGGAAGAAAGGAAAATCTCTCAAGGGAATTATACAGGGGATAGTTTCCTTGAGCCACTCTTGGGGTGGCTCACTGTAGAGAGAGAGCAATTGTCTCCTTAAAAAAGGTCATAAAATTTGGAAGCTGATTTTTTCAATTTGAAACCTTCATCTTTCTGGGCATGGATTTCTAGAAACTCACTGGAAACCATCCTCTTTGCACCTCTGAAAACTATTCTGTTTCTTGAACACCCAAATGCTACAGCATGCCTGCATGCATGCACCTAGTACCTGTTTTGTCTGTATTTTGTTGCACAATGTAAAAGGCAAGCAGAGCTCTTTGATATCAGCTAAACAAGCAACCCTGATGCGATTCTCTCAGGAGCTCTATTCTGTCTGCACTCTGACAGAAACCTGCTTCTGTCAGAGCTTGGCACAGCACTGGCACTTACTAATGGGTAGCTGTTCTTGAAGCTCCTGTCAATGGTCAATAGCAGACTTAGTGCTCCTGATGTGCCTCTGAAGTGTTCCTGTGTGCAACTTCTCGTTTGGCTGGCTGGTTTGCAGTTGAATGAAATTTCATGTTAAAGTAATTTAGTTTTTTTTTTCCCTTCTGGAAATTCAGACCAGAATATTCTTGTCCTTTAAGTAGGAATTATCTTATGTATTCTAGTCTAATTTTGTTTTTAATTCTGTTGTTGAAAATACTTTGATCACATACATTAATTTAAATAACTCTTTTATTTTCCTTTGTTTGCTTCTCCATTGACAAACCAGTGACTTTGCTATTGTATTGGAAAGAAGGATGCAAATAATATTAAAATATCCAGTGAGCTTTAGAAAACAGGAAATTGGTATCCATCACATTCCTTAGTATTTGCTGCTGCAGTGACAGCCATTAACACACTTGGTGAAGTACCTGAGATAGTTTACAAAATATTTTGTTATTGTGGAAATTAGCTGCGAATTTTCAGTACATCACCTTCAGTAGCATATATTTTGTTTGGAGCTTTTAACATTGCAAAGCCATGCCCAAATTATTTTCATCTGAACAATTTGGGTTCAGATTGCATATGCAACATTCATCTCATAGAACAACAAAGAACAAAATGTTTGTGTAGCTGATGAACAACTCAAGCATGTCTGTTTGGAAATAAATTCTGCAAATCAAGGATGCATACAATAAGTAATAGACTATTGAATTTATGATACCTTGTTAGCCCTCTGGGATATGGTGGGCCTGTCAGCAATTATCTGTGGAAAGCCCAAATGACTGAGAATGGTAGTGTGATGTCTCATAGCTGAATCTTGGTTCCTGCTGGTGTCTATCTAATTTTGCATGTGTAGCTTAATACAAAGAATTAATCAATCTTCTGATACACAAGTAATTAACTTCTAATTTCTCAGTTGTGTTTTTATGAATATTTTCTTTGGACATATGTCATATTTGTTCATAGTAATGGAATAACGGCAGAGAAGCTCCATCTCTCCCCCATTTCATCCACTCCTATCCCTGCTTCGTTTTGTTTCTTCCCAGTGGACTGGGGAAACCCTCTCTTGGAGAAATACAGAAAAACTGAAGCAGTTAATGTGGAGTTAAATGCCGTGTGTATAACTGGAAGTATATTGCTTCTTTAAAAATTAAACAAAAACATTAAAGGGCTTTGCATATATTTATGCTTATATATACCTGTACACACATACATCTAGGGGATGTAAAACAGGCTGCAAAACGTAGTGTCCTAGCTCCTTTTGATGAATTAAGGGATTGAAACCTTTTCCTATAATCAGTATGTGACATAAAAAAATGGTTACGCGACCATAAGCTGATGTTGCTTAGATTAGAAATAGGCTCTTATTTTACATGTACCTTTCACTTACTGGTCCGTTACCTTAGCAAGTGCATTTTGTTGACATAATCAATGAGATCAAGAAGGCAATTCCTACCTGTACAACCTCTACTGTGTCCCAGGGCGTTACCCTGCAACAGAAGGAATAAGTAGAGTTACTGTTTATATTCTTCGAGGTAGTTTGTGCTTGGCAGTGGACTGCTAGAACAAAAAAGCATGAACAAGCTATCATGTTTCCATGTAGAAGACTACTAATTTTTCCAGGAATGTATGAGTCAGTCTTTTTCTTTATTAAAAGTACTTTTTTTTTTCCAGTTTACCATCTCTGTTTGCTGACACTGCTGTATTTTCTGTATCCATTAAGTACACAGGGAAACTTGGTGAGTTTTCTAATATAATAGGAGGAAACAGTGCAGCTATTTTCATCCTTCATCCCTTCTTCTGAGACTGATCCACTGAGCACGAGTTACAGTGATTGTTTCTATCTTCCAGGTAATTCTGCTCTAAGGCACCAATCGTATACAACTTGCTGTAGTTTTTTGTCTATTATTATTTTTTCTTTGTGAAGTTTGTCATGCCTGGAGATACGGCGTATATGCAATCTAAGATCAAATTAATGCTTAAACAGCATGGTAAGATTAATGTGCCTCTTACATAATGAAGTTCTTTTTAATTCCCCTTGGAATAGCTGCAAATGCAGTTTGTACATGAATGCATTTGTTTTTGCTGTAGAGCAAATAACCATAATTTTATTTCAAATGTGCTTAAGCTGCTGTTAAAGGATATAGCATCCAAAGAATATAATAGATAACAGAG
Source organism: Callipepla californica brunnescens (assembly GCA_023055505.1). NCBI lineage: Eukaryota > Metazoa > Chordata > Aves > Galliformes > Odontophoridae > Callipepla > Callipepla californica. The sequence goes on from JALIRH010000001.1 coordinate 60,044,894, forward strand.
GTGGTAGTTCATAGGAATAGTGTACTTGTGTGTATATATTCTTTCATATTCAGTGCAGAGAGTAAAGGTATTTCTCTCTAGCCCTAAGAGAACTTCATATATTCCCCTTAGAATACACTCATGTGGCAAGATGAAAGATTTAAACTGCCTTATATTACCTTCTGAGAGGGTTCTAGGAATCTTTCTTTTAATGAGTAGGGTTTCTCAGGACCATACCCCCTGCCTGAACATAGAGGCAGGGTCACGTTGGAGCTAGCAAAAATTGTGCATCTGCATTTTAAGTGCTACAAAATAGGTCTTAGGGTTTCGCCATTTCTTTCAACATACTGAAGTCTGAATTCTGAGATTATAAACTGTGTTTTTGGGGGGCCATAAAAACCTCTTTTTTTTTTTTTTTTTTTTTTCATCTATTTGAAAGATGACGAAAGAAATCAAGACTTGTTCCGCACTACTTTTATAATACTTTATCTGTGACCAAAAAGGAGACTCTCCAGGTACAGAAGCTAGTCTAAAGTAATAAGTTTTTATCCTTTTTATCCTGGGGAGCAGTGAGGGGTGATAACTGCTAATAAGCAATTGAAGTACTTTTATGTATGTAATTCAATAGGGATTGGAAAGGAAGAGGAACCACAAGTAAACTTAGTTTACACCGGCCTTTGTTTTCAACAGCTCAGTTGCTTCAATCTACCCAAGTCATTTGGAGAATTTTGCAGCGTGTATATCTTACTAAATTCCTTTAGTTTGCAGGGTTTTTTGTTTGTTTGTTTGATTGTTTGTTTGTTTGGAAGATGAGGATATTGATCCACTGCACTCTGCAATTTTTTTTGTTTTGTTTTCATTTCTCTCTACCTTCTTCCGTGCACACAGCCTGAGTGGATCTAATAATGTGGCTCAGGTATAGACTCGCTTCATTTCCCTTTATTTCCCATTGTCACACGCGGACCATGGAAAACTTGGAGCTGGTTATCCTTTTAGTGTTGCTTTTGACAATAGGAGCTCATTTTGCATTTGTAATAAAGCAATAGATCAACGTAAGTTTTGTGGATTCCAAAATATATATTCCTTAAAGATACCACAAGAAATTTGTGTATCACAGCTAAAAATAAAACAAAACAAAACAACTGCAGTTTCCTCTTGCTGAAATACAAGAAGCCACAGAAAAGTACTTGAGTACTTTCCTTTTTTTCCCCCTTTTTTTTTCTCCTGTAGACATCTTCCACTCTATTATAAACCACTATCAACCAGCACCTATCTTAATGTCTAAATGATGCCCTCTGAAGATTAACACTTGTATTTTTATCTGCAAATATAATGCCATAATAAGAAATCATCTTATTGCTTATGTTGTCTGTTTGGAGAATGTGATTCCAGATGTGTGCAGAGGAGCTTGTAGCAGTGGAGCTTGTAACATTAGATTTCTGGTAGTCTTGGATCACTTTAGCAGCAGATAACTGCAGCAATCAAACAGAAACAGATAGCATGAATGTGTCATGCTTTTGGATTTTAATTTCTGGGCTATGGTTTGGAACATCTCTTAATAGGATTCTGAACAATTTCTTGATTATAGATGCTTTTGCAACAAGTTTGAGGCATATGAAAACATCCCATTGCAATTGGAGCATAAATAAACCTTAAGACTTTATAGTGCACTTTTAGAAATGTTTCTCTCCCTGTGAAGTGTTCTTAGATCTGATTTTGTTACAACTTAATTGATTAGTATTAAAGATTCTGAGGTTCAGTAAGAAGAAAGATGTATTAAATTCTAGAATCTGATATTCCTAGCCTTTAACATCTATAAGTGCAATCAGTGCTGTCAGGAGAGAGCCTATGATTCTCTCTGGAACTCTGAAAGTCAAAGGATGTTGCAAGGGCCAGGTATCTCTGGAGACCAAGTGCAGTACCAAGTTAGAACTTGGAAGATGTATGGCATTTACTTTCCTGGCAGCAATATGAAGAAGACCAATTCCCTTTTTGTTCAGTTGTATTCTTTGTTTTTTGAAAACCACTGCCTAGAATGAAAAAAAAAAAAAAAAAAATCTTGTTTTTTGTGTCAGGGTGAGGTAGGGACACAAATTTTGGAACTCTTCAAGTCTATTCAATTATGGGAAATGCTGCAAAGTATTATTCTGATGATAGCAGTGTTATTTTTCCCATTTGATTTTTTCCTTTTTCTATTTTAATTGCCAGAACAGGTGATGTACAGGAGGATTTCAAGCAATTCTTCCCACTAGGTTGTTTCTTAATCTTTTTGGTCCTAATTTGGTAGTCAGGAATGATTCCTATTCAATCTGAGTTTTAGCAGATTAGTTCCTTGCTCTTCATTGGTTTTTATGTGTGTACATCCCACTACCTACCCTCAACCAGATTGCTGGTGTTTTCCCTCTTCTTTTAGGAACTGCTTTAGCATAGGTAAGGGCAATGTAGAAAAGGAAAACAAAATTAGTCATTCACAATTAAGTGGAAATTGCACTTTTAACATCAGTTAATATTAGTATTTAATGTTAGCAACCAGAATGAATAATTAGAAAGAATATTCAGCTATATTTTCTTTTTCTTCTCCCTTTTAACTAATTACTTATCTTGTTTATTCCACTTTCTCATGAAAATCATAGTATCACAGAATTACCAAGGTTGTAAAAGACCTTTGAGATGAAGTCCAAAGTGCTTCTATATAGATAGAATCTTGTGTGTCTCTGTATAAACACTTTTGTTTTGTTTTTGTTTTCCATGTACGTGTCCATGTTAGAACAGTGCTTAGCAAAAGAACAATGAAAAGAGAAGAAAATGAAGTATTGCACCCTATTTCAAAAGGAGAAAGCTTCTTGTGTGAAATACATTCCTCCTCTTTAGTGTGGGGGTATCAAGCATCTGCTTTAGTCTTCTCTATTTCTTCTGCCATTATATAAATAAACAAGAAAAAAATCAAGGGAGGAAAGGGGAAGATAGTAAGGCAGGTCAAAGGTAAAAAGGAGGATTTCAACCATGGAAGGCAGTACTTCATGCAATGTCTAAGGTATGTTGTATGACATCTAAAAATGTAAGCTTAAAAATTCTTGGCTTTCTGAGACAGCCTTCTGACTGATATGAACAGGATTTGCCGTGTTTTCAGTTTCTTTTTATGTACTAGCTATTGCTTATGATGCCTAATTCTATCCCTGCTTTATGCAGTAATTTATACGAACAGGTCTTTATATTTTTTACTAGATTCTACATTCTTTACGTGACTCACGTTTGCAAATGTATCCTGTTTGAATGCTATTCAAACTATTCATGATGCAGTGAAGAATTTATCAAAAAGCTGTACTGATTTCAAGAATGATGATCCCTATCTACCCCACTTCTCCAAAAGGCAAATATGCCTTTTGTGGAAAGCCATGATTTTATTTTATTTTTTTCCCCACTTAGAGATCAGATATGAGGGACAGAAAATTCAATTTCAGCAGAAATTGTGTTTCTGAAGTCAGCGCAGTTCTGCCAAAACTATGGAATAGAGCAATAGCTGCTAGTTTTGTGTAGTGATTGTGTTTTGTCTTATAGTTCGTGTGAGCCGCCCTGTTGCTGCTCTTCAGGAGTTTTCTATGAATTTCAAAGAAACTAACTAAAATCTGAAAGGCTACATATGACCCCTCCTGTTTTAAGTCCTGTGTACCCTGGTTTTTATTTCAAACGCAGCTGAGCATGAATTCTATTCTGAATTTGGTCTGAGAAAGAATTTAGTTTTCACATCTCTGGCAAAGAAAATGGTGAGGCATTCATTCAAGAAGCAGAACATAAATTAGAAGTAGTTCATCTCTAGCCATTCTTTTTTTAAGACTAATGTCAAAGTTAAAATGGTGGCTTCTCCTACAGCAAACCATATATTCTTTGCAGTCATAAATATCAGTGGCTTGGAACCTTCTCAATTCTCTAGCACCATAGAAATGATAAAATGAGAGGAGTTTTCCATTTAAACTGGTGCAGTATTGGTCAGATAAACATGAGTTGTAATGCTCCTGGGTTATCTTATCAGCAATGTTTCTACTTGACGCATTTCCAAGTGCTGAAATCTTTTAGCTATACTCAGATAGATGTGAAATATTTCCAGGTAAATGTAAATTATAACGTCAAATGTTCTTTTGTGATCTGTAAATAAGAATGAGTGAAAAACAATGCCTGCGGTCACTTGTATGTAAATTTTCCTTTTCAGCCTGCTTGATGTGTCACTGTTAGCAAGGCCTGACAGCAGCTCTGCAGAGAAGTGCAGAGTGCACAGCAGCCACGCTTAATTACCTGCATCATTACATGTGGATAAGTTTTCTGCATCTACATCGAAATAATCGCAAGTGTCTTCTCCAAACTCTTTTGTGTAAGAGTCAGCTAATATATATATATAATATGTATAAAATACATATATTATATATATATTATATATGTATGTATTCCACTTATTTAGGCTAATCTTTTGATACATATTCTATTTGAATTCTATTTAAAAATTCAATGCAATACTATTGCTATATAGAGCACTGTCCTTTCAAGAATGATAATAACAGCAAGGTGGAAGTTTTTATGTATGCTCTGAAGTAATTGTGCTTTGGGAATAGCAGTCTGGATAGGGAGACACCAAACATCCATTCTGCTTCATGTCTGGGAAAAAGAGATGTGAACAAAAGACATTCAGTTGTTTTTGTCATTATGCTGGAAGGTCAAGACACAGTGATGTACAAGGGATAGGATGCTTTACAGTGGTACTGCGTGAAGTTCTCATTTTACTGTTCTCATTTTACTGAAGAGGAAAGCCTAGAAATGAAGAGATGTGGCCAAGATCATCCAGGGGACTGCAAATTCAGCTGGTAATAGTCTCCATGTCTTCAGAGTTGCAGTGCAGTGTTCTTACAGTGAACAAGAGGGAAAAAAGATAATAATATTAATTAAAAAAAAACAAAACAAAACAAAAAAAACACCCCTACCAGAGAAAAGATAATTGATGCAACTGATACTACTAAAACTGTCGTGTACCAATTATTTGAATAACTGGGAGAGTCATAGTTAAGGAGAGGGGAGAGCATTTTAAAGAACGGTACTCTGATCAAGGCAATGTTTTATGCTGGGATTTTTGGTAATTCTTTTGAAAGGGAATCAGACAAGCTAGGGATTGCCAACTGTATGTAGACTTGGAACTAACAATTTTCTAAGTATCTGTCAAGAATGTAAGGGAAAAAAACATGGCATTGTTATCTACTCTCAGTAGAGTTTTCTGAAGTAAATAATACACAAAATTAAGGATGGGTAGTATTTGTAACTCTAGGTTTGCTTTGCTCTCCAAGCAATGTGAACTTGATGAACAAAGCCAAGGTAGGGCAAAGAGATGTCTGCTTCAATCTTTATGTAGTATTATCAGTAGAACTATCCAAATTAAATTTTAGAACTGAGTCAATTTCATTAACTTCTAGTTATTCTAATCCTCTCTGCTACATGAAGACTCTTTTTTAAAAGTTAAAATCAATTCAAACCCAAACTGTAAAGGTATTAACTGTATAAATTTTACTTTGGAATCTTTAGGAATTTTTTATTAGTTCTTCCACCCAATGAAATAATCTAATACCCTTTTTGCAGTTACATAGTTGCCGCTTTGGTTGTGAAATCATCCTTTTTATACAGAATACCTGTAGCAAGGAGGATTTTTATTTTAAGCTGGAGTTATTTAAACTGTTTACCCGAACCGTAGAGATTGGGGAGAGAAGAATAAATAAATAAATAAATAAAAAGCTTGGAGATAGTAAACTTTTCTTCCTTCTTTTTAAACATAATTACAAAAATAGTTTAAATAGTACAGTAGTATTGATCTTACTGAGTGTTTTCTGTGCTTAAAAAATACATATTTTTTCAGCCTATATCCATGTTAATCCACTCTCAATTGAATTCTGAAAAATCAGCATAATTATAAAAGCTGGGATGGAGCATATTGAAGTATAGGCTGGTGACCTTATGTCACCTACTCTGTTTTGTTCATCCCTGGAATTACAAGTAGTTACTATTTAATTAGGATGCTGGCTAAACAGTGCATCATATATTAAGCTAATTGATTTCGTCAATGATTTAAACCATATGCGGACTTTGAGGTTTTGCAAACCTTGTAGGCTAGGCTAGATCTGAGAATTCATTAAAGTAGGCCTTAAACTTTTGTATTGAGCTTTTTGTTTTGTTTCTTCTTTTCTTATTTCCCTTCCGTAACTCTCCCTTGCAACTAAATAATTGGTGTGAGGACAGATTAATATGCAGAAAGTGAGGGTACATGAGAGACCTGCTCTACAAAAGAAATACTGTGTCTAATATCTGTTGCTGATGCTCCAAATAAACCATGGGTAAATTGCTGGAACTCTGCTTGCAGGCTGCCAACTCTGCAAGCTGGTGCCACCTCTTTTCCCAGCATAGCATGCCTGCCTGCTGGGATAATGTTCTCTGGTGAATATGTCAAATCCTGTGAGTATAAAAGGATTTGTTAAGAAAGGCTCTTTGATCTAGGCAGTACAGTCTGGTTTGAGATGAAGATGAGATGATTAATGACAAACTGTGCTCTGTTCAATGTTTTAACCTTTGTCTGTTACTAATCTATCAGCAAATGTCCTAAAACTCCTGGTATGTGATGCGACTTACCTCACAATCAGAATTGTTTTATCATTAATTATTATTTATTCTCTGGTACTCTTTTTTTTTTTTTTTTTTTTTTTACTGAAAAGTACCATACTCCCATGACAGTAGTGAAGTTATTCATAAACTTCATGAAGTTCAACAAGGCCAAGTGCAAGGTCCTGCTTGTGGTTTGGGGCAATCACCAGCACAGATATTGGCTGAATGGAGAATGAGTTGAGATTTGAACTGAAGTACTTGGTTGGTTGATAAGAAATTCCACATCAAAGCAGTGTGTGCTTACAGACTGAAAGGCCAACTTATCCTAGGTTGCATCAGCAGAGAGGTAGCCAACAAGGCAAGGGTGCAGCTGGCTTTTTCATTTCTGCAGATAATGCAAAAACATAAAACAACTGAACTCATGAGATTTTGGAAGCTTTGGAGTTAGGAAGCCTGTTTTGATTGTTTTGTCTAATCTGGGAAGATTAAGGAAGTACCATTATTCTAAGGACATGAGTTTGTATGATACAACATTTAGTTGCCCAAAAGCAGTACTCCTACATGTCTTCCATGTGAGTGAACCACACTGTTGCGTTCTTTTACCTGCTGTTGAGAGCATCAAGGTAACTGCACATGCACAAATATTCCTCTGTGAGAATAGAACCTTGAAAAGCCAGGAAATTCTGGGCTTGCTGCAAGTGTGCTGATCTGCTTTTGTGTCATTAAATATGCCAGGTGTTCCTCTTGACTGTGTATGCCTGGCCCACAAATGGAAGAGTGCGTGTTCCAGATCAGTGCTGCTGAAAGTGTGGTGGTGACATCAGTATAGCTGATGGCTTGCTGCAAGATGAACTGTGTGTTTGAATTGCTTGTATGTGGTCTGATGTTTTCTGCTTTTTGGTTGTTTACTGTTGTTTGTTTTTCCTAATATTCTACTCCTATCAAATCTGTAGGAGAAAAATGATGTTTTATACGAAGGTGTGTACTTCTGCTTCCATTTTTTTAATTAATTTATTTATTGAAGTGTGTTTTTACCTGTATCTTATCTTATCTTGGGTAATTTGCAAAACTAAGGTATTTAACAGGGCATATCCTACCATCTAAGTCTGCAATTCCTTCTTCTTCTAAATGTGTTGCCCAGGATGATAGCTTTAACACTCAGGGTTTCCTTGCTATGTCTTATTCACTGTGACGCAAACAGGAGAAAGTAGGAAGCAAAAGGGAACCCATGGTGGGCTGTGTTTTTTTTGCCAACTGCATCAGAAGAAACTTGTGACCTAATCTCAAGTCCTGTTGTGTATACTCTGCTGTGAAATCATTTAGTAAGAATCTGGTCACCTGTTTTCCTATTTCAATAAGAAGGTCCTTTTTTTTTGTTGTAGTAGTTGCAGCTAATGAAAGTGTATCACACTGAAAAACTATCTTCTATTTCATCATCATAGGAATAGTCAAAGAAAAGCCTATAGCAAATAATTTGTCACTATTCACTAATAGAAAAGCACTGGGAAGTCTTTCAGCAGAGAAGAACTTCAGAAAATGTTTATTTAAAAAGAAACTAAAAATCAGCAAAAAACTATATTCTTACACTTCAAGGATGTTGATGCACAGTAGGTAGATTCTTTAATATTTCATTTTCTTAAGGAGTTCACATTGAAATAACTGTTATCAATGTAAACCAAACCAAAACTGAAATGAAGCTGAGTGAGACTTACCTGGCTGGTAAATATCTGTTATCACTGCTAAACAGAATAAAGATGTCTCAGGCCAGGAAGTGTCCAGACAATTTCTGAGACCTGACACGGTCAAGTCAGTAAAAAGCACACAGCTTTTAAGCAGTGGCAAAATAATATTCACTGTGTTACAATGCTGTATTTTCTTGTTCAGAGAAAACAAAGGAAAAAGACAAGTGTGAAAAAAGGCTCTATGGACATTTTATTTAAGATAGAGAATCACAGTAGGAAGTTTCTTAATTTGAAATTCTTCTAAAACATTGTTTTAAATGTTTGTGGCAATGCCCTTTTTGGTTTCCTTATCCTGTTTTTGGGGCAGTAATAAATAATCAGATTAACACCAAGTTGCAATTACAAACCTCATCTTTCAGTGCACCCACCTCCAGCTGAATGTGTAATCTTCTTATCGCTCTGTCTGGATAGCTGCAGAATGTTAAATGAGAATCAGTCTTCAAGGGTACATTTGCCATCAACTTCCAATTTGAAAGGTTTTTAAATCTGCAAAATTGAGCGTTTGCGAATTGATTTGGATGAACTGGCTTCAAGTTAGTAGTTAGGAAACATTTAATATTTAGGGCATTTTACCATCACACGCAATTTTATTTCCTGTTCCAACTTGCCAACATCACCAGTTCAGTTGCTACTGAAGCATTCAGAAAGCTGGTTTGATTCTATTTATTTATTTCTTTCATTTGCTACAGGAATTTCAGTTTGTATTCTGTTGCCCTTAATGATTAAATAATTATTTTGCTGTTTTATATTGCATTGAATTTGTGTGTGTGTGTGTTTTCTGTGAGAGATAAATTTTATCTGTATTTGAGTGTTTCAGATATATAGGGAAGTCACAACTGAAAGACTAATGAACCCTTCGAACGTTGTTTTCATTTGCCATTTTACTGCTATTGATTACCCAGCAAGACTGAAAAGCCTGCAGACACACTGTTCTGTAATACAGTACTCTGGTACCTAAAGAAGAAGCAAAATAGGTAGACTCTGTCCAAGCACAGCTAACAAAGCCTTTTTGCTGCATTATGACCAAGCATGATTTTGTATTTTTTACTTTTTACCAAAATGCAAATGAAGGTCTGCGTTAAGCTTCCCTCTTGTCAGTAGTCTAAAGTTGAACAAATCTTAGATGGACCTTTTGGTTAACAAAGCATATGTTGAAGTAGCTTTGCTTGATGTTGGCATATGTATTGTTGCATACAGAAATATGTGCATACATTTGAATATTTGAATTTCGGATATATATGTGATAGAATCAGTTTTTCTGGAACGAAACAAGAAATTGGTACTCTACACGAGGCTTATTTATTTATTTATTTTTCCGTAAAAAAAATCCTACATGGCAAGGAAGTTATGTGCTTAGATTTGGAAACGAAGAGCAAATAAAACCCATATTTTCATAGATTCATAGATACATTAGGTTGGAAAGGACCTACACGATCATCTAGTCCAACCATCCTCCCACCACCATCCCTACCCACCAAGCTACTAAATCAAATCCCTTAGCACCTCATCTAAACGCTTCATGAACAGCGCTAGGGATGGTGCCTCAACCACCTCCCTAGGCAGGCCATTCCAGTGCCTGACCACTCTTTCAGAGAAAAAATTTTTCCTCAAATCTAATCTAAATCTTTCCTGGTGCAACTTGTGGCCATTCCCTCTCGTCCTGTCACCAGTTATCTGGGAGAAGAGGCTGAACCCCTCCTCACCTCAGCCTCCCTTCAGGAAGTGGTAGAGTGCAATGAGGTCTCCTCTGGTCCTACTTTTCTCCAGACTAAACAATCCCAGCTCCCTTTTATTTTGTTGAAACGAGGATTGTGGAGAAAATTTTCTAGCAGGATAACAAACCAGAGCATGTAATTTTGGTCTAGCGAAGATACTGCTTCCTTTATCTATCAGCATCTTGTCTTGTTTCCTTTCAATTACCTTATTTTTCTTCTTCTTGGAGCTGCAAATAACTCATTTCTATTATCCACATGCAAGTGGCCCTTTGGAAGATGGCTGAATTGCTCCTGGCTTGTAAAGTACAAGCTGTTTTTTGTTACTTGTATCATAAACACTGTATGCTTCCTTCAGCCTCGTTTTCATCCTAGCCTTATTACTATTTACAAACACTCATCTGCACAGCTGTCACTTAAAGGAAATGAAGCAACTGAGGACTCATTTGTGAGAGGTATGTAAAGAAAAATTGGTTGCAGTTTCTGTGTATGTCTAATCTATTGTACATACTTTACCACTTTTTGCCCTCTTGCATTACTCTGGTGTTTCACCGAGGTCAGTGGGGAAGAAAATGATTTGAATCATTTCGAACTAGTTGCATTTTTGATCCCTTGGTTGATTTCAGTTAGAAAAATTATCTTAAATGACCAGCAAAATATATATTTTTTTCTCTCAGAATATACATTAAATGGAAAAGACAAACATAGTACATGCTCCCAAAGAATGCTTTCATGCTTCAACCCTTTGATACTTTCATGGCCTTCTCTGCAAGCTCTCTAACAGTTCCACATCCTTCTTATACTGGGATTTTCCAGGTTTGGACACAGTAAAGATGGAACATCATGTGCACGTAGTAGAGGGGGCAATTCCCTCCCTCTTCCTGCTGGCCACCCCTCTTTTGATGTAGCCTAGGGTACTGTAGGCCTTCTGGTCTGCAAGTGCACACTGCTGGCTCATGTTCAGCATCTTTTCCAACAGGACCTCAAAGTCCTTCTCCTGGGCCCTGAAAGGGCTGCTTTCAACACATTCTTATCCCACCCTTTGCTCTTGTCTAGGGTTGCCTGGGCTGACATGTAACACCTTACTCTTGGCCTTGTTAAACCTCTTTAGATTCTCAAGTGCCCACTTTCACAGTGTGTCCAAATCCCTCTAGATGATATCCCTCCCTTCTCTTGTGTCAATAGAAGGGTATCAGTTGTGGTATTATAGTCATGAAAATCATCCCATTGTGTTTCCATTATTACAATAAGATTGTAGTTTTCCAATTGCACCATGGTGTCTGATTTCTCCTGCTTATTTCCCATGCTATATGCATTGGTACTGAGGCACTTCAGCTGGCCTTTTGACTGCATTACCTTCTTGGAGGAACCCTCCTAAAAACCACTGGGAAAAATTTGAGGTTTTCCCCTGCGGCATCCTAAAGCCAGCAGTGTTTTTTGACTCTTCTCTGTGTCCTCAAAAGTCCCTGAGCCTGCATGCTCAATCACTCATGAGTTACATGAGGAGCAACTCAGTTCTGTGAATGCTGAAAGGAACTGTCTAATTGGAAACTGTCAATCAGCTTGAAAGTTGGCTAAAAATTCTGAGTCTTGTTTATTAGCGTGTGCTATTTCTCAAGCAATAAATAGAAACAAAAATTATATGCTTCTGTGTATTGGGTGAGACTTTATATATGCACCCAGCTGATCATAGATGTAAACATTAGCTCAAATTAGAATAATAAAAGTAAGAAATGTTCTCTTCAGAGGATATTTCAGTCTATGGCATTCAGGCAGATGTCACCCAATGGCAAGTGTCTGTATTTTTAACAGGGCTGATGATAATATGATTGCTAATGCTCTTTCTTGTTAGGTGAGATAAAATCAGATCTTATGCTTTTGAGTCACCTGATAATAGGTTTGAAATTAAACCCTGATAAGCAGAGGAAGTTTACTGTGTGGCTTTGTGAGGTTAACTGTGGGAAGTTCAGATGTACAGTATTTTTATCTTTTCATAAGACCTGATTTGCTCTTTCCTGGAAAGAATGACAGTGCAATGCCAATTGTAGCTGTTATTTTCATTTGTGATACACATTAATCCTTTAGTGATAGATGCATCTCATTTCTAGTGATCATGGATATGACAGTGGTACATTTTTGTCACCCAAGAAGTGATTGATTATACAAGTACAGGATTTTACTCACTTCTTTTCTTTTTGTTATCCTAGCCTGTCTACAAATAACAGCAATCATGTCTGCTGATATTGCTAATTGTCAACACACTTCCAGGTTTCTTGCGAAATGAAGGTTGAAACCAGGTCAAGTTTAAAATAGAGATGTCTTATAAATAAAAAGACTAAAAGCTTTTAATTTGGATGACAAAAACAACAACAAAATTAACAGTTTTGAGCGTTGAGAATTATGGGTTTTTTTTTTTGTTTTGTTTTAATTATTTTTTTACCTCCCGATGAAATTGAGACTTTTAAGTCTCTGTAGGAAGCTGGAGGGTGGGAGAGGGATGGAGCAGAAGAGGTGGACTAGCTCAGGAACCACCAAACGTATTTTGTGTTTTGTTTCCCTGAAGTCCGTGGCTTTTTCTAATAGAAGAATTTAGATTAAAGATTCTGTATTGAAATTTCAGAAGTTTTCCAAAGAATGATCTGCTTAATCAAAAAATTTTGATTTCAAGAACTGGTTGTTTTGAACTTTTTTTCTTGAGAATTTTGAAGACAGTTTTTACTCTTTCCTCTTCATTCTCTCTCCTATTGCCTATCCCTTCTTTTTGTCTGCTACCCTCTGGTGTGGTGACAAGACTGTCAATAAGTTGTATCAAATCATGACAAGGTGAAGTCTGGATTCAGAATAACCTTTGTCAGACAATTATTTCAGGTATATAGTTTAATCATGCATTTGGGGCTCTTTTAAACTCTGATTGTTGACAGCTGTTTATGATTGATTGTTGCTGCTTTGGGGTTTGCTGGGGAACTGTGATGGCTTGAATGTGTTGCATGAAAAGTTTTGTCTGCTCCTTGATCAGGAGACTGCTCAAGTACTTCTTGGCTTGAATACTGACTCAATAGTCTTGGAAATCAACTACTACAGATTTGAGCCAGCAGAGAGATTTATCACAGGGTCCAGAAGGGCTGATTTATCCTATCAACACCTCTTATAGAAACAGACACTCTCATGGTTTTGTGATTCATGTTGCAACTTCTTCTACTCTTGGTCAGAAAAGCATAGTCAGTGTAATGCTGTCATGAAACATGCAGGAACTCATGTTGGGATTCATTATAATAAAGTAGTGAAAACAGTCAGCTTGTTATTAACAGCAGAGGTTGTCCCAGGTTTGCTGCTAAGTACGAACGTGAAGCCTATTTTTCTTTATACAATATATTGGCTTCCATTCAGTAATTAAATACATTGAGTTTGATTTGTAATGCTTTATAGACTTTATGTTCTAGCTGCCTGAGATGTAGGTTGATTTCTTAATGCACTGTCTGTACAGATGTGATCAATCAGAGTATCTCATAGCCATTCTGAAATCAGAACAGATGACAGAGGAACCAGAGCTATCAGGTTTGTCACCTACAGCCTTGTATCTACTCTTGTTATAAAAGATATTTGAGACAGCATCTACGTTCTCTTCCCCTTCAAAAACACGGGCAAAATAAAAACAAACAAACAAACAAACAAAAGGCATAGAGTAAAATTTTTTCTTTATTCTTTTTTCTTTTCTTTTCCCCCAGAAACTTACTCTGCAGAAGCTAAAAATGGCCAGGCTCAGAATAAAATGTCAACTCCTAACAGCATTTAGTCAGACTGTGGAACTCCATGCCACAGGGAGCGGGACCCAGGAATCAACAGGACTTTAAGGAGAGTAGGCACATCCATTCCACAGACATCTTCTGAGGTCTATGAAAATTCCTAACCAAGAATTTGTAAAAGTGTAGGACACCTACCCGGTGTAGGGAACATGCTTTGGCAGAGGGGTTGGACTCGATGATCTCTTGAGGTCCCTTCCAACCTCTATGATTCTATGATTCCATGAGAGGAGGATTTTGAGGAAACATAGGTAGGTATTGTGCCCTTCCCTTATACCTCTTAAGCATCAACTTTAGGCTGTTGGGATAGAAAGGTCTTTTTTGCATGCTCTCTTGCAATCCACAAGCCTGCTCATTTTCCATTTTATAACAAAAATAGTGTGGCTTTGTAACTGGAACCATCACTTTGGGGAAAAAAAAAGTGTAGGGGTTCACACTTCAGGCATGCCTCTTTTGTACTGTTTCTCTTCTCTTATTCCATAATAGCTGAGTTTTAATTTATTTCTTGTGCCTGACATGATGGTCACTTCTCAAAATAGCCATTTTGAGTTGTCTCCAAATACCCACAAATCAAAGGCACACTTTCTTATTATATATCAGTTTTCCTCAGCATAACATTAAATACAGGATTGCCAGCATTACAATGGAAACAGTCTGAAAAGAATTTTTATTTTTTTCTTTTAGATGGGATAAGCTAAAGCTTTTTCTTATTATTTATTTATTTATTTTGTGGGAGATTGCCCTCAGAAATTGCATAAATTCCTATTCAGTTTCCCTATTCGATGTTGGCCTTTGCAGAAAGAAAAAACAGAATGAATTATGCATGGATAAAAGTTTTTTTTTATCTGTCTGTGAGCAATTTTTATGACCTGTGCATGATATGATTAGCCAGGACTTTTGCTTTTAAGGGCTTTCTGATAGGCATTATCCAAAAATCTAAATATAGAATTAAATAAAAAATATAATGCACTTTTCTAAACAGAAACTTACCGTTAACAAAGTCAGCATGTAATTTTTAAGCAGCAGTTCAATTACAGTAAAATTGGAATTTGAAAGCAGTGTATTTTCAGCTCAACCACAGTACTTGTAGGTTGTTTTATTGGAGATATTTTGTATCTTCCTACGCCGCCTTCCCTCCCTCTCTGTAGCAGGAAGGCCACACCATGTGGGTCTACCTCATGTCTAGCTCTAAGCATTCATCTCCTGTGGGTGAGGCGGTTGCTTTTAGCTTTGGTAAACTTAAAAATAGTCCTCTCTGCTGAAGGCCGTGAAAATTATAGTCAGTTACAGGAATTCCTCTCCTCAGAAAGTGCTCAACCCACCTGATGGGAGAGATAATGCAGTGTAGTTCTATGTTTGTGCCCACTTGTGTATGAGGTGACAGCTGAAAGCATACAGGGAGCAAGGTCTGTCTGGGGTTGTCTGACTGTAGCTGTATACATACCATGGGGCCATCATGCTTTAGCAGGCTGTCATTGACTCCTGCCATCAGCTCTTGGTACAAGACATCTCTTCTATCCCATACAGAGATGTCTACTCAGGCATCATCAGCCTGCTTGTCTAAAGATGTCTACTCAGGCATCATCAGCCTGCTTGTCTAAAGAGTGGTTACTACCTGGTACAGTTTCTTATATACTTGCATGCTATTTCATCCTTCTTGCTTTGCCCTCCTCACAGTCCTCAGCAGTCTCTTTGGTGTGACCTACACTTACTGCCTAGGAACCTAAATCAAGTCTTCTAGGTATTACTAAACAAGCAAACAAATCCGCACCACATTGTTTTTGCGCAAATAGTTAATAAAAGGAAATATATGTATTTATCCTATTTTCTATTGATCTTAATTCTCGGAAATTAGAAGAAAATGGGCATTTCTCTAGCAAGATTATTCACAAGCAGCTTTCTAGCTCTGTTTTAAGAAAGTTGAACTGGTTTTAAAATAACCTCTAAATCTGCAGCAAACTACTGCCTACGTTTTCAAATTATCTCCCAGATTTTTCCAGCCTGAGGAAGATTATCACAGAATCACAGAATTACATAATTGTCTCTGTCAAAGTTCCTCAAAGAAAATAGAGGCAAACTAAAAACCAAGTCTTATGTCATACGTCTGGTTCGTAGTGCCAAGAGCTTTTTTTTGCGTTGCTTTTATTCTTAAAGTTGCATATTCAACAACAAAGCATAAGTTGGGGTTGCTTAAAAAACCTAGTTGTTTTTCTTCAAGTGTCAGGAAATGAAGGGAGATAGTGAGATTACAGCACCAAACTTCATACCTTTGTGGATTACCTCAGTTAAAGTCGATAGTTCAAAACAGAAGGGCAATAAAATGTAATTTCATGTATTGTTCAAGTTGCTCTTCTCTGAGGAATTAAAATATTCTCAGAGTTTCCTCATCTATTTATATGATGCTATTTTAATTGCATGTCAGTGGCTTGGAAAAGGGCGGGTGACGAATTGTGCCCACAGGAGCATTTGGCACATAATTTTTCGGACTTTCAATTTGATGCAGCTCACTCCAGGCAATAAACATGACATTCCTGGGAAAGGATTGTATTACAGTCAACTTGATGTCACGATTATTAATCCCCAATCAATCCCAGGACTTTCTGTGACAACCTAAATTAAAAAAAAAAAAAAAAAAAGTCAAGCAAGCATTTGGCCTTCCCACTCTTCTTCTATCCAGCCCCAAATCTCAAAAGAGTACAGCACACTTGCAGGTGTTGAACAATCTGGGCAAAGACATTACAGGTATAATAACAGTTTATTGATCTCTTAAGGAGGAAGTAATGCGCTGTAAAAGACAAATATTTATCTCAGAAAGGTTTTTCAACAAGGGAGAGTGAAATTCAGTGACTGAACTGGTAAGAATGATCTTGCTGAAAAAGATGGGGAGAGTAGCTGAGTAGGTAGAGCAAAGGATGAGGAATCCAAGCTTTTTTATTGTTTTTATTTTTATTTTTTAATTTGTCCCTGCTCCTTTAACATATTGATTCTATTTTGCAAATATGTTATGCAAGTCATTTCTAACCTTCAGCCTTGAATACTAGTCACTGTTGTCCTTGCATAGAGATACCTCATATGTCATTTTAATGACACGTGAGCTCTGCCAGTCAGCCAGTTCTCAGTCCACCTCACTGTCTACTCACCTAACCCATGCTTCCTGCATGCTAAACATTTTCACAGAGAACTACAGAAGCATGTGATAAACCCTTGCTCTAGGGCTTGTAAGTGAAATCCCTTACTGCCTTTGTTAAAGTGGTTTACATATTTAGCCAGCAAACTTGTTCAAGTCTGTCTTATGAAACTATAAGCGCTATAGAACTGAGTCTTGTGAACTCAGCATCTTTACTTAGAGTTAAATACATCTTCCAGTGACTGTGTTCCTCTCCAGAAGAGGCCAGACAACAATAGATATTCTGTATAAGGAGATAAAGGAAGTTTTGTCTAGTTCTTTTGTATTCCTGTCTCCCTGTGAAATTACTTAGACTCATTCTAGGGCTACTCCAGAAGTAATCCCACCTATTTTATGTTGCTGGCCCATGACATCAGAGGCAGGTGTTAGTGGTGTGGCAGTAGAGGCTAAACCTTCCCAACAATATTCCGTTACACTTTGTTGGCAAGTGACTGATGTCAACAGAGGGTCAGTCTGACAAAATAACATCTGACATCAAAGTACATATGAAACAAAAAGATGTGTCATTGAATTTCTCCATGCGGGAAAAAATGGTACCCACTGACGTTCACTGACACTTGCTGAACGTTTATGGAGACTGAACAGTGGATGTGAGCGTGGGGTGGTACTGAATGGTGTGTTTCAGCAACAGAGGTGTGAATGACAAGCCTTATTCCAAATAGCCATGTAGATTTTTACGAGCATGGTGGTGAAAATGTATAGCCAACATTGTGACACCGTTCTGTAGCTGAGAATTTGCCCTGTCAGATAGTATTATTGTGCTCTTTGTATATGTTGTCCTTTCCATGGAAATAAATAAGAGGCATTAGTTTCAGAGCAACCTGAAATAAGCATGAATTGAATAGATTGTGGCTTAGTCTCTGTAAATCTTAACTCAGTTTGAGTATTTTCTTCATAATTATCTGTAACTTTATACATTATGTGATTAATTTTTGAGTTGTTCTTCCACCAAACAACATTTCTGTGGAAATTTTGTTATGACAGATATGTATACACATATATATGTGTGTATGCAAGTGAACATTCTGTTCTGCTGCTGCTAATTTCCCCACTGAAGTAACTAGATTAAAAAAACAAAATAAACCAGAACAACTGTTAAGACGAGATGGATGAGTTTTCTGAAAAAAAAACCAAAAAAAAAAACCATTTTTCTTTTGAGTTTCTGTGCTCACTTCAAAATTTTTAACAATGCTCCTGGAGATAAAATATCATAAACACTACTGATTCAAGACATTTGTCATTTCATATAAGCATCTCAACATTTGACCACTGATTTGTATCTGACTACTTTTGATAGCCGGTCTTCCTTTGTACACCTCTCCTGAGAGGGGAAAGCAAGATAGGAAACTTCTTTTTCGGTGATGCTTGAAGACTTGATCAGTCAGTGACCTCTCAGGTTTCTAAGGAAGAAGCCTCAGGTCATGAATTTTTTGGGCTGTGCTCGAGCTCTGGATCTGTTGATAAGGTTCTAAGCCTGTTCGTTGCAGAAGTGACACTGTGCAGCTCAGTAGAGCCCCCCAAGCGTTTCAATGTTTTCCCTGATAAGAAGGAACAACTGGCATTTATAATAATTTATCTGTCAGTGACCCTAAGCAGCCAGGTTTGAAGTGCAATAAAATAAATCAAATGCTCTACCTCCTGCATCCTCGGATAACTGCAAGAGGAGCTAAATGAATCTTGGTTTGTCTTCATGAAGGTCATCTCAGGAAAGGTAATTGACCTTTCCAATACAATTATTAAATCTGTGGTCAAAACTAGACATGCTGAGTTTATTATCATACAGAAATGTGCTGAAGTGGAAGTCTTTCAGTTAAGGTACAAGGATACTCTACTGATCCATGACTGTACACTTAATTATCTTTTATCCAAAACATTGGTTTTGGTTAAGTGCTAAAAGAGTCGTGCTGAGCAAATTTCAAGGCAAAATACAACAGACAATCCCTGCCTTGAAGGGTGGGATATGCAGAAAGTGCAAGACAGAGGAATATGTTTAAGCAATGGGGGAGGGGGCTGTCCATTTTGCAGTCTTTATTACTAATATTGCTGATGCTCAGGCACGAGCAGCAGAAGAACAAGGCTTTAGGAAGATTTGCACGAGGAATTAGTCTGTGTGGGAGCAGGTAGCCTGAGGAACAGAGAAACACACAGCTGCATTCATAGACAAATAGAGGCAATAACCACGAGGCATTAGGCAGTGTAGGAGAAGGCTTAGGGCAGTGTCATTTTTGCAGTTCCTTTCCTATCCTTTCCTACTGAAATGGGGGACATAAAGCTTGATATGTCAGATGGAACTAAATCACATGTATTTGTTTTCTGAGGCAGCCTCAGTTTTGCACAGATCTCATTGTAGGGTTTTTTTTTGTTTTGTTTTTGTTTTTTTTCCACTGATGATACAGATTTGTTCATTTTGGGTGAAGATAGGGTAAATTCCAGGTGACCTGAAAGAGAGCTTTCTATAACTTCCAGTGGTGGGAGTTTCTGAGGACAGAGTTGTTTAGTGCCGGAAGGCAAAATGGAACTGGGATATTAAATAGTTGTTTCCCTCTGTAATGGAAAAAAGGGCTCAAGCTACAGTGCAGAAGTATCAATGGTGCAGTGGTTTCACTGTTCCCTTTATCAAGTCTGAGGACTGAAAGTAAGGCTTGAATTTTAGGTGAGGAGTCAAAATATTGCAGAAGCATGTACTCTGAAATTGTACACAGCTTCTTCCATCTTGTAAAAGGGAGAGAAGGTGGTAGCAAGCCAGAAACCCTGCTATCTGCCAAAGTCTCCCCCTCTTACTATTGGCTTCTTTCTTCTGTGCTTTGGTGCTGTTAAGTAAATGCTGTAGTGTTTTGTGTTGCTGTTGTAGTGCTGTGACCCTTTCAGATTCTCATGTGAGGGTTGCTACTTAAATGACTCCCAGCACGTGGGCTGGTCCTTTGTTTATTGCTTTTGGAAATGAAAAATATGGCCTGACTTTTCTCTACCTGCTGCGAGACATTAAGCTGTCATTTGTCTAGTGTTTATTCAGCACACGTTTTTGGTGAAGCACAGAATGTCACAACTAACTGATGATCGATCCAGAATACCACAAATGCCTTGACTGAATAACACCCATGCCAGTAAATATGGAAGGTCTTAATCTGACCTTCCTTACATTGATTTTACAGCTCTATTGCCTTCTATGAGGGTGCTTCTCATTTATATTGAGAGATCAGAATCGAACTGGGCACTTCTGCTTAGAAGATAACGCTATTGGTTTGGCAACTTTTAAAAAAGTAAAACTAACAAAATAGAACTTTTATGTTCCTTTTTCATCTTTGTGTTAAATTAGTCTTCAGAGATAAATCTACTTTATGGCTATATTAAAGGGATGATTGTTGTGGAGTGCTAATGTTACTCTTACAGGTCACTGTTTGAGTCTTTTTGCTCATACCAGCAGAGCTGGGAATTAAGTTTACGCATTTTCTTGTTCTGATACAACACCCTTGGAATTCAATTGTTTGTCCATACAGTTTTAATTTTTAAGTTATACCTCACACTTGACCAAAACCTGGCCATGGAAGACCTGGACAAAGAAGGTGACTTCTGTTCCAAGGAGTTCATGTCCTGAAGTGAGTTTTTGCATGTGTATTGGTCAGTGCAAATTTATTGCAGAAAGAAATTAAAAACTTTGTTCTGTGAGTGTAGGGCCTGTAAAGTTTAAGTTACAATTTGATCACTTGAATTTGGAAGCAGAAGTTGAGAAAATCTCAAGAGGAAAAAATTGCAATAGCTCTTCATGAGGGAGAAAACTGGGAGTCAAATCTTCTCTGTGCTTATTCATAGATTCATAGATTCTTTAGGTTGGAAAGGACCTACAAGATCATCTAGTCCAACCATCCTCCCACCACCATCCCTACCCACCAAGCTACTAAATCAAATCCCTTAGCACCTCATCTAAATGCTTATGTATTTCTATGAAGGAAAATGCAGAGATAACCTGACCAGTTCTTACAGTTTGCTATGCAGATGGCTATCTGGATCTTGCAAGCCTTCTGTGCTCTCTATGTTGGGAATTTTATGCAATCGTCAATTTTCTTTTATGACACAAATGCTGCCAGAGAATAGCTGATATATTACTCTTGCCCTGTACTGCTCTTAAAACAATTTTCTCCTCCCTGTTTGAACCTTTTCTTGTAACATTTTATTCTGTAACGGGTTCTACTTAACAGTTACAAATTGTCTGTGTAATCTCCCTTCTCACACATGCACATTGTTTTTATTCCAGCTGTTTGTTTTTTTTTTTATGAAAAATCCCTTATTTGTGTGTCAGCCTGTAAATTGATATCAGCAGTGTCTTTGTCTAATACAGATATAGAATATATTAATTTTCACTAAATATTTTAACTAATCCTGCAGAGAAGGTAATTTTTTTCTGGCATTAGTAAGCATCTGATATCCGACATGATATAATTCACTGTCATCTAAGTACTATTCTAATTTAATTATATTCTTTGAGAGGGATGGGATTTTTTGGTAGTTGATCTTGTTCAACAAATCCTTCAAATCTTTTGAACAATAAAATGTGAATTCTTAAACCTGTAGCCTTCATCTAGTATGTAAATGGTGCTGTCAGATTGAATCACAGAATTGTAGAATTGTAGGGGCTGGAAGGGACCTCTAGAGACCATTGAGTCCACCCCCCCCCCCCCCCCCCCACCAAAGCAGCTCTCTAGACCAGGTTGCACAGGAAGGCACCCAGTTGGGTCTTGAATTTCTATAAAGATAGAGACTCCACAACCTGCACTGCCAATTGGATTGAACTGAACAGATTATTTAATTACCTTGGCAAGAGGATACTGGTAGTTTCTGTTAAGACAAACAAGCTACAAAAATGCTTCAGCTCTGCTGTTGTAGAAAAAAACTTTTTTCGCAGCCAATACCTCTGAAAACCCAGGGAAATTTCAGTTTTGTGATTGGCATGACTGTGGTTAACAATGAATGCTCCTTAATTTATGGTTGCCAGTGCTACTTGATAGAATGTGAATATTTCCTGTTAAGCTAAGCTCTGCAATACTTTTTGTGTTATTTTCTCTGGGGTATTTTACAGCAGTACTCAGGAGGATGGGATGCTCTGTTGGGCTGCTCTTTCACTTCTGTAGTATGTGTTTAACTCTACAGTACCTTGAGGGCTTACCCTACAACTTACCATTGATCAAGAATTACTGGAAGTATTCCATGAACTGTGAAGGCACCAGAAATTCGTCCACAAATTTAATGTAATGTATGAAGTGCTTAATCTCTTTAAGATGGAGTGATCTCTTTTCTATTCAATGACAAAGACCTTCATTAGCGCAGAATGAAGTCTATGACTTTCTTCTTCCAGACCTTCCATAATTTCTGTAAAATTCAATTATCTGTCAAGTCTGTAGCTCCAGTCTCAAACTGAATTCAGTTTTCAGCTAAACTGATTGTGTGAGAGCAAGTGGAGCAAAGGCTTGATTGGGTAGGAGCTGTTGTTTAAAATGCCTAGAGGCACTAGGTAGTGGACAAGGCTTACGACTACCATGAGAGCAGTATTTTGGCATTCTGTTGGATGATAAAGCCTAGTTACTAAGCAAACCAAGCTGGTCTTCGTCTGTGTGCTGAGGTTGCAAAATTTCAGATGTTCCTCTTCTAAAGTTTCTGTTCCTCGGTTCTCTCTCAGACAACTCAGAGGGGGCTTAAATCTTTGTAATTGATTTTATAAGGCATTGGAGAAGAGAGCTCTAGTTTCTCTTTTAGCCAGTAGCTCTACAGGTGATACAAGGAAATCTCCAAATACTTCAGATACACTACTAGTAGGCTTTTGTTTAGGAGTTGCTACCTCTGTTGATTAACCTAGAATTCACCTCCCTCTTTTTATGCATCATTTAAAAACTCTAATATCTATGTAGTGTAATTACTTCACTGTAAATTTGGCAAACAACATCAGCTTTCTGAAATGTTTTTTAAGCCATCCCCAACTCTACAGTGTTATCAAATCCGTTTTAATTAAAGCTCAGTTTCAGTTGATAGCCTTAAGCCATAAACTCCATAACTCAATTCTTCTCTCAACCATGTTGAGCAGATTCTTGCTGAAGCTTGAGCTTAATATAAATCTGCTGAGATTTTCTGAAGCTGTTTGGAGAGTGTTTCTTTGTGCTACTACTTCTTACTATAACACTTTAAGATGTGTAATTGCATGTTATCATATGACTGAAACAAAAACTTTACTAAAAATAATTTACTCTGATCAACTTAAAACATTTATGGTCCCATCAGTATTGTACTTTTTCATAGAGTAAGATGCATAATCCTCTTTCAATTGTGCAGATGACTGATGGGACAGAATTACTATTTATTGTCAGTTATGGAGGTAATGGCCAAGCTTACCAGTAGGCCTAGTTGTTATGTAGAATTTAAAATAAAGTCATATACATATATGACTTGCTTAAAAAAGAAGTTAAATGTCAAAGAAGTACATTGTTATTTTTTGAGACTAATGAAGTAGTGGATAACCATTACCAGGAAGAACAAGGACAAGCCAGTTGGATTTATGAAGGGCATATCATGCCTGACCAACCACAGTGCGGATAATGAGATGAGTAGTGGTGTTGACAGGGGGAGCACAATGAATGTTATTTACCTTGCCTTTAGCAGGGCTTTTGGCATGGTTTCCTATGTAACTGTTGTAGCCAAATTGGTGAGCTATGAGCTTGATAAGCAGATTACAAAGTCAATGGAAACAGGCCAGACTGTTTTACTCAAAGGTTGTGGTCAGTGACACAGATTGATGACCAATTGCTAGTGGCATCTTTTGGGGTTGGAAACTGATGCCAGTACTGTATAATACCTTCTGTAACAACTTGAACGATGAGGTCAGGGTGCACTCACTGCTGTACTGGGGTGTGCTCTTAATATGCTGAGAAAACAGGAATTGTTCAGACTGGAGAAAAGGGGGCTCAGTGGAAACCATGTAGCCCTGTACAACTGCCTGAAAGGAGTCTGTAGTGAGGTGAAGGTTGGCTTCTTCCAGGTAGCAGTGATGTGATGAGAGATAATGGCCTCATGTAGAACCAGTTCAGATTGAATATTAGAAAAAGTATCTTTTTAAAAAGAACAGTGAAGCATTGGCATAGGCTGCCCCAGGAGGTGACACGATAGAAAACCAGTTTACCCTTTACTGATCTGCTTCCTTTGTACAGGAATTGTAAAGCAAATTCTTATTCAACATAAGTGCTGTCAGTGTAGCTCCAAAAAATTATGAAAACAAACAGGCCAAAAAGGCCTCAAAGCATGACAAATAAAAAATTCCCTTCGTAAATAAACTAAAACACTGGGGAGAAAAACATAGAATGTCAACACTATTTTCTATTTACCATGAAGAAAATAATGGTTTCACAGTATCTTTAAATTTACTTTCAAATATATTCAATTTCTGAGAATTTTTGAGATTAAAAAGACTACGGTAAAAATGGGTAACTTGGATTTTTATAGGACTGTGGATGCAAGTTAGTACTTTACAAGTGATCCTGGCATGGAAATGTGCTACAGTAGGGCATAGGATGAGGATGTAGTTAAGATCTTATCCTTAATGTTCATGAACACCCCTGTTCCTATATAGTAGGAAGAGATCTACAAAATCGTCTTACCAATGCTTAAAGCATATGCCAACAAACGAAATGAAAGGGAAGATGCAGAATTAGATTTGATATCTACTGTTCTCATCCATGTGTTTTCCACAGGTCTTGAGTTCCATGCATACCATTATGATTAGAACTGTTACTTTAAGAGCCAGTCATCCTTCCAATCATCATCTAATTGTAATGTTTGTTTGCCCACCATTATCTCTGCTGCTATAATTCCAGAGAAGCTCAACTTTTTCTTGTGCTTTCAGCACAAGCACTTAGCATTTTATATCATGTTGCTGCCTTCACCTTCCTTTTGTGTAAACTCTTAACTGACATGGTAGTGTTTTTTATTTGCTTTTTTAATAACTTGAGGCAACATACAGCTTCCTACCTTCTACTACTTCTAGTACTATCATAATGGCACACTATTTGGAGCTGCCATCTTCTCTATGTAGAAAAAACAAACAAACAAACATAATACTGGGCAAAGAAGTGGCAAATTCTGTTGGGAAGACCTTATTTGATTCCTGGAAGCTTTGCAACTTCAGAGATTTGATTCACTGTTAACTTTTTCAAACACAGATGTAGTGATGTTAACAGGCATTGAAACATTAGCCTCTCAATAAACAGATTATCAGAATGGCAACCAGTAAAATTACTGTACAACAGTTCTTTAGCTTCTGGAATGAATCAAATTTTAAACTGCAAATAGTTGTAGCCTGCTTCTGCCCAGATTACTAGTGCACCAGTTATTGTGCTGATTCATACTATGGACTAACTTTCAGCATGCCAGAACTTGAAGAAAAGTCTTTTTTTCTTTTCTTCCGCAATTAACAAATTCAGAAACTGATGAAGTGCACTTCTTAAGTTACTTTATAGAATACTTTGAGTAATTCTGCTAAATAACCAAGAATCCCTCATTGATGCATTTGTGCTTTCTTGAGCAATCTTAGAGTGCTAAAATTCAATATGTGCTGGATAATTCTGATTAAATGGGTATGAAGTAGTGTTGAGTTATTACCTCATTAGTTAAGAAAATATCTTAAACTTGATTTTTATTTAAAAATTTGCATTTGCCATTAGGCATGTATATTCTATCAATACTTCTTACTATTTCTGTTTAATTTATGGTTGAATTAATCTTTCATCAATTAGAATTTATTTTTAAGAAAATGTGGGAAATCATTATATGCAAAACAACTGAAATAGATCACAACAGCTCACGTTCAGCCACAATTTTGGAAATGTTTTGCCAGTTCTAGTAGTTACCCTGGCTTTAAAAAGGAGACTGGACAGAATAATCTCTTGTATCTCATCCTGGATATCCATGGAGTTGAAAGAGCTGTCCTTTATTTATTTATTTTTTTAATTCTATTTTTATCTTTTAACTCTTGTTACTCTAAGATGTGGTTACGTCAGGCTTCCAGCGCCAGTGATTCAAAGTTCCCAGTTGACCCAGGGGAAGTCATTCCTCAAAGCCATAGTCCTGTTGTTTGTCCCCTAAGAACAATTTGTATGACCTGCAGATTTTCTTCTTGGCTCTTTCCAAGAACAGAAGTGCCTTGGCTTCCTCATGTGTGCCATGAGCAGGCTCTCTAGGAACCTGATCAATCAGATCTGCATTGTGTCATCCTGGCAGAATTTTTTTTTTTCTTTTCCATTCTCCCATCAGTTCTCTTATTGTTTGCCATGATGATGAATATGATGAAAAAAAGATGTTGCTGTGAGAGCAGAGTAGGAGCAGAGTAGGAAACCACACACACCATAGCCACTGCATCATTGCCAGGTGGACTGCATTCATCTACCAAGATCATTTCTTCCTTTTTTTTTCCTCTTAAAACATCTTTTTTTCTAACCTATCAGTAACAAGGAATTCCTAAGTTTCAGTTAGCAAATGTAGCACCTATATTTCCCAAAGTGAGTACTAGTCAAGACTTAATGGGAGCTGGGACACATCTCTGGGTGAAGTCCAGGCGGATGATGGCTCTATTTTGTGAATATGACAATTTTTAACTAGCTGTTCCTGTGTTTTTTCTTAGCCCCTTTTGTTGAAGTAGTTATAAAAGTGAGTTTTAAACTTGCTTCTGACAGCAAGCTGTTTTACTTTATTTTCCTTGTGCCAGGGCACCTCAGTCTGAAATGCTGCTGTTAATGGAATTACAAGTAGCAGGACTAAATAGGGCATGTAGTCTCTGAAGAGATCTTGTGAATGAGACATGCTTAGTCAGCTTCTGCTTTGAATTAACAGTATTTCACTGTCTTGTGATCAAAGAGGTATCAGTTTGACCAAACACATGCTGTAGAAGAAGTTGCAATATCTTAATCAAATGTTCTCATCAGCAGAATTTCTCTTGTGAAGAGGGTACTTAGGAGTCCTCAGCTAGCACAGTATTGCTGAACTTAGTGAGCTTCTGTGCTGTAAGCAGAAAAGCTGGAAAAGTTAAAAGGGGCTAAAAGTTCTGCCCACCTGGACTGCTGAGGTTCATAAATCTTATGTCCATAACATGTGGTT
Source organism: Callipepla californica brunnescens (assembly GCA_023055505.1). Classification (NCBI taxonomy): domain Eukaryota; kingdom Metazoa; phylum Chordata; class Aves; order Galliformes; family Odontophoridae; genus Callipepla; species Callipepla californica. The sequence continues at coordinate 60,072,072 of JALIRH010000001.1, forward strand.
TAAGGAAATAAAAAAGTTGCTAATAATATGCCTATGCATAGGAAGAAAATAATTTCATAAACATAAATGTTTTGTGGGTTTTTTTTCCTGATATTTTATGCCCTATAGGTCTTTGTCAGTGAAAATACTTCAGAAAGCAGGTGACAGCAAGTATCTCAGACAGTTATTTAGAAATAATTGCAACTTCTTTTCATTATCAGATTTTTTGTGTCTTTAGTTTGCTATTGCTATTGTCAGATATTATCTATAAAAAGAAGAAAGTCAAGTTGTCACATAAAATGAGATTTAAAATAAAAAAGAAAACTCATTTTCCTTACTTCTTTGTCAAGCTAATTTGTTATAAAGAATTTTTCAGCAACTTTAAGACCAATACACTTTTTTTGTTATGCGTGTTGCAGAGTGTTTTGGCCACAGCAGCCGGAGTGTCATGCAGGCAGGCTCTGAGGCTGAGTCCAGCATTGCTCAATTGACAATCCTACACTTATTAAACCACAGGGAGGAATTACTGAGAACTGTGGGTCACATTAGAGTTGTACAATGAGTGTAGCTCCCTACCACGTGTATTCTGCTCAGAGCTTCTGCAATGAATAACAACCTGGTATTAATGAAGTTCCAAATTATTTTCTAGAACCCAATTTTGGTACCCTGTGCTTGTAGGAAGAGAATTGAGATTAATTGTTACTGTTTTTTGTTTTCCTGAATTAGATCAAAGACACTATAAAGACATTTTTCTAATAGAATGAGAATTAATGCTGCAATTACATAAACAAAAATCAGCTTTCTTTACATCTTTATGAGGTCATCACAGTCTTCATCATTGTTTTCCATGTCTAAGCAGTGGGACATTTGGGAGACATAAAGCCACTAAAGGAGATTAAGTTACAACAATTCAAGCACAATTTACCTTGAAGTGGAAGCAGCATTTATAAGTTTAGTGCTCTAAAACTAATACACCAATTGCCTTCATATCTTTGGGTTGTTTTCCCTGTCTGTCTTTGATAGTTATGTTATAACTAGGCATCTCCTTGCCTAACTCTATAGTTGCAATTGTTAGGGTGGGCATTTTGACAGCAATAACCCAGCGCAACCTTGCTGCTGCCTGCTGGTTACTGATGGCTTGGGGCTGATGTACTTGAACACTTAGAGATCTTGTACTATAGCCGTGGGTCAAAGGGGATGGTTGTGTGGCTTTTGTTTTGATTTTCCTTTGTTTGTTTGTTATGTTGCTTTTATGGGTTGGTTTTGTATAATTTTTTGTTGTTTTTAATGTGACTGCAGTTTATTTGCTAAAACACAGTAATGTTTGGTACTGTGTGTACCAACACAGGCTTTCAAAATCTTATCTCCCAAGTTTCTTTCCATTAGTCTTCATCCATACTGAACTCTTTCATGTAATGTAGAGATGGAGAAACTGGCACTTCAAGCTGCTATTCACCCCTCTCATCAATAGGTTTAGCAGAAGCTTGTGTTCCTTTCTCTTCTTCATAGACAAAACTCCAACACTCTTCAGTAGTGTCACTACTGCTTCTAAGATTCTCTCTTTTTTTTTTTCCTTCCAATTTTCCTTTCCAATTCCTTTCCAACTTTTTTTTCCCTTCAACTCTGTGAATCCTGAGATGCATAATCAAATCATCAAATAGCAAGATGTGCTCACATCCACTGTTTGGTCTCCAGAAACATTAAGGAAGTGTTGACAAATGTCAATGGGTGCAATTTTTTCCTCATGGAGAAATTCAGTGACAGTCCTTTGTTTCACATGCGCAACCATGTCAGATGCTATTTTCTGTACCTCTGCTGCTGTCTGTCATGTGGCTACAAAATGTAAGGGAAAATTGTTAGGAAGGTTCAGCCTCTACTGCCGTACCACCAACATCCACTCTGATGTTATAGGCCAACATAATAAAATAGGATGCATTACTTTTGGAGCATCTCTCATTTTAGCAAACTGATGTATTGCAATCTGCGTGTATGAAAAAATGAATTTCAATTACCTCCAGTATGTAAAATGTGTTAGGAAGGGCAGAGGTCACTGTTGGGCAGTGATTAGCCAAATCTAACAAAACTGTTTTTTTTTTTTTTTCATCTGAACTAATTGTTCTTAAGGCCAAAAGTTTGAATAATTTCTACTTAGTAATCTGAATTGCAGAAGAGGCAAATAAGTCGAAAGGTTTTCTAAGTATGATTTATTTTCACATTTGTGTTGCTTAATGGTTTTTGTAAATTTCAATTTGTGTTAGATAATTTATATCAGCTTCAATTTGCATTAGTTTTGCTAGTGCATGGGTGTCTCTTTATGGCTAAGGGAATTAATAATCTGAAATTACCAGACACTCGTATTAATCAAATGTCTTATTACAAGGAGAATGACTTTTATTATCATACATACAGGACCAAAAGAAGCACTAATTGCTTTAGTTTGGTGCAATTATTCAGTATTTATCTAGACAACGACAGTCTAGGCAGGCCTTTTCCTGTGTTATTACTTCCTTCATCATTCAGGTTACAAGGTTCATGGAAGTTGACCTTCTTGTCTAAGCTTGGGCAACTCCAATTAGTTTTGTAGTTCAAACATTTTACTAGTTTTAGTTATATCTATATAAGTGCTAGAACCTGCCAACATGCAAATTGTTCATAAAGAAGGGAACAACGTGTTTCTATAACTAAGTCAGAATTTTCTAAGATACTATGCAATCCAAATGATGATGGTGATGATGATGATTATTATTATTTTCTTTTTTTTTTTTTTTTTTTTGAAGTTGGAGTATAAATCAGGAAATAATTTGAGGCATTTTACTTGTTTACATCTTTATTTTTGTATTTCTAAAACTGTGGTGGTTCTGTATCAGGTATTTCTCCTTTTCTATAAGTAACAATATACTATACAAAAATAACAAGATACAGTTTGAATTAGATATCCTACTGTATGTATAACTTCTAGATTAATGTTCTTCATCCCACACAGACAGTGATCACTGCTCACTTAATTCAGTTGTTTTCCAATAACAGGGCCTAGATTTTGTTGCTAAGAATGTAACTTGTTTATGTTCCCCATCACTTTTGAAAAACCTGATTTTCTATAAGGGATTCTGATCATGCAGCTTAGAAACCATTACCTATGTTAAAATCCATTTACAGTGGTATGTCGCTTTAGCTGAGGAAGTGATAATGGAAGTATGCTGGGCATTGCTAGTTATGGCATGCGTATATGGCTTTGTCTCATGTACCAAGCTCCTGGATATAACTCTAACTTCTGTTTGTCACACTGATGAATAAAGTTGTTTGGAAAGTTTTCTTGGGAAAATAATTTTAGGAAGAATTTAAAATAAAATAAATAAATGATACCCTATCTCAAAATGCAACATAATTGTTCCGTTCTAAATCAACACTTTCATTTTAATAGGAAAGTTTTCTGTTTTATTACTTGAAGAGAGAAAAAAAGACAGGAGACAGCGAAAGTCAACCAATGTATTCAAGTTACATAATTCATTTCTTAAACAGAAGTGAATGTTTTTTGTTTTGTTTTTTTCCAAAATTACATCTGATGACTTTGAACTCAGGTATTGCATAACATTTTGAGGGATTGTCTGAAGCATGGCCATCTTCAGTGCTATGCATGTCAAGTTTGAGGGCATGAAGGCATTATGCTAACACTTAAAATACTTCCATGTAATTTTTACTAATAATTTTCCCTAAAAAATTGTTTAAACTACTATGTCTGCATGTTGGCTTAATATGCAGAAATTGTTTGAAGGCTTTTAACATTTGAATGTATACTTGTTCTCTTTTCTATTGCTATCCCTGGGAGAATCAACTGACTGTGAAATCCTGAATTAATTGCACCAATCTAATGTCTATCAGTATGCAGTAATCTCAGACTAACATACAAAAGAAAATATTAATGTGTATACTATTTTCTTGTTTTAAGAATATTTCAGGTGCCTCTAATGTCATGGAGCAGCATAATAAAATAGGCAGCATTACTTTCAGAGCAGTCCTTGTAGTACAGCTTTCTTCCAATTATTGGTCATTAATACATTTTCATATTGTGCTTAATATTGTAAATTAAATAATTAGAATTAAATTAAATAATTAGGATTAGAATATATCCAAATGACCCTGAAAACCTGAAATAAAATAGCCACTCTTCAAAATTTTAGATTGGAAATGATGCAACTTTACTAAAAACAGGAGGGGTGTAAAGGAGCAACTCCTAACTGATGTTTCTCTAGCTCATCAGCAGATTATCCAATGTGACAAGCTCCCTGAGCAACCTGTTCCAACATATCATCCCTTGGAGTTAGATGCAATGTATTTTTATTTTTTTCCCTGAAATTTTAGTTGAAAATGTAGTTACTTTTTATTGTTCCATTTGAGTATGTTTTTTCCTATTATATCTTTGTAAATACTTGCAGGAATCTTTTCCTGTTTTGCTTCACTCCTGCACCTCCTTTTTTTTGTAGAACAAGAGAAGTCAGTTCTTTCAGCCTCCCTGCAGAGGTCATGTTTTCCAAACCTCTGTCTTTTGTTTCTCCTCTAAACACAGTCACATTTATCCTTGTCTCTTGTGCAGTGCTGTTCCCAGAGCTGGATATAGTGAATGTTCAAGGTGCATTAAAACAGCTAGTTCTGTCCTGTCGTGCATGTCCAGAAGATAAACTCTGTGCTGTGTGCTGATGGCATCCCAGTGTTGTTACATGTTTTATGTAATAAGTTGCAATTTGTAGACTTTTATTTATTTATTATATAATAGCATTTAATTTTGTGCTAGTGTTGTTTTTTTTCAGTTTCTCAGAGATAGGGACCTGCAGAACACAGCCTAAAATGCCCTGGTTTGACCGAAGTGCTGATGACTATTTGTGGGCTGCTGTGCCCACATGTGCCCTTCAGTTTTGCAACTTAGTGCAAGCGCTCCTCAGTGCCTTCCAGAAACTTTCTGGATCTGTTCCATGTTCCCTTGGAAGCTGCATGCTGCTGGCTACATACTATACATCTAGATAATTGGAAAGAATGGTTAATGAGAATGACACACAACACATGCATCAGATTTGCTGAAGTTGTTTCTGCCCTCTGAACTATTCAAACTACCTGTTCAGAAAAATAATTATCCTGATATATGATATTCTTACCCAAAATTTATCTGTAGTCTTTCTATCTTAATTGCTTAGAACACCCACTTCAGTTTAACATATTATTTTTATTTCTCTGGCTCCTCTGTATGTCTCACTAAGGATAGATACTTACCTTTCAATGCTTTGGGAACTTAATCTCTGCTATAAATACTCAGGGTAGTTGTTTAGTAATCCAAAGGTTGGTTACATTTTTTACCACCTTAGATTTATCTAAGTTGCCTAAATATTTTTTAGTTTATTTGTTGCCCATTTTGGATTGTCTTTACTGTTAATAGTAAATGCATTAAGTATTTGCTCTCTACTGAACTGAAGCTGCCTCCAGAGGCTGAATGCACTCAAGTCTAGGCAGCCAGAGAGTGCATCCCAAGATTCTGAAGGAACTGTCAGATGTTGTTGCCAAGCTGCTCTCAATTAAATTTGAAAAGTCCTGGCAGTCATAGGCAGTCCATAATGACTGGGAAAAGGGAAACACTACTCCAATTTTCAAGAAAGGGAGAAAGGAAGACACAGGGAACTACAGGCCAATGAGCCTCATGTCTGCAACTGGGAATGTCACGGAGCAGATCCTTCTGGAGAATATATCAAGGCATGTGAGCGATAAGGTGGTTATCTGAGACAACTACCATGATCTCACCAAGGGCAGATTGTACTTGATTAATATAGTAGCCTTCTGTGATGGAGTGATGGCATGGGCAACTGTTGTCATCTGCCTGGTCTTGTTCAGTTCCAGGCCTTTGAGATGGTCCTGCACCATATCCTTATCTCTGAATTTGAGAGAGGTAGATTTGAAGGCCAGATTATTAAGTGGATAAAGAATTGTTTGGATGATCATAGCCAGGGAGTAGTGGGCAGTGGCTTTATGTCCAGGTAAGGGTCAGACTCCTCCAGGAGTCTGTCTTGGGACAGTATTCTTCCATGTCTTCACTAATGACAGTGAGATCGAATGCACCCTCAGTAGGTCCGCTGATGGCACCATGCTGAATGACACAGCTGACACAATAGGAGGAAGGGCTGCTATCCAGAGGGATCTGGACATGCTTGAAAAGTGAGCCTAGGTGAATCTAATGAGGTTCGCCAAGGGCAAGTGCAAGGTGCTGCACTTGGATCAGGGCAATCCCAAATATGTATGCAGTCTGGGAGAAGTTATCAACAACAGAACTGAGGAGAAGGACTGGTGGATGAAAAGCTTTACGTGAGCCAACACTGTGCACTTGCAACTTGGAAGACCAATGGTATTCTGGACTGCATCAAAATGAGAAGTGGCCAGCAGGGATAGGGAGGTGGTTGTACACCCCTACCCCAGCTCTGCCCTCGTGAGAACTCATCTGAGTAGGGTGTCCAAAACCAGCACCCCCCCATCACCCAGTACAGGAAGGATGCAGAACTGTTGCAGTGAGCCCAGAGGAGAACCACAAAAATGAACACCTGTTTTATAAAGAAAGGTGGAGGGTTGTTGAACTTGTTTAATTGGAGAAGTGAAGGCCCAGAGAAGCTGTGGATGGATGTGTAACTCCCCATCCCTGGAGGTGTACAAAGCTGGGTTTGATGGGGCCCTGGGCCCCATCCATGACAAGGGGTTGGAATTAGATGGTCTTTAAGATCTCTTCCAATCTAAGCTATTCTGTGATTTTACCCAATGTTTGCTTACCTAACCTGGTTAATGGTGCATCAACACTTTCCTTTGTTTTTCTCTTATATCACACGTATTTATAAAACCTTTGCTTACTGCCTTTTACATTCCCTGTTAATGGTGATTCGTTTAATGCCTGAGCCTTTCTGGTTGTCTGAGCACTTGTACTGTTTCTCTTATCATTAGCAGCACGCCCTTCTTTCAGCTCTGAGTACCATCTTTCTTGGTCACTGGAGAGTAATTGCATTTCTGTGTTTAAAGAATTTTAGGGCTGTTGTAGTGTTATGTGCTTATTTTCTCCCAGTTTTCTATGGGAAGCATTCTGTTTCTCCAGTTGCTGATTTTGAAAGGTTCTTAAAACTCTCTCATTTATGGAGAATTCAGAACGTTTTCCCAGCATGCTGCTGCTCTGGATCATTAGCTAGATCTCACCTGATCACTAGAGGGTGACAGTAGGTTTGCTTTCACCGTTGTGAAGTCCTTAACTGAGCTAATTACCCAATACAGGTTTTGGGCTTCCTCAGGCAATTCTACTCTAATTACCTTTAAACAATCATGGGCTAAAAAATGAGCTAAAGACTTGAATGATACTCAATCTTTGTACATGGAGTTTGGTCACCTTATTCAAATTATAAATGTGATACTGAAAATTGTTTTTTTCTTCACAATTGCAACATTACAGGGGCACGTTTGTTTGTTTATTATATATATATATATATATATAGTTAATTTTTATATGAGTAATATAATTTGATATAATTAACCTAAATAACCTAGGAACTTCAACTATAGGAACTTCAGTTTCATAAAAGTTATTTATGGTGCTACATAGTCTTCTCCTGATTTTTAGAACATCATGTTGGTATTTTCTGCAAATTCAGTTATTTTAAGATGCTTCAGAATAGGAAAAATAAGTTTTCAAATAAGTTTTCAAAGAAAATGTCGATTTCCAAACACCAGAGAATTCTAATCTTATCTTTCATCCTTATCATAAGTCAACCTTGGACTCTAATTTTCACTGAAAAGATATAGATTAAGAAAACAATGCAATACTTGTTTTAGGAGACTTACCTATACAGTGATATTGTGAGCCGCGCAAACACAAATAAGTTTATACCAGTCTCTGCATGCATTATGCTTTCTATTTATAGTTTTAATTTTTGAGAAGGCTGCAGCAAATTTTAAAGTGATCTTGCAAAGTTTTCAAGCTATACCATATCTTTGATTATAAATAGTAATTGACAAGTTATTTCTCATGTATGCCCATGAAACTGCTGTTGATGTTACTGAGAGAACTGTGAGGTTTTTTTCTGCTAAGAGAGCTGTGTAAGGCTTGGAGGGCAACATGGCCCTGAATCCTTTGGGCATTCCAGTTCAGGGGCAAAATTCGGATAAACCCAGGCATTTCTGTAGGCATGTTACAGTTAATGTAAGCTAATAAAGACTTAGGATTTGCAGTAATGTGATAAAAAAAAGTCATCTGTGTTGTAGCAATTCTCTGTTTGTGACCTGAATCTGGAGGAAAACGGGTTAAGAGAGGCGATGAGATCTTGCATTACAATGAATATGTACGCATCTGAATGCTTGAAGTTCAAGATAATGCGTATTAACTTGTGAGGGAGTGTAAAATAGTCCCTAAAACCCTCAGCTGTCTCTAATGTCCTTCAGTTTTCTGTGGTTAAAGAGAATAGATTGAAAATCTTTTTCATGTTTTGAATTTCCTTGCACTGATATAAATCAGCAATCCAGAGCCGCTGCTTTTCTCAGAGGTCGCAGATAATATTTTCCTCAGATTCCATAAATTATTTTTAAATCAAGAAGCAAGTCCTCAAAGCTATTATTTTCTATTCCTGGCTTACTAAAACAGCTGTTGAGTGAATTTACAAAAGAATCACTATTAGAAGAACCAATATCAATAAAACTCTTTATGGGAAGGGGGAAAAAGCTTAAATTGGTTAGAGGACAGGAACGGTGTCCTATCAGACAGTGATACATTAGTCAGTAATGCTTGATGATAGCCCTACAGTGCACACAGCTAAACTGTCAGCCCTTCTTTAAGGGTGGCCACATTTGCCATGCTTCATCTGACAAAATGTATTTGGTGTTTAATTTAAAGCTCTGCTTCAGTAATAGAAAAGGGCTCTTAATATTGCATTAGTGAGAAAGCACTGAGCATCCAGTTCAATAAAATAGATTTTTTCCTGCTTTACAAATAAGATGAGAAAGTAGATAATGTGCTATTTACAACTTTTGTTGTGTGAATAGAAAGTCAGGCTTGGCAAGTGCTTGCATTACATTTCCTTTCTGAAATGAATGGAAGATACCTAGAACTTTTCATTATTTTAAGGATTAATTTACAAATAGTCACAGTGAAAATTCTGCCAAGTTATTCTCAAGTGTTTCAAGTCCTTTTTGCTAACAAGCACTTCCAGTAATAAGAGAAATTATGGGATTGGCATGGAGTCACAGCCAGTTATACTGATTCAAAAATAGGGAGTTATTTTGTAATATGTTATAATGAGGAAACAAGGAAGAATTCAGATTTGAATACCTGTTCCCTAAGAGAGGAAAGTTGTTGCAAACAGAGCACTTGTTTAACTGCGTGGGGTACATGTTTACAGAATCACAGAAGTATAGGGTTTGGAAGGCACTTCCAGTCCAACTCCCCTGCCAAGGCAGGCTCCCTAGCCCAGGTTGCACAAGTAGGCATCCCGGTAGGTTTTGAACATCTCCAGAGAAGTAGACTCCACCACTCTGTGCAGCCTGTGCCAGTGCTCTGTCACCTGCACTGTGAAGAAGATCCCACGTGCATTTGTGTGGAACTTCCTGTGCATCAATTTGTGGCCATTTCCCCTTATCCTGTGACCATACACTGCAGAGAAGAGTCCAGCCTTATCCCTTTGCCTCCCGCTCCTTATATATTTATGGATGTGGATCAGATTCCCTCTGTCTTCTTTAATCAAGGCTGAACAGACCCAGGTCTCTCAGCCTTTCCTCATTATGGAGGTGTTCCACACCCCTTATCATCTTTGTGTCCCTCTGCTGGACTCTTTCCAGGAAATCTCTGTCTTTATTGTACTGAGGAGCCCAGATCTGGATACAGGACTCCAGGTGAGGCCTCACCAATGCAGAGTAGAGGGGGAGGATCACCTCTCTCGACCTGCTGGCCACATGCTTTAATGCACCCAAGGATGCCATTGGCCTTAGTCACAAAGGGACAATTCTAGCTCATGGCCAACCTGTCATCCACCAGGGCACCCATGTCCCTCTCTTCAGAGCTCCTCTCCAGGAGGTCATTCCCCAGCCTGTACTGGTCCGTGCAGTTATTCCTCCCTAGGTGCAAGACTTTACAGTTGCTCTTGTTAAAACTCATCTGGTTCCTCCCTTTCCAACTCTCAGCCTGCCCAGGTCTCGCTGAATGGTAGCACAGCATTCTGGTGTATCAGCCATTCCTTCCAGCTTCATATCATCAGCAGTCTCGCTGAAGGTGGATGCTATCCCCTCATCAAGGTAATTGATGAAGACGTTGAATGAGAATAGACCCAGCACTGACCCCCTGAGGAACACCACGAAGTACAGGCCTCTAACTGGACTTTGCACCACCAATCACAACCCTCTGAATTCTGTCAGTCAGCCAGTTTTCAACCCCCCTCACCATCCACTCATCTATTCCAGATTTCATCTTTGTTATGAGGGTGTTATGGCAGACAATATCAAATGCCTTGATGAAATCAAGGTAGACTGTATCCACTGCTCTCCCCCCATCCACCCAGCCATTGATGACATCATAGAAGGTTACCAGGTTGGCTGAGTACGACCTCCACATGGCGAACCTATTCTGACTTCTCCCGATAACCTTCTTCTCATCCAATTGCCTGGAGACAGCATCCAGAACAAGCAGTTTCGTTACCTTTCCAAGGATGGAGGTGAGGTGGAGGTGTCTTTTTGAAGACAGGAGTGACACTGGCTATCCTCCAGTCCTTCAGGTACCCTTTCTATTCTCCAAGACCTCTCAAAGATGATAGAGAGTGGTTCAGCAGTCATCTCTGCCAGCTCCCTCAGCACTCGTGGATGCATTCCATCAGACCCATGAATTTATCTACATTGATGTTGTCTAGATGCTCTCGGATCATCTCTTCTCCCTCACCAAGGGGGATCCTTCCATTTCCCAGTCTCCATTACTTACCTCCAGGGTTCAGGAGTCCCAAGGGGGAGTTCCCACAGTGAGACTGTTATTTCTTGAATACTAATGTATTTAACTGTTATTTAACATTGTAGGTTTCACCCCCTACCACGTTTCTGAGCAAAAAGTATTAAAATTAATATGACTATACTCTTCTGCCACTAACACATTCTGGTGAAGATCTTCATAAAAAGAAGCGACCTACTGAATTGAGATGGAAGCACCCAGAAATTATTTACATTCATGCAAAGGGAAAAACAGTTTTTGATATATACCCTTGTGTTGCATGGCCGTACCATGCTAGAACATGTGAAATTTAGTGGAATTTCTTAAAACTGAATTTGAACAACTAGAAGACAGACCATAACATCTCTTCACATTGTCTGATAAGTTATTTGTGCTACAGTTAATTTTATGATGTTTAAAGGCTTAGTAGAGATTAATGCTTTAAGATATGACAACATTCGGTGGATATAATCTCATGAGGTTATTTCTATGTATGCCAAAATGATAACCCCACTTTCAAAAGCATTCACTTTTGTGCACTGTGTGGAGATTCATGTTTGCTGGAAAATTTTCTAAGTGAAGAGCTATTTCCTTCACTATCATATGCCACAATCATGGAGAAATAGTAGCATGGACAGGAAAATGAGAAGACCTACCTTTAGGAAAACATGAGCATTTAATTTTTCATATCTTTTATAAACTTCCCAGCGTAGGGAACTGCAAAACTTTTTGACTGATTCAGTAAGCCTTTGCCCAGACCGTATCTTGTGTATCTATACAGATTTTGCTTCTTGATAGAAAGAATTTGGAGCAGTACAGTAGAAAATGTCTGACTGAACTGTACATGTCTACAGACACTTTATACAGGATTCCAATCCCTATTTCTAATTTTTTGTCTAGCAATCTACACTGAAGCAGGATATACATTCAAACTAGAGGTAGGATTGTGATTTCTAATCCCATGCTTGTCCATAGTGCCTTTATTTTAATTTGAGTTCCTTTTGTCTTTTCTTTTCTTCTTCTATACATACAAACTTGCACATATGCGTATATCTTGTTTCTGTTCTTATCTCTTGCCCACAGTTCAGTATTCTTTATATGGAGCTTGGAATTGGTCTTTTGCTTAAATTTTCCAATTTCAGTTTTTGAAATAAAATGTCAGGTAAAGCTCAGTGATGCAGAACTTCTATGAGCTGCCTTGTGTAGGGGACTCATATAGGTAGGAGTAACTTAATGTTCAGACATCAAGGTAAAAGTCAGAAGCAGGCAGAGTGAGGGTGCACAGCCCTGAGCAGAAACACAGAAGATGCAGATAAGTTCAAATCATATCAGGTATGTTATGCTTACATGTTAACAGCAAAAAACCTGTGTACTGATTGAGACGCCCTACTCTGTTCAGGGGAGGGCAACCAGGTCTGTGTTTCTTAAGCCATTTGGTGTGCAAAGTGTTGCTTGTGCCACTGCTTTCAATCCCCGTAGGGAAGCAGTTGCTGTGGGAGCAACCTGCCAGCATAAGGACAGGCACTTCGCATGTTACTGAGCCTGCAGTAGGGATGATACTGAACCATTTTTGCATGTGCAAAGTGAAGTGTTTGGTTTGCTGAAAACATTCTATAAACTGAACTGAAGGGAACTTTCTGACATCACAGTGTGTGAGCTTTGCAGTGAGAAGGGGTGTGTGTCTCTGAAAGGTGCACTGCTGTTTTTGTGCAGCACTGTCTACCTAAGCCAGTGCATTTGAATCAGGAAATCGTGGTTTGTGTTTTTCAGTCTGAAATTCTAGCTGTGGTCAGTGTCATATGTATGTCTTCTGCTGCTCAGCTGCCTCAAAAATTTTTAGTGGGTGCTAATTAAAATGGTTAGACCTGCATGTTTGTTCAGGTCAAACTCGAGCTTGACCTGGCTCAGGTGCCCATGCTGACCATGGTTTGGGTACCAGTAGGAGGAATTTTTAACTCATCTTCAATTGCGCAGAAATGAAATAATAATAACAATAGTTCAGCCAATAAATAAATGAATGAATGATTTTGAGCACTAGAATAAGGATTGCTTGCACATTTTTAGCTAATTATTTTCCTGCTACTTTTAATTTATTTATATATTTTCCTCCTTCCTTCTAGCCATGGGAAAATTTATTTAACTCTGTGGTATTCTTTGCTCATTTTCTTCTCTCTCACTCCTCAGAAATGCTGTTTTTATCCACCAAATGTTACTTGTTTTCTCTCTTGAATTCCACTGTCTGTGTTTACAAGCCACATACTGCAGTTCAGAATAGCCTGAGGTATAACTTGCTAGCAAAAAATCCACCTGCGCTGTCCTTTAAAGGTTGGTAAATGGTGCTATGCAAAGCAATTGCCTGTTTTCCTGCTTGAATTAACATCTTGGAACCATAAAGCAAATGCATAAATATCACACAGATGGGACACATAATACTCATAAAATGATTAATGTTGTATTGAGACTCCTCACAGACTCATCAGTGGGAGGCAGCATCGTCTAAATGGTCTTTTGCTCATTGTTTGAGGTGAAGTTGATGTATGTGCAGGGTCAATAAGTTGTCCTTTCCAAAATAAGTTGCAAGTTACTTTAATATGACTATACCTGGTTGCCGCTTTCTCATACTATATATTGATTGGAAGCTTTTTCAATTTATGTATACCATTTTTCAACAAAACCACTTCACAGTTTCTTCCATACATCCATTTATTCTTTTATTTTACTTTCCTACTATGCTGTGAAAATGATATCTGGAGGAGATGACAGGAATTTTTTGTTTTCTTTCACGAAGTGATATAGGAATACTTAAATTATTCTTAGCCTTGGATTCAACAGCAAAAAGGAAAATAATGGAAGAAAGGAAGAAAAAAAGAGTTTTAAATTGCTTTAATCGTTTCAGTTCATAAAGTTTTGTGGAAACTTCTCACTTTATATTTATATATATATACTATATATATCCTTCGGACAGGTGGAGAAAACTGTGACCTGCAGTTAAACAGAGCTGATAGGGCCCTGAGGCAGTGCCCAGGAATGAAGGAGAGGGGGTCCTGCTGCCCCACTGCCTAATCTTGTTGTCTTCTTATCTTCCTGCCTTAACTCATCTGGCCCTCTGGGCCTGAACCATGCTCCTGATTTGGCCTCTGCCCCAGACATAGCTCTCTGCCCACACGCTGTGGCCTGGCCAAAATCAGCTCCTGATCTCTTTCAGCTGCACCATGAGCTGAAGTGGCCACAGATTGACCTCTCTCTTGAGACCACAGGGATAATTTCCTCTAGAGTCCTCCGTCACACAGTGTGCTGCCCTTGCTCCTCTAGCCTCTATGTTGAAGAGTCTGGCCACTGGCTGTGTCCTGGAGCAGCAATGCAGACCTTTCAGTGTGGCTGAAAGGTTGTAAGAACAAGAGTCAGCAACAGCCCACCCAAGGGCACACTGAATCTCCCTTCACTTAGTGAAGAGAGACTTTGTGTTCCCAGCCATGCTACATCCTGTGCAGGTTCATGCGGGAGAGCTGCACCCTGAAGGCCTCTCTGCTGAGACAGATGGCAAAAGGAAGGGATTTTCTGCTTGATTGCTTCTTAATTTCCTCTCCATTATTTCAGACCCAATTGTGCAGTTGCCTGTAGAGCCAAGCATACAGAGCCAGTCCTGTTCGACTCCTTGGGATATGTTTTGCTTTTCACCTTGAGAGATGATGAGAGAGCACTGTGAGAGGTGTTGCCCCAAACTCTAGAGTTTTAAAATAACTGAGAGGATATCATACTGTCTTTCTGTCTCTTTGTTTGTTGCAGGGGCTGGAGCATAAATGTTATGCTCTTTCCTTAACCCTTAGCACACATGTTGAAAGCTGTTTCGTTCATGGCTTGTGGATTCTTTCTTTTCTTGCAGTTACTTTTTTTTATGTCTTTTAAGACTTCCTCATACCCTTATACTGAGGATAATTTTACATAGTGTGCCAATTTGTGTATTAAGTAGATCGAATGAGGCCAGGGCTCTATTCCCAGCTGTGCTTTTGTCATAAAGTGTGACTCTGAACAAGGAATTTTTCCTTGGTTCTTCTGTATCCTTTCCACCATTCGCCCTTGTGAAGTTCACTTGCAAGTTGTTTGGGAGCTCCACTGCTGAAGTACTTGGGAATACTTTCCAAGGTTCTGGCACATCAGCTCAGCCAATAGTGCTTTGATATGTGAATTTTAGGGTCTTGTTAATTTTGTTAATTTTCCATTAGTGTTCTGAAAGAAAACTATTCTCTTTTATTATTATTATTATTTATTTTTGTTGCTGTTGCAGCACTCTGTGGGATTTGAGCAAGGCACTTAGTTGCACAGCACCAACCTGTTTTTTGACAGTGTTAGCTGTGGTCTGCTGCATCTTCTCTGTGGAACTTTGCTTATTAAGAAAAAGATACATTGCTTCTTTCCCTTAACTGGAACCCTTGTCTAGATCCAGACACAGGTTGCTATTGCAAATATTGTGTAACTGGATTAAAACACATGAACGCTTTCTAATGCACTTCTGGCTGGGACCAGAATTAAGTGTGAATTAAGTCAGCTGAAAATGTATATACTACATATTTAAAACAACCAAATATCAGTTCATATAACCTTTCCCTTTTGAAATCATTATATTTCTATAGTGTCAAAATTAAACATTTCTACAACAAAACCATTCTATTCTTCCAGAAAGTTTGATTTTGAAGAAAGCATTTTCCAGTAGAATAAATATGCAATCATGGCATTTTCTTGAGCTCTTAAATGCACCTCGATTCTGCTGTGGTTTGTGCTCAAGTTGCCCATGGTACAGATCCATGCAGCACTTAGCACAGGTGAGGCAGTCTCACTCAGCTGCTGTTGTGTAGCTTCTGTAGCTTTCTTGGGACAGCCATGAGAGTCCAAAGAGCAGACAGGACTCATCATGCAGTTTGTGCAGAAGTATTTTATAGGAACAGAAGTCTTTGTTTTGCATTTGAATGTGACTGTATTGTGAGTATAAATTATCAGCTGATGTTTTGCCACAAAGCATGGTTACCCTGTCACTAGAATAAAGCTCCAGTTCAGGGTTGGTTGGTTGGTTGTGGTGGGAGCATCCCTTCTTGGTTGTTTGCAGAGCATCATGATCTGTAATGGAGTGCTATGTAATTGATAGCTTGGGACTTTCAAGAAATGTGGTGATGGATTTTAAGTGACAGTGACTAGGAAGGCCTCCTTCAAACAAAACACTGGATATTTTAGCTGATATTTTAGCTGGTTCAGACTGGTTTAAGCACCCAGCTGTTGTGCTTCACGGTGTTCATTGTGGAGTGCTCAGCCTTCATGTGAAAGCAAATGGGAGGCTGTGGCTTAAGAAATGGGTGATATTCAGCCATGTAGCTGAATCACCGAACCTGTGAATTTTGTTACCTGGGCTGCTTGTTTCCCCAATGAGAACTAAGAACTTTTAAACAGGTTCAGTCAAAATAAGATTTTATGAAATGGTGATTCTCTTTTCAGTGGTGAGACTTGCTCCAGAGGTTGTCAAAAACATCGTGGTATTCTCATCTCTTGCAAAACTGAAAGCATTCAAGAAGCAGGCTGAAGACAAACGAACTGCCAGAAATGTAAATATCAGGATGGAAGGGCAGAACCACAACTGATATAAATCTGTTTAAGCTTTATTGATTTCCAGCCCCCACTCCCCCTAACTGAGGATGTGGACCAATATATTTAACATCCATTAGTGGTATGTTTAAACAAAACTAAATGAGAACTCAGAAACACAATTACAGTTTCTAAAATTTCAGAGCCCTCAGCACTTTTTTATTTTTATGCATTTGATGCACCTCTGTTTTATTAATGCCCTTCCTGTGGTATTCTAATATACTTCAGGGTACTGCTGAAGAAGACAACAGCTGTCTTTTCAAAGTATTCAAATGAAACTGAACAGGTGCAATACCTCACAGAGCTGCACATATCTGCAAACAGCATCCCTGTTGTATTGCTCAAAGGTTTAGATTCCTCAGAAGAACTGTGATATTTGTTAACACTAAAATCATTTTTGTTCTTTGTTAAACTGAAATTATACTAAAGTTCACGTCTGCACAGCAATGGCTGACAGGAAAGGTTAGATATTTGTCTCTTCAGGTCAGACAGAAGCACTGAAAGACTTTTTGTGCTGTTACTCAGAATACATATGGAATAGCTATGATCTTCAAACTAAAGTGAATGTTAGCACCGGAACTGTCAATTCTAGTTGAACTGCAGTTCTGAAACTGGCTCTTAATTTTAGCTACCAAACACACACCTAGGCACTTGACATTCTGGATAGGAAGAGCTGACTGAAAATCAGATTGTTTTTACATAAATTGTACAAATTATAATTTTTGATTGGCGTTATGAATTAACTTAATCAGTGAATGGCTTTGTGTATGTGGAGTTTGCCATGTACAGTTAGGCATAGCTAAATGGCCAAGTTATGTTTCTTTAAGTCAGCCTTGTTAAACTCCCATGGTTTTCAGTCAACTGTTTCTCTTGCCTCTCTGCCTGAGTCATTGCAGACTGAGATAATATCTCAGAGGGAGAAAGAAACAACTAGATACTGCCTTTCTAGTGTAAGAAATGGTGAAAGTGAAAAGGTAGCGCAAATGAAAAGGAATAGCAAAAACTGACACATTACACAATGAAGAAAAAGAAAAGGTATCCTTTTGTGGTTGGAAGGGAAATTTAGCTGTAGGGCCATCTGAGGATGAAGGAGCTGTGTGCAGAAAAACTATGGAGTAGGGAAGAAACCATGCACAGAACAAAGAAACCTGGACTACTCTGATAGGTTTGATATAACTATAAAAGCCAGTCGAGGCTGACAAAGAAATTGAGGCAGCGCACTGAAGGCAGATCTGCATGTTTGAGAAACAAAAAATAAAGCTCAAATAACAGAGTGGACCTGGGGATCAGCAGAGGTCCAGGAGATTCTGACAGATGGGATTTCAGGTGCACGTTTCAAAAATGAGAAAGATTTATGCTTGCAAAGTGAGCCAAAGAATTCAAGGTAGTGCTGTAGGAATTTCAGGGAGGCACAGACCCAGGGGGTAAACTTCAGCTGCAGGATGTGCATTCGACTGTATAACCTATCAGAAGTTATACTGGAGTGCTCAAATATGAGAAACTAGAGCAAGAACTGACAGATTTTATACAGGGATTGGCTTTTAAGGTTGTTTTTTTCTTTCTTTCTTTTTCTTTTGTTTGCATTTAATTACCTATTTGTAGTTCTCTAAGTCATGAGTTATTCAGACACTTTTCAAATGAATGTCACTCGAATCCCCCTGCAATTCTGAGGTATGTATGTGTCAAATGCATAGAAATTGTGAAGGAAACACTTGGCAAATGGTATGAATTTTGGTTGACTGTGAAGCTGAGCAATGCAATTCACACAAGCAAAGGTCCATTAGTTACCCTGGTTTCTTTAGACAATCACTGCAGGTTTGAGTGTAATTTAATAGCAGGTTCACTTTGTCCATTATACAAGTACTTTTCTTTCTGTGTTTGTTTACATGATAAATATGAAATTATTCAGTTAGTTTATGAAGCTTAGAATATTAAAATCAGCTAATTACTGTAAGCATTTTGTTTCTGTACTGCTGTGCCTCTCTTCAGTAAGCATTCAGATTTTGGAAATTCTAACATACAAATATATTTATTTAAAAGTAAGGAGTGCATTGTGAATACGCAAATATGTATTCGTGTACTATAGACAAATAACTGGAATTATAACCCTGAACGTCTCTCTTTGTTGCATGCTCAATATGGACTTTCCTAATACTCTGTTGTCATCAGTTGTCCAGTTGTCCCTCTATAATGTCTCATTTGCTATTTTTTCACACAGTGCAGGAAATAAGAAAGCATGAATGACCTGCTCTGTAGACAAGGACCTGGGTGTCCTGGTGGACAACAGGTTAGCCATGAGCCAGCAGTGTGCCCTCTTGGTCAAGAAGGCCAGTGGGATCCTGGGGTACAGTCAGAAGAATGTGGTCAGCAGATTGAAGGAGTTGATTTTCTCCTTCTATTCTGCCCTGGAGTCCACATCTGGAATACTGTGTCCAGTTTTGAGCTCACCAGTTCAAAAAAGAGATGGATCTCATGGAATAGGTCCAGCAGAGAGCCACAAAAGTGGTTAGGAGCCTGGAGCATCTTCCGTATGAAGAGAAGCTGAGAGACCTGGGACTCTTCAGCCTGGAGTAGAGAAGGCTGAGGAAGAGCTCATCACTATTTATAAATTTCTTAAGTGTGGCAGTCAAGTTGATGGGGGGTAGACACTTTCTGGTGTCAAACCACAGTAGATCAAGGGGCTATGGGCAGAAACTGGAATACAGGAAGTTCCGTAAAAACATGAAGAAGGATTTCTTTGTTGTCGGAGTGATGAGTGCTGGAACAGGCTGTCCAGAGTGGTTATGGAGACCCCCTCTCTGGAGATATTCTAGATGGGCTTGGATGCTTTCCTGTACAACCTGTTGAAGGGAACTGCTTTAGCAATGGAGGTTGGACACGATGATTTCTAGAGGTATCTTCCAACCCCTTCAGTTCCGTGATTCCATGATTCTTTGATCATTGACATACTGTTGGCTTGCTACAAAACAATATTTTCTTAAAACAAGGGATGTCTGTAGTAAGTCACACATACCTTTATCTTAAAAGTATGTCACGGTCCAAGCAGTGCTACTGCTAATGCCTGCTATGTTATTAATGTTGCTCTAATTAGACCAATCAGTTTTAATTAGTATACTGTCATGTAACAATCTCATAAAATACTTTGTGTAAGAAAATTGATCTGGCTCTAATGCTAATTAGTTTGCTAGACTCCCTACTCTATAAATGGGAATTGATTGCTTCCCTTCAACTTCTTCCTTTTTCAGTAATTCTCCCATAAACTCTATAATTCTCTTACTGTTTCTTTCATGTATTTTCTTTTTAGTGTCCCTGTGTCTCTCTCAATTATTCTGCCCATTACTCTATCTCTTGTGCAACCTGAAAAGAACAGGGTTTTATCACTTGTCAGAGTGAGCTTTCTGCAGTTAATTTTTTCCTCTCAGGAATTTGCCAGATCAGAGACCATAAGCCCATGTGCTGTCTCAGAGTGAGAGCTGACAGGGTTAGGCCCAGGTCAGCCTGTGTGTAAATCAAAGCTAGTGAGGAGCTAAAGACTGTGTATGGAATTGGAGATTTATCAAGACAGTAACATTAACATTACAAAAGAAGTATTTTATTGTCTTTCACGTGGGATTTGTTTACTGGTAGTAACTTGCACAAGAGTGAAATCGTTAGGTTAATGAGTAAGTGATCGAGCAGCAGTAAAATCGAATACTCTTTGCTATTCTTTAAAACTAGGATTAATTTTTTTTAATTGTGAAAGGAACAGTAGTGTCTTAAAGTCTGAAAATTCTGGCTCTGTAAATTTATAGCTCAGTTCAGTTCATTTATCTGTCTAGCCCTTAATATAAACCAAAATAGTCAAAATCTTGCCCGGTTTTGTGTTCCGTTTTCCAATAATCATAGAAATCACCTCTTAGGATATTTACAGATGGAAGAAAAAGGAACAATGAAATGAAAATGTAAAAAAGAATGTTTTCCTTTAAATTATTTTGTTATGTTGGTTAGAACTGGCTTAGAGTTACATTCCAAAGTATACCAGAGTGTGATTGGTATTAGTGTATCTAATATCAATGTGAACAGTCTGACATGCTGTGTTGATGTTTCAAAGGCATGTTTGTGCCTAAATATCTCCAGGCTCCTCTCTTGTTATCAGGAGACTGCACTGCATGACTGATATTTCAGATTTAATGTAGAAGGCTGAAAATTATACACCTTGTAACACATACATGTGTGCAGGAAGGATATCTCTGTGGCATCCAGGGCAGTACCTGAAGTTTTTAGCTTGCTTTTGTAGAAAGGGTTATTATCTTGCTGTTACTGCCTGCAAAGGCTGTTTTAAACCTGGCTACATGGTTGTATTGTATTTGAATGCAGGTAAGCCTGTTTCAGAGGGATCTCTTTGGTGCATTAGACGCATGCACAAATGTGCCCTGCCTTTCTCTGTCCACGTGTTTCTGCTTTTGCAGTACAGACCATGGGAATGTAGCAGGAGAGGAATGTCTGATTATTGAGTGATCAGTCATTGTCCATTTTTGCTTATAGTGACATTTGTCATGTTCAAAGGTGAAGTTTTCTATCTACTTCTTAATGAAATAAAAATCTAAAGATGGTATAACTTGATAAATGTGTCTGTGCCAGAGAAATACTCTGAGAGACATTATGTATGATGTCAGATTAAATTAGTAAATTGCTGAAAAATACAGGAAATGCACACTTTCTTGGTCTTCAACTAATTCTTTGTTCATTAGAACTATATTCTAACCTGCAACTACCTACTGGGAAATATTGATGCTTCATGTGGCTTTTTGACAGTAATACAGTAATACCGGGTTTTGTGTGTGTGTGCGTGGGTATGTCTCCATGTATGAATGTACATTTTTTTCACTCGGATTCATGAAAGACTTTTAGACATTTTGAGAGGATGAGTTCCTAATTCACCTCTCCTCCTTGTTAAAAGGTTTCTTTAGTCTCTTTGTTTTACTGCACTAGCAGAATATTGCAAATTATATCAGAGATGTTTTTAAGGTGTGTGTTCACTGATAGCTGAAAATAAATGAACTATTTGAATGTAGTTAAAATAAATTTATGTAATCCATAACAACAGATTTAGCCATAGCAGTGTCTCTCTAATCATTGCTTTTTCATCAGCATCACATTTCTTTTCATGGTCCAGCAAAGTTGCTGAAGGAAAACCCTTTCTAGCATGAAATGTCTGAGATAGTTGTTACTAAGTTGATTTGATTACATCAAGAACTTGATTTCCCCTCCATCAGGATTCCTGCATGATATGAAGGGTGGTTATCAATTCTCAGTATATTTCCCCTCTGGATATTCAACTACCTTTAAGGAGGGTATATGCTGAAAATATGCTGTTCTTGTAAGTCTGTAAATTGTGAAACAACACTAATGACAGGAAATATAGTGTCTACGGTCTTAAAAGAGCAGGAGCATATTGAGAAGTTCCTTATTCACTGCTGAGTGTGATGAAAGTTTCCCACAGTCCGTTTGCAGATGTTTGACTTAAAACAAAAGACGCAGACACATACATGAAACCTCTTAGCAGTTATTGACAGCTAATTTTAACCTAGACAGTATTTTGATGTGGGTTAAACCTTGGCTTCTTAAAAATGCATATTTTTGTACCCTTGAAAATTGTTTCGTTTTAGTCACCACTGCTTCTTCTTGTAGATCTTAGACCATTATATCACAGAAGAGTAGATGACAGTAGTCTCTAAGCCAAGTACCAGTCAAGGTGACAGTGTGTTATAACTCTCTGCAGTTTCCTCAGGTTTGATTGCTGACTTCCCCTTCCAAACCCTGCTGCAGTGGGTGCTGCCGCACACTCCCCACCACCTGAATGCTTTTTATCCCAGAGATGTTTCAGTGCTGAGAGTTATGACCAAGAAAAATAAGATTTTGCCAACTATTGATAAATGTGACTCTCTCATCTGTGTGGAAAAAAAAGAGTGTTAAACTTGGATACCACTTGTATGGTAACTGTCAGCAAATTTTTATTTTCACCACAGGATATCATTAAAAATATTTTCCATTTTACGCAATATGAGACTTAATGAAATATTTGTTCAAAGAGTCTGAGTTTCCTCAAATGAAAGGAGGTGTAGTATGAATGTATTAGTATAATTTGAATACATGAACCTCTGAAAGTCTCCAGTGGCCAGGAGTCAAAAATGGCCTTTGAAAGTGTTTTCCTCAGGGCTTGCACTGAGATCATAGACATCACCAGAGTATGCCTGGATTGCACAGAAACTGATAAGAACATGGTCTCTGTAGCTGGCACATGCTTCTTTACTTGGATTTACTCAGACTGATCTTTGGCATCTTCTGAATCCTTGTCTGGGGCCCTGCTTATAGGTCATGGGCCACCCTCCCCTCAGGGGGAAAGGATACCATCCTTACCCTGTGCTCTTGTGACCATTTTATCCTCTTCATATCATCCTATAGTTTTACTAGTGAACCCACTTCCGCATATACACCCATCTGTGTAGTGTAGGAGCAAAGCCATAGATTTGTGTAATTTCTCATGCTACTTAAAAAGAGCAAAAAGATTAAAGGTGGAAAGTACTAAAAAATGAAAGGGTAGCTTCATGCCTACATATGCAAAATATATATGCACACACACATTAAATATATGTATGTACTAACACTTTTTTTTTTTTTTTTTTTTTTTTTTATAAAAGCAAATCAGAGCAGGGAAAAATCTTTTTTAATAGAAACCTATTGTGCTATCCTGAATTTTAAGGTGCTCAGAGCTTTTGAGGTGTTTGTTGCTAGTTAAATATTCTAAGCTTCACGGTAGTTTGATTTTTAACAGATATTTGATTTTGTGGCAAAACATACTGGGTACTTAGCTTGAGTGTTGTGCACTTCTGTTGTTTGGTGTTTTTTTGTTGTTTTTTTCCCTCAAAAAGCCTAATTCACTTAAGACCCTTTTAAATAAGGAATGAGCAAATGATGAAGTGAAATGGAGAATGTATTGATCTAGAGCATTTTTGCCCCAAATATGTCAGAATAATGAGGAAGAAAAAAAAGGAGGGAGAGAGAGAACCTCAACTCAGGCTAATGTTCAACAGTGCTGATGCTGTGACAAAGATATGGTGACTGACTCTTTGAATACAGATGTTAGTCTGAGGAGGGTACTAAATCCCATTAGTTCAAAAATAACCTGTGAGTATCATGTGCCTGAAGCTCCTTTTAGCTCCAGATTGACTGCTGATAGTATTTGCTATATATATCCTCAATATCTGTCTGACAATCTTTGTATCTGCTGGTTATAACAAAAATTTCACTGCTAGCCAGCAAAAAAATGCTATATCTCCTGACTGCAATATCATTAAGGGGTCATATTTACAGTTATGATATAGCTGTGAACTGTGACTCTATCAAAATGTAAAGGACTTGTGCAGAATGGCAAAAACAATAGAACAGCTGAGTGCAAATTAATTTGCTGTTTATTATGAGCTGGGTCATTTTTGATGTCATAACTGAACAATCTGAGAAATGTTTATAAGCTTAGAGCTCAAACAGTGAAACAGAGCAGACCAATCCCATATTTGAGTATCCATTGATCTTGAAATACATAAGTTCTCGGGGAGAAGGGGCAGAGAGTTCTCAGACTGTGCCTTGAAATGGGATGCAAATGCCAGTGTTATAGAGACAGAAATGTGAAACAGGCAAACTGTCTTAAAAACAGCATCTGAACAACTGGGGATAAGGTAACTACTTCATTTAAGAGAGAAGTACATTTTTGTTTTTCAGACTGCAGGAGGGAGCTGAGTTGCTCAAAAATGGAGGAGAATGGCTTGTAAAAGAAAGGGGTAAATGGGATTCAGTTTCTGCCTTGGAAAAGTGCAAAACATTTCTATTGTTACATCTGTGGGGAGACCGGGGAACAAACACATCACTCTGCTCTGCTGCTGATTTTATTTCATCCTTTCTTCAATAAGAACAAATTACTGTTAGGAGCAATATCAGTAGTTGCTCTAGCTGGTATATGAAACGTCTTTACTTTTTTCAGTTTTTATTCCAGTAGAGCTGGTTTAGTGGTAGTACAGATAAAGGCCTTGACAAGAGGAAATAGGAAACCATGGGGGCAGGCTGAGACCGTATCTAGCTGGGATTTGACCTCCAGGCTCTAGGGCAGTTGCATAGCACGGATGGCATTTCCCAACTGAAATCCCCCGCTGTGGAACAAGACTCTAAGAGACGTGTTCTGTAGCATCCAGCTTATGCCTTAATCTCCTTTCTTGGTTTCCCAGAGAAGGAAAAATTTGTATTTAGTGAGTACAGATATTGATTTAACAAGAGGGAGTATCTTAGGTTATAATTCTGCGCTGCAGATTTTTTTTCTGTAGTTTTGGCATCGTTTCCTTCCCTTGACTGCCTACTCTGGTCTCTAGGACACAGCATGGTCTTTGTCAGTTAGATTAGCTTTTTGTGGGCTGTCCTTTTAAAGACAACAAGAAAATGCTTTTTGATCAAAAATAAAATCCTGCCTATGAGTTATTTTTTTCAGCCTGGGTCATTTAATTAACCTGATTTAAAATAGGTTGTAGAAGTACAACTCAAGTAATAGTTCAGGGCTGAATAGGTCCAGGAATGAGTAGAAAGGGCAAATTAGTCTTAATTAAGGCTAATTTAGGCTTAAGACCATTCTTATTACTACAGCTCAAGTACCACTGAACTTCAGTCTCAAAGGTCACATTTCTGATCAACCAAGAAAGATTTGGCATAAAAACTAAGGTTAGCGTAGGTAATTGCATTGCTTCATGAAGATACAAAACTGCTTGAAGAGGTAATTTGGAAATTATCATTAGCACAAAGTTACACGACCAAGATACTCCAGGTTGTTTGAGTCACCTGCAATTTTACTTGAGCTGACCCAGCTGATAGATATTCTTGACAGAAAACTGGCAGTGAAAAGTTTTTCCTCCAGCATGAGGTGCCATTAAATCAAGGTTTTATGACAGTGACAGAGGAACATGAGAAACAGGTCACTGGTAGTTTCTGTAACTTTACCATGAGTTGAATGAAGAAGACTCCACCAAATCCTGCAAGACCAGTGTCCTTCACAAACACTGTTCTCACACAATGTGAGGAAAGATAGCAGTTTCCCAGGTATGACTCACTGCATCTCAGTCAAACAACTTGTTCTTACTATATTCTGAATTCTCTCCATGTCTCTAATGAGACAAAGAAAGTGAATAGGGTAGCAATTTTTCTCTGTGCTTGCATAATTTATTCTCATTCAGAATGCTCTTTTTGTATTCCTATCCTCTTCATTGTTGCTGTCCTGGATTTACTCAGTTCAGTCTTTTATTTAATCCGGTATACTCATCTGTGGGGATTTTTATTTTTATATCAAGATAGCCTCACTCACACTGTAATCAAACCTTCACTGAATTTGTCATTTGTAGAATGCTAAAAGCAAAGATGACTGTAATCCATCTCTCTCTATATAGTAATGTTTTAGTTAGAAATTCAGATTTCACTATTGCCTTTATAGTTAGGACATAGAAGCGTAGCTGAATTTTTGTGTGTTTGTACCTCTCGATGGAGAAAAAAATAACAGAAGTTATCACATTATCTATATATTGTACAGCTCTCTCCCAGTAAACCTCATGCAATCAAATTAAAATGTTTGTATGCTGGCCTCTGACTGCCATTTGCCCCAGAAAAATGATAAATACCTACAGTACTGGCAATAAAATGTCAGAATTTATAAAGGACGTTACTATTATGAAAACATGCATTTGGAAGAGTAGAATAATTTATCTCCTTGTGGTAATAATTGGAAAAAAGACTGCATCTAGTCCTACGTTAAAATAACATCTTTGTCTTAATATTCACTAGACAATGTGGTTGTTTTTTTTTTTGGTTTTTTTTTTGCCTTCTAGTAAGACAGACCATTAAAAGCAATTCTATTTTCAGAGAGAGAAATTATTACTAGTCTACATTTTCCGTTAGTCAGTGCTAAAATGTGAGCTATATGTACAAAATAACATATTCACACACACATATTTGTGTATATATATGACACATAGATCTAAAAGAGGGAAAAGAGCCTGGTCTAGAACTGATGTAACTAGGAGGCTAACATTATCTCCAAATGCATAAAGGTATAGTTTCCTCTGAACATAGCCTTACGACTTTTCTAACATTTAAATGATGTCACCACTTCAGTGCTTTGTATATGGCGGTTGTTAAATACAATCTTGAATATTTTGTGGCTATCCTCTGTCTTTGAATGGTGGTAAACTCCTTGCTGAAATGCAAGTATATGCCCTTGTGTACATTCATTTACAGGCAACCTTGTAAAGATTTATCTGAAAGGCTTGCCTGGGAAGGGGCCCTACTGCAGATGCTCAGTGTTTAGGGACAGAGAAAATGAAACCTAAACCAGGGAGATGGCTTCAATTTTTACAATGAACTTGATATGCATGGACATCCAAGCATAACTTACATCCATCTTCAGCTTAATTGCAGGGGCAGCACAGTGGTTTGAGCCCTTTGGTTGCAGACCAATTGTGAATATGGATCTCAGCAGACTATGTAAAATTGATGGTTTTTTGTATCAACTCTCTCATGCTTGAGCAAAAGCCTAAACATCCTGTTGTTTGGCAGTACCTAGTTGCCACTTTCCTTTATATGAGTGAGATCCCCCATTATTAAAACATTTGCTTTATTTCTGTCTTTGTTTCTTTTTCCAGCTTTAGATTTATGAGCCATTGTAACCTTTTCTGACTGATTCTGAAAAGGATTCATGTGCTCTTGTGCTCACAGCATTCAACAAATCATTCATATCACAGGGTTCATTTTTTATATCACTGGATGGTATTCTTCAATTTTTGGAGCTCCCCTCACACGTCACTGCAGTTATTCATAAGATTTTGGACACCATTTTCAAACAAGGGAAAATTATTTTATTTTTATCTGTTTTGGAATGTAGGTTCAGTAAGTTCTATTTTTCTTTATCACTGCAGCATTAAAATCTGTGAAAGCCACCTGCATTGTAAAATGAAGGCCAATTTTCAGGTTCTTTTTTTTTTGGAATAGTTGATTTTTGCCTCAAGGAAGGCGGATGGACTAACTGACCTAGTGATGTCCCTTCCAGGTCTATTTTCTGTAATTCCATGAGTAGGTGAATTTTTGTGTAGAAAAATACATTTTATTTTTATGTCAGATGCTTGGGATTCAGCAATGCTTTTTTTGCTTGGAATTATTTGCAGTTTAGCTGTGTGACTTGCATTTTGTTTCACAGTGAAGCTCCTCCTTTGAATGGAAACTCTGGTTGTGAGGCAGTGGTGTTTCAGCAGTGCCATTTGATAGTGATAAATGGTTGCATTTAAAACATCAATTAGGTAAAAAAAAATTCCTTTCTTTTTTTTCCCCTAAAGAAATCACAGCAAATCTTCAGCTTTTCTCTTGGGTACATTTCTGTATACATTTAGGAAGACCATAGCCTTTCCTGAGTCAAATTGTCACCTTACTTGGGAGATGGGAGACTCCTGGAGTGATAAACATCTCAGGAGACTGTTACCTATTTAGTATTTCTTCTTATCTCAAAGTTAATAGCCAGACGAAATTACCTTGCATCTTCTTTGAAACAGCCTCATAATTTTTCTCTTCAGTCTCTTGGGCGTGGCTCGTTTGCTGAGCTTGGTGTGTTCTTTAGGAAAATGTTAATGACAGTGGATAAAAGAGCAACCTCCTGCCCTCATCAATGACCTGTGTCAAATGCCTAGGGAAGAATGCAGGAAATAAACCGTGTCTTTCCCTTGACATCTCTTAATTTTCAACAAGCAGCAGAAATTAATGTTTCAACCCAATTTTCTTTCAGCAACCTACAATGAAAGTCAGAGCTGATGTTTGTATTGGTTTCGTCTCTATTATGATGCTTCCAAAAACCCCTTGAAGACATTTGGTTTTGTGATTTCTAATAGCAGTGCCTATGGATGTTAGTTTGACAGTGGAAATGCCCGAAGTTTGGAATAACAAAATCTATCTCAGTTCTCAACAGCATTAGCTTGTTTTTGGTTATATGCCCTTTGGGTTTGTTTTTGGAGGGATTTATTTTAACACGGGTTATCGAAGTAATTCAATATGTTTTCAGGTTTCTCTTAAACTGCCCATTTTAAACACTATTTAATTGCACATTGGGAATCTGTTCTATCACCCAGTTCTGATCTCTGGTGCAGAAGCACCTAGAAGTTGATGCAGCATCTTACACCTCATTTTAACTTCTGTCCCTTTGGGAGATCTGGAGTGCTGTGCATTCACAAACAAATCTGTAGAGCTCAGGACTTAACAAAAGGGTGCAGATATCTTCCTGGACATCTGAGCTGTGTGCAGTATCTCCTGATACATTTCTGCATTTCTTTTAATGACTGATAGTTGCAAATCTATTTAAAATTTGTTCTCTATTACTATCCTAGATCCCTTTCTTTTTCTCTTCTTTTAAGCAAAGCCAACTTACTCTTGAGCTGTCTACTTTTGTCTCAAGTCTGTTTTTAAAAAATGACATTATTTCAGAATCTGTAGTGCTTTATTCTTTGCACACAATATCTTATTTTTTCAGCTAAAAGCATGCCCTAGTTTTCAGTATCACCTGAAAATGTAATTAATGGAATCTTGCACTTTTTCCACATCCTTCAAATGACATTCTGAAGCTGTTTCTGCAGGGAGAGTAGGTGAATATATTCTTGCATATCCTATCGTTTAACATATCCTATTGTTTAACAGTTAATTTCCACTTACAGTTAGGACAGTTCCTAGTCTGAGGCTTAAATTTGTTTGAAATAGCCTTTTACTAAAGGTTTTGTGACATCGGTGAGCGAAAGAATAAACAGTTGCTTTTCACCTCTATTCTACCTTATCTTATCATTTTCTCCTCTGAGTCCTCCTTACTGTGTTCAGATGAGCCCCCCGTCATTGTTTCAAAACCATTCCTGGCTTACTCCCTGCATCTCTGATCTGTGTAGCATTTGCCATATGCCTCTGTAGCCCACTATAAACCAAAAAAGACTAAGATGAAGAGAAGCAGTAGATGCCTAAGACATGTCATGCCCAAATTCTGATATATCCATGGGAACAATGACCTTGGAAAGGCTGCCTGTGTTTTTATCTGGTTCTGAATATTGCAGCTGGGTGATGTTTTTGGTACCAAATGAGCCAGTAAGGTGCCTTCCTTTCAGTGAGGCTTTGCAATCACTACTAGTCCCATTCTTAGAGGCAGAAATTTATAAATTTTCCAGGCCATATGTTAAGCTTACAGCCTCATTTGTTATCACTCACAACAGGTCTATTTAATATTCTGTTACTATATATATGTATGCACATATGTGAGAACTGCTATTGCTGGAAAGATGAGACTGTATTAGTGCCAACAGTGCTTTGCTTCATTTTAATGGAGGATTGCTAGCTACTATGCAGTGACCAATATGTGAGCAAATTTGCTGTTACAATCATGATTTCATGAAGTATAAAGTAGAAGTTTTCCTTATCATGTGAGTTTACCAGCAGGGAGTTTGTCTGGTTTGATGGCCATTGTTGTTAAGAACCTGCTCTAGAATTGAATATAGAATCAGCCCTAGAATCTAGAAATGGCTTGATGAGAAAAAGAAAGGGGAAAAAAAAAAAAAAAGTCTAGAATTGCCTCTGGATTCTGTGAAAGCTCTAGAATTGGCCCTAGATGCAACTTTAGAACCAGCTCTAAGGTCTAGAAAGAGTCTAAGTAAACAGCACTGGAAATCAAATATAGAACCAGACCAGGGAAGCTCTAGAATTGGCTCTAGTCTCTCTGGATAGTCTTTTTGTTTTACTTGTCCTGTTAGAGTTTGAACTAATATGTTTCGCCCTGTACTTCTTTCAGTTTGTATTCCAACTACCTGTTTTCTGAAATGGGCCAAATAACGACCAAAACTCTTATTGGTACTGTTTATTGATAAAAAATACTTATGTAATTGCTTTCATTCTAACAAAGTATCAGGGCTTTTTAGCCATTAAAAAAATTAAGCTTATGCCATAATTAAAGAACTGTACCACCTTTCTTTGCAGCTATTGCTCTAGTATTTGTGAGATGTTTCTCTGATCTGTTACTGAATCATTTCTTCACAAATATCAACCCTGAAGTGGGCCATTACACTCCTTCTTTTAATTGCTTTTTATTTAGTTTTCTACAGAATTATCATTTTGCTTTCATCAACACTTACAAGTAATTTAATACTTACAAACTAAATTTATTAAGATCAGAGCACTAGCTGTAGTGCTTCTTCAATGCCTTCACTTCTATGACAGTTGCAGCCTTTCGGCTAAACACATTTTCCAAATGCATTTTCTGCACCAAAACTGTGTATTGAGCTTAGTGGTAGGTTTGCAGTTTTGTGAGATACATGTACCTGTTTGTAGAAAAGGAAGACAATTGTATTCACTATTAGCACAGTGTAAAGACCAGATGGGGTGGCTTAAAAGCAACTATGGCAAAATATCATATCCTTTAGGAATAGGATAATTACACAGTCTTAAAACCTGCTTATGCTGTATGTAGTACATAGAATTCACAGCGATGAGAGGTCCCTTGGAAGCAGTGATACTGCTTAAGGTAGAAAGATTTAGAGCAAGCTGACAATTGTACAAATTTGGATAGCTGGCAGACTGATAAAATTAGATGTGACAAAAATCAACTGCCTTTGGACAGTGCTATAGTAATGAGTATTTTTAAGTGACTCTGTTTTTTCCTCTTGCTTTGGGTGCTCCCTTTTGAATAAAGGTAAATTAAGCTCTACTGCTCAAGGTATTTCCTGTTCCTTAGCTTCTGGTCCTGAGCTGATGTAGTTGTCCTTTCCTGAAGAAGAGGCTATATGAAGGAAATGGTGGATTTCCTGCCAGAAAGTCAGTCCTTTTGGTTATGTGTGTATGAATGGGTACTGGGAAGCCTGTGGGCATATAAAAATAATGTAATTTTGGACATTCTGGGAAAGAATTCAGTGAATGACAGATACAGAGCTATGACACTGTGTACAAGCAGACAAAGAGAAGGAAACCCAGTTACAGGAATTATGAATGAGAATAGCTTTTTGACTTGGGAACAATATGAGCTGATAAAGAAGCACGGTGAGAAATGAAGGGAATGAGCTTGGACTTGCTTACAATTGTCTTCACTAAACATTCTTTGGTGCATAGTCCCAAAGGATAAAATAATAATAAAAGAAAAAGTAAACCAAGGCAGCCATGGATCCATTATGGACAGTAAGCTACTTGGAAAAGGAAGAATTAAAAAACAGGCACTGGAAAGGTTTGATGTCTTGACTGCCAAGAGAGAAACAGAACTAGCTATTCTGTTGGTACAGCAGAAAAGATTTTCATTGTGCATAGAGAAAATGAAGCTAACAGAGACACAGGCCCATTAGATAAGAAGGAGAGCTGCCAGAATTGAAAGAAGGTAGCTATTTGGCTGTGATACATATTTTCTTTTGATTGTCACTGAAAAAAATAGTCTGACTGTCATGGAACAGAAGCCCTTTCTGTGAAGATATTAACATGACATTTGCTGGAAAACTTGGAGGGCTGAATGCTATCCATTCTTACCAGATGTGCTGCAAAGAGAGCAATGCCACTTCTTTTACACAAACAGCCCAGTGCCTGTTTTGCTACTAATAAGGGAAATACCCAACCAGGTTTTGCAAGCTCTTCACAAACTAAATATTGCTAGAAACCATGCATTTATCTTCTGGCTGTTGTTCCTCCTGCCTGTTTCTCTTCCATTCACTGAAGACCTTCTTGGACACTTCTTGCCAGTGGACACAGCTAGCATTTTCCTGTTCCTTGTTTTTTTCTGTATCAGGCAGCAGCACTTGAACTTTTGCTGCGAGGTTTTCCTGTTACTGCAGTGCAGTTGTAAGAGCTGTAACTCAGCAGACCCACATAGTTGAAGCTCTTAGGAAATATTTTGCTGTCACTGTACTCGTTCACAAGCATGAATGTAAAGCAGCAGGTGTGCTGCTGGCTGCAAGGACATGCTGCATTGCTCATCATCAAGTCCCCAGGGACAGGACATTTTCCTCATTGTGATATCATTGGAAAGGAATGGGTTGTCCTCACAGCCGCTGAACAAGGGACAAGTTTTATCTGAGTTACCTTCTTTATGAGTTTGGCAGCAGTGTTGATGCCCTGTAGAAGAAAGAAATCTTGGGGGGAGGGAATTGAAAAAACAAAGTATAAAAGCTTTACTCTGTAAGAAGTGTGAAAGACTTTTAGCACGTAGTTCTGTTAAAGGCTTGACTCCAGTTGCTCAGTACAGCAAATAATCTCTTCCACCATCATCCACCGAGCGCTTGGATTTCTTGGGAAGCCGCCTGCTTTGCTTCTAGGCCAGGGGTCACGTCTATCATTTCTCTGAAGTGAGGATTTTTGATTAACACTTGATGCAGCTGCAACCAGATTCATGTTTGGCCCTCTGGGACTAGGGGAGAGATCCATGCTGATGCAGACATGTTTCCTCAACAAACCTGTCTCTTTGGTGCAAAGCAGCATCAACTCTTAACTGCAGCCTCAGCTTGACTCTGGGTGAAAGACAGAGCCATTGAAGGCAGTAGTCAGAATAGTATCACCAACAAGAGTTGCCTGGGCCAACTGCAAGGGTAAAGAATACTTGATTTCTTAATCTGTCAGCAATGCTCGCTTTTTTCAGGGCACAGTTCTGGGTTTTCCAATCCTTGACTGCTTTATTCTGAGAAGATTTAATAGAATAACTATCCTGGTTGAAAGGTTTTCCTTTATTTTTGAAAATGGTTCAGCAAAAGCCCTGAGGTGGCTGCAGCTGAACAATGTAAATGCACATAATACTATCATGGGTAATTTTAGATTTTTTTCATCAGGGTAGGGAGAATACTGCTTTTTCTGGTAGCTTTGCTAAAGCTAACTCTTCCTCTCATCTTTGTAAAAGCAGTAGTTCATGTGTTGAATTAGAAACCCTATTAATGTATCAGCTGCATTAAAAAACAAAGTCAAACACCTAGATAATTGATTGTTCTGTGGGGCATCTCCTAGCAGGCTGAGCAAGTCCCATAACTCATCCTGATGACAGGTTTCATTTACTATATTTAACAAAAATTAAATGATTTCACCTAAGAACTTTGCCAAGCAACACACCAGTCTGACCTGCTAATAATGTCTATCTGAATTTAAATGTTGGCATAAAACCCAAAAAAGCTGTAAAAATGCTACATAGACGATGTCAAAAACAGTAGGCAGCCTCTATATAATTGCATCTGTGCTAGGTCTTTGTCTTATAAAAAATGTGGAACGCATATGCTCAAAGTGTTGGAAGCAATGCAAATAATCACAACCTTATCCAGTAGGGTGGTGTGAGCACAAAAGCCTAACAGAAGCTGAGTCTTCATGTGAGTGCAGTGTAGGTGAGGCTCATTGTAACAGCCCTATTGTCTGCACTGCCTTCCTCTGTGAAAAGCACAAAGGCAGCTCATTCATTTATGCTGCTGATGTGCACCAGCAGAGAGAGAGGGTAACAGCGTAATCTGTTAGGGTGCTGGTTTGGCAGACAGTGGACTATGTTTTCATCTGAAGGCTGCCAAATCCTGACTGAGCCCAAGTTTCAGACTATAGACTGCCACTGGCAGAGAACAAGGATTCCTGTGAAGAGGAATTTGCAACAGGTCAAATGCTGTGCCAAGAGCATCTCTTTTATGTCCATCATTAAAAAGATTCTCTGTGTTATGAGACAAATATTGAAAGGAATATAACCATGGTTGAGTCATAACTTGCTATTTCAAAGACTTGTTTCTGCCACCTACCCAAAGAAACAAAAAACGCTAGACCTCAAATCCTGGGCAACTTCTCCATTCCATACTAAGGCAAGACTGTATGAGGCACTGCAGGTAATATGGACATGCCTGGATGGAAACGGGCCACTATGTTGGACTGGGATAAGCAAGGGAGGAAAGTGAGACAGTTCTGTAGAGATGTTCTTCTGTTTGAGAAGCTGATATATGTTTGTATATAATTTTAATCTTTTTTTTTTTTAATAATAGTTTTATAATTTTAAAACCAATCTTGATAATTTCCTTAATAATTTATTCTAGAAGTTGGATGCTATTATGATGGCTAATATTTTGTTTTGACTGTATCCTGTAGTGCCTTTGCATGCCTATTAAGAGACTCAGCATTTGTTCAGCCGGAGTCCTATCTTTAACAGATTTACACAGCTTTCACTTGGGGTTGTGGTCTTTTATTCTATAAAATAGAATCCAGGCAGAACTGAGCAGCATAAATTGTCTGAGAGCAGGAGGCAGAGCTAATAAACTGGGTCAGTTACACAGTCCAGTAGTAAGAACTGGGAATGGTTAATAATTTTATTTTTATTTTTTTTTTGAAGAATGTTACAGACAAACATTGTCCAAGATATCATTTACAAACTTTTTGTTTACCAGCCTTGATTATTTACCAGTGGAAGACAATGTCATACATCGTGTTCTAGCGCTGGTCCTGGCAGTAATCTGTATGACATTGCTGTGTGTGGCTGCAACTTGCCATATCATTGTGCCAGCTCTGGCTGCGCTGGTGAGATTTGAACCTTGGACTTGGCTGGGAAAAAATGGCAATGGCACTTGACCACTGGCAGTCATTATGAGATTTTTTTTTCTCATACTTGAATATTAGAAAGGCATTAGAATTAAGTTTTAGACAAAAATTCTAGATACATTTTTGGTATATATATCACCATTTGGTATATGTATCACCATTAACTATCGCAGTACATAAAGAAACACATCTTGCAGCTTTGTGGGTAGGTTCTGCTTTGAGTCTATTTTGGTTAGCATTAAGAAAATGTGTAAAGTCAGAAAAGAAATAAAAATCGGAAAACATAATAGTATTTCAGGGGTGGGAGAGAAGGCTGTGAGAAAAAGATACAAGCACTGGCTGGCATTAAGTGGAAAATGTAGTTGTTGTCATCACCTTATATTTTAGTGGACACTTGAAAGAGGACAGCTGTATTTCTGATGTCAGGATAGTGCCCCAACCTCTGTGCTGAAAGAAAACATGGATGGAGAAGAAGGGAAGTTGTGAATTGGTTTGCAATTTGCTGTCTGTCTACTGAGACTGAGTTACTAAATAGAAGGGGCAAGTTTTAATCCAAAGAGAGGTGTGAGATTAAACAGTAAACAAATATTTATTCACACACACAAGCACACACACATATGTCTGTTCAGTAGCATGTATGTATACATGTTCAGAAGACTTCTTGGTCAACTCTCAACTATAGGTAGAGGTCTGTGGAGTCGTGGAGTTGCAAACTTTCTTGAGAGCAAACAGTAATGATGTTTGACCTACTGCCTCTCACTGCTCTGTCAGAACAAGGTATTTTTTAGTTGACTGTATTGTGCACTTCCCAGTCTCTTATTCTCCAGCTTAGATTCAGAGTGCTCAAAATAGAGTTTCCTCTTGCTTCCCAACTGGGATTAAAAAAGCAGTATCCTTATCAAGAAGTGGTGGTATGTTTAAAACCCTCTTTCAACCAATGGACACCCTAGAAGTCCAGATCTCCCACCTATCAAGAAATATAAGAGTGGTTACTCATGCTTTATCTTTAGTTGGCATCTGAATATAAAATAAATAAATGAAGAAGAGATTTGGGCAGTATAATCTTGTTTTTAAATACAGATCAATTTAGAATATATGTCAATTTTACATTTTAATTTAATTCAATCTTTAATTTTTTTTTTTATTTATTTTAATACGTGTCAATTTTAGAAGAGCACGTTTTCAGATGCTGACACACATTGGGTAGTGGGTCGTCAACTTGCATTGGAACGTGTATTTTGAACTTAAGCCACCTCTAGAACAATTCTGCTTTTGGTTTGGGCAGATTGGTACTGTCTAATTACCTTCCTTGGCTGGAAGATGTAGGTGATACGATCTTTGTGGAAGTACTGTGAGAACATATACTATTCTCAGAGCAGATGCTTTTTTCTGTCACAGTGAAAAGTTGTCCTGGAATTAAACCTTCACAGATGCATCCATCTTATGCTTTCCTTCTAGTCAGTCAGTGTTATGTGATCTGTGTCTCCTGTAGCCTTTCTTAAACTGAAGAGTACCAGCGAGGCTTGCAATAACTTGTATTACAGTGTAGAGCATGATTAATTTTCTTGTTGCCTATATCAAAGTTTGAACCCTCTTGATACCTGAGCAAATACAGAAGTGAGCAGGCCATTTGAGAATGGTGAGCGCCATCCTGAGATGTCAGCACAGGAATGTGCCTGTAGAACTGTCCCTTATATCTGCTGATGGAGGGGAATCAATGGACAGCAAACAGATGGCTCAGCTTAGAAAGCCTCCCAAACCATCAGATTGTTGAGACAGTGTGGTTCTGTCTAGCTAACTACATCTAAGCTCTTCATAGGAATGGCCATCTGGCAGATGAATGCTTAACCCCTGCCTTTCTAAAAGATAAAATACATTTTAATCCTTGAAACTTGATTTTATAAAAGGAATGTGTGAAAATGAGGGGCTGTAGCATAGATGAATGTTTGCTGATAACAGTGGAAAACAGAAGCACTAGAGAACAATTCTAGCTTTATGGTCCCAGACTATGTGTGAAATTGCTTTCTCAAAAAGTCAGTGGCTATGCTAAATATGAATAATTAAAAATAGTGAATAATTAAAATCTACCTGGGAACTGTTGTACAGGTAATTTAAATCTCAGGTGTGCCCAAAATAAAAGAATATATCAAAATATTACAATTTGGGATGGCATATTAGGTTTGCCTTGTTCAGTTGAGTCCATATCTGAACTATGAGCCCTAAGCTATACTCTGCCAAGCACAGCAAGCCTCAAAGCTATACAAATATGTGTGTAACTCTCACACTTGTGGCCTTAGTCTTCACAGAAAACAAGGAGTGCCTTTGAAACGGGAAGAGCAAAAACACTACAGCTCCTGGGAGAGCCACTCTGGCATTCCCATTTTATACAGGTCATTGCAAATTGGAAGTTTCATTCAAGTCCCATTTGTTTTGTGCCCTCATGTGTTCCTTAGCTGATCAATAAAAGGAGCAAGTTTGTTCTTGAAGAACTTTTCAGATAAGCAGTGTGGATTTGTCCAGGTGCTTTCCAGGTGGAAAATTCAGGCATATTTTTGGCTGCAGTACATTTTTTCATCTACTTTGCTGTAGATGTGTTTCTATGCTATTTGTGACTTGGGTACAAAGAATGACAAATAATGTATTTGATGAGGGTTCATAAGGATAATACAGAAAAAGAGAGATGAGATGCGCGATTACCATTTTTGCATTGAATGATGACCTAAAAATGTAGGCTGCTAAATTTGGGTAGAGTGAATGAAGACAAGAAATAAAATTATGCTTGACAAGAAGAAGCTACTGAACCTGATTTGTTTCTACAGCTTAAGAACCCCAGTTTTTGCATTTAAAAAAAAAAAGAAAGCCAAAAATTCATTTAGTATAAAATATCCATGTTTGCAAGTCTTCTGGAAAGGAAGAAAATAGAGAGCAGTGTGTCTTTATAAAGAAAAAGGTTTTTTAGAAATCTCTACTGTACATGAAAAACAGGTATGTTTTCAAAAACTCTACTCTGCATTCAGTTTTGTTTTTTTTTTGTTTGCCAAGAAGTATGTTCAAAAACTTGCTACAATATCTTTATGCAGTAAAGCAAGAAAAGAAGCTTTAATTTCTTCTCTCCTGTTGCTCATGTACTACTTTAGAGGATAGCACAGGCATTCTCATTTGCACTCGTATGAACTACAGATGTGTGTTATACATAGTAACACACGTGAGCAAGTGGGTATGTGAGGAAAGGAAGAATTTTTATGCAGTGATGTTTAGATATATATAAAAAAAAAACAAAACAAAACCCTTTTCTACTGCAAAATGGATAGCTATTTTCTTCCACAAACAGCAATTACACATCCTTCTAACAAGAATAAAATCTGCCAGGTCAGGGCTGCTTGTCAACCCTCACTGAATTCAGAAGCTCATCAGCTCCATTATGTTTGTTAGGTTTAGTGCTGTTTTGAGATATATCCCTGGGATATAGCTCAACTCTATCTGTCCTATGGGAGTAATCTCACTGAAGTAGCATACCTGCTGTTTTTTCCTTTACGTTTCAGCTACAGAAAGCAAAAGGTTTACTGGTTGCTACTGTACCTTAGTCCTAGTGCCTTACAAATCAGGAAGGAGCGAGGAAGGGATTTTTGTGTCATATAGAGAACAAGAGGCTGGAGGAGATGCTGATTACTAGCAAGACTTAAAATACTAGAAAAAAAAAGCATCATAAATCCTCTTTTCTCTTTTTGATTTCTTACTATTTAAGCAGATGTCCTTGCAGGTATACTTCCAGTTTCTCACAACAGAAAATCTTGGATGGATTTGTGTATCTCTTTCTTTCTGACAGGAGTTGAACACTTGAATCAGGCCAGCCCACCAGGTCCAAGGCAGTTCTGCTGCTGCAGTCCCTCATTCCCTATTGGTTTCCTAGAAAACGTAGTCCCATCTTTTGACAGTAGCTCCCTGGCCACCTCTTTGTCCAACAGTGGGAACAGTGTTCTCCTCAAATCCAGCAGACTTAATGGTTCACATAAAGCACAAATTTGAGATGCCAGTCAGTGGAGGTCACTTGCTTTGAATTAGTAAGTTTTGCATGCCTGAATTAGACTTTCTTCCAGACAGATCTTTTATTTTAGTATCACCTTTTGGAAATAGATGTGGGAGTCCATTGTCTCGTCGCCTACTTAAATGGAAGTAATTTAGCTCAAGGAGGGCTTGCAGGATCCAACCCTATGGCTTTAATCCACATTATGCTCAACAGAGGTACTACCTATTTAAGTATTCAAGTCTATAAAGCATGTACTTCCTCCTCTCAGTGTGATGTACGGCAGCTCCCAGGACTACATTCAGTGTGCAGCACAAATCAAATCCCTAGACAACCAGTTCTGTGTTCCTACTTCACTTGGTTATAAGACAGTAATTCATTTTCCATTAATTTTCACACAGATTATACTTCCTTTAATATTAACAAGAAGGGGGATAGAATCTAAGAATAGTTCAAAATTTACAGCAAATGAAAATGACAGCTATTTTTCCTTTCTCAGATCTTTTGAGTCAGTACTATTCATAAAAATATGTATCTGGCAGAATTCATCTCACAACTTCATGCATCTGTGACAGATGTAGATGTACACCAGTTTTTCCCTCCTCTCACCACATTCTTAGTTCTGAGAAACAAGCATTAGCTAACAACTCATCTTCTTTGGAAAACCAGTTAGGTTGTGATGTAGGGTGATGCAGTGGACACTCACATACCTGTTTCTGTTTCTTGTCATGGGTGGCAGTCCAAACTGATGACCTCAGCAAAGGTGCTCATTCAGAAGAAGCTCTTCCAAATGCAACTACACCTTTGCAATATGTGCAGCCTCACTGGCATCACTGCAGCCCTGAAAGTCACCTTCTGCACAGGATAGGGACCTGAATACGAATGCCTGCTGACTGATTTGCTTTACATCTCTGTTAATGATTGTTTAGCATCTTGTCTATTTACTATTTTTTGTCTTAGAGGGTAAATATGGAGGGAAAAAAAAAAAAGCAAGCAGATACGTTAAAAGCTCAATATTTAGCTTACAAATATATGTTTGTTTGTTTGTTTTATTCCATAACAAGAATTTCCTAATTATGTTTTATCTGTTTTGAAACAAATATTAAGTATTAGCGAGGATAAGTTTTTAAAATGTTTCACTCAGGCATTCTGATTGAAAATTTTCCAGGAGAGGAAATATATTCTTGTTTTCTGAGTCTCAAAGTATTTCAAGAAAGACTTAATTCCTCAAAGAATAAAAATATTTCTTTCTCCTACTACACCTTAAAAGGTTTCCCTCGGGAGGACAAACTTCTGACCAGTTTTAAGACTCCTGCTCAAGACCCGTTATATCAGAATATGTTAGCATATGAATTTCCCATCTGTGAGTACTACAATTCACTGCTCACACACTTGCTTACTTGATTCCTTGTATGTATGATTAGATATTTTATTTGGATGATGATTAATGACCCCTCATTGTTTTAATGCAATGCTGAAAGCAACAACAAATGGCACAGAAGCACAGCTTAAATTCCCAGCCTATCTGTTATAGCTCTGGCCTCAGGCTTCTGCCCTGTAAGATAAAATTGTTACTACACCATAGAGCTCCACACTGCAGAAATTGTATAGTACGTGTACAGCAGCCACAGACATATTTTGTTTTAGGATTTTGCTGCGAAATACATCTATTAGAGGGGATTTTGATACCTTGGTAGATTATAATATTTAAAATAAAGGATACTCTTGCTCTTCCCGCTGACAAAAAATTGTAGCACTGGTCTGGTACCCACTTTAGAATCTTTATGGATACTGGATTGTACAAACTCAAAGCTTGCTGCAGTAGTGCTTGTAGGCTCTGCAAGTGCCTGCCTTCAAGTTGCAGTCCTTTAAAGAGCTTTGGGACTAAAACTGAACTCCTGTAGACAGTGGAAAAGGAGCTCCTTTGCAGCTCTATTTCTTGAGTGGAGAGTGATGTGTTTATATGCTTGTTCCACAACAAACTGAAGGCTATGTTGGAATCTGTTTGCAGTGGCAAAGGTGTGTACTGCTGACACTGTGGTGTCAACAGGGTTAGTTCCATGCATTGTGGCTGGTACTGTGTATCAGAAAAGCCTGAACTCTTCCTTATGTTCCTTATTTAATTAAATGTGCTTTTTTTTTTTTTTTTTTTTTTTTTTTTCCCATGCAAAGTGGAGCAAGTTAGCTGTCTTCTTTAATATGGTGATGACAGGTCCAGGTTCTCTTAGGAAGATCAGGGGACTTGAATCATGATCTCTGCTATCCTAAGCTGCTGTATGAATGGCCTGAGGGCAAGAATGGCACTACAAGATGTGTTTGGGAGGAGAAAGCTAAAGCAAAACACTGAATTTATCCTGTAACTTTCCACAGTCCAGGTGCAAGGTGCTGGCTGAGCCCCTGAGAAGAAGTAAACTTTTTTAAAGATTTGACCAGAAGGACATCCCTCTGCAGTGGGATGTGTAAATGCAAATTGAACAAGTAAATTAAAAGAAGGATCACTTTTTGTTTTAGGAGCTACTAGTAGCAACAGCAACAACAAACCTAATAAACTAATAAATGAAAATGCAAATCAACCCAGGTGAATACACAAACATGTCTATAGAACTTGGATTTAAAACTGAGTGAATAAGACAGAGAGAAAATGTACTTAGGCATCAAGGTCATCTTTGCTGAATAACTTCAACAAGTTTGCAAGGTCACTGGGAAATAATTACAGTCAATGCAGAGAAAAAAAAAAATGAAGTGAGCACTTGCGAGCCCAGATGTGCAGGTAATGAATGGCAGTGAAGGGGCAAATAGCAGTGAGGTGTTTGCCAATGATGTAATGCAAAGCTTGTGTCATACTGAACAAAGGTTGAGATTATTGGCATTTGAAACACATTCATCACCAGTGTCCATATGGGGGAAGATTGCATCAATAGTACTTGCCCTTGCTTTTTTTCCAGTCTTCAGTGACTTAAGCTTGGCTGCTGACCTCAACAACGACTCCTCTCCTCCCTGCAGAATTTGAGCCTGTGTATGTTTCAGCTGTGAGTTTCTGTGCAGGTTTCTCAACTTTATGATGGTCTTGCTGCGGTTTGGAAGAAAACCTCATTTTGTTGGGCCATGCTATATTATCAAAACTGCACAGCTGAATATTTGCATTGCTATTCTGAATGCCCAGAGGATAGAGAAATCTGTCTAGGCCGATTCATTATGTATTTTGTCATTTTACTTTTCAAATATAAGTTGAAGTTTTGAAAGCAAGTAGAAGGGATGAGAATGTTGACTTACTTCTAATGGGATTTGTGTATCTAAGTCTTCCATACTATTTGGAACATACTCAGGGATGTTTGGCATAATTCTAGGTCTGCGAGCAAGCTTTTGAGGGCACTGCACCCTGTGCTGAAACAGCACCTGCTTCTTTCCAGTTTTTTAATGAAAAACTGTACTGTTGGCAGGTACAAGCGCTGCCCAAGCTGTGCCCATGACGTTGTGCCCTGCACAAAACTATTTTAGGTATTCAGCATCCAGTTGCTGTCTGTGAGCAGGGATACATGGGCCAGGCTTACTGTGCTCAGGAGTAGACGTGCTTTTGGGTCTGTGCAGCTTCTGTGTTTGCACGCTGAGCCTCATTGAAATCCCACAGCAGCTCCTGGGAAACCTTCTGGCACCCTGAGCAACAACTGCATAGGTCCCATGCTGGGCAAGGCCACCCAGCTCTGCAGGAGC
Source organism: Callipepla californica brunnescens (assembly GCA_023055505.1). Lineage (NCBI taxonomy): Eukaryota > Metazoa > Chordata > Aves > Galliformes > Odontophoridae > Callipepla > Callipepla californica. The sequence continues at coordinate 60,114,983 of JALIRH010000001.1, forward strand.
TTGCCTCCCGCCTATATTTGCCTGGCCATTAAAATATCAAATGATTCAGTAACAACAGTCGTGTGGTCCTCTGTGCTTCTCCTGAACATCTGCTGAGCGTTTCTGGCACAGCATGGAAGAGCATTATCTTGGTTTATGGCTTGTCTCGTTCTAACAACATCGGAAATACCAGCCATCAATATGCTCGCTCTTGAGAGCAAACCAATCACAGGTGTGTCAGCTGCCTACAATTATACTCACGGGCTTGTACTCATTTTGTGTCAGCTCATCATAACTGCAAATCTGTGTATTTTTGAAGTTATTTATTGCCATGAGGATGAGCCAGATGACCTAATCAGTATGGGTTTTATGATTCATATGATGTATAGTAACTGATGTTAGTCAGGAAAGAAACATCTGAGGCTTTGAACAAATTTCCATTAAAATATGTTTTTCATATTATGACATTTATTTCATGAAACATTAACTCCATTTTCTTCAGTCTACTTTAATATTTAGAGCTAAAGGTTTTTCTCTCATTTTTGCATTACTAGATGACTGTAATAATGCAGAATATATCATAAAGTTTACAGAGGGCTGTAAGTCTGAAACAATGTTTCAGCTCAAAAATAGAAATGAAACAAAGTCCAAGGAGAAAACTGTCAATGAAAATTGGTAGAAATTGGATATGTATGTAAATTACAAAAACTAATCTACTGAAATTCATAGGGCAAATAACCCCAGCTACTATTACTTGGCACCAAGTAGAAACATTTCATTGAAAGTGCTGCTGCCGGAGAAATGAACTGATGAACATAAATTGAACATAAATGGCTGCAGGCAAACTGGAGTACCAGGCAGAAAAGCTACAGAAAACATTGTTGAGTGTTTGTACCCATGCCTATGCAAATGTGCGTGTCTGTGCATGCGCTGCTTATACATGAAGGTTGCTCTGAATGCACTGCCTCCTATTTTATTATGTTGGTGCACAACATCAGAAGAGGATGATGGTTTTATGGCAGCAGAGATTGAACCTTTCCACCAATATCCTGTTGCTTTTTGTTGCTGTGCGGCAGACAAAACAGTCTGTCGTGGAAGTGTATATGAAACAAAGGTGTGCCACTGAATTTGTGTGTGTGGAAAAAATGGCACCCACTGACATTCATTGACACTTGCCGAATGTTTATGAAGAGCAAACACTGGATATGAGCACAGTGAGGCAGTGGGTGGTGCGTTTCAGCAATGACAACAGTGACAGTGTTTCACCTCTATTGGTACAGATATTTATGAGCACAGCATGAAGGTTTTTGTTCATCAGTGGAGAAAATGCATAGTTAAAGGCGGTGATTATGTTGAAAAGGTGTTCTATAGCTGATAATCTGCCCTATCAAATACTGTTGTTGTGCTCTTTGTAACTGTTATAATTTCCGTGGAAATAAATAGGAGGCATTACTTTCAGAGCAACTAACTGACGTACAGGCATCTGCAAGTCTCAGGAGTGGCTTGTGTTCGTACCCCAGACAGTTTCCCAGGTGTAGAGCCCTGAAAATTTCTGCAGGTATGAAACACATCCAGAGTAGGGTCCTGGTACTGGTCAGGGTGGAACACTGCCTGCTGTCAGAGATACCAGGAATGGAAAGATGAAATCAAGCTCTAAATTTCCTGCCCTGCTTATTTATTAATGCAATGCATTAGGTTGCTAAATAAGTCTTAGGCTAAAATCTGATATCGTTTTTATCACTTTAAATCTGGAATCACTCAATTATTTCTAATAACAGAGGGAAAAAATGAGGTTTTACCTCATCCACCTCCCTTTTCATTCACTGCTCCAAGTTCCAGTCGTAGCTGCTTCTTTGAACAAGATCTTTTTGCTATATATACCCAGTAGTAAACATTAAAAATATCATTTGTGTATACATATGCACACATTAACACCCCTCCTTCTCCCACACGCATAGATGACTTAAATCGTTCTGTGCAGTTTCCTAGAAACCATACTACAGACGTGGTATTTAAGAGTGAATATGGCTAACGTTTATTAGACTTGAACTGTATTGTGGGTAATTGTCCAGTAATGACCTTTGGTAAATTATATGAAGACTTTACTTTACTTAACAGGGAACGCAGGGTCCCCAAACTCTAATATTATCATCATTCAAGATAATGAGCAACACAAACCATTCTATTACCAATCTAAAAGCAATAAATGTCAAAGTAAAGAACTATGCAATATTCTGGCCTGGAAGAACAAAGGACAAAAGTAATGATAATGCCTTTTTATGTTTGCAGTCTATTATATCATGCATAACAAATGGCCCTGTAATTGTAGACAGTGTTATTTTAACAGGTTGTGAAGAGAAAATGGTTGGAGTAGGAAATAAATGTTTTCAACGCTGTCCTTACAAATGCTAGAGAGCTGGAAAATTGAAATGCCTGGTGGTTTGGGTATTTTGTTGTTGTTATTGTTTTGAATTTTGTTGTGGCTCATTCTGAGGTTGTTTTGTTTCTCACCACGATCACCCAGAGCTCTGCAATGTGACACCGATCCTTGTTTGACAGTCTGATGGCTTTTCTAATGACTTTGTAATAGACTAAGTTTTGCTCTGAGACAAGCATAAGCAAGGACAAAAGTATATTTTTAAACACAGAATAGCAATTTCCATAAAATCAATAATGTGGGCATTTGCAGAATGTTCAGAGATCACACAGCATTTGGGCATTCACTGCCAACCAGAGGGCTTTGGTGAGTGTTAGACACTTTGGGTACTGCTGCATATATTACTGTGCTATAGAATCAGGAAAGTGTGGATTTGTAGACTAACTGCTTTGAGCTCACAGTCATTGCCTCTTCTTGCTGAACTGATAATGTCTCTTAATTTGCACATCCTTCGTATCATCATTCTAAGGGCTGCAAAACAAGGCATGTGTTCAAACAACTTTTGGTACTTTTCTCAATGTGCTTAAAAAACTTCCTTCATGTAGCTCTGATCCCAAAGAAACAGTTATCCTAAGTGGCAAGGTTACTTGGAATGCTCATGATCAAATTCTGCCCTCAGATACCTGGACCTGAAGTAAATCCGGCCATCTTTCTCTCAACTTGTGCTTTCAGACAATAGAGGATTAAGCTGTAGGGTGGAGAGCAAAAGTTCTTTGTCCAGAAAGGGACTCTGCTGACATTATATTTCCCTATAGTTCATGCAATTCTTTATAACTTCCCTAAAGTGTGGTTATTTTATACTCTGCCCTCTACAACAAAAAGGATTCTATCAGACTCAAGGCCACGTAGGGTCAAACCCTGTGGGATTTCATTAGATGAAATTCTGTTTTGACTTGCATTGGTGTTTTTTTATCGGCTGACATGTAGACCATAAGCAACAAATATTATATTAAACTGAACTAACCTTGCTGGTATTATCATTATTAAGCTGATTTAACAAGTTGTCTTCAGTGTGTGCTTGCTGTTCTAGGGCCACATTTTATAACCTCAGAAATTAATCCATGGAAGTATTTATCAGATAGAAAACCAACCCTCAAGGCAAATCTGTAAAATTTAGATTTGTCCTCGTACTGCTGCTTAACAGAAGTTACAGAAAAAAACAGCAAGCAGTTATTTTACATATCTCAGAGAAAACAAATGATTAAACTTCTCAATATTTGCATTTTCCCCACCAGCATACATCCCAAACCCGTCAACCGAATGGCAGGGGGTGGCAATGCCTGTTATAGCTCTGCTTTTGGAAAAGATTGGAACCACAGCATCCTGATAGCTCAACCAGACTTCAGTTCCTAGAGCAGATCCAAAAAAAAAAGATGGTTCCATGTGAGAGTTAGTCTGGAGCTTACCTGAAAACAGTTGTATAGATAATGAACGTAGATTGCTCAGTGTTTCATTTTTGCCCCTTATTCCTCACTTCTAAATGTGTGTTACATGCGTATCTATATATATGTTCATCTGTTTCTGTTTGTCTGTAATTTTATGAGGCAGCATCTGCGAGAAGTAGTTTTGTATAATAACATGCATATAAGTAAAATCAACAGTTGGGGTTAAGGTCTGTGTTCAGTAGGCAGAACAGTCTTGGATGGCTGTTAAAGTCGCTGTGAAGTGACTGCTATAGGGCTGAGATATGAAGAAGGATTAAGTGGTTTATCCGAGGTGCCAAGGTTATTGTCTTCTTTCTTGGATTATTACAGAAAAGAAATAAAGCTCATTTTGGTCTGAAAATAGTAATTCATGTAATAGAATTTCCTTTCTGCTTGCTGCTGATTCCCCATCCCAAATGGCATTTTGTTACTCATCAAACTTTGTCAGATTCAGAAGCTGGTTCTGAGAGAACATATGTGGATACATCCTCAGACGACAGTGTAAATGTTCATGCTGCCAGGGAGCTGTGAACAAGGGAAGTGATGATTTTTAAAGTAATCAGTGGTGAAATAATTAGGGAAGATGTTTTGAAATAGCTTATGTGTTGGGATTTACTCTATGATATATTGTTGAAACTGAGCAGGGGACTGTGTGAATGTTCCAAGCACCAAGCTGAAGGCAGTGCAAGGCTTCAAATGGGACATCGGAGGCGCAGGAGTTTTTTGGAAAGTAGAAAACCCTGAAGTCTTCCTCTGGGAAAACAAACAAGCAAACAAAACCAACAAAAAACATAGGAGTAAACTATTGCTAATCCAGCTTTCAGATGATTTCACTCTCCACAGATGAGACGTGATCAGATGAGGCACATTACTAGTAAAACTATAATGTAAGGATTAGTACAAACTGATTTACATATATGATTTACCCTTCTTGGACCATCTCTGCAAGGTGTAGGTTTAGGGATTACTTCCAAGCTACTTGAACCAATTAATGGTAGTTTTATTGCAGCCCTAGAGAATCTGTTGGCAATACTGTTCCGTGTAACAATGATAGCTCATTATATCTAGCCCTCTTGTGCTGGATTTCTTTATGGGCAGGAAAGCAGTCAAATCTGAACTGGATTATCCATTCCCCTGCCTGTGCTCACAAATGTCTGACAAATTGCAGTATCCTCTCAGCAGTCATCCACTATCTCAGGAAGAAGGGGAAAAATCATTGTCAGCAATTACTCATATTGAACATAAGCTGGTTTCAATAGTTCTGCCTCTGGTTAGCAATCCTGAAATTAATATAAGTGTATACGTTCAGATGTGTATGGTACTATTGGAATTCCTTATTATGAAGACAAAGTGGTTGCTCCTGGTGCTTATCATATGAGCACGGTGAGCAACCCATCACCATAGAAGGAAACTACACTTATTAAACATGTTTTCTGCAACTTACTACTTCAGAAATTCCATATGTAAGCATCTCAAACACATTTGTTTCAGAGAATACAGGTTTTACAGACTACACAAATATTTGTTGTCAAATCAAAGTAGCACAACTACAAATTTTGCCTAAAAGAAATTTGTTTTAATTCTACTAAATAGTAGGATAACTTTCATAAATAAATATGCTAGTTAAGTTCATTTATGCCAGGCAGGCTTTCTAAGACTATTTTTTTCCTACATAAACTTCTGCAAAGCTTAAAAACTTACATGAGAGTTAGCAGGTGCATACTAATTCTTTGCTCATAGGGCACAATTACAATGAGTAGAACTTGAAGGGGACCACTTCTGCTTAATTGTATTTTTATCTAAATATTTCCAGTTATCTTGCATTAATAATAAGAATGTGTTGATGAAAAAAACTGGGGTTTATAATCAACAATAAAAAATAGTATAATTTATTTATAATTTTTCCATATTTTCATTGTTACAAGGGAACATACTTAGAGCTCATTTTTATTTTTATTTTTTCCTGGGTAGGTGCTTTCCAAGAATAAGATACTGTTAGAATCCAATTATGTATTGCTTGTAGGGCAATAAAGAAAACTCAGAAAAATTCTTGTAGAAGTCACGAACAAACAGCACTGGTCGTTTTGGTGGATGATGACTGTGTGAAGAAACACCTTCACCAGGAGCCAGTTCCCATCTCTTCCTTTAACAGGTCCCAGCAAGATGCAGTGAAGGCATGGGAAACACCAGTGAAGACAGAGTAATCTGTCCATAATGTGTTTTTTAAATAACTTGTAAATATTTTTATAACAATTCTTATGCAATTCAGGATTGAAGACAGTCAAATCATCTTAAAGTGGCAAAATGTTGCAATTATAGGAAAGCAGTGCACTTGTGCAATATTTTATGCAACTTTAGTAGCCCTCAAAAGATATGAAAGGTCAATATTGCACCATGTACTGAGGTAAGTATGCTGCCACCCAGTGCTTATTTTTCAGATAAGAGTGGTGGTTTTCAATCAGAGATTTGATCAGTTTTTCATGTGTGTCTCCCAAACATAGTTACAAGAACAGGAGGTGAAGACCTTTTGGATTTAAGTAGTTTTAGTGATTAGCTAGCCTTATATTTCTGTCTCCAGTGTGTCCTTCAACACTGTGTCACTGTTCTATGATAATAGCTACCACTGGTTAACTATGCTTGCTAGTCTTTCTATTATGGGGAAGATAAATTACTACACGTTTTGTGCAGCTAAATTCTTATTAATTAATTATTAATGTCATCACTGAATTCAAGAGTCTTTTTGGTTACTACTGGAAGGAATACTGTTGTATTTCCTAACAAATATGAACCCCATTTTACCATTAGTCAAGTTGGCCAGGGGGTGCTTTTGTTGCAAGTACTTCCTGGCCTTTTTTCATGAAGACCAATGAATAGTGTGATCTGAAGCACTTACTGCAAATTGAGGAAATCTGTTGACCTGATTGAGAAGTTAGATTCATCTCAGCCATTCTAGATGGACACTAACCAGTACGCATGCACTACATGTAGCATCTATGAACCCAGTATGTGCTATGAGACAGTCAGTGCTGCTCCATGGGCAGTCCCATTTGAGAAGACTTGAAGAAACTCCAGGCAAACCATCTAAGAGGCTCTTCCTCTGATCCTTGTGCAACTAGCTATGTATTTTGTACATTAATGGAGGAGGTTGTTAATGCATTCTGGGGTAAAGGACTCATGTTAGTAGAGAATGCAGTGAGGGGTCCTGTGGGACTCCACACCTTCAGATGATCCCATCACATGTATTTCAAAAGGAATTGCTAATTAAGAGGATGAAAGAATGTATGAGATATCTGTGAAGTTGTTAGCCAAAGTTGCATTGCTGCAGCTGTTATACACGGTAATTAGTCATAATTTAACAAGAAAATAAGATACCTGAAGTTTGCACTTCTAAAAGTACAACTGTCTCCCCAGAAAACGTAGTCACTGAGTACCTGTCATGAAGAAGTGAAAAAAGTATTTATCATTTCAGCAGCTGTGTGAGAACTTCGCTGTTGTAGTTTTTCTTTGATCCAGATACATAACTGGACTGCTTTTCAAGCTTTTGGATGTGAAGGTGGCAATTTTTGTGTAGAGCAGAGGGGAAATTGGGATGAGATGTTATATATAGATGCTCTTTGCATGGTTTGCATTCATATGTCTCTTCATATGACGTTGCCATAAGTTCCTACCCTACTGTGATATTTTTAGTAAAATGGAAGTAGAAGCATGAAAAGTGCATCTTGTGAGTGTTCTTGTGATCCTGCTGGCATAAAGAGCTAATTCACCGTTTATTTATTTATTTATTTATTTATTTATTTATTTTAGATTTACCAAGAGAAATCTTTTGCCTTTACGATGATGTTTCTTACCTAAGATATACTCTATATGCCCATAAAGTTAGTATGTGCCTTTTATTAAACACTATCTAATAATTATAATTACTTTGCCTTTACTCTTTAGTGACAGTTTCATGGGTTTTTCTGTTTATTTTCTTTCTTCTTCCCTCTCTCCCCCTCCCCCCAAGTGTGTGTAGAGTTTAAATAACTTATTGATAATGTGAAACATTAGTTATTTTAACTACAATGCCAAATTTTATTGCCAAGTTTGGTCCTAACTGATTTTGTCTATTGTTGCCATCTGCAATTCAGAGAATTAGTAAAAAAAACTTGGCCATAATCCCGTCTGTTTCAGTATTACCTCAAATGACAAGAAGTTATTTTAAAAGTAACATTACTAAGGAAAAAAATGTTGCTAGGAAGCAACACTGTGTGAATAGCATTGGTTTTGCAACGTTACCCTTCTAAAAATTTTAGCTGTAACTTACAGTGTTGCAGTTGTTTTTAGAGGCACCCAAGACCCACACTCTCCACACTTACTTATCCACAGAAGTTGCAGTAGTAGAAATTGAGATTAAAATTGCAGTGGTACAGTGTTTTCTAACCTGCTGTTTCAATTTCTTGAAATAATAAAGGAAAATGCACTTTGAAAAGTGTTTTGAAACTCTGGGATTTGTAATGATCTACATTAGTAATGCTGGATTGTAAAAATTTTTGATTGGGTTTGACAACATTTTATGCTGCTTATTTTCCTGTTGCTTTCTTTCTCTCTCTGTGTTCCTCTATTTCCTTTATGAAATATTTTCCTGTGTAAGGAGGTATGTAGGCCTAAGGGCAAAAAAGTGACCTCCCAAGAAAGAGTCTATATCCCAACAGGTTTTGCTACTAGTTTTTTTGTGTTTCCACATGCATAAAATCCATTCTGGTTGTCCTACAAGGACAGATGAGAGTACCTATGTGTTACTATTTTTTTTCTTTAATGTAGGATTTAGGAGTAAATATACCTGATTTCTTTTTGTCCAGCTGTTACTAGAGGATTCTGGAATGCTCTTCATGAATAGTGTTTCAAAGCACTATATGCATAATAAGAGCTGCATGAATTATTCTTCCCAAGGAATGCTTACTGTGAATTTGTGTTCCTCATTTTCTACAAAAGCTCTAGCTCTTTTGCTTATTGAGTAGGGTGAGATTCTGGTTTCCAAGGGCTCTCTATTTCAGTGTTGCAGTGGTCACTTAACAAATTTGTACACTGAGACTTCTGTTATCCCTCTGAGATGATGGCTGATGCTATGCCCTCAGGTGAGGCTCCTCTGTCTGTGTGAGGGGTTGGACTGGCCGCCTTACACAGAGAGAAGGTTTCTGAAGGTGTGACCTTTCCCCACAGCCAGATATCTTTCGTCAGAACAACTCACAACTGATCAGTTTGTCACTCACATACTTCAGCAGTTCACTGGTACTGTTTTGGGATAGTCTAACTTGGCTTCATGATTATTATTCACTATGATCTTAGTGTCCTCCTGAGGGAAGCCCTTTTTAGTAACTGGCTTCCAGTGTTTTCAATCAGACCCTGACCTGACCTGACCTGACCTGAAGGTGTCAGCACGGCCTGACATTTTGCAAAGGGACACCTCTGTGACTTACTGAGGATGATTAGGCTTGTGAATGTATGTGAACACTGGGCTATGGCACGTTTCATGCTGCAGCAGCATTTGTGTGTCTTTTCCAAAAGCTCCTATCAGAGTCATTGGCCAGGCTGGTGTGACCTCTACCACCACAGCCACCCTGGGAATGCTGTACAAACACAGCATTGTGTCCTCCTTGTTTTGCTCGGCATTGTTCATTTCTGACACTGTGTGGTTGCCTGTTTAAGTAATTTGGACTTTGTTTTGCCTCTTTTGGGAGAGGAATTTGAAATGAGAAAAAATTGTCGGTGTCAGTTCTGCTGTGGCTGCAGGGAAGCCAGCTCTTAAGCTTGAACCATGAATCTCGATCTCACTCTGATGAGCTCCCTGTTTTCTGAGGCCCTGAGAACATGAATGATTAAAAGGCCAAGAAGTTGATCGGGGAACTGGAGCACCTCTGCAACAAAGAGAGGTTGAAGGAGCTGGACTTAGTCTGGAGAAGAGAAATAGCTGGTGAGATCTCATTGCAGCCTTCTAGCACTTGAAGGGAGCCTACAGGAAACCTGGAGGACACTTGATCAGGAAATGTACTGACAGGGCAAAGGGGAATGGCTTCAAACTAAAAGAGGGGAAATTTACATAAGATCGTAATAAGAAATTCTTCTCTCTGTGGGTGGTGAAGCACTGCAACAGGCTGCCTGGAGATGTGGATGCCACATCCCTGCAGCTGTTCAAGGCCAGGTTGGATGGGGCAGCCTTATCTGGTGGATGGCAACCCATCCGTGGCGGGGGTTTGGAACTACGTAATCTCTGAGGCCTCTTAAAATCAAAGCTATTCTAGGATTCTGTGGTTTACAGAAATGATTTTTCAGAAAAATAAATAAATAAAATAAAGCCAATTCATTGAGTACTAATAAAAAAATTATCTTTAAAAAATAAATTACATATTCATATTTTTAATGCATTTGCAAAATTTGTTGAAGTTTGGAGGCTGGTGCATATTTCCTAATAATCTAATTATTTTACCCAGACTTTGAAATGCCAAGAATGAATAATTAAGCAACTCTAATGGTTTCATTTATGTTTAAATTCTTTTTATTATTAAAATATATATAATATCTGTTTACTACACATTGAAATTACTTTATATTAAAATTTAAAGGTCTAGATTTTGTTTCACTTTTTTTTTTTTTCCTCTCACCATTATTTGATCTACCAAAGATCAAAGATGTTAAATGAAGCATATGCTGACCCTTAATAATAATAATAATATAAAAAAGTAAAAATAAAAAGGCAAATACATCTGGTTAGCGACAGAACTGCTACTTTGAGTAAGTCTAATAAAGTCTGATAAAATGAACACTGATTACCAGCAAAAAGAAAGGAAAATTGCTTGTACTCAAACTATTTATCCTCTAGGGAGTAATTTTCACTTCATAACATCAGGAAAAGAAGATAATTTCTCACCTATATGATGCACGATATTCATGTTGTCCCAGAAAATTTATGCACCATTTAAAATGTATTTAGTTTCTTCATTATAAAGGTTTTATAACGTCTCTTGTAAGCAACAGCATCTCTGGAGATGTTGCCAAATGAATGTGTGGTATATGTTTTTCCATCAATAAGAAAAATTGCCTACAGAAAGAGAATTTCACCCGTTTGTGCCCCACTCTAGCTACAGTCATGTTATAACAGCTTTGTCTAGCTAAATCTGTAATTATGGGTTTTATTTATTTTAAGAAATACAGTTCAGTCAGGAAGAGAGTGTGAAGGAATAAAGTAAATTTGGGGAACTGAGATGTGGAATACAATTTTTCACTTTACAAAAGTTTAGTGTCTTTTGAAAATCTGAAAGATGAGGAAAAAGGACTTTCTATCCATTCCAGTGGAAGGCTGTGTGTGTTAATTTATAACAGGGATATACAGCCAACAGACCATGGGTTCTGTTCATCAACATCAGGAGTTAAAGCTGCATCACTGAGAAATCCAGGTTTCTTTACTGTGTTATTTCAGTGAAGATGATACTAAACTGCAGTTCTAGATACCTGAATTTTATTTATGGCTTCTTCCTTTGACCTACCTTGAAGAGATCTAATGCAACCTGTTTCTCTATTTCTTCCATCTTGTTTAATTAGTATCCTGGAAAATGTCACTTCCTCCTGTATTTAATATAACAGGATCTACTACCATTCTGATCACAGCCGATGCCTGTACACATTGCTTTAATATAGATGATAAAGAAAATACCAATAATCACCAAATCACAAAATAATCCATCCTCTCCCAATGATTCTGCTGAGCCCAGATCCCCTCACAGGTTAAATAAAACCGTGGGGACTGACACAAAATGAATCATCTGTGGGGGGTGGGCTGGAAGGAAAATTACTTAATGAAAACTGGTACTGAATGACTTCACGTCACTGTGGATTTTTCAAACATGGTAGAGTGTTTCAGCAATTAAGCCTATCTAACCACAGTAAAGATCCTGTAATAGGCACAGAACAAAATCTCTCTACTGATATATTTTTCTTCTTTTCTCTTTCTTTTTAATTTTTTTTTTTAATTAAAGCAGTGTTTCAATACCTGTACCTGCACTCTGTAAAATTTACAAAATCTCTTATGTGTCAGAATAGAAGCAAAATCCTCCAAACCCTTCTCCAGATAATGTTCGCCCTAATTCATCCTCTCTCTTATTCCCTTGCCTTGAGACCAAATCCTCATATGTGCTAAGACCCTGTATTTCCTCTGAAATCAAAGATCTTCCTTGATTGTTCTATTTTCCTTATTAAGCCATTTCAAATAAATATTTTATTTGAAATAAGGAATAGGAAATGAGGAGGATGTGGACTAGTTTGCTTTTAATTATATTAAGATATTTTCAGCAATTCTGGAAGTTTTCCTGAAATGTCCTTTCCAGTATTTCTCTATCCTCTCTCGAATCTTTTTGTATTTTATATTTGTGGCGAACCTGAAGTTGGCATGAGATGTAGTTAAGTAATTTCACTCCATAAGGTGATATGAACTCAATATGCGAAAATATATATGCTCAGAAAGTAGAAATAGAGTATGCATGTGGGAGGGTTGAATGGTGTTTTAGCTAATCTTTTACTGTTTCCAGGAAGACAAAAAAAAATAGATGCTGTGAAGTAGATCATTTGAAGCACAAATTTTTCTTGCTGTAGTTCACACTATGTGGAAGCCATAAATAAGAGTAGTCATTAACCCAGGTTGAACCATGCAAAACTGCAATAGATTTTGTCTTGGGAGTAGTATTCTATTTAAATTAGTAGATGAAGTTAACTGCAGTTTATCTGACAAGACAGTTTGTTGCACGTTTTGCAATGTTCCCTTACGATCTTGCAACTTTACTGAAATAGTTATCATAAAAAAATTTTTTTTTACCTCAAAGTTTGAGCCAAAGTCTGTAATAACATGTTTAACTTTTTAAACAGGGTCCATTCTCTTCAAACAGCTTTGAGTTAAAGTCAGGCCTTTACCTTAGACGATACTGTTATCCACAGAAAGATTATACTGAATAAGGGACAGAGTTTTCATTTATTTTACAGATGTATTTTATTTCATAGAAACAAGAGCTTAAAATATGGAAGTATTTTATGAAATACAAAACTATTTTTATGGAACTGTGGTACTGTTTGCAAATGTTATTCTCATCTTAGTCCCAAATGGCTTTTCCATATCCTCTGGTTTTTAAAATATTACAGATGGTATATTAAATTGCTTTGTCTGCCACAAGTTATAAAAGGAGTGAGAGATCTGATCTAAGCCACTTATAGTATCTTGTTTTATCTTTCATGGTAACAAGTACAGTAACATTTAAGAGACAGTGACATTTCCAAGTCTGACCTACACCAAGTCTCTTTTTCTTTTTTATTTTTTTTTAACAGTAGTTTCTTTATTAAAAACTTCAAATGTCATCATTCTCTTTTTCCCTTTTTCTCCCTCCCTCTTTGCCTTTATCTGCTACAGAGCATATTCTTCCTCCAGTTCCTGAGCTTTTTTCTCCAGACCTCTCTTTCCTTCTACTCACAAAGTCTTTCATCATTTGCAGTGGCAGAGTTCTGTTTTGCCTCTAGGCAAGTTCTTGGGGGATGAAGACATTTTCTATCTTCAGAACAACACCCAGTTTTACCTCCTTGTGGCAGCCACACATAATTGAGTCTCACTGCTAAAAGTCAGGTTTTCTACCTCAGCAGCAAGCAGCTTTGTCCCATCCTACAGAGAAAGAGTGCACTCCCCACAGTGGCCTCCTGAATATGGGGACCAGAGAAAGTCATTGGTCCCCTTGTGGGGACTGGTCTTGCCTGAGAAATACTAAAAATTCACTGGGCCTATGGACATACAAATAATTTATGTATATTTACAAAGGTATTCTTGTAGCTTCTATCAAATTATATGGGAATATTTCTGCAAAAAAAAAAAAAAAAAAAAAAAAAAAAGAATGCTTGGTTGCATTTGACATGACATGTATGATATTAATAATACCATACAACTTGGATCTGAGAAATACTAAATTTCACTGTAGCAGACAGCAAATATTTCTGAAAAAAAAAAAAAAAAAAGCAGAATTCACGTTTCAGTTGGTCGTTCTTCTTTGCAGGAATATTGTTGAAAAGAACATACCTATTTGCTAGCTTGACTGGGAGCATAACATTGTAAATAATTAGCTTAGCACTGCCTTAGGAGATGTACTTTAAAGTGAAAGCAAAAATTGATATGATGTAAGGAATCCGTTCCTTTCCTAAAGCTTCCACGTAGTTCAGTGTTTGAAGCAGAGAAAACCATTTTCCTGCAGGCCTGATACTTGCATCAAGAACGAGATCTGTTGAGAAACAGAGCATCGCACTAGAGAGTAATAAGCTCTCTTTAATGCCAGCAGCATCTCAGGTTTTGTCTTTTTATTTTTTTTATTTAAATGCAAGTCCTGAAATTTACTGTATTGCTGAGGAAAATCTGAGGAATGACATGTTGGCACTTCTGTCATAATTCACAATCTCTGCCAGACTGTCACTGGTACAAGGCCATGGGAGGACTGTGTATGACAGTTATCAAGGCTCTGTTCGCCACCAACACTGTTTTATAATGCAGAGTTAATGAACGCAGTATTTTGTTAAAGATTTCTCAACTTTCTGTAAGTAAATGGTAGTTCAAATTCTCAGCTTCTGATTACTAGCATACAGTGAAACCTGTTTACATTCAAGCATAAGCATTATCTGGAACCTGATTGATTTCTATGTTGTGCTTTGCTTTACTTGATAATTCATGGGGCTCTGGATGCGTAATGACATTTGAAAATTTGAAAAGAAAGTGCCATTTTTTTGTCTGTTGCAGATGTGGTGAGATGTGCTTGCCCGTTGGGTCAGCAACGGGCCGTTGGGGAGCTAGCACACAACCAGAGAACTTCAGCACTGGAGTTGATTAATGCAGTAATCTCGTGGATAATACTTGCTGTAAATTTCATCTTGACTGGGGTTGCTTTTCCTGCAGAGCAAGAACAGGTGTGCTTTCAGTGATGCTGTTTTCCAAGGAAGCATCTTGTGTAAATGAATCACTAGACATGATGAAACTCTCATGGAGAGCATTTTGAATGCTTCCCTTCAGAAATGAAACAGTGTGGTTATTCCAGGCACATTTAATCACATTTATAATTGTCAATTAATAATTAAAATTTTCAGAGTGAAGGACTTGCGCAAAAGACGATGCACCAGTGCCCCTCACTATATATCAAGTACTATGAGCTTAGTTCTAAGGGCAATAAACTAGAGGCTTGTTTGAAATGTAAACATACAAGCCAAAAAGTGCTGACTTTGGTGTGAGCTAGATAGGATGAGTTAAATAGAAAAAGCTCAGCTTCATCTTATATAATGTTTGCACTGTCTGCAGTACCCTCAATAACCTTGCAAGCATCAGGCTTTTTTACTTCTCTCTTATAAAGGCCTCAGTGTTATATAAAATACACTATCAATTGCCTTCATTGCATTTTTGTAAGGTTGTTGCAAACTTTTTCTTTTGAATTCAGTTCATACCTGCGTACTTGCAAGGTGCTTGCTGATTTTTGTCTCAGGTACCTTTTCTCTTCCTGATTTTAGAGTCTGTTCTCACATTTTTTCTCATGCTCCAACCCAGGGAAGGAAAAGTGGCAGCTCTGCAGCCTGGGCAGGTTGTTACAAGGAAAGACTGAGAGATATGGGTCTGTTCAGCCTTGAAAAAAGAAGGCTCAGAGGGGATCTGATCTATGCCCATAAATATCTAGAGAGTGGAAGGCAAAGGGGCAAGGCTGGACTGTTCTCAGCAGTGTGTGGTGATAGGACTAGGGGAAATGGCTAAGCTGAAGCATGGGAAGTTCTGCACAAATACGTATGGGAACTTCTACACGGTGCAGGTGACGGAACACTGGCACAGGCTGCCCAGATTGATTGCAGTGTTTCCTTCTCTGGAGATGTTCAAGACCCACCTGGACATCTACCTATGCAATCTGCTTTAGGGAACCTGCTTTGGTAGCTGAGTTGGACTAGATGATCTCTGGAGGTCCCTTTCAACCCCAACAATTCTGTGATTCTGTAATTATGTGAAAAGGCTGAAAATCTTCATTATTAGAATCATTGAATTGTAGAATGGTTTGAGTTGGAAGTGACCTTTAAGTTCATCTAGTTCCAATCCCCTGCTATAGGAAGGGACTCCTCCCTCTAGACCAGGTTGCTCAAAGTCCCCATTCAGCTTGGCTTTGAATGCCTCCATGGAGGAGGCATCCATAACCTCACTGGGCAACCTGTTCCAGTGTCTCATCACCTTCACAGTAAAGAATTTCTTCCTAACATCTAGTCTAAATCTACCCTCTTCCAGTTAAAAACCATTTCCCTTCATCTTGTTGCTACCTCCTCTTATGAAAAGCCCCTCCCCAGCTTTCCTGTATCCCCCTCCAGGTATTGGAAGGCTGCTGTAAGGTCATCCCTGGTCCTTCTCCAGGCTGAAAAGACCCATCTTTCTCATCTTGTCTTCATAGGAGAGATTCTGTATTCCTCTGATCATTTTCACTGCCCTTCTCTAGACCTGCTCCAACAATTCCATGTCCTTCTTGAGTTGGGGGTCCAGAACTGGACACAGTAATCCAGGTAAGGTTTCACAAGTGCAGAGTAGAAGGGCAGAATCACCTCCCTTGATCTGCTGGTCACACTTGTTGCAACCCAGGATACAGTTGGCCTTCTGGGCTGCAAGCGCACACTGCCAGATCATGTTGAATCTTTCATCAGTCAGCACTCACATATCCTTCTCCTCAGGGCTGCTCTCCAGCCATTCTCCTCCCAGCCTGTATTTGTGTGTGAGACTGCCCTGACACAGATGAAAGACCTTGCACTTACTATTCTTTTTATTTTTTTCCTGTGTTTAGAGGTTAAGTGGCTTTTTGTTTAACTCTAATTCTTGTAGTTTTTGTTTTGACTTTCTTATATCCATAATATATCAGTATTTTGCCCAGTTTTTGCATCAACAGATAAGAAAACTGAGGGGAAAGGGAGAGGATGTTCTCCTCAGAGGAGGGGTCTGAATCCCTCACGAAAAGAAAAAACAAACGAAAAACTATGACAATGTGGTAAGAATCTATATCCCCTCTTTTAATACAAACACAGAGTTTTAAGATTATCTACTGTGATATGCTGAATTTAAGAGGGTAAGAAAAAAATAGAGAATTTGAAGAAATAAAGGAGGAAGCATTTTCTTATCATAAACAATTACTGTGAATACAAGAGGTCACTCTTAGATTTGTGCATTTCAATAGGGATGGGGAGGTTGTAAAGGTCACTAGGAATGTGTTTATTCTTTTCAGACAGTGTTGACAAAAAGAAATACAGATACATGTGCTTATTCTCATTCGTAAACCAGATATTTACACTGAAGTCAACAGTGTAACACAGAATGCAACAAGAATTCCCCCAGCAAACTGGTGAAAAAACGCAGCAGTGCAACACTGAATTTGCTGATTCACTAATTCAAAGGAGAAAGAAGCAAGCCACCTCACAGAATCTGAGTCTCTACTGTAGGTAATTCAGGGCTGCCTGGGTCTGTGCTACTAGCTCTAGGTGATGCTGCCTAAGTAGGGAGGGCTTGGATTGGATGACCTCCAGACTGGATGACCTCCCTTCCAGTCTCAACCATACTGTCAGTCTGTGATTATATAATTTGATATACTTTTTTCCCCTTTCTAATAGATTAACATGACGATTCTTTATCTAGTGTGACAGACCACTCAGGTTTTTAGGAGATAGCATGCTGTTACTGTCCAAGGACAATTTCTCATGGTAGCGGAAGGGGAGAAATCTGCTTCCAGGCCAAGACATATTTGCAAAAGATTATACTTCAGGATTGGCCAGGAAAAAGGTTCTGATACAGCATGAAAATCCTATCTTTCATTTCTGTTTCATTTCTCTGAGTGTATTCAAAACAGAGTCCTTTTTTTTTTTATATTTTCATTTACAACATATACAGTTCTTTCATGTATGTAAAGAAGCATGTACTTGCAGACAGACAGTTGTGTACGTGTATACCCCTAATCTATCCCTGTCCATTCAAAATATTTTCATCTTGTTTAAAAAATAATAATAAAAAAAATTCTTAAACATCTACCACAGATTTAATTTTGTATCACATAGTATTTTCAAAATCAGTTAAGTGTTGAATTTATTCTTCTCATTTAGTTCAAGTCTTTTTATCAATTCGGATTAATGAAACAATGGTTGCCTTCAGGAGTGTACTCAGTATCAGTTGGTTCCCCTTTAACTGTTTGCTTCTAGATTTTGGTTGAGAGTACAGACAAGAAGTATTTGAAATGGAGCTAATTTGACATTTCTAAAAGAGCAGCCTTTTGTGAGATGTTTTGATTACATGGTAGAGCAGCCTCTATAAAGAGCTATTTGGCTAAGTAGAGCCTTTTCACTCCAAACAGGGAAAAAAATCACAAAATGACTACTCAAGTATAACGAGAACAAGAGAGTTTTAACAAGCCCTGGGAGACGGGCCTTTAGCTGAGATTTTTGTGTCTCTGTACATATGTGCCACATGATTTCAACCTCATTGATGCTGGGGGAGAGAGGATGAAAAGTAAGCTATACATTTTGTCCAGTTCTTGTGCTTCTGAATTTGGGCCAGGGTATGCTTTCCTTCTAAAAGTATTACTTTTTAAAAATGATAGAGGTGGTGGCAGTGCATTTGTTCTAGTTCCTTCTGTCAACCTGTATTTCAAAAGAGTAAATAAGAGGAGTGTGTGGTGTGTGTTGCTCAGTTTACAAGTTTCTACAATATTCTTCCTGAGCACTTAAAGTCTGTTCTGTTTTCCATTTTATTAAAGCATTGCTGTCTTGCTGGTGGGTACAAATTTAAGATGGTGTAATGCTTTGTTAGGCTTAGAGAAAGGGATGAATACAGGGTAGTCAGAGTATTTTCTTTTCCAAATATTTCATTCATGCAGATAGGGACAATGATGAAAGGAGCATTGGTCTGAATTATTTTTTTTTTAATGTAATTTGCATTCTTTTCTTTTTTTAAAGCTGAAAAATGAAATCTAAGTAAATATAGCTATTTATCAATTTTCAAATTGCTATAGATGTTTAAGTGCTACAGAGAGATGAGATAATGTAGCAACTAGACATTTCGTTTTGTAACATTGAAAGGAGGAATTATGGAGAGAAGTGAATTAAACTTAGTTAAATGTAAATAGCTAAAGCAAACTGACTGCATCTGTGTAACGTCAGATATTGTTAGTTAAAATATTTATGTTGCGATTGAAATCTGAATAAAAATAAAAATAATTAAAACATCCTAGTTCTACTTCCAGAAACTCTCTACTGTATTTTCTCTTTTATGCTGGAAATTGAAGAGAAACACATTCTTTCAGCTTTGCAGTATTTAAAATCAATCAGTCAAACTAAAGTCATTAAAGAAAAAGGGCTCTTCCAATTAGATCACGTTAATGTTTTCTCAAAGGAAACAGTTGTTAATTCAGCAGTCAGTTAGTATCCCTGAATATTAAAACAGGTAGCGTTGTCTCAGAAAAACAGTCCTGTTCCAACACTGGTTCTGGCAGGGCTGAAAAATGGGTTCCAGGGGAAGAATTTGTTGACCAGTCACTGGTATTTCCCTTGTATACTCACTCAGCCTTTGGCAGTGTGCACCTGAGAACTCTGTACAGTTTTTCCACTGGTAATTGAATCTACAAAATTTTTTTGAATTTAATTTATCTTCTGTTCCAGAGTTGAACTCTGTGTTGCGTACAGTAGTACCTCATGGTTTGTTTCCAGGCTGCATCCCAGCTAGCTCTCGCTCAAAAGCAACCCATGGTTTAACGTTCTTTTAATTTCTGATGTCTAGCAAAAAAAAAATCTTTTAAGTTCCTTGAAAGTATACTAGAAATTAACGTCAAAATGATATATTCTATACTAAAACTATGCATCTGTTGGTATTGGAGTGTTGCTATATATGTAGCAGAGCACAGATACTTATCATATAATCTCATCAAACTGATCACTGGCAGAAGCTTCCCTGATCTGATTATATGGAATTATACACATAAAAAATGTTTGTAGACATATGTTTATATTTTTATGTATTTGTATATTTACTTCAGAAAGCAAAATGCTGCATCTTTTACTCATATTATTCTCTTAAGTTTCCTGCGACTTCGCATCCTATATTCTGCTTCCTAGCGCTATTGCAATTATTTTTCTCCATTTTTCTGGAGCTGTTTCTGCTCTCAAAATAATCAGAATAGAAAAGAGGGAGAGGGAGCTGGGAGTGAGCTGTTGAAGTGAAGGAGAAGTCTACAGAGAGGTAATTTCCTTTTCCATTTACACTTTTATCCCATATGAAAAATATCAGTGTCATGCAGTAAAATAATGTTTGAGTCACAGATTGCTTTTTATGTTGCGGGTTTCTGCAGTAAGAGAATTCTTTCTGCCTGTATTCCTCATGCAGGATGACTGCTCTTAAATTTGAAATTTGACTTTGAAAGCATTGTTGGCATTAAAATACATATTTAAGGATTCTTCCTTTTTTTTTTTTTAAGGCACATTACCATTTGAGCAAGTTTGATCTGGGGCTGTCCCTTGGAAACTGAAATTCAGTGTTCAATTTCATTTCTTAGCTGATTTTTTTCTTTCCCCATCTTCAAAAATATCCCCCTCAAGATAAAAGCAAAAAGCAAATGAACTCTGTTGGATATTCCAAACATCATTTCCTGCTTATCTTTTTATATTAGTTTTTTTGTGTAATTAGAAAAAGTGATAAGGCATAGGCACAAAAGATTAAATTTATGAATAAAAACCACATAGAAGATTCATATACAGAAAACCTTACACAGCAGTATAATGCGCACAGCTGTGGACCTGTGATCAATAACAATCTCTTTTCAAAGAATCTGGCTGTCCTTTGAAGTTAATATCAGATCTTTTTCCTCAATAGAATACCAAAAGGATAAAACAAAATGAGGAAATAGGCTCCCAGGTGCTGTTTTGATATCCCACTTGTGGGCATCTCCTTGGTAATACCATCCAAATTAGATAGGAGCAACACAAATCTATATGAACTTGATAAATGCTGCAATTATGGATTGATTTCTTCAGCAGGCCTTTTACACATTGTTAATGGCTGTGGTCAAAAGAGGCTTACCTCACTATTTCTGGTCAACTGTAATTTATGCTCTGGTGTTTCTTTAGAGTTGACTGACTCTTGCCTGTAAGTATGGCTTACATTCTTCTTTTACACCATGGTTTAAATATGTCTCTACGTGATCCAGTTACACAATGCAGGGAAGCATGCAGCAATAACTTTATGTGCCTCACATATACATCTGTAATTTGCTGTAACTCCTGAAGTCTTGTAGAGATGCAGAGCTGATTTTTCAAAAATAGTGCAATCTGACTTCTTAACTTGTTTGATGTAGTTAAGATAGAGGATATATCAGCAGAAATCTGAAAAGGGGGAATATTGCATTACTGCTCAGAGTAACTTCACTGATTTTAGCATCCTAAAAATGTTCTGCATCTGCCCTAAGATAATTACCTCGACATTTTTCTTAGAAGGCATCCAAGTAGGGGGAAGGAGGAACAAACCTTTATGTTACGATGTCTATTCACATGTTCTCTTTGTGCAACAGTATGCTGAATTTCCATTCATGTAGTCATGTAAAAATTTTAGATTCCCCTGAACATGAAGGCTTGTTCCCCACCTCACAGAGATGAAGGATTTGTATTTCTGTGAGTGAAAAACTAAATCTTTGCCTCCTTAGCAGAAAATGAAGTGGCAAGTGCCTCAATATGATCACTGATGTACCTTTGTCCAAGTGAAGCTTGATAAATAGTTCCAAGACACAGCTCAGAAGTTTGCCACTCAAAGGAGATTCTCTCTCAAAGATTAAGACAGATAGATTTTAACCTGCATCATCTTCATATGTAAGAAGATCACCTCACAAAGGAAGGCAGTAAATTTTGTGTAAATAAACCCTGCAAATTCCTGACTTCAATTTGGTGCAGAGCTGACCTTTTAAGAGCACAGGGCACAGAGATTTTCAGGGCTTAAGAGTTCTCATCAGGCTTGCATCATTTTAAGGAACTGCATAATGTGAGATTGATTGATATTTTCTCTTTCATTGGAGAATTGCACAATAAGAAGCTTAGTATATATATATATACATATTTATTTATATACACATATATTAAGCATACATATATAAAGTGAGATACCTTTTTTTTAAATTGAATTTAAAAAGTAATGTAAAGAAACATTTAGGAGCTTAGCTTCTAGGATGCTGCAGAATAGAGGAACAACTGAAACATGAGCAACTCCAGAATTTTTCATGGATCATTCTTTTTCACCCTTACAAAGGAAATAATACCTGAGAAGTATGGAAGTAAAATATTCAGTATTCGGTTAGCAGTATTACATAGATGTAATTTCCATTATA